>OX419757.1:47551664-48878943 GCA_948567375.1 Lunularia cruciata | reverse complement strand
CCCGTGACTCGATTTTTGTTGCTTTGCAGCTATAAAAGTAGGGCCGGTCTAGGTTGACACCTGTTTTGCTAAGGTGACACTCTCTCCACGTCGCATGACTCTGACTGGTTATCGGGTTTACTTTACATTTTCCATTTGCGTTTACTTGTTCCGCTTTACGTTTCCGGTTACTTAGTCATCTACGTGGGTTACGCTATATTTTCTCTTGCGCAATTGTGTGCGCAGGTTGGCCGACGCTTTGTCGGCCAACAATGCCGACAGATTGGTAAGAATCTAAACAACAATGCGGACAGGTTTGTATTCATCTCAATTTAGAGTAGTGACTAATTGCGATGAGTTTAACCTAATTCCCATGTGTGATCTGGCCTGTGACTCCATTTCCATCTAGATGCGTGGTATCCGTATTACGTCGAGAGAACTACAGTATTTATATATGAGTGAGATCCTCTCTAAATATTTTGGTCGTACAGGGGAAAGGAAGAGAAGGCCCTCCCCTGTCCATTCCTCGTGGGTTTGCCTTTCCAGAAATGACTCCATTTGCCCAAAGATGGTGAGCATCCAACGAACTCCCTTCGGGCAAAATTCACGACTCGACAAGCTGCAGGGAGCGCCTTTCATGTGCAAGTGGCTTTTCTATTTTATACTTTTTCATTTGCTCATAAATATTACTATAAATAAATATTTTGATAAATATTACACTGAAGTAAGTGACTTAAGGAAAGGAGAAGAGAGAGAAAGGATGCAAAGATATATTAGAGTTTTAGAGAGCTCATCTGGATACCTCACATGAGTGAATAGTAGATTCTATTCCGTTATTAAGTTTCGATCATGTCAAAACAATAAATTTTTTATTTTTTATTTAGCATTTCATACGAAGAAATATCACCTTTTTTAATTATTCTCAAATTTCTTTTATTGTGTCTAGAGTTTCTATTTTATCAAATGATCTATATATAGATACATAGTGCAGTGAAACATAAGAAGAAAGTCACCTTTTGTGATTGTTCTCATATAAATTACACTAATCAACGTTTTATTATATAGTGCAATAATATCTTTTTTTTCTAAAATAAACTATAACATAAGAAAGTAAAAAAGATATATGATGTTGTTTATATTATTAAAATATGGAAAAATTTCTTACAATCTCCTACATACATGTGCGAGCGCCAAGTCTATATTCCCATATAACACGTTACATGAATAACAAATGACTTCTTGTATATCTGTATATTGGGAAAACTTTCTTGTTACTACTCCACTCGCTACCCACCTATGATGATCCACTCGCAAACTATATTAGAAAATAAATAATCAACTTTCTAAAACTATGTTTGTATATAGAATTTATAACTTTTGGATCCATTGGTATCTAGATTGAAGGCCATGGAGAATTGAGTAGAAAGTTATAATTACTTTTAGGCTTCTTAGGGTTTAGAGTGACTACTTTGCATTGCGAATAATGGGTTAGGAATCTTCATTTCTAATCTTTTTTAATTCATACTTGAGTTCCATGGGGATTTAGTTTGAAATTTTTTGAGATGAAAATTGAAAGTTATGAAAGTTTATAGTTTTCAGGGTTCGGAGAGATTGTATTTACTCATGTGAGTTGTGATGTGAGAGGTTGTGGTTGGAGAGATATGGAGAGGAGGATCGTGTGTTACGCTTGTTATTCTTGCGCTAGCCATGGCTACACTCCCCATGTGAGGCTGCCTAGAGATACACCATGTCTGGTGTGTCATCAAAGATTTACCTTGCAAGGAGTAAAGATCCATTTAAGAAGGATGCACAAGGACTATAATTGGACCACTTGGGATGCTTATGTGAGGCAAGCAACCACATCAACAGCATTGATACTCTGGATTTTTCATGCTTCCTCTATCCCTTCGTTGAACAATTCCAAGGATACCGATCAAGTCGTGGGAGTATGTATGCAATATTAATAGCTAGATATATTATCTAAAGGCAAAAATTGACTTGGGAACATCTAGGAGGATGTTTTAGATAATGGACTAAGTAGATCAGATAGAGGTATCACCAAGAGAGTACTTCTACTAATAGGGCATGAGTCGAGAATAGCATGAAAATTTCCGAGTCAATTTTGGAGGTCTAAATAGATGAATTAGGCCTTGAAAATATCATACTTCCCCCCACTCCCAATCAGGGGAAATTTTGGCCTTCCCTTCCCCTTGGTTTGTCTCATCGAGAGCTTTCCAATGGTACCTCACCCATGTAATTTGGAGATTCCTATAGGAAGATTCCCTCTAGTCAAAGATGGTTTGATCAACCAGATAGGATAAAAACCAACATGTCACCCATGCATGCAACTAATCTAAGGGTAGAGCTTGCTAACATGTCACCAATCCATGTATCTGATCCAATGATGGAGCCTTCCTTTAGGGGAGTCCTCTTTTCTATATAATACAATCAAGGTGCTCCTTTGGGGCATTGGAGGATTGATTGTGAAGCTTTTGTTTCTTTTCTTGTGTTTCTCTTAAGGTCTCTTATCCTTGGAAAATTACAATGGTATCAGAGCAGATGTTTCAATCCAAGAGAGTGGATCACTCCTCTTGGAAGAACATGGGCTATTGAGACTGAATAATTTTTGAGGAGAGAGATTATAGTGCAATTGATAGATTAGGAGAATGTTAGAGAGATGATGGGATGGAGGCTCCGGGAGAACAATATCCAGCAGCTTGCTTTCCATTCTTGAATCCATTCCATATCAAGATTATGTACATCTAGTATGAGCAAGTGAGAGTATATATTGTTTTCCATTTCAAAGCAGAGTTCATGGATATAGTGATGAATTCACCAAACATGGTGATTTTGCTTGTGGTGGTTTAAATAGGGAGTGAGGCTTGAAAATCTACATTATTTTGTGATGTATTTGAATATACCAAATCCTCTTCCTTATAAAACTCAAGTAGAAATCTGTTATGTGGTTAGACCAAAAGGAATATTTAGGGATTTTGTAGTTCACAATTTTGGTGAGGAATATTATCAACAAGTGATAGCATCTAAAGTTGGGACCACCATTGGAGAAGTTCCAATGGTGGTCTCAATAGTCTATACCTCTTCTTGAGTGATCATATTAGCCCTCTATTGAAGTAGGAAGGAGCAACTGAGCAATTGTTGTGTAGGAATCATGGATCTATAATTGCAAGAGTTGATGCAAGGAATGCAAGGGATGTTGAATGAGTTTTGAGAGATCAAGATGACCATGGAAGTGTTGCAGATTTAAGTACATACTTTCAAGAATAATCAAGTAATACATGAAAGGAAGTCGTCCCAAAACCCAAAACCTGCAATTGAAGTACATGGAGAGTCACTCATGTTGTAATACCAAGAGCTAGCAATATGATCTAGATGTGAAATTCAGTTTGGTAACATCTAGAATGATGTTATACATGATGGTCAAAATAGATAAGATAGAAGTATCACCAAAAGAGTACTTCTACTAATAGGGAAAAAATTGAAATAGACTTGAGAACCTTAGAACCAATAGCTAGACATATGATTTAAAGGTGAGAATTGGTTTGGTAACATCTAGTAGGATGTTACACATGATGGACTAAACAGATCAGAAAGAGGTATCACCAAAAGGGGACTTCTACTAATAGAGTAGGAACCGAAATATGCTTGAAATTTTTGAAGGCAATTTCAAAGGCCTAAACAGATTAATTAGGCCTAAAAAATGTGCAGATTCCCCCACAAAAGAGGAAAGGTTGGCCTTCCTTCCCCTTGCTTTGTCTCGTCAAGAGCTTTCCAACGGTACCTTACTCACGTGATTCTGAGATTCCTACAAGAAGATTCCCTAAAAGATTCCCTCCGGTCAAAGCTTGTTTGACCAACCAGATAGGACCTAGACCATACATGTCCACCTATCTGTGTAAGTAATCCAAGGGTGGAGCTTGTTGACATGTCACCTATCTGTGTCCCTAATCCTATGGCGGAGCTTCCTTGGAGGAGATCCTCTTTGTTTATATAATAAAGAGAAGGTGCTCCTTTGGGGCATCGAATGTTTGAGTGTGCAATCGGTGTTTTCTCTCTTCTCTTGTCTTTGGAGTATTACACATGCCAATGACATTGACCCCGGTCTATAGTGAGGTCACATTGTTACTATGGATGAAGAGGACATGCAATATAGAGTCTTACAAGGGACAATGATCCATGGGAGTAGTGGAGAATTGGATTTCAAGAATGAATCAATACTTTTGATTGTTCACCATTGAAATCATTGATCATTCCATAGGCATGTTTGCATGTGGGTACTTGACTGATAAAGCCCTCACATGGTACAATGCTTGAGAATGATCAATGTTGATAGAAGGAAGAGAGGTCACTTGGACGCCATGCAAGAAGGCCTATTGAAGAAATTCCAATCTGTGGATTTTGTGTAGATGACCTACACCCAACTATGGGAGTTGAAGCAAAATAATAGTGTACAAGAGTATGTGGAGGCATTCCTTAATCTACAGGTTGCAATAACCAACATGAGTCCAATAGAAGCTCTAGATAATTTCAAATGAAGGTTAAAGGAGTAAATTTGCCAAGAAGTAATGATACAAAACCCTCCTATGGTTTTTGAAGCCATTGCTTGTGCTCAGAGAATAGCAAGGGTGTTTGGAGGAGGTGAAGGGGTAGTCTTGGCTCAATATTGTCAGGCCAAAACACAATACTTTGGTGGACCAATCCTTATGAAATTAGGCAACATTTGATTTTGAGAATGAGGAGCACAACTGCTCCAAGGAGAATAAGAACGGCTTAAAGGAAGAAGAGATGGGGTCCCATGGGGAGAAGAGACTTGAGTAGAACAACATTGTTGTTACAATTGTGGCCAAGTTGGGCACCTAGCCATCAATTGCCGTACTAGACTTCCTAAAGGCCCTTGGCCTCCATAGAAGCAATCTTTGAACAACATGGAGAGATGAATTGAAGAGGAAGAGGTGGCAATCACATTGGGAAATGAAGATTGCCAGTAAATGTACCTTGAGGCCTTACTGGCTCAATAGAGAAGTAAAAAATAAGGGAAAGGAAGAGGGCAAGTGCGGAGAGAGTGAGGAAGACAAACTAAGAGCACTAGGTGGGAGTTATGTTGGGCTTTGGTGGTTTTTTTGTTTTTAGTTCTATGGTTTCAATTCCACACAAGGAGACTTTTTGGTTTCCACACCCTACATTCAATTTGTGTATATATACATGGATTCTCACCAAGAATTGAATTGCAAAACACATCACTTTGACCCCTAATTGCCAAATTCAAGCTCACTTGAAACTCCTAGTTGGAAAGAAGTAGCATGCAAGTAGCATGGAAAACCCACCTATGAACATGCTTCATCTAAGATGCTAAAATCACCATGATAAAATGATGTGCATATATGGGTGTAGAATCATAATCCAAAATTTTCAAATTTGCATCAAAGAATCAATGGCTATGAAGATATTCTAGCTTTGATCTTGTTTCCAAACAATATGAAACTGGATTTGTGAGTAATGAGCTCTAGCATGAATACATGCATAATAGATCAAGTTAGAAAATTGGTACTACCTAGAGCAAGATATACAATAGAAAAGAGATCACTAAATGAATTAGTCACAAGAGCAAGAAGCTTAAGTCTTTCTTGAATGAACTAGAAAATGGTGAAGAACCACTTAGATAAGTGAGATAAAATTTCTTTATTGTAAATGGAATCCTAGAAGACAATCAAGTGAGAGTGTTGATAGACCCTAGAGCAACAAAGAACTTCTTGTCTCACTCTGTTGCAATAAGGTTCGGGATGGATCTAAAGAAGGATGAGAATGAAGAAGTAGAATTACCTAATGGGCAAATAGAGAGGATTGAATCATTACCTAGAAATGTAGCACTCTCTATAAGTGATATCAAGAAGAAATTGAGTGGCAAGTGATATAGTTAGCTTGTTATGATACAATCTTAGGTATGCCATAGATAGAGCACTATAACCCCATGGTTGATCAGAGGAAGGAAGTAGTGAGAACTCACTAATGGAAGATCATTGGGGTTGATATCATTGTGAGTGTAACAATATGGAGTTTAGAGACGAAGTTAGTCGGGCTTACGAAGTAGAGAATAAGACAAAATAGCCTAGAATATTCTAGAAGCATCTAAGAAGCTTCTTAGAAACTAGTTAACTTGCGCCCTAAGTAGGTAGCTTCTAGAAGGAAGCTTCTAGAAGCTTCTAACTAGCTTAGCTTGCATGCCAAGTAGGCGGCTTCTAGAAGGAAGCTTCTTGAGAAGCTTCCTAGTTAACTTGGCTTGCACTCCAAGAAAGCGGCTCAAGGAAGCTTCTTGAGAAGCTTCAAGAGTCTTGTATGCTACCTATAAATACCAAGGCCGAAGCTCATGCTAGGCATTTGGAGTTTTCCCTCATTCAAGTGTCCCAATGTGAGTTTTCATTCTCCTATTTCTCTCCTTGGTTTCGGTCTTTTACAGTGAGAGACCACACAAGCAAGAATTACCTCTTTATGTCATAGGGACAACAACTATTTGTAAGACAGATAGATGTTTCATGGACATAATAAGAGTAGTCTGAGTGCACAACTTGATGGAAAATTTCTTAAGAAATTGAAAGATGTGGTCAATCAGTTTCAAGATGTCTTCTTAGACAACCTACCCTCAAGATTACTACCAAAAAGGAGATTAGATCACAAAATTGAGATAATTCTTGGGAAGATACCTCCTTGTAAGGCCCCATATTGTCTATCACCTTTTGAGTTGGAGGAGTGTAAGGCTCAAATTGAGGATATGCTACAAAAAGGGTTTATCCAACCCAATGTATCACCATATGGAGCTCCATTCTTGTTTGTGAAGAAAAAGGATGGTACAATACGCATGTGCATTGACTATCGTGGTCTAAATCAACAAATGGTGAAGAATAAATACCCCTTACCCGGCATGGATGACCTGTTCAATCAACTAAATGGGGTGTAATATTCCAAGGACAAGAGAACTGTCTAAGAGATATACAAGAGAGAAAAACACAAGCTTCAAACTCAATACTTTGATGCCCCAAAGGAGCACCTTTTCTTTATTATATAGCAAAGAGTATCCTCTCAAAGAAAGCTCTACCTTTGGATCAGATACATGGATTGATGACCTATAAACAAGCTCTATCCTTGGATTAGTTGTTTGGATGGGTGATATGTCAATCCTTGTCTTATATTGTTGATCAAACTGGTTTGATTGAAGGGAATCTTCCTATAAGGAGCCTAGAATTACATGGGTAAGGTATTGTTGGAAAGATCTCAATGAGACAATACATAGGATGGAGAAGGCAAGCCTTTATCTTCTCAGGAGAGGAATTTTTCCATTTTGAGATCTAATTCATCCATTTATGCCTCCAAAATTGGCTCTAAAGTTTTCAAGCTATTTTTGGCTTCTTCTACCCTATTAGTAGAAGTACTCTTTTGGTGAAAATTCTCTCTAGTCTTCCTAGCCCATTGTACACAATATCTTTCTAGATATTACCAAGCCAATTTTCACCTCCAAATAATATGTCTTGCTACCTGTATTATAGATCTTCCCCCTTTGAAGATGCAACATCCTCATTGCAAAGTTGTTGCTCAAAAGATTGAACTAACATTTGTGCATGGGTCAAGTTAGTTGTTGGCTCCCATGTTGCCTCATATAGTGGGTACCCTTTCCAATGGACCAGATATTCCCCATGTGGATAGCGAGTACTACTGATGCATTTATGGAGAATGAGTTTGACCTCATACTCCTTCACCTCATCAACAAGTATTGGATAAGGTTGAATTTCTTGGATGGAAGAGAAGTGGGGCAACCAGAGAGCATATTGGCATAATAAGGAAACATGAAACACCGGGTGGATCTTCATATGTGGTGGTAGCTCAAGGTGATAGGCCATAATGCCAATGCAACGAAGGATGGAGAAAGGTCCAATAAAATGAGGTTTGAGCTTGTGAGGATCAACTAACTTGAGGTTGGTGGTTGGCACCCAAACTTGATCTCCCACATTGGACTCCATGTGTTGGCAATGTGCATATGCATATTGCTTTTGCCAATTTTGAGTGATCTACAACCTGTGCTTGGTATTCTCCACACCTTGTTGGATTCTAGAAACAAAAATGTTGGCAACGTCAACCTTGGTAGCAGCCAAATGGACCTCCATCAAGCTTGAAGGTGTGAAAGGATGTTCTTCATACATGAGGAAGAACAATGTGACTTGTATGGAGGCATTCACTAAATTATTGGAAGCAAATTCCACCAATGGGAATAAGGTGTCCTAACTCTCTTGCTCATCCAAAGTAAAGCTCTGAAGCATGTCCTTAATAGTGAAATTTCCCCTCTCTGTTTTCCATTAGTCTATGGATGGTAAGCTATGGATATGGCCAATTTAGTTTTGAAGAACCCAAAGAGTGTTCTCCAAAAGAAACTAGTGAATTGAGTACCTCTATCCATGATGAGCACTTGAGACAAGCCATGATGGGAAAAGACTGCATTTAAGTACAATTGAGCTAGTTGTGGTGCAGTCCATCCTTGGTGGTAGGATTCACATGAATCATTTTTCTGAGTCAATTGACAAAGACTACAATAGAGTCAAACCCAGAGGTGGCTTTGGGCAATCCACAAACCAGATCCATGCTTACATGTTCCCAACATTTTGTAGGAGTGGGGAGAGGTTGGAGGAGTCCTGTGGGAGCTTGATTGGAAGGCTTATTTTTTTGACAAAGCAGGCAGCTCCAAACATATTCTATCACATTGTTGCTCATATTGGGCAATAGTAATGGAGTTTGACCGCATCCAAGGTCTTGTCCATTCCAACATGACATGTAATGGCAGAATCATGACATTCTGCTAGGATGGTGGTTCTTAGATTGTGTCCTCCATGATCCATAACCTATTGTCCCAAAAGTTGAGTCCTTGGGTGCTGTGATGCCTTTGGATGATTGAGCACCATACAATCTATGGATCAGTTTTTGTAGCAACAAGAATCTTGGGCCAAAATTTAGGGTTCATCTTGACTTCCACCACCACATTGTTTGCATTGCTTGACAATTACATTCTATTTGTAACAACATACAAGAGAAATATGCAATTGGATGCCATCCACCCTACCATTCTTGTTGTAGGATTGCTCCTATTGCTACACATGATGTACCTATAGCCATCTTGATTGGACGTTTTGGGTCATACCATTTCAAGATTGGTGCATGTAGTAATGTATCTTTCCTTGAAAGGCCAATTCTTGTAATTTTCCCAATATCCACTTCTTCCACTTGCCCAATAGTGATGTAAGAGGTTGTGCAATTTTGGAGAAATCCTTGACAAACAGATGATAAAACCTTGTCAATCCCAAGAAACTCTTGAGTTGAGTCTAATCTTCCAGAGCATTCCATTTTTTAATTACATGTATTTTATCTATTAACACTTGGATACCTTTTGCACTTATTTTATGCCCTAAATAGTCTACTTCAGATTTTCCAAACTCACACTTTGAGATTTTGGTACACAATTGATTTTGTCACAAAATTTGGAGGACTTCTTGTAGATATTGCTTGTGCTCTATCAGTCCTATTGTAGACTAAGATGTTATCAAGAAAAATGATGACAGATTTATCCAAGTACGGATGAAGTATGTCATTCATCAAACTCATGAAAATGAAAGAGCGTTGGTGAGGCCAAATGGCATCACCAAGTGCTCAAAGTGACCATACCTTGTTTGAAAGGCAATTTTGTGTATATCTTCTTCCGCAATTCTGATTTGGTTGTAACTACTCCGCAAATCAAGTTTGGTGAAGTGCATTGCCCCATTGAGTTGAACAAAAAAGTCATCCATGCAAGGTAATAGATATTTTTTCTTCATTGTTTGTTGATTCAGTCCTTGGTAGTCAATGCACATATGCATTGTTTTGTCTTTCTTCACAAAAAATACATAAGCCTCATATAGTGATACATTGGGTTGGATAAACCCCTTATGCAACATCCACGATTTGAGCCTTACACTCCTCCAACTCATGAGGTGATAGTCAATATGGGGCCTTACAAGGAGTTGTCTTTCCAAAAAGTATCTCAATTTTGTGATCTACTCTCCTTTTTGGTGGTAAACCTATGAGTAATTCATCCCAGAAAGACATCTTGGAACTCATTGAGCACATTTTTCAATTTCTCAGGAATTTGTCCATTGTGTTGTGCACTCTAGACTTCTCTTATTAAACCCATGAAACATCTATTTGTCTTAATAAAAGATGTGGTCCTTATGACATACAAAGACAACTCTTTCCTTTGTGATCTTCCTTTAACCCCAAAGATCTTCCATTGACTAGTTTTCACTACTTTCTTTCTCCAATCCATTGTGAGTTTGTAGTGCTCCATCCATGGCATACTTAAGATTGCATCATAACAAGCTAGTTGTATCTTTTGCTACTTGATTGCTTCTTAATAACCTCCTACAGAGAGTATTACCTTTCTAGGTAATGACTCAATCCTCTCTTGAAATTTTGAAGAGCTTTGGCTAGACTCATATCAGTTGTCGCAACTTGTAGATCCAAAAATGCCTCCACATACTCTTGTATGTTGTTCTTTTGCTTCAACCTCAAGAGTCTAGTTTGGGCTATTTGCATGGAATCCACAAATTGGAAATTCTTGAGTAGCCCTTCTTGCATGGTTGTCCAAGTGACCTCTCTTCCTTCTACTAGTAATGATTCTTCCCAAGCGTCATACCATGTGAGGGCTTTATCCATCAAGTACTCACACGCAAACACACTTGCAGAATCATCAATGATCTCATTATGAACAATCAAAGGTATCAATGCATTCTTGAAATCTAATTTTTCACTACTCCCATGGAACGCCGTCCCTTGTAAGGCTTGATGTTGCATGTCTTTTTATTTTTAGTAACAATGTGGCTTGGTTATTGATTGGAATTGGTATCATTGGCATGCATAATTCTCCAAGTACTTTGATCACTGGTGGTGGTTGTTGAGATGAGTCCCCTTCTTGCATTACTTGATCATTCTTGACAATATATATTTGATTTTGTAATTCTTCCATGGTCATCTTTATCTCCTGAAACTTGTTCAACATCCCTTGCATTCCTTACATCAACTCATGCAGCTGCGGATTTGTGATTCCTACACATAACCAATGTTCAATTGCTACTTCCTACTTCAATAGAGGGTCAGAATGATCACTTGGGAGGTAGCATGAACTATGGGGACTACCATTGGGACCTTAGAGGCTATCACTTGTTGATAATATTCCTCACCAAAATTGTAGACTACAAAATCCCTAAACATCATTTTTGGTCTAACTACATAATGGATTTCTACTTGCATGTAGAAAGGGTGAGGATTTGGTACATTCAGATCCATAACATCATAATAGAATGTAGATTGTCAAATCCCACTGTCTATTGTATACCACCACAGCTAGAATCACTGGGTTTGGTGAATTCATCACTCTATCCATGAATTTTGCTCCAAAGTGATAAAAAATAGATACTCTTATTTGCTCACATTGGATGTACATAATCTTGATGTGGAATGCATTCAAGAATAGGAAGCTAGGTATAGGAAATTGTTCTCTCGGTGTCTCCATCCCATCCACTCTCTAAACATTTCCCAAGTCTAGCAATTGCACTATGTTTTCTCCACTCAAATTACTTAGTTCAAGTAGCTCATGTTCTTCTAAGAGAGACGATCCACTCTCTTGGATTAAAACACCTACTCTGATACCATTGTAATACTTGAGGATAAGAGAACTCTCCAAGAGAAATACAAGGGAGAAAACACAAATTTCACACTCAATACTTTGATCCCCAAAGGAGCATCTTCTTTATTATATAGCAAAGAGTATCCCCTCAAAGGAAACTCCACCCTTAGATCAGATACATGGATTGGTGACCTATCAGCAAGCTCCATCCTTGGAATACTTGTTTGGATAGGTGACATGTTAATCCTTGTCCTATCTAGTTGGTCAAACAGGTTTGACCAAAGGGAATCTTTAGGGAAAAGGCAAACCTTTTCTCCCTAAGGGTTGGGAATCTTTTCATTTCAAGGTCTAATTCATCCATTTAGGCCTGCAAAATTGACTAAAGTTTTCAAGCTATTTTTGGCTTCTGCCCTATGAGTAGAAGTACTCTTTTGGTGACACCTCTGTCTAATCTTCCTAGCCCATTGTATACAACATCCTTTTAGATGTTATCAAGCCAAATTTCACGTCTAGGTAATATGTCTAGCTACTTGTATTACATGGGGCAAGACACTTCACCAAACTTGAACCTATGGAGCAGTTACAATCAAATCCGGATTGCAAAGGAAGACATCCACAAAACTGCCTTTCAAACAAGGTATGCACACTTTGAGTACCTGGTGATGCTATTTGGCCTCACCAAAACACTGGCCAGTTTAATGAGTTTGATGAATGACATATTTTTTCCATACTTGGATAAATTTGTTATCATTTTCCTACATGACATTGTTGTCTATAGTAGGAAAATGATAGAACACAAGCAACATCTACAAGAAGTTCTCTAGATTCAATGACAAAATTAGGTGTATCCAAAATCTCAAAGTGTGAGTTTGGCAAGTCTAAAGTAGACTTTCTAGGGCATAGAGTAAGAACAAAAGTTATCCAAGTATTAATAGATAAAATAGAGGTCATTTAGAGATGGAGCACTCCAAAGGACCAAACTCAACTCAAGACTTTCTCAAGATTGACACGGTTCTATTGTTGATTTGTCAAGGATTTCTCCAAGGTTGCACAACAACCTTTAACAACACTTCTTGGCAAGTGAAAGAAATGGATATGGGGAACCATACAAGACTTGGCCTTTTAGGAATTGAACGATTCATTACTACATTCATCAATCTTAAAATGGTATGACCTATGATGGCTAATCAAGTTGGCTATGGATTCATCAAGTGTAGTAATAGGACCAATCTTACAATAAGAGTGGTGTGATGGATGGTACCCGGTTGCACATTTCTCCCAAAAGCTATAATTGGTAGAACATAACTATCACACCAACAAACGAGAAGAGTTGGCCATTGTCCTTGCAACCAAGAATTGGAAGCACTATCTTGGCAAGAAGGCATTTGTAATGGAGACAGACCACAAACCTTTAGTCTACCTTGAGACATAGAAAGCTCTATCTTGTTGACAAATTTGGTGAGCAGAGTGGAGATAAAGGTTCAACATGACGATCATAAATGTGGAAAGTAGAAGAAATTCACATATGCATTTACCCAAATGCCTCTGATAAAAAATTTGGTAGTAGAGGTCAAGATGAACCCCAAATTTTGGCCAAGGATTCTTATTGCTATGAAAATTGATCCACAAATTGTAGGAGCTCGATCATTGAATGACATCACCAATTCCCAAGGACTCATTTTTTGTGATGGTTGGTTATGGATCTTGTAAGACCTAGACATTAGAACTACCATCTTAGTGGAATGTCATGATTTTGCCATTGTAGGTTGATGTTGGCGTGGACAAGACTTTGGATGTAGCAAAACACCATTACTATTGGCCCAAGATGAGCAATGATGTGATGAAGTATGTTTGAAGTTGCTTACTTTATCAATAGAATAAAGCTTCTAATCAAGCTCTTGTGGGACTCCTTCAACCCCTACCTACTCCTACACAATGATGGGAACATGTAAGCATGGATTTAGTTTATGAATTGCCCAAGATCCCCTCTAGGTTTGACTCCATCATAGTCTTTGTTGATCTACTCAGCAAAATGATTCATGTGCATCCTACTATCAAGGATATGGCTGCTCCATAATTAGCTTAATTGTACTTAGATGTAATCTTTTATCACCATGGGCTATCTCAAGTGCTCATCATTGATAGAGGCACTCAATTCACCAATTTGTTTTGGAGAACACTCTTTGGGTTCTTCAAAACCAAATTGGCCATGTCCACGGCTTACCATCCATAAAGCAATGGACAAAAAAAGTGGGCTAATTACACTATTGAAAGTATGCTCCTGGGCTTCACCCTAGAGGAGCAAGAAAGGTGGGACACCTTACTCCAACTGGTGGAATTTGCATATAACAAGTCAATGAATGCATCCACACATGCCACACCATTCTTCCTCATGTACAGAGAGTATCCTTTCACACCTTCAAGCTTGATGAAGACCCATCTAGTGGATACCAAGGTGGATGCCATCAACATTTTTGTTTTCAAACTCCAACAAGGAGTGGAGAATGCCAAAAACAAGTTGCAAATAATTTAGTTAAGAGTAGTGGAATAGAGTGAAAAATTGACAAATGTAGTATGTAGATGCACATCACCAGCACCTAGAGTTCAATGTTGGGGATAAAGTCTGGTTTTCAACAACCAACCTCACATTAGTTGGTCCTCGCAAGCTCAAACAACATTTTGTTGGGCCTTTTCCCATCCTTTGTTGAATTGGAGCAATGGCCTATTACCTAGAGCTACCACCACACATGAAGATCCATCCAATATTCCATGTGTCATTACTAGGCAGATATGCATCTCGACCGCCACACTTTTCTTCCATAGAAGAAATTTGACCTTGTCCAACACTCATTGATGACACAAAGGAATATGAAGTCAAACATATTCTCCAAAAATGCAAGTATGGTACTCATCATCCATGTGTGGAATATTTCATACATTAAAAAGGGTACTCATTATATAAGATACCATGGGATCCAACAACAAACTTGATCAATGCACCAATGTTAGTAATATCTTTTGAGCAACAACTTTGCAACGTCTTAAAAGGGGTAGGTTTTTGTAATACCAATAGCTAGATATATTATCTAGAAGTGAAAATTGACTTGGTAATGTCTAGAAGGATGTGAGATATTAATGGTTTAGGTAGATCAGAAAGAGGTGTCATAGAAAGATCACTTCTAATAATAGATTAGTAGCCAAAAATAGCTTGAAAATGTTATACCAATAGCTAGACATATGATCTAAAGGTGAAAATTAGATTGGTAACATCTGGTAGGATGTTATAGATAATAGACTAAGTAGAATCAGATAGAAGTATTACCAAGAGAGTACTTCTACCAATAGTGCAAGAGCTAAGAATAGCTTGAAAACTTTAGAGTCAATTTTGGATGCCTAAACCAATGAATTAGGCCTAAAAAATATGCATTAACTCACCCCTCCTTCCCCAAATAAAGAAAATTTTGGCCTTCCTTCCTCCTTATTTGTTTCATCAAGAGCTTTCCAACCTCACCCATGCAATTTGGAGATTCTTATTGGAAGATTCCCTAAATATTCCCTCTAGTCAAAGATGGTTTGACCAACCAGATAGGATTAGAATCAACATGTCATCCATGCATGCAACTAATCTAAAGGTAGAGCTCACTTATATGTCATCAGTCCATGTATCTAATCCAAGGGTGGAGCTTCCTTTAGGGAAGTCTTCCTTGCCATACAATGCAATCAAGGTGCTCCTTTGAGACATAGGAGAATTGAGTGTGAAGCTTGTGTTTCTTCTCTTGTGTTTCTCTTAAGGTCTCTTATCCTTGGAAGATTATATGTTAGCATCTCAGGCACGTTGTATTTTGGGGTTATTTGAGACTATTTTTCCATGTCCACATCTATTCCATAGACTACCCTGTACACTCCATGATGAGGTTAGATAGGCTTTTTGCCTACCACTTGATTTTTTGGCATTTGATTCCTTGGACAAGTTAGCATGGTTCTTATTCCTCTTACTCCCTTGATGGTGTCTCTATTATGCTAGAGGGAGACATGTGGAGCATAAAGAGGTGGTTGCTAGATTTTGTCAATTCCGAGTGGGAGATTGGGCTGCCCTACAAGAGGACTTGGTTAAATTTTGCCACAAGATACCATAGAATCTACTCAATTACAATGGTGTAGGACATTGGATCAGGCAAGAGAGTTTAGTAGAGCAGCACAAGTGCTACACTCTTTGTCAATGGCTAGTTCTACTAATGAGACTATCTCTTCTCTATACTCACTACATCTTATGACAGGATAAGAAGTATCATTAGAGGTCTTAGATTATCAACTTGAGCAGCTTTTATGTCTTGATAGGTCACTTTTTGCACAAGCATTGTGCATTGCTCCTCACCTCTCCTTAGGAGGCTTGTCAGGGATGGTATATGAGCATCTTAGAGATTGATTTTAGGCAAATGCTCCTTCTAGTGGATTTACTAAGTTGTTTCAAGTGGCTATAGCAATAGCATGGAAGATATCCCTATATCAATTAGTCAAGTGTTAGAGGCTAGTTGATTTCTTGTGATGGAGAAGGGCACAGGGAGCATTAGACCGATTGCTGTTGGAAAGATCTTTTTGCACTTGGTTAGCCATACAATTGTCCTTCAACATTGATCCCACTTCCAAGAGCACTTCAATCCACATCAATTTGGAATAGCTACACTTTGAGGTTGCAAGTTTATTTCTCTAAGCATCAGGGCAGTCCTAGATATCCATCCAAAGTGGGTTGTCCTACAGGTGGATGTTTAGAATGCTTTTATAGTGTCTCTTGGATATCCATCTTTAGAGAGCTTAGGGAGGCCGGTGGTCCTTAGCCAGTCTCATTCCCTTTGTATGGTTGTTTTATAGCTCTCTTGCTTTCCGTTATGACAAGCATGGTTGGTCACAAGAGGGAGTCATTGACTTGGAGTCAATTGTCAATACACAATAAAGAGATCCTTTAGTGGGGCCTTTGTTTGCCATGGCTCACTTTAGAGCTCTCTTATCTTCTACTTTTGGCCATGTAAGGTTGTATATTTCCCTCCTTAGTAGATGATACATACATTTTGGACCCCATAGATCAGATTAGGTAGGCCTTTGATCACTTGACTACCAAGCTACATCTTGTAGGCTTGAGAGTCAAGGTGTTAAAGTGCAAAGCATGGTCCCCTTCAGGTATCCCTTCCCACCTTGAGCTTCTAAAAGGTGTATCACATCTACATGTGGAGTACATATACTTGGCGTGCTAGTAGGATCCAAGGACTTTGTCCCATGCTTTTTAGATGTTGCCCTTCGAGAGGATATTCTCCATGTAGATGACCTTCCTCTACTAAGAGATCTGTAGGTGGCATTTGGTATACTCTCCTTTAGTATTGCCCGTTGATTGACTTACCTTCTTTGCATGGTTTCCCTTCCTTGACTTTTGTATCATGTTTGAGAGCTTTTGATGGGAGGATTATGGGACTCTTTGGTGATATCATCAGACCAAGGACTTTTGAGTGTGTAATAGGGTATTTTGCACTTAGAAAACATCTCTACCAATCTTTTGTAGAGTGGTAGGCCTATTATTTATGGAGGAGATGACACTTATAGCATTTTTGGGTAGTTGAGCTCTCTCGGCATCCCTACTTTCCTCCTAATTTGTGGTTGCTAATAGGCCAATTTTGGAGACTTACGTGACCAAGGTGGAGGTGGGATCCTTTTCTCTCCATGTGTTATTATGGCAAACAAGAATGGTCTATCTCCATGTGCATGGGAAGACCTTCCATCATTTGCTTCACTACCATCAAATTGGACCAGAGGTTTGCAATCTTCCTTGATGGAACGACCATATTTGCATATGTTACATTCTTTCTTTGTTGACTTGTTCATTCCTTGGGCCATTAGAGTACATCTTCACTCTTGCTTCAACAAAGGTGCATGCTCTTGGCTTCTAGCTTGATCATGCATTAGGGCATTCCAACTTGCACCAACCACTTTCTTTATAGCAATGAGGTTCCACCTAGGTTTGGTCTACCCGTTTCTATCTCCGTCACTCACTTGTGAGTGTGGTTCTAACTAGATGCAGCAATGGTCCATATGACACGGTGGCCTTATGGAAGTAAGAGGATATCTGCCCATTATGCCATCAAAGATATAGTGTTTGCTATGGCACAAGAGAGTGGATACCTTGCTTGGAAGGAGCGTTCATATTCTTTGCAGACAACACATCTTAAAGCAGAGGTATACTTGGTCTAAGATGATCAAGAGATAGTGGTAGATGTTGTGGTTATAGATCCTATGCATGATGGAGTTTTGGATGGAGTGATTACTCATCTTCTTGGATAGACAGCAAGGAGAGCTACAACACATAAGGTCTTCAAGTATAGGAGTATCCAGCAAGGTCACATCTTTTTTCCTTTAGCCTTGGAGTTATATGGACATGGCATTGAACACATTTGTAAAGGAGTGCACAAGAGCTTATCATATTAGATGCCAAGGAGTACCACTCTCACTCTCATACTTTGTAGCATACTTTAGACAGCATGTGTCCATTGCTCTATAGAGAGCATTAGCCGATGCAACCCATAGCAGAGCAATCATTCTAGGTGATGCTTCTTTGGATGCTCCAAAATTTTGTAGACCTTACAACTTGTATAGCTTGGATATTTTAGGTGCAGTAGGGTAGATTTCTCATATTGATACTATTGGGGCCTAGCCATATTCTACCTCTTTTGTCTCTCCTTTGTACCACTTGATGGGGTCTTCCCATCCTTTTTGTGTTCTATGTGGTTGCCTTTTCTCTCTCCTCATTGATATTCCATGTTAAAACACACCCAAATGAAGTTTGCCTTGTGCCAAAAGTCTGGATTGGTAGAATGACTTGACATTAGCTCATTTGCGTATCACCCAAGTGTTGTGAGATTACTCAAAGTGAAACAAAAGTTGATCTTAAATGATCACCATACATCTTGCCAATACATGGGATTGTGGTAAGGTAAAAAATTTTAATCAATTTGAAAGTTTGAGGTGTAAATGTGCTATGCACAATTTTAGACACAACCAATCAGGTCTTAAAACAAGCTAAAAGCTTATGACAATACAAGTGATGTGGTTTAAACTTGATCAAGGGTCTTCTCATTGGGCGTCAAAGTCACAAAACAAAACCTCTTCAGACTACTAACCTAAGAGTAAAATGATGGACCTTGACAAATACCTAAAGATATGTGTTGTAGTTTTAAAATTGCATACACATGTTTCTAAATTGAAATTTAATATGAGTTTCATGTGAAGAGAAATTGTCTTGTAGGATATCAATATCCTCCATAAAATTTTATCAAAATAGTTTATCCATTATGGTTGATCATAGATAGCATGCCTCCGATATTAGAGGGATGGAACAACTACGATTGCTTTTATAGACTACAAAATTTGATCTTTATGAGTTATTTGTAGATATCAAGCTACAAGTACAATTTTTAAGAAAGAATACTCTATAGCATAATAAGAGGAAAAACACATGTGTTTGTGGCTAAAGTCAAGTACTCTCGGTTTATAATTATTGAGGTGAGGTCCTTTGAGCCACACATCTTCAATGACAAAGTCAAGTTCTCATAGGAGTTGTTGGTCAACCTGGTTACCAATGTAATGATGATAAATATATTTTCCTTTCTGACTTTATAGAGACCGCTTGTGCTAAATTTTTGGACTAGGCAAAAGATAAGAGCATCAAGTTTTAGTACAAATTGCCTTCTTACATGAGTTAAATGAAGATAATGAGAAAAGGTGACCACATAGAACACAAGAAGGATGTGAAGACACTATCAACAAATCAACAAAATCTAGCAGTCACATGTCTATGCACTGCACGTCCCTCTCAAGCATAACAAAGACACCATCCATCAAGGGAGTAAGAGGAATAAGAACCATGCTAACTTGTCCAAGGGATCATGTGCCAAACAATCAAGTGGGAGGCAAAAAGCTTGTTTAGCCTCAATCATTGAGTGTATGGAGTAGCCTATGGAATAGACGTAGACATGGAAAACTAGTGTCAAATAATCAAAAAATACAACCCATTTGAGATGCTAACCACCCTCACAACTCAATCAATACCCTTGGAATAGTCAACAAAGAGATAGAGGGAGCGTGTGTAATCCCAAGTGTCACCGCTGTCGATGTGGTTGCTTGTCTCATATGAGTATCCCAAGTGGTCCAATCATAATCCTTGTGCATCTTTTGCACATGGATCTTTACCCCTTGCAAGGTAAAGCTTCAATGACACACCGTGCACGGTGTATCCCGAGCCGCTCTAGGTGGCTCCACATGGGGAAGTGTAACCATGGTTAGTACAAGAATAACGATCGTAACACACTATGCTCTTGTCCATATCTTCACATATTTGCAAAACCACAACCCCTCCCGTCCCATCTCACATGAATAAACATAATCTCTCCAAACTCTAAAAATTATAAATTCTCATAACTTTCAATTTTTATCTCAAAAACTTTCAACTAAATTTTCATGGAACTCAAGATTAATATCAGAAAAAAAAATAAAAAATTCTGTACCCATTACTTCCGTGGTGAAGTAATCACTCTAAACCCTAAAAACCTAAAAATACTCATAACTTTATATTCAATAGTATAGTCTTCAATCTAGGTGCCAATGGAACATAAATTGGAAAACAAACAAAATATATTATTCACTCATGTGAGTAATTCAAATAACTCTCTAAAACTCTAAACGGTAAAAGTTTAAAAAGAGGATATTCTTACTTTGGTTCTAGTTAAAAGCAATTGCCAAATATTGCTTTACCTCAATTCTCTCTTAAATCGTAAATTTCATTTATGATGTCTAACTGTATATACGCTCTGTAAATGGACTATTCATTCATACAGGGCAGAAGGTGCAACAATATTGTATGGTGCAGGGTTCGTACGTTTGCTGGCAGAGCTCAAAGGCCCCACTCTGATAAAGTTTGCAACAGGTGATGCAGAGAACTATAATCGAAACATCACTTGAAATGAGCGGCGGTGATCCATCCAGATCTAACTTGACCTCCATTATTGGATCTGAAGTAAAAGTACGCTATGATGCGAGTTGCAATCATCACGTAACTTTGTGCAGGTTGAACGCAGCGCTAATTGACGAATATCCAATGCGGACGGGCTCACTGTTGCGCGAAATGAATGGAATCCAGAGAGCCACGCGCTCTTGCATCAGAAGAACAAATCGGCATCGATGGTCCCTTCTATGGTAATAATCTGCTACACCTATTCGATGTGGACGTTTCCTCATAATCACGGCTTACAGACAAATGTTTTTTGAGACTCTTCTTGGTAGCATAAGAAATCAAGCGCAACAGGGCTTTTGATTCTCGTTTCTATAAGCTTTGTAACGAAGAGGATGTCAGCATCGACCTTAAAAATAATTTTCACCCTCAAAAAAATTTATTCTAAAGAGTTCCTACATCTGTGTAATATAATTAACAAAGGATCAAGAACTATGTTTAGGAGACATTGCTCATAAACATAAAATGAGTAGATTTTTAAATTATAAATATCATGTTAAGCTACAAAAATCATCATTGTTACTAAGGGAACAGTTTCCATTAAATTGAATAATGAGAGAAAAGGCGATTATGCAGAGAACAGGAGGGTGTGAAGACCCCTTCAAGCCGTACAAGGATGAGCCAAAAGGGGCTAAGTCTCGATAGTATCGATGAGAAATTTACCTTACTGCACTTAAGAAAATAAGGTTGAATAGTGAGGGTTGTAATCCATTAACATTAGATTCAATTCCTTTGTATTGGAGAAAACGAGATCGCCAGTGAAAACAAGAAGGATAGGAACACCGTCAAGCCTTACAAGGAAAAGACAAAGGGGGTAAAGTGGGGCTAAGTCACAATAATGTATTGGTGATCAAATTGAATTTTTTTTTCCAAAGCTCATGTTTGAGTAGGCGGTAACTCTATATGCTTTTGTTGAATGTCGCTCAATGAGCTGCATTTCATTTCATGCGGAATCTTTTTATTTTAATCTTACATCCAGCGTGTGTTGAATTTGCATCGTCGGCAGATAATTATTTAGCTCTTACTTATCAGCTTTGAATATATTGCCTTTTATTATCACAAAATCTACATCTAGATAGTGAATTATAATATTCTACGTACCTTCTTATATGTCATCCATCTTCGGGGAAAACCGTCAAGAAATGATCTGACTAGTGGTTTATACACCGAGAGAAGTAATAAGCATATTCTGCGGAAGAAACATGGTAATTCGTAAAACTTTAGAATCTTATAGAGTTATGTTATATGCATAAAATTATTATCTTTTTCTTAGGGAAATTTGTATTATAAAGGGCTTGTTGTATGGTTGAAAGTTTGTGATATTCCATCTATGATTACATCTCTGCAACCTATTACTTGAGAGAAAGAGGAGACCGCGTAGGAAAAACGAAGGATGGGAAGACCCCATCAAGCCGTACAAGGGAGAGATAAAAAAAGGTAACATGGGGCTAAGCCCCAATAGAGTCTATATGAGAAATCTGCCCTACCGCACTTGAGATATCCGAGCTATGCAAGTCGTACGGTCTACACACAACTGGAGCATCCAAAGAAACATCACCTAATGTGATTGCTCTCCTATGGATTGCACCAGCCACTGCACTTTGTAGAGCAATGGACACACGCTGTCTAAAATATGTTACAAAGTATGAAAGTGAGAGTGGTACCCCTGACGCCTAACATGATAAGCTACACCCTATTACTTTGCAATGAGGATTTAGAGAGATCAACAAGTTTTGAAAGAGAAAGAGCGGGGCTTGGAATCAGCTTGGTGTAATGTTTTGTAAATTTGTTTATCTTCTTTCTAAAATTATGGCGCACAGTTTTAGTCAGGATAAACGCTTCATCATAGTCAAAATTAATATAAGAGGACTATTTAGGTTAATGATTCAAGCATTTTTCATCCATTCACTTTTCAAATTTGATCATCATTTTCTTTGGTAATACATATGATTTGATTATTTTGATTTCCTTTATATTTCATATTCAAATTCCTACTTGATACATAAGTCTAACTTCTATTTCCAAAGCTGACTCTCCATTATGTACTTTCAATTGTCAGAAGAGAATAACTTTTTAGTGTAAGACTTGTTTCAAATTGATACATGTGTATGGACCACCATATATTAAAGAAAATCCATTTATAAATGACATTACTACATCTCATCAACACTTAACTTTATTGATATTATTCCAAGCTTGTAGTGGCTTAGTTCTAGATGTACAATTATACAATTATATAGGGGTTTAGGATATATATATATATATATATATATATATATATATATATATATATATATATATATACTTGAGAGGTTTACACAATGTCTCATTAATTCTTGCTTATCTTTCTTGTGCTCTCTCTCATAGTCTCCTATGAATAGTCTTGTCCTTGTGTTATTTGAAATGGTATTAAAGTAGGTGAGAGGTTGGGTAAGGTGTGTGCACTTGGAGAAAGATAGGTGAGAACAGCTCGAGAGCTAAAGGATTCCATTGATGTAATTGGAATCACGGATTGTGCCATTTTTTACCTAAAATTACAATTTTGGAGATCAAGATCATAACTTTGCTTGAATTTGATGCACCTTGGTCATAGACCAATCTTGTTTAGAAGCATTGAATTGGTAGACACCTAATTTTTGTGACATTGCAGAGGTTGTTTTGCCATTGATAGTGCCTTCTCAAAACCTTTGCATTCAATTGGAAGGCCAAATGATATTTTTTGGGGTTGTAATGCACCTCCCATCAATGTAGGAATTACATGTTTGGTTCATATTGTTGACCAACTTGATTTATGGAGTGTTTCTTGATTTTGTTTATGAGTACAAGTGCTACGAGCTTAGGATTGTAGCAATGGCGGAGTCCGGAGTCCGTAGGTATGATCATTGAAGAGAAGCTAGACAAGCTTAATTGGACCATTTGGAAATTTCAAATATAGACGTTCCTTTGGGGTCAAGGGTTATGGAGTCTCATGACAAAGGAGGAGAAATAACCACTTGTAATGTAATATCAAAAGCAATGTATGCAGCATGGGCAGGTAGATCATTTCAAGCACTCAATTACATTGTGTTGTGTGTTTCATCATCAATGATAGATCACGTTTAGTACCTCACTTTGCCCAAGATGGCATGGGATACTTTGGCCAATTTGACCAAATTTGAACACAAAAGACCAAGAATAATTGTTAGTACTCATTCATTAGAGTTGCACAATGTTCTAGTCTAAAGTTGATTGAGTGATTGATTTGGGTGCCATTGCACATATGACACTACAAAGAGAGTGGTTCACTACCTTTCAACCTATGGAGAAACCACAATACATGGTGACAAGAGATGACACCAAGCACCAAGCACCAAATTTAACATACAGGTCATATTTTTCTCTCTATCGCACACTCTTCATTCCAAGGATTATAAATTGTTCTCCATGTGCCTACCATATCTAGAAACTTGCTATTTATAGAATAGTTGATAGAGCAAGGTATACATGTGTGCTTCAACAAAGATGGATGTTTTATTTAATATGTTGATAGTAATCTATAATATCATTAGTTAGATATATTATCTAGATGTAAATAGGTTTGGTGATATCTTGAAAGATATTATGTATGATGTACTAAGTAGATCAGTTAGAGATGTCATAATAAAATATATTTTTTACTAATATGGTAAAAGTCAAAAATATATTAAAAACTTTAAAGTTAATTTTAGAATACTAAATGGATGAATTAGATCTCGAATTAGAGTGTAGGTTGATGATTGAGCTGTTGAGAACTTTGAAAATTTGAAAATTTCTTTTTATCTTTTTCAACTTTCAACATTAATAGAGGAAGTTGTAAAAAAAAAGAAAGGAGTTAATCCTTGAAATAAAAAAGTAATTTTTGTCAGTTTCTTTTTTATATATTTAGTGTACCTTCATGGTCATTTTACCCTCTTCTCTTTTTGGGACTAGTTTTGCTCAAGAAATTAAATATGAAATAGTGAAAAACTACAAGGAACATGTCTCTTCATATGTATTTATTTGTGAATTGTATCTTATGAGAAAACTTGTTTGTTATCAAAATACAGTAATTTGGTTATTACCAAACCACTCTTGCTTTATCTATGTAGGCATAGATATATTTCACAATATATTTTTTCATTCATAATGTAGAATAAAATGAGCAAATACCATCTTATATTTAGATCAAAACCGGTACAATCTAGATGAATCGTTAGAAATGAAACATACATAACACTAACGATTCATCTCGATTTCAGTCTATTTTACATCTCTCATATTATATCAGAGGAAATGATATGTCATGAGATTTGACATAGATTTGGCCACTCTGTTCGAGTCAATTGTTTTAATTTCAAAATCTATAAATGACTATGGCATTTGTAATTTAATTTGATATTCAGAAGCACACTCCTGCTTTTGTTGGATGTTGTCTATTCTAGGGGGTTCCAAGAAGCAGCAGAGGAGAAAGATTAGAGAGGTATGTGGACCATTCTATGTCCATTTACTCCTTGAAAGAGCTAGGAAGCTGCTGTTTAATATCTTCCCTTTCTTATCCTTTATCCGTGGATTAACTTATTTAAAAGACACAGGTTACATTTAATATTGTAAATAAGACTTTCTAGTATTGCAAGAACAGAAATTAGAAATATCGAGTAAGTCGTTCAGAGACCGCGTACAAAACTAGAAGGACGGGAAGACGCCATCAGGCCATGCAAGGGTGAGACAAAATAGGTAAAACTAATATCTATTAAATCTTCTTAAACTAGTATTAAATCTTAACTAGATAATTCCACCTACTGAAATAATCAGCTCCTACTTCTTCCCTCGTATCAAATGATGTTGTCCACGCATATTCCGAGATGAAGTGCGCCTCGTCTTCTCATAATTGGAGCACCTACTGCGACACTCATTATATTAACCACCAAGTTGAAGCGGCTGCACGACATGAATTGTGCTCAGTCAATTAATGTGTATCATCTACGATCTGAAATCCTGCCTATGGAACCTCGTAGGTGAAGGTATAACGGGCGTGATCCGTTTCGTTGTGGTCCTCTCTAAACTCTGGAACGTAATTTGCCATGTTTGAACCGAAATCACGAAATCTTTCTTTGGTTTAATGACTTACTAAAATCACTGCCTTTAAACCTCAGAACTTTGTATATTGCCGAACAAAGCTGCAGAATGTACGCGGAACTTGTACCTGAGAATGGAGGAAGTTCACATTTTGTAAACGTTTGGAGACAATCGCGGGGTGACTTTGACAAATATATCATGCGCTCTCATGGAAACCAAACCTGGCTTCTCCGTGACAACATCAATCTCCGATGCTGGTATTCCTTGGGTTTCAAAGGCGTAACAGTGGCACAACGTGGCTACTATTAGTTGTACCATTGTCAACCCCAGCAGCATGCCAGAACACCCACGTCGTCCAGATGAAAACGGCAATAAGCTAAAATCTTGACCAAAAGCACTCATGTCAAGATTTTCGAATCTCTCGGGACAGAAGACCTGGGCGTTTTCCCAATTTTTGGGATCTCGATTGATGGCCCAGAGATTGATCAGCGCGGTCGTGTTTGCCGGGATTTCGTAACCAGCAACAGTAGTCTTCTGAATGCTGCTATGAGGTATTCCGAGCGGTGCTGGAGGGTGCAATCGAAGGGATTCTTTGATTACGCACTGGAGGTAGGGCAGATTCGGAATGTCGGACTCTTGAACAAGGCGGTCCTTCCCGACTACGGCATCTAGTTCCTCACGAAGCTTGTTCAGCAACTTTGGTTGTCTCAAAAGCTCAGCAATTGTCCAGTCCGATGAGACCGAGGTCGTATCACTTCCAGCAATGATCATGTCCTGGCAATGGAATTGGCATAGCACAGATCCCAGTAACGATTAGTCTTGAAATTAACATCATGACCACAAAATCACAACGGACTTTCCCCTCAACACACGTATAAGCACAATAGAGCTAACTTAGGTACGAAATTTTCCTCAGCTCGGTCTTTCGTTGAAGCGCAGCACAGCTTTGGGCTTTCTTACGGCTATGTGTTGTGTGGCGGTTCAGTTACTTGACTAGTACTAGGCAGCCTCATAGTGACACAACGAATGCGTGAAGTTTACAGCTTTCTGTGATACTAAACTACGCTGAAGTTTCTGCTTAAAACAAGTTTTGCTCTCACGGTGATGTTGAAAGTTTTTCCCGGTGAGATTCGAGTTGATAGTACAACAAACTAGTTCCTAAAGGCTAAACGGATATGGAGTGAACGGGTACTTACAAAAATCACTCCAGTCATTGCTTCATCGTTAAGTGCATCCTCTCCCTCAAGAGATAGCAGCACATCCAGAACGGTAAGTTCCTCTGGACCTGATACAGACTTCAGCTTTGCGCGCTCCCTATACTCTTCAATAATACCAGCTGAAATGATGCGCATGCGCTTCGTGAGTGCCTTCATCCGGGCAATGACCCCTTGAATGTCGAGCCAACGCGCAACAGGTATATAATCTCCAAAATTGAATTCTCCTCCTATTTCCACACAACATCTCACTACGTCTTTAATCTCCTCCACCGGGACCTTGCCGATTTGCTTCGACAAGCCGTCTTCGTTAATCCCCAATATCATGCTCATCAGGCTGTTCAAACTCAGAGTTTTGAGAACGGAGGACAGATTGGTGGACTCTCCGCACTCCATGTCCCTGAACATGGATCGCACAGTTGCCTGGACTCTTGCTTCTCTACTTGCGTGTGACTGCATGACACGTTTGTTGGAGAGCAGCTCGAGAGTGTAAACTTTCCGCAACCGTTTTAAATAAGGACCACTCGGGGCAAACACAACGCTTTGAAAGTTCATGCCAAGATGCTTTCCTGCTGACATGTATGGTCTTGAGGCAAATACGTGATCCTGGTCCTTCAAGATAATCTTTGCTATCTTACTGTCCGAAACAATAATAGTTGGGCAGTTTCCCATTCTAAGATACAAAATTGGGCCGAACTTCTGCGCTAATCGCCCAAACATATGATGAGCTGGTTCACCATCTCTGGCTCCTAACAGAGGAAAGGATCCCACAATAGGAAATGAGCCAGGACTCGGAGGAAGCTTGGACCTCATGAACAGCGATTTGAAGACAGCAAATGTCACGAGCGTGAGAACTCCCAGCATCACCCATTCCCACCACGCAAGATGGGTCAAGAATTCATTGACCATCTCCGAAGCACTATTTGGCATCTGGAGTCCTTTGCTCAAGACGTTATGGCTCAGTAGACACGGCGGGGTGAGAGCTCCAAGTCGATGTTTACTGCATTATGTCGTCCAAACTGCTGCGGTTTGAGGAGATGCTCGCGAACCCTATCAACCTGTCTGTAACCAAATATTCAACGAAGAAGGGCAATGAGAAACTCGTCGACTTTCTGTCTTCATGTAGACGCCCCCAGTGCGCTCTTCAAGCTGAGGACTCTTCAGTGTTTATGTAGCGCTCGACACGGAAATAATTCGGTCGATCATCATGGAGCCATGTCTTTGAGGCAGCAACTTCGGACTCGTTCTTGTTCGAGGCTGACAAACTGGAGAACCAGACTGAGGGGCAACTCCGTACACACGTTATTCCTTCTTGTTGTTTCTTAAAATGCATTTATGAGGCAGCTACAGCGAACCCGGGCTCAAGTTGTACTTTTACATATTGTTTTGCGAAGCCGTAAACCACATAAAAGACAAGGTGGTTTCAATTCGCCTGGTTTGGAACCCTCTAGTAAAATTGTAAATACTCTTGGAAACTCCCGTAAAAGTTTATGGGACTTGTAAGAAAGTAGTCAATATTTCATGGTGTTGATTTTGATTCCGAAACTGTTCAAGGTTCATTATTTATTTTGTCCAATTTCCTAACATAATTTTATAATAATTTCATGAGTTTATGTAGTCTTATGTTAAACTCTTTGTAAGAGATACAGTGAATATTTACAGAAATCGTCCCATTCCAGAAGCGATACCTTACCTTCTCGATTTATTTGGTGCTAATAACAAACCTTATTTGCTCTTGTAGTATTCTTATTTTATACATGTGGAAAGATCACGGTGAAACAATTGTGGACAATTAGACCGCCAAGTAGAATTTGAGATCTACCTAACCAGTTGACAAGTTGGCTGCCCATGCTATGATTGGGTAGTGTTGTTATGGATCTTAAAAAGAAGCGTATGAAACAAATATTAATTAGAATTGTAATTTAATCATAGAATTGTAATTTAAACATATCTGATAACATCTAGTTTGTTAGAACCATTGAGGCACATTCAATCTTACAATATTGAACATTGGATCTGATGAGAGAGGTTGTAATCTGTCAACAACTTATTATTATCAAAAGCTGATGAAAGGCGACCGCGAAGAAAAAAAGAAGGATGGGAAGACCCCATCAAGCCGTACAAGGGAGAGACAAAAAAAAGGTAACATGGGGCTAAGCCCCAATAGAGTCTATATGAGAAATCTGCCCTACCGCACCTAAGATATCCGAGCTATGCAAGTCGTACGGTCTACACACAACTGGAGCATCCAAAGAAACATCACCTAATGTGATTGCTCTCCTATGGATTGCACCAGTCACTGCACTCTGTAGAGCAATGGACACACGCTGTCTAAAATATGCTACAAAGTATGAGAGTGAGAGTGGTACCCCTTACGCCTAACATGATAAGCTCTTGTGCACTCCGTGACAAATGTGTCAAATGCCGTGTCCATCGCTCCATATAACTCCAAGGCTAGAGGAACAAAGAGGTGACCTCGCTGCATGCCCCTATACTTGGAGACCTTGCAACCTGCTACTGCACTTGCCGCACATCCAAGGGGATGGGTAATCACTTCCTCCGAAATTGTATCCCGCGTAGGGTCCGTAACCACGACATCAAAAGGGGAACATATAAATAAGATAAATGCTTGTAGGACTTGTCTTTGAATTCACTATTTACTTTACCTTTTATATATGATGTTATATAAAGTACGTAGATAATGAAATTTACTCTGCAATAGCTATAAGTTTAGAAGAAAAAAAATTTGAAATTTTATAGTCTCATAAATTCATTATGAAACTCATATACCTTTTATTAAAATGGTGCCGGAGCTTTAGTTTAGACATTTTCTTGATTACTTAAACAGAAAAAATAGCTTCTAGGTATGTGTGATTTGCAAAAGTCTTAACACAAGCTATGATTAATTTTCACTTTGCACATGATGTGTACTACATATCTATCAATCTAAATGAATAATAGATAAATCTCATTTTAGATCAAGAGTACATTATAAGGATATGATATAGTTTCTTCTAACTAAAATTGTAGACAATACTATCTCCGACAACTTAATAAAGCAATATTACAATGGAGAAGCATATAATTCATTTAAATTTGATTAAAATATTCTTCTACTAAAATTTAAGAAACAAATGATAATTTGATTACATTCACATAAAAACTCAACATCTTAACTAGGATGGAAAATTTTCTATAATCTATCATATGGTTTTTTCTTTGAAGTGTTTGTTTGTAGCAAAAAGCTTATGAAATTCCACTTACCATTCATCAAAATTCAAGAATATGCCAAAAATCTAACATAAAAAATTTATTGCAGTTGTAAATAATAAGATGTTTATTGATGTAATTATCACAGCTCTAGCATCATATTGATATTTATAAAAGCTATTGCTGATTTAGTCACCCGTTTATTGATAAGTAAAATGCTAAACCTATTATTATAGTTTTAGTAATAGGTTTAGTTGTCTCTTATAAAAATTTCACACAAATCACGGCAAGATTACTATAATCTTTGTTGATTTTATTTCAGAAATATATATTCAAAATTAAACTCAATTTACAATTACAAACTATTTTTGATATTAGTATTTAGTATCCACTCTTTTCCTTTTATTTTAAATATATTATGTAAGAATAAATTTGAAGAAACCTGAAAATTATTTATTTTAATATGAATCAAAAATTTATGAAAATAATCCAAAATAAAATTAAATACTATAAAATACACAGATACGGAAAGGTTTATAGACTTTAGCATATTATATCATGATCTTTAAAGTTTAAGTTATATAACTTAACTTTAAATACCATGATATAATGTAACAATATGGATTTTAGCGACTAAGTTAGTCGGCTTACAAAGTAGCACATAAGATAAATTAGTCTAGAATATTCTAGAAGTATCTAGGAAGCTTCTTGGGAAACTTAACTTGCACCTCAAGTAAGTAGCTTCTAGAAGCTTCCAACTACCTTAACTTGCATGCCAAGTAGGCGGTTTCTAGAAGGAATCTTCTTGAGAAGCTTCCTAGTTAACTTGGCTTGCACTCTAGGAAAGCGGCTTGAGGAAGCATCTTGAGAAGCTTCTCAAGTGCCTTGTATGCTACATATAAATACCAAAGCCAAAGCTCATGCTAGGCATTCGGAGTTCTCCCACATTCAAGTGTTCCAATGTGAGTTTCCATTCTCCTATTTCTCTCATTGGTCTCGGTCTTTTACATATAACATGCTACAACCTATAAAGTTTTTAAAGTGATATTGATTGATTAAGTAATTTCCCATTAAATTTTCAAAGATACCCAAGAAATATATATGCTAAAATATTATAGCTTACATAAATGAGGAGATTGGATGTTTAGTTTAATAAGTGCACCAATGGAGTAAGAATGATACAGCTATATGTAAATTCTATTTTTTGAGCTTTGAAAGCTTTCTATACAACCAAACAAAGATGAAGGTGAACCTTGACAAATCCAAGGTAATTGTGGTGTGTTCTAAAGGTGTCACACTTTCTTCTTTGATTGAAAGTGCTTGGAGCATGCTTCTTCTTACAACTACTTGGGATTGAATTCTCTCATGACTACAATTGGTGTACTTGTGTTAAGAATAGAATCAGTGCAACATTCAGAGCTTTGTATTCACTCATGAATTGTTGTAAACTTGCTCATCTTAGCACATGGGAGTTGAAGAAGGTGATGTTTAGATCTCTTCTACAGCGTGTGGTTCTCTATGGTGCTCAGATTTGGGGTCCAAGTACTACGAAGACATGGTGGCAAAAGGTTGAGAAAGTGTTTTTGTGTGATGAACTTGGTGTGAGTACTCAAACTCCAGATGTTTTGCTGCTTGCCAAAATAGTGTTTTTGCCTCTTGAGGTTGAAGCTTTGTGTGGTACCCACATTTTTTGTTTTTGATTGTTTTGTTAGCATTTAAAGCAGAAGTAGATGGTTAGAACCTAAAGAGGGCTAACCTAGGAAGAAATAAGAAGAAGCGGTGAGGTGAAGCAGACCCAAAGTCGACCTCGGGTCAAGACGTGAAGTAAGAACCCAAAGACACGAAGATGAATAAGGAGATGGAGAGACTTTGTATCGGGCGGCGTGAGCAGATCCGAAGAACTTGTAAGAAATGTCTTTGGAGTCGGCACAATCAAGAAAGTACGCGGGAAGAAAGGAATGACCTCAAGATCAAGAACTTCTTGATAGTGACAGGCAACAACTTCACCAAATTGGAAATTTGAGAGGAGTAGCAATTGAAGAGTGACTGATTGGCACAAGACTATAAAATTACAAGTTGCACAAGGAGAAGGAGCAATGTCTAGTTGCTACCCGGTGCCTATTTAGAGTCGACCCAAAGTGTGCAAATTGCAAATCCGCAAGAAGAGGAGTGGGTTAGGATTTCGGGGACGATCTTCCACAAGAGGAAAGTGAGGAAGCACACAATGACTCCAAAATTTAGCAAGCAGAGTGCGGTGAGAGGGCTTGCAATTCATAGATTAGAAGTAATAGCGCGGATCAAAGTCTTGACAAGACTTTGCATCACATTCCTGGCCTGGAATTGGAACTTCAGTTTTCCAAGTTTCATGGTAGAAATTGCAGCAAGCAATTGTAATGATGGCTCGAAACATGAGGGGAAGAGAGGGAATCCCTCTCAATGGACGGAGGCGGATTGGAGAGTAGTGTTGGGAAGAGAAGCAAGAGAGGTAGGAGGTACCACCTTCTATCGGAAGTGTGATGCTTCAGAAGAGACTGCCAAAGTAAGGAAGTCGTTCAATTGACCCCGCACTAAGAATGGGTATAAGGTGGATAGTTATAGAGACCTTGAGCGGAGAGGAATAGTAAGCGCAATGATGGCCATGTTCAAACCAGAGCAAACAACCTATGTTACTATGCAAAAAGCGGTGTTCTTTCACCAAATGTTAGCGGGTGTAATACTCCGAGGACAAGAGAAGAGAGAAAACACAGATTGCACACTCAAACAATTGATGCCCCAAGGGAGCACCTTCTCTTTATTATATAGACAAAGAGTATCTCCGCCAAGGAAGCTCCACCATAGGATTAGGGACGCAGATAGGTGACATGTCAGCAAGCTCCACCCTTGGATTACTTACTTGGATGGGTGACATGTCTAGTCTAGGTCCTATCTGGTTGGTCAAACAAGCTTTGACCGGCGGGAATCTTTTAGGGAATCTTCTTGTAGGAATCTCAGAATCACATGAGTAAGGTACCGTTGGAAAGCTCTCGACGAGACAAATCAGGGGGAAGGGAAGGCCAACCTTTCCTTGGTTGGGGGGGGGGAATGCACATTTTCGAGGCCTAATTCATCCGCTTAGGCCTCCGAAATTACCTTCAAAGATTTCAAGTATATTTCGGTTCCTACTCTATTAGTAGAAGTCCCCTTTGGTGATACCTCTTTCTGATCTGTTTAGTCCATCATGTGTAACATCGTTCTAGATGTTACCAAACCAATTCTCACCTTTAAATCATATGTTTGGCTATTGGTTCTAAGGTTCTCAAGTCTATTTCGGTTTCTGCCCTATTAGTAGAAGTACTCTTTTGGTGATACTTCTATCTTATCTATCTTGACCATATGTATAACATCATTCTAGATGTTACCAAACCAAATTTCATATCTAGATGATATGGCTAGCTCTTGGTATTACAGCGGGAGAGGCAGTAGATTGGGCGAAATGTCTGTATTAGAGAGTGGGGCAGATGATTTCAGGATGGAGAATGGATATGCCACCTCATTACTTTGTGCCATTCATAGTGCACTTTTATTTTGGGTTGAACTTGCTAACTTTGGAAGAACGAAGTTGAATGTGTTGCATTTTCATCCTGATTCACGCAAGGAGGCCAATGAAGATGAGCAATATTATATGGAGAGAGTGCGAGAGGGTGATGTGTACTACAAGGAAAGTAGCAAGGAGAAGATCTTAGAAATTGACCTTCCAAGGGCGCAAAAGAGAGCCAAGCCTGAGAGTCGTGTTGCGATAGTACAACCCCCAAAAAGTTCCAAAGCTTAACCCAATGATGGTGGTAGTGAAGACAAAGGAAGTCATGCAGGCGGAAGAAGAAGAAGAATCGGAAGGAGAAACCGGATCAAAGGAAGGAATGTCAAGAGAAGAAGAGGAGTTCACACTACAAAGTGAAGAATCAAGCAGTGACACCAAAGGCGAAGCAAAGGTTCAGCAAATGCGACAGCCAATGAAGGAGGCCGGAAAGCCGAGTCCCGAAGTTTCCATGCTAGAACAAGGCAGTGAGAAGAAGAAGGGAGAGGAAGTCGTGGCACAACCCCAAACTGCCAAGGGTAAGAATGTTCTGAATGTATCTGCAATGGGGCCCAATAAAATTACTCAGGAAGAGGGAGAAAGTTCCGAAGAAGAAACTTTGAAGGTGCAAAGATCTTGACTTCGGAGCAAGGTACAAGATGTAGAGGAGTTGGAACCCAAAGTCCAAGCCAAGGATGCAAGGTGCGAAGGAGTGGACTATTTGTCTAGAGTCGTATGTACGCTGTTGATGATGTTGCAGCAAAAGAAGATGGAGATGATAAGTGCCAAACTTGAGGTACCGGATGAATTAGCAGTAGTAAAGACCTGGAGTGCCAAAACCTTGTTGCTACAAAGTAAGCTGACAAAGGTGGAGATGAAGGTCTAAGAACTTCGGGTTGAGGAGGTTCTTTAGAGTAAGCACTTTGAGGTGACGAGGGAAGAATTAGTAAAGAGTCATGAGGAAGCAAAGGAGATGACCGTGATGGCTGCAGGGTTGAAAGGAAAACTTTCAGATGTGCGAGTAGAGTTGATACACTCCAAAGCAATTGCTGCGGTGATGGAGCAAGAGTTGGAGATCCTCAAGAAGAGGGCAGCGGAGAAAGATCAGGCCTGGCAACGAGAGTTAATGGAACGTAATAGAGAAGAAGATTGGTTGCGATGGTTAATGTGAGTAGAAGAGGAGCAACTCTTTGTGAATCGGAGGGAGAAGGAGGCATTAAAGGCTGAATTTGAAGATGAGCTCTAGATGTATTGCAGTGAATTGGAAGAAGAGAGGAAGAAGGAGAAGCTTACAATTGTGGAAGAAACTAATGAGGTAGAAGGTGTTGTCAATGAAATCAAGGCCATGTTGAGTACGGAAGTTGAATGTAAACTTGAAGAGGGAAGGTTGCATGAGCTGAAGTTACTAGTGCAGGAGACACGGAAGAGGAAGGCAAAGGATACGGAGTTAAATAATCTCTTAATTTGTCTGTGAGATCGTATAGATAAGAAGATGTTAGGGGTGGGAGACAATGTGTGTCTTAGACTAGATCTTATTAGGACGGAGTTAGCTAAACTTTGTAGTGAGGTAGAAGAAGTACGAAGACCCAAAGTTGTAGAAGTAGGAGTGCAAGTGTCTTTGGAGTTGTTCTGTGAAACTTTAGAGAAGAGTGGGTCGGGAGATAAGGGAGTAGATGGATTACCCATGACCTCAATTGTAGATTGTAGTGAAGAAATTGTAAAAATAAAAGAGTTCGGAGTAAAATTGGATAAACTAGAGGATGGGGAAATTATAGAGAGATTATTGGGTTTGAAAGCCGATGACAAGGTTGACATCGGATCGGATTAGAAACATAATTGAGATTTGAAGAGGTAGATATGAAGAGATGCATTGTCATTTTGGATCTGCAGGTTTGTAGAGTTGTTAGGAAATGGTATTTTTATTAGAACTGTCGTTTGCCTCACTACTTAGAGGTGGCATTTGCAGTCTTATGTTGTTTAGTGCTCATTATTTCTAAGAATAGATAAAGCAAAGTGTTGTGAAGCAGTGCTCGTCACTTGAGCTGGATTCCGAGTATTAACATTGTGCTTGTATTTATGAGTGTGTGGAGAATTTTGAAGTGCAAGTCAGTGTGCTTGTTGGATGTTGGATTCCGTAGCCTTGATCTTTATTATGTGTGTTTGATCCTGAGTGAAGTGCAATCAAAGCAATGCCTTGATAGATCTGAGAGGAATTGTAGTGTTGGTAGTATTCTGCATTTGCGAGTGCAGTGCAAAGTTGATGTGAAGCAATTTTGATCGAGGAAATTGTGCCTTTAGTGGAGTGGTGGAACAAAATTTTGAAGCAAAGTCATTTTGTAGTGAAGTGCCGTTTTTGGGAGAGCCTGAATCATCACAATCAAGATTGTTTAGAAAGATTTGATGGAGTTGTGATTATGGAGTGTTAATTCGTGACAAGACTGAGAATCCGTGCTTGTTACTCTCTTCTGGGTGTGGTTTCTACCTAAGAGATTAAAGAAGAACTCAAGAAGAACTACATTGTTACTGTTTGCTTTGTATTTGACCGATTTTGACCAGTATCTCTGCGGGAACAAACTTTACTTGCCTGATTACCGCAAAAGTGATATTTGCTGGGTTGTCACACTTTGTTCTTAGCTCTCACATATGCCACTAAGGTGAGATCCATGGAGCATGAGAGACTTTATTACCAAGCTCTTTGTGCACCTCTATCAATTCACACAGGTGAGGTCTATGGAGCATGAGAAATTTTCCTACCAAGCTCTTTGTGCAACTCTATCAATTGGTCCATATATATATATATATATATATATAAATTATTGTATGAGCCATAAGGTGGAACATTTTTGAGCAACATTGGAGGTTGGAGCCTATTGCATCACAAGAGGTGATCAAGGAGCAGTTCTTAAGTTGCCTATGGTATGAACATGGTACCAAGATTTTTGATGTAGTGTGGACAATTTTAATATCTTGGCTAAGATCTCTACTTCACTTAGACATGTCATTGCTCAATATAGAACTAGCACTCATAGATTGGAAGTAGAACAAGGATGCTTGCAACAAATAGAGCACTCCATGTAGCTTTGCACATCATGTTCTATGTGCAAAGTTAAGGATAAACACTTGTCTTACATATGTTATCTTAAAATATATATGTCCATCTTACATGTGGAATAAAACTTTATGCCTTTTACTTATCGTTACTATGGTATACTATGTTTATACCATAGGGAAAAAAACACAACAGCATAAGTAAAAAACCTGTGAGCTAATGTACATTCTGTCAGACTATGTAAGAATTCGAATTAAGAATATCTCTAAGAATATTTATATGCATGGCAAGCAATACTCACCACATACATAGAATAGAAACACAAATCTAAAACATAAGAGCTCCACTTAGAAGTTGAGTAGAACTTTCCTTCAGCTTTTACTAAATCTTTTCGAATGTTGATTCTTCTTACAAATGTTATTTTCATAGATTTTGGAATGTTCACTGTAGTATTTAGGTGTCCTCTGTAGTATTTGGATGTTCCTTTAGAGTTCATCTTTCATAAGACCATGCATACATTTAGACTGAATTAATTCAAATTGAATACTAGGACCGTGGTATGAGTGGTACTGGGATTCAATTTTGCATTATTGCAAAAGTGCCTTAAGTGACATCCACTCTGATTTATTGAATCGAGGGGTTAAATCGAAGTAATACTTGTATGCACTCTATGACGTGGAACCCTAAGCCATCTTCCGGTAAATAAGTATTTTAAGTTATACCGTGGTTCCTTGAAAGTATTGGCGCCCATTTTACCTCTTTTGTTTTATCCATTGTTTTATCCCTATATGGTTTGGTGGTCTTCCTTTCCTCTTGTCATCCCACGCGGTTCTACGCCCTTCTCTCTTTCCTTGAAAATTCTAGCCTAAAATTCCTGAAATTAGATTGCGATCAGTTCACGGTCATAACAATATTGCTGCGGCCTTTCCACAGACTGCGCCCGTTTTACTGTAAGGGGGAAATGCGACATTAGAAGTGCAACAGTCTTCTTAAGTAAATAGTCGATAAAGAATGAACCACGTCATGCCGATTCACAAAAGGTAGGTTTAGAAGCATATTTTCCTGTGCAGCTCTTCCATCTCGTTGAGGTGCCTTTGCGATCGGCGTGTAACGTTGGGGATGCAGATGCAGATGCTGCTGTAGGGGATGCAGGTCCCCTACTTCTGCACAACCACCGTGACACGGATGCTTTTGAGGGCAAAGAAGTTCCCCGGGACTAAAAGGGGAGCCACGTCAAGCGAAAGCGTGTCTTTCTACCAACCAGGGGAGGCTGTTGAGTCTACGTGTCAAAGTTAGGATCCTGTGAAGTCCATCTCCTGCTGCTTTTTGGGGGGAAAGGAATTTCGGGATAAAAAGAGACCACGTCAAGCTAAAAGGATTCGTTCTACCAACCGAGGGATGCCGTTCAGTTTATGTGTCAAAGTCGGGGTACTGTTAAGTCCATCTCCTGGGTTAAATCTCCTCATGTATTGGCGATCTTCACCAAACATATATGGAAGGAAGATGTTGGCAACCACTCCATCTATGTGTCAAAGTGGAAAAGGGAGACCGCTTAGGAAACACAAAGGATGGGAAGACCCCATCAAGCCGTACAAGGGAGAGATGAGAAATGTGAAATGGGGCTAAGCCCCAATAGAGTCTAATAGAGAAATCTGCCCTACTCCATCTAGGATATCCAAGCTGTGCAAGTCGTACGGTCTACAAACAATTGGATCATCCAATTGTGATTCACCTAGTGTGATTGCTCCTCCTATGGATTGCACCAGCCACCGCCGTCTGTATATGTCATAGGAGCTGTGCATGGACACACGCTCACACAGAGGGCAATGGCTGGTGCTTCACCCTGTCTGTGTCATAAGAGCGTGTGTCCATGGACACACGCTGTCTAAAATATGCTACAAAGTATGAGAGTAGTACCCCTTGGCGCCCCATATGATAAGCTCTCGCACACTCCTTGACAAATGTGTCAAATGTCTTGTCCATTGCTCTGTATAACTCTAAGGCTAGAGGAACAAAGAGGTGGCCTCATTGCATGCCCCTATACTTGGAGACCTTGCGACCTACTGCTGCACTTGCCGCCCATCCAAGGGGATAGATAATCACTCCCTCCAAAACTATATCCCGCATAGGGTCCGTAACCACGACATCCGCTACTATCACTTGATCATCTCAAACCAAGTATAAGTCTGCCCTATCGTGCGTATATACATCGCTACACAATATACATCGTTGTCGACATCACACACTATAGAAGCACAACTCACACATAAGTTATACATGGACTCTAAAGTGCCACAATTATTAGTTTGTTTATACAATTCAAATCACACTCAATCAAATTAGTACTTGATCTATCACTCCATAATCTATTAACAATTGGGCATTGATTATTGTCAAGGCACACCCACTCTAGCTAAGAGGATCCAGATGATGCTTGCTGACCTTTCTCCACCATAGCTAAGAACTCAAAGGCTCAACATCAAAGAAGTGAGCTCTTTGGAGTTACACTTCAAAAGTATACCCCTTGGTCTCCAACCCTAATGGTCCTATTTATGGCACATTTGATGGTGAAAATGGTGCTAAGTGACGGTGGGCCCCACCATGTAGGCAGTACCCCAAACACAAAATCTGACCGTCAACAAGTAGTCTATGAGTAACTACCAAAATACTCATGATTACCAACACTACTACTCTAGAGTTTGAGCAATCTAGGTGTGATGCTACAAATGGTGTGACATCTATCATGCATATATACATCACTACAAAACATACATCATTGTCAACATCACACACTATAGAAGCATAACTCACAGATAAGTCATACATGGACTCTAAAGTGCCACAATCGCCCCCTAATTGGCGGTTAGGTCCCTCTAAATCCAAATAGCCATCTACTCCAAGTATATGGTATATACCCTATGGTGGGCAAAAGATATGGAGGCCAGGTGCTATCTAGCCCCATCGTTAGTCGCTTATCTGCAATCTAAACCATATAAAGGATGAACTAGTTATAGGTCAAGTACATCTAGGACATAACCATTGTCCTTGAGGAATCACCATGATGGGAGGAGTCATACATGCCATATGCCATCCTCTCAAACAACTATCACACACTAACATAGTAGCAGCTCCACCAAAAGAACCGCATAACGTACATCGCAAGCCTACACATACAAGTGCTAAGCTTGGATCCATAGAACCATGAATGTTTGGGAGGTGGCATGGAGCACAATTGCACACATGATCCTTCCAAACAACACCATCACATCCTTCCAACACAAAGACTCCAAATGACAAAACCTCACACACTTTCAAGATAGTGCAACCTATAGAAATATCAAGTGTCATCGATGTTGTTTGTTATAGATATAGATAGTCACATGGATGAAATTGACAGATCAAGGGTCTATAATGTCCTCCTCAAATGGTAGCATATCATAAGGTATCCATATGCTAAGTAATCGCCAAGTTCTCAAAGGCTATCAGGATCACTCTCCAAAAGATCTTTGCCCTTGAGAACATGCACTCATCCATACATCTAGATCATCCAAGTCCAAAACTACAATAGCATCTCGACAAATGGCTATAGGTAAATTTGGATCTCATCCATAAAGTAGAAAGTAAGGAGAGAAGGATGCTAAGGAAGCTTGCCAACTGAATTGGTAGCCCATGGCCAACCAAGGTAATTGGAGATCCCAATCTCCCAAGTAGTCTCTCTACAAACCATATTTCTGTAATCCTCTCTTCACTATCTGAACCACTCTCTTTGCTAGCCATCTGCCTCAAGGTGATCTTGGGAGGTAGTACAATGATCAATCAAAGCCTTTTCACACAAGACCTGAAACTCCCCCAAGAACTCTGTACCTTGATCAGTCAAAACCTCAATTGGTGCACCAAAATGATTGAGAATCTGATCCAAGAACGAGTAAGCCCTCCCTTCATTGGACTTGTCAAGAAGTGCCACCAACTCAATCCACTTAGAGAAGTGCCCCACCATCACCAAAACGTATCAATGATGTCTCATAGTCAATGATAAAGGTCTAGCAAAGTCCAAAGTCCAACGGTAACCCAACCTTATGATATGTATTGGGTGTACCTATGGCGTATGAGCATTGAATGATGCTCTAACTTGGTCACAAACCACATATCTTGCAACAAATTGCTATACATTGATCTGCATACCATTGATGACTCTAGAGTAGCTATATGTATGCTTTACTCCAAAATATCCTAGCTCCTCATGAGCATGACAAACCAATTGTGGTCTCTGAGATGGAAGTGGTACTACTCTCACTCTACCATCCTCCCATACACAAAGAAGGTGTTTGTCCTCCAATCTGAACCATTTGGCTTGCTGAAGAACACAATCTCTCTCCTTGGCACCAATTGTGCCACCCATAATACCAGTTCAAGGATAGTCCATCACTAAGACATCATCATGAATGTCTTGCTAAAATGTACCACTATCTCCACGCTTTGGATCTATGACCTCAATAACTCCTCATGTATGCGTTGAGAGACATATCACCAAAGCCTTAGAAAATATACAAAGAAAGGAAAATGCATGCCAACTTGGTACCATATCCTCATTTGTCTCACCATGCCAGCGTGCTCTAGTCTAATCCTACTGGTTGGGACATGGGTTTCTACTCAACCCATCTCCATCATGGTTCACCACTCCAAGTCTAGGAATAACTATGAAATCATATTCATGTAAAATTAGAGCCCATCATGCAAGCTTCCTTGAAAGCTTGTCAAACTCCATCAACCACTTCAGTGGCTAATGATCAATGATGAGATTAAAGGGGTTACCAAATGATAACATAGAAATGTGTTAGAATAGAAATGTGCTAGGTAACATAGAAATGTGCTACTACCCATACTGCTACCAAGCACTCTCCCTCATATGAACTATACTTTACCTCTGCTAAATTGTTGGAGCGACTAGCATAAGCCAACACAAACTCCTTCCCCTCATCATCATGTTAGGTGAGCATTGCTCCAAGCCCCAACATACTCCAATTAGTGTGAACTTGAAATGGTTGTCCTTTGATCGGTCTCCTCAAAATAGGAGCAGATGTCAACCTTTCCTTGAACTCTACAAAAGCTCTCTCTTGCTCATCTCCCCAACACTCTCATATGTTAGCTTGGTTCGCTTTGTCAAGGCCTTGGAAATAGCACTAAATCCTCTAACATAGCGGTGATAGAAGTTTGCCAACCCAAGGAATGCTTGCACTTTGCTCACATTTGTATGTCAAGGAATACATGGAATAGCTTCCACATTAGTCTTCTAAACACCAAGTCTTCCAAGGTAGATATTGTGATCCAAATACTCAACTTGCTTGTGGAAGAACCTACACTTCCCAAGATGTAATTTGAGTCCATAAGATCTCAACCTCTCAAACACCTCCAACAACTGTCTCTCATGCTCCTCCATAATAGTGCTATAGACCAAAATGTCATCAATATAGCACCTAACAAAATCCAATCCAACTAGGATCTTGTCCATGACTCTTTAGAACTCAGCAAGAGAATTCTTTAACCCAAATAGTAAGAACCTCGACTGATATAACACATCCTTACTATGAGGATCAACATCCCAAAATGATATCTTGGACTTATCCTCCTCCTTGATTGGCAATTGATGATATCTTGCTCACGAATCCAAAGTATTGAAGACCTTTGCATGCCCAATGGCATCAAAGATCTCCTCTATTGTAAGCATGGTGTGGTCCCACATTTTTTGGTTTTGTTATATTATGAAGAAGAAGTGTACAATCAAAGTCAGATTGAACCCAAATGGCGACAAAAGAAGAAGAATCCTATCTTTAGCTTGAATCCAAAGTAATTTACTTTGTGTTAGAGAAAGAAGAACTTAGATCAGACTTGTCATCAAAGAAAATAGCTTTGTATTTTCTTTGATGACAAGTCTGATCTAGGGCATGAGCGAGATAAAATTGATAGTAACAAGAGAAACACATGCAAAATGTGTGATTATCAAGTGAAGAGTAACTAAAGAATGATCATGCAGTGAAGAACTATAAAATCAAGACATTGAGGGACTTAAAAAATATCATGCAAGTATCCTAAGCCACTAAGTAGTTGACCCAAAATAGTGCCTATTACAAAGCCAGCTAAAAGTTTGATGTTTAAGAATCCTAAGGGAGTTAGAATTTTGCACCTAGGAGACGGAAGAAGTATCTTCCAAGTACCACGAGTGAGAGATCACACAATGCCAATAAGGGGAGGAAAGAAGAGTCCCTCACTTGTAGTGAGAAATCCTATGATTTAAACATTAGATGTCAAAGCAAGGATCAAAGTCTTGAGTAAACTTTGGATTCATTTTTTTGGCATGGAACTGGAATTGGAATTGGAATTGGAACTTGAGTTTTCTAGGTTTCATGGAAGAAGTAGCTGCAAGTAATTGTGAAGAGGATCTAGAGGCAAAAGGGAAGAGAGGAAACCTGGCTTGGTGGATAGAGTCAGATTGGAGACTGGTCTTGGGGAGAGAGTCTGGTGAGGAAATCAAAGCTACATTCCTTGAGAAGGGAAAGTCTACACAAGAGATTGCAAAAATCCAAAATTCCTTTAGTGCTCCGTATTCAAAGAATTGGTATAAAGTAGATACCTTCCAAGACCCAATAAGGCAAAGTATTGTTGGAGTGATGATAGAAATCTTCAAGCCAAAGCAACCACTTACGTAATGAAGCACCAAGCCATATTCTTTCACTAGATGTTTGTAGGAGAATTGGTGAATTGTGCAAAGTGTTTTCACCAATGAACAAGGTAGATGGTCTGGAATTGGAGAGATAGATCACCGCCTCACTACCTAGTGCCATTTGTAGTGCATTTTTACCTCGGGCTGAACCTATTGAGTGCAAAAGAGAGACAAAAGATGGTATCACACTTTCACCTAGACTTGAGAAGAGAAGCGGATGTAGAAGAGCAGTAGTACATCCGCCAAATCCAAAGTAGCAATGATCACTTTGCCAAGGTAGGCCAACAAAAGAGAGTAGAGATGAAGATCCCAAAGATGAAGAAGCAAAGTTGACCAGAGGAGATGGTATTCCCATTACAGCCACAAAAAATGAGAAGGTTGGTGCCAAGGCACAAAGTCATTATGAAAGACCAGTCATTGGAAGAAGAATCAGAAAGGGAAGCCAAGGACAAGTCAAAGGACTCAATGGAAGAAGAAGAAGCAGAACTCACACTACAGAGTGAGGAGTCAAGCAATGGGAGTGATGGAGAACCCAAGGTGCATCAACCATCAAAGGAAGTGGTTGACGAGAAAGGTTGAGAGTTCCATGAAGCAATCGATTGCATGGGAGGAGGAGACATGCCATGTCTGGAGTTACCTGTAGTGGAAATAGAAGAGAAAAAAGATAAAGAGCTGAGGTTGGTATTTTCCCAAGGAACAAAAACAAAGAAGAGTGTGCAATTGGCCATAATGGGACCAAGTAAAGTGGAAGATGAATATGCTAGCTTGGTTACTCTGAAGGTACAAAGATCAAGACTTCAGACTAAGGCGCCAATTGATGATGCACCAATGCAAGTTGTGAGCAAAGATGAAGATAATGAAGAAGAAGAAAATGTTGGGGAAGTAGCGTACTTATCTAAGATTTTTTATCCCTTGCTGATGATGTTGAAGAAGGAGAAGAAGGAAGAGCTAAAGAAGGATCATCTTGAGGTAATGGATGAACTGCAAGTGGTGAAGTATTTGAGTGCAGAGATAGTGCAATTGAAGGAGAAGTTAATTGACATTGAGAAGCAAGCTAAGGAGCTTCAATTTGATGAAAAACTGCAATAGAAGGGAGTTGAGAACTTGCAAGAGGCTTTCAAGAGGCAAGGAGGTGAGCTTGAGATGTTGGCTAAAGAGCTGAGTAAGCAAAAGACAGCTTGGTAGCAAGAGTTAGCAAGGGAGAGTTTGATGAAGTGCGTATGGAGGTTATACATTTGAAGGCAATCACTACTATGATGGAGCAAGAGGTGAAGAGTTTGAAGTTTATGGTAGCGTAGAAGGATGAAGCTTGGTAGCAAGAGTTAGCAAGAAAAAATAAAGAAGAAGAGTGTTTGCAAAAACTTGTCATTAACGTGGAAGCCCAACTTGCTGAACACATGGAGGAGAAAGAAGCATTGAAAGCCAAATTCAAAGATGCATTAAAGATGTATTGTGAAGAGTTGCATGCGAAGAGAGCTCAAGATCATACATCGGAGCAAGTAGGATGAGTAATAGAGAGGCTCAACATGATACTAAAAGCTGAAGCCAAAGTAAAGATAGAAGTACACCTGCACAAGTTGAAGTTGTTGGTGTAGGGGATGAGGAAGAGAAAAGTGAAGGATATGGATCTGAACAATCTTTTGATTTGCCTCAGAGATCAAGTAGATAGGAAAATTATTGAAGTAGGAGATAATGTTTGTCCCAGATTAGATTAGTGAAATCTGAGTTAGAGCAAATTTGGAGTAGCATGAAGTTAGGAACCCAAGATGAAGTAAGAGAGGTAGGAGTGAAATTGTCTTTGGAGGAGGTATCGGAGCAATTAAGTGTAAGTGGGTTGGAAGATAAGGAGATAGATAGAATACCCATGAGTTCAATTGCAGTTCAAATTGAAGAGATTAGGGAAATAGAGGAAGCTATAGAAGTTCATAGAGCCAAAGAACATGAAGCGAGGGAAGTTACATCAGGTTTGGAAGCTAAAGTAGAGGTTGATATTGGATTGGATTCATAACAAATTTGAGATTTGAATCAACAAATATGAAGAGTGGATTGCTATTTTGAATTTGAAGATTGTTAGGAAACGGTATTTTTGTTAGATAACTATTGAAGTGCTCAGCCTATTTAAAGGAAGCATTTTTAGTGTGTTGTGGTTCAGTATTTGTATTTTTGATGTTGAGTAAAGCAAAGTATTGTAACTCAATGCTTGTCATTTCAGCTTCTCAATTATGAGTATCAATCCTGTGTGTGTGTTTGTGAGTATTTGGGGAAATTCAAAGTGCAAGTTAGTGAGTATTTGATGTTGGATTCCACAACTTTGATTGCATTCTATGTATTTGATCTTGAGTGTATAGCAATCAAAGAAATGCCTTGATAGATATGAGAGGAATTGTAGTGTTGGTAGTATTTTGCATTGGTGAGCATAGTACGGGGTTCATGCAAAGCAATTTTGATCGAGGAAGTTGTGCCTTTAGTGGAGGGGTGGAACACAATTCTAAGGCAAGATTGTTTCATAGTGAAGTAGCCTTCTTCAAGAAAATCTGATCATCACAATCAAAGTTTGTTTGGAAAGATTTGATGGAGTTGTGATTATGAGTGTTAATTTGTGATGAGACTACAAATCAATGCTTGTTATTCTCTTCTAGAGAGATTGTTGTTTCTACTTGAGAGATTAAAGATGCAACCAAGAAGAACTACATTGTTATTATTTACTTCATATTTGACCATTTTTTATTAGTATCTCTATGGGAACAAATTTATTACCACAAAATTGATACTTACTGAGTTGTCACATGAATTTTGGCGCCGCTGCTGAGGATATAAACCTTGAGAGTGGAAGAATACAAAGCTAATTCTGAAACAAGATGTCCAAAAAATATGAATGTTTGCATCAAGAGAATAAGGGGAAGAGAGAGTTCGTAAAGAAACTTTGCACCATGAAGAAGATGTCATGCCATTTGTAGTATCACATCTAGATTGCTTAGACACTAGAGTCCCAATGATAGTAATTAGAGTTATTTCAGTAGTATCTCAGAGACTACTTTTCGACGGTCAGATTTTGTGTTCAGAGTACTGACTTCACTGTGAGGCCCACCGTCACTTTGCACCATTTGCACCGTCGAGTGTGCCGTTAGTGGGATCATTAGGGTTTCAGAGCTAGCTCAAGTCCAGGGAGTATAGTTTCAAAGTGAGCTCCAGAGAGTTCACTTCTCTGATGTTGAGCCTTTGAGTTCCTGGCTATGGTGGACAGAGGCCGACGAGTATCACCCAGATTCTCTATGCTTGAGTGGGTGTGGCTTGACTGTAATCAATGCCCAATTGTTGGCAGTTTATAGAGTGACAGATCAAGTACTGATTTGAGTTGAGTTGAGTTGAGAGTGGTAAGCAATCTGATTACATCAGAGAAGTGAGGTCAAGGGGAAATCGAGTGTAGGAACTTTTAGTGTTGGTGGTATTTCCAAGCTCGGTGGATCGTTGGTAGCTCGATTCAAGTTAAGTGTTTCCCTAGTGTGCAGAAGCTCATTCGATTGATGCAGATTAAGCAGTAAGACAGATGGTGTGCGGAAGAGCTGGCCAAATTTTGAGCAAAGAAGGAGCAAATTTTGAGCAGTGGTTGTGATTTTGAACTCAAGAGGTGAAGGTAGGACCAATTTGATGCAAGTTGGGCTCAGAAAGTCAAATTGAAGGTGGAGTTGGGAAGCTATTCTCATGAATTTGTGATTTGGAAAAACTCGTGTTGTCAATTCCGCTCGAGTGGAAAGTTAGCGGGAGATTTGGTGGACAACCAACTTTAGGGTTTACGTCAGATTTTGGTTGGGATTTACATCAGATTTTGGCCAGATTTGGAGGAGTTTTGCTATTTGGCTAGATTTGGAAGAGTTTTGCCAGTTTGGAGGAGTTTTGCAGATTTGGAGAAGTCGGTGTTTAGAGGCTTTGAGGCATAGGGCTGTAGGCTATGAAGGGCCAGAAGGGCCAGCAAGCCAGCTTGCTGGCGTGAGGCTAGCTAGTTTAGAGTAGATCTTGGTCATTGGTTGGTAAAATCTACTTTTCTTGCTAGATTGTGCGCAACAGGGTTTGACCCCTAGATCTCTTGTTCCTAGATTGGTGCCCTAGCTAACTGGTCCACCCTCACTTGTTGTCCTAGTGATTGTGCCATTGTTATCTATACATATGTAGCTTTGGCTAGGAGAGGTAGTTTGATCCCATTCTTGGTGATCTAGGTAGCTTAGAACTTAGATACGAACTTCTCTTATGTCAAATGCCAAATGGTGACAGAGTAAGTCCCGTGTTGTGTTATGAGATAGGTTTTTGTTTAGATTTCTTGTGATTGGACCCCCTCCATTCTCTACTTCATGTTTGTGCACCACATTTGTGTGAGGTGCCCTGACTTTTGAGCGTTGGTGCTCTGGTGTGCTCTCGGTGGTGAGGCTGGAGTGATGACCAGTCAGACTACCTTTGTTTCTCTCCGGTGAGGCAGGAAGTGATGACCTACAAATTGTGAGAGTGCGTGTTATGATGACAGATTACAAGTTGCAACTTTCTCTCTCCTTTCATTTGCAACTATCTCTCTCATTGAGTTCTCTAGTGAGCAATGTCTTGAGTCTTGGAGTGTTAGCCTTGAAGGAGTACAATGGAGTTGGGGTTCCTTGCCTTTTTAGTCCATGGTGCGCTACCATAATAGCCATCAGAGGTTCATCCTGAGTGAGAGACAGGGAGGCTCACAGATCAGGTTCACTCAAGGAGTTACTGAGGCCCAAGTAGTCCTATTTTGGTATGGGATACTAGACAGGGAGTTGTGACGTAGAGTTCGTGATGCTACGTTGTTACAAGCTACTTTGCCTACTTTGGCAGTGGTCTTTGGTTTGGCAGAGCGTATTGAGCTCAACATGGTAGAGGAGAGGGTGGTGACATCTGGATTTAGTAGGGAGACCTCATCCATGGTTGTGACTTCTTCTATAGTGCAGTAGAGTGCATCATGCCCAGTTGGTTTTCAAGGACAAGGTGGACAGCCCAGATCCTATGGAGCGAGTGGAGGGCCTAGTGGAGTTAGATCCTTACCCTCATTTGTGAGTCAACAGCAGCCAATGAGTGGTGGTGTTGCTTGTTGGACTTGTGGTGGACCTCACCGTAGGAGAGAGTGTACTCAGGGCAGCAGACCTGATACTTCTGGTGCATCATAGCCAGCATAGAGGCAGTGTGAGCACTGCCACAGATTTGGTCACACTAGTGATCGGTGTTTTGACCTACACCCGGAGTTACGGAGTGGTAGGGCTGCTATGGCAGAGGAGCTCTAGTTCATGGAGGACGAGTTGGTAGAAGTGGTGGTAGAGGATCTACACCTAGTAGGGGTGCAGTACCTACCCTTACTTCTGACACAACTATGGCTACTTGGATTGAGCACTTGGAGCAGAGATTGGCTAGTATGGCTATTGCTCAGAGGAAATCAGATTCGGGTGCTGAGGCTTCCACCTCATATGCTGGTGATAGAGATGCTTTGGACTTCATGTGCGGAGCAACACAAGTGGATGCATCTGCAGTAGTGACTAGGAGTGCAATACGTGCTCCAGAGCCTAGAGGAGCATCAATGGAGTTGGACCCACAGAGAGGAGAGGTTGGGAGACAGGTCAGACTTCCCTAGTCTTTCACACTATCTGAGGCATTACAGACGACATCCATGGTTCCTAGACATTCTAGTGTAAGTGTAGTAGGTAGTGATGGAGTACATGATGGACTACTTGCTAGTCAGCCACCTGCTACTACACAGACTGAGTCTAGCATGATGTTGGGGGTGGCTCAGCTGATTATGCGGCATCCTGTATTTTCAGCTAGTGACATGTTTACATTGGGAGTTGACCCAGCCCCAATGTTCCGATTGGCTGCCACGTTGTGTGAGAGTAGGGATGGTGCAGTTCCTACTACTAGAGCAGAGGTGGTTGGTAGTGGAGCTGACTTGGTTGAGGAGCATGGGATCCATTCAGCGACCAGTGGTTTATGGCAAGCAGTAGCGGCTAGATTGGAGGAATTGCCAGCTAGACCGGCCTTTGAGAGAGCACGGTTCATACCTGGTGTTGTCATATTGGATAACCAGAGGGGGATTTTTTGTTTGGTGGGACCTTTAGGGAAGGTCTATACATCACAGAGAGTCTTGTTAGACTTTGGTGCGTAGCCCCTTATGTTGGGGAAGGCTACAGTTGTTGGTCTCGAGTTACGGAAGACCGACGTAGAGAGGTGTCCATTTCAGATCCAGACATCTCTAGGTGGTGGTTCGACACAATACATCACATGTGGAGAGCTTGTTGTCCAAGTTTAGCCTGGTCATCTGATTGATAGCTTGGTGGTGAGAGCTCAGGCTATTGCGACAATAGTTGAGTCATATGATGTGCTAGTTGGGAGAGCAGTGTTATACTCCATGGATTTCAGCATTGACTATTGGGAAGAGAAAACCTCTTATAGATCTGGTTGGCAGTCTGGTGAGGGACGGGTATGTCGCCTACTAGTACGCTTCAGTAGTGGCAGTCTTGGCTCACTATAGTCCGGGACCATGGCAACATCAGTTTTAGCTTTCAATGTTGCAATTACTTGGCATGGTGACTTGTTGGAGAGGAATGCTCATGCAGAGGATACTCTAGTACCAGAGGAGATCACTCAGCTTTGGAGTACGAGTGGGATTGTTCCATCCACCTTGGATGTTCCATTGTGGAGTTCAGAGGAGGCATTGTAGCAGCATGCAGATCAGTTGGTGCAACAGGCTTGGAGTGGAGCCTTCTTACCATCAGGAGATGAGTGTGAGGATGAGCCTCTAGAGGCGATTGCTTTGACACCTTTGGATACCACACTCATTGCTTGGCAATATCCAATAGAGGGGATATGTCTATTGGAGTTGTTTGGTGGGATCAGCACCGGACTAGTTGCGGTGTTACAAGCGAGTATACGAGTACAAAGGTACTTGTATGTAGAGAGAGATGAGACTGCTAGGCAAGTCTCTTTACATCATGTGGCACACTTGGCCTATCGGTATCCGGAGTTATTACCGATGTCAACAGTCAGAGGTTACCAAAAAACCCTACTAAGAGACATTTCCTTACTAGGAGCGCATGACCTAGAGAGACATGGGCCTATTCACTTGGTGATTTCTAGATGGCCATGTTAGGGACATACACGTGCTGGTAGAGGATTGGGTCTTCAAGATCCTTGTTCTGGTGTGTTTTGGGAGATGTTACAAATACTACGACATCTCCAGGTTCATCAGTCTGTTTCTCCAGCTTTTCTTTTGGAGAACGTTCCTTTGATGGGTGATTCTTGCACTAGAGTGGTGGCGAGTACACATCAGGTCCATTTTGGGATGGGACATGTTGTATTGTTAGATGTAGCTAGAGTGAGATCACGGGCTCATCGTCTTCGTATTTGGTGGACAAACCTCTGACCCAGAGAGGTTCTATAGCGCGCTTATGATGGGATTCAACGACTTGACCACATCCTTGTTGATGATATCTTGGATGTTGGGCGTCAGTCATAGACAATGGTAGTGGTTGATAGGTCACCTATGGTAGTGGTGAACCTAGTTGGACAGCCTAGAGCTGCATTTCCCACACTCATGAGTTTCCCAGGCTCTCATGCTTTTTGAGAGGGAGGACCTGGACTTGTTTGGGACACAATTACAGCAGTTGGTGGAGCCCAACGCTGATGAGAGAGAGTGGGCAATGGGTTTTTGCTCCGGTATTACCGTTGTTCCAGCAGTGTCAGAGGCATCCAGACGTCAGGTGTTAGGTCAAGCTATGGACCTGAATTGTTTGACTTGGATTGTGAGCCTTGGCTTGGCAGAGTAGCGTAGGATGCACTTGATAAGCATCAACACTCGGACACTTGTGAGCCATGTTCCTATCAAGACGATTAAGGCATATGCTGGGGGTGATGGACTGAGTGGACATGGTATTCTTGGGACACATTCAGTAGCTACTAGGGAGAGTGGTCTATTTGGAGTCCATCCAGGTGAGCGTGAGCTACTTGGATTACACCCTTGGTCCACTTGGGATGCAACTAGAGGACGTGTGGAGCTTGCAGCCAGAGTGGAGGGAATTTTTCACACAGAGGTTGGGACCTCTAGTGGTCGGGAGCATGATGCAGCCAATCAGTACGTCTTCTACTCCTACTACAGTTACAAAGGATACTTGAGAGCCAAATCTTGGACCCAAGCTTATTGGAGAGGAAAGACGAAGGGTTTGGAGGTTCTTGAGGAGCCACACGAGTTGTTTTGCCTTCAGTATGAAGGATTTGGGTACTTTGAAGGAACTTGGTATACGGATTGAGTTGACTAGCAACACACCAGTTTTCCGACGTCCTTATCGATATAGTGAGATGGAGAGGACATTGATTCAGAGTCAGAGTAGTGACCTTTTTGAGGCTGGTTTGGTGGAGATTTCACATGGAGAGTATGCATCAGCGACAGTGATGCCAGCCAAGAAGGATATGCATGGCAACTATATAGATAGGCGGATGTGTGGAGATTATCATCCTATCAACCAACAGACCAGGGCTGATTGGTATGCCATGCCTACACCGGAGGAGATTTTTGATGCGATTGGGCATGCAAAGATCTTCAGTACTTTGGATCTTTGAGCGGGATATCATCAATTGCCGATTAGTGAGGAGGATAAGTCCAAGATAGCATTTTGGGCTATTGATCCTCACGGCAAGGATGTGTTATATTAGTGGAGGTTCTTACCATTTGGGTTAAAGAACGCTCCTGCTAAGTTCCAGAGGGTCATGGATAGGATCGTAGCTAGATTGGATTTTGCTTGGTGTTATATTGATGACATTTTGGTCTATAGCACTACTGTGGAGGAGCATGAGAGATAGTTGTTGGAGGTGTTTGAGAGGTTGAGATCTCATGGACTCAAATTACATCTTGGGAAGTGTAGGTTCTTCCATAAGCAGGTTGAGTATTTGGGTCACACTATCTACCCCGGAGGACATGGTGTTCAGCAGACCAAGGTGGAGGCTATTGCACGTATTCCTTGGCCTACGGATATGAGCAGAGTGCGAGCATTCCTTGGGTTGGCAAACTTCTATTGCCGCTATGTTAGAGGATTTAGTGCCAGTACCAAGGCCTTGAGGAAGCTGACCAAGCTTACATAGGAGTGGTGTTGGGGAGATGAGCAGGAGAGAGCTTTTGTAGAGCTCAAGGAGAGGTTGACATCTGCTCCTATTTTGAGGAGACCAATCAAGGGACGACCATTTCAGGTTCACACTGATTGGAGTATGTTGGGGCTTGGAGCGGTGCTCACCCAACATGATGATGAGAGGAAGGAGTTTGTGGTGGCCTATGCTAGTCGTTCCAACAATTCAGCGGAGGCGAAGTATAGTTCATATGAGGGAGAGTGCTTGGCAGCAGTTTAGGCAGTAGCACATTTCCGATGTTACCTATTTGGTAACCCCTTCACTCTCATCACTGATCATCAGCCACTGAAGAGGTTGATGGAGTCCGACAAGCTTTCAGGGAAGCTTGCACGATGGGCTCTGATTTTATAGGAGTATGATTTCACGGTTGTTCATAGACTTGGAGTGGTGAACCGTGATGTAGATGGGTTGAGTAGAAACCCATGTCCCAGCCAGCAGGATCAGACCGGAGCATGTTGGCATGGTGAGACCGATGAGGAGATGGTGCCAGGTTGGCATGCATCGGCCTTTTTGTGTATATTTGCAAAGGCTTTGGTGGTATCTCTCTTAGTGCATACAAGAGGAGTTATTGAGGTCATAGATCTAGAGAGTGAAGATATTGGTATAGTTCAGCGAGATGTTCATGATGATGTCTTAGTGATGGACTATCTTTGCACTGGTGTTGTGGGTGGCACAGTTGGTACCAAGGAGAGAGACTATGTTCTTTAGCAAGCCAGACGGTTTAGATTGGAGGGTAGACACCTTTTGCGTGTATGGGAGGATGGTAGAGTGCAAGAAGTACCACTTCCATCACAAAGACCACAATTGATCCATCATGCTCATGAGGAGCTAGGACATTTTGGAGTAAAGCATACATATAGCTTACTCTAGAGTCATTATTGGTGGCACGGTATGCAGACCAAGGTACAGCAGTTTGTTGCAAAATGTGTGGTTTGTGACCGAGTTAGAGCATCATTCAATGCTCCTACGCCACAGTTACACTCATTACCTATCATGGGATTGGGTTACTATTGGAGTTTGGACTTTGCCGGACCTTTACCGCTGACTGTGAGAAATCATTAATACGTTTTGGTGATGGTAGAGCACTTCTCCAAGTGGATTGAGTTGGTGGCACTTCTTGACAAGTCTAGTGAAGGGACAGCTTACTTGTTTTTGGATCGAGTTCTTAGTCATTTTGGTGCACCAACTGAGGTTTTGACTGATCAGGGTATAGAGTTCTTGGGGGAGTTTCAGGTCTTGTGTGACAAGGCTTTGATTGATCATCGTACTACATCCCAAGATCACCCTGAGGCAGATGGCTTAGCAGAGAGAGTGGTTCAGACGGTGAAGAGAGGATTGCAAAAGTATGGTTTGCAGAGAGGCCACTTGGGAGATTGGGATCTCCAATTACCTTGGTTGGCCATGGGCTATTGATTCAGCTGGCAAGCCTCCTTAGCATCCTTCTCTTTATACTTTCTACTCTATGGATGCGATCCAAATTTACCTATAGCCATTTGTTGAGATGCTACTATAGTTTTGGACTTGGATGACCCCAATGTATGGATGAGCGCATGTTCTCAGCGGGCAGAGATATTTTGGAGAGTGATGCCGATGGCCTTTGAGAACTTGGCAATTGCTCAACATAGAGATACTTTACGCTATGCTACCATTTGAGGAGGAGGAAGTTATAGACCCTTGATCCGTTGATTTCATCCAAGTGACTATGTATATCTATAGCAGATAGCACCGATGACACTTGATGTTTCTATAGGCCGCACTATCTTGAGAGTGCACAAGGTTTTGCCATCTGGAGTCCTTGTGTTAGAAGGACGTGATGGTGTTTTTTGGAAGGATCATGTGCGCAATTGTGTACCATGCAACCTCCCAAACATTGATGGTACTATGGACCTAAGCTTGGCACTTGTATGTGCAGGCTTGAGGTGTATGTTATGTGGCTCTTCTAGTGGAGCTGCTACTATATTAGTGTGTGATAGTTGTTTGAGAGGATGGCATATGGCATGTATGACTCCTCCTCTCATGATGGTTCCTCAGGGACAATGGTTATGTCCTAGATGTATTTGACCTATAGCTAGTTCATTCTTTATATGGTATAGATTGCAGACAGGCGACTAACAATGGGGCTCCATAGCACCCGGCCTTCTGATCTTTGCCCATTATAGGGTATACCATATACTTAGAGTAGATGGCTATTTGGAGTTAGAGGGACCTAACCGCTAGCTAGGGGGGCGATTGTGGCACTTTAGAGTCTATGTATAACTTATGTGTGAGTTGTGCTCCTATAGTGTATGATATTGACAGCGATGTATGTTGTGCATCAATGTATATATGCACGACAACTATCAAGCCATTTGTAGTATCGCATCTAGATTGCTCGGACACTGGAGTCCCAATGATAGTAGTTAGAGTTATTTCAGCAGTATCTCAGAGACTACTTTCCGACGGTCAGATTTTTTGTTTGGGGTACTGACTTCACGGTGGGGCCCACCGTCACTTTGCACCATTTGCACCGTCAAGTGTGCCGTTAGTGGGACCATTAGAGTTTCAGAGCTAGCTCGAGTCCAAGGGGTATAGGTTTGAAGTGAGCTCCAAAGAGCTCACTTCTCTGATGTTTAGCCTTCGAGTTCCTGGCTATGGTGGACAGAGGCCAGCAAGCATCACCTGGATTCTCTATGCTTGAGTGGGTGTGGCTTGACTGTAGTCAGTGCCCAGTTGTTGGCAGTTTATTGAGTGACAGATCAAGTACTGATCTGAGTTGAGTTGAGTTGAGAGTGGTAAGCAATCTGATTATTGTGGACCTTTAGAGTCTATGTATGACTTATGTGTGAGTTGTGCTCCTATAGTGTATGATGTTGACACCAATGTATGTTGTGTAGCAATGTATATACGCAAGACACGCGTCTCTTCAATATGCACATTGGCCTCTGTACTCAACATCGCATTCATCCTGATTACAATCTCCTTCAATGGCTCCAATCTCATTTTCCTCTCTTGTTCTCGATCTGCAAGCCAATCTTCTTGGTACATTGCCAATTTTGCTTCAAACTTGGCTTTCACAGCCTCCTTCTCCTTCTCCTTTTGTACAATCTTCTGCTCTTGATTGCAAAGTAACTCTCTCAACCTCTCTTCTTCTCTATATCGCACTGTCAACTCTCGTCGCCACAACTGCTTCTTCTCTTCTACACTCTCCATCACTCGATCAAGCTCTTGTTCCTTCTCGGCTACTCTTGCTATAGAATGGATTATCTCTAATCTCAAATCAGCAAATTGTTGCTTCAAGATTTCATTCTCAGCTACTTGTCTTTCCCTTGCTATAACACTCTGCTCTATCAACTCCTCCCAATTCCTCCCAACTTCTCTCTTCAAGTTTTCAATTACTTGATTCTGTACTACTGCATCTAATTGTAGTACTTCCCTTTCCTCCTCTCCTTGGATTATACTCTTCTTCAATTCTGAGTTCTCTTCTTCCAATCGGGCCAACACCTGCAACACAGTCTTCACCTCCAGACACTTTGACTGCCATTCCTTCTTCTTGTATTCTAACTTCACCAATAAGGGACACACAATCTCCCGTAGGTACTCCACTCCTTCACTCGTGGCTACTTTGACTTGCGGAGTGATCTCCTTCTTTACCTCTTCTTCTTTTGATACTCGCCTTCTTTGCTGCAACTGTCATATTGGAATAGACGCTTCACTTCCTAAACTTGCATTCTCCTCTTCTCTTACCTTGCTTGGACCTGCTTCACACTTCGCCTTTCTCTTGGAACAAAGTCCTCTTTGAATAGTAACTTTTCTCTCTTCCTACTCTAACACTTCATCTTCTAACTTCACATTATTTTCCTCCTCTATCTCCATCCTGGCTTCTTCTTCTACGGGTACCAATGTCATCTCTCCTCCATCATCGCTGTCACTACTCGTGTCTCCACTCTACAATATGAGCTCAGGTTCTTCTTCTCTTTCCAAGTCTTCAGACTTGCACTCGGCTTCGCCCTCCAATTCTTCCTTCGATGATGCTACTACCACCATACCTTTCCTCAGGTTTACCCTTTTGGTCTTCTGAGGTCTTATTTTCTCGACATCTTCTCCTTCTCCTTGTCGACTCCTCTTCTTTGACTTTGGAGTACTCACACGTTGTCGTACTTTCCTTTTTTTCTCTTTGGGAACACACAGGGTGCCTAGCTGTGGAGACTACAGAACAGAGGCTAGAGGTAAACCAGTAATGACTCGACAAAACACGCATGTGACCCTTATTGCCGGAACCCTCCTTTCTCATGACTAATATTCTTGCTATCGGGAAGGATAGTACCGGGCAACCTGACCTGTCATCACAACACACACTCTTGGTCTGCTGGTCATCACTTCCAACATAACCAAGGAGAAATACGCAGCACTCCTAGAAGGAAATAATCTGAGCACAATGCCCGCACACCCATCCAAGCCAACTGGGCGTACAAACAGGCATACAAGTACAAAGAGGATCCAATCACAAGAAAAAGGCAACAACTCTCTGTACTTTTTGTCAGGAAAGAGCTTTAGAGCCTTTGTGCTCTGTCATCAAGCTCATTCCAACCTGTACTCCAAGCCTCCTCCCATCTGTACTTCAAATCTCAACAAATTCCTACTTCATGTGGGGATTCTCTATGTCTTTTTGATGGGGAAAACTCTGCACAGCTCATATGCAAGTAACTATTTCTACATAGCTTGGATTCAAGTGAAATCCTATAAGATAAGCTTTCCAATGATATAAAAATAAATTTCAATCAGATCATTACAACTCTCCTAAAATTCTCTCAAAGTTGGCCAGGTTTTTTTTTTTACTTCACCCTAATTTTGAAATCTTCTTTTTAGGGTTTGCTCCTGGTTCTTGGCAAATTTTCCCCAGATTTCTGATTCAGATATACACTTGATCCTTTCAAACACTCTGGCAACTTGAAACTCTCAATCATAGTCACAAGACATGAGACTTGATATCCAATCAAGATGAAAGGAAAATTTGCTCTACTGAGCTTATGAAAGTATTTTCAGCATTATGTTTTGCATCAGATCTCACTCTTCACAGATCTAGAACCAACCAAAATTTACACAATAGCTGTTTGTGTTTTTTTCTAAACTCTTGCAAATTTTTGTAGTCTAATCCAACTCTAGTCTTTAGATGTGGATCAATTCCTGAGCTGGGCTAACTTGGGAGCTCTACAGACCCAGGTATACTTGATCCAATACCCTGATTTCTCTATTTGAAGAATTCACATGAAACTTTCACACAAAGGAGCCAAACCTATTCACCAACAACTCTGGAAATTTTCATGATGAAATTCGAACTGCAACTTGGGGAGTGACCAAAACTCCAAACCTGATCTTTAGCTCTTCTCCAACACCTTACATCCCATAAGCATCAACTTCAATCAATTGGATCTGATTTGAGATTGAACCAAAACTGGAATTTATTGCACTAAGTACTGTAATAACATTGTCTACTCTCCAATCCCTCTAATAGTTAGTGAAAAAGTGTCAAGAAGCTCCCTCAATTGACTACTTTGTGTTCTTGGGTATGAATTCAACCCCCCTTCACTCAATTGATCATATCCCTCTTATACTCAGCTCAAATCGCGTTATTTCTGTCTTCAAATTGTAGCTTGTCATCTCTTCTTTCCAACCATGTTCTACATTCCTCAAATGGCATCACCAAACTTCCCCGATGGTCAAAAAACTCCTGACTTCCTTCTTGAGATCCAAGCTCTTGCACATTTGTCCTTTACTCTTTTTTCTTTTTGACAAATGGACCCCACAACTCCACCTTGAAGCTTATGAGCGAAATTTAGGCATTCCACAACTATAGAAGCACATAAATTTTCAAGTCCCAGACATTCTGATAAGTAAGCACCGGAAGGACGATAGGATCTGGATTTCCCATCACCGACTCCACAAACACCACCCCAAAACGTGCTACCAACCAATCCCGTAAGTCATCACGGTGTAAAATCTGAAGCCTGATGAGAAAAGGATTCGGGAGTAGCAGATCGGGAGCATGGGACATCTCATGCTTGAATGCTTCCTCTGATGCTCTAACACTCGCTCTCTGCTACAACTCTCTCCCAACTTCATTCTCTCCTCAAGACTCTCCAAACTAAAACACACCCGTCTCTCTACTCGCCCTCATCTTTATTCATCAGAGCCCTCAAACATGATAAGATTGTAACCCACGTGGCCAATCACATACATGTACATAAGATAGCTCACATGGCAACATCTCATCCGTCGGATCTAGCATGCAACCTACTCCACTAACGTGGAGATAAACTATGATAAGTCACTTTTTACGGCTACGCAAACCACAACACGACAATGTCCACCTGCACACTCTTCTCCGTCTGTGCATAGTACTCATTGCTGCTCCTGATTTGAAGAATGTGTTGTTGTTCCTCCACGTTGACCTTCTTTCTTAAGTCGGGATGGAAATGCAACACCATTCTGTTGCACTTTGCAACATTGAGCAAGTTCAACCCTAGATAAAAATGTGTTGCAAATGGCACAATGTAATGCGGAGGCGATTTATCCCACAAATTCCACACCATCTGTCGTATTTGCCCATGGAAGCACTTTGCCCAGTTAATCAACTCTCTTGCAAACATCTCATGGAAGAACACCGCTTGGTGCTTCATCACATAAGTTGTTCTCTCCGGCTTCAAGATCACCATGAGAGCACTCACGATCCCTTGCTTGACAAGATCCTTATAACTCTCTACTTTGTACCCATTCTTTGTGCGCTTCAAAGAGAAAGCATCTCTCACCTCATGGGTTTCTGCTGCTACCTCTTCCTTCCCCAAGAACGTGGAACCCTGCTCCACACCTGCTTCTCTTCCGAGTACTAATCTCCAATCCGGCTCTGTCTAGCAAGCCGGATTACCTCTCTTCCTCTCTTCCTCAGGGCCATCAAGACATCTACTCTCAATTATCTCAATCATGAACCCTGGAAAGCTCACATTCCAGTTCCATGCCAAGAATGTGAACAAAGTCGGCTCAAGATTTCAATTCTTGCGATCACATCTAACCTCCAAATTGCATGATTTCTCACTGCAAATTTGGAGTTCTTCTTCCCTCCTCCCATCTTTCTTTCTTCCTCATTGGGCTGGGGACTATTCTTCCTACTAACTCTTGGATTAGCTCTCTCAAATTCTCCTCTACACACCAATGCGTCTTCAACTCTACTTCCCTTCCCATGATCTCTTGCAAGACGACTTCTTAACGGCAAAGGAAAATTGCTTGTCATTGCTTTGTCTTTAGCCCAATTTTTATAGAGTCTTGCCTTCTTTGTCTCTCTTCAATTCGAGTTTCTACCAAAAACTCACACCTCTTGCATGCTCCTGTCACCGTCAAGTGTCCTTCACACGTATGACCACTGGTTTTTGAACGGTCCCTTCTTGAATTTCTCGCCCCAAAGGAAAGTTGTTACACTATCCTCACCTCGGGTTGAGCATCCCCACTACAAAGACTTACTTCAGGTTGGTATGCTGACAGGGCAATTCCGAGTAATTTGCCTTATGACCCGAAGCCATGTTACCTTGGGTTTCATCTCGAAGACTCTTTTCTTTGCCTTCTTCGGCCATACAGGCGCAATCCGACTTCTTTATACACTTCCTCTTCTCCATTTCAAAAAAACCATAAAATGTGGGTATCATAGAAAACCATCAAAAATTTGGGAAAAAAAATCACTTGCAAAGAAACAGATGTATATAGGACAAATCATATCCCTAATCTAGTACACTAGTATATACACTAGTATGCACTAGAGAAGATTCTGCATGTGATGAGTAGGACGCGCTATGCATTGGGTGAGAAAGAGTGTGTATTAACATACATTGGCATTTAAGGGAACACATTTGTTTGGGTTTAAGAGCATATGTGCTTGCATGTTTACTTGGGTTTAGCCTCTTCATAGGGGTTGGTATTAGTGCATACTAGTATGCATTGTGAAAAATATGAAGTAAGATGTCCAATTCAAAATTAGGGACAAATTGCAAAATCCATGACAAAATCAATAAAATTTAGATATTTAACATGAGTAAAATCAACTTGCAAGAGTGATGAACTTACTTTAGGCCATGGGTATTCTATCCTGATGCAAATTTTTAGTCCTATTTCATCAAGATCAATTTTGCAAATTACATCCATTGACTCCTTCACGTGGATCTTATTTAGCCAACACCATTTAATGTAAATCATATGATCATTGATGCAAATTTTTAGTCCCATTTGATCAAGATCAACTTCACAAATTACATCCATTGACTCCTTCACTTGTGTCTTGTTTAGCCAACATCATTTAATGTAAGTCATATGATCATTGCAGGTGTGAAAACCAATCAGCCATTCCTCTTCATTAAAACTCTTTATGTTCTCCTCCTCAATCACTCTCTTATAATCATGGAATTTTGCCTATTAACTATTTGGAGGAATTTCTCATAATCTAGGAATAACCTTCTTCTCTTAGGTCTTCTCGCAAGTGGGAAAATTTAAGCTCCTCAAAAAATTTTCCCCTTGAAGTGTATGCCTCTTCTCTCAAGTGGGAAATTGGCTCCTCAAAATTTTTTCTCAAGTCATCTCTCAATGGGAAAATAAGCTCCTCAAAATGTCTCTCTTTAAATATTTGCCTCTTCTCTCATGCCTTCCCTCAAGTAGGAAATTCTCTCTTCAAAATATCTCTCTCTTGAAATGCTTCCCTCCTATCAAGTGCAAAATATTTGCCTCCTCTTGAAATTTTTGCCTCCTCAAAATGTCTCTTGAATTATGGAAAATGTTTGCCTCATTGGAATGTGGGACATGTTTGCCTCAATATGTCTCATGAATTGTGGGAATTTTCACTCCTAAAATTTTTAATACTCAAAATTGACATGTCTCTCTTGAAATCTATTTGCCTCATCAAAATCAAATTGTTTATTAAAATTTGTCTTGAAATCTATTTCTACCTCATTTCAAAATGTCTTGGGTCTTTTGCCTCCTCTTGAAATCTTTCAAGTCTTCTATATATCAATTCTGCTTGAAATTCCTCAAGTGTACCTCCTCTCAATATCTTAATTCTACCTCCTTTAAAATCTCTCATACCTCTCAATTTTACCCTCAATATTACTCACTACCACCCCACTCTCAAAATCAACATCTATCATCTTTGAATCTTAGCAATTGTTTACATCTACAAATTTCTATAACTCTTTAGAATCCAAAAAGACAAGAATGAACAATGAAGCATGAAATCTTTATCTAGTTCAATGTATACTAAATTGATCACCCTTGCAAGGTGACCCTTTGCAATTCAAAATGTTTCTCATGAACTTTTGCAAGTGTTTGAAAATCTTGAATCTGGATCCTTGTGATAGAGACATCTAATGCGCCACCCGACATGAAAACAACATCCAATGCATTCCATTTTGCACCCTTCCTAAACTCCGTGATGCTAGCTACCACCCTAGTGCATCAAAGTGCATAGCATCCTGCACCTTCACTCAACCATGATCAAAGGTGGTCATCCTAGTGCATACAAGCACACACTCTCTTGCATACTTCTTAAACTCCCAAACACTAGCAACCACCATTATGCATACAAGTGTACATCTTCCCACACCCTTGCTCAACCTTGGTCAATAGTGACCACATTAGCAAAAAAAAGTGCATACAAGTAGATATGGGCATATACCAACATGCAACAACAATGGCACTTGGATCAAAATAAGATTTTGATTGTTCTTGTAATATTTTTAAAAAATTAGATGAATGATAATAGCATCCATCAAGTCATGGAAATGAAATGAAATCCATGCACATGAGTTGCTTAAATGCTCTTGGATCTAGATCTTTGATTTATTTTATAAAAAATTCAAAACTAGACTATGACTAGAGAGTACCTCTTGGTTGCAAATACCTTTGCCTATTTATAAATGCCCACCACCTTAATAATAGATCAATAAAATTATCTTCATCTCTAATCCAATCATCTAAACTCATCAATCTAATTGTCAAAACTATCATTTTTTTACCTCTAAATGGATACACTTCTTGATAGATTTTGCAATTTTCTTGCTCAAGTGCAGATGATAACTAGTGTATGGTATGTCTTCCCTATTATGTTCTTCCAAGTTTGCATAAATGTTCTATCTTTCCCAACTCAAGATTTTGCAATTATGAATTTCACTTGTGTATGATTGAGAGTGTGAAGAAGCTAAGGCAAGAAAGATGATAAGATGATAAGATGCAATTTTATTATCCCAACATTTCACAAAGTTCTATCTTCCAATGAAAGGCAAGCCAGAAAATCCCAAATCCAGATTTTGCAAATTCTGAATTTCACTTGGCAAGAAGCAAGACAAGAAAAATGACAAGAGGCAAGCCAATGAATCCCAACTCTTGGTTTGCAAGTTTTGAATTTAACTTGATAGAGAAGTGAGGCAAGAAAGATTACAAGAGGCAAGAAGAGATAATGGTGAGAATGCTCCTTCTTCCTTAAAGGAGTATCACAAAATTCAAATTTAGTTTAAATGTAGTTTAATAAATGCTATAATACAATTTTACAGTGCACTCCATAAAAAATTGCAAGTTAAGAAAAAAAATTCCCATAAAATTTTTATAGAACTCTATGCTCTACCCATAAGAGTTTTTTGGACTTGAACCTTACCCTAAATTCTTTTTTTACTGAGTACTCATATAATCTTCTATAGAAGTCTACATGTACTCATAAAGTTAGTATTGAAAGCCCCAACATAGCTCAACATGGAATCAATAAGGGCTTTCAAATTGCTGATTTGGCCTATCCCTAAAGGATTTAGGTCTTTTTACAAAATTGGTTTGGCAAAAGTTTACAATCCATACAATTCAAGTTTAACAATACTTGGACCACAAATGTGAGAAATCCTATGAGACTTATTTCAGCAAAAAAAAGGGTCATACTTATTAACACACAAATTGCTTATGATGATCAAAGAAGGATCCTTCATTTTTTTGGAGGTAACTCTCTTATTCTATCTCATTTAGTTGAATTGGAAAAGCTTGATGGTACTTTTTGCAACTTGGTTGTTGTGGTTGTTTCTATTGCAATAATCTGATGTGAAGTTTTACATTTTTTTGAGTAACTTTTGCAAGATGAGTTTCCAATGGTGATGCTTATTTCAACTTGCTTGGTCATTTTTTTGTTGCTCTTAGAGATACTAAAGGCATGTTAGGATATGATATGTCTATGAAAATATACACTATGGTCATATTTGAACCAACAAGGTGCATGAAACTACTTTGATAGCAAGCAATACGTTCTTGGAGATTTGGGATATACATCTATTTGCCATTGGTGATATTGTTCAGAATACCACACATCATCGACAAACATTATCTTCAACAAATGTGTTGTATGTACTTAATTAATGAGTAAACACTACATAAGAATCTCAAGGCTAAATAGTAACAAGAATTGAGGGTCTAGTTGAACAATACAAGTAGAAATGCTTGTCTCATGAGATGGATTAGCACTTGTATTATTCTATACAACTTCCTTATAAGTAGATTGGATGCTTGGGAAGTGGAGGAGGAATATTTTATCCAAGAAGGTGATGATATTGATCTTAATGAGCACCATAATAATGATTACTTAAGAGTGAGTGTCATGGAAAGGCGTTTGGAGTTCAATTGGAGACCCAATGGGTCACTGTAATTGTAAAAGATTGAGGAGAGAAATAAAAGAATGGAAGATTGGAGTGAAAGATCACATTGGGACTCTTGAATGAGGGAAACTCCAAATACCTAGCATGAGCTTGGGCTATGGTATTTATAGAGAACATACAAAGTTCTTGAGGAGCTTCTCAAAAAGCTTCCTAAAAGCTGCCTTCTTAGAGTGCAAGCTAAGTTAACCAGAAAGCTTCTTAAGAAGCTTTCTTCTAGAAGCCATCTTCTTGGCATGCAAGCTAAGCTAGTTAGGAAACTTTCCAAGAATTTTTTTCTAGAAACCATCTAATTGGCATGTGTAATACCAATAGCTAGACATATGATCTAGAGATGAAATTTGGTTTCGTAACATCTGGGAGGATATTATACATGATGGACTAAGTAGATCAAACAAAGGTATCACCAAAAGAGTACTTCTAATATGCCAGAAATTGAAGCATGCTTGAAGACTTTAGAACCAATAGTTAGACATATGATCTAAATGTAGAATTTGGGTTGGTGGTATTTGGAAGGACGGTACACATAATGGACTAAGTAGATCAGGTATATGTATCACCAAAAGATCACTTCTACTAATACGGAAGAAACCAAAATAGGCCTGAAAACTTCACATGCAATTTTGGAGGCCTAAACAGATGAATTAAGCCTCAAAAATGTGCGGATCTTCCCACCCTCCCCGCGACAAAGGAAAGGTTGGCCTTCCCTCCCCCCTGGTTTGTCTCACTGAGAGCTTTTTAATGGTACCTCACCCATATGATTTTGAGATTCCTACACAAAGATTCCCTTTGATCAAAGCCTATTTGATCAACTAGATGGGACCAAGATCAACATGTCACCCATCCAAGCAAGTAATCTAAGGGTGGACCTTGCTGACAAGTTACCTATCCATGTACCTAATCATATGGTGGAGCATCCTTGGAAGAGATCCTCTTTGGCTATATAATAAGGAGAAGGTGCTCCCTTAGGTCACCGGAAGTTTGAGTGTGAAATTTGTGTTTTTCTCTTCTATGTTTCTTTGCTATCCTTGGAATATTACAGGGTGCAAGCCAAGCTAGCTAGGAAGCTTCCAAAGAAGCTTCCTCTTTCCTTCCTCTTTCCTTAGAAGTTGTCCCTTGGCTTACACATTACTTGATACTTGGAAGGTACAAAGAAAGCTTTCTAGATGCTTCTAGAATATTCTTATAATTCTTGGCTAATTTGGCCTAATTACTATTTCCTTAGTCTAAATTGACTCATTTGTAAACTCCATATTAATACATATTCCCCCACTGCTAATTGATAACGTCCTCATTACTATGGAAGCTTCAAACTCCAAGATGGTTGTTTGTGCATTGTAGAGATGAGAAAGAGGCTCCGTGATTGCATCATGAAGTGGATACACTTTCCAAAGGACTTTGTACTCAATATATTATTTGTAGCCATGTTGAATGTGGTGAACTGCAAGGATATGATCAACTTCCTACTCCTCATGATCATTGATAGGAATTTGAGGAGGAGGAGAGAGTTGGACACAAGTAGAAAAGGAAGATGGATTAGAAACAAAGGGTTTCAACTTGGAAATATGAAAGATTGGGTGGATTTGCATATAACAAGATAAGGCAAGTTGATAAGCAATAAAAAATGATTTGGGTGACATCAAATAGACTTATCCAATTAAGAGCAAGTTTACAAACTTGGGTACCAAGTGAGAAGTGTAGGTTATTAAAAGAAAGCATGACCTTATCACCAAGTTGAAAGGCAAGATCATGACGATTTTGATCCGCATATTTCTTTTGATAACTTTGAGCAACAAGGAGATGAGATTTTTCTTGTTATAGGGAGTGGGATAATGTGGTCAAGAAGGTAGAGCACAAGGAATGTAAAATAGATGAGGAGCAAGAAAGGAATTTGGAATAAGTGGATCTTGGCCAAAATTAAGGAAGAAGGGAGAGAATTTGGTGCTTTTTGGAGCTATTATAGGTGAACTCAATATCCATAAGGTATTCATCACAGTTGGTATGGTGAACATTGACTAAGGCACAAAGCATATCCTCCAAGGTATGATTTCAATGTTTGGTTCGCTCATCAATTTGAGGATGATAGGTTGTGGACAAAGCAAGCTTGGTGCCAAGTAGCTTCAAGAGTGTTTGCAAAAATTTACCAATGAATCAAGTTTCACAATTGGAGATGAGTACACAAGGCATCCCATGACGCTTGAAGACATTATCAAAGTAGATCTGGGCCAATGTTGGAGTATTCATTGTATCACAGGTTGGTGCCAAACAGAGTTCCTTACTAAGCTTATCAACAAACATCACAATTGTTGTATGATCTTGCTTTGTCTTTGGCAAGGATGTGATGAGATCTAAGCTCATGAGTTCCCATTGAGCAGATGGAATGGGAAGTGGTTGAAGGAGTCTACTCAACTTTTGGTTATTTGCTTTATGTTTGTAGCTCTCACAAGGTTGGAAAAACTCTTGAATCTCTTGTGCCATGTCGGTGTAATACTCCAAGGACAAGAGAAGAGAGAAAATACAGATTGCACACTCAAACATTTGATGCCCCAAAGGAGCAACTTCTCTTTATTATATAGACAAAGAGGATCTCCTCCAAGGAAGCTCCACCATAGGATTAGGGACATAGATAGGTGACATGTCAGCAAGCTCCACCCTTGGATTATTTACTTGGATGGGTGACATGTCTGGTCTAGGTCCTATCTGGTTGGTCAAACAAGCTTTGACCAGAGGGAATCTTTTAGGGAATCTTCCTATAGGAATCTCATAATCACGTGAGTAAGGTACCATTGGAAAGCTCTTGATGAGACAAAGCAGGGGAGAGGGAAGGCCAGCCTCTTCTCCATTGGGGGGGTTTTGCACATTTTTGAAGCTTAATTTATCCGTTTAGGCCTCCGAAATTGCCTTCAAAGATTTCAAGCATATTTTGGTTCCTACTTTACTAGTAGAAGTCCCCTTTTGGTGATACCTCTTTCTGATCTGTTTAGACCATCATGTGTAACATCCTTCTAGATGTTACCAAACCAATTCTTACCTTTAAATCATATGTCTAGCTATTGGTTCTAAGGTTCTCAAGTCTATTTCGGTTTCTACCTTATAAGTAGAAGTACTCTTTTGGTGATACTTCTATCTTATCTATTTTTACCATCATGTATAACATTATTCTAGATGTTACCAAACCGAATTTCACATCTAGATCATATGTCTAGCTCTTGGTATTACATTGAGCCACCACCATTGGCATTGTAGGGTACCTAAGGTTTTTTCCACATCCATGATTGGTAAGTCATGGGCTTGAAGGCACATAAATCATAGATCTACCTTGGCTAGATAAAAGATCCAATTCTCACAAAGTAGAAGGCCTTTGTTTTAAGAGAAGGTGTTGTATCCTTTGTTGTGTGTTGCAAGATGAACTTGTACCATCTAAAAGAAGGAACCTTGTTGTAAATGGCTCCTAAACTTGATTTGAACTTTTGTGTCAATTGACATTGTCATAATTGCCGCTATGATGAGAGGTTCAAGAAGAGTCTTCAAATCAAGTTATTGTGATAGGGCATTGGGGATGATGGAACCTATCAAGTTTGTACTCAAGTTTGATGTCAAAAGATTATAGTTTTTCCTCACATTGATGATGTCAACTCTTCATGTGCTCCAAATGTAGTGTTTGCAACAAAAGTTTATGATAGATTCACATGATTACTTGTTTCACCAAGAGATAATGCTTCCATACCTTGGTAGCATATATAGCATTGCTAGTTTTTCTTGATCTTGAGCACATTAATTCCTTTCTATGGTGTTTAGGCTATGAGACACAAAGGCAATAAGATGTAACCCATCTTGAAATTCCTATGGTAAGAAAACTCCAATGGCAAAGTTAGAAGCATCACAACCAACCACACAAGGTAGTTGAGGATCATATAGTTGAAGAATATGTCTTGAAGACACCATATGCTTCAACTTCTTGAATGCTTCTTTGTGCTTGGTAGTCCACTAAAAGCTTTGAGGTCTTTTCCAAGAGATCGGTCAATGGTGCAGCCACATGAGCATAATAGTGGATGAACTGTTGGTAAAGAATTTCCAATCCATTAAATCCTTGCACTTTTGTGGCATCCTTTGGAGTAGTTCAATTAGTAATAGCCCTGATTTTCTCCTCTTCCATCTTGATCCCCTCCAATGAGACCTTATGACCCAAGAAGGTAACTTCCTTCTACCAAAAGGTACACTTGACTTCTTGCAATAAAATGTCCATTGACATAGTCATCTTAGGACTTCTTGCACATGATGCATGTGTTTTGCCTCCATCTTGCTATAAATTAAAATATCATCCAAGAACAACACTACTTTTTGATCCAATAGCCCATCCAACACCAATGCATCTGATCTATGAAGATTATTGAAGCATTAATGAGCCTAAAAGGTAGCACTATCCAGTCAAAATGCCCATACCTTGGTACATAGGTAGTCTTTTATACATCCTTTCTATCTTTAGGAATCTACCAATAGCCATTTCAAAGATCCAACTTGGAGAAGTAGCATGCTCCACTCAATTGATCTAGCAAGTAATCAATTCAATGCAAAGGATATGCATTCTTCATTGTTTGTTTATTGAGGCCACTATAATCAATACAAAAGTAAAGTCCCCCATCCTTCTTTGGAACAAAGAGTATCAGTGCTCCCCAAGGAGATGTAAGATGTCATATGAAATCCTTCTCCAACAACTCTATCAGTGTTGTTCAAAGCTCTACCAACTCCTTTGGTAAGAACCAATAGATTTGTCTACTCATTGGAGTACTTCCTTGCAAACACTCTGTCTTGAAGAGCATACCACAATCAAAGAATAACCCCTTTGGCAGATTATTTGGAAACACATCTACAAACTACTGAACTATTTGATCAACCATTGCTTGATGAGCCTTTTGGCCTTCATCATATTCTCCATGCGCAAATGGTTTGATCCATACCACAAAAATAAGAATATCTTTCTCCAAAGCTTGCTTTATGGCTACTTTATTGATAAACTTCTCATCTTTGGACTGACTTTTCTTATGTGTCTTACTCAAATGCACCAACAACCTAATTGGTAATTCTTACCTTGGTGTTGTACTTGAATTTTTCATCAGGTGCAATCAAATTGAACCTTATGATAATCAAGCCAAGGCAAACCTAGAATGACATCATTGTAAAAGTGCCACTAAAAACCTCATACTAAACTCATTCCAAATACTCCTTCTCAATCTTGAACTTAACAAGATATGAGGTATAAAATATAGAACATTTTTTACCATCATCAATCTACTTCCAATTCCTGGCTTGATAAGAATATTGAATCCTCTATTAAGTGTATGGACATGTAATTCTCTAAAATTCCAAAATAAACCAAAATCCTATAACCACAATCAACTATCATACCTTGGAAGTGAAGCAAAATTGCATAGGTTGTGCCTTCAATCCCATTGGAACTAAATAAGCTTTGAGTACATGGCTCAAACTCTCCTATTGGGATTCTTTGTTTCCTTGATCACAATGCTCCATGAACTCCATTTGGACAATTTGTTGAGGTTGTCCATTCTTGAGTAGATATTTAGCAATGTGATGTCCAATTTGGCAATAATAAAAGCAACAACCATTTTGTCAAAGTCTTTCTTTTTTTTGTACTAATAAGTGATCTCTGTTGGATTGCATCGATCTCCATTGATGTTGGCTCCTCTACTTATGTGTAGTGTGTTTGCAGGTTATATGAAGGTCAAGGTCAAGACCAAGTTGTCGCAACCAAGGAATCAAAGCTCTTAGCCAACTACATGGCTTGCTCCAAGTGTTTGGGCTCCCGCATGGTCACTTTCAATTTGGTGCATGACTTCAAGCTCCTCACAAATCAATCCAAAGCTTCACCTTTTAATATATTTGGAATTTTCATTATGGTGTTCTAGAGTTGGGTGATATAGCTTCTCACAAAACTAATCTATCTTGTGCAACTTGTGTAGAATTTACAGCTTGGAATTGCCCAATTATTGTTCTCTTGAATCTTCCTATGTTGAGATTGGCACAACAAATTGCCATTCAGCTTGCTCCATTCAAAATCCTCACCATAGTTTTACCACTCCATCCCATTGGCTTGTAGCCAAGAGAATTTGTCTCTATTTATCTTGAAGATTGGTAGCTTCAAAATAACACTTACAATCAAACACAAAAATTTTCCATTGTGCCCTGGAGATTCTTGTCTTCAAATACATTGGGCTTTGGAAATTGGATTTGCTCTTGTCCTTCTTGAAATGGTGCTCTCTCTACATGCTCTTGTTGTTGATGGTCTCTTTCTTCCAACAATTGAGTAAGGTGCTAAATGTTTTACTACATAACAATGATAATTTTGGGCATTGACGCCATAGTTACTATTCTATCAAATTACCTACAATTATCTAAGTTAACACCATTCTATGTAAGTTACGATTGGAAGTGTCAAGGGTTCATCAAACAAGGTGAACATATTAAAAAAAATTTGCCCAAAGTGTGAAATGATGCATGGGTAGTACATGTACACAATAATCCCAATGGTTTGCGGGAAATAGATTTAGTGGTCCATAAATTCTATCCATCCCATTCCTACTCTGATACTAATGTAAAAGACCGAGGAGAGAAATAGGAGAACGGAAGATTGGAGTGAAAAATTGCATTGGAATTCTTGAATGAGTGAAATTCAAAATGTCTAGCATGCGCATGGGCTTTGGTATTTATAAAGAATATATAAAGCTCTTGAGAAACTTCCTAAAAGTTATCTTCTTAGAGTGCAAGCTAAGTTAACCTGGAAGATTCTTGAGAAACTTCCTTCTAAAAGTTATCTATTTGGCATGCAAGCTAAGCTAGAAAGGAAACTTCCCAAGAAGTTTTCCTTATAGAAGTTAACTACTTGGCATGCAAGCTATTTGACTTTTGACAATAACCCTGTTAGCAGTTGGGGAAGAAAGCCTGGCCCTTCTTTCATGAGGAAACGGTTGGATGATATACTTTCAAGACTTGTGAATCCTCTAGGGACCATGCGCAATTCTCCTAGTTTATAGATTGCAGTTGCACAAACTGTTCCCATATGCAACACAATGAAGTTTCCTAGAATGGATTAACTTTTTGGCTTCTATTTTAGCTCTCTTTTTGTCCATCTTAGCGATTGTGACATCTTCTATCTTTGCTAATTTGTACCTCTCTTTAATTTCATGTAGTTGCTACTCTATTTCCTTTAATTAGCAATATCTTAAAAAAAATTGATTCCATGAAAGGTATCATGTTGGAAAGAAGTTAAGGTTCTTTTATAGACCCCAAAACCCCTCGTTTGAATCCTCACGTTACTGTTCCTTTGCACGAGAAGGACTTGGGACTAAAAAGACTTTGTGGCCGTGACTTTAAAACTATAGTGGTTTTTTTGCTATGTAGTGCAGACCAGCCAGATTTGGCTTGGCCTACTAGTTCAAGGGAGGAAGAAGAACTCCGAAAACGGTGCCAGTTGACCTCAATCAATTGCTACGAGTTATAAACTCCGATCAAGTTCGTAATTATAATCCATACGAGGTTATGCTTGTTTCCCTATCATGACCAACCGGATCATTAAAGTGAATGGATGGTAAAATAATGCGATATGACCAAAAAGTTTGGATAAATGATAGTCAAAAAAGAAATGTTTTTTATCCAATGAAGGGTAGTAGACCTGAAAATGGCTTTTCCGCACACGTCGGCTCTCATAATCATTTTATGATCTTGTTCAATTTGGAGTATTGAATGAAAGATCCAAAAATGCCATTATAAAATTCATCAATTTTATGTAATTTTGTAAAATATTCAATAAATATTTAATGAAAATTCTAAGTGAAAATGTTTTATTTATCATTTATTATAAACCAATGTCTCATTAAATAATCTAATTATAAATTTTAATATAAATTTTTATTTAAATTGTAAAATTATTATTATTATATTATACATTAAATAATAATTCTTATCCTTATTAATCGATATGCAAAATAGATTTGATTGGAATTAGCTTTCTCTTGATCAATGGATTTCTAAATGGATTCAATTGTCAAATTTTCTCTTATATGATTTGGATAATTTATATGATATTTTAATAAAAATTATTTAATATACCTTATTTTTGAAAAAATAATTTAACATATATTAGTTTATATTAATTTTCAATAAATATTTGTATTTATTTATGTATAATGGACTCATATTACTTGTGAATATCATAGATATATAAAGTTTTGAAATATATTAGCTTACATAGAATAAGACAATAAAGTAATGTTATATCTAAATATAATCCAAAATAAATTTAAATTTGATAAATTCAATACATTATTGTTTTTTTTATTTGTTGTTGTTAGTTGTTATGTTTAGAAATATTTTCATTTTTTATTTTCATCCTCTAATTAGAATTGAAGTAAAAATTTTAGGCAGCTCAAAAATAAAAACATTTTATTTTATCATAATAATTTTATATTTGATATGAAAGGTTCCTATATTTAACATTAATAATTCAAAGTATAGGGTAAATGTATTTCTCTTCCGAAACCAAATATGATTAAAAATGAAATAAAAATTTCTTTTTTTAACCAAGAGAAGGTTTAATTTATTAAAAAAATCACTATAAAAAAAAACAAAAAACAAAAACTTGATTAGTTAGTTTTGGATGTCAAATTTATTAACCTCTTAGTTTATTATTTTTATTTCTCCTATATCTATTGTGATATAGACGTTGTTTGTGAATGAAGAAAATAATTTCTTTTACAGGAAATGTTTTTAATTTTTCTATTTATATCACACGGCACTCGTAAGCCGTAGGCATAAAACCGCCTACGCTCCACATAAACGGAAGGCGCATCGTTAGTATTCGTTTCCCTAGACTAAATTAATCAATATATTGATTTTGTCAAATTTATTTATAAATTAAAAAAAAACAGTAGAATAATGAATTAGAATATGAAACTCAATTTCTGAGTTTATCTTTTTATTTCCCTAGCAATTAGAAACTTACCTGGATCACATCAACATCAATTTCAGAATTAAAATTTTTCAAATCAGAACATGCAAAAAGAAATACATACAAATAATTACAATCAAAGTAAGGCACCTGTTAATATTAATGTTTTGAATGTAAATAAAAATTCTTATAAATTCCTTAGATCCTAATTTAAAACTTTTATAAATCTAATCATTACTGATATTGAAAGTAACCATACCTTTATCCAGTACTCAAATTGACATACAACCAGATAGTTTTTTCCATATATATTCAATATTCCAGCAACCAAATTTGAACTCCATGTAGTAATTAGTAATTGAAGTACAAATTCCGAATTTTCAATATTACTAGATCAGAAAGATCACATCACTTCAACCCAAGAGCAGAAGCGATGGAAATAAAAGGGAGCACAACGGGATACATAGAGAACAAGACAGGGTTTAGAGACTTTAAAGTTTTACCCTTCATTTCCGGTTTCCTATGTTGATTTGACTAAGTCTGAACACAGGACATCTACCATGAGCTCTCAGGCTGCAATTGGTGCTCCATGAAATTCCCCAATCATGACCAAGTATGAACTTTGAGGATATTTCTGAACGAAATCTAATAGAACCAATCAATCTAAACATCTGGGAAGACAAAATGGGGCTTAGCCCCATTTTCCCTCTTTTGTCTCATCCTTTTACGGCTTGATGGGGTCCTCCCATCCTTCGTGTTTTCTCTGAAGACAGACTCCTACAAGCTAATGGGAGTGGAAGACATACCGAAAATAACCATTGCCTCTTCTCTATCATCATCGGGCAACTTCCGTTCCACCTACACTATTTCACGATATTTAAGCATGACAAAGACTTGGAATTGATAACAACAACCTCAAACAAAACCAAAAATTATCTTCCAGGAAATCAACTGCCATTTCTTCATCATCCACTGCTTCACCATCCCATCATGCTCCGTGGTCATTATAACCAGTCACAAAGAACACAAGCTAAACCCCACTTCGTTCAAGACCCCAGACCCTTCTGGTACGTACCTGGACATATCCTCCTGGCTCAAATTATGAACCGATCAGGAAGTATGAACAGATTGATCAAGAGAAGAAGTACAAACAGAAGTAAATTGTCGACGATGCTCTTTTGGATCGTAAGCTGAAGAAGATTAAGATAGAAACTTACTTTCTGTAAAGATATCTTGCTCTGCCTTCTCTGAGCACCAAATTTTATTATTTACTTTAATATGAATGTGAAGTTACATGTATGCCTATGTATACAAGTCTAATGAAAACATCAAGGATCCTTGATGAGTGTAAACAATGGGACGTATGAAGCTAGCTCAGCAAGTCCGAGTCGCAATTCCATGGTGGAGGAATTGAGAGAGCAGGTTTCGAGCAGAGCTGTACTTGTTAGCTAAGAGCGGAAGTTCCATTTGCATTATGTCTTCGCTCTCATTTTCAGCCATCGTGAACAGACAAACCCTCACGTTACCTGCTTGAGAAGCCCACACCAACGCTCCCCATGTTAGAAGCAGTGAGCATAACGAGGTGGAGTGGATAACGGTCGTCGGCAGCTCAATTCACCAACTTGAAGTTCAAATCTTCGAAAATGTGCATCCATTTCCGCTCCACTCGATGAGAACTCAGAAACAGTAGTGGCTGGCTCTCGTCATGAACCACGACAATATATAGCGTTATGGGGGGGATCTAATATCTGATTGATCCATTACACTACCCAACAGGAATTTAATCAGATTCCAATATGGTTGACTCATCTACATGGACGAGATGGCAGCCGCCTTACTCGTCAATCCTGTGCGAGATTTGAGATGAGAAGCAATGGGTTGGATGCTGTCATCCGTCATCAAGAGTTCATTCACCGCAGGTGTGTCAGGTTTGAAATCAGAGAGCCGAGGTCCCCAGTAGTGATTCATCCGCAAAACCTCAGGCCGAGTCACAACAGTTTCGCCCTCCTTCATGGGGAACTGATGAGGGTCAAAGTAAGAAACTCCTTTCGCATCCTTCGGTCGAAATATGGGCTTCGTCCTCGAAACATACCCAGGTCTAGTCCCCTCAGTCGCCCGCTTCCGTCGTTGGTACCGCTCTATAACCCACCCATCTTCCAGATCACCTTTAGGGTTGCCACCGAAAATCATACATGGCATCAAAATCTGGCTCACACCCGGGCTAGAGTTTTCCAGCTGGTGAGCGTATTCCTTCAGAAACGAACTTTTCACCTCCGATGGCATGAACGGATACTCATCCACATCCATCTCCACCACCCACTTGACTCTGGAGCTGTGGGTTCCCAGAAAATGCTCGTAAGACTTATCTTGCTCGAAATGGTAGCCAGAATCGACACTTCCGGGATACATATGATGAAACGGATGGTAAGTCAAAAGTCCCCTGGCCACATAGTCGGCTAAGAAGCGCTCTTGGGATTCCTCCTCGGTGTGGGCTGTATCATACCAGAAGATATGCTCCACTCCGGAATATAGCATGTACTCGATCCACTGCTTGCACTCGTAGATGGTAATGTTGAACAGATCTTCCTTGAACACACGGTTGAAAATGACTGCAGCTAGAAAGAAGGATCTATGAGAAGGTCGTTCTATGTTTGAAGGCATCACCGATTTCGATTTCGATAAGTCGTGACTGAGGATGTTGCTCGTATCCTCCATCACGAGATTGCCGATGATATCATCCTCCTCTATGTTTATTGCGAAAATTCCACCGTTGTTTAGGGACGGGACGAAGGGCGTGAATCCGATCATGTACGTGAGCCCCAGAACTGTCAGGATTGCCAAAACTCGGCAGCCACGAGAAGCCCATAGGAGCTGTAAATTACGCTGTTGCCAGAGAGGATGGTGAAGAATTTGCCCTTTCTTGGAGCGTAAGGCTCCCATTTCCGTTTCTCCTACACCCTGATCTGCTCTACTCGTGCTCTTCCAACACCCTCTCGACCACACCCCGGCCTGGATTTGTCTATGAACGGACTCCCAATTCTGTCAATTAAAGTCCAATCCGCTCCGTGCACAAGAATTGCGCCTTGCTTTTCGAACTCCTCAGTTCCTGGCGTGAGTACATCCAAACACGACAGTCAACGCCTGAAGTCTGGTCGATCGCATCACGCCCAGAATCTGGACTGTCATCACAACATGTCAAGAAAATTTACCGAACCAATGATCCTGTTCATAATAACTCCCCTCCCCTCCACTTGTTATGGACAGATCACTCGCTCGGTAAATCTTCTTGACATGTTGTGATGACAATCCTCCCCTCCCCTCCCCCGGGCAGTAATCCAACGTAAAGGCTGCCCGCAACTCTCCAATGCAAAACCACGTCAACAGGCGATCGTAGACCACCCGGACGTGGTCTGGTGGTCTACATGGAACCATGGCGAACACTCGCCTTCGCCCGGCAGTGATTATTAGCCCGGACAGCTCTAGAATCTCGGAATCGATTGACCTACTCCTCCAACAAGTATAATATATGTAATTCCGGCCTAATGGTGTGCCCTGGACAGCCTGGCCAGTCCATCCTCCGCCCTGGAGTGGACCCGACTTCCTCAACTATCCCCGTCAGTCAGTAGTACTACTACTACTAGTCCGGAAAGAACTACTTTCCGAATCGTTCATTTTGCTTGATCCCCTGTCCTTCGTGGAAACGCAGGAATATCTTCCGCCCTTGCCATATGTGTTGACTTTTGTTTTCCTGGCTTTCGGCGTCGATGGCCAGGATCAGACCAGAGCACAGCAGAGCAGAGCATGCTTCGGGCTCGACAAGGAAGGCAAGTTCCACTGGAATGGTGAATGGGAGAAACTGGGTGCCCAACAATGCTGGGGCAGTACAGGACAGTACTTAAGCTCCCTCGTGTTGTTAAACAATTAAGCAGAAAAGGCGACCGCGTAAAGAACATGAAGGCTTAAAGGCTTAATTTCTTAAAGCAATTAAGCTGGGGATTGAAAACTTTCGACCGGTAAGCTCCAATCTTCCGATGATGATTACCTACGCTTGACAAGCCGAAAAGCTTGTCAGTTGTCAGGATGCTGATCAAGCCGTGTGGATTTTGGAATTAGAAGAAATAACGAGCATCTTCATGTCTGCCACTGCCCAGCTCCAGCGATTTCCCTCCAGAGAAGGATTTACCAGTACCCCAAAGTAGGGCAAAAGATTTAGCACTATATTTAGTGGTGCCACGTGGTTCTACGTACCGCCCCTTTGTTGTCTAAAATGTATTCGTGACATGACTGCCATATAGGACTGACGTGCCATGTCAAGTCTGCAAAAGGTACCGTTAAGTCTTTGGCCAACTTGGGGTACCGTTAAGTCGACTGGCAAATGCAATGCAGGGTACTGTTCAAGTCTTTCTCTGTGAATGTTCCTCACCTTATGCCGGCAGCTCCCACTGTTCGCAACCCTTTACAGATGCCCATCTGTAACCCTCTAGGCTCAAGCAAGTCGTTCAGTATTGCATCAGGTATTCCGTCGGTCGGTCAGTCGTTACATTCCTTAACACCTCTGTGTAGAAGAGGTTGGCTGCAATTGAAATCTTTACTTCTAAAGCTGTCACCACCGAGAAGAATGCGCCAACCTCGGCTTACGAGCATCACTTGTGAGGTTCCCATTAGCTAAACGTTTCCAGGCCTCATCACTTGTCAGATTTCCAAGTTTACGTCACTCTTCACTGGCCAAAAGTGAACAGCAACCCTGAAGGGTCTTTTGTGCTACTACTCATTCAGACGAACACTTCCACTGCCATTTCGTAAACACATTGAGGCTATGGGATGGAGAGTGCCAGTAAAGCTGAGGCCGAGATTATACGGACGATTCCAGATGGGAGTTTTGTCTTAACCAGATGAAATGCTATGCTGAACAGATAACACCGAGCAGTAAAATTCTCAGCATAAGCTCGGGATCTCACCAACTCTAGATAAGCTTTTATTAAAATACTCGAGACTATCTTCAGATGGCAGGGACAACGTGCCTTGTACATCATAAGATCGTGCGAACCAAAGATTAAGTTGTACCTGCATGCCGTGGACCTATAGACACACACATTCGCCAGGGTAAAGGACTCTATTATTGCTTACTGCTCATGGCTTCCAGAAGCCTCATATTCTACTACGGTAGTGCTTCTGCAATCATTTTCAAGGCAAACTCCTTCCTCGCACTACTATACCCTCAATTGATCTCAATTGATCTCATCCCTAGTCATACCACTACGCCCTCCATCGTGGGTTTTGTAACAAATTCAAGAGTACTGTCAATGTGGTCTCCTGCTTCATTCCACTGCTGTCGCCCTCTCTGGGGAGTTCTGGTCCGATTCTGACCATTTCTAAAAGGTATTCTCGGGGCCATCTGACTTTTGACCTAATGTTCTCATGTTCCAACAGTGGCTAAGATTGCGACAGAAAAATATCTGTCCATTTTGACATTCTTTTCGAGTCATTTTCGGGTTTCACATGGCAGATGGCTACCATATATTCTTGTACTCAGATACCAGCAACACATAGTTGAAGCCATTATTAAATGTCACAACATATAGTTCAAGACCTTCAACTTTGCATTGAAATCTACCATCAGAGTTTCCGAATAGATTTCACATGGGCTGTACGCCTGGTGATACGTTGATATTTTCCGAGAGGAAGACAATACATCAAAGGAACATGAAACGAATGACATATGAAGGGACCATGAAGCGAATGACGCACCAGAATCCGCTCCAGTCGAGATACCAAACTAGAAAGGGACACACTGGAATAGGGATAGGTAAAGATGATCTTGGTTCCGCTATGCAAGATGCATGATCTTCTAGAGACAACCTACGGGAAAAGTAGATCGGAAAGGAAGTATCAGCAGGTATTCCGAACACGCATCAGCGGGGTTCCATCCGTGTTCATCCTGTGCTGTACGGATGGTGCACTGGAATGACAGTTGAAAGAAATACCACAGATGAAATGAGTACGAACCGAATGACGCACAAGGAATGATTTACAGAAACAGTAAGATAGGATACTACGGCAGCTGGGATGACGGTGAGAAGACAATGATGTTGATGAGTTTGAAATGCAAAATGCATGATTCTTCCCAAGACTCTCCAGAGAAAGGCGGGGAGGAAAAGAAGTTATCGACCTACGAATACAAGCGAGTAATTTACATGTCAGCTAGTTTCTTTTGCTCATAATATCTCAACGAATTTCCAAGTTACTTTTTCTAGAAAGTAGGCAAAGCAAAGTTTTCATCTTTCTCAGAGGACAGTGGATGGCATTCCATCTTCTGCTCCAGATCTTACAGCTTATTAATTTGTGAGCATTACTCTTTATCGAACGCTCCAAATATGGGGCAATAAGCTAATGTGATTACTCGTGATAGTAATCGTATACTTGAAAATCACTATATAGTAGGGTACCACCAGAGTAATGAAGCAGGTAGTAGCAGTTTTCACAGAAGAAACAAGGACTCTCAGGTGCAAGTTTGTCTCCAACGGTCACTTTTCTGGCCTGATATATACAACATATACTACACTTGCGATGTCTCAACTTGTGAATATATCTGAGAACTGGATATGCAGCTGCGTTCTGCAAGTCTTCGGGATGTGCTAGTCTCATGTCTCGTATGATTACTGTGTGCTTACAATCTCCCTGCGATGAAAATTCTCGGTTAAGTAGACTCCAAAACAAAGCATAAAGCAAATGAACCAGGTCACGCGATTAATTGAACTAACTTACAATTCTGTACTTGACTAGACCGTAACTCTTGTATGTTCATATCTGTTGATCACTGTTCACCAGCAAAGAATAAGTCTGAAAAGGAGATTGTCGGGATTGACCTGGTGGCAGTAAAGAAATTGTGCTCCAATGCGGCATTCTAAATCTGCGAACCGGACGTCATGCATGGTGCTACTCAAGAATTGAGGGGGTCTGTTAGCCCTTGGACAGGAGGGGAGACCTAGCCACCTCCTCCTTTTCAGATCGACGCCGCCCAGGGCTTTCCATTTCTCAATTACGTCAGACTGTTCCCTCACCCACTGTCTGATGGGGAGACTGTAGTCTATGGATTTCGGATCTCGCATGTCATTGTAAAACACGTCCTGCGCAAAGTACTCAGATTTCAATTCATCCGAACGCTTGAAAGTCCTGAACTAGGTTGACATTAATGTGTACTCTGTCGACGAGATGCATGCATATTCAGGATACGGAGTGGATGCATTTTTTCTTTCGATATCCGAACCTATCAGGAAGATCGTACATAATCTTAGTCGGTAACCATCACAAAGTACTCAAAGTCTTGGTCAGTACTACCAGATCCATCAAATATATGGTTCAATCTACTATAAACATCGCGACATCAGATAAAACATCCTTCCTATAAACATCCTATCCATCCTATAAACATCCTTCTTCTGAAGGTAACCCCTGACAACATAAACATCAGTCAAATTGTAATCGATCCATACTGATAAGAAGAGCATTGTTATGCGGCACACATGGAAGTACCTCGATAAAGAAATAACTGGAGGGCTTGCTCATGTCAGCTTTCTCGGCCACAGTATCCGTAAGGCAATAAATCCGATCTTTCAGTGCTGTCAATGGCTGACTCCCTATCACTATGAACTCCTGTGCCTGCTCTGTCAACCAGGCATGACACATCCGCGGTAGTTTCATAGTACAAATTCAAGACGAAATAACTATCAAACAAAGCAACCAAAGAACGGCAGGAAGCTGCAACCAAAAGAACATCTACTTGACAGATGAAAATCTTAAGCTTGAGCCGAAAATGAAGATTTACCTTCAGGTGTCGTTTGATACTGTCATAGATCTCTACAGTGAGTAACACTTCACCCTCCAACAGAGGTTCATACTCGCTTTTTGAAGCCAACTTAGGAGTCTGCACATGTGCACTATAACCATCTCAACCTCTAAAATTGATACAGATCAAGATATTGCATTGAATTAAGGACTCCTCAAAAAAACAAAACTTAATTAGATCGATACTATGCACGTAGTCAACAAAGCCAGATAGTAGAAAATCGTTTCTTTTGACACCGTTCCCACTTGCCCACACACCTTCAAGACAGAGTTGAGAAACTTCAGGGTTCGTAGGGGTGTCTGAATTTTGGTGTAAAGACTCTCCCTTTCTCGTTTCGCGCTGCAGAATGGACACGACCTGAATGGCTTAATGGAAGATTCATACTCCTGAATTGGCATCATTATAGATCCATACTCACTTTTTGACGCCAAAATCATTTTGGCTTACAAACACAAGACTTGTAGTGGGTAAGTTAGGCACCAACAACGAAGGGTAATAGACAACCATCATATGTGGTCATTCCACTATAATCTTCGCATTAAAGCACATGAAAATGGATCGACCGTACCTTAGACTGTGCAGCGACGCATTTCCTCTAGCAATTTCTCTCTCTTTTTTCAGTCTTGACAATGCCTCCTTTCGTCTTGTATCAGTATCATCCTGCCGTAAGAAAGAATGAGCATCTGTTAGCGTACGCAATCATGTGATCTACTTGTCAGAAGCAAGCCTTAGGAGTTTTATCTCTACAAGCTTCATTCAAGGGAGAACGATTTCCATATTTTGCAGTTGTCCTGAGCCTGCGGAAAATACCATTAGTAATGAACCTCGTATTTGTCTATCAAATGGCCTTCCTCTCTTCTTCCCTTTCTTTTTTGTTAATGAGCCACCAGATTCATGTTGTTCATCCTCTGCCAGTTCTGAGGGCCACTCTCCTAACAAACGAGTTGCTGGAAGATGTTCCTGCTGTGTTCCTGGCCACAAATTCAGGACATGAGATGTCAGAACGGCCACTGTATCTTAACCCCGCCAAATAATTTCACGACAAAACCGTGTACGAAGAGGAGAGAGCCTCTGAACTCTCCTCTCCCACTTATGTTTCTCTTTCCCCTATAAGTTAATAATTGACTGCGTTAACCATTCACGGGGAAGAAATGCATGTAAAATTTGCAACAAGAGCTTTTTCCTTCTACTCCATTGATGCACACTTCTACTCTCACCCTTGCGTTCAGCAGGTCGTTCTGCTGCACCATCCTCTGTTGTTCGACTGTCTTGCCCCTATGGTTGCCAGACGTTAGTGGTTACTCGAAAGGAAGCAATCATCACATTCAATCTTAAGCATTCATCTTCCCAACCAGGAATGAGTGACACCACCAATGCTTATGCTCATAAAGAGGTCCATGGTGTTGTGTACAACATCACATAAAGAAATGACTTCCTCACACTACTTATTTACAGAGCATGAATGCTTACATAAGTTTGTTACCCACGTTATTACTAACGCATCTTCTTGGACGCCCCCAATTGAGCTCCCTCTAAGACTTCTACTTGAGAGCCATGCTAGCCTGTAAACTGAATCAAACTTTGGTCATGTCTTACCTGAAGAACTTCGGCCAATGCTTTTTCAACAAGCATTGCGTCTGTCATAACCTTCAAATCGTCAACACTGTACTTCACAAGTTACACACACCAATCTGTAAATCAAAGAATCCAGAAGTGTTCCTGTATTCATTCAAATAATTTGAAGGGAAGTACTTTACTGGCTCCAGGCATGGTGTCCTCAGTAACTTCCAGAGCTAAACTCAAAATCCTACTTCAATGTTTAATGACTCACCTCACATCAATGTCTTCAACATCCATGCAGGGGTCATCCAGTTCTGCTTTCAATGCCTGCCATGAAATCACGAACTAATTTCTATAAGTTGAGAAAAGAGAAGCTTGGTCTTGCAAACAGATTTATATAAGCTGCTGCTCCTAAGATGTTGGTATATTCTCGATAGAAGATTAAGAAATTACTGACAAGTATATCGAAATCGACTAAAGTGATACAAACATCTTGCGCATAGCGCAGAAATGATCTTATGATCTTATCAGTCAGAGAGAGTAGGATAATAGGATCCGAAAAGTAAGACACAGAAAACCTCACAATTTAGCTTCGTATTCGTGTGCAGTGTGGTCAGAGTCTGAACAGATTTTGGATACTGCTATTGGAGAGAAACAGGAGGGCTATTTGACAATCACATTACCAAGCTGCAAATTCAAATTACCAAGAAGAGAAGCGAACTTCCTCTTCCCTATACATTGTATTGTCGAAATTCCCGTAGTGGAGGTGATATCATGGACAACGTGTGACTAAGTGAATGGTGAATTCTATAATGGATCATCACGTCTAAAATTATCGAACTCCTGGACAGTGTATTACATTGGTAACATCCCACCATCTCAAGGTAAACAGAGCATTTTAGAACGGGGCCCTCTACAAGTAGTGAACACTAGTCCGCGCAGAGATGTCACCACCAAAACTCAGAGCGAGTGAGGGTGAATTACGAGAAACCAACCAGTAAAAGGGCTCCGCACGACTGCCGGAAATTGGATACATTTATGTGCCCCGATGTAAATCCTGGCACCGCCAGTGGTCCCCCGGCGGCACCACCTGCAGGCTTCCCGCATTCTTTAGAATTCGGAGTATTGTCTATTCCAGGATCCCTTTGCGGAATCGGCAAAATTGTTACCCCTTTGAAACCCAATGTTGTTCCATCACCGGCGCCGCCTTCGATCCACTCCGCGTTTTCGTCCACCATCCCCTTACTACTTACTATGCCACAATTTCAACCCTCGAGCCTACCGCTGTCCGGCATTACTACCGCGATTCGTCCTTCTGACCCACATTTGCACTTGGGTTTGTTTGAACGATTGTGATCTGCGAGAGCCTTAGGTCTCGTGGAAATGTCACCATCTGTCTGCCAGACCTCGGAATGTGGTTAGTCTTCAACCAAAATTTCTGTGTCAGACATCGATCACTAGCGTTTTGAGATTCGAAATTGCTTCAGTGACACACTTCGAAAGAATGGAGCTAGTTAAACCTTAAACCCTGGACGCGAGAACGAAATGTCGTCTGCTTCTTGCAACCGTAACTCAACTGATAGATGCCGAATACTTGACGATAATGCCGTGTTCGAAATCATTTGTTGCGTCTTTAATTTTCTGCTATAACGGCAGAGCAGATTTTAAAATTAGGGGTTCTTACAACTTTGCGACAACAGTTGTCACGAGCAACAATAGTTGTCACGAGCAACAATCGTACCAAGGGTGTAGAGAAATTTTTACCTTTCTCACATACTGTCCAAAGTGAGTTTAAATGACAGAATTAATCCAAGAACCTCGGATTTGCGATTTATAATATTGGATTATTTTTATGCATGTAGGTCGGAAGAAGGAAAGTTCTCCGAGGATACCACTGGCACCGGGAAAATTGTCGAAGCTCATACGAGATTGTTGCCCAGAGTTAGAAATGCTCTGGTCCGTCGTTTCCCAGTTGAGAGGTTGTGACAAACACTTTCTTCAGGAGCATGTTTCGGTTGATCACCATTGACGTTTATCATGGATATCATTTACATACAATATGTCCACCCCAATGAGCTGGTATCGCAATTTGAGTTGTAGGGTGCTCTGCAGGTGGGTGCTGTGTTATTTAAAGATGCATGCTACTGTACAAGCTTTTCAGGAAACGAAGATTGTCGCAAGGATTTCGTACCCCTAGAAGAATGGGTCTGATTCATTAGTACATCTTCAACTTACAGAGTCTTAAAATGTGAAGAAGTCTATTGGCAAGGGCGTCGTCTTCATATGACCAGCTACATTGTACAACAGCGGTTACAACGTCTTCCTTGTCTTCAGAAGTCCGTGTTGGAAGAAGACCCCGCATCCTAAGGTCACCTGATTTTGTATAGTAAGATGGATCTTCCAAGCTTTCCGGACAAACTCTTAGAGAAAAAGAGCTACTTTTAAGATACTCGCCTTCTAGCTTAAGGCATCTGCTCTTCGAGAGGTGACCGAGTCCCGAGTGCAGGGCATGTAAGACCGCCGAAGCTGAAGGAGGTTTAGGTGCCAATGGAGGGGAAGGTTCGCGAGTAGCAGACTCCAGTTCCATTTCGCTGGAAGATTCTGGCACTGCATTGATGTCCAGCTTTCTTGAGTTCCCAGCTGCTGCTGGTATATTGTGTTTTACATCTCCGGGAAAATATTTTGGATCTTGCTGGCCGTGGGACTCGAGCTCTTCTCCATCTTCGATATCAGGTTCTCGTTCCAAGTTGAGGCTGAGGCATCTCTTAACGTCCATGCGGTACCTCTTGCGTGAAAGATCTTCATCGCTCTCTGTCGCAATTTGATACTGGGGTCCGTCTCGTGTTTGTGACATACCCAAATCATCTCCATGTCGACTAGGTCGTGGTCTTGCATCCTTGGGTGATATACGGCCGGGAACATCAGGATCCTGCAGCCTCGACTCCTCTTCGGCCTCCCTAGGAGCGATCTCAACCCTGATAGGGCACACACACGTGAAGGTCATATCATGTTGCTTCACGTTCAATGCTGATGGAGCCTCTGTAGGATGAATAATTTTTAACTTGAGCGTCTCATCCAGAATCACCACTCCTTCCACAGCAACGTGTTCCCTCGTATGCGGTAATTTCAGTGTATCTTCAGAAGCAGTAAGCAGCATCGGATCAACGCCATTGTCTTCAAACTCCATACTCCATACAAACGCTTTCGAAGCACTGATTTTAACTGCACACCGAGAGGATACTTCAACCGTCTCATGGTTTGCCGGGTCGTAGCATGGAATTCCCAATTCAGTAAGGATTCTAGCTTTCAGAGTTGCCATTTTCGGTTTCTCTCCATGCACCAAGACCACGTTACGAGGATTGACGTGCTTCACCAGATCCATTATACCCTTGGCATCTGTGTGAGCACTGAACGACAACTGGTGCACCTGATGATAATCAAGAGGTCGAAAGCACGAAGTGGAAGGTCAGTCTCTCGGTATACACTTTTTGACAGATGGCATGTAACTTAGTGGGTAACGAGTATGATCTAAAGATACTCCCGAGTATCACCAGAGCTAAGGAAATGAACATCTGAGTATCTATGGTTGGCAGGTAGAAAGAGGATGAAAGAGCAGCACGGCAGCCCAAAGAGTAGTAGCATGAGGAGAAATTTAAACAAGCCCATCATGACGTGCTTCCTGTGCACATTTCAATGGAGATAGCCTTTCAACTTCTTGATTCGATAACTACTATCTTAAATAACTCAAAGGTGATCGGTGTCCGTAGGTGGGTACGCCAAGTGCTGCCGATACTAAATCCTCTCAAGGTCAGTCAGTAAAGACTTCTTTCAAGGATGCAAGGATTACAAACCTGACAGCGAACATCCAAAGGACTACGCTTATCAATTTCGATTTTGTTTGTCTTTCCAGATATTAATTTGTTTCCTACTGTCCCAGCAACGCAAAAGCTGCAAGATACATCAAAAGTAGTTATTGTATATCAGGAGTCGAATGGGACATATCACACTTCAGAAGTTAACGCGGCGAGTGTTTCGGGATTCACATAAAATAATTAACTGAACCAGTTTCCCTCTATGGAAAGGACTCGGTGTGTGAGGATTCTTGCAAGAATGAGTGGAACAACCAGAAAGATTACTTAAAGCTAGCTCGGCTAGAAGAACAAAATTGGTCCCAGTGACGTGAACTTTGGATGAGACTCTTTTCAGATTCTACAACGGGATCTGAAGAGAATCTCAACGGGGTCGAGAATAATACCCTGGCACGACAACCATATTAAGTTCTGAAGGAGCCCAATGTTTGAAAACTTCCAAAGAAAGCCCACCACTCAACATCCCTGGAGTTGCGAAAAGCACACTTGGTCCGGGAGCATCTATTTGAGTTTGATCAAATGGAGAAACTGTAACACGGCCAACAATGAAGCAAATTCAATGAAACTGATACTGAAACAACCAGCACAGTCCCGAAAAGGTGAGATTTTGACCGGTAGCTTCTTACTTCTTTAGTCAAAGACAGATCCTCCCAGACTAGCCTTTTGGGATGTTCATCTCTGTTTCAGGGAAGAATTTTTTCGAACTCCATGAAAACAGTGTGAGGGGGGAAGAGAAGATCCAAAATGCGAAAAGATACTTGATAAATGTGACAAGTTCCGATCACTGACTAATTCCCAAGAGTTACTCTGCACAACGAATTTACATACCAAACTTATTACCGTTACCGGTAACTCCCCTGTTACTCACCATGTTTGAAGTCGAAGGTATTGCGTGTCACAAATGTATCTTTCACCTTCTGATTTGTCCAACTTATCAGTAGTTTGTAGTAGACATTTGCCTGCATAGTCAATCCTGTTGAGTACAAAGAGGAATCGGTTAAAAACAAGTGCTAAAGAGAAAAGAGTAATATGATTGAATTCGAAGACTGATTCCCGTTCTACGAATTACTCCATACCCACGACGTGCACTAAGGTCTGCTCTTCTTATTCTTCTTCGAGAAACACATCGGTCGAGCTGGAAGACCCAGGTCTCTAAATGAAGTTACGCTTACAGAAAACAGGTGATCATGACAAACCTGCAGAAAAGTATATTGGATACTTCAAGTTCATTCGCTCCCAATATTCATCTAGTAATATACACAATTCCTACACAAACCATACAATTTGCATCTCATGCCATTATTCCCTCGTGATGGCATGCAACGAGTTAGATCACAGATTATCGTCATATAAAGAGTAACCAAAGAGGTCCGATCCACATACATTTCTCCGCCTCATGTATACATATGCGATTTGAGTCATAGCAGGACAAAAGAGAAACGTAAGTGCGGGGCAATCTCCAACAGTTGACTATTTCCACTACGCCTCCAGGGAAGCTTTTACTAACGGTCTCCATCTAGACTGATGTAGACACTGAAGACTGCAGCATAAGAAATTACTCCCAGCTGACCTGACTGCTACGACTTAGTCACAGATAAACAAGTTAGTTTCGTAGAAAAACTATTCTAATCTACTATATTTCACTACTAGGAAACGTAAAAGCGACATTTACCTGAGCTCGACCAAGCGCGAAGACGGGAATCAAAACCTTCCCCCCTGCTTCCACACAGTTATGCACCTGTCAAGTCCCAAGACATTCTCGGGTCAGGATTTATTTTGCAGATTTACGTAGAGAAATATAAGAGGGACAGAGAGACAGGCTGATAGCTAGCAAAATCACAAGACTCAGCCTGAAGCTAATATAAACAATCCCACTCGTTTCAGAACGATAGATCGACAATATTTACATCGCCTAACATTCCGTATATAGTGTTCCTAGAGTCGTAATAATCAGGTCATAGACGACATGCGGACGACAAGAAATAGCTCGTGCTGCTAAACAAATTATTGTCTTTGATGTGTGCATAGCTCACGAATTACAGAGTAGACCAGGGAAACATACAGTTGTAGAGACTTCAAACTGATTTGTTGCAAGCGTGGAATAAACTCTTTAGGACAATGTTCACCTCACCTTTTTCAAGAACTCCCTTTCACGACCTCGCTTTGAATCACGAATAGTTGTCGCATACGTTGATCTGTAATTTTAGCAAATGCATACCAATGATTGTACCAAAGTCAGTAAATCGCATTTGATGGAATCATCTTGTAGTAAAAGCAGAGACAGAATTAATAGAAAAGTACCCCTGGACCTCAGGACTGCAACTAGAGAAGCCACCATGCAAATTGAGGTCGAGGGTGACCGCCATATGTAAAGACGTGTACACTCAATATTAGAAGTAGCGCCCATTTGGGGAACTTCTTCCAAATTTTCTTCTAGTCACAGCGAGATCTCCTAACTTGCTAGATCCTCCCGAATACAGAGGTTAATTTGACCCCGAAACAGTTATAAGCTAGTAACAAACAAAAGCTAGAACTAACAAATGAGACCAGAGTTGACATGTACTGCACTATGCCAGTTGCCTAAAGCTTACTCTGTGATGAGTAGGTCAGGCTGTAATGCATCAATTTGAGCAGCGCCCAAATGTCGATCAGGAGTCATGTTATAATCACCAGTGTACACGCAAGAGTCATCTCCGACCTTGGCATAAAACATAGCAGCTCCTAGTACCTGTTTGAAATGCAGGAAGTAAATCAATAAGAGACTTGCCCGATCTGGTAAAAACTTACAAAAAGCATGTCTACTTACTTGGCAAAAACAATCTCTGGGATTGGCAAGCACTGTACATTCCAAGATACTAGCTCGAGGTTCACTTAGAGGAAACTACGAAATACTCCCCCACTAACTCCTGATGTACCCACACATTATTAGCTAGAAACGTACATCACGCTCAGGGTTAAGAGTCACACCGCTAAGAAAACACTTCAAAGAAACTTGTTGACGGTTGATGACCATTTATAAAGGGAACTGCATCTTCCTCACTCCCATCTCTCAAGGGTCAGGTTACTGGTGCTACTACTCACATGACCAGCATAGTAGGCTCGAATCTCGAGGTCATCGTCCACCCGCACGGTCTGCTTCAGGTCCACGGCAGTTACTGTAAAACAGGTTCCTCATGAGAAGCCAAGGGACACAAAGGGCAAGAGATACAACAAACCAACACATGTGGATTTATTACCTCACAAGCGATGTACTTAGGTAGGGAAATGATCTCTCTCTCTCTCTCTCTCTCTCTCTCTCTCTCTCTCTCTCTCTCTCTCTCTCTCTCTCTCTCTCTCTCTCTCTCTCTCCTAGAAACACAGCTGCTACTACTCTGGAACGGTCAGAAAGCATATATAAAGGGTTAAGTATTCCATCTCCCAATAACCTATATCGCCTTCCTGATTACGCGCAGCTTGAAGTATGAAGATAGATCCTAAGAAGCTGTACAATTTCGCCAAAGACTGGTCCCCAAAAAAACTAATTTGTTTAATTGGTGCAGTTGAGACTTCATAGTTCTCGTGAAGGACGACCTATTGAGTTGATAATGGTGCAGGGTTGAGAATGATAATTTGTTTATCATCATCAAAAGTCTGCTGATGATAAACAAAAGGCGTGGTGCCGCATGTAAACGGCTCAGCTGACCTTTCTTCATGCACTGCTGTATCTGAGCGACACTAAATAGTTCTTGCTCTCCCTTCTTGTCTACCAGCACCTTGCGGTAATCTTCGAGCATCAATGGTGCCAATGCTTTGGTCGGATACTGCACTTATTAAAGAAAGACCACGCTTCAAGTTAGTTATAATCTTGTGCAAGAATTCTGGTAGTCTGCATGAATTCTCCTCGTCTACACGAAAGACACCGAACTCCTTGAAAGGACCCGCTCCGGCTTTATGGAAGTTCTCCTATCAAAGACAATCTTTCCTATAATCCTAAAAGCTTAACAGCAATAAGCACTTTAAAACAAGTACTTACGGTCATGTAGATGGGTCCTTCGTACCCCAAAACTTCGGTAAAATACGGCAGGGCGCCAATATGATCCAAATGACTGCAATAACCATTCACATTCCAGCTTGTATATGACTATGCCTGACTTTTCAGAAACTTAGTAACGTGCTTATAGAAATACCTTAGGAAGTTCACCAAGGTGTAAACCCGACACGAACTTCCCAACATGCAGTAGACCTGTGTCTACTGCATGTTGGGAAGTTCGTGTCGGGTTTACTGAAAAAAATTTCCTCACTTCAAGTACTTACAAGTGCGTGATAATGACGCAGGAGATTGCTTGCGTGTAGTTGCCAGTTTTAGAGACAAACGAGAACTTGGGATACCGGCGTTCATCCTGATAGCCCATGTGCATGCCACAATCGAACATAATGTTTTTACCTCCAATGGTCACTATAACGCAGCTCTTCCCGACATCTTGCCCAGCACCTGAAGCAACAAGGCAAATTGAACAAAGGTCGGACTGACAACCTAGTAAGGAACTTTGCAATCGTTGATGTGCTATATTGCCCAAGAAAGTAGTTCGCCATACTAAACATCGTCCACCCCGTGAGGAGAGTACTATCAAGAGATTCAGTGAACCAAGAGCATCAATTAGTCATACAATTGAGCAGGACGAGCTGGTGCGCAAAGACTTGCATCGATGTTTTCCTACACCAGAAATCCAAATTTAGGGCAAAAGACAATTTTGCAGCTCAAACCTGTAATCCTACGAGCATCATTAAAACTCCGACTGGCCATTTCACACACATTCAGTCATCCTTACAACATTCTTAGTTAGTGAAAGGGAGTGTGGCGGATGATCGACGCTGTAATTAACTCTCCAACAATTCAATGAACCAAAATAGGGGCAGAGGGGATGGATCGGAGATAGATAGACAACAAATTACATACAAACACACTCACCGAGAGGAACACATTTGATTAACATCTCGAGTGCCTCAGGGAGCTCGTCGGCAGTCAGTCAGCCCCGAATATTTCGACCCCTCGACGGAGAACCTCGTCCCGTACTCAGTTGCAATTATCTCAATACACTGAAGAGATTTCCCGAAGAAAGAACATTCATTACTAGGGGACAAGACGCTCGCGCACACGCATCTCTTACTCCTCCCAGTCTCTACTACCTGCTCCACATTACCTTAGAAACTCTTACTCATGACCTGACAAGAGGAGAAGCAACGTTTCCGTCTTCGCATGTCATTAGATTCCCCGGAGTATACCCGACTCTTGTTACCGTTCTCGTTGCTCCTCTCTACCTGATCATTGACTGTTCACTCGACATTTTCGAATTCAAAGACAGTGAGCTACTGATACGAACGGAAGAACTGAATCTCTGTGATCTGTCTGACTTCCCTTCCTGTCTCCCCTACCCCTCCTCCTCCCTCAGGGGGAACAAACAACAAGTTCTCCAAGTAATCATAACATTGTCATGTGCAATTGATTGCTCAACTGCTTTCATTGATTATGGCATTGATTGATTTGCTTCTGCGGCTGATTACTTCTAGAGAATTTTCATATCAGTTACAAAAATATCTGAAGAGTACTTCGTTGATTATTCAAACGTTTCCACATAAATGATGGATATCTATAAAACCATCGGAGATAGTCAATTTCGTTGTAGAATGTGAAATTGACTCTACATATGCCAGAAGAAGAAATAGTGGACTAACTAGAACATCAATTCAATTTATGAAAGGATGTGTTGCTATGGATTTGCTGTACTTTTGAAAAGGAAGGTACTAGAAATCTAATAATATTCTTTAAGCTTTGGAGAAATTTTTAAGAGCATACATATATGATATGTAAAGCATAAACAATATAGATTACTATAATATTATTTTCAACCCCTTTAGAAATATGATTTTGAAATATGCATCTTACTGTAGGTTGTTATGTTTAATGCCGTTTTAGCAGCCTGTTAATTGCACTACTTACAGTAAACTGAAAGATGATCACAAGCCGTCCGGAGACTGATACGCTGCAAGGGAATTTTGTAAACTATGGAGAAGATGATTGTTCGCAGATCGCAGTACAAAGACAGTTCGATGTTGCTTTATGATGTGATGTCGTTAGACTCTCAGACCATGCTTTTAGACGAGAACGTCATTCCTAATTCTGATTTCGGATGCAGAACAAAAGTGATCCAGTTGCACAATTTGCCATTATCTTGCTAATGGGTACTTCTGTACTTCAGTTTGCCGAATAGAGTAACCTTGTTGTCCAAGTGCGGGGTTTACACACTGCCCGACCGACCACATGTAGGCTCGTCGAAGCGCTAGCAAGATGGTCACATTCACCATACCTCCTGCTTTACTGCCGCTGATGGGTGAGTATTCGTACAGTTGTCATCCGAACACCGACATGGATTATGCTATGGAACCAGCTTGTGGTTCAGGTGATGAGTATTTCTTGTACCTCCGCGATGTATTCCCAGTTTGCGACAGTGATTTAGACAATAGAAGTACGAACGATCCGAGTTTTGACATCATTAGCACCTCCAGGAGATTTGCACCTGCGTTTGGGCTATGTTTATCTACTTGGGTAAGTGTAGGGGCGTATCCAACTACAATCAAGTGTGGCGGTTGTGTAGAGTTCACAGTTCACTCTCGTAGGTCCAAGGTTGTATTTGTGTACATTCAGCTATGACTTTTAGTGATGAATATGGAAAATTGCTTATACAATTTACGTGCCACAATGTTTGTATTGCATATACATTTCACATGATTACTGGGATATCGTGCGAAAAGAACGTATGATTTTAGTTCGTACGAAGTTACTATTTCATCCGCCAGAGCAGACAACGTGCTGCTTCTTGATAGAAACGTGTTCACCGAGGCTGTAGCAGTAGTCAGCTGCGATTCGATACAACATACTCGACGATGGTTGCCTATTACCAGTTTATCAGCTCTCATTGTCAACCAGGATTAGATACCAGTACTGGGAGACATGTCCATCCTCGTCTTGCGGGTTGGAGGTGTAAAGACAAATCATCCCCTGAAGTGAGGGACTTAATCGGGACCATCTGCTCCACACTATATACATAGTTACTAATTTCAAATAGTTTAGAACATGTGTGGACACGGAAATCTGCCTTAGTAGAGAGTTGCAGGTAGGACAAAAACACGAAGGAGATCTAATCACAACCCCATGCCAAATGCATGGGGGTGAAGATTTTTGGCGAGAACGTACTTAGTTAGATCTGACTCCTCCGTGTGAAGAAGCACATCCGTTGCTCCAGAAACACAATCTCCAGCGGTTCAGGCTGGACAACGGAGCAGGCAGTGAAAAAAGCTGACATGTCATCATCAGGATGTGATACACCCGTAGAAAAAGTTAAGCGCTCAAACGCATAGGAAAAAGTGCGTCGTTTACAATCAGAAAATTAAACATAGAGTAAAGGTTGCCGGCTTGGTTGCACGAAAGTACCAAGCAACCATATAGTAAGCTCATAAGTCATCCCCGGCTACAAATGGGGGCGCTGATTACTGGGAAGTAGCACCTCGGCTGTAAAGGTCGCTAGGGAAATATACTACGAGATCGTTGTACATAAGCAAATCAACAAAATTCTTGTGCAAAACTGGTTTGGCCGTCACTTGTTACGTAATCCATCTCCCTCAGGGGTGATTGAATCAAGTGTTAAAAAGAATGGACTAATCTATCAGTAAAGAAAAGTAACCTTTAGAGTACTACCGTATCCAATGATAAATCATAAAAGGCCTCAGGGAACTGCCAGACCAAGGGCAAGTTTAGATCTACGTTAACTGACGTGGTGCCCGGGCACCCTGTTGGATTTGGCAGCTCTAGGTTCAGAAGGAACTCAAGAAAGCTTGACACCCATCTGAAACCTGAGAATATTGATATGATCAATACTGGTTATGACAGAGTCCGTCTAATATCTCATGTCCCTGATGAGGGAACATATGTACTCAAGAATAAGCCGACGGTGAGAATTAAAGGTGTATTCCTACCTCCAATGCGGGCAAAAAACGACTTCCAGGAGAAATCTCGCTGAAACTCCATGATAATCTTATAGATCTCCTTAGAGACCACTCCGTCAGCGGAAACAAATGGTCTGCCTACTTCTTTTACATGAGCGTGGTGAATCAAAGTGGCTCTGTCGGAAGTTTTATGAAACTGAAATGTCGGTAAGGTTGCCAAACCAACCACTGTCAGGTTCGAAGATGAAGTCTGAAATATCTTCGCCACCTTCACCAAGGAGGTCGAAACCTGTGAAATCGAAAGACAAAGAACTGCTTGCCTCACATGCCGGAAAATCAAAAACGAATTCATCTTGCCCTTCAGGCTCAGTGAGGTAGGTCTGCACGAAGTCTGTTGTGTCTTCTTGCATCACATCTGAATCTTTGAGGTCGAGATGAGAGTCTGTAATGTGCTCAGACTCTGCGGCCTGTAACTTGGAAGAGAGTATCTCGTCTGATTCTCCATCGACGTGGAATTCATTGGGTCCCAAGTCCGGGTAGTAGTTCAAATCGCCATCGTCAGCCACAGAACTGCAGGAGGAAGTATTAACCTCACAGGATTGTCGGCCAGGTGAGCACTCGGAGAGAGGAGTAGAGCAGCAGTCGAGAACCGAAGATGGGGAGCACACTAGGAAACCGCAGTCTTCGTCAGTCATGACAACTGTAGAGAAGTCATCGCAGGAAATAGGTTCTTCAGAGCTCGAACGTTTGTGAGTAGAAGCAACAGGACTCTCGTTGTTCCCAGAACCAGAAAATTCGCCAGAGGCTTTGCTAGTGCCCAGCAAATTGCTACGCTGACTTGGGGCGTCAGTACCGACTTGAATCGGATCATCAAGAACCTGTTCGCAGATTCCACCTTCGACTTCCGTATCCGGTTCAGTCTTGAGCTCAATGACCTCGACTTCCGCGACAGGGCCGGGGTTAGTCTCAGGTGCCTCATTCGTTTCCACTTCCGTAGGCTCGGCTGCTTGCTCTGACTCTGAGAGACCGACGAAGTTGGTGTGTGCCTGGGGGCCCCTGATTAACCGTGCGGCCTTGTCGTAGGCTTGCGCTGCTTCCTCTGCTGTGTCATATGTACCAAGCCACAGGCGAACGCCCTTTGAGGGATCCCTGATTTCTGCAGCCCATTTACCCCATGGTCGTTGCCTTACACCCCTGTACTTGTGTGTTTTTCCATCGTCGGCACCCCTGCCTCGCCCAGGAATTGACTTCAAATTAGATGACTTAGAGTTCGAAAAGAATTTCGAGTTGTTTGCTTTCTCTATGCTCTCCTGCTTCTTCTTGACAGTCTTGACCACCTTCTTAGACGAGGCCTTGTCCGCCTTCTTCTTCGAAAACCAAGTCCCTTGTGACTGTTTGCTACTTGATTCATAGACTGCATTCCCTGATAAGCTGGCGCAATTGAAACCGCATTGCATCGCTCTTGCCGTGAACACACTGTGGTAACTCAGTTCGTCTTCACTGTCTGAAGAGGATGGAGAGCAGTCCGCGTGGATGTCAATTTCCTGCACATGTCTCCTGTAGGTGTACTTAGTGAGGTGATTCGCTCTGAAGTTGCTTTCCTCGTCGCTAGAAGAGTCTGTGGCATCGGGGTCAGTGCAGATAACTCGCACTCTTTTGGGACATGCTTGTGGTTTGGGTCCTGTCCATTCGTCGTCGGAGTCAGTCAGGTAGTCCCTTTTGACAGACTTTTGACAAATCTTCGTAGTCGGCTTTATCGAACTACTGGAGGTCTTAGGGTATGTTTGAGGGCCCGGCATCCTGGCGGTCAATCTTGGGCGCTAATGAAGCCGTGATAAGTATTCCCGAGAGTGTAGATAGCACGCTGCGACAGCAGCTGAATGTCTCGACAAGTTGAACACTGAGCATTAAGTGGACTCGAGTTGCAACCAAGAAGACCTGCAAGAGAATGGTGATGATTAGTAGAGCACCAGAAAGAAGAGGATTGAGGGATCAAAATGGCAGGGACACAGTACTAATATGAAAGCGCGGGTATGCAAAACACTCATTTGAAGCAGCCGCATTGTGTTTAGGCAGACCGAATTTGACAGAGAGGTGTGAGCTCCAAACGTGGATTTGAGACTGCTCAAGAAACAGGCAAGACGTACATACTACTTCAACTGAACAGAGCGTTCAGCTGGAAGAACGAAAACGATCATAGCTACCCCAAATAAACAGGGTGGAGCGGTCGGTGTGATACAAATGTTGAGGGACAGGCGAAAGTGATTTCCACATGACCGCTCTCACCATTTAGAACGAGAAAAAAGATGAGATGCACAGGTTCTCAGAATCAAGACAACTGCGAAAAGGCAGCGAATAGGAGCCACGGAGAGGAGCGAATGTGAGCGCGTGAGCTATGAGAGGGAGGGAAGGGGTAACAGGGATCCCCACGATACAAACGCACAAGTGAGAGCGGAGGAAACGGCACAGGAGCCAAGGCTTAATCAAACTCAAGCGCAGGACAGAACGATCACAAGAGGGTTCTGGAGGCAGAGTAGAGAGGGAAGGACAACATTCGATGAGTGCAGATCACGCAAAGGCAACGGAAAGGGTATTAATCAGGCTTTTGACCGCCACGTAGGTGACAGTGGGGAACGATGAGAGCAACTATACAAGAGTGATTTAGAGCATGCATGTGGTAGCAGAGCGGGAGAACGAGGTTGGTTGCGGTATAGCTACTTGCAAGTTAAGAACCGAGACACTTACGATGATAGTACAGCAAGACGAGATTGATGGTAGGAGCAGGCCGTTCGCGGGACGAGATGAGCAATGCACCAGCAGGGATAGGAAGTAGAAGAGAAAATGTATTGCGGGGCGTCGAGTTCACAAGCAAGGCAGCGTCCCACGTTCAGGGAGTAAAAAAGAGAGGAAGGGAGGGAAGAGGGCATGCAGATGGTGATTAAAGAAGATATACTACGGGATAACGATCCCCTTTCTCCCACTGCTCTAGGTGCTGCACTCACATCTACTTCTGAACGGAATACAAGACCCAGTCTGGTCTTCTATTGGGAGGGATCGACGATGATTTGAGGGGGCGAGGATGAGGAGCCCACCACTGCAATGAGTTGTGTTGAGCCGACCGACGAAGACAAGATATGATACCTCTCTCTTCTCTCTCGATAGATAGATAGCAGTTCAAGCTTCTTCTCTTCTCTGCCAAAGAAGTTCAGGGGAAGAGAGTATGACGGTAAAGAGATCATTGGTAGGGACACGAGTCGTCTTATAGATGTTCCTCTCAAACACCCCCTTTCCTTCCTTTTCTCCTAAGACCCGCGCTCTTTCCTTCCTTCGCAGGAGAAGACGACGATTGACGACTGACAGCCTTGTCGAAGTTACTGCAGTAGAAGAAGTTCAGTCCCGTCCCACAGTGGGGGAAACAGAGAGGGAAGATGGCAGACAGCGGTGAAAGTGAAAGAACAGGTAGGTAAACTCTAAGATCTGGACTCTCACCCGGTCAGGGACAGTGAAAAAGGATACTACAGTATTCCAGTTGTGAGTAAATCACGAGTAGGGAGTGAAACGAGATAACGCCGCAGTAAAACTTTAACCGTGTCAAAACTAGTAACGTCGCTTTTCTCTTGGACAATATACTTACTCCTGTCGTCGTGGCATCCTTCTAGTGCGCAGCAAGCTTTTGTCGGTAATGTTTCTTTACCAGCTTTTGTTATGCACGCTAATCATACTCTGGACGACTGCAAAGTACATGTATTTATGCTAAACGCGGAACGACAGCACGGACGGCAAGTGACGGAAGGGATAAAATTTAGCCCATCTAAGTAGATCATAAGTATGCGGTGTTAAGACATGATTCTAACGCTTTCTCATGTAAGCCTCTCGAGTCATCATCACCGGCAGCAGCTACCCCGAGATTTGACCAGCCAGCGGAGTTCCCGATCAGGAAGCTCGCCGAGAAACTCCTGTCGACGAGGGTCTCTCTCGCCGCAAGTGGATTGTCGCAATCCACTGTTAGCTGGCATCTATCTATCCATCTCCTCAAGTTTTCCGGCGCTTCACTAAAATTCCAACCATCAGTTTCACTATCGAAATGCGATGAATGACTGCTTTCTTCTTCTCGACGGTCAAAGCCTGCCTGCGTTGGTCCCCAAGAACAAATATTCGTACGACATGGCCCTTCCTTGTACTGTAGTTCTTCTGTCAATCAAATCAAATTGAGGTTGAGCATCCATCCCCGCTGAGGTTACACACCACAATTCTTTCCATTCACTCATAAATGACATCAACTGTGTCCCGGAAGGCAATCACGCAACTTCTAGCGCTCCCGTTCGGGGACCATTGGCTGGGCATCATTTGTTCTGGCCTCTAGTTCGTGTGAACCATTCATGACCGGGACTGCTTTATTTAACCACGATGATTGATTGTTGTAGATTTAAATCAAGAAGAACACCCACAAAACCTGCAAATTGTATCAAGAATTGAGTTGCGTCTCTGACTTGGATTCCGTCTCCTTGCATAACTTTCGCCTGGGCTGCCCGACATCAAACGGGCTAAGCAGATGTAGCGGAATCAGTACGGTCAATAATTTCGAGTGATGTATTAACGCATGTAAGCATTGGGCGTCCTTCTGTAGCCACATGTAGTACAAGGATCAAAAGACGATATTAACGGAAAGAGAAAAAATTCGACATTCTTTTTTTTATTATTCTTCTTTTCTGACGAGATATAAAATAAGGAATTACAGTGAAAATTTCTTCACACCGCAGTAGACCAACGGATGGGAAAAGTAAGAGTTCTTTACTACGGTTTAACATAACGGTCTACGGTCAAAATTTATGTATATATTGTGTATAAACAACAAGAGTAAGCTTATTACTATGGTGTAACTTAATTTAAATTTAAAGTTTCTTAAGATATGGGATACCATAATTTATTTATTTAGTGCATTCATATATACACTAACTATGCAAAGTTAACTTACTCTAAATTTAGAGAATCGCTAATGCCACCTTGAGTTTTACTATTGTCACTTTATTTTTTGGCCGGACAAGGAGGAGACAAAACAGGTAAAATCGGGCTAAGCCCCGATAGAGTCGATTTGAGAAATCTTTGGAATGGACGAATAGGAGCGCGATACCAAGGCCGTGGGGAGAGCCATATCATTTTTGCTGAGTCATGGGTGACATTAGCAAAAATCAGGGTGGCAACAGTTGAGTTAACTTTATTTAAGTGGGTTATATTTAATCTGAGGTAGACAACCATTTGAAACTTTAAAAGATCACTCGGATGCAGAACCGGATTTGCCCTGTGATGACATGCGATGATATCACCTGCTGCGTTTCAAAATTTCGATTGATATCTAAATGACTCTTTACATTCAACAATACCTAAAATTTAAATATTTTTATCTTACATTTATTTATTACAAAATTAAAAATACATGTCGGATCCAAGCTTTAGGTCCTATGTATACATATTATACCTCATTGCATATATATATATATATATATATATATATATATATATATATATATGTGTGTGTGTGTGTGTTTTCAGTCACACGTAAGACTAAACTCTTCTAAAAAGAAAATTAGAAGAGAATCTCAATTAACACTATATTTTCAGTTTTTTTTTAAAGATTTTTTTCACAACATAAATTCCTCTTATTCTCCACATTAAGGATTAGAAATCTCATACACATGACCATATTCCCTTCATTATTCGTTTTATAATGAATCATAAACATTCATTCACATGCTTATATGCTTATGGATTATATGTAGTTAACACTTCACTCAAAACCACAAGCAATATAAAACCTAAAATCAACTTCGAACTAGATAAATTACGTTCAGATTCGAAGAGGCCAGACAAAACGAGGAGATTAAAATATATATTTGAAACTATAGCTATGAAATGGTAATCAGTGTATATTAAAATGGCTTTGATCTAACTATAATTTATAAACATAAAATATAACTCTATTCTGAGTGACATATATTCATGTTTCTAGAACTTACATATGCTCTAGCTCTTAAAGTAAATGCATTACAAAGACTACAAACATACCGTAAAAGTAAACTTTAAGCATGCTAAGTTCATCCTTGAAGTTCAATATTAATTTATGCTTGAATAATTATAAAATTAAGTGATAGCAGTATAATCTCAAGTGATATGTGGATGTTTCGTGTAATAAAATTGTAGCTTATAGTTTGTAAAACAATTTTAGTTGACAAAAAAATCATTTAAAGTATTTCTAATTTATGGAGCTTATCTAATAATGATAGATGAATAGGTTTGGAGAAGATTCACACGTAAAAAATTGATCGAAATGAAAAGAAAAAATTTATGTTAACTCAACCCAATACTTAGACATTCATGGGATTAATGGTTCATAAGTAATTTACCTCCCAATAGATTAATATGGTTATTGAAGTGCTTCAAACATCTCATTTGATTAACCACTCCTTCTGAATGTTGATTAATTTGTCTATGCTTCACATGTTTTATAGAGTTCCAAAACACTTGTTTACAGAGTTAAATATTGCTATATTACGATTTAGTATAACTGGATATCATCGTGTGAAATTTGTGGATATAAGAATTAATTTTCGGTTACAAATAACTTTTATTACTGCGAATTACGTATCCATACTCTTCTTGAATGGAACTAGGTAAAACTTGTTTGTATCAAAAGGTTCCATTTCACCTGTGGGATGACTGTCGTGACTGATCATTAGATATTCATAAGCAATTGGAGGCACGCAAGTTCAAATTTGTAGTCGCTATGGTTTGAAGTAATGGATATACGTATTCAGTTTCATCTACGACAACAAATTACTAGTTTTATGTGGATAATGTTCATGGACATGTGTGGTACTCCTTATCTTAATTCGAGCTTAGTTTTCTTGGGAGAACATGTCTGCAGGGTTTCATAAAAGGCGAATTCTATGACTAGGAAGCTTTATGGAGAAAATAAAGGAAACACGGCGACCGCGTGTGGTAACAAGAAGGATGGAAAGAACCATCAGGTCGTACAAGGAAAAAGGAGAAAATAAGAAGAGTATCACAAATTATGTTCGACTTCGACATGGTAAAGGTAGTACCTAAGCCTATTCTTTGATTGGGCTTTCAAATCCTCTATACCCTCCATGAGTGCCTGGAGGACTTACAACAAAGGCTCTGAACTTAGAGCGATACTACACTAGGGACTGAAGATTTGAATAAGCAACATACATTGCTTATTCTAATCTTGCCTAAATTCCTGAGATCAATTTGATACATCTCAAAAAGAAAATATAAATTCGGTTGAGGGTCCTACCTCGTGAATTTACTGTTGGATACAACTAGGAGTGGGAGGGGGCTGATACAACAATAAAAACTAACGGGACACCCCGTAAGGACGATCTACTCGAAAATGAACAGGTGCCTGAAATTTATTACATGAGCTCTTAAGAAGCTTAGAGATGAATAATTAATAAAATGATAATTAATAAGATGTGAATGGACAGACTGCCCACAGATCTTTCGGTATTATTTTCACCAGTGGTCCTGCAAAAAGTTGTACGGATTACCTACGGATTTCCATAATGGTGAATTACTCTGTATTTCATGCCTACACCCTGCACTGCGCTCATGTCCTTCCCCATTGAATCTCAGAGGACCATAGCTCCCAGACGGACTACGTTAGATCCGTGGGTAGAACACCAGAGTCGCTTTTTCTTAGAGGAGTGGACGCTAATTACTTCTCATTGACAGAGCAGAACACCCCGGTCAACTACCATCCTATTGAAAGTAAAATGTAATAAATTATAGTTTTAGAAAATCCAAGTTAATTAGGATAATCCGTTTAATCGGTCTGGGTTGTTCTAATATAAGTAGATCTATTTAGAGAACATTTAAGACAGCTGAGATCTTTTCCTCGCAGGCGAAAACCCCAGAAGTTTACTTGCTGATAAAGTAGATCATTTAAGTAGTACTTCATCAGGATGTAAATCTAGAGGCCCTAGGGAAAGAATCTGGCCTTGCGAAAGATGAAGTAATATGAATAGATCAGCCAACCAAAGTAGCACGAAGGAGAGATAAAGAATACTTGGCGTGAAAAAGCGAGGCCTCATCCCAGAATAAAGTAAACAAGAACCAACCAATCCTTGCTAGAACGCAACATGCTGGATTATGCGAAGTAACGTTGTTGTTCGGGAGCTTTTTCTTTGTTCTCTACTGGAATATATTCTTGCTGGTGAGTTAGAAATTAGAACTCATGTGGACTTCGGACTGTAGTGATTCTTAGATAGGCGGGGACAATCGGCAGCGAATGTGTTTATCTGGCAGTGCATAGTAAAGCTTCTCGTCTCCTATCTCATAAAGAGCACTTGTCAGGAATTTTCGCTGCGCGGTCTTCGTTGATTCGGCTATGCAAGACGAAAGATAGATACAGTACTGAGTCCTACGATGATACAAATGTAGGACCCATGAGTAGAAGAGGTCTGGTAATGTATCAGGTGGAGCAGTTTGTTGTGACGGTTCAAGTAGTTGGTATAAATTCGGTTTGTGACATTAGAACCATGCACAAGAAATACAAGACTATTATCTTTACGTAAAAGTGTATGAGGCGACCGGTAAAGATTTGACTTCGTTCCTTTAAAACACTTTTTCCCGAACATGGTATGGCTACTAATTCATGATCCAATCCTTCATATGAGAATTAAAAGCAGTAGGCCTTCCGCACCTTTTGCACGTCCCCAAAATCTCACCACACACATTGATGCATTGTCTTTCGGAGAGAAAAGATCCCATTACCATAGATTCGTTCCAGTCTTCTTAATGAAGTAATTCTCACCACTTTTGTTCAAACTTTGATACAAGCGACGACTTAGTCCTTTACTTAGGATCTACTCCGTCGCAATACCTAAAAGTCCACTCAGAGAGATAAGGAATGAGACTGGAGATAGGAAGGGATTCAGCTACTCTCGACTAAGCTAGGATGGCGTCAAAGTAGTTGTTTCTTTGTTCCAGGAATTTTTTCAGTGAAAATAACAGTGTTCTCCATACCATGTTCGGAAGATCCTCCATACCTGTCTTGCATTATAACCAAACTAAGCCCTTACTTTGGAAATCGGGCAGAGCAGCTAAGAAGTATTACAGCGGGATGAAGTACAGCGGGATGAAGTACGGAGTGAGTATTATAACATCAAACGAACGTCTGGGAAAGGTTTCTTTGTTGACCAGTAGCGAGCTTCAGCGAAGTGGTCCGACAAATCCCAGAGCTATGGTATTTTTGTTACTCAAGACACGCCAGCATCCGCTCAGTAGCATTGCATACTATTTTGGTCCCCCGACTTACTCCAACTATATCTCGCAAGTGTGAGAAATTTGTGGCGAGGGCTGCATTTATCCCAACAAAAAGTCCACACAAACATGCATGTGTTGGTTTAAATTGGCTTCATCTAAAACCAGGAGGCTAGCAAACCCGTAAAATTTGTTGTTATGCGTCTAGCGGGATTGGGATCCTCCACCTTGTTGTTTCCGCCAACTTTCTCGCAAGGATAACGACATGCTCGAGCATCCTGTTTTGGCATCACGAGTTGCGATAGTTTGATCCCACAGCCAACATTTTGTAAGCAAAACGACGTACATGAGGATCCAAGTCAGGCGAGTCTCTGACTTAAAATCTTTGAGAGGGATCTCGACCAACCTCGTGAAAAATGGTTGCTTGCAGCAGCAGGGCATTTGATTACCACTACCCGTAATTACAGTACAGTAATTCTTAGAGGAGGAAACGGACCCTATTTTCTAGCCCAGTGATGGTGACAGAATATATATCTGTACTTACTAGCTAATAATCACCGTCGAGAGTTAGTGATGAGAACGAGTACAGAACCCAGCGACATAACATGACCGAATCTCACAACACAAAACAAAGTACTCCATCACTGTTGTTTCCCGAAGTGGAATGGCCACTCCATCCGTCCGCCACCGGATCCAGTCCATCCATCCAGAATCCACGACGGCCGGCAAGCAGTGGACGGATACAGTATGAATAGTCCAGAACTACAGTTGCGCTTTTGTTGAAGCAATGCCTCTTCTCTCGGTCGACTGGAATTTGGTGCTCAGATCCGAGCAGATCTCAGCAACCCTCACCTGGACACCTAACTGTCCTAGGCTTGGCGATCTGCACGCCTAATTAAGAGGACTGACACTGAATCCACGGTGATCACTGGACGTAACTCCTCGCTTTCGGGTGGTGCACCGTAGATCACCTTCTGTGGGCTCTTAATTAGCTGTAGATATAACCAGCTAAGTGGTCCTTTCCGCTTCCTCCACCCAAGTGTGGCCTATCTCGTGCAAGTTTTCAGCCCACAAGAAAATCTACGTACGCGATTCTGCACAAACCAATACGGCGCGCGCCTTCCAGAGGTGAGTGGCAGGGTACAGTGTTCGCGTTCTATGCCCTGCGGATCAGATTGAGTGAGGTTTGTATCGTGCGGCACAGTACCCAGGACCTGACCGTGGAGGCAATCCTGGCACGCGGCGGTGAATACCCTTTCGAGAAGTCACGTATCCCCCTTCCCTACCTGGGGACCTATCCAGTACTGAGATTTCCTGCTCTCTGCGTAGTTGTTGCTACTTACTACTCTTACTCCTACTGTCGTGCGACTATACTCTACTACTACTACTACTCCTTCCACTTGGTCAAGAAAGGAGAAAATACTGTGAGTAACTTAAGATGCAGATAAGGGGTAAAGAGAGTAGGTTGAGTTTTTACCACGCAGCGATGGTCATTGATGTCGACCGTGTATCAGGTGTCCGGATCCTGCGAGTTTGTCTCTTAGAGTTAGAAATTGAAGGGGAGACTAAATGCTTGAAGTCTAAGTTTATACTTAGTGAGACTAAATCCTCCTTTAGGTCCAGCGCGAAAAAGATCGGATACAACAAAATCTAATCGAAGTGTATGTACGCTGGTTTAGCCCAATTTAATGCCCCGGATGAGGAAGAGCTTCTCTACCGCTTATAGCCTGGCTGCTTAGTGGGAAGATCAGTGTTCAACTAAGCGCTCACAAAGTTAGCGGCGTCTTCCATCCACTTCCTTTCAGATGAGATTTTCCTGGTGCACGAGGAACTGGCTCTGCACCAATGAGTACAACATCCACCAACTCCGCAACATCCAGAACCCCTCACATAAAATTCCAGCGTTGTTGTTCATCTCGAAATATTAAGGCGTGAGGTCCTCATTTCATTCAACAGGTCTGAAACATGGGATATTATTGCTCCTCGCCACATTTATCCTTTGTTTAGTACCTGCAAGATAATTGTGGTCACGGCTGCGGAAACAAATGATTTTGCTTTAGTGCATACAGTACTCAGAAGTTCTAATTTCTAGGGACTTACTTAGCAATGACAATAGATTGTAATGGTTGTGGGTTAATACAGGGAAATTTCACTAAGGATACTGAGTCCAGGACAGACATGTTTCTCCCTCCTCCACACGACCAAATGTGTAACTTGTGAGATATTTTGACAAGAGCGGATGAACCGAGCCAACCGTTCATTCCAAATTTGGCGGCACTGCGACGGATCGCGGCGACGACTCGACTACTAACTTCAACAGTGGAACGAACGAAAACATTCTGGGACTTGCACAAGTAGCAGACCTCCACTAGGACCAACATTACGTTGCATTGTAACTACTTTACTCTCATAGATCTTCCTCCTCCTCACGTTGTGGTCATGTGTTGTCACGCGTCATGTCCGCCAGCGGACAGCACCGTCGATCCGAGATTTGTGCCGTGAAACGTTTAAGAGACCTCAATCGTGGAGTCGGAGGGGTCATTTTACCCGGCGTGGTAAATACAGCCTTCTTTATGAAGGACCAGGAAAACTGTCAATAAGCGGTAGTCCACGCGACATTCAGGGCTCTCGCTCCTTTGAGTAGCCGGTATCACCATCACAGGTGATGGTGCGCTTCTGACATGCAGTAAAACTGATATTTCCCGACTCCCACAATGTCTATCCACGGCATTGACCTGCTGACACGACCCATGCTGGCCCGGCTCACTGGCAACAGAAGGGCGGAATTCACCGGCTCCAAGTCAAAGCAGCACAATGAGGTCAAAGTTTTCATCCATACCGTCGTGATTTACCTCGAGCACACAGTAAGTATATTGTGGCAGACAAGCTGTAGTAAATCCCTGCTTGCTTGCGATAGCGCAGCAACATCTTGCCTGCCATATCCAACAACAGGGTCGGATTGATTGACCCAGATAACTCCTCCCCAGTTGGCGTCGATTGCCCTTCTATATCGAGCTCCGCTAGCGACAAACAACTCCTCCCCCACAAGACTCCTGCTCCAGACCGGAAATCCTCTCTTTCTATCTGTCTCAGCCGCCGTGCCGAGCCACATCGTGTTTGTTGCTGCCAATATCTTTTACCCCATCCATATGCTGGCTACTCCCCTTCGCTCAACGTGCGTTCGACGCGTGCATCTCCTCGGCAGATAAGACTGGTCTTATCGGCCTCCCGGGAACAAATTCCATCGCTGACGTGCCGTTCATGAGACTACTCACCGTGCTCGCTCCCGCAACTTTCAGACAAAAGGAAAGCAGGCCGGCGTCCTGCCTTGCTTTCTTCCAGAACACGTCAACGAAGCCGGCCCAGGCGACAGACCATCTCCCGGAGAACACAAGTCGACACGTCAGGCCGTTAGTGGTGACTGATCATCCCCGGTTCCATCTTGACTGTCACGTAGCGCTGTAGTGTAGTTTGCCTTCCCTGCCTTCTTTACATACCACCATCATAGCCGTATCTCCCGATTTGATCATCTGTCTTTGTATACGCGGAACAGAATTTGATCACACATGATATACTGCCTTCTATGCTTCTACTGCTACTGTGCAGTAGAGGATATGATATTGTATCTTCTTCACCGACTTTCTCACTCACGAGAGAAAATTGCAGGCAGACTTGGAAGGAGGGAAAATGAACCCTACGCTTGTCCTCTCCCTATTTTATATGGAATTAATGCATTCTACTATCACAGTTGACTCTTCCTTATCATTAATTTCCCCAGATGTTACTGATATCGTTACTCCCCAGTCGAGGACAAAAGAAAACCCCTAAAAAGATTATGCTTTTTGGGGAACGATTTTTCGCCGAGTAAATTCTTGTCCCCAATAAGTTAGGGGAAAAGCTAAAACTTAATAGTTGTCCTAAGTTTTTGGAAGTTAAGCTTCACTCACTTCACTTGAGGGACATCTTTGGATCTGAACGTGCCTTTTACTCTCTAAGTTACTCGCAAATATAATCGACTGTACATATCTACATAGTGATTAAAACGTTTACAAACCAAATCAAAATGTTTGTTCTACTTGATGAGCTGCAAAGAGCGCTAGATACATTTTTCTTCACCATAATAGTCCAGAGAGTGGAAGACGCAGCACATGAGTTAATTTTTGAGTTCAGTTAATTTCTTACCTACGCTTTGATATGATCTTGTATTTGAGGTGATATCCAAGGGGGGTACTAAAGGGTACGAGAAGAAAAAGAATCTGAGTTTTACCTTCTAAAGAATAAGTTGCCCTTAAAACAGAAGTATATATGCATAATTCTGATTTGAGATTATTAAATGACTGGGGATAGGACTTCAAACTTAAGTTAGATATGATGCATCGCTTTGAATTCTTGCCTCACACTCTCCTCACTACTGAGGGCTGGGACGGGAAGGAAAGATTTCAGCCGTTTTAGGAGAATAATCTGCAACGTGCTGGGGACTTAAGGTCAAGAAAAAGGCATATCAGACAGATAAGTGTTTAGTTAGAGAAGAAGAAAGGATATGATCCAAACTGTCTTAGCTATCTGTGTAACACATTTTCTTCTCATGACCTCGAGGGGGACACGTGATGATCTGTAGAATTGCATGGAAAAAAGCAAGAGATGGACGGACGCATGATCTATTAGCAAATAGAGAAAAGCGAACAGGGCTTTCTTCCATAGTCTCAAATGTTGCCACATGGTCACTATCATTCAACGATCTTGAGAAGAACAAAGACTCTCCCCGTCGGGTACCCAACTACAGTACAATGCAGCTAGCTCGACAGGTCCCATTTTAACCAGTCCTTTTAAATTCATGGCCAAGAACGACTTGTTTCCACACTTCAACCATGGATTGCTTTCCTGAAAGATTCGAGCTCTACATCACGCACGAGTCTGAAGCAAGTCGGCACACTTCAAAAGTCTTCATCAGACCATCAAGTAGTGAACCGGGTGAATCCAAGATCTTGCTAACTCTTTGTCTGAACTCTGTTGTGTTGTGTATTGGACATGGCCACTTCTGCTTTAGAATTTCAGTTAAGAAGAAAAGAAAAGTTTTATCCTTTCTTTCGAAATAAGAGTAAAGTCATTTTGGATAATCTTGACGACCTAGGGTTGAAAGCTCTATCCCTATGCATGGTCTGAGCTATAGTAGGACGTCTCACTCATCTATAAATCAAACGTGCATGATCGAATAGCTACAGTGGAACTATGCTAGGTTGCAGTAATCTCTGTTGTTGTTTCCCACAGGCCAGATACTGCAATTTTCACCCAACTGGTCTTGGTAAGATCCCTATCTTGAGAACCTATTTTACTTCATCTTGTATGCCATCCTATTTCCCTTTTGTTGACCTCGGTGTTCTCAACCATATTCTGGATTTTCGGACCCAAGATATTCAGGCATCCGCATCATACCCAATTGACAAAATACACGTTCCTAGATCGTGTAAAGTGAAACACATTTTCTTCAGGGGTAATGCATACGAGAAGAGACAAATTCTGTGTTACGTGTATTCCGTTGGACTTGCTGTTTAACTGGTCAGTGTTGTCTTAGTTGCTTCAACTTAAGTTACTTAACTGGATGAAAGTCGGCGATGATTACATCAAGAATACCACATATAGGGCTGGAAAGGAATATAGGTGAACCTCGATATGGAAAGTCTTTTGGATATGGAAACGAGAGATGTTGGATTGTTTTAGGAAAGGGAAATACGTATGATCCTCACTCCAAGGATGAAATTACTTTAAAATTGAAAAACAATATGAACAATCCAATTCTCTGGAACAATAGAGGCCAGAGATGTGCTTGTTACACTTGTGCTCCACGTCTGTGTGTTTCCTTGGGGCACCTCAAAAAGAAAAGAAATGTTTTTACTACAATAAGTTTGACTCCAAATTACAATGAAATTTAACGAGAAGAAATTGAAACTAATGCTCGTCAGCGTATTCAGATTGCAGTTTCTAATTTTCTTGATGCAAAGAATAGGAATGCTATAATTCTCATATTGAACCACATATAAATTTTCAGAAAGGATTTGTAGTAAAAGGGTATACTTTGCTGGAAAAGAAGGTGTAGAGAATCACTCTCAATCATCTTCCACGACCTGTCCATCACAACTTGAACAGAGCTTATTGCATTCAAACTCTTCTCCATTTGGTTTCTGTGACCTTATTGCCTCTAGAGTTGTTATAATAAATACCTGTCTAGTCTATGTCGTGTATCATGATTTTATCATGATAATTTATTCTGAAGCTCCTACAGGATTCTCCTGTGAGCACCTTGTGGTAGTTACTTCACGCGTAGTCTACATTTATACAGGTATGCTCTATAGGTTTCATATGAATAAATGTATAAAGGGGTATTTTAGTTTAAGCTTTTTGTCCCTCTGATATACACTCTGAGTTTTGCTTTCCACTTCAACCTTATACCCACCCCATCACCATCAGGTGCACAGTACTTTAACCGCTTGTCGTTAGGATCAAAAGTGAACCTCAACACCTAGTTCGAACCCAAACTTGTAGCTAGAATTCTCCAGCACCAACATCGGTATTTGCCATCATATGTAACATTTAAAATCAGGGACGTGTAAATGATACATTTTTCTCAGGCATCTATGGTGTACTTACAATTGTAAAGTTTGCACCTTCATAAGTTTTAATAAATAGTAAATAAATAAATACATTTTTAATTAAAAATATAAGCTTCTATTGGTATTTGTATGCTAGATTCATTACTATCTATATGTCTATCATATAATCACTCAAATACAATCATACAATCACTAATTATACAGTCCATCAGCTTTATCGCGGTTTCCTTTTGATTTATCTATACCAAAGGACAATATAATTCTACATATTACAAATTCAACTTTTAATATCAAAAAGAGAATAGATGGTCAAGTTTTTTACAGCATACTCGCGATCGAAAATTGCTGAGCACAAGAAAACAATCCACCAGAGGCGAGAATTTACTCAGCCAAGTAAGACAATTACGACGATGGCGACGGAGTAAAGTACCGATGGTCACCGGTGGACTACCGACATCGTGGCTGGGTGGGAAACCGGGTGGATTATCCGGGAACTTGCATCTTTTACAGCTTCGGTGGGTCCCGCAGCCTTAATTACCTAGGACGCTCTGGAAACCCACCCCATGGAAACTGGCCCTTAATTCTGCAACTGGAAAACTGGCGACCTTTGGATGAACCCGCACCATCACCCTTAAAAATGGCGGGAAAGTCCTTAGACGGCTGTACTTTACCGGAGCCGTACAACCACGCTGGATTTCCATCGCCTACGGTCTAAAGCTGCGTATAAAGTCAGAGATGGAGATGTTTGGGTTGGGTTGCGTTGGGTTTGGTTGGGACCCGCCTTGGGCTGGCTTGCCTTGCCTTGCCATGCCATGAGATGCCAGGGCAGAAGCAAAAGGGACTACGATGGAAACGGACGGCCATTGTAAGACATCGGCAAGATGGATCTCTGCGGACGGTAAAACCTCGACGAGGCTCGCGGCCGGCCGTTGCTTTGTTCACCGAAATGGAATGAAAATATTTATGAAGATGGGAGATTTTAGTCTAGTCTACGCAACGGTCCACTAATGACAGAAGGGTTTAGGCTGGGGTGTAGACATCGTTTAGGAGCTTTTGCAGGTTTGGAGAGTCAGACATACAATGGGGCTGGCTGACCAGATAGCGCACCTCTTGCCCTTTAACCCCATGCTGTGTATTATCGAAAAATCTTCTTTCCTAGGCTTCAACTTGGGACTGGCAAAATATCCTATCGTTTCATCTAGCTTTCTACGTATCTATCTCATGGGAAGGTCAGGAAGCCAGGCACGGCAGTAAGAACAGGTGGGCACATGGAGGTGGAGATCAAACTTCCCTCTCCTTTACTGCTGCTGACCTGCTAATAACCAGGTGTAGAACTCTACTCTGCTGTAGCAGCAGCAGAGCACTTATCATTATTACCGCAGTTGTGGCAAGACAAATAGGGACGACGAGGAGGAAGAAGAAGAACGAACGAACACTCGACTAAGAGATGTTACAGCTCCAGTCAAGTCAGTCCAGTAGATTCAGTAATGCGTCTGCTGATGTCACGTTGTCTGAGTTATCTCCTCTCTTCGATTGCTTCTCTTCATCTTCTTTCCCCTCAACTCCCCTCCCCATCATCATCATCACCGCCTCAATCCCTCCTCCCTTCCAACTTCCCGTTCATAAGATTTCTTCGTTTCTTCACAAGGAGAGGAGACCACCACACCGTCGTAATCTGCATACGGCTGAACTTCCCCTCCCAAGATCTTCTTCCTGGTTAATAATTGATCAGATGTTGCTACAGCTACTTACTTCTACTCTTGTTCCTCCAACCGGTGCGTCGAAATCCAAGTTTTAAACGTGTGTCGAGCCTGTTGTACAAAGTACAGAGTACGATTACTAATACTGCTTCACCTCTCCGTAATCAAGAACCAGCTCCTCAGGTACGCTCAGGTAGTGAAGACGTTCACAATCACCCCACTAATCAAGTCAATTTCTTGAGATGAAAATGTCTCCTCAACTCAACCCCGCTTGGTGGTGGACAACCTTACATACACAAGCGTTCATTTCTGTTGGAACAAATTGTTCACCTTCAATCATGGTCACACACACTAATTTCGTCTGTCTGTGAAGTGTGCGTGAAGGACATGAATGCGGCCAATTTGCACGAATTCAACAGACCTTTCTTTCTCTTATTCGGATCTCCAATTAATTCTCTAACTTCATATACTGTACTGTATATCTGATTAGTACCACAACATGAAGACGAGTTGTAGAGAGGATTACCTCGCCCGTACATAGACTACTCACATGTCTCTTATGATCAGCACTCATGCAGCGGTGCCTGGATTGACCTGCCCGTACCGGCTCAAAGCTTCATGTGTACTAGTGTTATAACTCGTCTGGCACAGGCTGAACTGTGGTGGTCCAGCTTTCTTACACCACTTACACCACTTACACCACATATCAGTCACGCGGTTGAGACCACAGTCGGTGGTAGCCGACTGCTACCCTTACAGTAGCCGTGCAGGAATACCGACACAGTCTGGAAGGAAGCGTGTTCGCCAGAGCATCGGGAATGTTTTTCGGTCTCTCTTTCTTGGTAACTTTATAGTATAATATGACTAACATAATCGAAGCTCTTTGCACAGATAGGACCGCGAGATATATGCGTCGTGGGGCTTTTCCGCCACTCCCCGTATTATGATTTGTTCAAGATGGATGCGATAATGCACCAAATGAGTTCTACATGTAGCACTCGACGAGAGCATGGTAGTCCTAGGTCAGGTTTCCCTCATCAGGTGTCATATGAGTTTAAAGGGGAACTCTACCGACCTATGGTTTTGAAACTTAAGACTTAAAGCTTGACGCATATTCTGGCCCACAGTTTTACGAATAACTACGAGTTTACGATTCGTAGTATTCAAATGGAGAGTATTCTTCGATCGCTATCAGGTGACGGAGACGATCGGAGACAAAGAGCAAGCAGGTCTGGGGAGGAATGTCAACTGCAATAGTAAGTAACATAGGCAGGCGATGATTGAGAGAGTTATATGGTCTAAATCGACAAACTGAGGCGAGCACTAGACGGGATATGTGACCAAAAGTGGCGATTCAATACTGGACAGGAGAAGCATGACTTAGTTCTATACCTAGCACATTATCTGAATGAGGAGAATGATAATTAGATACAGACTCCATAGCATGTATCTAGACCCAGAGTAGTTTGTGACGATCATGTCTAATGTTCGAAACAAAGAACATGAACGTGCAATAACAAACATGCGGACATGTCTAAACATCTATAAAAGACCACAATCTTCCTTGCAGATCGGTATGAAGAACAGGTGGTTGGAGGAAATGAGTTAACCAGGCTTTGAATAACATGGACATTCTCCGCAGCCGTTTGTTTGTTTTGAGCCGTTTGTTTAAGCGTTAAATATTCCATTCATTCATAAGTTACATGTCGCCTTGTATTGGCTGCGATCCGAGTCAAGGAATCAATATTCAATTGACATTCTTCGAATGCGGAAAGTTGCAGTTGCAATCAGCATTCGAAGAACCAAGGGTATTACGTTGAAGTTTGATATTCTGAAACCCAGGACACTCCAGTCGTTGGATGTTTGCATAACCCCCGCAAAGATATGGTTGGAATGAAGAACGCTACTGGGCTTATGACAACGTGAGTTTAATGAACTCTCTACAAGTGTATGATCTACTATGTAAATAAGGCAGACATGTAGAGACCATATCCGATTAAAAACTAGCAGTATAACTAGGAGCCAATACAACGCTGGTGAAGTGCATTTAATATTTGCATCATCAATATCATTCGCTGTCGTATTATAAGACCGTCAAATGCTTATGTATCTGGAAGAAGGTGGCACATCATAGTCAAGCGTCTACTTTACACATACAAGTCTAAATTTTGATTTGGTTTACAGGGTATCAATTTGAACATACGAAATTTTTTTTCAAAATTTTATAATAATATAATTTATCTAAAATTTAACAGAACTTCACATCAGCGGTTTCTTGCGGCGAATTTTAAGTTCTCCTACTCCAGTGGTTCCTTAAACAAAGAAAGCTCATTTCAAAACCTTTTTCTACTTTAGTGGGAAAACACCCTCTGAAGTTTTATTTTTTTGAAAAGGGGTTCAGCATGGGTAAACAAGATGCATATAAATATCAAAGGTATTAAATAGTGTACATATCGTTGCTAGCACGAGGATCCAGTTTGCTCGGTCCTTAGAGTAGTTTATGAAACGTAGGCATGCCTTTATCATTCACAACAGAAAAATCTACTAGGAAAATTTATTCAGCATTCTCTGCATATCCTGTGACATTGCCCCTAAAGGAAGAATTCTCCGTCAGAATGGTGATTGACATATTATTACTGTTTGGATCACATGAGTAATGAATACTGTGATCATGAGGAATTTCTATTTAAAATCATGAGGAATACGTCTCAAGAAGATGTGGTGGCTTGTTACAATTGCCAAGCAAGTATCAAAAGTCTATTTTTAAGGATTACATATAATATTACATATAAAACAATAAGAAGGATTGACGAACAAAACACATGTTTCAATTCAAGATCACTATTGTCGTTGCAATAGTGATCTTGAATACTAGAGTTGTGACAAAACCTCTTTTGTGAAAGTTAAGAAGGTCAAAACTGAATGTCCAATGGAACAACTTATGATATGACTCCCCTTTTCTGACCACCATCAGATGTGTAATATCTTTTGGGAAAAGAAAAATGCACTCCATGAATATTATAGTACAGGGGACTTTTGCCCAAGGTAAAGGTCAAGCGCAGAAATGTTTGGGCATTTACGGGATTCCTTACGAATTCCGTCAAACGATTTACGGGATGGTCCGGAAAATATTGTGGGTTCTGTGTCCGGCGGTGACCCGTCAAATGTCGTGTTTTGGTGGTAAATACTCTTCCTTGGTTTCTAAGAAATTTCCGTAGTTGTCTTCACGGTCTCGGTTCAATTGTAATTCTGGTGTTCTTTACGCGGTGTCCCGTAAGCTTTTACGTAGCAATACCGTAAAATATGCAATTCAAACCCGCCGTACACATGGAAGGTGGTTGAGGTATAACGGAAAATGACTGCACCACGTGCGTGGTAATACACACTACGTAGTCGTCGTGGTATAAGGAGAGGTAATTATAGAGGAGTTGAAATGTCGACCACGATGTTTGATTTCTAGAGAGTACAGTTGGAAGTCATGTAGACTTCCGCCCCATCCATCCATCCATCTATTGGCTGTCTATCCTGCGATGACGTCCATTTGCAGAATACAACCCGGAGTGGGTGGAGCACCCTGCCAGAGAAATGAGTGATGTGACGACTACGTAGCAACTGTAACCCGGTTGAGTGATGGCATGGTCGGTAGTGTATCGCAAGGCTCGTGTGAGGAGCACCAGATTTGGTCACACTCGGTCCCACTCCATGGAGTCGTCGACTTCTGTGTATTGACCTCATCATTACATTCTAATCTGAAATTTAACTAAGTCCTTGACGTCATGCATCTGAAATGCTTTCGAATGTAAGAGAATTTAGGACTTCAAATCATATTATCTGGGCAGTATGCGTAACAGAACTCGAGAGCAGTCATCACTTGTTGAGAAGTCGTCTGGAAGAGAAATGTGTATTCATGAGAAGAGAGAGAGAGAGATATTTGTTTCCGTAAGCCAAGAAAGGAGTTAAATGTGCCCACCTTCAGGCTTACAGAAAGGATAGAAGAGTAGTAAACGCATGGAATCTGCTAAAAGTTTCGATGTTTTCATTGAAAGAAGTCACCACCGGGGACTCTGGGAGAAGACATCTGTTTCCATAATCACGTGAAGGAGAAAGAAAGCTTGTCTTTTCGCTCGATCTTTCGTTTGACTCCATGCAGCAGGCAGGAGCGATGGGAAGTGAACTGAAGAAGAGATTGCTGAACTCGGAGGGATGGCCGGGGCAAGCCTTTTGCAGTCGTGCCTCTTACTCGAGACAGCAAAAGTGAGTTTGGAATCGGCGCAGCAATAATGCTCCGTCCGTCATACAATCCCCATGTTGATGATTCTTGTTCTTGTTCTTCATGTGGACAGAAGAGAGAGAAGGCCATGCGAAGTAAACTGGGTGGGTGATGAAACTGTTGAGCAACTACTGTAACTGGGCTTACTTCTACCGTAAGTATGACTGGCTGCCTACCAGGCCTTGCCAGCATGCGTACTGTATCGATCTATACATCGGGTCAGATAGCTCAAATCGAGATTACCATACGAGAAGAACTAATGCTCCATCTGTGGGACCTTGTGTTAATGTATGTGAAACAAAGCGCTGTACTTATTGGGTAATTAAGGAGAGAAGACCTTGGTATTCGGAGTACTGCTCTTAGAATAGTAGTAGCTCAGTTTCGTCGCCACTTATCCACCGTCCAGAAAGTAGTCCAGTCTCTTTTACATCCTTCTGGTTCCCTTTTACTCGAAAGATCTTTTTGTTTTTCTGAGCAAGGGGACAAAATATATTGACAAGGTTATTATAGAATTCATTCACTATTAGTGTGTTGTGCATTTACTTCTGTAGACAGTTGCTGATACTTACCAGACGCTCCCCGAGAATCCAAGACTGATGCCATTGGAGTGCTCTATTTCGCAGCACTGCCAAATAGAGAAACCTCTGGATACAGGCTTGGAACAGTATTTGAGTCCAATAAACCACTTTTCAAATCACTGACAATTATAGTCAATTGCCTTGCTAGAGGCAGTGCGTCAGTATGGTTCTTACAAAGGACTATACTACAACAAATTACTAGGTTCATGGGTTCATATATGACTTCATTAGTGACGTTTCTTGTTTGTAGAGTCCAATTTCGTTGTCCTTTGAGAGGTCAATTACCACTCACTCCAACAACGCCGTAATTTCTTTGCAGATCTGTTGTTACTATGGAGAGGTTACTTACTCCGTATTCCAAAAACTGCCATAATCTCCAGCTTAAAACAAGAGAAAACGTATCTCAATTAACTTGCGCTCACAATACGTTTGTCCCTGGCAAGAAAGAAGGGAAAAAGTCAGGTTGATTCAAAATGCTTGGTAAGTAGCAACAATCTTAATTTCTGAGTTAGTTTACCAAACAGCAGAAAGGAAGGTGGAGAAGAGAGTAGTCCATGTCAGTTTGTGCATACTCAAGAGGAAATACAAGTGAAATATCACCTTTATTGAAGAATTAACATGGTGATTTATGAGTGAACGCGCAGATTATGGGAAAGTGAGGTTTGATCTGATGTGATCTAGCCGCGAGGCAACCTAATAGTACTGAATCAATCAGTGAGTCAAACGAGATAATTTGAGTAAGGGAAGCATGGGGCTGAGACACGAGAAACTTCATGTCCGTCCATCGAAATTGTGTGCATGTTGAGTGAGTTTGTGTCAGTAAGTCGGGCTTTTGGAGATTTGATTGAACATCAAACAGTCGACCACACCACGAGATTGGTTGCAATACGATACAGTGATTGACGGATTTATTGTCTCGGAAGTTGCAGAGTATTCCTTTCGTTTCCTTCCACTGCATTTCCAGTCTATTCCGGACAACATTCTTCTGAGGGATGCAAGGTGTCGCTTTTTCCTGCTAAAAAGAAAACCATCCCAATCCTTACAATCACCGTATCGATGGAACAAAAGGTCAAAGCAACAGCAGCGGGAGCAGCTTTGGCTGCTATCGAGATCAAAAGCATAAACATAAGAAGTTCGATCCGACGGACTACTGCTGCGTTACTCACTCACTCTTATTGACTGGCTTGGCTAGCACCAAAATAGACAACAATAATACCCAGCATCCAATTTTCGCATGTCGTGGGTTTGGCTGGCCGCCTCTCATAATGTTCAGTTCACTATTGCTTGATTCACAGACGAGAGAGAGGGAGAAAAGAGAAAAGAGAACCGCCTTGTTATTGCGGGCAACAGACTTCGATTTGCGCTGTTTGCAGTTCACGAATATTGGATGATGGATGGAAGAACAAGAGTTGAGCCGAGCGGAAACTTTGCAACAGGAAATGAAAGGAAGAAGAACAGGTCAAAGGGAGGAGCGGAGAGAATTGGACGACAATCGCCGCCGCTTGTTCTGCCGAATTCAGTGAGGAAGCATCAGTTAGCGGTAGCTCCTGGCCAATGAAAGTTAGATAGGCATGAGATAAGAGAACAGTGCCAGTTCGCAATGTCATAAGTCGGGCTGCTGGTGTAGCTAATAAAACTTAGCTTAGCCTAAACTGCTATTACTACTGATTAACTGGGGACAAGAAGAAGGAGCAAGGAGGGAAGGAAAGAAGGGCCCACTGACTGAATGCCTGCTGCTCTCTTCACTGACTGACTCAATCCCTGACTGAATTGGCGAGGGTCGCCAAAGTTGAGTGAAATTGAAGGGCCGCAGCGCAACCAACAAAACATTTGCAGGAAATTGCTATTAAATCTCTTGTCATCTTGTGAATAAATGAGAAATGGTCAGCATGAGCTCAGCAAGGGGCTGTTGCATTCACCCAACATTGAGGGCATTAATGTAAGGCTGCTGAATATTTTGTTGCCTTCTCTCTCATCTGGACAGGACTGTCTAAACAGTCCATGATTCCGTTCGTTCGCTTCTTCGCTAGAGGGCTGCATTGAATGTCCTGTGGTGTTGAGCAGGTCAATAGGACCGGACGGTGGTGAGGGTTGCTAGTACGGGGGAATGAATTTGGCTTCACTGGATTACCAGTAGAGGTCGTGTGTGGAAGTGGAGAGCTCTCTACTCGGGGCCGGGGCCTCGAGGTCAAGTTCGTTCTATGTGTCTATGTAAAGGGCGAGCCAACTTTCTACATTCCAAGAGCCGCTATTCTCTTGTTCATCGGCATGGTATTCTAGTTTGGTCTTCGCCTCGGATCTTTCAGCTCGTCATGGGAGATAGTGGACTTCATTCTTCCCTATCGGTGGGTCCGCGCGTTTAGTAGTTGGCACCCTTACTTTCAGACACTTCTCTTTCGTGTGCCCTTCCGGTTGGCTCCTCAATATCAATCCGCTTGTCCACATTCTCCTGAAAGATGGGCGGAATAATATTAATATTGGAACCAACGCACTCCAAGAGACAAGGCATACTACTACTACTACTACTACTACTACTGTTTGCTCGATGATATTCTTCGTCTGCTTCCCCGCTCCGGATCCCCTCCCAATCATGCAAGCATTACAACCAAATTGACATGAGGTGCTGTGTGGGACAGAATATTTTTTCTGGTCGGACTCGCATCATCCGCCCTGTTTATCCTTCGTCCTCTTTCGACAGAAACCTGCGTGTCCGGCTCAGGTTTCTCATTTCGAGTCAGATCCACATGAGCCAGCATGTTGTGCTCATGAAATTAAGAAGCGCGACTGCATCACGTTTATGTTACTTCTACTTACTATACTACTACCCCCTCTAATCTCGTCAATACCAACTTCCCTCCATGTTCTTCAGGCAAATATTCTGTCCAAAGCGGGGCGATCCGCCATCACCGCTAGGTATATTGTTATGTTGTTGTTGCGGAATCACTGTTGTGGAGGAATCTTTAGTTAAGTCACGACAATCGGAGAGTTATGCTACAAATGGAATAAGATTCGATGTACAGGTGATTCTCGCTCGCTTCAAACGTCTTCAGAGCTTACAAATGATTAAGGACAAATGGCTTGGCCACTTCAAAGTCCAGAGACAACTTACTTAGAGAAACGTCACCAAGGCTGCCGCACCTGACGACTGACGTCAAAAAGGGCTGATTTTGTTTGTTTCCTTTTTACTGTTCTGACTTCTATTCTTTGGGAATCAGGCACGATGAGGAAGATGAAGAAAAAGCAATCGCTCGAGATTGCCTCTTCAATTTGATTTGATTGAAGAGGTCGGCACTACTAGTGAAAGCAAACCAAGAATTCGATCTGGTTGCGCTGGATGCAGTGGGATTTAGAATTTCCACGCTCGTTAAAACCCTCTTCTCAGCCCAAGTCGAATGTGAAAGCAATGGTGGCTGCTCTGCTTGCTGTGCTGACTGATCCAATCTAACCGCGTGGCGATGTGTGTGAGGTCCCGGATCTGGAGCCGAGACGAGCCGTCTTCGCCGTTTATTGCCTTAGAGCACCTCAACTCTTCGCTTTCGTAGCAGTTGGGTTACGGGGGTAACTTGAGGTAGTATTTGCTTGTCCGCTAGTAAGGACATTACGGATAATGGAAAGTACCGTCCACAGGATGTATGCACTAGTTTGCCATAAATGTGCGCCGCTGCATCAACTTCAGACATGTCCGACATCTTCCTTTTCCTTGGCCTGAGCCACTCGCACGATGAGATTCTCAGATAGAACCTCTCACGTCCTCATCCTTCCCTTCCTTTGTAGGCCATGCACCATCAACTGACCATCAGAGTTTCACGTCCTAAGCTCCCTTACATTTAAGGGATGGAAAGAAAAAGACCTCATTGTACACCCAATTTAGGATTGGTTATAAGGACAGGTGAATGTCGGGTATCCTTTCCCCTAAACTTTCACATGATGCTGCTTTCGTTTTAACTGCTCCTTGTAAGAAAATCAAATTGATGACAGAGGTGCTCTCGTATTCTGAAGTCCAGATGTGTTATGCAAAAGACAACGTGTAATGGTCATCTGTAGGCAAGACGAGGAGCCGTACAAAGTGTTGACAAGTACCACACGCATACTGTGTTTCATCTTTTCGATGTACATCCGGCCTTGATTCTCAGAAGTCCAACGTTCAAGACGCGGTGAAGGTATACACAGCATTTCTTCTCACCGTTCCTAAACCCCATAAACGGCAATCTGAAGAATGAGAAGGGAACCCTAAAGCTTCATTCCCGTTACAAACTAGAACGTCACTGGAGTGAATCAATTCACATGCAGGGCAGACCCACGTGTAGTGGCGCGGCCTTGAAACGGTTTGATTAGTGAAGATTATCAGTTCCAATTGAAATATTTGTCGTGTAATCTATCTGAAGTATTTCGCTGATCTATCTTAGAACAAATGTCCTGTTTGTCTGCTGAATGTTGGAGCATGTTTACCCAGAACTGTAACTCCTTTCCAAATATGATTGACAGGTTAATTTTGCCGCATAAACGGAACGAGATTATCCATTAACGAATATCCAGAGCTTTTTCTTCACCTTATAATAGTCACGAGGGGTGTAAGTTATCCAGATATTTCTTTTATACCTTCGAACAGCCACGAGCCGTAGTGTCAGTCTCAAAATGTACTGTATATTCAAGTTACCAAACGGGTCATAACCTTCTGGTTGCCCTCCTTGCTATCGACCCAGGCGCATCCGGAACTGGTGTAGAAAGCTGGCCATCTTCAGTCATATAATAGTAATTGTAGTTGATGCGAGTCACCAAGTCTGCTAGGTGAGGGAAGTGGCCCACATTGAGCTTAAATGATAAAACCTATTACATAGATGGAAGAGACATCTTCGTTAGTATATTTTAAAGAAGAGCATGAAACTTGAAACTTGACCTTCGTTGCATCCAGACACTTCCTTTTCTCCAGTCAAGGAGGAACACGTTACTAAGGTTTGTTGCGTTCTGGCAATCCACCTGCTTCAAAATGTATTCACCCTTATTGAACTACACATCTTCAGCCTGTTCTCTACTTCAATTTTCAAATAACAAGCATAAGTTTTATTCCAGACATGGTCCTAATTGTCACAACTAACTTGTGAGTCTGGAGAGATCAAGAGCAAAGGAAATAGGCAGTGCGGGATATTTGAAAAGGGTATCGATGTCATCTGGCACCGCTTTTGACTTACCCTCATGAGGAAGACCATGCATTCGTCAAACTGCTTCTCAACCCGTTCCAGCTCCAGTTGGCAACGAGCACTTACGGCGGAAGCTCCTACCCCATCACATAGCACCCGCTGGATAGAATAATAGTTGAGAGCGAGTCCCAAAATCGTTTTCACTCGGCTTGCGATGAGAGTCCACTGCCAAAATAGATGGGCATCGTTAGAGCAAAAGGAAGAAAGCAGTTACAATGTGACTCCTCTCAAGCATAAACAAACATATGATTAGTCGGCATTTACTTGGCATTTGAGACGAGAACCTTGTCGCATAAGAAGCACAAGTACAAGGAATTCCAAGTGTAGACCGGATCCATGCACGTCAGGTTCACGCGTAAGTATCCATAGACTAAAGTCCAGGTATTGCTACGCCCAAATTTCACTTACCAACTTATCAGGGGCAACTAGGCATTGCCGCTGAATAGAGACCAAGTATGCATCGTGACAGCTTTTTACTTCGTCAAGGGATCCCGCGGAGGACATACCCTCACAAAGCTCCACCCATGCACTGTAAAGGACCTGCCGATTGTATTGTGAACAAATGCACATGATTAATCTTTCAACGCAACTTGACCAACACGCGAAAAATTTGATTGAGCTTGAATCCATGTCCCATAGTCGAAAGTCGAAAGTCGAAAGTCGAAATAGCTCATCACCTCATAAAAAATCATTCCGTTACAGAACTAAATGATGAGAATTCTTTATGAGAGGATCAAGTTCAGCAAGCTATACAGAGAAGTTAGACTTCCTATGAAGTAGACATGTGATTCAATGTGCAGACTGAGGTCCCTGAACCACAGATTATCGCTTATATCGTAGGACCAATATGAACAGTGATCAAGTGCTGCTCATACATACCCTGTCCATGACATACTGGTGCAGAGTGTTAACGAAGTGCATCAGCTTTTGTTGCAACAGCAATCGTTGCCTGTGAAGAGCGGCATCTCCAACTCCATTCTGTAAGTGTAATCATTCCGGATGACATAGTTAGTGAAACTTTCAGAGGCTGTAAATGTCTAGGACCCATACTCAGCTCTAAGTATGTCTCAAATACATCATTTCACCTCTTCTTATAGAGGCCTCTGAGCATAAGTAACGCACCCAAAAGGTTAACTCACGCACGAACTGGCTACTTACAGCACGGTGGCCAATATTACGTCTTACGTTGCTGTATACTCAGATAGTAGTTTAAAATAGAGCGCCGAGAAGAAGTACAGGCTACACAGGAGAAAGTGCGTACCCTTATGTCCTATATCTCAGTTATTATCCTAGGAGTAGGAAACTTCCTGGCTTGATCTTCTCACGTTTCCTACAAGTGTTAGAGAAGTTACAGCTCGAAAATGATTTTTGAATTCTGTTACTTCAACAAATTCACGATCGATTGAACTACAGAAATCAGAGCAAACAAGGACGACACAATCAAACAAGGAACAAGGCCAAAATCATGGGTAGGAGGGGAGGGACAACATGGAGACATCGAAATTGGTAATATATGGTATTTTACAGTCGTCTGAAAGTTCTCGCACGGGGAGTGGCTCTTGACTCAAGTTAAACTCTTATAATTTGAAAACATGGGGCTTCTGGTTTTATCATGGAATGTTCAACCGGTTGTGAATTTCTTCAGGACTCGGTTCCTCATCCATGCAGTCCCGGGTCTGTCCAGCTAATCCAAGGTCAACCTTCAAGCCGATCAAATTCAGACCTGTCAAGTGATATCTGATGGGACAAACACCTATGACAGAAGCATCACAAGAGGTCCATTCAGAAGCTTAAACAGCCTTTGACGACGTGTGTACGTTAGTAAGAGTCGCTATACTTACCAGTTACAAACAGGGTGGTACCCCAGTGTGCGTCTGAATCAGAATTGGATTTGCGTGCAAGGACAGCGAATAGATGATGAGGACAGACGACGTAGACTGGCATGAGAAGGGGGCTAATGAGTAAATGGAGTGAAAGAAAAGTATCGATATAAGAAAGCTGTGAAATATGCAGAAAGAGAAGGAAGCTGAGAATGCATAAATGCAGTGACGGAACTGCCTGGATGCAACGAAGGCTTACTCGAAGTCAAGACTATGATTCAAATGGAGCAAGTTAAAAATCAAACAGTAAGCATGTCTACGAAGAAGAGTGAAATTTAACGATCAGATTCGAAAAATATCATTGAGGTAAGGTGCCTGCAGATTGGATCATTTAGTCGATGTCAGCAAACTTACAGGAACCAACAACAGTAGAGTGGTGAGTACCAAGGCATCACTGCTACCCACTGGCTTCTTCTACGATATTGTTAGAGAAAACTCAAAATAGCTTGACTATACAAGTATGTTTGAACAACAAAATTTGTCACTCCAATAACGAAGGAAACAAACACGCGATTCTACTCTACCTTCCTTCTTAATTGAACTTTTGTGTCTATCTCCTCTCTTATCAGAGAGGAGGCATTCACTTTATTGCGCCGCTATGCGACAGAAGAAGCAACAATGTCTAAAGATGTGACATTCTTAGACTTCCAGGTGAAGAACTGTGAAGCATGAAAATAGTTCTGGGACTACAAAGGATTAAAGAGACCTCCGTAAACAGCTAGTCCAGGGAATACAGACATGACAGAAATGTTTCGTGAGGTGCTAGTGGATGAATAGACAGGAAAGTCAGCTATAGAATAACAAAGAGAAGGAAACAAGGTAGCATGTATGCATACTGCAAAAAAATTACATATATTAGAAACACAAATATAACTTCAAGGCCCGGTATAGAGACTTCAATATTTGACTGACAGAAAACCATGAACATTTGTATGATCGGAACGAAGATTCTCACCTTCCACGTCCATCGACAGGCTTTGTCAAGGGCATGCTTAGCACGTTTAACCTTCAGCAGAAACACCATCACCTGGACATGACATATATTACTTAGCACTAACTTCGAAGGGCAGCAATACTCGACATTCCGTATATAGTTACTAAAACAAAGTATATGCGAAGGCATTGGAATCTGAAAATTACCTGGTTGTACTTTTTGATAGCACTGGTGTCTATGATAAGCTCCAAAGGCCATGCCACCTGTTAAACAGGACATTGAAATTGTAATTTTGGAGAACATAATAGGGAGGTTGAGAAATGATCAAAACTGCAAATATAATGGCGGTACTTTAAGAACAGACTCTAAAGCCCAAGAAACCGAGAAACGTGATATAAATCATCCTACAAGACTATATCACGACTGAACCTGAGCTTGAATTTCAGAATTGTATCAGGAGTCAAGTAGACAAGAAGTCCATATGACACCGAGACTCAGTCCACTGAGTATTCACTACTTGGAAGTTCTCTATTAAATCTACTACGAATACCGCAAAATACCGAAGCGTGTATCTCTGCAACAGGTTTTCATGACTAAAGGATGTATCAATAAGTTTCCAAGTTTGTAATTGTAAGATAAATAGAACCTTATAGGTGAAGAACAACGAGTCCAGCGTTTCAATTCCAAAAGGAGCACGACCACCGATATGAAGAGGACTGGGACTAAGGCCAGGTCCCCGTTCAGTGCTATTAGTTGGACGGGGTAAGACCGTTGCAACTAAGGAATCAAGAGCAGGAATTGCCACTCCGTGTGAAGAACTACGCACTGACTCCTGTAACCATAAAACAACCAATCAAAGTGTGCACTGTGAGTTGGAACAGTGATGCCCCGAAGCTGGCAAGCGCGTAGGGTGTAGAATTTAGAATTGTTTTGTTACTGCCAGCCAAAGAGAGTATATGGGACCTGTAGCATTGTGTTGAGCTCATAGAAGTCATCCCAAGGCTCCCCACGGTCCAACTTATTGAATAATACAGATGCGAACTGTTGAAGTAAATCACCTGATACACAACATCAACCGTAATTATGAAGCAGAAATGGTGATACCAGAATCTGCAAACCAAAATTCATAGATTGGGTCCGTAGCGAGGGTACTGTCATACTTTCACGTATCAGTATAACAAGTACAACGGTACAACCGTCCGAGTCTTTACTTCAGTTTCACGGAGAAAACATCAACAGATGCATCAGGACAATGTGTGAGAGACGAAGCGGCATTACAACATAAGTAAGAAGAATGCAGCAGAAAAACATCCATGAATTGGCATCTAAGCAATGTAAATCCTCAAGATATCTCCTCCACTTCAAATATCAAACAAACGACATACTTGGAGAGCGACGTACCGGAACCCACTAGGTAGATTGCCCTCAGCAAAGCCAGTTCTTCCATGAGACGCCATTCACCCATAAGCTTAGACAAAAGCCTTTGGCCAACGTAATCAACCTGTTTGGAGCAGAGAATTAAAGATGGAGAATGCACAATATAATTACCATGTTATGACAACTGGTGCGTACGCTCAAATCCGAAACTCAATTGACGGAAGTTGGAGAGGAGCGAATCAGAACCTCTACGGGAAAAAGCAGAAACAGCTTAACAGTCAACAAAGAGCAATGAGTAGTGGCACATACTAAGAAAGGTCCTGAGGTGAATTACAGATCTTCTCCCTAGGTTCACGTCATGTTGTGTGTCGTAATGAAGTGAACTGTAACCACCAAACTATTCAATCGTAGCAGTTTGGAAGCTTGTTAAGGATTTACTAGCTCATACAGGGCTGTAGTGGGCCTACCTGCTTCTGGATAAAGGACGTCAGGCACTCTTGAAACAAAACAGTCGGTGCAGGTGTTGTGTTGAATGTTTCATCCTGGAGTCGTTCGAGCACTCTCACAGCCTTTCGGTTTGCAGTTTGAAACGGTAGTTGCTCGGAGACATGACATTTCTCCTACACCCCATCCTCCAAAACTCAGACTAGCACATAAAATTCAAGAAAGTGGTAGTAAGTGCTCATGCACTTGTGCTGCTAGCTTAAGATTTGAGCGGTCCGTCAAAGTTATTCAATATACCATATAGAACCTCTCATCATTAAAGAAGCAGGTTTAAACATCAATTTTGAGGAATAATCCTATCACCCTTACTTGAAAGTGAGGTAACATTGTCGGGAAAGGTAGTAATTTCTCCATAGCTTCTAAATCTTGTCTATCGTGAAGAAGTAACACTTTGCCACATCCAGGTCCATGATTGAAATCGGTTACTGAGCTTAAGGCAAACTCATCGTTTTTATACATCTTATTCCGAGAGAGGGCGGAACATCCATTCTTGTATCCATCAACGGTTTCTAGATGCTCTTGAAACGTAGATGATATCGCTAAGGGCCCAGAATTGAAAACAGCACTACGCAGTTGTGTATCATCCAGCGCAGGTAGTTGACAGTAGCCTGCCAGATTCAGCCAACCCTTCAGTATGCTCTCGCGAGGCACTTGGGTACTATGAGATAGGAGAATAGATGTTCCAAATCCCTTCAAAGCGCACGGGCCATCCCCGTCGACAGGAGCTATCGTCACAGTATCATCTGGCGTAGAACTCAAATTGGATGATCTTGTAACAACGTTACTAACTCCCGAGGGGATCTCCGAGTACCCCAAGATCTGTACCATTCCCCGCCTTACCGTTTGTCCATCATTTCCTCGCTGTGTGAAGGAATCCCCCAGTTTCAAATTTTGCGTCTCAAAAGGAGCACACAATAGTTCCTCCCTGCTTGAAGGTGCATAAATAGAAGTCACATGTCTCCCCTGCTCAATAGACTCTGTATCAAGCGCTCCCACCTTACTATGTACAATATTTGAAGTTTCCCCGAGAAGCTTCAACAATGAAGAACAAAATTGCTCATACAGAGAATGTTTCTGTTCAAGTGACCTATCACGGGTATAACTTGGGTTTGATGTAGGCGAGTCAATGCCAGAAGGTCCCTCGCCCTCGGCAGATTCCTTTTTCCCCAAAACTTGCATCAGTGACGAAAAACCGTCCGGAAGAATGTGCGGAGGAACTTTCGATGAACCATGAACGGCCTGTGAAGTTTCCTGGTTCCCTTCGTTGTGCTCCCTCTTCGCATACTGAAGAAGCTGAAGCGACTTACCAGCTGATAGTATTGCTTTCCCAAGAGGCTTCAAAAAGTTTGGACAGACCAGATTTTGAAGGGGATCCACTTGTAAAGACGATGCAGAATCTATGGACGTGTTAAGAAATTTCTGTCCGCTTCTGCTTGTTCCACCAGGGCTCTCAGGGGCACTAAAGACATTGTCTCTGCGACTCCCTGGGCTTTGAAATGGTGAACTGAACCTAGAGTCTTGCTCAGTAAATGCAATCTGATTTCGCAAATGAAAATGAGTCTCCCAAAAAGCGGAATCTTCTATTGGAACGGAGTTGTCCTCATAGAAAAATAGCTGCAGAGGGTACAAGGGAACAAAAGGCTGAGAACTAAGATCACTAGTCAAATAGAAGGCTCTAGATAAACATACCAACTGTACTGGGAGCAGACAAAATTTGGAACCGAAGAAAGCCTCACCAACAGGAAAACTATCTGATACAAGAGTTCTGTACGATGTATAAGTGGCGTACAGAACCCAAATAAGGGGAGACCTATTACCTCTCCAGCAGGATCACTGAGTATGCCTTCTTGCAACCAAGAATCCAAACTCTCAATCATTGGCCGTATACAACCCACTAAAAGCAGAAGAACAGTTCCATACGCGTCATCCTGTGAAATCAAAGGCATGAAAGGAGGCTTAGCTGGTGTGGAAAATGATCGTGTGAGAGAATGCCCAATAGACCGACCAAGTAATAACCGACTGGCTACATAGTACCATACATAAAGTAATATACTTGTAACTACTGCCCATTATACCTTTCTAACAACCAAACCAGTCACCCCGAGATGAAATACAATAATGGAAGTGCTGATCGAGGAACGGCAAGGGGACTACCGCTGAAGAGAAGTAGACAGTTCCAGGCTATTACAAGAACCATTAAAAGAGGTATCTCAAAGAGCCGTCCCGTGTCCAGGAGGAAAGTTGTTACCGAACAATGTTTACTATTCAAGGGGGATTGACCTGCAGTGAAACTTGGAAGGTGGAAGAGGTTTTAACGTCGCAATTAACGCTCTCAGGGTCCACAGAGCAATAATTCTTTAGAGCAACACTACCCAGAACCAACAAAGGCGATCAACTCCTTTATCAACTGGCTCAAAAACCAGGAGCTTCCAGATTCTGGTCGCACTTCTCTGACTAACGCAGGAATCTGAGAAAAAAATCTCTCCACAACAGTTCCATCCAAGCTAGAGTAAACAAGCTTGATCTCAGAGGAAACATGGAGATTGAGGAAGTTAATCCTACGTAGACTAAATCGACTGGAAATTTGTAGATTTGAAATTTGAAATATCAGTAGAAGTTCCTGTAGTTTCAATCGACCTCCACTCGTCAAAAAAAGTCACAGCTTTGCAATTTAGTCAGTATGAGGCAAAATGGTCAATGTTTGACGTAAAAGCATTTCAGACTCTGGCCTCTCCCACAAGTTCCTCATAATTGTCATTTATAGGCACTGGATTGACGCTGAACGATTATTTGTGTAGCATAAGTGACATATGTAAAAGAGAGTGTAACTAAAAGAAGTATTTATACAATACTGACCATAAAGTCCATCTACTTTGTGTTCAATTTTGTGTGCAGCAAAGTTCTTTGCATCAATTGCTCCTTTATCAGTAACCACTGTATGCAAAGCTACGTACTTTGTCCGGATAGGAAGTATGAAATTGCAGTTGCTGCGCTGTTGTCTAGAAACAGACTTTACATGTGTGTTGACAAGGGAAGAGAAACCGCCTCGGGCAGTCGCATGCTGGATAAGTAGAATACTTACTTCACCATCCTGAAGTAAACAGAAGGCGTCAAGTTCTTCGTACAAAGCTGATAAAATGTGTGTGGCCAATTCAGCAGCACTGACTTTACTTGCAAACAGTCTGTCAGGTTCAGGGATCGCAATATCAACGACGTGCTCCAAAAACTCTGCACCTGCAAATACCCTGCCCGTTCATGATATTAAGATATCGTAAGATAGTATTAGAAACTGCTTACCATTCCTTACATCCACTGCTAAGGTCTGTCTATACCTTCCGGAATTATACGATTGTAGTTCAGACGTGACATTCTCTGGAAGTTCCACGACACACACAAAGTTCTATGCACCATCAATGCAATGTGCTTCTAACACCCTGAAGCTTCAGTACTACTATCAGATCTAAAAAAATGAAGTTACTATCAGTTACAAGGAGTTCCAAACCTTGACAGATTTGAAGAAAGGCTCAAAAGAGTGACTTTAGTCGATCCATTTGCTGCTGTAGCCTCCAATTCTTTCACTAGAGCAGTCTTTCGTAAAGACTAGTGTAGCACAGACACAAATACAAATTAATCGAGAGTCAGACGTAGTCCTGCAATGAAGATAATGGAGTAGATAAGGTATAAAGGGTCACGCTATTGCTGGATAGAAAATCATTCCGACAGCAAGGGCGTCAACGATGGAGGACAAATGTGAAAAGCAGATTATTCTTGACACTGTCCTCCCAACCCACGTCTAGACCTCCAAATCAAGAGAAGGTGCTAAGAGCATAGATAGGCCTAAAGTGATCGCAACCAGATTCCTTGATCTTTTGAGGAGCGTAGTTCCCCACTACATCCTAAACATTTGTATATCATCCTCTGTACTGGTGCAAGGACCAAAAAGTCAAAGCATCTGTCCTTGAGACAGATGCTTTAAGATGCATTGCTAATAAGCAGATGACATCAGAAGTTGACATCGAAAGAAGTCAAAGGAAATGAAATAGAAACATAAACAGAAAGGAAGCACTCAGCAGCGAGCGTACCTACTCTTCAAATTACAAACTTCACCGCATATTCCAACCCCGTCTATTGAGTTAGACTATGAGAAATCCGTGCACAAGAACTAGGTTTCAGTGTCACGTGAATGAACTGACTGCTCGACAGGACATGATATTCTACACCGTTCTATGTGCAAAGAAGGTCGAGAATAATCATCTGAGTATAAACGATGCTTGAAGCAATGCATACCTCGAGTCGCATGAAGACAACACTCGCGAAAGCTTCCAAAGTTGGATGGGCATGTGCTATAGGCCTCAACCAACTGTCAGTCGTGTCTTTCATCACACCCCTTACAAACAGCTCCACCCGGCGCAAACTGGTAGCAGCCCGGCTGAACATGTGAAGGATATGAGAGAGGCTCGATTGAGACAAGTCTGACACATGGATGCCGTTTCTCACACGGAAATATTGGGCTTGATCATCCCAAGGTATATTATGAGTGGGATAACCTTGAAGGACTTGAAGGACGTCCCGCACCTATTTACGCAAGATTTATCAGTGATCTCTGGGGCTGTAAAAATATGAAAAGTAGCCTGAAGGCAAATTTTATAGGAGAACTTAGGGCAGCATCTCAAGTAACTTCACTGGCAGTGAATCAAAAAGTGCGTAAGAAAGTAGTCACCTTAAATCCTATTCCAGATCTATACCACTAAAGTAACGGCAACTTCGTCAGAGCAGCCAGCCAACCTAGAAGGTTAGCAGCAATGTACTGATGAGGAAATATGCAGCCTAAGTATGCAAGTCAGATCATACCAGAGATGTTTCATTTGTTCTAGAGTCATGCTTTGGCGCAGCAAATGGAAGGTTATTAGCCCGGAGGTGAGTGATGTGGTCTATAAGAGTCTTTCCACTATGCCCGCCTGCACGTGCATCAAGAGGCAAATTAAATCCCAGCCAGCATTCCTAGGTCCCAAACTTCATAGAGTCACGAGCAAGAGCACGAGGCTAAACTTAAACACTCCCATTCTCTTGCGTAAAACATGTTTCAACAGGACTGAGGTTATGTATCGTGTGAGGACACCTTCTTGAGCTTTTGTTGTAAATTCCATGGCGTCTGTTTCCTCAATGTGTCATAACCAGCTGTTACTATCACATACGTTGTGCATGAACTGATGGAAGGGAATTCAAATTTCCCGCTCCAATTATGTCTGCATTGAATGGCGCTCTCCGCCGTTCTGATCGTCAATTACGTAGGACACCTTTTCGTTTTATCCTTCTGAAGCTGCAACTCAAAGGTCTCATCGAAGATACTATGAAAGCAGAGAGCCATAACCATCCGTTCATCACGGTACAACTCGGGATCTTCACCTCCGCACCAATTCACTGGTACGCTATACACTCCAATGTGCTTCTGGCCGATCCAAATTTTACGCTTCGTGATAAAAGAACGAGCGCAGCCACCTCGTCAACTCCCTGTCTATCTGTAGCAAATTCGCAAGACTTAAAACTATATAGGAGCTTCACATGCTCCATTTCTCTAATTGAACTGATCCTCCTAGCCCTCATCTCACCTGTGAAGATAAAGCACATGCTCAAAACATCAAACATGAAATACAAATTCACACTTCCTTGCGTGACTCCGGAGTTCCCTCCCATTCAGTGCTCGCAAAAGAACCACAATCTATCGGATGTCATCAATCCTGGAGAGCACGAAAACATAATGTCCATGTCCATGTCCAAGTCCAAGTTCTCCTTCAGCCTAATTCCCAGCTTCAATGGTCGCTACTAAGCAGCAGAGTTCAAAATTGTTCTTGCACAGAGCCGGCCATTGTTACATCACCCGTAGATCACCAAATTTGCAAAACGATTTCAATTCCCCTTGATGTGGTCCCATGAAGAAATTCGAATTACACCTGGAACGGAAAGGTCGCACAAAGTTGACCCCTCCCGTAACTATTTTCTCAAGAGCTTCGAATCAAGCCGTCCAGTTTTGCTCCCTTTTGGAGGTCATCGGAAAGTTATCATTGCTATTCACACAAGATGAAAAAAAGCATTGGGACGGATTCAAGCATATTGGAGTCTAGCCCCATTTTACCTCGTTTGTCTCTCTCTCCCTTGTAGGGCTTGATGGGGTCTTCCCATCCTTCATATGTTCTATGTGGTCGCTTTTTCTGTCATCCAAGCATTTGGTCCATTAAGGAAGTCCATCAAAGGCCCTTTTTAGGAAGTGAAACTCTCCAATCCTCGACAAATTCGGTGTGATTTTTCCTTTTAATGATACATCATAGGACCTAGCTGCAAAAGTATCGTTGGAAGCACTAATTCTTCTTCTGATGAAAACAAGAGATTTCTACGGATCCACATCCCAGCTATTTGATCATGGAATTATCACACTTCTCTTCATTAGTGTGTATAACGTCGTAACAGCTTCAGAGAAGTTTTATGGTGTCCACCTAGAAACTGTTGTGATCGAACGGCTTATGTCGAGGGAGGTGAGGAATGGGCATCCTCGTTAGTTCCTACACATCACAACCCAAACACCAACTAAACATATAAAAAGATGGGATGGCTTGATGGGAAGACCCCCATCAAGCCGTACAAAGGGGGGACAAAAGAGGTAAAATAGGGCTAAGCCCCAACACCAACTAAACTATGATGGTACTTCCATGGTTCATCAAGGTGACAAAAGCTCTCAAGTCACCTCAATTTGCAAGCTGGTGTAGATCATTTTACTATAAAATACCCTTATTAACAAATAGTTCCGTAAAATTAGAGTTAAGATACTTCACGTTTGCTTATATTTATGTTTGTCCGTCACAGTAAAGAATTAAAGTCGTATTAAGCAGTATACTCTATACGTTACTAGAAAATACGGAAGAGAAAAATTTAGGTGTTTATTTCATTGCACAATTTTGAAGACTTACTACGACGTAAATTATAAGTTTTATCCGTTATAGTTTGAGAAACTATTGATAATAATTTGAGTCTAAAGCGTAGAATCTGAAAGGCAATTATATTGATCATCGAGCTTGTGGACTGGAGTTCGCTATGGAGTTTCTCAAGAATCTAACACACCTTTTGAGTGATAGACATCCATAAAATTGGGGAACTAGTCTTATTGCATATGAAAAGCGATGCTCCTTGCACTTATCCGAAGATGTGAACTTCATTGAACATTTTATTTCATATCCAATCCACTGTTCTTTTCGTTTGTATTGTAGGATGAGAAAAAAATTAAAAAAATCTAAAAGATCACTGCAAAGGTAAAGGAGAAACAATCCTTACTTCATAAGGAAAAAAACCAAGTATAAACCATGCTTCAAGCGTATATATTATTCTGTATCAATTCTCAAGGTAACTTTGAATAGAGGCATATTTGCAGGATTGTAGATTAAAACAAAATTTCTGGCCAAGTTTTGATTCTTATCATGTTCCTTTCTGTCCAAATTGGAAATCTTATTTCTAGAATAATGATAATATTTTTATGTTTTTTATTAAAAACATAAATATAATATATTATTTAAATTACTTTAAAAGTTAATATACCCATAGAAAATAAAGAAACAGAGCGCATTAACAGATCGAGGTTTATACAGGTAGAATGGCTATATGAAAATTCCATCGATGTATAGTAAAATGTTGTGCTAACCTTAGGTACAGGTTTAAACATACTTGCCTCGCTATGTATTTTATAGGTCATAATTTTAATCGTAGTCTTAAACCATCCTCACCGTCACATTGCAGATTCCACTAGTAAGTAAGTAGTCAGGTGACAATCGAGCAAAATTGAACTTCCTGAATCTGTCGAGCAAGAGGGGGGGGAGGGGTTTTAGCGACGGCAAGGAGAAGGAATGAGAGGAATTTGCATGTGCATACTAGGTTAGATGATGTGAGTGAGTAGATGATTCTTTCTATTTTCAATTTTGATTTCATTGGTGTTTAAATTGAAAGATAAGGCTATAGAAAATTTTGTATATTTAGATTGATATATTGAGTATATTAAGATTTTTCAGAATTTGGAATGATTGTTTTAATATGAGAAAAATGGGTTGAGAATTTCTATTTTTAATTTTTTGGTTTTTTATCCTAATTTCATCAGAATTTAGTTTGAAAACTATAGAGATATGACATTTGAATGATGAGTAAATATAGTATTTAGGGAGAGTTTGAATTTATGGTCTTGCAAATAAAGGGAAATACAAGACGAAGCATATCGTGTTATTCTTGTGCTAACTATTCTACTTTCCAAGATGGGGTTGTCTAGAATAGCCCTAGATATACCATACCAGGTGTGTCATAGACTCTCTACCTTGTAAGGGGTAAAAACCCATATCAAAAAGATGCACATGACTATCATTGGAGCATTTAGGATACCCATGTGAGGCAAGCAATCAAGACATAGTTGACATTTGGGACTATACTATGTAGATCCTCTTGTTGATTGTTATAGGGGTACTAATCAAGTTCTGAGAGTGGTTAGAATCCCAAGTGAGTTAAAGTTTTAGGTTATTTGAGGTAAGTTCTCCACATTCACCTTGATTTTGTAGACTTCCTCCTGCACTCTATGATGAAGCTAGACAAGCTTTCTATTTACCATTTGATTGTTGGCACATAATCCTGTAGATGGGTTAGCATAGTTCTTATCTCTCTTAATCCTACAATAATGTCTTTGCTATATTAAAAGGGAGCATGTAGGGCAAAGAGAGGTTGTTGCTAGATTTTGCAGACTCTAAGTTGAAATTGGACTATCTTACAAGTGAAATCTATTTAGGCAACACATTCCAAGAGAAAATTTCAACAATAAGATATTATAGATTCTACTCAATTACAACAATATAAGATCAAGTTGACGAGTATAGTAAAGTAATATAAATCCTACACCTTTGTCTATGGCTAAACCTACAAACACAACTTTTACATCCTCAAGTATGAGAAGGAGTACCATTAAAAGTCTTGGAGTATAAATTTGAGAAGTTATTATGTCTTGATAGATTCCTTTTAGCACCTATATTGTACAATCTCAGACTTCCACCCACAAAGCTTTTCAAGGATGGTTTATGAGTATCTTAAAAATTGCTTTCATGTAGATGATTGCTCTAGTAGTTCTATAAAGTTGTTCAAAATGGCTATAGAAATTAGCAAGAGAGAAGTTCATATGCCAATTAATAAAGTGCTAAGTGCTACTTGATTTTTTAATCAAGTTATATTTGACTTCTCACAATAGCAAAGGATATACAAAGCATTAGAACAATTACTGTTGTAGAGGTCTTTTTGCATCTTGTTTGTAGTATTATTATTCTTCAATATAGCTCTCAATTTCTACAAACACCTAAGTCCATATTAATTTAGAGTTGCTACAAGATATTGTAAGGCTCTCTCTCACACTCCATTAAAGCATTCCTAGATATCCATCCAGATTGAGTTGTACTACAAGTGGATGTTGAGAATGCTTTCAATAATATCTCACGTGCATCTTATCTTTAGAGAGCTTAGGGAGTTTGGTGGATCCTTAATGAGCCTTAATCCTTTTGTAAATTCCTTTTATAAATAGATAAATAAATTCCTTTCTTTATGCAATTTCTTGTAGGAGACAATCATTGTTCTTTAATTATTTATTTCTATACAACAATGAGATCTTTTAGGAGTACGTCTATTTGCTATAGCTTATTTTTTAGCTCTCTTGTCTACAACATTGGCTATTCTATTCCCTCCTTGATAGACATTATACACACTATTTGCACTATAGACTAGACTATGTAGGATTTTAACCACTTGACTACCAAGCTTCATCTTTAAGCTTAAGAATGAAGGTAAAAAATGCATTACATGGTCCCTTTTAAGTATTATCTTCAACTCTGGTGTAATAATATAAAGTTAGCATAAGCTAAATAGAGCTAATAGCTTGTAGAGTTAGTATATAGTTAGGAAAATCTAAGAATATTCTAGAACTATCCAAGAAGCTTCTTGTCAAGAAGCTCCTAGAAACCTTCCAAGATTGAGTAAGTTGTATGTTAAGTTGATGGTTAGTTTAGCTTGTATGCTGCGTAAACAACTACCTTAGCTTGCACTCCAAGTAAGGTGGATTCTAGAAGGAAACTTCCTTGGAAGCTTCTTGGGATCATTGTACCCAAGCTATCTATAAATATCAAAACCAAGCTCAGGCTAGGCATTGGAAGTTCCTATTAGCAATAATTTCCAAGATGATCTTCCATTCTCATATTTTTCTATGGATCTTTTACATTTGTATTAGAGTAGAAATGGGATGAATGGAATTTATCGACCACCAAATCCATATTTACTAATCCTTTGGGATTTTTATATACATATATTACAAAATCATCATTTCATGCAATTCATCATTTCACACTTTGATCAAAAATTTATGAATGCAATCACCTTGTTTGAGGAACCATTGATTCTTCCAATTGTAACTTATCAAGAGTGGTGGAACATTTATATGTTAACCTACACATTTGCAAGTAAGTAATTTGGTAGAGTAGTAGCTATGGTAGCAATGCTTGAACTTATCATTATTATGCAACAATAGATAAAACATCTTACTTGATTAATGGAGGAGAGAGATTGTTAAAGTCAATGATAACAATAGACAGTGAGAAAAACTTTATGAGAAGAAGAAGTGCACTTTTCAAAACCTAAGCCATTTGAAGGTAATGATTTTTTGGGTTTAGTAGAGAACTTTGTGTTTAATTGTGAGCAATACTTTGAAGCTACAAATCTTCTAGATGAACGGAGATGGATCCTCTTGGCTTGGAGCTAATTGGATAGAGTGGAAAAACTATGATGGAAATTTTTAGTTGAGCAAGCTCAATGACAATTTGTTGCTCTAATCTCAACATGGGAAGAATTTAGGATTTCAAGCAATGAATGCTACATGAGTTGCACAAAATATATTGTAAAAATTGGGGCATATTGGTCTTTAAGGAGCTAAATCACTCAATTCCAAATGATGTAGATTCTAGAGATACAAGAAGGCAAAGCTTTAGATTAGCTTGTTAGAGGCTTGGAAATCAATGTACCAAATTGGAAGTAACCATATGCAAGCCTGGACATTTAGAAGAGACCATGCAATTGGCCAAGCACTTTGATTTCTTGGTTGCATGACTTGGTCTTGACCTAGACCTTCACAAAATCTACAAATACATCACCCATGGGCAAAGGAATTTACATTCCAAGTGATCTCCTTTGGTATTGGAGTATCCTCTGCATGGGCATTCCCCTCCAACAAGTCACCAAGCCAAGTAACTGCACCATTGAAAACTAAAACTGATGCTGCCATGGTCCCGGACTGTAGTGAGCCAAGACTGCCACTACTGAAGCGTATTGGTAGACAACATACCCGTCGCTCACCAAACTGCCAACCTGGTCTATAGGAGGCTGTCTCCTCCCAATAGTCAATGTTGAAACTCATGGGGTATAACACTGCTCCCCCAACTAGCACATCATATGACTTAACTATTGTCATAATAGCTTGAGCTCTCACCACCAAGGTATCAGTTGGATGACCATGCTGAACCTGGACAACAAGCTCCCCACGTGTGATAACTGTGTCAAACCACCACCTAGAGAAGTCTGGATCTGAAATGGACGCCTCTCCACATCGGTCTTCCATAACTCTAGACCGACAATTGCAGCCTTCCCCAACATAAGGGGTTGCGCACTAGAGTCTAACAAGACTCTCTGTGGTATATAGACCTTCCCTAAAGGTCCCACCAAATGGAAAATCCCCCTCTAGTTATCCAATAGGCCAACACCAAGTGTGAACCGTTGTCATGTTGTGGTTTGCGTAGCCCATAAAAAGTGACTTATCATAGTTTATCTCCACGTTAGTGGAGTAGGTTGCATGCTAGATCCGACGGATGAGATGTTGCCATGTGAACCATCTATGTACATGTATGTGATTGGCCATGTGGGTTACAATCTTATCATGTTTGAGGGCTTGGATGAATAAAGAGGAGGGCAAGTAAAGAGCTGGGTGTGTTTTAGTTTGGAGAGTCTCGAGGAGAGAAGCAAGTTGGGAGAGAGTGGTAGCAGAGAGCGAGTGTTAAAGCATCGGAGGAAGCATTCAAGCATGAGATGTCCCATGCTCCCGATCTGCCACTCCTGAATCCTTTTCTCATCAGGCTTCAGATTTTACACCGTGACGACTTACGGGATTGGTTGGCAGCACATTTCGGGATGGTGTTTGTGGAATCGGTGATGGGAAACCCAGATCCTATTGTCCTTCCGGTGCTTACTTATGAGAATGTCTGGGACTTGACAATTTATGTCCTTCTATAGTTGGGGAATGCCTAAAATTTCGCTCATAAGCTTCAAGGTGGAGTTGTGGGGTCCATTTGTCAAAAAGTAAAAGGAGTAAAAGGAGTAAAAGACAAATGTGCAAGAACTTGGGTCTCAAGGGGAAAGTTGGGAGTTTTTTGACCATCGGGGGAGTTTAGGGAGAGCATTCGAGGAATGGAGGATATGGTTGGAAAGAGGAGACAACAGGCTACAATTTGAAGACAGAAATCACTCGATTTGAGCTGAGTATGAGAGGGATATGATCAATTGAGTGAAGGGGGGTTGAATTGATACCTAGGAGCACAAAGTAGTCAATTGAGGGAGTTTTTTGAGACTTTTTGACTATCTGTCAATGGGATTGGAGAGTAGACAATGTTCTTACAGTACTGAGTGCAATAAATTCCAGTTTTGGGTCAATCTCAAATCTGATCCCATTGATTGAAGTTGAAGCTTATGGGATGGAAGGTGTTGGAGAAAAGCTAATGATCAGGTTTGGAGTTTTGGTCACTCCCCAAGTTGCAGTTCGAATTTCCTTATGAAAATTTCCATAGTTGTTGGTGGATAGGTTTAGCTCCTCTGTGTGAAAGTTTCATGTGAATTTTTCAAATAGAGAAATCAGGATCTTGGATCAAGTATACCTGGGTCTGTAGAGCTCACAAGTTAGCCCAGCTCAGGAATTGATCCACATCTAAAGACTTGAGTTGGATTAGGCTACAAAAATTTGCAAGAGGTTAGAGAAAAACACAACCAGCTATTGTGGAAAATTTGGGTGGTTCTAGATCTGTGAAAAGTGAGATCTGATGCAAAACATCCTACTGAAAATACTGTCATAAGCTCGGTAGAGCAAATTTTCCTTTCATCTTGATTGGATATCAAGTCTCATGTCCTGTGACTATGACTGAGAGTTTCAGGTTGCCAGAGTGTTTGTGAGGATCAAGTGTATTTCTGAATCAGAAATTTGGGGGAAATTTGCCAAGAACCAGGAGCAAACCCTAAAAAGAAGATTTTGAAATTAGGGTGAAGTCCAAGAAAAACCCTGGACAACTTTGAGAGATTGTAAGGAGAGTTGTAGTGATCTAATTGAAGTGTATTTTTTATCATTGGAAAGCTTATTTTACAGGCTTTCCATTAAATTCTAGATCACTCAAATCCAAGCTATGTAGAAATAGTTACTTGCATATGAGCTGCGCAGACTTTTCCCATCAAAAAGACATAGAAAATCCCCACATGAAGTAGAAATTTGTTGAGATTTGAAGTACAGATGGGAGGAGGCTTGGAGTACAGGTTGGAATGAGCTTGATGACAGAGCACAAAGGCCCTGAAGCTCTTTCCCAAAAAAAAGTACAGAGAGTTGTTGCCTTTTTCTTGTGATTGGATCCTCTCTATACTTGTATGCCTGTTTGTACGCCCAGTTGGCTTGGATTGGTGTGCGGGCGTTGCGCTCAGATTATTTCATTCTAGGAGTGCTGTGTATTTCTCCTTGGTTATGTTGGAAGTGATGACCAGCAGACCAGGAGTGCGTGTTGTGATGACATGTCAGGTTGCCTGGTACTATCCTTCTCGATAGCAAGAATATTAGTCCTGAGAAAGGAGGGTTCCAGCAATAAGGGTCACATGTGTGTTTTGTCGAGTCATTATGGTTTACCTCTAGCCTCTGATTTGTAGTCTCCATAGCTAGGCACCTTGTGTGTTCCTAGAGAGAGAAAAGGAAAGTACAACACCGTGCTCTCTCAAAGGCCGGTCTAGCTGGCAACTCCTCTAGTCTAGCCGTTACTGCCTGCCATAAACCACTGGTCACTGAACGGATCCCATGCTCCTCAACCAAGTCAACTCCACTACAAACCACCTTTGTTCTAGTAGTAGGAACCGCATCATCCCTACTCTCACACAGCATGGCAGCCAATGGGAACACTAAGGCTGGGCCACACTCCCAATGTAAACATGTCATTGGCCAAAAACAAAGGAGACCGCATAATCAGCTGAGCCGCCTCCAACATCATGCTAGACTCAGTCTGTGTAATAGTAGGTGGCTGACTAGTAGGTAGTCTATCATGTACTCCATCACTACCTACCACACTTGCATTGGGACGTCTAGGAACCATGGATGTCGTCCGCAATGCCTCAGATAGCATAAAAGACTAAGGAGGTCTGACTTGTCTCCCAACCTCTCCTCTTTGTAGGTCCAACTCCATTGATGCTCCTCTAGGCTCTCGAGCACGTACTACACTCCTAGTCACTCTTGTAGATGCATCCACTTGTGCTGCTCCGCACATGAAGTTCAAAGCATCTCTGTCACCAACATATGAGGTGGAAGCCTCAGCACCCAAATCTGATCTCCTCTGAGCAATAACCATACTAGCCAATCTCTGCTTCAATTGCTCAATCCGAGTAGCCATAGTTGTATCAAAAGTAAGGGCGGGTATTGCACTCCTACTAGGTATAGATCCTCTACACCACCTCTACCACCTCATCCTCCATGAATTGGAGCTCCTCTACTACCTGCCATAGCAGCCCTACCACTCCGTAACTCTAAGTGTAGGTCAAAACACCAATCACTAGTGTGACCAAATCTGTGGCAATGCTCACACTACCTCTATGTTGACTGTGATGCACCCAAGGTATTAGGTCCACTGCCTTGAGTACACTCTCTCTGATGGTGAGGTCCCACAGGTCTAACAAGCAACACCACCACTCATTGGCTACTGCTAACCCAAAAATGAAGGTAAGGGTCTAACTCCACTAGGCCTTCCACTCGCTCCATAGGATCTAGGCTGTCCACCCTATCCTCAAAAACCAATTGGGCGTGGTGCACTCTACTACACTCTAGAAGAAATCACAACCATGGATGAGGTCTCCCTACCAAATCTAGATGTCACCACCTTCTCCTCCACCATGTTGAGCTCAATACACTTAGCCAAACCAAAGACCACTGGCAAAGTAGGTGAAGTAGCCTATAACAATGTAGCATCACAAACTCTACATTGCAACTCCCTATCCAATATCCCCTACCAAAACTAGACTGCTTAGGCCTTAGTAACTCCTTGAGTGAAACTGATCAGCCGCCTCATGCGAGTGTATGCCTCACGTAGGCTCTCTCCAACCTTCCGTTGGAAGTCCTGCAAGCTCCTCAGCTTGTTAGTCCGCACTCCCTGGTAGTTTTGCCTCAAACACTAGAAGAACTCCACCATGGGGTTAAACCCTGGTACCACACCACCTCCTATAGCGGTACCTCCACTCGTAGTAGCACTATCTTCAGCTAGTGCACTTCCACTAGCGCCACTAACACTACTTGAGCTAGAACTCAACAGTATAGCCAATCTACTCCTGGCCACCAAACATGAAGTGAGAGAGACATAGTTTGGAGACCAATACTATCTCCATAACTTGATCTCCTCCAAATGAGCTCTCCTAAACTCATGGTAGTCATCCATTAGTGGACCTTCTAGATGCTGAAACAACCCCTTCCATGCCATGAAAGGTGTAAACAAAGTCGGATTCCACATCTATTGTAGATCACACCAACTATCAAACTCTTGGATGAAGTCATCCAACTCAATGGTCCCCATTGTACCAAAGTAACGCCTAGGGCCTTTGGAGGCCCTATAAATCTTGTCCATATCCCACAACAATGGTGCGGACACACCAAGTGCACTCTCAAGTGAATCAACTCCTGTGTCAAACTCCAACTCAGAGTCAATATCCTCCCTCATTGGGACATGAGATACAGGTTGATACTGAGTACCACTCCGAGTAAACTCACTATGTACTACAAGGCTATCTCCTCCGGAATCCCCAAAGAACTCCATCGTGACAAAGTAACCGCAACTGCAAACTGCAATAGCAAACCGGAACAACAAATTGCAACCGCAAGTACCCCACCAAGTGCCAACACCAACTAAGCACCACCTACTAATGTAACTCTAACCGAGATAACTATACTAGGGGAAATGTCAACCTATAACCTGCTATCACAACATGCACTCTCACGGTCTGCAAGTCATCACTTCTTGCCTCACCGGAGAGAAACAAAGGTAGTTTGATTGGTCATCACTCCAGCCTCACTACCAAGAGCACACCAGAGCACCAACGCTCAAAAGTCAAGGCATCTCACACAAACGTGGTGCACAAACAGGAAGTAGAGAATGGAGGGGGTCCAATCACAAGAAATCTAAACAAAAACTCTTCATCTCATAAAACAACATGAGACTGACTCTGCCACCATTTGGCATTTGACATAAGAGAAGTTTATATCTACGTCCTAGGCTACCAAGATCACCATGAATGGGATCAAATTGCCTCTCCTAGCCAAAGCTACAAGTGTATAGATAATAGTGGTATAGTCACTATGACAACAAGTGAGGGTGGACCAGTTGGCTAGGGCACTAGTCTAGGAAGAGATTTAGGGGTCAAACCCTGTTGCACACAATCTAGTAGGATGGGCAGATTTTGCCAACCAATGACCAAGATCTACTCTAAACTAACTAGTCTCATGCCAACAAGCTGGATTGCTGGCCCTTCTAGGCTTCATAGCCCACAGCCCTATACCTCAAAGCCTCAGAATGCCCAAATGAGGCCTTTCTTCTTGCCACTTTGAACCTCCTCTAAAATTTGGCAAAACTCTTCCAAACTTGCAAAAGTCCTCCAAACTAGCAAAACTTCTCCAAATATGGCAAACAGCAAAACTCCTCCAAATCTGGCCAAAATTTGATGTAAAACTTAGCCGAAATCTGACATAAACCCTAAAGTTAGCTAACCACTAAATCTCCCACTAACTCTTCATTTGAGCCAAATTGAAAACACGGGTTTATTCAAATCACAAATTCATGAGAATAGCTTCCAAACTCCACCTTCAATTTTACTTTCTAAGCCCAACTCACAACAAATTGGTCATGCCTTCACCTCTTGAGCTCAAAATCACAACCATTGCTTAAAATTTGCTCCTTATGTGCTCAAAAATTGGCCAATGCTTCCACATACTATCTACCTTATTGCCAAATCTACATCAAGCAATGAGCTTCTGCACACTAGGGAAAAACTGAACTTCAATCGAGCTACCAAAAATCCACCGAGCTTGGAGATACCACCAACACTCAAAGTTCTTGTATCCAATTTCCCCCTTATTTCACTTCTCTGATGTAATCAGATTGTTTGCCACTCTCAACTCAACTCAACCCAAATCAATATTTGATCTATCACTCTATAAACTGCCAATAATTGGGCACTGATCCAAGCCACACCCACTCTAGCTAAGAGAATCCAGGTGATGCTTGCCGGCCTTTGTCCACCATAGCCAAGAACTCAAAGGCTCAACATCAAAGAAGTAAGCTCTTTTGAACTGCACTTCAAAAGTATACCCCTTGGACTTGAGCTAGGTCTAAACCCTAACAGTTCCGCTGATGGCACACTCGACGGTGCAAACGATGCAAAGTGACGGTGGGCTCCACCATGAAGTTAGTACTCCAAACACGAAATCTGACCGTCGAGAAATAGTCTTTGAGAAACTGCTGAAATAACTCTAACTACTATCATTGGAACTCCAATGTCCGAGCAATCTAGATGCGACAATACAAATGGCGTGACACCTTCTCACCAAAGGATCTAGAAGAACTTCAAATGACATTGACCAACTTATTGGAGAATTATTTCATAAGACATAGTACATCCCCCTTGTGGAGCACCAATATTATTTGTACTAAAGAAGCATGGAGAAATTCAATTCTATATTGACTATTTTGGTCTTAATACGTAAACTTTGAAGAAATGTAAACATAAAATTTGAAAAATATGTATTCCTTTCCTCAAATTGATGACTTGTTGGATCACTTAAGTGGCATAAAATACTCCTTCAAGTTGGATTTTCAAATTGGCTATTTGTAGATTCCAATTGATGATGAAGACATACAGAAGATTACCTTTTGTACAAGGTATGGGCATTTTGAATAAAGAGTTTTACCTTTGGGCTCATTAATGTTCAAATGACCTTCATGGATTAAATGCATTGATGGTAGATGAGCCATTTGATCAAATTTGATAGTGTTCTTGAATGATATTTTAATTTACAATAAGACAAAGATAAAACAAAAAAACCATGTGCAAGAAGTCTTATGACTCAAAATTCTACTATAACAAGTCCAAGTGTACCTTTTGGCATATAGAAGTTACCTTCTTAAGGTTTATAAGGCATATATAAGGTTTTAATGGAGGAGATCAAGATTTTAATAATATGGAGTTAGTAGAAGAGTTAGTACAAGCTAATAAGTTAGTAGAATCAACTACATATAACAAAAATAAGGTAGAACTAGCATAACCTAAGAATGCTAAGGATGTTCTAGAAGCATTGAGAAAGCTTCTTGGTAGAATACCCTAGAAGCCTCTAGGAAGCTTTGGGTGAGAAGCTTCTAAGAGCCTTCTAAGGATTGAATAACTTGTATGCCAAGTTGACAGCTTGCTTACCTTACATGACAAGTAAATTGCTAATTTAGCTTGCACTCCAAGAAATAAGGCTTTGAGAAGGAACCTTCCTTGGAAGCTTCTTGAGAACCTTGTCCCTAAATGGTCTATAAATACCGAGGCTGAAGCTCATGCTAGGCATGTGGAGTTTCACTCACTTGAGAGTTCCAATGTGATCTTCCACTCTTATCTTCCATTGTATTATTTCTCTCCTTGGTCATTTACAAAAATAGAATATGTCATGACATTTATGATGTCAAAGCTAGATTGCTAGAGTAGTAATGTTGGTCATAGGTATTTTGGTAGTTACTCATGGACTACTTGTTGACGGTCCAATTTCATGTGAGGGCTATTGATCACATGGTGGGACTATAACACTCATTTGTGCATGTGTGTGGTATTGTGATATTTAGCTTGGTATTACAAGTACTTGAGAGATATTGTTTATATAAAGATAAAGGATGGTTCTATGTTAGTCTATGAGCTGGCCTGTCTCTCACTTAGGATGAACCTCTGATGGCTATTATGGTAGCGCACCATGGACTAAGAAGGCAAGGAATCCCAACTCCATCATACTCCTTCAAGGCTAACACTCCAAGACTCAAGACATTGCTCACTAGAGAACTCAATGAGAGAGATAGTTGCAAATGAAAGGATGATGAGTACCTCCTCACCCCTTGTTTATATACTTATGAAATAGTTACGTACCAAAGTTACTAATTACCATAGTAACTCAAGTTACTAGACTAAAAGTCAAGTAAAGTCAAAAAGTAGAAAGGAATATCCATTCACATGGGCATATTCCCCTAAGCATGTGGTCTTATCTTGACCCAACCACTAAGTCAAGGATTCCTTCACATGGGCTACCCTTGGACTAAAGAAGAATCCAAAACAAAAAAGTTTGTGGGCCCAAGAGTTCTCAACTCTTTCCTCAAAGCCAAACACCTAGGAATGATACCAAGTCAACGCACTAAAATCCAAAATAGTGGTGCTCATCTTTTCTACTTCCTCTAAAGTAAGGTCCCCTCTATCTTAGCTATGACTAACTTTAGCTAAGCATGATTAATATAGAACCATCCTTTATCTCTATATAAATAATATCTCTTAAGTACTTGTAATACAAAGCTAAATATCACAATACCACACACATGCACAAATGGGTGTTACAAGTCATGATTAGCTAAATTTAGTCATAGCTAAGATAGAGGGGACCTTACTTTAGAGGAAGTGGAAAAGATAAGCATCACTATTTTATATTCTAGTGTGTTGACTTGGTATTATTCCTAGGTGTTTGCCTTTGAGGAAAGAGTTGAGAACTCTTGGGCCCACAAGCCTTCTTGTTTTGGATTCTTCTATAGTCCAAGGATAGCCCATGTGAAGGAATCCTTGACTTAGTGGTTGGGTCAAGATAAGATCACATGCTAGTGGAATATACATATGTGAATGGATATTCCTTTCTACTTTTTGACTTTACTTGACTTTTAGTCTAGTAACTTGAGTTACTGTGGTAATTAGTAACTTTGGTACATAGTTATTTCACAAGTTTATAACAAGGAGTGAAGAGGTACTCATCATCCTTTCATTTTCAACTATCTCTCTCTCATTGAGTTCTCTAGTGAGCAATGTCTTGAGTCTTGTAGTGTTAGCCTTGGATGAGTATGATGGAGTTGAGGTTCCTTGCCTTTTTAATCCATGGTGCGCTACCATGATAGTCATCAAAGGTTCATCTTGAGTAGAGACAGACCGGCTCACATTTTTGGTTCTATTGCCGTGATTTCTCTAGAAGGCAAGATAATGTTCCGCGTTCAATTTACATTAGGCAGAAGGAGGCTATGAGAGCTCACTTGGAGAGAACATTAAGAGATGAGAGGGTTGAACTTATGTTAGAGAACCAAGATCCATTTGTATACCCTATAGTTCATTATGATATCTTTGAAATGATTTTGTACATCTTGTACACATGAGAAGAATTGGAGAGATTGTGTGAGGTGGATTGCAGATTTTGGAGATTAAGGTAATTTTGGGCAAAATCTCAAGTTGAAGATCTGAACTTGAAATTTCTACACATGATAGCTTAGGTTGTCCTATAGTTAGAACACTTAGAATTATTGTGAGAGCTGTTATGCGCATTGGGGTAGAAATTTTGAAAGTTGATAGGGTAAACTGCTCCCGCAACTACATGCTCTCTGGAAAATTGTACACAGTTTTCCATTTCTTCAATTATTAGTGGATTGTTGTGAAAATCTCCAAGAAAATTTATTATGTTATATTCTACCTTTTGACACAAAAATTAGAGAGAGATCATTCTTTAGCAGGGAGTTATGAGTTTTTGAAGTTGTCGTGCGTATATACATCGCTACACAACATACATCGCTGTCAACATCATACACTATAAAAGCACAACTCACACATAAGTCATACATAGACTCTAAAGTGCCACAATTAATCAGATTGCTTAACACTTTCAACTCAACTCAACTCAGATCAGTACTTGATCTGTCACTCTATAAACTGCCAACAACTGGGCACTGATTACAGTCAAGCCACACCCACTCAAGCATAGAGAATCCAAGTGACGCTCGCCGGCCTCTGTCCACCATAGCCAGGAACTCGAAGGCTCAACATCAGAGAAGTGAGCTCTCTGGAGCTCACTTCAAAACTATACCCCCTGGACTCGAGCTAGCCTTGAAACCCTAACGGTCCCGCTGACGGCACACTCGACGGTGCAAACGGTGCAAAGTGATGGTGGGCCCCACCGTGAAGTCAGTACCCCGAACACGAAATCTAACCGTCGGAAAGTAGTCCCTGAGAAACAGCTAGAATAACTCTAACTACCATCACTGGAACTCCAGTGTCCGAGCATCTAGATGCGGAACTACAAATGGCGTGATAGCTGTCGTGCGTATATACATCGCTACACAACATACATCGCTGTCAACATCATACACTATAAAAGCACAACTCACACATAAGTCATACATAGACTCTAAAGTGCCACAATCGCCCCCCTAGCTGGCGGTTAGGTCCCTCTAACTCCAGATAGCCATCTACTCTAAGTATATGGTATACCCTCTAATGGGCAAAGATCAGGAGGCCGGGTGCTATGGAGCCCCATCGTTAGTCGCCTGTCTGCAATCTATACCATATAAAGAATGAACTAGCTATAGGTCAAGTACATCTAGGACATAACCACTGTCCCTGAGGAACCACCGTGAGGGGAGGAGTCATACATGCCATATGCCATCCTCTCGAACAGCTATCACACACTAACATAGTAGCAGCTCCACCAGAAGAGCCACATAACATACACCTCAAGCCTGCACGTACAAGTGCCAAGCTTGGGTCCATAGTACCATCAATGTTTGGGAGGTGGCATGGCGCACAATTGCGCACATGATCCTTCCAAAAAACACCATCACGTCCTTCTAACACAAGGACTCCAGATGGCAAAACCTCGCGCACTCTCAAGATAGTGCGGCCTCTAGAAACATCAAGTGTCGTCGGTGTTGTCTGCTGTAGATATACATAGTCACCTGGATGAAATCGACGGATCGAGGGTCTATAACCTCCTCCTCGAATGGTAGCATAGCGTAAAGTATCTCTATGCTGAGCAATTGCCAAGTTCTTGAAGGCCATCGGCATCACTCTCCGAAAGATCTTTGCCTGCTGAGAACATGCGCTCATCCATACATCAGGGTCATCTAAGTCCAAAACTACAGTAGCATCTCGACGAATGGCTGCAGGTAAATCTGGATCTCGTCCATAGAGTAGAAAGTATGGAGAGAAGGATGCTAAGGAGGCTTGCCGGCTGAACCGATAGCCCATGGCCAACCAAGATAACTGGAGATCCCAATCTCCCAAGTGGCCTCTCTGCAAACCATACTTTCGCAATCCTCTCTTCACCGTCTGAACCACTCTCTCTGCTAGGCCATCTGCCTCAGGGTGATCTCGGGATGTAGTACGATGATCAATCAAAGCCTTGTCACACAAGACCTGAAACTCTCCCAAGAACTCTGTACCCTGATCAGTCAAAACCTCAGCTGGTGCACCAAAATGACTAAGAACTCGATCCAGGAACGAGTAAGCTGTCCCTTCACTAGACTTGTCAGGAAGTGCCACCAACTCAATCCACTTGGTCCACCATCACCAAAACATACCGATGATGTCTCACAGTCAGCGGTAAAGGTCCGGCGAAGTCCAAACTCCAACGGTAACCCAATCCCATGATAGGTAATGGGTGTAACTGTGGCGTAGGAGCATTGAATGATGCTCTAACTCGGTCACAAACCACACATCTGGCAACAAACTGCTGTACCTCGGTCTGCATACCGCGCCACCAATAATGACTCTGGAGTAAGCTATATGTATGCTTTACTCCAAAATGTCCTAGCTCCTCATGAGCATGACGGACCAACTGTGGTCTCTGTGATGGAAGTGGTACTACTCGCACTCTACCATCCTCCCATACACGCAAAAGGTGTCTACCCTCCAATCTGAACCGTCTGGCTCGCTGAAGAACACGGTCTCTCTCCTTGGCCCCAACTGTGCCACCCACAACACCAGTGCGAAGATAGTCCATCACTAAGACATCATCATGAATGTCTCACTGAACTGTACCAATATCTTCACTCTCTGGATCTGTGACCTCAATAACTCCTCCTGTATGCGCTGAGAGAGATACCACCAATGTCTCTGCAAATATACACAGAAAGGCTGATGCATGCCAACCTGGCACCATCTCCTCATCTGTCTCACCATGCCAACGTGCTCCGGTCTGATCCTGCTGGCTGGGACATGGGTTTCTACTCAACCCATCTGCATCACGGTTCACCACTCCAGGTCTGTGAACAACCGTGAAATCATACTCCTGTAAAATCAGAGCCCATCGTGCAAGCTTCCCTGAAAGCTTGTCGGACTCCATCAACCACTTCAGCGGCTGATGATCAATGATGAGAGTGAAGGGGTTACCAAATAGGTAACATCGGAAATGTGCTACTGCCCAAACTGCTGCCAAGCACTCTCCCTCATATGAACTATACTTTGCCTCCGCTGAATTGTTGGAGCGACTAGCATAGGCCACCACAAACTCCTTCTCCTCATCATCATGCTGGGTGAGCACCGCTCCAAGCCCCAACATACTCCAATCAGTGTGAACCTGAAATGGTCGTCCCCTGATCGGTCTCCTCAAAATAGGAGCAGATGTCAACCTCTCCTTGAGCTTTACAAAAGCTCTCTCCTGCTCATCTCCCCAACACCACTCCTGTGTAAGCTTGGTCAGCTTCGTCAAGGCCTTGGCAATGGCACTAAATCCTCTAACATAGCGGCGATAGAAGTTCGCCAACCCAAGGAATGCTCGCACTCTGCTCACATCCGTAGGCCGAGGAATACGTGCAATAGCCTCCACCTTGGTCTGCTGAACACCAAGTCCTCCGGGGTAGATAGTGTGACCCAAATACTCAACCTGCTCATGGAAGAACCTACACTTCCCAGGATGTAATTTGAGTCCATGAGATCTCAACCTCTCAAACACCTCCAACAATTGTCTCTCATGCTCCTCCACAGTAGTGCTATACACCAAAATGTCATCAATATAGCACCAAGCAAAATCCAGTCCAGCTAGGATCCTATCCATGACCCTCTGGAACTTAGCAGGAGCATTCTTCAACCCAAATGGTAAGAATCTCCACTGATATAACACATCCTTGCCGTGAGGATCAATAGCCCAAAATGCTATCTTGGACTTATCTTCCTCCCTGATCGGCAACTAATGATATCCCGCTCGAAGATCCAAAGTACTGAAGACCTTTGCATGCCCAATCGCATCAAAAATCTCCTCCGGTGTAGGCATGGCATACCGATCAGCCCTGGTCTGTTGGTTGATAGGACGGTAATCTCCACACATCCGCATATCTGTATAGTTGCCATGCATATCCTTCTTGGCTGGCATCACTGTCGCTGATGCATACTCTCCATGTGAAATCTCCACCAAACCAGCCTCAAAAAGGTCACTACTCCGGCTCTGAATCAATGTCCTCTCCATCTCACTATATCGATAAGGACGTCGGAAAACAGGTGTGTCGCTAGTCAGCTCAATCCGTATACCAGGTCCCTTCAGAGCACCCAAATCCTTCATACTGAAGGCAAAACAACTCGTGTGACTCCTCAAGAACCTCCAAACCCTCCGTCTTTCCTCCAGTAAGCTTGGGTCCAAGATCTGGCTCCCAAGTATCCTCTGTAACTGTAGTAGGAGTGGAAGACATACTGACTGGCTGCTACACTGGGCCCTTGGGAGCAATGGTGTCATGCTCCCAACCACTAGAGGTCCCAACCTCTGTGTGAAAAACTCCCTCCACTCTGGCTGCAAGCTCCATACGTCCTCTGGCTGCATCCCATGTGGACCAAGGGTGTAATCCAAGTAGCCCACGCTCACCTGGATGGACTCCAAGTAGACCACTCTCCCTAGTAGCTACTGGATGTGTCCCAAGAATACCATGTCCACTCGGTCCATCGCCCCCAGCATGTGCCTGAATCGTCTCGATAGGCACAGGGCTCACAAGTGTCCGAGTGGTGATGCCTATCAAGCGCATCCTACGCTGCTCTGCCAAACCAAGGCTCACAATCCAGGTCAAACAGTTCAGGTCCATAGCCTGACCTAACACCTGACGCCTGGATGCCTCTGACACTGCTGGAACAACGGTAATACCGGTGTGAAAACCCATTGCCCGCTCTCTCTCATCAGCATTGGGCTCCACCAACTGCTGTAACTGTGAGTCCCAAACAAGTCCAGGTCCTCCCTCTCGAAAAGCATGAGAGCCTGGGAAACTCATGAGTGTGGGAAATGCAGCTCTAGGCTGTCCAACTAGGTTCACCACTGCCATGGGTGACCTATCAGCCACTACCACTGTCTGAGACTGACGCCCAACATCCAAGATATCATCAACAAGAATGTGGTCCAGTCGCTGAATCCCATCATAAGCACGCTGTAGAACCTCTCTGGGTAAGAGGTTTGTCCACCAAAGATGAAGACGATGAGCCCGTGATCCCACTCTGGCTGCATCTAACAATACAGCAGGTCCCATCCATGAATGGACCTGATGTGTACTCGCCACCACTCTAGTGCGAGAATCACCCATCAATGGAACGTTCTCCAAAAGGTAAGCTGGAGAAACAGACTGATGAACCTGGAGATGTCGTAGTATCCGTAACATCTCCCAAAACACACCAGAACGAGGATCCTGAAGACCCAAACCGCGGCCCGCACGTGTATGTCCCTGACATGGCCATCCAGAAATCACCAAGTGAACAGGCCCATGTCTCTCTAGGTCATGCGCCCCCAGTAAGGAAATGTCTCCTGGTAAGGCCTTCTGGTAACCTCTGACTGCTGACATCGGTAATAACTCCGGATACCGATAGGCCAAGTGTGCCACATGATGTAGAGAGACTCGCCTAGCAGTCTCATCTCTCTCTACATACAAGTACCTCTGTACTCGGATACCCGCCTGTAACACCGCAGCTAGTCCGGTGCTGATCCCACCAAACAACTCTAATAGACATATCCCCTCTACTGGATACTGCCAAGCAATGAGTGTGGTATCCAGAGGTGTCAAAGCAATCGCCTCTGGAGGCTCATCCTCACACTCATCCCCTGATGGTACGAAGGCTCCACTCCAAGCCTGCTGCACCAACTGATCTGCATGCTGCTGCAATGCCTCCTCTGAACTCCACAATGGAACATCCAAGGTGGATGGAACAATCCCACTCGTACTCCATAGCCGAGTGATCTCTTCTGGTACTGGAGTATCCTTTGCATGGGCATTCCCCTCCAACAAGTCACCAGGCCAAGTGACTGCACCGCTGAAAGCCAAAACTGATGCTGCCATGGTCCCGGACTGTAGTGAGCCAAGACTGCCACTACTGAAACGTACTGGTAGACGACATACCCGTCCCTCACCAGACTGTCAACCAGGTCTATAAGAGACTGTCTCCTCCCAATAGTCAATACTGAAACCCATAGGGTATAACATTGCTCCCCCAACTAGCACATCATAGGACTCAGCTATCGTCGCAATAGCCTGAGCTCTCACCACCAAGCTATCAGTCAGATGACCAGGCTGAACCTGGACAACAAGCTCCCCACGTGTGATGTACTGTGTCGAACCACCACCTAGAGATGTTTGGATCTGAAATGGACACCTCTCCACATCGGTCTTCCGTAACTCCAGACCAACAACTGCAGCTTTCCCCAACATAAGGGGCTGCGCACCAGAGTCTAACAAGACTCTCTATGGTGTATAGACCTTCCCTGAAGGTCCCACTAAACAAAAGATCCCCCTCTGGTTATCCAATAGGACAACACCAGGTGTAAACCGCGCTCTCTCAAAGGCCGGTCTAGCTGGCAACTCCTCCAGTCTAGCCGCTACTGCCTGCCATAAACCACTGGTCGCTGAACGGATCCCATGCTCCTCAACCAAGTCAGCTCCACTACCAACCACCTCTGCTCTAGTAGTAGGAATTGCACCATCCCTACTCTCACACAACGTGGCAGCCAACCGGAACACTGGGGCTGGGTCAACTCCCAATGTAAACATGTCACTGGCTGAAAATAAAGGATGCCGCATAATCAGCTGAGCCGCCCCCAACATCATGCTAGACTCAGTCTGTGTAGTAGCAGGTGGCTGACTAGCAGGTACTCCATCAGGTACTCCATCACCACCTACCACACTTGCACTGGGACGTCTAGGAACCATGGATGTCGTCTGCAATGCCTCAGATAGCGTGAAAGACTGGGGAAGTCTGACCTGTCTCCCAACCTCTCCTCTCTGTGGGTCCAACTCCACTGATGCTCCTCTAGGCTCTGGAGCACATACTGCACTCCTAGTCACTGCTGCAGATGCATCCACCTGTGCTGCTCCGCACATGAAGTCCAAAGCATCTCTATCACCAGCATATGAGGTGGAAGCCTCAGCACCCGAATCTGATCTCCTATGAGCAATAGCCATACTAGCCAATCTCTGCTCCAACTGCTCAATCCGAGTAGCCATAGCTGTGTCAGAAGTAAGGGCAGGTACTGCACCCCTACTAGGTGTAGATCCTCTACCACCACCTCTACCACCTCGTCCTCCATGAACTGGAGCTCCTCTACTACCTGCCATAGCAGCCCTACCACTCCGTAACTCCGGGTGTAGGTCAAAACACCGGTCACTAGTATGACCAAATCTATGGCAGTGCTCACACTGCCTCTGTGCTGGCTGTGATGCACCAGAGGTATCAGGTCCGCTGCCCTGAGTACACTCTCTCCTATGGTGAGGTCCACCATAAGTCCAACAAGCAACACCACCACTCACTGGCTGCTGCTGACCCAAAAATGAGGGTAAGGGTCTAACTCCACTAGGCCCTCCACTCGCTCCATAGGATCTGGGCTGTCCACCCTGTCCTCAAAAACCAACTGGGCGTGGTGCACTCTGCTGCACTCTAGAAGAAGTCACAACCGTGGATGAGGTCTCTCTACCAAATCCAGCTGTCACCACTCTCTCCTCCACCATGTTGAGCTCAATACGCTCAGCCAAACCAAAGACTACTGCCAAAGTGGGCGAAGTAGCCTGCAACAACGTAGCATCACGAACTCTACGTCGCAACTCCCTGTCCAGTATCCCATACCAAAACTGGACTGCTTGGGCCTCAGTAACTCCTTGAGTGAAACTGATCAGCCGCCTCATGCGAGTGTATGCCTCGCGTAGGCTCTCTCCAGCCTTCCGTTGGAACTCCTGCAAGCTCCTCAGCTTGTCAGTCCGCACTCCCTGGTAGTTCTGCCTCAAACATAGGAAGAACTCCACCATGGGGTTAAACCCCGATACCACACCACCTCCTGCAGCAGTACCTCCACTCGTAGTAGCACTATCTCCAGCTAGTGCACCTCCACTAGCTCCACCAACACTACTCGAGCTAGAACTCGTAGGTACAGCCGACCTACTCCTGGCCACCGAACCTGAAGTGATGGAGACATAGTGTGGAGACCAATACTGTCTCCATAACTCAATCTCCTCCAAATGAGCTCTCCTGAACTCATGGTAGTCGTCCATCGGTGGACCCTCCAAGTGCTGAAACAACCCCTTCCATGCCATGAAGGGTGTGAACAAAGTCGGGTTCCGCATCTGCTGCAGATCACACCAACTATCGAACTCCTGGATGAAATCATCCAACTCAATAGTACCCACTGTACCAGAGTAACGCCTAGGGCCTTTGGAGGCCCCATAAATCTCGTCCATGTCCCACAACAACGGTGCGGACACACCAAGTGCACTCTCAACTGAATCAGCTCCTGTGTCGAACTCCAACTCAGAGTCAATCTCCTCCCTCACTGGGACCTGAGATACAGGCTGATACCGAGTACCACTCCGAGTAAACCCACTGCGTACTGCAGGGCTAACTCCTCTGGAATCTCCAAAGAACTCCGTCGTGACCATGTAACTGCAACAGCAAACCCGAACCACCAACTGCAACCGCAAGTCGCAACTGCAAGTGCCCCACCAAGTGCCAACACCAACTAGACACCACCCACTAATGTAACTCTAACCGAGATAACTACACTAGGGGAAGGGCAACCTGTAACCTGCCATCATAACATGCACTCTCACGGTCTGCAGGTCATCACTTCCTGCCTCACCGGAGAGAAACAAAGGTAGTCTGACTGGTCATCACTCCAGCCTCACCACCGAGAGCACACCAAAGCACCAACGCTCAAAAATCAAGGCACCTCACACAAACGTGGTGCACAAACAGGAAGCAGAGAATGGAGGGGATCCAATCACAAGAAATCTAAACAAAAACCCTCCATCTCATAACACAACACGGGACTGACTCTGCCACCATTTGGCATTTGACATAAGAGTAGTTCGTATCTAAGTCCTAAGCTACCAGGATCACCAAGAATGGGATCAAACTGCCTCTCCTAGCCAAAGCTACATGTGTATAGATAACAGTGGCACAGTCACTATGACAACAAGTGAGGGTGGACCAGTTGGCTAGGGCACCAATCTAGGAACAAGAGATCTAGGGGTCAAACCCTGTTGCGCACAATCTAGCAAGAAAGGCAGATTTTGCCAACCAATGACCAAGATCTACACTAAACTAGCTAGCCTCACGCCAGCAAGCTGGCTTGCTGGCCCTTCTGGCCCTTCTAGGCCTTCGTAGCCTCTCATAGCCCACAGCCCTATGCCTCGAAATGCCGAAATTCAGCCAAATGAGGCCTTTCTTGTTGCCACTTCGAACCTCCTCCAAAATTGGCGAAACTTTTCCAAATCTGCGAAACTCCTCCAAACTAGCGAAACTTCTCCAAATCTGGCCAAACAGCGAAACTCCTCCAATTCTGGCCCTAAAATCTGACGTAAACCCTAAAGATGGATGTCCGCCAAATCCCCCGCTAACTTTCCACTCGAGCCAAATTGACAAAACGGGTTTTTCCAAATCACAATTTCATGAGAAGAGCTTTCCAACTCCACCTTCAATTGCACTTTCTGAGCCCAACTCACAGCAAATTGGTCCTGCCTTCACCTCCTGAGCTCAAAATCACAACACTGCTCGAAAATTGCTCATTCTTTGCTCAAAATTTGGCCAGCGCTTCCGCACACCGTCCGCCTAACTGCCAAATTTGCATCAACTACACGAGCTTCTGCACACTAGGGAAACACAGAACCTGAATCGAGCTACCACGATCCATCGAGCTTGGAGATACCACCAACACTCAACGTTCCTGCACCCGATTTCCCCCTGACTTCACTTCTCTGATGTAATCAGATTGCTTAACACTTTCAACTCAACTCAACTCAGATCAGTACTTGATCTGTCACTCTATAAACTGCCAACAACTGGGCACTGATTACAGTCAAGCCACACCCACTCAAGCATAGAGAATCCAGGTGACGCTCACCGGCCTCTGTCCACCATAGCCAGGAACTCGAAGGCTCAACATTAGAGAAGTGAGCTCTCTGGAGCTCACTTCGAAACTATACCCCCTGGACTCGAGCTAGCCCTGAAACCCTAACGGTCCCGCTGACGGCACACTCGACGGTGCAAACGGTGCAAAGTGACGGTGGGCCCCACCGTGAAGTAAGTACCCCGAACACGAAATCTAACCGTCGGAAAGTAGTCCCTGAGAAACAGCTAGAATAACTCTAACTACCATCACTGGAACTCCAGTGTCCGAGCATCTAGATGCGGAACTACAAATGGCGTGACAAAGTGAAGGGGGTGGTTTTTAAACCAAATCTGAAATATGTGTGGTGAATAGAAAGGTTTCTAGGCCAAATGACTCTATGAAAAGATCTGAAATTTTTCAAGGAGTGATGCCCTAGAGTTGTGATCAAATGTGAAAAAATTCAAAGGACTATTACATACTAGTTGAGAAATTTGAGTGAAATTGTGAGGAAGGGTCAATTCTGCAAAGTTGAGATCTCATGCATGAGGAGTTTGAGAGCAACAAAAAGCATATTTGAGTGTTTAGATTCATCTTGGGAACATGGAGTGTCATCAAAAATGGAAATTGAGACTATGTCAGGTTCCCAAAGGGTTTGAGGTGATTGTAGGGGTGGATTTTAGGAAAAGAGAGTTTACAATAGAATTTGAAGAGAGTGTTGAGAGGATCCAAAAACCTACGCCACTTGGAGGAAAGAGTGAGTCTAAGTGCTTTGTATGTGGAGAGAAGGGACATAAGGCAAGTTCATGTCCATTGACCTTTGAAAGCAAGAGATTGAGCTAAAGGAGAGGCTTACTTGACTTGGGTTTGCATGTTGGACTTTCTTCACCAAAATTGGGAGGGAAAAGATCTAAGACCAAGGAGTTGTGTGAGGTTTGTGGAGTGGAAGGACTTCCAAAAAGATATGAGTGTAGTGGAGTAAAAGCACTTTTGTAGACTTTGGTGAAGGATCTTGGAGAGAGTCTTAGTACAGCTACAGAAATACTACCACCTTCATCAGCTAGTTCTCAAGATTAGTGATGGAGATAATCTTTCAACTTATGGATAAACTATACATGAGAGTTAGATTAGTATGCACTCTAGGATTTGATGTTGCTATAGAAATCTTGGAGCAACCTGAACCTTTTGTGTTTGCTAGATTGGATTATTCTTAGATGGTGTTAGTCATGTATATACTCTATTAGTTATAGAGTGAGAAAAAAGAAAAGAGAAAAAAAAAATTTGAGAGAAAAGAAAGATAATGAGGGGTTAAGATGGAGAAACTTTCGGTTTTCTTTGGCAAGGATGGAGAAGATGTGAAGGCCTTTGTGAGATACTTCAAGAGAGCTTGCATATGAAACAATGAGAGGAGGAAGAATGAGCGGGCCTCATTATTACCAGATTTCTTTGAGGACGCAGCACTTACATGGTATGAGTCAGAATGCCAAAAGAGAGAGAGGAGAGATGGGCAAGAAGAGTCTTGGGAGACTTTTACTTCAGCACTCATTGAGAAATTTCTCCCATATGAGAGTTATGAGAGATTGATGAGTGAGGTTACCTTTCTCAAGCAAGGAGATGGAGAAAAAGTGAGGCTCTATGTGGAAAGAGTAGAAAAGTTAGAGTCCAGATTTTGCATAGTGTTGAGGAAGGGTGGGGATGATGTAGAGACTACTATGATTGGCATAGGGGCCATTCTCACCAAGAATTTTGTGGGAGGGTTGAGACCACAAATAAGAATCAAGGTGAGATATGAGAAACCTTCTTCCAAGGTTGAAGCTATCAAGATCGCAATTTGTATGGAGGAGAGTTTGGAAGGGGATGAGAGTGATTTGGTGGTGAAGGAGGTTGTGCATCCTCCTCAAGGCTACAAGTATGGTGGAACTTCTGATACTTTGGTGGCAAGGGTTGCACCGCAAGTAGTAGTTTCTCCAATTCTTGCACCTCCACCAAATGATCTACTTCAAACCATCACAAAACAACTTGCAGATCTCAAAATCAATGTGGTACAACTATGGGAGAAGAGAGAGGTGGATCAAAATTTAGAGAGAGGGCCTAGGAGTTATGGAAACTATCCATTTAGATGAGGCCAACCACCCAACAATTTCAATGATAGAAATTGTTTTGGTTGTGGAGGAAGAGGCCATATCCAAAGGAATTGCCCAAATTCCACCTACCATGGAGGAAGGGGTTATGAGGGAGCCAATAGAGGAAAAGAGGGAGGTAGTGGAACCCAAGTGGCTCCTAATCCAAACAAAGGTAAAGGGATAGCATCCATAGATGTAGTTGAGAGAAAGTATGAGAAGGGAGAGTGCTCAAACTCCAAGGGTCTTAATTTGGAGTTTTTGGCACAAGAGAAAAAGAGAGCTTGTTTCGTAGAGGATGTTCACTCTTCGCAAGGATTTACTCCAAGCAAGGATACTCCTATGTCTACTAAGAGCACTCGCACCTCAACAACATCAAAGACTCCAAGGAAGAAATTGGGGATGGAGGATTTCTTGATTTCAAAGTAATAGTGGAACTACAATGTGTTAGAGGATGTTGGTAGCCACAAGGCTAACATCATAGTGGGCCAATTGATTGTTCTGAACCCTACCTTGAGAAAAGAGCTTAGAGGTGGTTTGAGTTCTACAAGGAGCAAGAGGAAGAAGAAGGCAAAAGTTCCATTATGAATGGAGGTGGTGGATGCCTAGCTAGCACCATGGGAGGCTCGTGAATATGCCTCCAAGATTGATATGAGAGTGAATGGTCACAACATCAAGGATGCATTGGTTGATGGAGGATCAACAGTAAATGCCATGTTAGAAAGGTTGATGAAGAAGTTGGGTATGCTACCCTCAAGACCTTCAACATTTGTGGCGAGCATGGCAAACAAGCAACAAGTTTGACCAATAGGGGTGATGGATAAAGTGGTAGTTTCAGTTATGGGAATTCAAAATCTCATGACTTTCCAAGTCTTGAAGGATTCAAGCTATGACTTACTTCTTGGGAGGCCATGGTTGAGAGCAGCATGCATAACTGATAGATGACACAAAGGGTACTTGAGGATTGGGCCATCAAACCATAGAGTCATAGTTCCTGTGACTAATACTACCAACACTTCACATTCAGATACACTATCTTCTAATTATTGGGAATCAGATTCTGAAGAAGGAGCTTCAGGTGTGAACACAAGCATGGAAGAGGAGACTTCCACAGAAGAGGATGAATATGAATCTGATTTAGATGTGTATCCTTTGTGTGCTATGGACTTTGCACCTAAGCCAGAGGTTTTGAAGGACCCAAATAAATCACCATTGACACTTGAGGAGGTAGAGAGAAGGTTATCTGCCCTCAAGTATGGTCCAAATGTTACCAAGGAGGAGAAGGTGAGATTTGAGGAGATTTTCTGCAAGTTCATCCATGTGTTTGCTTTTAGTTATACGGATGTGAAGAAAGTCACCTTGGAAGAGCACAAGATAGAGGTGGAGTCACATGCAAGACCAATCCGCCAAAAGCAACATTGCATTAGCCCACCAATATCTTTGGTTGTGAAGGAGGAGATTGATAAGCTCAAGGAGGTTGGATTTATCTTTGAGATAGAGAATTCAGAATGGGTGTATCCAATTGTCATTGTGAAGAAAAAGAACGGCAAGCTTTGGGTATGTGTGGATTACAAGAAGCTCAATATTGTTACCAAGAAGGACTACTACACATTGCCATTCATTGATGAGATCTTGGAGGAGGTTGCAGGTCATGAGAGGTGCAATTTTGGAGATGGTTGTAGTGGATGTAACCAAATCAAGATTGCACCAGAGCATCAACAACTCACCACATTCACCACACCTTGGGGAACTTAGGCTTTCAAGGTCATGCCTTTTGGGCTTTGCAATGCTCCAGCCACATTCCAATAGTTCATGAACAAGGTATTTGAACCTTTCATTGGGAAATTTGTGAGAGACTTCATTGATGACTTTTGTGTCTATGGGAGCAAGGAAGAGCACTTTGAGCACCCAATCAAGGTCTTGCAATGCTTGGATGAGGCAAATGCATCATTCAACCCAGAGAAGTGCATTTTTGGATGTGAAGAAGGTCTACTTTTGGGGCACATCATCTCCAAGGATGGAATAGCAATTGATCCTGAGAAGGTGAGGAAAATCTCAGACCTTCCATTCCTTTCAAGCTTGAAAAATTTATGCCAATTCTTGGGGATGGTTGGATACTATAGGAGGTTCATCTTCTCATTTTCCAACAAGGTTTATGCATTGATCATCTACATGAAGAAGGGTGTAGATTACATGGTGATTTTGGATGACAAGGAGGCTCTCAAAGCTTTTGAGGAGCTCAAGCAATCCCTTGTTGTAGCTCCAATTCTTGCTAAACCTGATTGGAGTAAGCCTTTCATCCTCTACACTGATGCTTCTAGTGTAGCTATAGGATGCACTCTTAGTCAATTAGACCAAGATGGGCATGATCATCCAATAGCTTATGCTAATAGGCAAATGGTTTCAGCAAAGAAGAACTATTCTGTCACGAATAGAGAAGGGTTGGCAGTGATCTTTGGTCTCAAGAAGTTTAGATACTACTTGATTGGAGGGAAAGCCACCATTGTCACAGATCACAAGGCTTTGAAGTACATCTTCAACAAGCCTAATGTTGAAGGGAGACTATTAAGGTGGATGATACTCTTGTTTGAGTATGACTACACCATTGAGGATAGGCTAGGAAAGAAACATGCAAATGCTGATTTGTTATCTAGGCCTATGATCATGATGGAGATGAGCCAGTGGATTATTCCTTCCCAGATGAGGAGCTCATGACAATCTCAGTCACCTAAGAGGTTCCAATGGAATACAAGGAGATTGTGGATTTTTTGACAAGAGGTAACTATCCAAAAGGGATGCATGCTAGGGAGAGGAAGGCACTTGCAACAAGATCTAGACCTTATATAATGGTAGATGATATTCTTTTTCACCAAGGAGCAGATGGTCTACTTTGAAGAGAAGTTGGTAAGGAAGAGTCTATCCTACTTATAAAGGAGTTTCATGAAGGTTTAGTGTGTGGAGGACACTTTGTAGGAAAGGTGACTGCTTTCAAGATTCTAGATGCAGGTTACCATTGGAGAGGGATTTTCAAGGATTGTCTTGATTATTGCAAAACTTGTCATGTTTATCAAGCTTTTGCTAGAAAGTCTACTTCTACTCCACCACTTAGATCAATTCCATTGCTAGGACCTTTTGAGAAGTGTGGAATTGATTTTCTAGGTCCTCTCAATAGAACCCTAAGGAACAATTGGTATATTGTGGTAGTTACTGATTATCTTACCAAGTGGGTTGAGGCTAGACCATTGAGGGACAAGAATGAAGATGAAGTTGGGAGATTTCTTTATGAACGCATTATCACTAGGTTTGGATGCCCTTTGGAGTTAGTTTTTGATAGAGCAAGAGAGTTTACAAGAAGCATCACTATAGCCATGCTACGACATTTCTCTCTCACACATAGAGTAACTACATCCTATAAGCCAAATTCAAATGGCTTGGCAAAGAGAACCAATCAGACCTTGTGCATGATGTTGGCCAAAGATGCAGAAATGGAGGGGGCTAGACATCATTGGGACAAGAGGATTCATGCAGTTTTGTAGGAGTATAAGACAACCATAAAGACTTCCACCGGGTATTCTCCATTTAAATTGGTATATGGTATTGAGTCTACCTTACCTATTCACTTTGATCTTCCTACCTTCCAAAGCATTCATAGAAGATTGAAGAAAGCACAAGGAGGTGATTCAAAGAAGTCAAGGAAAGAACAACTCATGGAATTGGAAGAGGCAAGAGCAATTGCTATGGTTTCTTGAGTGGAGCAAGCCCAAAGGAAAAAAAAGGAGAGCTATGACAAGAGGCAAGGCAAGAAGAAGGTGGAGCCTTTCAAAGAAGGTGATTGGGTAATGTTGTTTGATTCTATTTGATTCAAGAGAGTGCAAAAGAAGTTTTTGCCTAAGTACTTTGGACCTTTCATAGTGGAGAAGGTGTGGGGAAATTACACCTATGATCTCAAGGAGTTGGGAGGAAGACACTTTGATAGGATTAACCATGATAAGTTGAAAATATATCATAGAAGGTAGAGAGACCTTCACTTTGAGGACAAAGTGAAAACTTAGTCCGGGGGTAAATGTAACACCCATTTGTGCATGTGTGTGGTATTGTGATATCTAGCTTGGTATTACAAGTACTTGAGAGATATTGTTTATATAGAGATAAAGGATGGTTCTACATTAGTCATGATTAGCTAAAGTTAGTCATAGCTAAGATAGAGGGGACCTTACTTTAGAGGAAGTGGAAAAGATGAGCACCACTATTTTAGATTCTAGTGTGTTGACTTGGTATTATTCCTAGGTGTTTGCCTTTGAGGAAAGAGTTGAGAACTCTTGGGCCCACAAGCCTTCTTGTTTTGGATTCTTCTATAGTCCAAGGATAGCCCATGTGAAGGAATCCTTGACTTAGTGGTTGGGTCAAGATAAGATCACATGCTAGTGGAATATACATATGTGAATGGATATTCCTTTTTACTTTTTGACTTTACTTGACTTTTAGTCTAGTAACTTGAGTTACTACGGTAATTAGTAACTTTGGTACATAGTTATTTCACAAGTTTATAACAAGGGGTGAAGAGGTACTCATCATCCTTTCATTTGCAACTATCTCTCTCTCATTGAGTTCTCTAGTAAGCAATGTCTTGATTCTTGGAGTGTTAGCCTTGGAAGAGTATGATGGAGTTGAGGTTCCTTGCCTTCTTAATCCATGGTGCGCTACCATAATAGCCATCAGAGGTTCATCTTGAGTGAGAGACAGGCCGGCTCAAAGAACCTACTATCATGTGCATCATTTGTAATGTGAAACATGTAATCAATGGCACCATTAGGGATGGAGACTAGGTTGAGCAGAGTAGTATACCTTTGAAGTGCAACTCTAGAGAGCTCACTTCTTTGATGTTCAGCCTTTGAGTTCTTGGTTATGGTGGATAGAGGCCAATGACCATCACATAGAGTCTCTTAGCTAGAGTGGGTGTGGCTTGAATGTAATCAATGCACGATTGTTGATAGAGTGTTAAGTGAATGATCAGTACTAATCTATTTGAGTTTGATTTGAGTTGAAGAAGAATTATTACATCAAAGAAGTGAGAGTCAAGAGGAAATTGGGTTCAAGAACTGAGGGTCTTGGTTGTATCTCCAAGCTTGATGGATCATTGGTACTTTGATCATGATTTCGATTTCCTTAAAAGTGATTGTGTGTAGAAGCTCTTTGTGATTTTATGCAAATTTGGCAATGGGGCATATGGTGTGTGAAAGCACTAGCCAAAAATTTTTGAATGGAGTCAATTTGAGGCAATGGGTGTTCAATTGAGCCCAAGAGGTGAAATAGGTTGATCTAGTGCCAAATTTTTGACAATGGAGTCAATCTGAGGCAATGTGTGTTCAATTTGAGCCTAAGAGGTGAAATCAAGTTGATTTTGTGCAAATTGAGCTTAAAGTTTAAATTGAAGGTGGAGTTGGAACCCATCTTCTCAAATTAGGGATTTGGTGATCCCTATCTTTCCAATTTAGCTCGAGTAGAGATTTAGCCAAGAATTTAGTGGTTAGCCAATTATAGAGGAGTTACGTCAAAATTTGGTGGAGGATATGTGGCTAAATTTTGGCATTTAGAGGCTTTGATGTAGATGGCCGTGGGTTATGAGAGCCTAGCAAGGCAGCTTGTTGGCATGAGGCTAGCTAGTTTTGATGAGTTTTGTTTGCCCATCCTTCTAGATTGTAGGCAACAAATTTTGAACCCCATATCTTTGATTCTTAGACTAGCGCCCTAGCCAATTGGTCCACCTTCACTTGTTGTCATAATGATTGTTCCACTTATACTTATACATATGTAGCTTTGGCTAGGAAAGGCAATTTGATTCTATTCTTGGTGATCTAGATAGCTGAGGAAGTAGGTACACACTCCTATTATATTAAATGCCAAATGGTGATATAGTCAGTCCGATGCTGACTTATGAGATGGAGGGTTTTTTCTAGACTTCTTGTGATTGGACCTCTTCCATTCTCTACTTCTTATTCAAACACCTTGTTTTTGTGAGGTGCTTTGACTTTAGAGCGTTGGTGCTCTAGTGTGCTCTTAGTAATAACACTAGAGTTATGACCAATCAAACTATTTGTGCTTCTCTTTGGTTAGGCAAGAAATGATGACCTATAGACCGTTAGAGTGTGTGTTGTGATGGTAGGTCACCATTTCTCTTTGTGTAATTATTGCAATTAGAGCTATATTAATGGGTGGTGGTCCTTGGTGGGGTACTTGTGGTGGTTGCGGTTGCAGTTTGAGTTACATTGTCATGATGGAGTTCTTTGGGGATTCTAGAGGAGATAACACTATAGTACACAATGGATTTACCCAAAGTGGCACTTGGTATCAACTTCTATCTCAAGTCCTAATGAAAGAGGAGATTTACTCTAAGTTGGAATTTGATACATGACTTGATTTAGTTGGGAGTGCACTTGGTGTGTCCTATAACACCTACTTGTGCACGTGTGTGGTATTGTGATATCTAGCTTGGTATTACAAGTACTTGAGAAATATTATTTATATTGAGATAAAGATGGTTCTACATTAGTCATGATTAGCTAAAGTTAGTCATAGCTAAGATAGAGAGGACCTTAATTTAGAGGAAGTGGAAAAGATGAGCACTACTATTTTGGATTCTAGTGTGTTGACTTGGTATTATTCTTAGGTGTTTGCTTTGAGAAAAGAGTTGAGAATTCTTGGGCCCGCAAGCCCTTTTGTTTTGGATTCTTCTTAGTCCAAGGATAGCCCATGTGAAGGAATCCTTGACTTAGTGGTTGGGTCAAGATAAGATCATATGCTTAGTGGAATATGCCCATGTGGATAGATATTCCTTTACATTTTTTGACTTTACTTGACTTTTAGCTTAGTAACTTGAGTTACTATGGTAAATAGTAACTTTAGTGTGTAACTATTTCACAAGTATATAAACAAGGGCTGAGGAGGTACTCATCATCCTTACATTTGTAACTATCTCTCTCTCATTGAGTTCTCTAGTGAACAATGTCTTGAGTCTTGAATTGTTAGCCTTGGAGGAGTAAGATGGAGTTGGGATTCCTTGCCTTCTTAGTCCATGGTGCACTACCATAATAGCCATCAGAGGTTCATCTAAGTGAGAGATAGGCCGGCTCACAGTCCCCATCATTGTTGTGGGATATAAACAAGATTTATGGGGCTCCAAAGGCCCCAAGCACTTCTTTGGTACCATTGAGTTGGATGACTTCATCCAAGAGTTTGATAATTGGTTTGATATATAATAGATGCAAAACTCAACTTGGTTCACATCCTTCATGGCATGGAAGAGGTTGTTTCAACACTTAGAGGCTCCACCAATGGATGACTATCATGAGTTTAGGAGAGCTCACATGGAGGAGATTGAGCCATGGAGATAATATTGGTCACCAAACTACATCTCTTTCACTTCAAGCTTGGTTGTTGGGGGTAGATTTCCAGTACCATGAGTTTTACCTTTAGTAGCTTAACAATGGGTTGACTCAATCAACATTGGGTGAGACAAGGCTTGCTCTCCTCTAGGGATTTTTACCTTCCCTTGTGTATGCTCTTTGGGAGGTCTCCTATTTTGCTATTTGGGTGAACTTGCACAAGATTCATAGTCTTTGATTGAGGTAGCCAACCTACAACAATCTCATATTGGAGAGTTGGCAACTCACAGATCCACCATTTTAACTAAGGTTGTTACTACATCTTCTCTTTATATGTTTTCTCATGCATAACTATCCACAAATTTAGTTTCCATTTGAGTAAGGATAAGGACTCCTTCTCCATGGTACCATTTGAAGATAAAAGCATTTGGAAGAAGGAGAGAGGGTGCAAGGTGGGTGTAATTGAAGCTAATCTAAACTATTAATGTTGAGAAAAGTCTAAGAAATATGAAGGGAAGTGTTGTAGGATGAGTTCCTCAACACTTTGTTGCATAGGATAAGGACTTAGTTCAAGGAGACACCATTGGTCCATGGCATGGATGGGGCAATTTGGGTTCAATGACCAAATATGCTCCCTAATTAGAAGTCAACATAACACCATAGTCCTATGATTGAGAGAGTGAAGGAGCGTGTAGTGACTTTAGTATACTTTTTGGCCATGGGTTTTTCAAGTGATGTGCCCAGGATGTGGATAGGATAATAAGTGCAATATAAAAGCCTACTCAAAACATACATTTGGTAACATTTTGTGAGATATCTTTTAGCCATTGGACATGGGGAAAGTTTTTGACCAATGTTTGCTATTTAATCAGGGCTCATTAGTGGAATTCAAGAGTGTAAGAGCAAGAGGACTGGATCAAAGGTAGATTCTTTGTGTTTGGTGGTCCACTAAAAGCTTGAGGTCTTCCCCAAGAGATTGATTAATGGTGCGGCCACACAAGCATAGTAGTGGATGGACCATTGGTAAAAGCTTGCTAATCCATTAAATGCACACACTTCTATGGCATTGTTCAGATTAGACCAATGAGTAATGACCTTGATTTTCTCCTCTTCCATCTTGATCCTCTCTGATAAGACTTTATGACCCAAGAAGGTAACTTCCTTCAACCAAAAGGCATACTTTGACTTCTTGTAATAGAACTTCCATTGATAGTAATCTTAGGACTTTTTTCACATGATTTGTATGTTCTAACTCCATCTTGCTATAGATTAAAATATCATCCAAGAATACCACCATGTATTGATCCAATAGCCCATCTAACACCCAATGCATTTGATCCATGAAGACTACCGGAACATTAGTGAGACCTTAAGGTAGAACTCTCCACAGAGTCTTTGAACTCAGGTATGGCTATTTGAGCATTTTGGAGATGAGGAAGAGGTTCCCATGTGGCATTATGAATGGAGATATCCTTTCTTGAGGCCCTTATATTCAATTTGTTATTGGTGGCCATGTTGGATGACTCTTTAGGCAACTCATATTCTTCATGATTGTTAATAAGGATTGGAGGAAGAGGAAGTTGGACATTAGTAGTAAGGAAAGATGGGTTAGAAACAAAGGGTTTTAATTTTAAAACATGGAAGACAAGATGGATCTTCATGTGAATAAGAAGTGCAAGTTTGTAGGTAATAAGAGAAATAATTTGAGTAATATCAAATGGACTTATCCAATTGGGAAAAAAACTACAAACTTGGTGTCAAGTAGGCAAGGAAGGTTATTGGAAAAATGCATAACCTTATTTAGAAAGTGAGATCACAACAATATTTATCAACATATAACTTTTGCAGATTTTTAGCAACAAGTAGATGAGACTTGGTTTGGCTTGGCTTAAGGATGAATAATGTGTGTAATAAGATAGAAGTATGAGGAACATGAGATGGTAGTGGAGCAAGAAGAGAATAAGGAAAATTAGATCTTGCACATAATTAAAGAACAAAGAATCTAGTTCTTGCTTGCTTTGAAATATATTTTAGGTAAACTTTGTAGCCATAAGGCAAGTTTCCCATATGGCATGATGAATTTTGACAAAGGCAAAAATTATATCTTCTAAAATGTGATTCTCTCATTTAGTTTGCTTATTAGTTTGAGGATGGTAGGTTGTAGACAAAGTAAGCTTGGCATTGAGTTGTTTGAAAATCACTTGCTAAAATTTACTAATGAATCAAGGATCACAATAAGAGATGAGAACCCTTGGCATCCTATTGTACTTGAAGACAATGTCAAAGTAAATCTTGGCCAACAAAGAAGCATCTAGGATATCCATGATAGACACCAAATGAATTTTCTTGTTGAGTTTTTCAACAAAAACCATAATTGTTGTATGGTCTTGGTCCATCTTTGGTAAAGATATGATGAGATCTAAGCTCACATGCTCCCATTAGGCATATGGAGTTGGTAGGGGTTGAAGTCCCCCCAAATTTTGGTTGTCTATCTTGTTGCATTGATAACTTGCACAAGATTGGATAGACTCTCAAAAACTCTCAAGCCATGTTGGCCACCATCATTAGCATTTTAGATTATTTAACATCTTATCCATGCTCATATGCTCAAATATTGGTAAATCATCCACTTCTTGAAGTCACACAAGTCAAAGACCTTTCACTATTGTAACACATATATGCTTCTCATAAAATAGGAGGCCATTTTTGAATGAAAAGGTAACATACTCCTTGTCATGTGATGTAAGGAACTTTGCATAAGATGAAAGAAGGGATTTTGTTGTAAAGCAACCTTGAATTCTATTTATACTTTTGAGTCTATGAACACCATGATGATTGCTTTGATGATAGGAGATTCAAGATCTTTAGATCAAGTCTTTATGATGGTAGATTGAGAATGACATGGACCTTTCTTGGTTTGTACTCAACCTTGAGATAAAAAAATTATAAATTTTTCTCCTACCAATGATATCAACTCTTCATTTACTCCAAATGTAAGATCTATAACAAGAGTTTATGATTGGTTTGCATTATCACTTTTTTCCTCAAGAGATAATGTCTCCACATCTTTGTTGCATTTACCATTGCATGTTGTTCTCAATCTGGAGCAGATTAATTTCTTTCAACTACAAATAGTCATTGAGATGCAAAGGCAATGGGATGTAATCCATTTGAGAATTCTTATTGCAACACAACTTCAATTGTAAAGTTGGAAGCATCAAAACCAACCACACAAGGTAGTTGAGGATCATATGGTTGGAGGATAGGCCATGAAGACACCATATCCTTAAGTTTCTTTAATGCTTATTCTTGCTTGGTAGTCGACTCAAAGCTTGTTATCTTCTTTAAGTTGTTTTTAATGGTGTGCTTACATGAGCACAATAATGGATGAATTGTAAGTAAAAACTGACCAATTCATTAAATCCTTAATTTTATGGTATCCTTAAGAGTAGATCAATTGGTAGTGGCCTTGATTTCCTCCTCTTCTATCTGATCTCTTCCATTGAAACCTTATGAGCCAAGTTATAACCCAAGAAGGTAACTTCCTTTTGTTAAGAGACACACATGGACTTCTTATAGTAGAATTTACATCATTATAGCCATCTTAAAACCTCTCAGATGTAGTTCTTATTTTCTACCTCCATCTTCTTGTAAATTAAAATTTCATCTAAGAACACTACCATAGATTGATTTAATAGCCTCTCTAACACTCCAAATGCATTTGATCCATGAAAACTACCAAGCATTAGTGAGTCGAAAAGGTAAAACTCTACATTCAAATGCTCATACCTTGTGCAAAAGGTAATCCTTTGTACATCTTCTCCATCAATTAGAGTTTTCCAATAATTACTTTAGTGATCCAACTTTGAGAAGTATTTTTCTCTACTTAATTGATCCAACAAGTCATCAATTTGAAGCAAAAGATATGTATTATTCATGATTTTTTATTAAGACCATAATAATAAATATAAATCAAAGATGTCCATCCTTCTTTGGTACAAATAGTACTAGTGCTCCCCAAGAAAATATACTATGTTCTATGAAATCCTTCTCTAACAACTTGGTGAGTGTTGTTTAAAGTTCTTTTAACTCCTTGGGTGAGAGCGAATAGATTGATCTACTCATTAAAGTGTTATTTGGCAATAGTTCTATCTTGAAGTGCACATCTCATTCAAAAGATAACTCTTTTTGAACATAATTTAAAAACACATCTTCAAACTCTTGTACTATTTGATCAACATTGTTTTTTGAGACTTCTTATCTTCATCATTGTCCCTTGTGCAATAAGTTTGATGCACATCAAAAAAATAAGAAAAAAATCCTCCATAGTTTGCTCTATAGCCACAACATAAAAATTTCCATCTTGGGATTCACTACTCTGAATTGTCTTCCTTAGAGGTGCAAAATGACCTAATCAATCATTATTACCTTGCTGTTATACTTGAATTATCATTAAAATCAATGATGATTAAACCTTATGAAATTCAAGCAAAGGAAGATCTAGAGTGATAGTATAATGTAAAGGGATTACTACAAATTTCATTCATTTAGAAATCCTCCTTCTTAATCTTAAATGAGGTTCAAAATGAGGTTCAAAATGCAAGACCCTTTCTACCATCTATCATCATCAATTTTCTATCTAATATTGGGTTTATAAATATATTTAATATCTAACTACATGTGCATGTAATTCTTAGAATTTTCACAATCAACCAAAATTCTATAGCCAAGATCGGATATCATACCTTCAAGTGAATTAGACTTATATAGATCAAGCTTTTTATCCCATTGTAAAAAATCATGTTCGTAATAAATGGCTTGATATCTCATATTGGGACTTCATTTTTCTTTGGTTATTGTGCTAAGAACTCCATTTGGGCAATTGGTCAAATTCACCCATTCTTGATTGTACATTCAACAATAAAATATTAAATTTGGTAAAATAAAGGCAACCACCATTTTCTCACAACCATTCTTGGTCTATAATGCCAACTAATCATTGATGGATGGCATATATTTCTATTAGTGTTTGCTCATTCACTTGTGCTTGGTATGTTTATAGGTTTTGTGGACGTCTTAGTCTAGACCAAGCTATGGCAACCAAGGAGTCAAAGCTCTCAGCCATTTGCATGGTTTATTCTAGATGTTTGGGTTTGTACATGGTTGCTTCAAATTTTGGTGATTTTAAGCCTCTCATAAACCAATCCAAAGCTTCACTTTCTTTTATATTCAAATCAACATCATTGTGTTTTGGAATTGAGAAATATGTCTTCTCACCATACCAACTTGCCTTGATTCTACCAATTGATCTTGTGTAGCTCATGTAGCATTCATAACTTTGAATCTTCTAATGACTACACTCTTGAAGTCTTCTCATGTTGAAATTAGAGCAACAATAACCATTGAGTTTGCTCCACTTGGAATTACTCCCCATAGTTTTATCACTCCATCTAGTTGACTTGATGCTAAAAGGATTTGTCTCTAATCATTTTAAAGATTTATGGCTTAAAAATAATGTTCATAATTAAACACACATTTCTTTATTGTACCTGATAGATTCTTACCTTCAAATACCTTTGGTTTGGAAATTAAACTCAATCTTCTCTCTTTCAAAACACTACTCTCTCCAATTGCTTTTGTTGTTGACCATCACAATCTCTCTCTCCCAATAATCAAGTAAGATGATCAATCTATTGTTTCATAACAATAATACCTTTGGGCATTTCCACAATGATTGCTAATCTACCAACTATCTACTTGTAATTATCTAGATTAAAATGTAGATGCAACATGTCCACCACTCTTTGTAAGTTACAATTAGAAAGATCAATGCATTACTAGACAAGGTGATTGCATTCAAAAGGTCTTGGCCAAAGCATGAAGTGATGAATTGCTAAAAATAGTACTTTTGTAGCACATTGATATAGAAATTCCAATGGTTTGTGAGAGATTGATCTAGTGTTCCATAGATTACATCTAACCTTTTCCTACTCTAATATTGATGTAAGAGACCAAGAAGAGAAATAAGATAATAGAATATAAGAATGGAATGTCACATTGAAACCTCTCAAATGAGTGAAACTCCAAATGTCTAACATGAGTGTAGGATTTGGTATTTATTGGGAAGTTAATTACAAGATTCTCAAGAAGCTTCCAAGGAAAGTTCTTCTAAAATTCACCTTTATTGGAGTGCAAGCTAATCTTGTTGTCTACTTGGTGTACAAGCTAAGCTAGCCATTTACTTGGCATATAAGCTACTCAACCTTAGGAAGTTCTTAGAACCTTCTTTCCAAGAAGCTTACTAGGTACTTTTAGGACATTCTACCAAGAAGCTTCCTAAATGCTTCTAGAATATTCTTTACATTCTTAGATTATGCTATTCTACCTCCTTTTTGCTATTATTAGTTGATTTTGCTAACTCATTAGCTCCTACTACTAGTTCTATATTATTACATTTTGTAGAAGACCTAGTGATACCTATGTCAAATTTGGAAAAATATCAGACCAACACTTATAGGCCTTTAACTCAACCCTACTTGGGAAATTGTGTGTGTGTTTAGATTCATGATGCAAGTGTGTTGGTCTCTAGCCACTTTAAACCTACCTAGACTCCTCTAAGCACAACAAAGGTTAATCAAACTCTCCTAGTTTGTAATAATCCTTCTAAGAACTTTCTTGCTTGGGAAGGAAATATTTTGGCCAGGAACCAAATCCTAAGTTTGTGGTGATCACATTGATTCCCACCCCGGTCCAAGATGCTTTGTGTTGAAAGAAGGATTTTTAGTACAACAAAGGTGGAGGTCCTTCATGCATGTTTGCAATCAAATAGTTGAGATTGAGAATTAAGAGGATCAAGGAAATGACCTTGGGATGCATTTTTATCCTACCTTAACTACTCTTTTGAGGTAGTTGAAAATACTTTCAACAACTAAACATCCTCACAGAGTTCTTGGGAGAGTTTCAGGTCTTGTATGAGATTTTTATTATTTGTGACACTTTAGAATTTATATGTGACTTCTTATAAGAGTAATGCTTCTATAGTGTATGATGTTGATAGTGATATATGTTGTGAAGTAATGTATATTTGCACAACATCTAACATACTTACAAAGTAAAACTAAAATTAAAACATTAGATTTTGGAGATTGCTAAATTGACTTCCTTCTTTGTTAAAACAACTCATTTTTGTACCCCATACTCATCATTGGTTGTCAACAAGCAATCCAACTCTCATATACATATATTAAAGGACCACATCATAAGAATATATAGTGGTGCATCACTTTAACAAAAGAGGAGGTCAAATTGTTATTTAGGAAAATTTAGAACAACTTGTGACTTTTAAGTATACCATTTACTCACATAGCTCTTTTGAGGAAATTATGAATTGGATTTTGTATTCTAGAAATTAAAAATTAAGAAAAATATAGTTTAATAAATAATTATTGGAAAATAATTTAATTATAGATATAGAAATAAAACACTACATGATAAGGTGTACTTATAATTATGGATAGTCAAATGATCATAGCAAGGCAATTGGAAACTGATTATATTGATATAATTTGACCATAAGATCAAACATAGAGAAACAAGGACATCAATTCAGCTATTGCTATGTAAGTAGAGGAGAAATTCCTCCACAACTAGGATTAGTGCATTCATTCAATTTAGATTTCTCTTTTGTCCCTATGAAATTAAATCTTCATTCCTAAAATCACCTAAAAAGTAGTGACTTGTCTATTTCTAGATTTAAATGAGCATTGGATTTCTATATCTTAGCAAAACATCATATTGATAAAATTGCCAAAGCTCTTTTGTATGCTTATTTGAGAATGCAAGAAGATAGTTAAAAGAAAATGCAATAAAAGGGATTTGATAAACTAAAATTCCATTGGTTTCAAAATATTAGCTTTGCAATCTATTAAAATCTTTCAAAAATATTAGCTTTGCAATCTTTGACATTATCTTAATTGGTAATATGGACCATTTGGAGAACATTGGATAGAAAAGGTTTATCAATTGCAATGATTATTGAAGAATGTATACACAAGCATGGTATGAAGTGCATCCACTAGATAAGTGAAGCTAATTTATAAAGAGCTTCTAGTTTCTAACAAAATGGATAAATATTTTTCTTTAATATTCTTCAAATTCTTTGTTGCATTATATATTTTAGATATTTTATTTCAAGAGGCCTATACAACTTACTTAATTTTTTGAAAGCAATCTAAGGATTGCTTGATTCTGATAGATTAATAGGGATTAAGCCTTTATATAAACTTTCAATATCAAGCTATTGTAGTATGCATTGTTGAATAATTGACTTGCATTGGTGATATATCACATATTGTTCTTTTGCCAAATATTTTATCCAACCAACTTCTAGCTACTTTGTATTGCAAGAATGTCCATATTCTTGGTCATGTTTGAGGATTTGCTTTTTCCTAAGAAATAGAAAGTTCTTAAAGTACCTTATCTTTTTATCCAATACCATATTGTTGAATGATAATGCATAGAAGTACAAGGATGAAAATTTGTTTCAATATTAGAAGATTCTTTAGCCTTTCTTGTCAATGACTATAGAAATCCTTACCAAGCCAAGATCATATTGATCATATCTTCTCATTACTAAGAGACCAAGGTTTTATAAATTTCTCTAAAGTGAGTCAATCTCAAGTAAGTCTTGTTCTTTTCACTTCAAATACTACATGAGAGAACTTATATACTAGATAGAGAGGTGTTTTCATGTTTGAAACTTTTTGGTATAAGCTAAGTAATATGGAATTTCATCTCTATAGTTTAGTTCTATTGCTCATTCATTTTTTGTTTTCTTGTGTGCTTGTATGGTCTAGTAACCATATTTGTCATTCCATTGGTCTCCCTATAAGTTCTAACAAGAGTTGATCTTGGTGTAAATCCAATTAAATATGTTATATGCCCACTATTTGAGCCATCAATTAATTTTAATCTCAATCTTGTAGAGAAGCTAGATGGCGCTAATTACCTCCAAATTTTTTTGCTTAGGAAGCAATTTTTGATCCAATAGGATCTTTAGAAAATCATCTCTAGAGCAAATAAAGATAATCAAAGCTATGTTGCTTTGCATTGTCTTTACATTGCATACTTCCAAGATAAGATTGATTACTGATGTGGAAACAACCAAGAAACCTTGGAGTACCATTGAGAACTAGTATGCTATAAAGAAAAATAATTTAAGAAAGTCTTCCTTCAGATATTATCAATAAACTTGAAGTTAAGAGAAGTTGAGGATGAAGAGAAGCATATAAAGATTATATCCTATCTCTTGTAAAGAATTTAAGAGAATGTAGAAGAATCTTTGATGATGATCAATTAGTTGTAACTCTTTCAAATAATTTTTCGAGAAATTTAAAAACAATTAATTTACTTGTGAGAGAGCAAGAGCTCACATTTTAGTATGTTATGACAAATAAAAAAGAGTACTTTCTTAAGGAAGAAGAGATCTCTTTGGATGAGAGCTTACTCTTTTTGTGAGAGTTTTGGAAAGATAAAGACAATGATCTGTATTATCCAAGTCATACAATGATATATAGACAAAAGGAAAGAAAGAAATTGTGTACTTTTTGTAGAAAGTCAATTCACTTGAAGAAATAACATTACAATGGCTTGCATAAATAGTGAAGCCAAAAGGAAATAAGAAAGAGACCATCTTTAGATCATGCACAAAGAACTTTAAGAAGGACAAGAGCAATAAGAATGACAAAGCCAAAGGGCCAAAGGACTTATTTGCAATTTCTCTTGTAGATGTGACCATAAATAATAAGTGGCTATTCAGTTCTAGAGCATCAAATCATATCATTGGAAATAGAGAGCTTCTAGTGAAATTTTGTACTTATGTTGATTTTTCCAAGACTTATCTAGACTAAAATCACTTAGTAGACTTTTCTAGTAGTATGCTTACATAAACATAACTTATGTGCCTCTAAGCATATCATTGGAAAAGTCTACACTTATAATCTTATAAAAATTTGTCTTAGAGATAGCTAAGCACTTGCAAGGTTAGCATAGGAGAAGTGAAGATGTTATCTTCACTCAAAAAATGCCATAAATAAATGCATTTTACCTATATATTTTATGTTCCTCATTTAATCAAGGTTTCAATCTCTCTTTGTATCTTGATGCAAAATGGTTTTAAGATGATACTCTAAGATGGAAAATATCAATTCTATAAGTGAGAAGCCTTGGTTGCAATTGCAACAAAAATGAACAAAAACCTTCTTCAAGCTATAAAGTAGTACAATTCCAAAAGGAGTGACTCATCATACCTTCTAGAATTGGTACTTGACAACTTGAACTTATGGCATGGGTGATTTTGGTATTTAGATTTATGCTTGATATAGGCAAAATAGATGGTAGAAGCTTCAATCTAGTAATATCTACTAATGAAGACAAGTTGTGTGAACCTTGTGTTATGGAGAAAGAAAGAAGAGTTGCTTTTAGTAGCAAGCATGCGCATAAGGCTACACAAAGTTAGAATTGATATAATATATTGTATGTGATGCTATGAGCAATTCTTCTATAACAAAATGGAGTTCAGAGATAAATTTGGTTAAGGCTAACAAAGTAGCAAATGGGCCAAATTAGCTTAGAATATTCTAGAAGTATCTAGGAAGCTACTTGGTACCCTCCCAACTATTGGGTAACGTGCATGCCAAGTGGTAACTTCTAAGAGTAAGATTCTTGGGAAGCGTCCCGGCTAGTTTAGCTTGTACCTCAAGTAGGTAGCTTCTAGAAGTTTCCAACTAGTTTAGCTTGCATGCCAAGTAGGCAGCTTATAGAAGGAAGCTTCTTGGGAAGCTTCTCAATTAACTTGGCTTGCATTCCAAGAAAGGGGCTCAAGGAAACTTCTTGAGAAGCTTCTTAAGAGCCTTGTATGCTCCATATAATACCAAAGCCAAAGCTCATGCTAGGCATTCAAAGTTTCACACACTCAAGTGTCCCAATGTGATATTCCATTCTCCTATTTCTCTCCTTGGTCTTGGTTTTTTACATTCATATTAGAGTAGGAATGGGATGGATGGAATTTATGGACCACCAAATCCATTTCTACTAAACCATTGGGAATTTTGTGTCTAGATATTACCCAAACATCATTTCACACAGTTCATATCACCTCACGCTTTGGTAGAATTTTTTGAGTACAATCACCTTGTTTGAGGAGCCCTTGGTACTTCCGATTGTAACTTATAGAGAATAGTGGATATATTGCACCTTTGAGTTAATAGATTAGATAAATTGGTAGTAGTGTGATAGAGTAGTAGCCATAGTGATAATGCCTAAGGTTATCATTGCTATGTAATAACAAATTGAGCACCTTACTTGATTGTTGGATGAACAAGACCATCAACAACAAGAGCATGTAGAAAGAGCACCAATTAAAGAAGAAGAAGAAGAAGAGCAAATCCGATTTGAAAAACCCAAGATATTTGAAGTGAAGAATCTTTTGAGTACAATGGAGAATTTTATGTTTGACTACAAATGTGATTTTGAAGCTACCAATATTCAAGATGAACTGAAACAAATTCTTTTGACTTCCAACCAATTGGATGGAGTAGCAAAGCTATGATGACAATTTTGAGTGGAGCATGCTGAAAAACAATTTGTTGCACAAATCTTGACTTGTGTGGAATTCAAGAGTGCAATAATTGATCAATTCCAAGCTATAGATGCCACAAGTTGCACAAGATAGGTTGGCAAAGTTGAAGCAGATTGGCTCTATAAGAAGTTACATCATGTAATTCCAAAAAACCATCATGAAAATTCTAGATATACTAGAAGGTGAGGCTTTGGATTGATTTATGAGGGGCTTGAAGTCACAAACTAAATTAGAGGTAACTATGCAAGAGCTACAACACTTGGAAGAATCCATGCGGTTGGCCAAACGCTTTGATTCAACAACTTGGTCTCAACCTCGACCTCCATAGAACCTACCATATACTGCATATGGGTGGAAGAGCCAACACCAATGGAGATTGATGCCATTCAACAAAGACCACTTGGCATCACAAATAAAGAAAAATTGCAACAAAATGGTGGTTGTTTTTATTATTGCCAAATTGGACATCACATCGCTAAATATCCACTCAAGAATAGGTAACCTTGACAAGTCACCTAAATGGAGTTTGTGGAGCAAAATGATCAAGAAAATAAGGAATCCCAATAGGAGAATTTGAGCCGCCTATTGGGAACTTGATTAGTTCTAATAGGATCAAAGGCTCAACCTATGCAAATTTTACTTCACTTGCAAGGTATGAAATCTGATTGTTGTTGTAGTATTTTGGTTGATTTTGGAAGTTCATAGAATTGCATATCCATGCAATTAGTAGAAGAATTGGATATTACTATCAAGCCAGTAATTGGAAGTAGATTAATGATAGCGAATGGTAGAAAGGGTTTTGTATTCTGTACATCACATCTTGTTACATTTAGGATTGGGAAGGAGTATTTGGAGTGTATGAGGTTTGCAGTGGCACCTCTAGACTAGATATCATTTTGGGTTTACCTTGGCTTGAACATCATAAGGTTCAATTTGATTGGACTCAATGACAAATTCAAGTACAACACCAAGGTAAGAATTTTAGATTAGGTTGTTTGGCACCTTTGAGTAAGACACCTAAGAATAGTCAGTCCCAAGATGGGAAGTTTGTCAAGAAAGTAGCCATAGAGCAAGCTTTGAAGGAAGCTAAGATTCTAGATGGGAAATTTGTTAGTGAAGCAGCTATAAAACAAGCTTTGGAGGAAGATAAGTCTATTTTTTTGGTGTGTATCAAGCAGATTGCACAAGGAGAATCTAAGGAGTGTCAAGAGCATCATCAAGCAATGGCTAATCAAATAGTTTAGGAGTTTGCGAATGTGTTTCTGGATGATATGCCAAAGGGATTACCCTTTGATTGTGGTATGCCCTTCAAGATTAAATTATTGCCCAAGGAGTACTCTAGTGAGTAGACCAATCTATTGGCTCTCACCAAAGGAGTTGGAGGAGTTGCAAATAACACTTACAAAATTTTTGGTGAAAGATTTCATACAACATAATACATCTTTTGGGGAAGCACCAATACTATTCATTCCAAAGAAGTGTGGAGTACTTTGTTTCTGTATTGATTATCATGGGCTCAATAAACAAATAGTGAAGAATGCATACCCTTGCCTCAAATTGATAACTTGCTTGATCAATTGAGTGGAGCAAGATACTTCTCCAAGTTGGATCTTCACAATGACTATTAGTAAATCTCCATTGACAAGGAGGATGTGCAAAAGATTACCTTTTGCATAAGGTATGGGTATTTTGAATGGTCACTTTTACTTTTTGGGCTAATGCTCTAGTAGTCTTCATGGATAAGATGCACTAGGTGTTGGATGGATTATTGGTTTGGTATGGATAATGTGGTGGTGTTCTTGGATGACATTTTAATCTATAATGAGATAGAGGTAGAGCATGCAAATTATGTGCAAGAAGTCCTAAGGTGACTATGTTAATGGAAGTTGTATTGCAAGAAATCAAAGTGTGCCTTTTGGTGGAAGGAAGTTACCTTCTTGGGTCACAAGATCTCATCAAAAGGGAGAAAATCAAAGCCGTTACTAATTTTCCTACTCCAAAGGATGCCACAAAGGTGCAAGCATTCAATGGATTGGTAAGTGTTTACTAATGGTTCATCCACTATTATGTGCCCGTGGCCACACCATTGACCAACCTCTTGGGGAAAAACTCAAGCTTTTAATGGACCACCAAGCATGAAGAAGCATTCCAAAAGCTAAAACATATGGTGTCTTCAAGACCTATTCTTCAACCATATGATCCTCAACTACCTTGTGCAATTGACTTCAATGCTTATAACTTTGCCATTGGAGTTTTGTTGCAACAAGAATTCCTAGATAGGTTACATCCCATTGCCTTTATGTTTTGCCAATTAAACACTACATAAAGGAATTACTTTGCACAAGATCAAGAACAACTAGCAATGGTCTATGCCACCAAGGTATGGAGGCATTATCTCTTGGGAAAAGAAGTGATCATGTGGATCAATAACAAACCCTTGTTACAGACATTACATTTAGAACACATGAAGAGTTGACATCATCGATGAGAGGAGCAACTCCAATTGTTTGACATCAAACTTGAGTATAAACTCAATCGGTTCCATGTAATCCTTGATGCCCTATCATGACAACTTGATCTGATTTGATTTGATTTGAGTTTCTTCTTCTCATCAAGGTAGCAATTACAATGATGTCAATCGATGCCAAGGTCCAAATTGAGTGTAGGATAATTGCACAACAAGATCTCATCTTTCAGATGGTACAAGGTCAACTTGCAACATGCAACAAGGATTACAACACCTTCTGTTTCAAGGAAGTCCTTCTATTCTATGAGGAATGGATATATGTTCCAGCCAAGAGTGATCTTTGACTTGTGCGCCTCCAAGAAGTCCATGACTTACCAATCATTGGTCACATGGATGTAGACAAGAACTTGGGTACCATCCAATGCTAATGGTGGTGGCCCAACATGGCACAAGATATTTGAGAGTTTTTCCAATTGTGTGAGAGTTGCGATTGTAACAAGGCAAGCAACCAAAAACCAAGTGGACTCCTTCAACCACTCCCTATTCTCTTTTTTTGATGGGAATACATGAGCTTGGATCTCATTACATCCTTGCCCAAGACAAAGCAAGGTCACATAACAATAGTGGTGTTTGTAGATAAGATTAGTAAGAAAATCCATTTGGCACCAACCTTTGATACCATGGATGCTCTAACATTTGTGCAGATTTGCTTTGACACTGTCTTCAAGCATCATATGATGCCTTGTGTACTCTACCTCCAATCATGATCCTTGATTCATTGGAAAATTTTGGCAAGCACTCTTCTAGTTACTCGGCACCAAACTTGCTTTGTCCATTGCCTATCATCCTCAAACTGATGGAAAAATTGAATGTGCAAATCACACCTTGGAGGATATGCTTTGTGCCTTTGTCAAGGTTCACCATACCAATTGGGATGAATGTTTTACCGTAACTCCAAATAGGTAAGCACCGGATCTTCTCCTTTCTTCCTCAATTTTAGCCAAGATCCACTTGTTCTAGAATCTCTTCTTGCTCCTCCTCTATCTCATGTCCCTCATACTCATACCTTCTTGACCACCATATCCCAATCCCTCCAACAAGCCAAATCTCATCTCCTTATCACTCAAAATCATCAAAAATAATATGGAGACCACCATCATCATGATCTCACCTTTCAAGTTGGTGATAAGGTCATGCTCTCGTCCAATAACCTAACCCTCCTACTTGATACCCAAGTCCATAAACTTGCTCCTAATTGAGTAAGACCTTTTGATGTCACCCAAATCATTTCTCTTGTTACTTATCAACTTGCCTTGCCTTGTCATATACGCATCCACCCTATCTTTCATATTTCCAAATTGAAACTCTTTGTTCCTAATCTGTCTTCTTTTTCCTCTTGTCTCCAACCTCCTCCTCTTCCCATCCCTATCAATGGTCATGAAGAGTATGAAGTTGATTAGATCCTTGCATGTTGCCACATTCAATGAGGCCGTCGACAACATATAGAGTACAAAGTCCTTTGGAAATGGTATCTCCTTCATGATACCACTTGGGAGCCTCTTTCTCATCTTCAGAATATACAAACAGCCATCTAGGAGTTTGAAGCTTCAATGGCAATGAGGACATCACCAACTAGCGGTGGGGAATATGTAACAATATGAAGTTTAGCAATGAAATTAGTCAAGGCTAACAAAGTAGCAAATGGGCCAAATTAGCCTAGAATATTCTAGAATTATCTAGAAAGCTACTTGGTACACTTCCAAGTATTGGGTAATGTGCATGCTAAGTGGAAACTTCTAGGAGGAAGCTTCTTGGCTAGCTTCTTGGCTAGCTTAGCTTGGACCCCAAGTAGATAGATTCTAGAAGCTTCCAACTAGCTTAGCTTGCATGCCAAGTAGGCGACTTCTAGAAGGAAGCTTCTTGAGAAGCTTCCCGATTAAACTGGCTTGCGCTCCAAGAAAATAGCGCAAGGAAGCTTCTTGATAAGCTTCTCAAGAGCCTTGTATGCTCCCTATAAATACCAAAGCTAAAGCTCATACTAGGCATTTAGAGTTTTCCACACTCAAGTGTCCCAATGTGATATTCAATTCTCTTATTTCTCTCCTTGGTCTCTGTCTTTTACATCTTCCTTTTTAGGAGCAAGGTGGCTACTTACCTTCACCTATACTTTTGATTGTAGCAGTTAGTATTACTTCTTAGAGGATAAAAGTAATACATTTGCATATTTTAATATTTTCCAAGCTATGGTTGAAAAGGAAAGTATCCTTTCAATTAATATCTTCCATATTGATAAAGGAAGAATGGATAGTAAATTCACTTCTCACATAAAAAGATACTAGATCCATCATTAGCTTATTGCTTCAAATTCCCTAATGTTGAATGGAGTTGCAAAGAGCCTTAGTTATATAGTACTATAGAAAGCAAGATCAGTTCTACTTGATTCTAGTCTTGATTATGACTTTTGGGTTGATGTTTTTTCTATGGTACTTCTTGTAAGAAGTAGGAGTTATATTATACCCATTAAATCCACTTCAAAAGAGAGAAAAAAAAGCTCTTAGCCTCAAGGTCTTTGGATATGTAGCATATGCTCACATCCTTGCAGACAAAAGTTAGAAGTTAAACTCAAAAGACCAAAGAGTAATTTCTTGGAGTATAAGTATGATAAAATTTTCAATACTTATAATCCATACAATCAAAATGGCAAGAGAAAATTCATAATATTTTTTTCAATTTGATGAAATTGTGGTGGGAATTCTTGAGTTAAGAAGGATTCTATTAAATTTTATCCAAGTCAAGGATAAAACTTCTACAATCTTTGTGACTTTAATAACTACTATTGTTATTCTTCTAAGTATATCAAGCACCATTTCAACCAGGTCAAGGATTTAGTTCTACTCAATGTGGTCTTTATGACCTAATCTACTCCGTACTCAAAAGTGAATCACCTTCTAGAGATAATAGTAAGACTCTATGGATGAAGCAAATAATGGGAAGGAGAAACTACAAATTATGGAGCAATTTCAATAAAGGATGAGTTCTTATCAAATAAAGAGGTACCTTATTGACACCTTCTTGATTTGGTTTTGAGTACAATTGCTTTGCTATCATTGTTGATGAGAGAAGAGCCAATTATTGAACCAATCATCTTTGAGGAGTCTATGTAGAGCATGAATTCAAGAAATGTAAATGGATAGAGGTTCTAAAAAAGGAGTGCACTTTTTTGATTGATAATGGTACCTATAATAATATGGAGTTTACCAATGAGATATTCAAGACTAAGAAAGTAGAAAATAGGAAAATTAGTTAAGAATTATAAGAATATTCTAGAAATATCCAAGAAGCTACTTGGTATATCTTCCAAATATTGGGTAATATGCATGCCAAGTGATAACTTCTAGGAGGAAGCTTCTTGGGAAGCTTTTGGCTAGTTTAGCTTGCACACCAAGTAGGTGGCTTTTAGAAGAAAGCTTCCCAACTAGCTTAGCTTGCATGCCAAGTGGGTGGCTTTTAGAAGGAAGCTTCTCAAGAATCTTCCTAGTTAGCTTAGCTTGCACTTTAAGAAAGCAACTTTAGGAAGCTTCTTGAGAAGATTCTCAAGAGCCTTGTATACTCCCTTAAATACCAAAGCTCAATCTCATGCTAGACATTTAGAGTTTTCTTCATTCAAGAGTGTCAATGTTTTTTCACTTTGATATTCCATTCTCCTATTTCTCTCCTTGGTCTTTTACATTGGTATTAGAGCAAGAATGGGATGGATGTAATTTATGGACCACCAAATCCATTTCCATCAAACCATTGAGATTTTTGTGTCCGTATACTACCCAAGCATCATTTCATATAGTTCATCATCTCACGCTTTGGGCAGAATTTTTTGATTATTATCATTTTTTCCAATGAACCCTTGGTACTCTCGATTGTAACTTATGGAGAATGGTGGATGTGTTGCATCTACATGTTAACTTAAATAAATTTAAGGTAATTTGATAGAGTAGTTATCATGGTGAAAATGCTTAAAGTTATCATTACTATGCAATAATAAAGTGAGTATCTTACTTGATTGTTGAAAAAACAAGATCATCAATGACAAGAGCATGTTGAGAGAGCACCATTTCAAGAAGAAGAAGAAGAGTGAATCTAATTTCTAAAGCCTAAGGTATATGAAGGCAAAAACCTCTCAGGCATAGTGGAGAATTTTGTGTTTGATTGTGAATATTATTTTTAAGCTACTAATCTTCAAGATGAATAAAGACAAATTCTCTTGGCTTCAAGCCAATTGGATGAAGTGGCAAAACTAGGGTTGCAATTATGAGTAGAGTGAGCTAAATAATAATTTTTCATGCTAATCTTGACATGGGAAGAATTCAAGAGCATAATAATTAGGTGATTATGAGCAATAAATACTACACAAGCCACATGAGATAGGTAATTAAAATTGAATTAGATTGGTTATGTAAGAAGCTATATCATTCAATCCAAAAACACCATAATGCAAATTCTAGATATAATAAAAGGTGAAGCTTTGGATTGATTTGTGAGGGGTTTGAAGTCACATACCCAATTGGAAGTGACCATATGGGAGCCCAAACACTTAGAGGAAGCCATACAATTGGCTGAGCATTTTGATTCCTTAGTTGCAACAACTTGGTCTTGACCTCAACCATCACAAAACCTACTCACACACTACACACGGATAGAGGAGCTTGCACCAATAGAGATTGATGCCATCCAATAAAAGCCACTTGGCCCTACAAATAAGAAAAGACTGTAACAAAGTGGTGATTGCTTTTATTATTGCCACTTTGAGCATCACATTGCTGAATGTCCACTCAAGAATGGACAATCTTGACAAATCACCCAAATGGAGTTCATGGAGTGAGATGATCAAGGAAACAAAGAATCACAATAAGAGAACTCAAGCCGCCTATTGGGAACTTGATTAGTTCCAATGAGATTGAAGGCTCAACTTCTGCAAGTTTACTTTACTTGCAAGGTATTTTGTAGGATTTTGGTTGATTCTAGAATTTTAGAGAATTGCATGTCCATGCATTAGCAAAGGAATTAAGTATTCATATCAAACTAATAATTGGAAATAGATTGATGATGGAAAATGGCAGAAAGGGTTCTACATTCTGTGACAACCCAGCAAGCATCAATTTTGCAATAATAAGTAGATAATAGTAGGTAATAATCATTCCTATAGAGATACAAGTTAGAAATGGTCAAATATGAAGTAAAACATCACAAATTAGTTCCTCTTGATTGCATCTTTAATCCCTGGAGTAAAAACCACACTTAGATGAGAGTAACAAGCATTGAATTTGTAGTCTTGTCATAATAAAATGTCACTCATAAATCACAATACTTCAAATCTTTCCAAATGAATCTTGATTGTGATGATTCAGTTCTCCCAAAGAATGCTACTTCATCATGAAACAACTTCACCTCAAAATTGTCTTCCACTCCTGCACTAAACGCACAACTTTCTCAATCAAAATTGCTTTGTATCAATGCAACACTATAATCACAAATATTAAATACTACCAACACTACAATTCCTCATGGATTCATCAATGCATTGCTTTGATTGCCATCCACTCAAGATCAAACACACAAAATGAACATCAACATTGTGGAATCCAACATCCAACACCCACTAAATTTGATAGATTCAAATTTCTCCAAATACAAAGATAGGATTGATACTCATAATTAAGTTGACCTGATGAGCATTGAATTACAACAATTTGCTTTACTCAACTTTAGAATACCATTATTGAATTGATTTAAATAACAAACTGCAAATGCTTCCTTTAAATAAGTAGAGCACTTGATAAGTATCTAACAATATATAGTTCTAACCACAACTTTACCAACCTGTAGATCCAAAATGAAAATCCATCTCTTCATATCTACCTCTTCAAATATCAAATTGGTTGCCAATCCGATCCAATGTCTATCTCCACTTTGGCTTTTAAATCCAATGCAATTTCAATCACTTCTTCTACTTCAGGTTCAACTTCAATCTCTTCTATCTCTACTCTATCTTGAGTCTGAATTGAAATTGAAGTCACCACTAAATTATTTGACTTCTCCTTCTCTCTAACCTCTTCTAATGTCTCAAGTAACTCACCCAAAGACACCTTCAATCCTAAATCTGCTACTTTGTGCTTAAGTTCACACTAGTTTGGATTTTATCTAATTTGGATGTCACTAAATCTAAGTTGAGACTCACATTTTCTCCTACTTCTAACATCTTCCTATCTACTTGCTCTCTTAAGCAAATTAACAACTTATTCAGATCCACATCCTTTGCCTTTTGTTTCCCCATCTCATGCATAAGTAACTTCAACTCATGCAGTCTTGATTCCTCCAACTTAACTATTGCTTTTGTACTCAACATCACCTTCATCCTCCCAACAATCTCTCTTACCAACTCCAAGGCATACCCTCAAGTTCTCTCCATCTTCAACTGTTCATGATACATATTCAATTTGCCGTTGTACTCAACCACCAAAGTCTTCTTCTCCTCTACATACCGAGCAATTTAGCCTTTTGCACTTCTTACCAGGCCCCATAATCTTTCCTCTTCCTGATTTTTGATTGTCAACTCACACTGCCATGCTTGATCTTTCTCCACTGTGCTCTTCCTTAGTCTCTCAAGTTCTTGTTCCATCACCATTGCCATTGCCTTCAAATGTAGCACCTCCAAGCATGCATCAATAAGTTCTCCTTACAATTTCTCAAACACTACCTTCTACTCCCTCAATTCTTTAGCTTGTCATTCAAGTTCCTTGTTGCATTTCCCAAAACTCTACTACATGTTCTCAAAACTCTTCTTCCAAAGAACAACATCAACCCAAAGCTCTTTGGCTTCTTCCTCTCCAAGGGTTAAGTTACTCCTCAACTCAAGGCTTCTATACTCAAGAACTTCATTACATTGAGCTTGTCCTTCACTTCCTAATGCTCTCTCTCCAACTATTCTTTCTTCTTTTGGAGTTGCAACAACAAGGGATAGACAATCTTTGATATGTATTCAATGCCATTGAACTCTCTTGCATCATCTTCTCTTTCTTTGGTTGGTTGGTTGGTGCTTCTTTGGCTAGTTCCTTACCCTAAAGTCTTGATCTTCATACCTTCAATGTTATGTTGTACAATATTTCTTCTTCTTCTTTGGCTTTGCTCGGTCCTACAACTACGACATGCATACTTCTCTTTGATCTTGCTACTCTTGGAAACACCAAGGCTGGTGTAATACTCCGAGGATAGGAGACCTAAAGAGAAACACACCCTGAGAACACACCCTTTCACACTCAAACTCCGATGCCCCAAAGGAGCACCTTCTCTTTATTATATAGGCAAAGTAGATCTCCTCCAATGAAGCTCTACCATAGGATTAGGTACATAGATAGGTGACATGTCAGCAAGCTCCACCCTTGGATTACTTACTTGGATGGGTGACATGTTGGTCCTGGTCCTATCTGGTTGGTCAAACAAGCTTTGACTGGAGAGAATCTTTTAGGGAATCTTCATGTAGGAATCTCAGAATCATGTGGGTAAGGTACCGTTGGAAAGCTCTTGACAAGACAAAGCAGGGGGAGGGAAGGCCAGCCCATCTTCCATTGGGTGGTGGGGAGGGAGAAGGAAATCTGCGAGGCCTAATTCATCTGTTTAGGCCTCCAAAATTGCCTTCACAGATTTCAATCATATTTTGGTTCCAACTCTATTAGTAGAAGTCCCCTTTTGGTGATACTTATTTCTGATCTATTCAGTCCATCCTGTGTAACATCCTTCCAAATGTTACCAATCCAATTCTCACCTTCAAATCATATGTCTAGCTATTGGTTCTAAAGTTTTCAAATCTATTTCGGTTTTCTACCCTATTAGTAGAAGTACACTTTTGGTGATACTTCTATCTAATCTATTTTCACCATCATGTATAACATCATTCCAGATGTTACCAAACCAAATTTCACATCTAGCTCATATGGCTAGCTCTTGGTATTACAAACCTCCCTCCTTTTAAGACGCAATGCCCTTGTTGTGCAACTGTTGCTCAAATGCTTGCACCAACACCGGTGCATGTGTTTAATTGGCAATAGGTTCCTAGGTTGCTTCATAGAGGGGGTAACCTTTCCATTGGACAAGATAATCCACCCGTGGATGACGAGTACCACGCATGCATTTTTGGAGAATACGCTCCACTTCATATTCCTCATTGCCATCAATGAGTGTCGGACAAGGTCAAATGTCTTGTGTGGAATGACCCAAGCCTGATCGGGGAGCATATTTGTGTAGTAGGGAAACATGGAACACTAGATGGATCTTCATGTGTGGTGGTAGCTCAAGGTGATAGGCCACAGCGCCAACTCGACAGAGAATTGAGAAAGGCCGAATAAAATGAGGTCTGAGCTTACGAGGTCCTACTAATGTGAGGTTGGTTGTTGATAGCCACACTTGATCCCCAACATTGAACTCCATGTGCCTACGGTGTGCATTAGCATACTACTTTTGGCAATTTTGTGCAATCTGTAATTTATGCTTAGCGTTCTCCACCCCTTGTTGGATTCTAGAAACAAATATGTTGATTGCATCAACCTTGGTAGCCACTGGATAAATCTTCATCAAGCTGGAAGGTGTGAAGGGATGCTCACTATACATGAGGAAGAACGGAGTGACTTGGGTGGATGCATTCACTAAATTGTTGTATGCGAATTCCACCAACGGGAGTAGGGTGTCCCACCTCTCTTGCTCTTCTAAGGTGAAGCCGCGTAACATGTCTTCAATTGTGCGATTAGCCCGCTCGGTTTGTCCATCTGTTTGTGGGTGGTAAGTTGTGGACATGGCCAACTTGGTGTTGAAGGAACCAAAGAGGGTGCACCAAAACAAATTGGTGAATTGAGTTCTCCTATCGGTGATGAGTACTCAAGACAAGCCATGGTGAGAGAAGAATGCATCTAAGTATAATTGAGCAAGTTGTGGAGCGGTCACCTCCTTGGTGGTAGGGCGTACATGAATCATTTTGCTGAGCTGGTCCACAAAGACCACGATGGAGTTGGATCCTAATGTGGTCTTGGTAATTCACAGACGAGATCCATACACACCTGTTCCCAATGTTGTGTAGGAGTGGGTAGAGGTTGCAGGAGCCCTACAGGAGCTTGATTAGAAACTTTGTTCTGTTGACAAAGTAAGCAACTGCGCATGTAGTCCATCACATGGTTGTTCATCTTGGGCCAATGATAATGGCACTGGACTACATCCAAGGTCTTGTCCTGTAAAAGACCAAAACCGAGGAGAGAAATAGGAGAATGGAAGCTCACATTGGGACACTTGAATGAGGGAAAACTCCGAATGCCTGGCATGAGCTTCGGCCTTGGTATATATAGGTAGCATACAAGACCCTTGAAGCTTCTCAAGAAGTTTCCTTGAGCCGCTTTCTTGGAGTGCAAGCCAAGTTAACTAGGAAGCTTCTCAAGAAGCTTGCTTCTAGAAGCCGCCTACTTGGCGTGCAAGCTAAGCTAGTTAGAAGCTTCTAGAAGCTTTCTTCTAGAAGCTACCTGCTTAAGGCACAAGTTAACTAGTTGGGAAGCTTCCTAAGAAGCTTCTTAGATGCTTCTAGAATATTCTAGGCTATTTTGTCTTATTCTCTACTTCGTAAGCCCGACTAACTTCGTCACTAAACTCCATATTGTTACATATTCCCCCGCCGCTAGTTGGTGACGTCCTTGTCGCCAGTGAAGCTTCGAATTGCTTGATGGCCATCTGTGCATTCTGGAGGTGAGAAAGAGGTTCCCATGTAGCATCATGAAGGGGATACCCTTTCCAAAGGACCTTGTACTCCGTATGTTGGTGACGGCCTTGTTGAATATGGCGACGCGCAAGGATACAATCAACTTCGTACTCCTCATGATCATTGATAGGGACAGGAAGAGGGGGAGGTTGGACTCGAGAGGAAAAGGAAGAAGGGTTAGGAACAAAGGGTTTCAACTTGGAAATATGAAAGACAGGATGGATACGCATGTGACAAGGTAAGGCAAGACGATAAGCAACAGGAGAGATAATGTGGGTGATATCAAAGGGTCCTATCCAATTAGGAGCAAGTTTACGAACTTGGGTATCAACTGAGAGAGGGAGGTTACTAGAGGATAACATGACTTTATCACCAACTTCAAAGGTGAGATCACGACGATGATGGTCTGCATATTGTTTTTGGCGATTCTGAGCAACAAGGAGGTGAGATTTGGCTTGTTGGAGAGATTGGGATATAGTGGTAAAAAATGTAGAAGTATGAGGAACCTGAGAGGGAGGGGGAGCAAGAAGAGAATCTGGAACAAGCGGATCTTGGCCAAAATTGAGAAAGAAGGGAGAAAATCTAGTGCTTGCCTATTTGGAATTGTTGTAGGCAAATTCTGCAACTGCAAGACATTCATCCCAGTTGGTATGGTGGACATTGACAAAGGCCCGCAACATATCCTCCAATGTACAATTGGCGCGTTCGGTTTGTCCATTAGTTTGAGGATGATAGGCCATGGACAAAGCAAGCTTGGTGCCGTATTTGGAAGAGTGCTTGCCAAAACTTCCCGGTAAATCGAGGATCACGGTCGGAGATGAGTACACGTGGCATCCCATGATGCTTGAAGACATTGTCGAAGTAGATTTGCGCTAAGGTTGGAGCATCCACGGTATCACAGGTTGGTGCCAAGTGGATTTGCTTACTAAGCTTATCCACAAACACCACAATTGCGGTGTGTCCTTGTTTTGTCTTTGGCAAGGATGTGATGAGATCCAAGCTCACATGCTCCCAACGAGCGGATGGAATGGCGAGTAGTTGAAGGAGTCCACTCGGCTTCTGGTTGCTGGCCTTGTTCCGTTGGCAACTCTCACATGATTGGACAAAGTCTCGAACATCTCGTGTCATGTTGGGCCACCACCATTGGCATTGGAGGGTGCCCAAGGTCTTGTCCACTCCCATGTGACCAGCTATTGGTAAATCATGGGCTTCTTGAAGGCGCACAAGTCGAAGATCACCTTTGTTTGGAACATAGATCCGGTCTGCATGGAATAAAAGGCCTTCCTTGAAGGAGAAGGTGTTGTACTCCTTGTCGCGTGCTATTAGACGACCGTGTACCATTTGGAAGAAGGGATCTTGCTGTAGGGCTAACCGAAACTCGTTATGAATCTTGGGATCAATTGACACCGTTGTAATTGCTGCCGCGATGAGAGGAAGAGACTTCAAATCAGGTCGTCGTGATAGAGCATCAGGGATGACATGGAACCGACCTGGTTTGTACTCAAGTTTGATGTCGAACAATTGGAGTTGCTCTTCCCATCGATGATGTCGACTCTTCATGTGCTCTAGGTGTAAGGTCTGCAACAATGGCTTGTGATCAGTTCGCATGATCACTTGTTTCCCCAAGAGATAATGCCTCCATACCTTGGTGGCATATACCATTGCAAGTTGTTCCCAATCTTGAGCAGAGTAATTTCTTTCAGCTGTATTTAGTCGGCGAGACACAAAGGCAATAGGATGTAGTCCATCTGGAAATTCTTGTTGCAACACAGCTCCAATTGCAAAGTTAGAAGCATCAAAATCAACCACACAAGGTAGTTGAGGATCATATGGTTGAAGAATGGGTCTTGAAGACACCATATGCTTTAACTTCTGGAATGCTTCTTCATGCTTGGTGGTCCATTGGAAGCTTGAGTTCTTTCCCAAGAGGTCAGTCAATGGTGTAGCCACGTGAGCATAATAGTGGATGAACCGTCGGTAAAAACTGGCCAGTCCGTTGAACGCTTGTACTTTGGTAGCATCCTTTGGGGTAGGCCAATCAGTAATGGCCTTGATCTTCTCTTCTTCCATCTTGATCCCCTCTGATGAGATCTTATGACCCAAGAAGGTAACCTCCTTTTGCCAAAAAGCACACTTTGACTTCTTGTAGTAAAATTTCCACTATCGTAGTCGTCTTAGGACTTCTCGCACATGATTCATGTGTTCTGCCTCTGTCCTACTATAGATTAAGATATCATCTAAGAACACTACCACAGACTGATCCAATAGCCCCTCCAACACCCGATGCATCTGATCCATGAAGACTGCTGGAGCATTAGTGAGTCCGAAAGGTAGAACTCTCCACTCAAAATGTCCATACCTTGTACGAAAGGCAGTCTTTTTCATGTCCTCTCCTTCAATAGGAATTTGCCAATAGCCGCTACGAAGATCTAGCTTGGAAAAGTATTGTGCTCCACTTAATTGATCAAGCAATTCATCAATCCGAGGCAAGGGATATGCATTCTTCACGGTTTGCTTATTGAGCCCACGGTAATCAATACAGAAATGAAGTCCTCCATCCTTCTTTGGAACAAATAATACCGGTGCTCCCCAAGGAGAGGTACTATGTCGTATGAAATCCTTCTCCAACAACTCTGTAAGTGTTGTTTGCAACTCCTCCAACTCCTTTGGTGAGAGCCGATAGATTGGTCTACTCACTGGAGTACTCCCTGGCAATAACTCGATCTTGAAGGGCATACCTCGATCAGAGGGTAATCCCTTTGGCAGATCATCCGGAAACACATCTGCAAACTCTTGAACTATCCAATCAACCGTCGCTTGATGCGGCACTTGGCCCTCCTCAGATTGTTCTTGTGCAATCGGCTTGATCCACACTGCAAATACAGACTTATCTTCCTCCAAAGCTTGCTCTATGGTTGCTTCATTAACAAACTTCCCTTCTAGGGACTCATCTCTCTTCCGAGCTTGCTCCATGGTTGCCTTCCTGGCAAACTTCCCATCTTGGGACTCATCTCCCTTCCAGATTCGCTCTATGGCTACCTTCTCGACAAACTTCCCATCTTGGGACTGACTATTCTTAGGTGTCTTACTCAGAGGTGCCAGACAACCTAATCGGAAATTCCTACCTTGGTGTTGTACTTGAATTTGGTGTCGGGTCCAATCAAATTGAACCTTATGACATTCAAGCCAAGGTAGACCCAGAATGATATCATAGTGTAGAGGTGCCACTACAAACCTCATACACTCCAAATACTCTTTCCCAATCTTGAAGGTAACAGGATGCAAGGTGCGGAATGCAGAACCCTTTCTACCATCCGCCATCATCAAACTACTTCCAATCACTGGCTTGATAGGAATACCCAATTCCTTTGCTACTTGCATAGACATGCAATTCTCTGAACTTCCAGAATCAACCAAAATTCTACAACCCCGATTAGATATCATACCTTGCAAGTGAAGCAAACTTGCATAGGTCGAGCCTTCAATCCCATTGGAACTAATCAAGCTCCTAGTAGGCGGCTCAAAATCTCCTACTGGGATTCCTTGTTTCCCTGATCATTCCGCTCCACAACCTCCACTTGGGCAACTTGTCGAGGTCGTCCATTCTTGAGTGGACATTCAGCAATGCGATGCCCCAACTGGCGACAATAAAAACAACCTCCATTTTGTCGTAATCTTTCTCTATCTGCTGTGACAAGTGGTCTTCATTGGATAGCATCAATCTCCATTGGTACCGGTTCTTCCACTTGTGGTACTGGTGGGTTTTGTGTAGGTCGAGGTCAAGACCAAGTTGTCGCAACTAAGGAATCAAAACGCTTAGCCAATTGCATGGCTTGTTCTACATTCTGTGGCTCTCGCATGGTCACCTCCAATCTGGTTCGTGACTTCAATCCTCGCACAAATCGATCCAGAACTTCACCTTCTTGGATATCTGGAATTTGCATGATGATATTCTGAAATTGTGTGATGTAGCTTCTCACTGAGCCAATCTGCCTCAACTCCGCCAATTTATCTCGTGCAGCTCGGGTGGCATTTATAGTCTGAAATCGACCAAGTATTGCATCCTTGAATTCTGCCCATGTAAAAATTGGTGTAACAATTTGTCGTTCAGCTCTTTCTACTCGGAATTGCCACCAAAGTTTTGCCACTCCATCCAATTGGCTAGAAGCCAAGAGAATTTTTTTCCGCTCGTCTTGAAGATTGGTGGCTTCAAAGTAACGTTCACAGTCAAACAGAAAATTCTCCACTGTGCCTGGAAGATTCTTGCCTTCAAACACCTTGGGTTTCGGAAATTGAATGCGATCTTCTCCATCTCGAACTGGCGCTCTGTCTATCTGTTCTCCTCGTTGCTGGTCTCGTTCATCCAACAATCAAGTAAGATGCTCGATTTGTTGTTGCATTGCAAGGATAACATCCGGTATTGCCGCCATCGTTACTACTCTATTCCACTACCTGTAATTTATCTAGTTGATTAACACGTAGATACAACATGTCCACCGTTCTCCATAAGTTACAACTGGAAGTATCAAGGGTTCCTCTGACACGGTGATCATATGTAGAAAATCCTGCCCAAAGCGTGAGGTGATGAATTGTGTGAAACGATGCTTTGGTAATATCTGGACATGAAAGTCCCAATGGTTTGGCAGAAGTAGATTTGGTGGTCCATAAATTCCATCCATCCCATTCCTGCTCTGATACCAATGTAAAAGACCGAAACCGAGGAGAGAAATAGGAGAATGGAAGCTCACATTGGGACACTTGAATGAGGGAAAACTCCGAATGCCTAGCATAAGCTTCGGCCTTGGTATATATAGGTAGCATACAAGACCCTGAAGCTTCTCAAGAAGTTTCCTTGAGCCGCTTTCTTGGAGTGCAAGCCAAGTTAACTAGGAAGCTTCTCAAGAAGCTTCCTTCTAGAAGCCGCCTACTTGGCGTGCAAGCTAAGCTAGTTAGAAGCTTCTAGAAGCTTTCTTCTAGAAGCTACCTGCTTAGGGCGCAAGTTAACTAGTTGGGAAGCTTCCTAAGAAGCTTCTTAGATGCTTCTAGAATATTCTAGGCTATTTTGTCTTATTCTCTACTTTGTAAGCCCGACTAACTTCATCACTAAACTCCATATTGTTACATGTCCATTCCAACATGACATGCAATGGCCAAATCATGACATTCCGCTAGAATAGTGGTGCGCAATTCTGGGACATTTGGAATCCATAATTTGCCATCACAAAAGGTAAGTCCTTGGATGCTGGTGACACCTTTGGATGATTGCCCCTCTACAATTTGTGGATTAGTTTTTGTAGCCGCCAGAATCTCTAGCTAGAATTTAGGGTTAATCTGAACCTCTACCACCAAATTGTTTGCCATTGGCATGCGGGTGAATGCATCTGCAAGTTGCTTCTTACCTTCAACGTAGGTGATTGTCATGTTGAAGCGTTGTCGCCACTCTGCCCATCAAATTTGGCAACGAGATAGATCCTTCTGTGTCTTGAGGTAGACTAGAGGTTTGTGGTCTATCTCTACCACAAATGCTTTCTCGCCTAGATAGTGCTTCCAATGCTTGGTTGCTAGGACGATGACCAACTCTTCTTGTTTTGTGGTATGGTAGTTGCGCTCTAGCGGTAACAAATTTTGAGAGAAATATGCAATTGGATGCCATCCGTCATGCTACTCTTGTTGTAGGATTGCTCCGATTGCTACGCTTGATGCATTTGTAACCAACTTGATTGGACGTTTTGGGTCATACCACTTCAAGATTGGTGCATGTAGCAAGGTGGCTTTCAATTCTTGAAAGGCCAACTCTTGTGTGGTTCCCCATGTCCACTTCTTCCCCTTGCAAAGCAGTGCTGTTAAAGGCTATGCAACCTTGGAGAAGTCCTTGACAAATCGACGATAGAATCCCATCAAACCCAAGAAGCTCTTGAGTTGAGTCTGATCTTCTAGGGCACTCCACTTTTGAATGACATCTATTTTATCTATCAATACTTGAATACCCTTTGCACTTACTCTATGCCCCAAGTAGTCTACTTCAGACTTGCCAAACTCACACTTTGAGATTTTGGCATACAATCAATTCTGTCTTAGAATTTGGAGGACTTCTTGTAGATGCTGTTTGTGTTCCGTCATCGTGCTACTGTATACTAAGATATCATCTAGGAAGACGATGATAGACTTATCTAAATATGGAAAAAATATGTCATTCATTAGACTCATGAAAGTGGTAGGTGCGTTGGTGAGACCAAAAGGCATCACAAGATACTCAAAGTGGCCATACCTGGTTTGAAAGTCAGCCTTGTACACATCCTCCTCTACAATTTGGATTTGATTGTAACCGCTTTGCAAATCTAGTTTGGTGAAGTGTCGTGCTCCATTGAGTTGATCGAATAGATCATCCATGCAAGGTAAGGGCTATTTGTTCTTCACTGTTTGCTGATTGAGACCCCGATAGTCAATGTACATGCGCATTATACCATCTTTCTTCTTCACAAACAAGACCGGAGCCCCATATGGTGATACGCCGGGTTGGATGAACCCTTTTTGCAGCATATTTTCAATTTAATTCTTGCACTCCTCTAGCTCATGAGGTGATAGGTAATATGGGGCCTTATAGGGTGGTGTCTTCCCCGGGAGTGTCTATATTTTATGATCTACTCTCCTTTTTGGTGGTAATCTTGAGGGTAGATCATCAAGAAAGACATCTTGAAACTCATTTATGAAATCCTTCAATTTCTCAAGAATTTTTCCCTTGAGTTGTGCATTCTGGACTTCTCTTATTAGACCCATGAAACACCTATCAATCTTATAGATAGCTGTTGTCCATATGACATAGAGAGGCAATTCTTGCCTATGTGATTTTTCTTTAACCCCAATGTTTGACCATTGGTGGGTTCTCACTACTTTCTTCCTCCAATCTACCGTAGGGTTGTAATGCTCCATCCATGGGATACCTAAGATTGCATCATAACAAGCTAATTGTATCACTTGCCACTCAATTGCTTCTTGATATTTTTCTATAAAAAGTGTTACCCGCATGGGTAATGATTCAATCCTCTCTATTTGTCCGTAAGGTAACTCTACTTCTTCACTCTCATCTCTCTCTAGATCCATTCCCAATCTTATTGCAATAGAGCGAGACAAGAAATTCTCTATGGCTCCTGGATCTATTAACACTCTCACTAGATTGCCTTCTGGGACCCCATTCACTACAATCAATCGTGAGGTTGCCTTTTGGTACCTTTGTGTGCTTGTCTTCTTCCTTCCCTTCCTTTTCTGCTTCCTTATTGAGCCAGTAAGGCCGCTAGGTACATTTACTGGCAATCTTCATTTTCCAAAGTGATTTCCACCTTCTCCTCTTCGATGCGTCTCTCTATGTTGTTCAAAGATTGCCTGTATGAAGGTTGAGGGCCTCTGGGAAGTCAAGCACAACAGTTGGTAGATATATGCCCAATACGACCACAATTGTAACAACAACGTTGTTCTCCTTGAGGTCCTTCTCCTTGTGGGACTCTATCTCTCCATTCTCCTACCCATCCCCATTCTCCTTGAAGTGGTCGTGCTCCTTGGTCTTGAAACCAAAGGTTACACAGTTCCATCGGTATTGATCTACCCATAGGTGACATTTCTGCCCAATAATGTTGAGGTGGAACTTCTCCTTCACCTCCACCTAATGCTCATGCTATTCTTTGCGCACAAGCAATGGCTTAAAATACCATGCGAGGATTTTGTACCATGACTTCTTGGCGAATCCACTCCTTCAACCCTTGTTTGAAATTTTCAAGAGCCTCTACTGGACTCATGTTGGTTAATGCAACTTGTAGATCTAGAAATGCCTCCACATACTCTTGTATGCTGTTCTTCTATTTCAATCCCCATAGTCGGATCCGGGCCATCTGCACAAAATCCACCAATTGGAAACTCTTTAACAATCCTTCTTGCATTGCTGTCCATGTGACCTCCCTTCTCTTGGCCAACATGGACCGTTCCCAAGTGTCGTACCATGTGAGGGCTTTATTGATCAAGTACCCACATGCAAACACGCATGCAACATGCTAGGTGATCTCTGTTGAGAACAACCAAAAATATCAATTCATTCTCAAGATCCAGTTCTCCACTACTCCCATCATACACTGCTCCTTGTAAGGCTTGATGTTGTAGGTCTTCTTCATCCGGAGTAGTAATGTGACTTCATCATTGATAGGGTTTGTAGGCACGGGTGCCTCTTCAAGTACTTCAGTCACATGTATTGGATTTTGAGACGGCTCTTCTTCTTGCATTGCTTGATCATTCCTGAGGGTCTGCACTTGACTTTGTAATGCCTCCATGGTCATCTTAATATCTCAAAATTTGTTCAACATCCCCTGCATTCCTTGCACCAACTCCTGCAATTGCGGATCCATGGTTCTTGTAACACTCGATTGCTATACCCTAAACTTCAATAGAGAGTTAATATGATCACTCTGGAGGGTGCATGAACTATTGGAACTACCATTGGGACCTTAGAAGCTACCACTCGTTGGTAATATTCCTCACCAAAATTCATGACCACAAAATCCCTAAACATCACTTTTGGTCTCACTACATAACAAATTTCTACTTGAATGTTAAAAGGGAAAGGATTTGGGACATTCAAATCCATCACAACAAAATGTAAATTGTCAAATCCCACTCTCTATCGTAAATCACTGCAGGCAAAATCATTGGGTTTGGCAAATTCATTACTGTATCCATGAACTCTGTTCCGAAGTGAAAAACCAAATACACTTTCACTTGCTCGTGCTGAATGTACATAATCTTGATGTTGAATGGATTCAAGAATGGAAAGTGAGGCATTGGATATTGTCCTCCCAAAGCATCCATTCTATCCTCTTAATCTACCAATTACACTAGAATGTCTCTCCTCAAAATTACTCAGTCTCAGTAGCCTATGTTCTTCCAAGAGGGGTGATCCGCTCTCTTGGACAACACCTACTCTGATACCATTGTAATACTCCAAGGATAGGAGACTTGAAGAGAAACACACCATGAGAACACACCCTTTCACACTCAAACTCCGATGCTCCAAAGGAGAACCTTCTCTTTATTATATAGGCAAAGCAGATCTCCTCCATTGAAGCTCCACCATAGGATTAGGTACATAGATAGGTGACATGTCAGCAAGCTCTACCCTTGGATTACTTACTTGGATGGGTGACATGTCTGGTCTAGGTCCTATCTGGTTGGTCAAACAAGCTTTGACCAGAGGGAATATTTTAGGGAATCTTCTTGTAGGAATCTCAGAATCACGTGGGTGAGGTACTATAATACTCCGAGGACAAAGAGAAGAGAGAAAACATAGATTGCACACTCAAACATCCAAGGTACCATTGGAAAGCTCTCGATGAGACAAAGCAGGGGGAAGAGGGAAGGCCAACCTTTCCTCCATTGGGGGGGGGGGTATTTGCACATTTTCGAGGCCTAATTCATCCGTTTAGACCTCCAAAATTGCCTTCAAATATTTTAGGCATATTTTGGTTCCTACTCTATTAGTAGAAGTCCCCTTTTGGTGATACCTCTTTCTGATCTGTTTAGTCCATCATGTGTAACATCCTTCCAGATATTACCAAACCAATTCTCACCTTTAAATCATATGTCTAGCTATTGGTTCTAAGGTTCTCAAGTCTATTTTGGTTTTTGCCCTATTAGTAGAAGTACTCTTTTGGTGATACTTCTATCTTATCTATTTTGACCATCATGTATAACATCATTCTAGATGTTACCAAACCAAATTTCACATCTAGATCATATGGCTAGCTCTTGGTATTATAGACCTCCCTCCTTTTAAGACACAATGTCCTCGTTGTGCAATTGCTGCTCAAATGCTTGCACCAACACCGGTGCATATGCCAAATTGGCAGTGGGCTCCTAGGTTGCTTCATAGAGGAGGTAACCTTTCCATTGTACAAGATAGTCCACCCGCGGATGGCGAGTACTACGCATGCATTTTTGGAGAATCCGCTCCACTTCATATTCCTCTATGCCATCAATGAGTATCAGATAAGGTCAAATGTCTTGTGTGGAATGACCCAAGCCTGATCGGGGAGCATATCTGCGTAGTAGGGAGACATGGAACATTGGATGGATCTTCATGTGTGGTGGTAGCTCAAGGTGATAAGCCACAGCGCCGATGCGATGAAGAATCAACAAAGGCCCAATTAAACGAGGTCTGAGCTTACGAGGTCCAACTAAAGTGAGGTTGGTTGTTGATAGCCACACTTGATCCTCAACATTGAACTCCATGTGCCTACGGTGTGCATCATCATACTTCTATCAATTTTGCACAATCTGTAATCTATGATTGGCGCTCTCCACACCTTGTTGGATTCTAGAAACAAATGTGTTGACTGCATCGACCTTGGTAGCCATTGGACGGATCTTCATCAAGCTAGAAGGTGTGAAGGGATGCTCACCATACATGAGGAAGAACAGAGTGACCTGGGTGGATGCATTCACTGAATTGTTGTAAGCAAATTCCACCAACAGGAGTAGGGTCCCACCTCTCTTGTTGTTCTAAGGTGAAGCCGCGTAACATGTCTTCAATTGTGCAATTAGCCCGCTCTATTTGGCCATCTGTTTGTGAGTGGTAAGCTATGGACATGGCCAACTTGGTTTTGAAGAAACCAAAGAGTGTTTGCCAAAACAAACTGTTGAAGTGGGTGCCTCTATCGGTGATGAGTACTCTAGACAAGCCATGGTGAGCAAAGACTGCATCTAAGTATAATTGAGCTAGTTGTAGAGCGGTCACCTCCTTGGTGGTAGGGTGTACATGAATCATTTTTCTGAGCCAGTCCACAAAGACCACAATGGAGTCAAACCATGAGGTGGTCGTGGGTAATTCACAGACAAGATCCATACTCACTTGTTCCCAATTTTGGGTAGGAGTGGGGAGAGGTTGAAGGAGCCCTGGAGGAGCTTGATTAGAAGCTTTGTTTTTTTGACAAAGTAGGTAGCTACGCACATAGTCCATCACGTCGTTGCTCATCTTGGGCCAATAGTAATGGCGCTTGATTGCATCCAAGGTCTTGTCCACTCTGACATGAGTTGCAATGGCCAAATCATGACATTCCGCTAGAATGGTGGTGCGTAATTCTAGGACATTTGGGATCCATAATCTGCCATCCCGAAAGGTGAGTCCTTGGGTGCTGTTGACACCTTTGGATGATTGCACTTCTACAATCTGTGGATCAGTTTTTGTAGCAGCTAGAATCTTTGGCCAAAATTCAGGGTTAATCTTAACCTCTGCCACCAAGTTGTTTGCCATGGGCATGCGGGTGAATGCATATGCAAGTTACTTCTTACCTTCCATGCAGGTGATTGTCATGTTCAAGCGTTGTTGCCACTTTGCCCACCAAATTTGGCAACAAGATAGATCCTTCTGCGTCTCGAGGTAGACTAGAGGTTTGTGATCTATCTCTATTACAAATGCCTTCTTGCCTAGATAGTGCTTCCAATGCTTGGTTCCTAGAACAATGGCCAACTCTTCTTGTTCTATGGTGTGGTAGTTGCGCTTTGCCAGTAATAACTTTTGAGAGAAATATGCAATTGGATGCCATCCGTCATGCCACTCTTGTTGTAGGACAACTCCTATTGCTACGCCTGATGCATATGTAACCAACTTGATTGGACGTTTTGGGTCATACCACTTCAAGATTGGTGCATGTAGCAAGGCGGCCTTCAATTCTTGAAAGGCCAACTCTTGTGCAGTTCCCCATGTCCACTTCTTCTCCTTGCCAAGCAGTGCCATTAACGACTGTGCAACCTTGGAGAAGTCCTTGAAAAATCTATGATAGAATCCCGTCAACCCTTAGAAGCTTTTAAGTTGAGTTTGATCTTTTGAGGCACTCCATTTTTGAATAACCTCTATTTTATTTGTCAATACTTGAATGCCCTCTGCACTTACTCTATGCCCCAAGTAGTCTACTTCAGACTTGCCAAACTCACACTTTGAGATTTTGGCGTACAATTGATTCTATCTTAGAATCTGGAGGACCTCTCGTAGATGTTGTTTGTGTTTTGTCATCGTGCTACTATATACTAAGATATCATCCAAAAGACAATAATAAACTTATCCAAGTATGGAAAAAATATGTCATTCATTAGACTCATGAAAGTGGCAGGTGCATTGGTGAGGCCAAAAGGCATCACAAGATACTCAAAGTGGCCATACCTGGTTTGAAAGGCAATTTTGTACACATCTTCCTCTACAATTTGGATTTGATTGTAATCGCTCCGCAAGTCTAGTTTGGTGAAGTATCTTGCTCCATGGAGTTGATCAAACAGGTCATCCATGCAAGGTAAGGGGTATTTTTTCTTCACTGTTTGCTGATTGAGACCCCGATAGTCAATGCACATGCGCATTGTACCATCCTTCTTCTTCACAAACAAGACAGGGGCCCCATATGGTGATACGCTAGGTTGGATGAACCCTTTTTGCAGCAACTCCTCAATTTGAGTCTTACACTCCTCCAACTCATGAGGTGATAGGCAATATGGGGCCTTACAAGGAGGTGTCTTCCCCGGGAGTGTCTCAATTTTGTGATCTGCTCACCTTTTTGGTGGTAATCTTGGGGGTAGATCATCAAGAAAGACATCTTGAAACTCATCCACCACATCCTTCAATTTCTCAGGAATTTGTCCATCAAGTTCTGCACTTTGGACTTCTCTTAATAGACCCATAAAACATCTATCGGTCTTACAAACATTTGCCGTCCCTATGACATATAGAGGCAGTTTTTGCCTGTGTGATTTTTCTTTAACCCAATAATTGATCATTGGTGGGTTCTCACTACTTTCTTCCTCCAATCCACCATAGGGTTGTACTGCTCCATCCATGACATGCCTAAAATTGCATCATAACAAGCTAATTGTATCACTCGCCACTCAATTGCTTCTTGATATTCTCCTACAAAGAGGGTTGCCCATCTAGGTAATGATTCAATCTTATGTGTTTGCCCATTAGGTAACTCTACTTCTTCACTCCCATCTCTCTCTAGATCCATTCCCAATCTTATTGCAATAGAGCAAGACGAGAAATTCTCTGTTTCTCCTGGATCTATTAATACTCTCACTTAATTACCTTCTAGGATTCCATTCACGACAATCAATTGTGAGGTTGCCTTTCGGGATCTTTGTGCATTATTCTTCTTCCTTCCCTTGCTCCTCTGCTTCTTTATTGAGCTAGTAAGGCCGTGAGGTACATTTATTGGTTATCTTTGTTTTCCAAAGTGATTTCCACCTCTTCCTCTTCAATGTGCCTCTCCATGTTGTTCAAAGATTGCTTGTACAAAGGCCGAGGGCCTCTAGGGAAACAAGTGCAATAGTTGGTAGATATGTGCCCAATACAACAACAATTGTAACAACGGCATTGTTCTCCTTGAGTCCCTTCTCCTCGTGGGACTCCATCTCTTTGTTCTTCTACCCGTCCTCGCTCCCCTTGAAGCGGTCGTGCTCCTCAATCCTGGAATCAAAGGTTGCCCAATTCTATCGGTACTAGTCCATCCATGTGTGGCATTTCTGCTCGATAATGTTGAAGTGGACCTACTCCTTCACCTCCACCTAATGCTCTTGCTATTCTCTGTAGACAAGCAATGGCTTCAAATACCGTGCGAGGATTTTGCACCATGACTTCTTGGCAAATCCGCTCTTTCAACCCTCGTTTGAAATTGTCGAGAGCCTTTGCTAGACTCATGTCAGTAATTGCAACTTGTAGATCTAGAAATGCCTCCACATACTCTTGTATGCTATTCTTTTGTCTCAATCCTCATAGTTGGGTTCAAGCCATCTGCACAAAATCCACCGATTGGAAATTCTTCAACAGTCCTTCTTGCATTGCTGTCCATGTGACCTCCCTTCTCTCTACCAACATGGATTGTTCCCAAGCATCATACCATGTGAGGGCTTTATCAGTCAAGTACCCACATGCAAACACGCCTACAACATGCTCTGTGATCTCTGTTGAGAACAATTGGAAACATCGATTCATTCTCGAGATCCAATTTTCTACTACTCCCATCGTATGCTACCCCTTGTAAGGCTCAATGTTGCAGGTCTTCTTCATCCGGAGTAGCAATGTGGCTTCATTGTTGATAGGGTTTGTAGGCACGGGTGCCTCTCCAAGTACTTCAGTCACAAGTACTCGGTTTTGAGACGGCTCTTTTGCTTGCATTGCTTGATCGTTCTTGAGGATCTGCACTTGACTTTGTAATGTCTCCATGGTCATCTTAATCTCTTGAAATTCATTCAACATCCCTTGCATTCCTTGCACCAGCTCTTGCAATTGCGGATCTATGGTTGTTGCAATACTCAATTGCTAATGTCTACTTCAATATAGAGTCAATATAATCACTCTAGAAGGCGCACAAACTATCGGAACTACCATTGGGACCTCAGAAGCTATCACATGTTGATAATACTCCTCACCAAAATTCCTAACCACAAAATCCCTAAATATCACTTTTAGTCTCACTACATAATGGATTTCTACTTGAGTGTTGAAAGGGAGAGGATTTGGGACATTCATATCCATATTATCATGATAAAATGTAGATTGTCAAATCCCACTCTTTGTCATATATCACCACAGGTAGAATCACCGGGTTTGGTGAGTTCATCACTCTGTCCATGAATTTTGCACCAAAGTGATAATCTAGCGATACCCTCATCTGCTCATGCTGGATGTACATAACCTTGATGCGGAATGGGTTTGAGAATAGAAAGCTAGGTGCGAGAAATTGTCCTCCCGGTGCATCCATCCCATCTGCTCTCTGAAGTCCTTCCTAAGTCTAGCAATTACTCTATGTTCTCTACCTCAAATTACTCAATTTTAGTAGTTCGTGCTATTCCAAGAGGGGTGATCCACTCTCTTGGACTAAAACACTTGCTCTAATACCATTGTAATACTCCGAGGACAAAAGAAGAGAGAAAACAAAGATTGCACACTCAAACATCCGATGCCCCAAAGCAGCACCTTCTCTTTATTATATAGACAAAGGGGATCTCCTCCAAGGAAGCTCCACCATAGGATTAGGGACACAGATAGATGACATGTCAGCAAGCTCCACCCTTGGATTACTTACTTGGATGGGTGACATGTCTGGTCTAGGTCCTATCTGGTTGGTCAAACAAGCTTTGATTGGAGGGAATCTTTTAGGGAATCTTTTAGGGAATCTTCTTGTAGGAATCTCAAAATCACATGAGTAAGGTACAGTTGGAAAGCTCTCAAAAAGACAAAGCAAGGGGGAGGGAAGGCCAACCTTTATTCCAATGGAGGAGGGGGGAAATCAGCACAGTTTTGAGGCCTAATTCATCCGTTTAGGCCTCCAAAATTGCCTTCAAAGATTTCAGGCATATTTTGGTTCCTACTCTATTAGTAGAAGTCCCCTTTTGGTGATACCTCTTTCTGATCTGTTTAGTCCATCATGTGTAACATCCTTCCAGATGCTACCAAACCAATTCTCACCTTTAAATCATATGTCTAGCTATTGGTTCTAAGGTTCTCAAGTCTATTTTGGTTTCTGCCCTATTAGTAGAAGTACTCTTTTGGTGATACTTCTATCTTATCTATTTTGACCATCATGTATAACATCATTCTAGATGTTACCAAACCAAATTTCACATCCAGATCATATGGCTAGCTCTTGGTATTATAGGTACCGTTGGAAAACTCTCGATGAGACAAAGTAGGGGGGAGGGAAGGCCAGCATATCCTCTGTCCGGGAGGGGGGGAGAAACCTGCACATTTTCAAGGCCTAATCCATCCGTTTAGGCCTCCAAAATTGCCTTCAAAGATTTCAGGCATATTTTGGTTCCAACTCTATTAGTAGAAGCCCCCTTTTGGTGATATCTCTTTCTGATCTATTCAGTCCATCTTGTGTAACATCCTTCTAGATGTTACCAACCCAATTCTCACCTTCAAATCATATGTCTAGCTATTGGTTCTAAGGTTTTCAAATCTATTTTGGTTTTCTGCCCTATTAGTAGAAGTACCCTTTTGGTGATACTTCTATCTGATCTATTTTGACCATCATGTATAATATCATTCCTGATGTTACCAAACCAAAATTCACATCTTGATCATATGGCTAGCTCTTGGTATTACAACTGGCTCCTCTACTCTTTCTTCTTCTAACTCCACTATAGGTAACTCCAAATAGGGTGCATCTCTTCCTTCCATATGATCCATCACCACATGGAACTCCTCACCTTCTTCTCTTGCCACTTCATCCACCAACTACTGGACTTTGGGCTCTCCTTCACTCTCATTGTTGGATTCCTTACTCCACAATGTGAGATGTTCTTCTCTCTTGAGTCTCCACACTTTGACTCAGCTTCTCCTTCTAGTTCTCCCTCCAATGAATTGCTCTTCACCACCACCATCTTTGGTTTTGGATTTAGCCTCCTTGTCTTTTAGAGCTGCAATAACAATACTCCTTCTTTAGGTCTACCTCTCTTCCTTGGCCTTGGGATTTCCACAAACACTATCTTCTCCTTCCCATTCTACATATAATAGTCATCACCTTCATCGTCTTGCCTTATGTAATATTGCTCATCCGCATCTGCTACTCATCGTAAATTAAGGTGAAAATGAAACACCATCCTTTGTCTCTCCTCCAAGTTGAGTAGATTCAATCCAAAGTGGGAATGAACTATGAAAGATACAAATTAATGGCATGGTAGGTCCATTCTCCAACAATGAATCATCTAACCTACTCTTTGGTGAAAGCACTACGCCTAATTCACCACTTCTCTTGCAAACATTTGATGAAAGAACACAACTTGCTACTTCATAACATAGGTGTTTCACTTTGATTTAAACATGACAATCATCATGTTGACTATACCTCTTTTTATTAGGTCCCTATAGCTATCCACCTTGTACTCATTCTTGGTTTGAGGAGCACTCAAAGAATTCCTCACCTTGGCTATTTTTTCCAAAGAATCACACTTTTGATAGAAGGTGAATCTTCCTACTTCTCTTGCTTCTCTCCCCAAGACTAATCTCCAATCCAACTTAGTCCATCGGGCCAAATTTCTTCTTTTTCCCTCTATCTTGGGATAGTCTTTGCAATTGATGGTAGCAATTTTTGCCATGAACCTTGGAAAGCTCAAATTCTAGTTCCATGCCAAAAAAGTGATACAAAGTCTGCTCAAGACTTTGATCCTTGCCATTATGTCTAATCTGCAAATTGCAAGACTCCTCACCAAACTATGCTTATTCTCCTTTGGTGGCATTGTGTGCTTTCTCACTCTTGGTCTCTAAAAGATCAAGAGTGAAAGATCCTAACTCCTTTGGGACAACTATTGAGAGGCATAGGATATCATTGTGATATCTCAGAACTCACTTGACAAAGTCTCAATCTTATAGTTTTGCATTGCATGGTTATTCTTCAATCAATCTTCAATTTACATGCAAATTTTGAGTGTCTATTTTTTGTCACTCTCAATGTCATCTTGATCCCAAAGTAGCCATTTTCTTTAGCCGTCTTCTTTACACATACTTTCTTGATTGGCTAGACTTGAGGAAAAGTTGTAACAAGTTCTTTGGATTAGGTTACACATCCTAATGCAAAGTATCCTTTCTTGGGTCTATACTTCTATAAGTTTGACCCAAATCCTTTTGACTTTGACCCAAGGTATACTTCTTTAGGTGTATGCTTAACACATGATTCTTCTCTTCTCTTCTTCATTAAGATTCAATTTGGCTTCAACAATACACTTCTTTAAAACTTGTCAAAATGAAAAATGTGAGTACCACAATTGTGTACCTCATATCTTATTACATTCAAGATTGGGAAGGAGTATTTGGAGTGTATAAGGTTTGTAGTGGAACCTTTACACTATGATGTCATTCTAGGTTTGCCTTGGCTTGAATATCATAAGGTTCAATTTGATCAGAACCAATGACAAATTCAAGTACAACACCATGGAATTCCTATTAGGTTGTCTGCATCATTGAGTAAGACACCTAAGTATATTCAATCCCTAGATGAGAAGTTTTTCAATAAAACAACCATCAAGCAAGCTTTGGAGCAAGATAAGCCTATTTTTGTGGTGTGGGTCAAGCCAATTACACATGGAGAATCTAATGAGTGCTAGAAGCCTCATCAAGCAATGGTTGATCAAATAGTTTAGGAGTTTTTAGACATCTTTTCAGATGATCTTCCAAAGGATTAACCTCCAATCGTGATATGTTCTTCAAGATTGAGTTATTGCCAAGAGGTACTCTAGTGAGTAGACCAATCTATTAGGTCTCACCAAAGGAGTTAGACTAGCTTTGAACTGTAACACCCATTTGTGCATGTGTGTGGTATTGTGATATTTAGCTTGGTATTACAAGTACTTAAGAGATATTATTTATATAGAGATAAAGGATGGTTCTATATTAGTCATGGTTAGCTAAAGTTAGTCATAGCTAAGATAGAGGGGACCTTACTTTAGAGGAAGTAGAAAAGATGAGCACCACTATTTTGGATTTTAGTGTGTTGACTTGGTATTATTCCTAGATGTTTGGCTTTGAGGAAAGAGTTGAGAACTCTTGGGCCACAAGCCTTTTTGTTTTGGATTCTTCTTTATTCCAAGGATAGCCCATGTGAAGGAATCCTTGACTTAATGGTTGGGTCAAGATAAGACCACATGCTTAGGGGAATATGCCCATGTGAATGGATATTCCTTTCTACTTTTTGACTTTACTTGACTTTTAGTCTAGTAACTTGAGTTACTACGGTAATTAGTAACTTTGATACGTAACTATTTCATAAGTATATAAACAAGGGGTGAGGAGGTACTCATCATCCTTTCATTTGCAATTATCTCTCTCTCATTGAGTTCTCTAATGAGCAATGTCTTGAGTCTTGGAGTGTTAGCCTTGGAGGAGTATGATGGAGTTGGAGTTCCTTGCCTTCTTAGTCCATGGTGCACTACCATAATAGCCATCAGAGGTTCATCCTGAGTGAGAGACAGGCCGGCTCACAGAACAACATTGATAGAGTTGTTAGAGAAGGATTTCATATAGCATAGTACATCTCCTTGGGAAGCACTGGTATTATTTGTTCTAAAGAAGAATAGAGGACTTTGCTTTTTGTTTGATTATTGTGGCCTCAATAAACAAACAAAGAAGAATGCATATCCATTATCTTGAATTGATGACTTGCTCAATTAATTGAGTGGAGCACAATACTTCTCCATGTTAGATCTCCAAAATGGCTATTGGTAGATTCTCATTGATAGAGAGGATGTGCAAAAGATTACCTTTCACACAAGGTATGGGCATTCTATGGAGAGTTCTACCTTTTGGGCTCACAAATGCTCCATTAATTTTCATGGATGAAATGCATTGGGTGTTTGATAGGCTATTGGATGGGTACATGGTGGTGTTTTTGGATGATATTTTAATCTATAGCAAGATAGAGGCAAAACATGCAAATCACATGCAAGTTCTTAGATGACTAAATAAATGGAAGTTTTATTGCAAGAAGTCAAAGTGTACCTTTTGGCAAAAGGAAATTACCTACTTGGGTCATAAGATCTCATCAGAGGAGATCAAGATGGAAGAAGAGAATATCAAGACTATTACTAATTGGCCTACTCCAAAGGATGGCATAGAAATGTGGTTATTTAATAGATTGGTAATTTTTTACCAATGATTCATCCACTTTTATGCTTAAGTGGTCACACCATTGACCAACCTCTTGGAGAAGACCTCAAGCTTTCAATAGACCACCAAGCACAAAGAAAGATTCCAGAAGCTGAAACATATGGTGTCTTCAATATCTATTCTTCAACCGTATAATCCTCAATTACCTTGTGTGGTTGATTTTGATACTTTTAACTTTTCCATTGGAGCTGTGCTGCAACAAGAATTTCTAGATGGGTTATATCCTATTGCCTTTGTGTCTCATAAACTAAACATTGCAAAAAGGAATTACTCTACTTAAGATTGAGAATAACTAGCAATGGTTTATACTACCAAGGTATGGAGGCATTATCTCTTGGAGAAAAAGTGATCATTCAAACCAATCACCAACCCTTGTTGTAGACATTACATTTGGAGCACATGACGAGTCAACATCATCAATGGGAGGAACAACTATAGTTGTTTGACCTCAAACTTTAGTACAAGCCTGGTAGGTTCCATATCATCCCCAATGATCTATCATGATGACCTAATTTGAAGTCTCTTCCTCTCATTACAATGCAACTACAATAATGTCAATTGATTCAAAAGTCCAAATTGAGTTTAGGATAGCTTTACGACAAGACTCCTTTCAGATAGTACAAGGTCATCTTGCAACACACAATAAAGAATACAACACATTCTCCTTTAAAGATGGCCTTCTATTCTATGAGAACCGAATCTATGTTCTAGCCAAGGAAGATCTACAACTTGCACTCCTTCAAGAAGCCCATGACTTACCAATTGCTGGTCACATGGGTGTGGACAAGACCTTGGGTACCCTGCAACACCAATGGTGGTGGCCTAACATGGCACAAGATGTTTGAGAGTTTGTCTGATCTTGTGAGTGCTGCCAAGGTAACAAGGCTAGCAATCAAAAACCAAGTGGACTCCTTTGACCACTTTGTATCCCATCTGCTTAGATCTCATCACCTCCTTGCTCAAGACAAAGCAAGGTCACATAGTAATCATGGCGTTTGTTGATAAGTTGAGTTAGCAAATCCATTTGGCACCAACCTTTGATATAGTGGATGCTCCAACATTGGCCCAAATCTAATTTGACAGTGACTTCAAGCATCATGGAATGCCTTGTGTATTCATCTTTGACAATGATCCTTGATTCACTTAATTGTTTTTGCAAACACTCTTCCAAATACTTGACACCAAGCTTGCTTTGTCCATGGCCTATCACCCTTAAATTGATGGACAAACTAAACTTGAAAATTGCACCTTGGAGGCTATGCTTTGTGCCTTTATCAATGTTCACTATACCAACTAGGATAAATGTCTTGTAGTTGTTGAGTTTACCTACAATAATTCCGAATAAGCAAGCACCAAATTCTCTCTCTTCTTCCTTACTTTTGGCCAAGACCCACTTGTTCTAGATTCTCTTCTTGCTCCTTCTCCATCTCATGTCCCTCATACATACGTCTTCTTGATGTAATACTCCGAGGACAAGAGAAGAGAGAAAACACAGATTGCACACTCAAACATTCGATGCCCCAAGGGAGCACCTTCTCTTTATTATATAGACAAAGAGGATCTCCTCCAAGGAAGCTCCACCATAGGATTAGGGACACAGATAGGTGACATGTCAGCAAGCTCCTCCCTTGGATTACTTACTTGGATGGGTGACCTGTCTGGTCTAGGTCCTATCTGGTTGGTCAAACGAGCTTTGACCGGAGAGAATCTTTTAGGGAATCTTCCTATAGGAATCTCAGAATCACATGAGTAAGGTACCGTTGGAAAGCTCTCGACGAGACAAACCAGGGGGAGGGAAGGCCAGCCTTTCCTCCATTGGGGGGGGGGGGGAATCTGCACATTTTTGAGGCCTAATTCATCCGTTTAGGCCTCCAAAATTGCCTTCAAAGATTTTAGGCATATTTCGGTTCCTACTCTATTAGTAGAAGTCCCCTTTTGGTGATACCTCTTTCTGATCTGTTTAGTCCATCATGTGTAACATTCTTCCAGATGTTACCAAACCAATTCTCACCTTTAAATCATATGTCTAGCTATGGGTTCTAAGGTTCTCAAGTCTATTTCGGTTTCTGCCCTATTAGTAGAAGTACTCTTTTGGTGATACTTTTATCTGATCTATTTTGACCATCATGTATAACATCATTTTAGATGTTACCGAACCAAATTTCACATCTAGATCATATGGCTAACCCTTGGTATTACACTTGACCATAATATCCCAATTCCTACAACAAGCCAAATCTTATCTCCTTGTTGCTTAAAATTGTCAAAAATAATACATGGACCAATATTTTGATGATCTCACTTTTCAACTCAGTGAAACTTACTCCTAATTGGATAGGTCCATTTGATGTCACCCAAATCATTTCTCCAATTGCTTATCAATTTGCCTTGCCTTATCATATGCACATCCACCTTGTTTTTGATGTTTCCAAGTTGAAAGCACTTTGTTTCTAATTCATCTTCCTTTTCCTCTTGTTTCTAAACCCCTCCTCCTCCCATGTCTATAAATGATTATGAGGAATATAAACTTGATTTTATCCTTGCACATATGCCACATTCAATGTTGTTGCCAACAACATGCGGAGTACAAAGTCCTTTGGAAAAGGTATCTCCTTCATGATGCCACTAAGGAGCCTTTTTCTCATCTCTAGAATTCACAAACAACCATCTAGGAGTTTGAATCTTTCATGGTGACAAGGACATCACCAACTAGTGGTGGGGGAATGTGTAACAATAGGGAATTTACTGACAAGTTAGTCAAGACTAACAAAGTAGCAAATAGGTAAATTAACCAAGAATTATAAAAATATTCTAGAAGCATCTAGGAAGCTACTTGGTACCTTCCAATTATTATGTAGTGTGCATGCCAAGAGGTGATTTTTAAGAGGAAGCTTCTTAGAAAGCTTCCCAACTACTTTGGCTTGCATGCCAAGTAGGCGGCTTCTAGAAGGAAGCTTCTTGAGAAGCTTCCTAGTTAGCTTAGCTTGCACTCTAAGAAAGTGTCTTTTAGGAAACTTCTTAAGAAACTTCTCAAGAGCCTTGTATGCTCCCTATAAATACCAAAGCCCAAGCTCATGCTAGGCATTTGGAGTTTTCCTTATTCAAGAGTCCCAATGTGATTTTTCACTTTGATCTTCCATTCTCCTATTTTTTCTCTTTGGTATTTTACATTACCTCTGGATGTGTTGAGACTCCAAGCTCTCTACAAGTGTGAACTAGTTCAAACTAAGATTGAACTTGTATAGCATTTAATTCTCACTTAGTCTACTTGGTACAAAGTTAGCTAGAAAGTTGCCGCCCATGACACAACTATTCTTGGTGCCTACCCTCCTTTGTGTGTTGCACTCTATTTCTCAGTTATATATACTAGGAGGTACTACTTACCTACTTCATTCTTTTGGTTTATCTCCACTCTCTCTCTTGTGTGTGCTATGAGTTTCTTGAGATGGTATTAGAGCAATAAAGAGCACATAGAGCCTTGCATGCATGCTGGTGTGAAGCAAGCTAGAGAAGTACACCTTGGAGAGAGCAATCCTTGCTATGGTGAAATAGTAGGACATGTTGTTGAACCCAAAGTTCCAATTGCCAGAAGATGGTGAAGAGTGCTGACAATAGTACACCTTGTCAAACTTCAAGGGCATTTTTGAAGTCAAGATGATGTTTTTTGACCAAAATAACATCACTTAGATCCTTTAGAGTTGTCTTGTGTAAAAGGTCAAATTTAGTTGCACACTAAATTTTAGCTCAATTAGAGTGTTCGATGATTGTTTCTTTGAGTGCACATAAATTTTAAACAACAACTCCATAGATTCCATGTGTATGAAATAAAACTATTGACTAGGGGTAAAAAATTCACATTTTAAGGAGTCACTTGGATTCTATGCCTTGAAGCACTAAAATCCTGATTTTCTTGGAGTTTATTGGTATGTTTTGCCCTAGATCACCATCATAGAGGTCACTTTCTATTGGTTCTACTTCAAATGGGTCTTTTTCTTGTGTCTTATGACAGATTCTTGACTTCTTGTCTTTGGGAGTAATAGATATGCATTTTTAGAGAGGTGCAAAGTTGAGCATAGAGCTACCACCATGCATAAGGTGAGATATGCTCTATCAAAGCAGGAGGTAGAGTTATTGTTTTCTCCTTCCTTGAGTGCAGATCCACCATGGCTGAATTCATTGTGAGTTCCATCATGGGCAAGAAGTTTGACAAAAGTAACTATGTGGTATAGAAGCTATGCATGAAGTATTTCCTTGTGGGACAAGCACTATAGAAGCTTTTTCTTAGGAAGAGAACAAACCAAAGGGAGATGATAAATCCCATGGATGAGGAAATGAAAGAAGTTAGCCAACCAAGTCTTGCATTACCTTACAATTTCTACTTTTGCAAAAACACCAAAAGGTGCATGGCAAGAAATTGGCAAGGTGTTTGAGACATCTACCAAGGTGTGAAAGTTGTAGTTGAAACATAAACTCAATGTTGTGAAGAAGGAGTCTCAATCTATGAATGAGTACATTCTATCAATAAGGTGTATTGTTGATCAAGTTGGCAGTATTGGAGTCATAATAGATGAAGACAATTTGACTATGATCACTTTACAAGGCTTGGTTCTTGAATACTAATCTTTTCAATTGTCAATTACTGTACATGAGACGTTTTTGTCACTTCAAGATCTGACCCTCCCCTATTGGTGAGTGAAGAGATGGGATTGACAAGAAACCAATGCTCTTCCTCACATTTGTAGTAGCAAGATCAGGTTCTATATGCAGGTGCTAGTAGAGATCAAGACCACAAACATGGTTTTGGATGTAGGAGTTTTCAACACAATTGTAATGATGGAGGTGGTTATGGACATCCGCATCAACATTGACATCCAAGTTGTTACTAGACTCACAGACCGCCCCAACCATAACATTGTCAAGATTTGAACCAGAGTAGAGGTTACATTCTCCCTTGGCATTATGACCATTGTGGTGCAAAAGGCTACTATGCTTGTGATTGTCACAAGCGGCAAGAACAATATCATAATTCCAATTGAAACTACATTGTTGAATAGAGCTTCACAACTTGTGATTTTGATGACTACAATGATCTTGAAGAAAAGAGCTTGTTGATAATGATGTATGCCATGGGGACTATGGTGCAACTCATTAAGGAATGGTACATCAATTCTGGAGCCAACAATCACATGACCACCCATCAAGATTGATTTAGTGATCTTGAACCAATTCTACATCCTACTATTGTCATTACAAGTAATGAAACCCAACATCCAATCACTCATAAGGGTAAAGTGCCTATTATTTCCGTGAAATCCAACATTTCTACACTACATGATGTTCTCTTTGTACCCACCATCACTTGCAGTCAAAGATTCTTTCATTTGGGCTATCCTTAGACTATAGAAAAATCCACACCAAAAAAGCTTGTGGGTCCAACAGTTTTTAATTCTTTCTTCAAAGAAAAACACTTAAACAAATAATACACAGTCAATACAATAGAATCCAAAATAGTGGTGCTCACTCTTTCACCTTCCTCTAAAGTAGAGTCATCTTTATCTTGGCTATGATTAACTCTAGCTAATCATGATTAATATAGAAGCTTGGTTAAATTCCATATAAATAATATTTTCAAATACTTACAATACCAATGGGGGCTAAATATCCTAATAGGGCATACATGCGCAATGGGTGTTATAGTATGTTGTCTTGGGGGAAGAATTGATAATCTCTTTAACATGTTTAAAGCACTTCATTTAACTTATAGGCAATAGGATAAGACAAAGATAGGATCCTCAATGTACAATGAGGATGTGCCAAGAAGACCTTTGGCTTTCTTCAACTATTAGATACATTTGGCATATTGTAGGAAGTGTAGAAATTTATTCATTCCCTTAATTAAAATATAGCAAAAGAGCTAAAAGCTCTTTGTCATTATTTCCTTAATTCCAAGTATTGATGGTTGTCTTTATCAAAGTAAGGGTGAGGAAATTCATAGTAGAAACATATGTGCTTGAGTGTAGGGAAATATTTGTACTTGATTGGGATGTGTGATCTATAAGCTATTGAAGGAGCAAATCAAGCCTTGATGAATCAGTAATGAATTGTGTCACGCTATTTGTAGCTTCACATCTAGATTGCTTAGACATTGGAGTAGAAGTGATACTAGTTAGAGGTATTTTGATAGTCACTCATAGACTACTTTTTGACAATCAGATTTTGTGTTTTGGGTATTGCCTACATGGTGGGGCCTACCATCACTTGCACCGTTAGCACCATTGGGTGTGTCGTCAGCGAGATTGTTGGTGTGAGACCTAGGTTGAAATTAAGAGTATACCTTGGGAGTGCAACTCCAAAGAGCTCACTCTCCTATTGTTGAGCCTTTGAGTTCTTGGCTAGAGTGAATAGAAAGCCGGTGAGCGTCACCTGGAGTCTCTTAACTAGAGTGGGGGTGGCTTGATTGTAATCAAGGCCTAGTTGTTGGCAAATTATTGAGTGAAAAATAAAGTATTGATTTGATTGAGTGTGATTCAATATGTGTAAACAAATCGATGACAACAAAGAAGTGAGAGTCAAGGGGAAATTGGGTGCAAGAACTAAGGTGGTGGTGGTATCTCCAAGCCCGGTGGATCATGGTACCTTGATCGTAGTTTTGATTTCCTTGGGAGTGATTGTGTATGGAAGCACTGGCCAAATTTGGAGCCAAGAGAGTAGATTTCAAGTGGTAATTGTGATTTTGAGCTCAGGAGGTGAACTCAAGACCAATCTGTTGCAAGTTGAGCTCAAAAGTGAAATTGAAGGTGGCATTGGGAACCCACTCCCGCAAATTAGAGATTGGATAAAACTCATTTTTCCAATTTGGTTTGAGTGAAGAGTTAGCAAAGGATTTGGTGGTCAACTATTTTTAGGGATTTATCCTATATTTATGTCAGATTTTGGAGAGAAGAATTTTGATCCCATTCTCGATGATCCTCATAGCTCAAGAAGTAGATAAGTACTGCAATTATGTCAATACCAAATGGTGGCAGAGTCAATCCGGTGTTGATTTTATGAGATGGAGGGTTTTCATTTAGCCTTCTTGTGATTGGACCTCCTCTATTCTCTACTTCCTATTTGTGCACCTTGTTTGTGTGAGGTGCTATGACTTTAGAGCATTAGTGCTCTATTGTGCTCTCAATAGTGAGGTTGGAGTGGTGACCAGTCTGACTACCTAAGTTTCTCTCCAATGAGGCAAGAAGTGATGACTTGTAGACCATGAGAGTGTGTGTTGTGATGGCAAGTTACAAGTTGCTCTTTCCCCTAATGTACTTTTTGTAGTTAAATCTACATTAGTTAGTGATGTTTAGTTGGTACTTGGAGGTGTTGGCACTTGGTGGAGTACTTGTGGAGGTTCTAGTTGCGGGTTGCAATTCTTGGTTTCTTTGTTACGATTGAGTTCTTTGGGGATTCTCGAGGAGACAACATTGCAATACACAATTGGTTTACTCAGGGTGGCACTCAATATTAGCCTATATCTCAAGTCCCAATGAGGGAGGAGATTGACTCTAAGTTGGAGTTTGATACAAGAGTTGACCTATTTGAGAGTGCATGTGGTGTGTCTGAACTGTTGTTGTGGGACATGAACAAGATCCATGGGGCTTTCAAAGGCCCCAAGCGTTACTTTTGTATAGTGGGTACTATTGAGTTGGATGATTTCATCTAGGAGTTTGATAGTTGGTGTGATCTACAATAGATGCGGAACCCAACTTTATTCACACTCTTCATTGCATGGAAGGGCTTTTTTCAGCATTTGGAGGGTTCACCAATGGACAACTACCATGAGTTTAGGAGAGCTCACTTGGAGGAGATTGAGCTATGGAGATAGTATTGGTCTTCAAACTATGTCTTTATTACTTTAGGCTCAATTACTAGGGGTAGATTGGTTGTATCCACAAGTTCTAGCTCTAGTAGCATTGGTGGATCTCTTGGAGATGGTGCTACTATGAGTGGAGGTACTACTACAAGAGGTGGTGTAGTACCGGGGTTTAATCCCATGGTGGAATTCTTCCAATGTTTGAGGCATAACTACTAGGGAGTGCAGATTGACAAGCTGAAGAGCTTGAGGAGTTCCAATGGAAGGTTGGAAAGAGCCTATGCAAGGTATACACTCGCATGAGATGGCTGATCAATTTTACTCAAGGAGTTACTAAGGCCCAAGTAGTCCAATTTTGGTATGGAATATTGGACAAGGAGTTGCAATGTAGAGTTTGTGATGCTACGTTGTTACATGCTACTTTGCTTACTTTGGTAGTGGTCTTTGGTTTAGCTGAGTATATTGAGCTCAACATGGTGGAGGAGAGAATGGTGACATTTGGATTTGGTAGGGAAACCTCATCCATAGTAGTTACTTCTTCTAGAGTGCAACAGAGTGCACCACGCCATGTTAGTTTTTGTGGACAGGGTGGACAACCCAAATCCTATGGAACGAGTAGAGGGCTTATTTAGCTAGATCCTTACCTTCATATTTGGGTCAGCAATAGCCAATGAGTGGTGGTGTTGCTTGTTGGACTTGTGGTGGACTTCATTACAATAGAGAGTGCCCTTAGGGCAAGGGACTTGATACCTTGGTGCATCACAACCAGCATAGAGATAGTGAGAGCATTGCCACAAATTTGGTCACATTAGTGATTGGTGCTTTGACCTACACCCAAATTTACGGAGTGGTAGGGTTGCTATGGTGGGTAGTAGAGGAGCTCCAAGTCATGGAGGACAAGGTGGTAAAGGTGGTGGTAGAAGATCCACACCAAGTAGGTGCAGTACCTACCCTTACTTTTGATACAACCATGGCTACTTGCATTGAGCAATTGGAGCAAAGATTGGCTAGCATGGTCGTAGCTTAGAGGAGATCAGATTTGGGTACTGAGGCTTCCACCTCATATGCAAGTGATAGAGATGCCTTAGATTTCATGTGCGGAGCAACACAAGTGGATGAATCTACCATAGTGACTAGGAGTGCAATACGTGCTCCGGAGCCTAGAGTAGCATCAATGGAGTTGGACCCATAAAGAGGAGAGGCTGGTAGATAAGTAATCCTTAGTCTTTTACACTCTTTGAGGCATTGCAGATAACATCCATGGCTCTTAGACATCCTAGTGCAGGTGTGGTAGGTGGTGAGGAGGTGCATGATGGACTACCAACTAGTCAACCACCTGCTACTACACAGACTGAGTCTAGTGATGTTTGGAGCGGTTCAGATGATTATGCACTATCCTTTATTTTTAGCCAATGACATGTGTACATTGGAAGTTGACCCAACCCCAATGTTTTGGTTGACTGCCATGCTTTGTGAGAGTAGGGATGATGTGGTCCCTACTAATGGAGTAGAGGTGGTTGATAGTGGAGTTGACTTGGTTGAGGCGCATGGGATCTGCTCAGCAACCAATGGTTTATGGCAAGCAATGATGGCTAGATTGGAGGAGTTACCAACTAGATTGGCTTTTGAACAAGCACGGTTTACACCTTGGATTGTCATGATGGATAACCAAAGGGGGATTTCTTTTTTGGTGGGACCTTTAGGGAAGGTCTATACACCATAGAGGGTCTTACTTGACTCTGGTGTGTAGCCCTTTATGTTAGGGAAGGCTGCAATTGTCGGTCTAAAGTTACAAAAGACCAATGTGGAGAGGTGTCTATTTCAGATCCAAACATCTCTAAGTGGTGGTTCTACACAATACATCACATGTGGAGAGCTGGTTGTTCAAATTCAGCCTGGTCATCCAATTGATAGCTTTGTGGTGAGAGCTCAAGCCATTGTGACTATAGCTGAGTCATATGATGTGTTAGTTGGGGAAGTAGTGTTATACCCCATTGGTTTCAATATTGATTATTAGGAGGAGATATCCTCCTATAGAGCAGGTTAGCGGTCTGGTTTTTACATTGGTATTATTGCTATTATAGCAGCATTAGAGGCATCCAAGCATCAAGTGTTAGATCAAGCTATGGACCTAAATGGTTTGACTTGGATTGTGAGCCTTGGCTTGGCAGAGCAACATAAGATGCACTTGATAGGCATCACCACTTGGATACTTGTGAGCCTTGTGCCTATCAAGACAATTTAGGCGCATGTTGGGGGCGATAGACCAAGTGGACAGGGTATTCTTGGACTCAACTAGTGGTTACTAGGGAGAGTGGTCTACTTGGATTCCATCCAAGTGAGCGTGGGTTACTTGAATTACACTCTTGGTCTACTTGGGATGCAGCTAGAGGACATATGGAGCTTGCAACTAGATCAGAGGGAGTTTTTCACATTAAGGTTGGGACCTCTAGTGCTTGGGGGCATGACTCTATTGCTCCCAAGGGTCCAATGTAGCAACCAATCAACACATCTTCCACTTATAGAGGATACTTGGGAGCCAGATCTTGGACCCAAACTTATAGGAGAGGAAAGATAGAGAGTTTGGAGGTTCTTGAGGAGTTACACAAGTTGTTTTGCCTTCAATATGAAGGATTTGGGTGCTCTAAAAGGACCTGGTATATGGATTGAGCTAACTAGCAATACACCAATTTTTTGATGTCCCTATCAATATAGTGACATGGAGTGAGCATTGATTCAGAGTCGGAGTAGTGACCTTTTTGAGGCTAGTTTGGTGGAGATTTCACATGGAAAGTATGCATCAACGATAGTGATGCCAACCAAGAAGGATATGTATGAAACTACACAGATAGGCAGATGTGTGGAGATTACCGTCCTATCAATTGATAGACTGGGGCTGATTGGTATACCATGCCTACACCAGAGGAGATCTTTGATGCAATTGGGCATGCAAAGGTCTTTAATACTTTGGATCTTCAAGCATGATGTCATCAATTGCTGATTAGGGAGGAAGATAAGTCCAAGACAACATTTTGGGCTATTGATCCTCATGGCAAGGATGTGTTATATCAATGAAGGTTCTTACCATTTGGGTTAAAGAATGCTCTTGCTGAGTTCTAGAGGGTCATGGATATTAGCTTGATTGGATTTTGCCTGGTGCTATATTGATGACATTTTGGTCTATAGCAATACGGTGGAGGAGCATGAGAGATATTTGTTGGAGGTGTTTGAGAGGTTGAGATCTTATGGATTCAAATTACATCCAAGGAAGTGTAGGTTCTTCCATGAGAAAATTAAGTATTTGGGTCACACTATCTACCCCGGAGGACTTGGTGTTCAACAGACCAAGGTGGAGGCTATTGCACATATTCTTTGGCCTATGAATGTGAGTAGAGTGCAAGCATTCCTTGGGTTGGAAAACTTCTATCACCTCTATGTTAGAGGATTTAGTGCCATTTCCAAGGCCTTGATGAAGCTGACCAAACTTAAATAGGATCGGTGTTGGGGAGATGAGCAAGAGAGAGCTTTTGTAGATATCAAGGAGAGGTTAACATTTGCTCTTATTTTGAGGAGACCAATTAGAGGACTACCATTTCAAGTTCACATTGATTGGAGTATGTTGGGGCTTGGAGTAGTGCTTACCTAACATGATGATGGGGGAAAGAGGTTTTGGTGGCCTATGCTAGTTGCTCCAACAATTTAGTAGAGGCAAAGTATAGTTCATATGAGAGAGAGTGCTTGGCAACAATATGGGCAGTAGCACATTTCCAATGTTACCTATTTGGTAACTCCTTTACTCTCATCATTGATCATCAGCCATTGAAGTGGTTGATGGAGTCCGACAAGCTTTAAGGGAAGCTTGCATGATGTGCTTTAATTTTATAAGAGTATGATTTCACTGTTATTCACACACCTAGAGTGGTGAACCTTGATGCAAATAGGTTGAGAAGAAACCCATGTCCCAGCCAACAAGATAAAATCGTAACATGTTGGCATGGAGAGACAAAAGCGGAGATGGTGCTAGGTTGGCATGCATCTACCTTTCTCTATATATTTTTTGAGGCTTTGGTTGTATCTCTCTCAGCGGATATAGGAGGAGTTATTGAGGTCACATATCCAAAGAGTGGAGATAGTGGTACAGTTTAGCGAGACATTCATAATGATGCCTTAATGATGGATGATCTTTGCATTAGTGTTATAGGTGGCACAGTTAGGTCCAAGGAGAGAGAATGTGTCCTTCAGCAAGCTAGGCGGTCAGATTGGAGGGCAAACACCTTTTGCGTGTATGGCAAGATGGTAGAATGAGAGTAGTACCACTTCCATCTCAGAGACCACAATTGGTTTGTCATGCTCATGAGGAGCTAGGACATTTTGGAGTAAAGCATACATGTAGCTTGCTCTAGAGTCATTAGTGGTGACACGGTATTCATACCAATGTATAGCAATTTGTTGTCAGATGTGTGGTTTGTGACCAATTTAGGGCATCATTTAATGGTCCTATGCCATAATTACACCCATTACCTATCATGAGATTGGGAACCCATTGGAGTTTGAACTTTGCTGGACCTTTACTATTGACTTTGAGACATCATTGGTAGGTTTTGGTGATGTTGGAGCACTTCTCGAAGTGGATTGAGTTGGTGGCACTTCTTGATAAGTCCAATGAAGGGACGGCTTACTCATTCCTAGATCAGGTTCTTAGTCATTTTGGTGCACCAATTGAGGTTTTGACTGATCAAGGACAAAGTTCTTGGAGGAGTTTCAAGTCTTGTGTAACAAGGCTTTGATTAACTATTGTACTACCTCTCAAAATCACCTTGAGATAGATGGCTTAGCAAAGAGAATGGTTCACATAGTGAAGAAAGGATTACAAAAGTATGGTTTGTAGAGAGGCCACTTGGGAGATTGGGATCTCCAATTACCTTGGGCTATTGGTTCACTTGGCAAGCCTCCTTAGCATCCTTCTCTCCTTACTTTCTACTCTATGGACTAGATCCAAATTTACCTACAGCCATTTGTCAAGATGCTACTATAGTGTTGGACTTAGATGATCCAGATGTATGGATGAGTGCATGTTCTCAATGGATAGAGATCTTTTGGAGAGTGATGCCAATGGCTTTTGAGAACTTGGAGATTACTCAACGTAGGGATACCTTACTATAAAAGACCAGGACCGAGGAGAGAAATAGGAGAATGGGAACTTACATTGGGACTCTTGAATGTGGGAAAATCCAAATGCCTAGCATGAGCTTTGGCTCTTGTATTTATAAGGATCATACAAGGCTCTTGAGAAGCTTCTCAAGAAGCTTCCTTGTAGGAGTTGCTTACTTGGCATGCAAGCTAAGTTAGTTGGAAGCTTCTAGAAGCTACCTACTTGGAGTGCAAGCTAAGCTAACCAAGAAGCTTCCCAAAAAGCTCCTTAGATACTTTTGGAATATTCTAGGCTAATTTGTCTTATTTGCTACTTCATTACTCCTATTAACTTTGTTGCTTAACTCCATATTGTTACATATTCCCTCACCGCTAGTTGGTGACATCCTTCTCACCAATGAAGCTTCAAACTCCTAGATGGCCAGTTGTGCATTTTGGAGATGAGAAAGAGGTTCACATGTGATATCATGAAGGGGATACACTTTCCAAAGGACCTTGTACTCCGTATGTTGTTGACGACCTTATTGAATGTGGCAACGCGCAAGGATATGATCAACTTCATACTCCTCTTGATCATTGATAAGGATAGGAGGAGGGAGAGCTTAGAATTGAGAGGAAAAAAATGGGGTTAGGAACAAAGGGTCTCAACTTAGAAATATGAAAGACAAGATAGATGCGCATATGACAAGGCAAGGCAAGTCAAAAGGCAACAAGAGAGACAATTTGAGTGACATCAAAGGATCTTATCTAATTGGGGGTGAGTTTACAAAATTGGGTATCAAGTAGGAGAGGTTTCTAGAGGATAACATGACTCTATCATTGATTTCAAAGGTAAGATCACAATGATGGTGGTCTGGATATTGTTTTTGACTATTTTGGGTAACAAGGACGTGAGATTTGGCTTGTTGGAGAGATTGGGAGATGGTGGTCAAGAAGTTGAAGTATGAGGGACCTGAGATGGAGGCGGAGCAAGAAGAAAATTTGGAGCAAGTGGATCTTGGCCAAAATTGAGAAAGAAAAGAGAAAATTGGTGCTTCCCTATTTGAAATTGTTGTAGGTAAATTTTGCAACTGCAAGACAGACATTCACCCCAATTGGTATGGTGGACATTGATAAATGCAAGCAACATATCTTCCAAGGTACAATTTGCATGTTTGGTTTGTTCATCAGTTTGAGGATGATAGGCCATGGAAAAAGCAAACTTGGTGCAGAGTATCTGGAAGAGTGCTTGCCAAAACTTCCCAGTGAATCAAGGATCACAGTCGGAGATGAGTACACACGGCATCCCATGATGCTTTAAGACATTGTTGACATAGATTTGCACTAAGGTTGGAGCATCCACGATATCAAAGGTTGGTGCCAAGTGGATTTGCTTACTAAGCTTATCTACAAACACCATGATTGCTATGTGTCCTTGCTTTGTCATGGGCAAGGATGTGATGAGATCCAAGCTCACCTATTTCTATTGAGTGGATGGAATGGGGAGTGGTTGAAGGAGTCCACTCGGCTTTTGGTTGCTGGCCTTGTTGCATTGGCAACTTTCACACAATCGGACAAACTCTCGAACGTCTCATGTCATGTTGGACCACCACCATTAGTGTTGGGCCACCAGTGTCATGTTGGCCACCACCACCATTGTCGAGGGTACTCAAGGTCTTGTCCACACCTATGTGACCAGCTATTGGTAAATCATGGGCTTCTTGAAGACGCACACAAGTCAAAGATCACCTTTGGCTGGAACATAGATCCGGTCCTCATAGAATAGAAGACCTTCCTTGAAGGAGAAGGTGTTGTAATCCTTGTCATATGCTATAAGATGACCATGTACTATTTGGAAGAAGGGATCTTGTTGTAGAGTTGATCAAAACTCATTTTGGACATTGGAGTCAATTGCCACCGTTGTAATTGCCATTGTGATGAGAGGAAGAGACATCAAATCAGGTCATCGAGATAGAGCATTAGGGATGACATGGAATAGACCTGGTTTATACTCAAGTTTGATGTCAATTAATTGGAGTTGCTCCTCGTATCAATGACATCAACTCTTCATGTGTTCCAAGTGTAAGGTTTGCAACACTGGTTTGTGATCAATTCATATGATCACTTGTTTATACAAGAGATAATGCATCCATACCTTGGTGGTATATACCATTGCAAATTGTTCCCAATCTTAAGCAGAGTAATTTCTTTCAACTATATTTAGTTGGCAAGACACAAAGACAATGGGATGTAGTCCACTTGGGAATTCCTATTGCAACACTGCTCCAATCGCAAAGTTAGAAGCATCAAAATCAACCACACAAGGTAGTTGAGGATCATATGGTTGAAGGATGGGTCTTGAAGACACCATATGTTTCAACTTCTAGAATGCTTCTTCATGCTTGGTGGTCCACTGGAAGCTTGAGTCCTTCCCAAAGAGGGTCAGTCAATGATGTAGCAACATGAGCATAATAATGGAGAACCATCGATAAAAACTGGCCAATCTATTAAATGCCTGTACTTTTGTAGTATCCTTCAGAGTAGGCCAATCAATAACGGCCTTGATTTTCTCCTTTTCCATCTTGATCCCTTTTGATGAGATCTTGTGACCCAAGAAGATGACTTCTTTCTGCCAAAAGGCACTTTGACTTCTTGCAATAAAATTTCCATTGTTGTAATTGTCTTAGGACTTCTCACACATGATTCACATGTTCTACGTCTATCTTACTATAGATTAAGATATCATCCAAGAGCACCACCACATACCAATCCAATAGTCCATCCAACACCCAATGCATCTGATCCATGAAGACTAATAGAGCATTAGTGAGCCCAAAAGGTAGAACTCTCCACTCAAAATGCACATACCTTGTGCAAAAGGTAATCTTTTGCACATCTTCCTTATCAATGAGGATTTGCCAATAACCACTACAAAGATCCAACTTGGAAAATAATTGTGCTCCATTCAATTGATCAAAAAAGTCATCTATATGAGGTAAGGGATATGTATTCTTCACTATTTGCTTATTGAGTCCATGGTAACCAATACAGAAATGAAGCCCTCCATCCTTCTTTGGAACAAATAGTACCATTGCTCCCCAAGAAGAGGTACTGTGTTGTATGAAGTCCTTCTCCAACAACTCCATAAGTGTTGTTTGCATTTCCTCTAACTCCTTTGGTGAGAGCCAATAGATTGGTCGACTTACCGGAGTACTCCTTGGCAATAACTCAATCTTGAAGGGCATAACACAATTGAAGGGTAATCCCTTAGGCAGATCATCTGGTGTCAGTGAGAAAATAGCCCATGCGTATCCTTGATGCTATTTGGTATGAAATATTTTTTCCTCTTCTTGTTGTTGCAAGGAACTTGGATTTTATGCCAATGTTTCTCGGGAATCATTTAATGCTACCTTGTCTCTGAAATATTTGATATGTTACTGCAAAGCTGGAGGTAGTTTGTGTTGTTGTAAACTCAAGAGTTCTTTTTAATTTCTTGGCCGGGAGTTTCTTTGATGTTCAAAAACTTGGAAGTTTATGTGTGTCATAAGCTGAACTGGAAGAGAAGTTTGAGCATTGAGAGAGGTCTGACCAAGACTACAAGAAAAGAAGAGGTTTTCAAGGAGTAAAGGGAGAGAATAGGAAAGACAAAGGGAGAGATATTTCAAATGAAGGAAAGGAATGAGAAGGAATGTGTAGGTGTGTGCAAGAAATATAGTCGACAAGGGAAAGTTTAGCAAAAAGGACAAGGAAGGTCAGGAAGAGACAAGAAAGGAAAGGAGAAAAACCTTTGAGGAGAAGTGCATGGGGACTGAGTAGAGTAGGGGGAGAGGACTTCAAAGGTGAATGGAGAGTGAAGAGGGTTTTCTCCCTCGAAGGAAGAGTGTGGATGTGCAGGAGCTGGAATGGGTATAGAGGGATCATTTGGAAGTAAGGGTTACGGAGAAATGCTCAAGCAAAGGGTCTTGCGGGTGACATGAATTAAGGATGTTGAAAGGGAAAGCTTTGATAGTTCTTGCTGAAGGATGTTGAGAGAGAAAGCTTCAAGAGTTCTTGCTAATGGGGGATGAAAAATGAGTTAGGGTGTTGGGAGAATGTTCAAGAAGAGATCTTGATGAAGTATAATACCAAGAGCTAGCCATATGAGCTAGATGTGAAATTTGGTTTAGTAATATCTAGAATGATGTTATACATGATAGTCAAAATAGATAAGATAGAAGTATCACCAAAAGAGTAGTTCTACCAATAGGGCAAAAACCAAAATAGACTTGAAAACCTTAGAACTAGTAGCTAAATATATGATTTAAAGGTGAGAATTGGTTAGGTAACATCTAGAAGGATGTTACACATGATGGACTAAACAGATCAGAAAGAGTTATCATCAAAAGGGGACTTCTACTAATAGAGTAGGAATCAAAATATACCTGAAATCTTTGAAGGCAATTTTGGAGGCCTAAACGGATGAATTAGGCCTCGAAAATGTGCAGATGCCCTCCCCAATGGAAAAAAGGTAGGCCTTCCCCTCCCCTTGGTTTTTTTGTCAAGACCTTTCCAGCAGTACTTCACTCACATGATTTTGAGATTCCTACAGGAAAATTCCCTAAAAGATTACCCCCGGTCAAAGCTTGTTTGACCAAACAGATAGGACCATCACCCACCCATCCAAGTAAGTAATCCAAGGGTAGAGCTTGCTGACATGTCATCTATCTATGTGCCAAATCCTATGGTGGAGCTTCCTTGGAGGAGATCCTCTTTGTCTATATAATAAAGAGAAGGTGCTCCTTTGGGGCACCGGATGATTGAGTGTGAAATCTATGTTTTTTCTCTTCTCTTGTCCTCAGAGTATTACATGAAGTAGTGATAGGGCCGTAAGAGAAAGGTTTGAGAGAAGACCAGCACTTTCACATAGGGTTTGGACAGGAGGAAGGAAGGATGCAATTTTGAACTGAAGGGCTAGAAAATTCAAGATGAAGGGCTGGTTGCCAAGATATGAGATTTTTGAATGTGAGGTCTATGCATGAATTGGAGAACCAAAGACAGGGATGTGAAATTTGAATAGGATAAGGCTATGCAGGCCGCAAGACATAGAGAAAAAGAAGCACCAAAAGGGTTTGTGTCTGGACTGAGAGGGGAAATACAAGAGAGGGGAATCTAGGAAAAGCTCCACATGAAAAAATTTGAGGGTGAGCAGTAGAAGTGAAGGGGAAGCATCAAAGGAATGTCTGACCTAAGCAAGAACTAGAGAGAGTGAGAGGAAGAAAGGGAAAGACATTGAAGGACAGAGAAGGAGAAAAACCATAGAGAGCAAGGGAAAATTTTGAGAGAAGACCTGGCTGTGTAAAGGTGTTGATATTGAAGTAGCTACAAGGAATGGAATTTCCAAGAGGAAATCTAGCTATGCTAGATTTGAAGAGGTCTGGCTGCATGACAAGAAGGAACCATCAAAGGAGTAGGCTTTGGTATGTGCAATGGTTGAAAGTGAGAGCTAGGGAAGGAAAATATATCAAGAGTAAGGGCTCTGGCCTGACTGAATTTGAAGAGTGAGCCATAATAGGGTTTTTTTTTTTAGAAGATAAGTGCCTATTGTGCAAGGAAGAGAGAGACATTTGATCAAAGGGAATTTCCTTATGGACAGCAAGTGAAGGAGAAGGGAATTGAGAGATGAGGGTTTGGAGGTTGGTGAGCTCTGGAGGACTATGATAGGAAGAAAGAAGGATGTGATTTCAAAGTGAAGAGAAGCAATGACATGAGAAGGGGTTGTGAAGAGCTGCAGGAGGGAAATTTTTGCAGGAAGTAGGGTTGCTTGAGAGTGTGTTGACAGGAGAAGAGATTTTTGAATGTATGGTTTGCTGAGAGTGTTGATAGGAGAGAAAATTCTCTTGAAGTTGAAGACAAGATAGAGGGAGTTTTTTTCCATGCAAGTTGACTTGAGAGTGTGGAGGTTGGACAGAGGGAGCCTTTTCTTGAACGTTGGCTTGAGAGTGTAAACACTTGACAGAGGAGGGGACCTTTTCTCAAAGGGTTTAGGGTTCAAGGCTTGAGAATGTGTTGAAAGGATAGAAAATTCTCACAAAGGAGAAGGTCTGGACAAAGTAGCAATTTCTAGAATATACGGTTGTGTAAGAGTGTGAAGCTTGGCATGAGATGAATTGAATGTAAGGGATGTGTAAGATTGTGAAGCTGGCAAAAGAGATGAATCAAATGTAGGTTGAGCAGGAGTGAACAGACCAAGGACAAAGAAGGAATGAATCAAAGGTAAGGGCATGTGCAAGATTATGAAGCTAGAGCAAAGAAGAGTTAGGTCAATTGTGGTGGAAGCTGTGCAAGAGTTGGGAAGGATAAGAAGGAAAAGAGATTTTGAATGTTGGAAGACTGTGGAAGAATCTTTGAAATATGGAAGTTGGTTGTGAAGGCTATGAAAAATTGGGGCAAGACATGGAAAAGGAAGAGGAATTTTGAATATGAAGAATTTTGAGAAGAGGACCAAACAAAGAGGTAAGAGGACGGGAACCTCAAAGTTAGTTTGGTCTGATGTGAGCGGAGTTGAATCTGGGTACATCATGACCTTAGACCATGATGTGATAGAGGAGGAGAGGAATTTTTGTAGCAAAATTTGCCTGGACAGTGAAAGAGGAAGATAGCAAATTTTTGCAACTAGAGTGTTCAGAACTAGTCATGTAAGAGAGAGAGAACGTGTTAGAGACCAAGATTGGATTTGGTTGTCTTCGTTCCTTTCCCTTGTTTATTTGACAATTGTAGAAGCTTAGGATAGTTCAGTGTGTTAGTTGGAACTGGATGCTCTTTCTAAGTGGCTTATAAATATTGAAATGAGTGTGTGATGAAAACTGAGTGGCTCGTGGATGAATGTATTGATTGGGAATTACGAGTAGTGTTAGGAAGAATGACTCCATTCTTGGAGCTTCCAGTGCGGTACATGTAGATAGATCAAATAGCTGATATGCTTGCTCTAAAATGAGTCTGGCCTTAGCTTGCATACTGCCAAGAAAAACCCACTTGATCCATAAACCTCAACCTTAAATGTAAAAGAACAGGAATAGGCCGGAAAAGTACATAAAAGTACATGAGAACTAAAGTGAGCCCAAGGAACTTAACTCAACAGCCCTAGCGGAGGCCACAGATAGAAACAACTATAGACAAATTGCTCCACCATCAAGAGAGAGCTATAGTTGGATGAAAGATTAGAACTTGGAACAGTTTGTGGAATAACTTACAATTCATTGACTACTAAGTCAACCTAAACACAAGCAGCCAAGTGCCCGGTGCACTCCCAAGACCATCCCAATCCCTTAACACCAGAAACATGTCCGCAAACTCCTAAAATATTTGATCAACCATTGCTTGATGAGGCTCTTGGCCCTCCTCAAATTGTCCTTGTGCAATCTGCTTGATCCACACTGCAAAAATAGACTTATCTTCCTTCAAAGCTTGCTCTATGACTGCTCACTAACAAACTTCCTATCTAGGGACTCATCTTTCTTCAAAGCTTGCTCCATGGCTACTTTTCTGGTAAACTTTCCATCTTGAGACTTATCCTCCTTCAAGGCTTGCTCTATGGCTACCTTCTTGACAAACTTCTCATCTTGGGATTGACTATTTTTAGGTGTCTTACTCAAAGGTGCTTGACAACCTAATCAGAAATTCCTACCTTGGTGTTGTACTTGAATTTGTTGTTGGTTCTAATCAAATTGAACCTTATGATGTTCAAGCCAAGGTAGTCCTAGAATGACATTGTAGTGTAGAGGTGCCACTACAAACCTCATACACTCCAAATATTCCTTTCCAATCTTGAAGGTAATAGGATGCAATGATACCTTTCTACCATCTGCCATCATCAATCTACTTCCAATTATTAGCTTGATAGGAATACCCAATTCTTTTGCTACTTGTATAGACATGCAATTCTCTGAACTTCTAGAATCAACCAAAATCCTACAACCTTGATTAGATATCATACTTTGCAAGTGAAGCAAACGTGTATAGGTCAAGCCTTCAATCATATTAGAACTAATCAAGCTCCCAATAGGTGGCTCAAAATATCCTACTAGGATTCCTCATTTCCTTGATTGTTTTGGTCCACAAACTCCATATGGGCAACTTGTCGAGGTTGCCCATTCTTGAGTGGACATTCAACAATGTGATGTCCTAATTGGCAACAATAAAAAAACCCCCATTTTGTCACAGTTTCTCTCTATCTACAGTGCCAAGTGGTCTCCATTGAATGGCATCAATCTCCATTGGTGCCAACTCTTCCACCCATGTGTAGTGTATTGGTAGGTTTTATGGAGGTTAAGGTCGAGACCAAGTTGTTACAACCAAGGAGTCAAAATTTTTGGCCAACTGCATGGCTTCCTCCAAGTGTTGTGGCTCTTGCATGGTTACCTCTAATTTGGTTCTTGACTTCAAACCTCTCACAAATCAATCCAGAGCTTCACCTTCCATTATATTTGGAATTTTCATGATGGCCTTCTTGAATTGCATGATATAACTTCTTACAAAGCCAATCTATTTCAACTTTGCCAACTTATCCCGTGCAGCTCGTGTGACATTTATAGCTTGGAACCAACTAATTATTGCACTCTTGAATTTTGCCTAGGTGAAGATTGGTGCAAAAATTTGTCATTCAGCTTGCTCTACTCAAAATCTCCACCATAACTTTGCTACTCCATCTGATTGGCTAGAAGACAAGAGAATTTGTTTTGCTCATCTTGCAGATTGGTAGCTTCAACGTAACATTCATAGTCAAACACAAAATTCTCTACTACATCCAAGAGATTCTTTCCTTCAAATACCTTGGGTTTAGGGATTTGGATTCTATCTTCTCCTTCTTGAACTAGTACTCTCTCTACGTGCTCCTATCGTCAAAGCTCTTGTTCATCCAACAATCGAGTAGGGTGCTCAATTTGTTGCTGCATAGCAAAGATAACCTCAAGCATTACCGCCATGTTTGCTACTCTATCATGGCACCCCTAATCTATTTAATTTATAAACACATAAGAGCGACACATCTACCATTCTCCATGAGTTACAACCAAAAGCACTAAGGATTCCTCAAATATGGTGATCATATGAAAAAAATCTTGTCCAAAGCGTGAGGTGATGAATTGTGTGAAAAAAAATGCTTGGGGTAGTATTTAGACACAAAAATCCCAATGGTTTGGTGGAGGTGGTCCATAAATTCCATCCATCCCATTCTTGCTTTGATACCAATGTAAAAGACCGAGACCGAGGAGAGAAATAGGAGAATGGAAACTCACATTAGGACACTTGAATGTGGTAAAACTCCAAATGCCTAGCATGAGCTTTAGCTCTCATATTTATAGGGATCATACAAGGCTCTTGAGAAGCTTCTCAAGAAGTTTCCTTCTAGGAGCTGCTTACTTGGTGTGCAAGCTAAGTTAGTTGGAAGCTTCTAAAAGCTACCTACTTGGAGTGCAAGCTAAGCTAGCCGAGAAGCTTCCCAAGAAGCTTCTTAGATACATCTAGAATATTCTAGGCTAATTTGTCTTATTTTCTACTTCATTAGTCCTACTAACTTTGTGCTAAACTCCATCTTGTTACAATTATGCTATGCTACCATTTGAGGAGGAGGTTATAGACCCTCAATCCGTTGATTTCATCTAGGTTACTATGTATATCTATAGCAGACAACACCAATGACACTTGATGTTTCAATGGGCTGAGGTTTTGCCATCTAGAATCTTTGTATTGAAAGGATGTGATGGTGTTGTTTGGAAGGATCATGTGCGCAATTGTATACCATGCCACCTCTCAAACATTGATGGTACTATGGACCCAAGTTTGGCACTTGTGCGTGCAGGCTTGTGGTGTATGTTATGCGGCTCTTTTGGTGGAGCTGCTACTTTGTTAGTGTGTGATAGCTATTTGAGAGGATGGCATATGGCATGCATGACTCCTTCCCTCACGGTAGTTTCTCAAGGACAATGGTTATGTCCTAGATGAACTTGACCTATAGCTAGTTCATCCTTTATATGGTATAGATTGTAGATAGACGACTTATGATGGGGCTTGATAGCACCCAACTTTCTGATCTTTTGCCCACCATAGGGTATACCATATACTTGGAGTAGATGGCTATTTGGAGTTAGAGGACCTAACTGCCAGCTAGGGGGTCAATTGTGGTACTTTAGAGTCCATGTATGATTTATGTGTGAGTTGTGCTTCTATAGTGTGTGATGTTGACAATGATGTATGTTGTGTAGCAATGTGTATATGCACGAGAGCTATCACGCCATTTGTAGCTTTGCATCTAGATTGCTCGGACACTAGAGTAGTAGTGATAGTAGTTAGAGGTATTTTGGCAGTTACTCATAAACTACTTTCTAATGATCAGATTTTGTGTTTTGGGTATTGACTACATGGTGGAGCCCACCGTCACTTGCACCATTTGAACCATTGGGTGGGCCGTCAATGGTACAGTTGGTGTGAGACCTAGGTCAAAATCAAGAGTATACCTTAGGAGTGCAGCTCTGGAGAGCTCATTTCTTTGTTGTTGAGCCTTTGAGTTCTTAGCTAGAGTGGATAGAAAGCCGACAAGTGTCACATGGAGTCTCTTAGCTAGAGTGGGTGTGGCTTAACTGTACTCAAGGCCCACTTGTTGGCAGATTATTGAGTGATAGATCAGGTACTAATCTGATTGAGTATGGTTTGAGTTGTATAAACAAACTGATGATTGTGGTACTTTAGAATCCATGTCTAACTTATGTGTGAGTTGTGCTTCTATAGTGTGTGATGTTGATAGTGATGTATGTTGTGTAGCGATGTGTATACACACGACAATTGAAACCTTAAAACTACCTTAGGATATGAAAAGCAAAGACTAATTTGCCCATGCAAAGAAAACCTTGGAATTGTGCCTTTTAGGAAGTGTAGCACAAAGCCTTTGGACTTGATGTCCCTCTAGTGAAGTGGTAGTTTTGGGTCATCATCAAGATTAATTTGGAAGTTATCTGCAATGAAAGATAATGCACTAATTTTTTGTTTGTTGTATTTGTTGAGGTGATGCTAACCTCTTTTGGGAGTGGTTCTTGCACAATAAAATTAGTGATACTTCTCTTCAATTCTTGTCATTTCCAAGTTGCATCCTCAAGAGAACAGCCTATTACTTACCATTATATCACTTTTTGGTTGATATTGAGTTATCACAAGTACATTTATTATAAATGGATTTTCCAATTGCATAGAGATTTAGTTAGATCTACAAAGACAAGATAAGGTAATCTTAGTATCAAAGAGCTACATATAAGTGAAAGGTCTAGACTAGAACTGAATTGTTGATCTAGTATCTTAATTTAGTTGCATACAAATTGCATTGAACATCAAAAAAGGTTGAAATCAGAGATCCACCACTTGGATGTCATTGCAACCTTCTTATATGGAAAGTAAGGAGAAGAAATAAAATTCATAGATTGGCTTTCCACACCAAGAAGTGAGAAGTACTCAAATGAAAAAAGTGCATCTACAAGCTAAAGCAAGAAAAAATAATGAGGTAGAAAGTTACAAGATCTCCTTACATCCATGGCTTTGTAGGAAGCAATCCCAATCCAAATTTATTTAGACACTAAAAATACCCTTCCATCATTATTATTTGGGTTGATGATTGTGTTCTAACAAGTGATAATGTGGAGCATCTTTTGATATTTATGTAGCTATGTCAATCTCCCTAATCTACCTTAAGCAATTCTTTAGCCTTATTTGTAGGTGAGGGTAGTGTCCTTACTAAGCCAAGATATAAAAATCACACCTACCTCATAGATGGATGAATCAAGGGTTATAAGAGTTTCTATACTAACTCAAAAGGGCATCATTCTTCACTTTAGACCTTGTTTGCAGAGAATAAAAATGCTAGGTAGAGAGAGGTAGTCATTTCTCAAACTTGTTAATGTAAGCTAAGTAAAGGAAGTGTTATGTAATTTGTTCTTTATATTTTTTGCATTTCTATTAGTATTCTTTTTTTCTAGTTGTGTGATTGCATAGTCTTACAACCTTGTTTTTTGCTCTATTGATCCTCCCATTATCTACAACAAGAGCTTATCTTGGTGCAAATCTAATTCAACACATGCACCATGTTAAATGTAATATCATAATGAATTCAATGGAAAATTGTATTCTTTGTTGTGATAAATCATTTTATTTGAATACTTCTCTTCTACATCCATAGGCAAAGCATTGAATTGAAAAATTAGTTTTGGTCCAAATCATACACTTATTACAAGCAAGAATCTAGGCCCAAGAGCAAGTCCAAAGGAAAAGAAATAACTATTATAACATTATGAAGGAAGAAGAAAGGACAAACTAAAAACCTTATTGCTAATCTAAGGCAACATAAGTAGCAGCAAACCAATGGAGAATTACTGCTTTGTAACTATCTTGTCCTCATCTAGCATCATCTTGTAATGGATGCTAATTAAGATTAGATACTCTATTGTCTTTTTGGGGGGAGGATGATTGTACACGTGTAAAGGATCTGTGAGAAAAAAAGATTAATTTTTACTTTTTGTGATAAGAAAAATGAGGCATGGAGAGCTACAATTAATTAATGTATGATTTGAGATAGGAAACTCAATATAAACATAGGTAGATTGTCATTCAAAATTTAAGCAAGCATTAGAAATGGCCTTCAGACCAATATTATATTCTTTTACTTAGTTATATATTCATACAAGTGGTCATCAGCAGGATAATTTTATAAATCAGATTCTAGTGCATCTTGCTTTGTATTGGTGGTGGATAAGGAGTATTGGATTGATCTTCCTTGTTATGTTTTGCATTTCCATGATGTCTACAATAACTATATTATTAAAGCTCATTGGGAGTTACTTCAAGCATACCCAAAGACTTTTGCTTTGCTTAGGGTTACACTAGTCTCTCTAAAGTAGAACATCTCATGAAAAATAGTAATTTGGATAGGCGGTTTAGGCATTATTACATCTTTGCTGAATTGATTGAGTATTTTCATGTTGAATTTTGTAAAGAGAACTATGTAATGAGTTTAGAGAAAAGGACTAGTAATGAGATGAAATGATGAAGAGATCTTTGTTAAAGAAAAAAAAAGACATTTTGTATGAAGCTTTACTAGATGTAATCACTAAAGCTATACTAGATATATAGCTACCTCAAATGACAAACATTGGCAATTTATATTCAAGACTTGAAGTTAGAAGATATTGAAGTGCATCTTTTTGGTATCATAGGAGAAGCTACATATAGAAAGACTGAATTGCTTTAGTCCAAGGATAAGACTACCCATATAGAGGATAAATAGAGATTAATCCAAACTTGATATGCTAGAAGCTTTTGTAAGGAAAGAGTGACTCTTAAAGGTTGAGTATCCTTTATCTTATTGAGGTCAACTAGGAAGTTGAGTTCTATATATAATTATATCGAAATACATAGTGCAGTCTTCAATGATTATGTTAAATTATAGTTTTTTTTCCAAATATTGGAGGTAATAACATAATTTCCAATACTAGCTTGGTAGTTATGTGTCAAGTAACAAACTCATGGAGTCTCACCAAAATCTTGATGAACAATTAGGTATGAATGAAAAAATATTATCTTCTTTCTTCTTTAATTTATTCTAAATGTACACTTTAATTCTCACTAATTATGTAAGTATTTTTTATTGTAAAAAAACATAAAATATAAGCTTGAGGACAAAACTATAGGAAAGGACGTGGTTGAGATCTTAATGAAGAGAAAATTGCATAATCTAATGTTTAGATTCTTTATTTAGTATTTTTACAATACATCAAAAAATTATTTTCAATGCAAGAGAAGGAGCTTTGATATTGAAGTTCTATATTTGTAACTAGATTTAGAAGGAACATAATGCTCTTGCATATATTGCGATGCCAAATATTGGTGTCTTGACAATGTTGAAATTTGGGTTTGGTTGATATGATTGGTGAGCATTTTATGCTTGGGACAACACATATCCCATACAACTCCAATTTGAAGAACTATTCATAGAATAACTTATCTTTCTATCACATGGTAGGAAATCTTACAAGGTGATTATGGGATTCATAATAAAGATCCCTTTTCAGTATGGTTTTCTTAAAGCTTTATAAGCCATAATTGTGGATGGTTGTTTGTGCTATCTTGAAGGACTTTGGTGTAGTTATTGTCACCAAATTGATAATATTTGGTATGAGACCTACTTCAAGAAGGTTATCAATAATAAGTAAGCAACAGATTTAGATTAGTGGTTTCCTAAAAAGCAATGGAAAAAATTCATTGGAGGTGTTTTTTTTGGGGTTGTGTCAATAGTATCACAAAGAAGGAGGCACCTTATGTGGTTATAGCGTTAGATATTTCTTACAAGATTATCATAGCCAATGAAAAGCTAGTAAAAGGTGGAGATATATCTCTCCCATAATATGCAATTGGCTGCTTGAGGGAACATGTTGCAGACTTTGATTGCTACACTTGAGGATTCTATCAAATGAGGATAATACAACAAAGGCATAGAGATTTCCTAAGATTGGTTAGTGTACCTTTGCAAAAGAAAGTGAATAGTGAGACTAATTGTGAATCCAAAAGAGGAGATATCATCTTGAATAGGGAAGAGAAGGAGGAAGAGCTTGCACTAGAGAAAAAAGTATTCGAAAGTGACGAGGAAAAGAATGGAATAGTTAGGCACTTTAGTGGTTAGTCTACCTTAAGAATAGTTTAGGAACAGTGTATACTCCTTTTTCCATTCCATGAATATACATCTTGATTCAAAGTAATGTAATTTTACACTCTGTCTTCAATCTCAACAAAGTCATGAATTTTATTGGTGATTGGAATGTGAATAGATATGCGCGTGACATCCTTGTACCTTTATTTGATGTCTGGTGTTGAAAATAGACCATAGCTCTCTAGTTTAGAATGGGTAAATTTTATCATCTTTATCAAATTTAGAACTAAGGCGGTGAGCTGGTCGGTGTGGAGAGCAACGGTTACTGTTATGGGCATATTCAACCAATTGTGAATGTAGATGGTTTCAGATTACTATGAGTGCAGAGTTCAGTTAAGCATGCAAGACAGCTCAAAGCTTAAAATATAGAGGCTAATACTCCAGGCAATCTAAGATTCAAAGGAATCAAATCTTGCGGTCAGATATTCAGGTGGACAAGAACACATAAACATGTGACACCTCTCAAGCTTTAGTCAGGGACTGGCAAAGCTCGTTTAGAATTGAATCAGTGAATCTATATAGCTATGTAGCAAATATAGGGGCACTGTAAACCAACTTATCTACAATCTGGGGGATTTTATTGGTCATGGATAAGATTTTCAATCTGATTGGATTAGTATCAATCAATTTATCTTTCAATCACTCCTTGGATACCGTAGTACTGCTAGCAGATACCATATGCTGTACTTCTGCTCTTCTCTTGTCTAACGCTTGAGGTACTAAAGGACCTGCGCTCAAGGCTCCTCGGAGAATAAAGTATGTTGATTTTTCCCTCGAAGATGATGCAGCAGTCCCGTGTTTCCAGTCATAGCTGGGTCTACGATTTATCTTCAAACCTGAACAGCAGAGAGAGCGTTCCAGAACAGCGGAGCTCGATTAACATATACATTCTCGAACCTATCAGGCTTCTCTCGGGCACGAGAAAGAAAGATGCGAAATGGCACTCCTGACATATAAGTCAAAGGAACCATGCCCACTAATGACACCGTCAAAAGACAGGTGCCTTTAGATTTGATTACAAATCAACATGTCAACAGGTATCCCAAAAAGGTGTATAATTCTGCAGTAAATTTCTTCGAAGAGTACTAGTTTAGTGGTATCATAATATTTCAGGATGTCAATCCGAAACATTGGGAACTGATATTGCAAGGTAGGCTACTGCGTAGCATAACAAGAAGGATGGGAAGACCCTATCTCGACCCGTAAAAGATAAAACGCAAGAAGTAAAATATGGCTAAACCAAACTAGGATTAGAGGAAACTGATCTTAAAAGGACATGGGAAGGACCAACGTCTGCGTATTGCGTCGAATACGAAGAGATTATGCTTGCATTTGCAGCAAAAAGAGATAGAAACGTAAACAGTTACAAGGGTTTCAGAACCACCTGCCGGAAAGGAAGGATGCCCACGATGAATTTGCATCCACCTGAGTCGATTCCGGTGAATAGTGAAAAGACAACTTTTCTAGTGGCTGGAGAAACTGCTCGAGCTCGTGGTTTCATTGGGCCAGTAGGAAGAAATAGACTAAACAAGAATTTCAAGCGTCGCTCGCTTAAAAAGCTACCGTGCTGCTGTTGCATGAAAGCCTCCTTCGGCGCAGGTCAGTGCAGTGGAGTACAGTGCAATGTCCTAATGTCCTATGATATGGAAATCTGGGATCATTATCGCGTGAATTCAGCGAAGATCGAGCAGAGGGTAGCTAAGGAACTGCTTGGTTAGGATCTTTGTGTCCGACCTAGGTTTGGCAAGATTTGAGTTACTGAGGTAGAAGATGGGGACCAAATTCCTGCTGATTCTGCACTGGCATACAAAGACATATTTGAGTGGAATATATCGCTCTTGAAATTCATAGGGGTTTGCCACGACTGCGATTGGAGACAATTTAATCTCAAAATTGATATGTGTGTATTATACAGTGGGGGTAAAAAATTCGAACAATGATCGCAGACCTAGCTTAATCATGCTGGCCATTGTCCAAAGTAACTGGCAATCTAGAACTATTCCACTACACTGGCGTTTCTGTCAGACCCTGTACATAGAATCTAGTATGAATGATTGCACGCGACCCTCTTCCAATATGCATCGTATGTTACAATTGGTCAAATGAAAGAGATTTGGGGGCGAGAAATTTGCAGTCGGCTGGGTATCATCATCTCCAGACACACTTTGGATGAGAGCTGACAACATTCGAGCTTACTGATTCAAGAAACCGCCAATTAACAGGTGCTGCAGTAGCATCTGATCGTAGTGACATTGCCGCTGACGCCGATGAGGAAACTGTACGTGCATGCAGGAACTATTTAAAATGAGAAACAGAATTTTCGGTCGTAGCCGAGTTTCTCCAGAGTATCATACGAGGTGCCCTCTAATGCCGGTGGGCCACAAATGAATGCGTAAGTGTCGGAACCACTCGGAGGTAAGTGCTGGCGCATCATCTCTTCGTTCACCCGACCAGAGCTATACTTCCAATCCTCTGTGGCATGCCCGCTAATGGTGTACCACACTCGGAAATTGGAATGTTTTTCTTGCCACTCATCCAACTGATCCTTGAGCATAATATCTGCTTCTGAGCGATTGCAGTAGATGAGGGAAATGTCGGTGAGATCCTCGCTATCTTCAAGAACTGCTCGAATGACCTGGTAAATGGGGGTAATGCCTGTACCTCCTGCAATCATCGCTATTTTCCTCGCAATTTTCGATTGGCCGTTGACGTCAAATTTGCCCTTCCCGTGGTAATGGATGTGACCAAGAGGTCCCTTCACCATGATCGATTCCCCGATATTAAGGCCGTCGAGATATTGAGACATGAGACCGCCTGAGGGATAGCTTTCATTCTTGAAGTAAATTTTGACCAGAAGATCAAAGTAACCAACGTCCTTATCGGAACTAACAGGTGTGTAAGCACGCATAACAAGTCTGTTGTTGACGTTAGCAGCAATCAACACGTGCTTACCCACTGGTAGACCTAGAATATGCTCCTTACTTTGTAGAGCAAATCTTAGTTTGCAAATATTGGAACTGAGCTTCTCCTTCTCAATGAGCTGGAAGGATATTCTTTCCTTCGGGTTCAGAGCCACTGGTTTTGCAGATGTGGCTGTAGATGGTGCCTCTGAGATAGTGGAGAGCCATTTGAAATTGTTGCCCCCACGGAGTGAACTGTCGGGTGTTGAGCATGCGGAGTAACTATCATGATCGTTGTCAGCTAACAACTCCCCAATTTTATACTTTTCCAGCAAAACCTTGGCTTTATCAGAGTGGATAGCATCAAACTCCTCTGTGGCATCAGTTCCAGCGGTAAGCAGAATGCTGTCTACTCCACCCGGATGCTCTTGCAAAAACCCAGTACAGTCGTAGACCGATCCGTGAACCACAATCCATGCCGATTCAGAATGCGTATGCCTTCGGACCTCGAACATGGAAATCTGCCGGATGATCGGTTGACGGAAGGAAGGAGTTGAAGAACTCTTCACCAGGCTTCTCTTCACTGGAATTGGTTCAGCCTTGGGCTCGGCTGTTTTCTTGAGCTGCTTGGCCATCCATCCCCCTGGCTGGTTCCCAGGTTGTGTCGGATGTTCAAAGTTGAGACCGATCCCACCGGAAGGTGTCTTACATGCTTGAACTTTAACCCGAAACCAGCAGTTGTTCATCATTCCCTGTTGAATACAAGACACATATCAGAGTGTGAATTAGCCGTAATTCCTGATTTGCACTTGTCGGACTCGCTCGTGCCACATGTGGGTAGCAAGGTTTTTGTTTCAGATTTAATTTGGCAATCTTCTACCCCAAAATTTTAGCAACAAATTACAACGACAAGAATCACCGCAAAACAAATTAGAGGGACATACCATGACATTCCAAGTGAGACGATCTGCTTGAGTGTTCAGAGCGGAATCCCATGCCCGTACTACCATTTCTTTGGACTGCAGAAAGTCCGTTACATCGACATCCAACTCCCACAACACCCAGCACCAGTACTTCCCGTGCTTCGTTGGTCGCTCTGGACGATCGATGTCGCACATTCGCCATGTCTCACCAGAATCCAGGGAGAGTTCCACCCGAGTGATTTTCCTGCCTCCTCCTGCAGATTCAGGTTAACATGCTCAAACTCATGCTCTGGAGTTTCAAACACAACCGCGCCAATCAAGCTTTCACATGCGTACACAAAACATGGATATGGACAGCTGACTCACCGGTGTATGCGTAACCCTTGACAGCGTACGGTTTCTGGATTGAATCAAAAGGTAACACCTCGTTGTGCGCAGGTGTAGTTATAGCAGAGTTGATGTTCAGCTCATTTATAATGTAATCAGGCTTGTACCACCAACCTGCAGTGAACAACTGTCAGATGCGAGATTCTGAAATCACCCCCGATTATTCCAGGATACCATCTATCAACACGCCAGAATAGAACTAGAGAATTTGTTGTACTCACCCTCGGCTTTAGCTGTTTCTGCGTCTACGTGCGGAGGTAGTACACGGTTGTCATTATAGTGATAATGATTCTTCGACTCCTGACTTGTGACCGAGATGGAAGTCAACCACTTCACCATACGTCCTCCAATGTACCCTGGAATTATCATCCTGACGGGATATCCATGATCGGGCTCTAAACGTCGTCCATTCTGTTGGTAGGCCAGTATTATGTCGCAAGACTCATCAAGTGCCTTCTCAATGGTGACGCTGGTACCGTACCTTCACGTATTCAAAAAAGCGGGGGTTACTTTGGAGCGATTGAGCAAAAGACAAGCGACCTCTTAAGAATGCAATCAGACATCGAGGCATTCACTGAGATGGTAGCATTCAGATGGAAATTACCGTACGAGGCTAGTGATAACATTAGTTGTGTCTTCTGTAGTTACCGATGAGGATGAATTCCGTGACTACAAGTACAACGAGCGTGACAATTCGAGCATTCAGAGAATTCAGTGTAGGAATACGCATACTGCCCACTGTGCTTGGTACTAGAGGGTAGCAAGAAGTTTTGCAGGTACTACTGTCAAGAAGTCTGCAGGCAACCGGGTTCAGAAGGATCAACCTTAGTCTTCCTTCACTTGGAGATTTTAAAATATGGGTATTACTACCTCTTGATTTGTCACGTATGAGAATTATGGTGAAGCTTTTTATCAAGCATGGACTGAGTCAGTTTCTCGATGCCTTGAGTTCAGTCCCAAACTTACTCATGAGACTGACGTAAGTAGCTGCCACGTGATGAGCCAGTGGCAATGACAGCTGCTACGTTAGCCTTCCGGTTCTATCTAACGCATTCTCTATGCTTGGTATTCCCCATCTGGAATTATATTGTCGCTATCTTTGACACTTGTCTCTAGGCTACATTCATGTATCCATCGGCCTAAATCGACAGACAGACGAGAAGCAACGCAGACGCAGAGCGTCCTCATCGCTCTAGCCGATAACTATTTTAACTCAGAGTGAGAAGGCGACCACATAGAACACAAGAAGGATGGGAAGACCCCGTCAAGCCGTAAAAGTACAAGGGAGAGACAAGGTAGAATGGCACTAACCCCATTAGTATAATAGATATGAGAAATTTGCCTTGTCGCATCTAAGATATTTGAGTTGAGCTATGTAAATTGTAAAGTCTAGGAAATACGGGGAACTTCCGTTGAAATATCACCTAGAATCTAGAGTGATCGCTCTCTTGCGGATTGCATCTAAGATATTTGAGTTATGTAAATTGTAAGGTCTAAAAAATGCGGGAACTTCCGATGAAATATCACCTAGAATCTAGAGTGATCGCTCTCTTGTGGATTGCATCCGTAAGATTGCACCGGGCCAAGGTTCTCTATAGAACAATAGAACAATGGAACAATGAACAGAAATTGGCTAAAGTAAATTCCATTTTAAATAAACTTCAAAGTACGAGAGTGAAAATGTTGAATGAGAATTTTAACTCGCGTCAAGATGCCTAAATTCTCCTGGAAGCAGGGCCACGTGTCACACTGCAGTAGTGGCAATATTGAACTCTTTCTTTCTGAAAGCGTCAGCTCAGGAAACAGTGGGTGACTTTCCAGTCATACACTCTTTCCTGAAAGAGGGTCGAGAATCTGCTTCCCAACATCTTGGAAAGATTGAGTCCGTTCAATGTTCAAGCAGGATTGGCTGGGGCGAGAACTTCTCCACATGGCTCGTAAGAGGTGGACCTGGAGACTGGAAGTTATGCAATTGGCGCGGGTGACAGTAGTAGTCTTTTCAGTGGAATCTCAGATAGAATAGAATATTCCACACTGTGTCTCCGAAGGAGTCTGCATTCCCCACCCACATCCCACGCTTCCGACGAGAGCTTTCTGAGCTCTTCATATGGAGTCATTGTTTCGTGAATTTCTCGAATCGGACTACTGGGTTAGATATCAGCTTCTGTTGCCCATTAGCATTGAAAACAGTTTCAAGGGTGGAGATGGGAAGTGTGCAATCAAACTGGCGATTGAAAAATGCACCAATCGTTCCGAATTCAACGTCTATTTTCCTCACTTTTGACTACAAGCGATTGAAGAACAATGTTGAATAATTAGAGAAGTTTTGTGCACTTACTTGGTACCACCAGCTGCAGGTAGAGTTTCAGCACCCTCGAAGCACACGTAATGGGCACCTTTCTTCCTTGAATAAACGCCACAGTATTTAAGCACGTCGCAAAGACGAACTCCTTTCCACACAGCAGTGCTGACTGCAGCGGCGCCCCAATTAAACCCAATACTTTGAGCAGTCATATTTTGCTCTTTTCGGCGATTACCGGCACACACAAGGGTACATGGAAATTCCCTCTGCGGAAATTTTGTCACCAAATCCTCCATAGTAAGTTTCATAGGCCTCTTAACCAGTCCGTCGACATCAACGGTCCATTCATCCCAGTCACCATGCGGGACGTATCCATGGTTCCGGACATAATGTAGGGACACCGGAGTTATGAATCCATATTCCATGAGTGATGAAAGAGGAGGTTCGCTATTAAATGGATGTCTACCAGTCAACCGAACAAGAGACGGGTGACGTTCGATCCATTCGTCTGATGTTCCCACGTCCCGTAGATCAACTCCATAATCCATGTCTCGAGCAGACATCCCGTCCTCAGGATATACCCAATCCTCATGCTGCTCTTCTTCGTCGTCAGATTCGCTCTCCTCTCCTCGCTCAACCATCTTGGACTTCGTATTCAGCTCTTGATGATTATCAAAATTGGCCTCCATCTCCTTAAATCCACCAGCAACGTCGTCATGAACCTGTTGACTCTCTCCCTCCGAGCTATCTCCTTCTGAATTCCCCATGTAATCGGCGTAGTGGCTGGTGAGGTCGTCTGACGATGTCTGTGAGCTCATTCTCGGAAGTGGCGGTTTCCCGAAACCATTCCCAATCTTCCCGGAGTCAGAAGACTTCTGTTTGTGAAGTTTCTTGCCATGTGACTGCAGCCCAGATATAGCTATTGTGGGCTTCTCTCTGGACCTGGAGAGGAAACCCTCCGCAGAGGAATGCTTACGATTGCCCACGCTATGTACCTCCCCGTTATGCTCCAAGGAGTTCAACGACACTCCCATGACGCCCATGACGATCAAGTTCCCTTAAGAAGCAGCTGCAGTCTCCACCAGACTGAGGAAGAAGGCCGTAATCGTGCGGCCGCTAACGGACCGTAGCTAGTTTTGCGAGAGCAGACAATCTTGGAGTTCTTCGTCTCTCGGATCCTCTTGGAGTTCTTCCACTCACGGGTCTGCCACCGGTACTTGCAGAGAATGAACACACATCTCACAGACAACTCTTCAATTGGATGAAAGGATACGACTTTGTTGTGTATGCGACTGTCAAGGACATCAGCAGCAGCTGCTTGGGCTGTTCATGGACACTACCCCACGATGAGAGAAGGGGGGAAGAGCAGAAGCAAGTTCCACGGAGCGAATGCGGAGTATATATAGTGATAAACAGAATTCCTCGGGACGGAATATTTTAATGTATTATATCAATATATAATCCGGACCTGCTAAATATATGAGTCCACACTGATCAATCATAATAAAACCAGTGGGAGAAAATACACCAGGTAGCGGACGGTCTAATTTTCAGGATTTTCTCTGTTTTGCATTCGCTCACGGGTCCTCATTGGTGGTTTCGAATTCTTGCCATACAACGGGACTAATTCGAGGTCCGCGTTGAAAAGAAGAGTTCAGGAGAGGACTTGTCCACAAAGGTTGTGGACCCAGCGGCTCGGATCCTTCTTGGACCGCTGATTGGTCCACAGCAAGCAGAAACAGACCTGGCCGGTTAAACCCACCCGCAGGGATATCAGTCTGGAGGATCCGGGTGTGAAAGATACCACTTAGAATCCGACCATGCTTTCAGATTTTATTTCATTTCGAGATCCAACTTGGGTGCTTTTATACGACCAAAGATGTAAAAGTATGGGGGTCGGCACTGTTTCTTCGCATATTCAGTTCCAATTATATAAATTGCCTTGCAAGCTCAGCGGCTGCATTAATGTTTCCTCTATTTGCCTTTCCGGATGGAAATGACGCCGACCTTTGGGCTCCTTTCAAAATCAAAATACTCCTGCCGAGTCGGGAGCGGATGAGAGAGTGAAAAAGTAGAAATACCTGTAAAGCTTGGGCGAGTGTTGGCCTTTGGACTATCCATGGGTCTTCTATTTCTAGTTCCAATGGGATGGGCACAGGAACAGTTACTGGCGTCTGTCCTGTAGTGTGATCGGAATTGTAGCTCCATTACATGGTAATACTGCTCAACAGAAATAGCGACTGCGTTCATTAACAATCCATTCAACTGTAGATGGATCGATCGATCAAGACTGGACTCAACTCGCGACTTAGCTCACGAGGAACCACTACTGTACAGTAGGAAAGTGGGATTTTTCTGTGGCTATGACTAGCAAACTCTCTTCGTGGACGTGCGTATTGCCAACCAGCGGAGCTGAGGGCGTCATATCGGCGTCAAGAACATTTTGGCCACGGCCCTGCTAGAGAGAATACTGGAGTACGCCTTAATCCAAGTCCATGTCCTTCAATAGTTCGAGCGGGGTAGACCATGCGGCGCCTCGACGGTATTTGGCTTCTGACTCCGCGTCTAAAACCCACGGTGTCAGTACACCTGGTTGCCCAAGTGGTGGTTTCTCCAACCGTGATGCCAACCACGTTAGTGGTCGATTCGCCGCGTCGCAACGACGACGCAGTCTGGCCATGTGCTACGCGGCGATTCGAACGATGACAGCAGAGGCGTCTTGACTCCTACCATCCACCTCTTCCCTGCGCAGCGGACATCTACAGAGGACCCTACGGCGCCTCAAATCTCCCAAACGGGGGAAGGGGAGAAGGGCCATTCTACTTTGAAGACCAGAGTCCGATGCCGGGTTCATTGCTACGTCCAGGTCGAGAAAATCATGGCGGCGCTACCGCGATCGATGCTCTAGCCGTCGAGTCTCACTGTACGCGAAAGATAGTCACAGCAACAAATCCACGAGAAACCTTTTTGGTGGTACCTGCATGGACCAAAATCTGCTGCTGCTGGCCATAGAAACAGACAGCTCGGATTCGTCTCGAGCTCTCTTCTCTCTCTCTCTCGATTCTGGACCTTTTGAGCCAGTGTCCTCGTTCCTAGCTAGAGAGATAAAGAGACTTTGGCTAGCTGACTAATCCGCATCCACTTAAATATCCTGCTTGCCAGAGATGTAGAATTGCGTTCAGCTGCACATCACACATCAAATTTTGAGGGGATTGGAAACACCACAGATAGCTAGATAGGGACAAAGAAGGAGAGAGAAGGAATGTCCCCGACTGGTTGATATAGTTTTAACTCTGGATTACATTTTTCGAGTCATCTCGACTTAACTCGTTCTCGATACTCCGCTCGACAGACTCGTAGGGCTTGTATTGCATGAGCTTGCTTCCGGACAGCCGCAGCCGGGAGTGCATGCATCGGATCCAGATCAGATATCCGATTCCTAGACCAGGCGGAAGGAAGTCCAAAAGGAAAGAACGCAAATGCGCCTCAGAAATTAGTTCATACACTTCTCAAGACGTCTTGTGGTTCATCCATCTGCAGCTGATCGCCACAAGCTTAAGCTTAGGTAGAACGATGTTAAGTATGTTAAAGATATTGAAAGAGTCTTAAAGCTACTCATCCAGCACGAGGAGAAATTCCTAAAGGTTGTCCGTATATGATTGTATCCTCAGAATGAACTTAAGGTTGGCGGACCAATCTGTATCATGTCAAACTCACGGGCAAGGACCAACCGTGAGCAGCTTAAATACACCTAGAAGGCGAAGATGTAAACCAATCTGTACACAGGCGCATACGGAACAACTAATTCCAAATAATATAACCATACCGGAAAGAGGAAGATGCATGGTAAACCGCACTCTCCAAACGTTTGTATTCCACCCACAAGTATACTGGTATCTGGCTCGATCGGGAACTCGTATTCGATTTGAATGAAAGTATTTCTTCAGCTCTCTCTTCCCATCAAATGCTAGGCGAAAGTGCACAGTAATCTTCTTGACGCTCCTACTATGAGCAAGAAATTTACAGATTATATATAAATAGGTAAAAGAATCTGCAGACCTGTAGACTGCAATTGCGTCGATAAACTCAACTCCGATGAATACGTGAGGTGAGACAACAGTGAACATGCGAGGCGACAAACCTGCAAAATCATAGGCCAGGACTTCTCTTGCTCTTGGACGTAACTATATCGACGGTGTAATTGCAATCAAGTGGAATGGTCTACTAGATCTAACTCGGCCGCATAAATCTGAGAAAAGTACCCTTTTTTCTTTTGGGTTGAGATTGCAACAAGATGTTCCGAAACGTTATTCATTTTCTAAGGACTTTTGAAACATTTATCTAAATCATAGATACCGTAGCTCCAAGATCAAGAATTTCGGTATCCATCCAGTAGAGTTGAAGCATCACGTTCAACACTTCATACTACAATATCATATCAAACAATTACAATAAATATATATCAAAATACATGTATATATATAGCATCTTGACCACAATCTCTACAAGGAGATAGATTATGGAAACCGGGAGCCGTTAAACTCTCACCCTCTCACCGTAGTTTTTGGGCAAATTTACTATACCTCTTGCTTAGCCTGCAACTCACAACTAATTGGAACTAAACGTAATCCATACATCAATAACCTCTCATCTTAGTTTTGGGTAAAGTCACCACAACTCTCTTTAGCCTGCAAATCACAACCAATCGAAACTAAATGTAATCCATATGCCGCTTCAAAAAGAGATAGTACAACAAATGATATGAAAGTATTGCCCTTTCCCTCTCCCCGCTGCTATTGCGCCTGCATCTCACATCTAGCCTTATCAATATGATATATTGTTTGGACCAATTGCATGCCTTATGCCAAATGCAAATCCAAGCTAATGTGACGAAGGGTGTGGTGAGTTTACAAAAAAAATTAGTAGGCTCCCAAAATTTGGCTTATTAGTAACATAAAAGAAGTCAAAATGAGCTCACGACAAACTAGAATCCACGCTTGAAACTAAAATCTCCATTTGAAATATGATATTTAGATTGTTGATGTAATTTTTTATGATCCAATGTTTTCTTGTCTTGAAAATCAAAGAACTAGGCATGGCTAATTGTTATCTTGCCTCTACTCCTATGGCTGAGGGATACATCTTTTCATCAATATGAGAAGCCTTGATGTAGACTGGTACTCTTATATACAAGTTGTAGGAAAATGGTTGTACTTGACTTGAGATTACCTTTGTTGATGTTGTTTGTTGATTCATGACAAAACTTCAACTTCTGCATTGGAATGCTATGAAAAAAATCATCAAGAATGTTTTCTATTCTACATAGGAAAGAAGAGAATAATACTACAGTTGGGTTTTCTGATTCAAATTGGATTGAGACCTTGAGAAATGCAAGTCTATATTTGGTTTTGTATTTCAACTCAAATAATCATACGTCTCTAGGAGAAGTAAGTTGCAGCCTATGGTTGCTACATCCTCTATTGAAGTGGAGGATACTAGTGGCAATGAGGGTAGCTTAGAAACTTAATGCATACTCTAGAGTCAAAAAGTGACCGCCTCCGCAAGCTCTTCTATGTTAATCAAAGCTCAATTAAACTTCCTCAAACTAAATATGTAGAAATAGACCATCAATTTATTAAAGACCAGGTAAAACGGAAACTCTTTGAAATTTCTTACATGTCAATAACTGAAATTTTGACTCATTAAATAACTAACTAATTAAATTACCAACATTTTGAAACCTATAGGAAGTATTAAATTGGAGCTAAAAGAAAAACAATATATAGTACAATGTCCTAATCATGCTATTGGCATGCTTCAAAAATCTCTTTCTATCTTTAGTACAGATCTTACGGAAGATCTGCCATAGTATATGTATTTGATATCTATCCATAAAGCTATATACTTATCTCATTTTAATTTTTGTTTGTGGATGTAGATTGTTAAATCTAAACTAAAGGGATATCAAGCTATCTATAATGATAAATAGTTCTCTCATATTAATCATTCTTTTGGGATGTATATTTCTAGAACTAAACAAAACAAAATCAATCTCAAATATGGAGAGAAGGTGTTTATAGTGACCACATTGTACACCATTATCCAATGTGTTCATTCTTTATTGTTGATAGAAATTTAAGTTAATGATTATTAGGAGGCGGTCTTAATATCCAATGACATTTGGATAGTATCCCTCCTTATATACTTGATATTCTTGGATATGAGTTGTAAAAATGGTGAGTATATATATATATATATATATATATATATATATATATATATATATATATATATATATATATATATATATATAATCACCAATTTTTGTTGGACCTACAAGCTAATAGTATAATTATGAAAGCTATAGATATGAAGGTAAAGCTTTATTTGGGATAATTATATATTACTATAATTAGGAATTAAACTCACTCTAGTCCCATATTATGCAAAACTACTACTTGTTCTGAAGATGTGATGATTTGTATATTGATATAGAGGAGGTTTGGATATCCATGTAAGGTCTAAATATGAAGTTAATGGTCCGTCTAGGCCAATTATACATCATGATAACTAGGATATGACCTCCTTTATGCAAACATAATATAAATTCATCTAGCACCTAGGACCTACAATTCCATAGTTTCAAGAGAGTGAGGTTTAGATGTCCATATAAGGTTTGAAGGTGAATGTAGAGATACTCTTTGGACAATTATGCATAAGTATATGCATAAGGAAACAACCTCATTTTAGTCCAAATTTAGCTAATATTATTTTTTCAACATAGGATGTGATGTTATGCCCTTGTAAGAAAGGAGGTCAAAATAACCATGTAAGCTCTAGATGTGAAGGCAAAGGCTTTTCCTTTGAGCCAAAGTTACATGATATGTGCATAAATATCATTCTTGGTGCCTAGAGGTTTAGAGCTTCAAAAAAAGGACATCCATGTAAAGTCTTGATTTGAAGGCAAAAATGCTTTAAAATTAAAAGGAAATGATCTCCGCCTCAAGATAAAAATGTGCAAATTGGATTTTCATTTAGGATCTTAGAGTGTAAAGCTTTGAAAAAGAGAGATCAATATGTCCAAGAGAGGTTCAGAAGTGAAGGGAAAGGTCTGTTTTTTGTCCAATTATGTATAAGTATAAAACCAAATTATCTCACTCCTTGTAAAAACATACACAAATTCATTTTGAACCTATGATTTAAAGGTTTGTATCTTAATAAAGAAGGATCTAGATGATCATGTAAGGTCCAAACATAAAGGAAGCTCCACATTCTAGATCAATTATACATACATGTGACTTGGAAATTATCTCTCTAAAAAATAAAACATGCAAACTTATTTAGTATTTTAGATCTAAAGGCTTGGATTAAGAGAAGCTTGGAATAAAAAAGGTCTAGATGTTCAACTAATAGCTGAAACTTACCCCTCTTATGTGCCAATTAAGCATATATATTACATAAAATTAATCTAGTTTAGGTTGAATACATGTCACTTGAGTTCAATAAGGTTGAACATATGAAGCTTTGAAGAAGAGTCCAAATGTCCACATTAGCTTCAAAAATGAAGTCAAAGGAATTAATTTAGGCCAATTTGTGATAAATGTAAGTAGGAAGCAACCACATGATCTCCAAATGTTGTTAGTATCAATTTTATGCTTAAGATGTGATAGTCTAGATCTTGGAAAGGGAGTTTTGGCTATCATGTTAAGTCCAAATATTAAGGTAATGTCCATCTTTGAGTGATTAAGCATAATAAACTAAGAAATGACACTCTATCTCATAAAAATAGGTACAAATTCATGAGCACCTAGGGTTTGAAGGATTTGACATGAAAGAAATGGCTCTCCTTTTAGTCAATAATATATGAATACAAGATGGAATTGACATTCATATAGACATAATTACACACAAAGCAATTTTAACACCTAGGTCAAAAAATTGTTGAAAAGGAGATCAAGATGTTCATATAGGTGGGTTGGTGATGGAAAAGGCTACTCTTTGGACCATTAATGCTTAGATATGCACATGAAATATACTTAACCCAATATCTTATAATTTAGTCTCTTTAAGAACTTACACCTTTTTGAATCCATCGCTTCCACATCAATTAATTTCTTGTGCATGGTTTCAAGTACCCACTTCTTTTATACATTTAGAGATAAATCCTCATTTTGTCCAACCAGTAGAAAATATCCATCTTATAATTAAGTTAATGAAGAAGAAACTTTAGAAAGTGCATCATTGATCTTAGCTCAAGATCAAGGGCAACTTTGCTTGCTCTTGTGAGTTTTTACATTGCAAAAAAGAATATATAGAAAATGAATATATGTATGTATTTATTTATTTATTTTATACAAGAACTTCTTCATTCTTCCTTTGGCTAAGAATTTTACACTCTCATGATGGGGTAATCTTCCTTTCAACTCCTCATCAATTCCCCCGCTTGACCTATCTCTCTCTTCTTGTGGTGCATCTCTATTCTTCTCTAGCTCTATGTGCATATCTAAGAGGTTCTCTTCTAGCTATCTCCTCAACCCTTTGGCCAATCTTTTTCCTCTCTTTGGGCTGATAGTTTCCTTCTATTGTTGCATCATTCTATTTGCTCCTTCAATCCTCTCTCAATCGTTTCCTTTGCATGAATTAGGCCTCAAAAATGTGCAAATTCCCCCCACCCCAACGGAGGAAAGGCTGGCCTTCCCTCCCCTCTGCTTTGTCTTGTCGAGAGCTTTCCAATGGTACCTTACTCATGTGATTCTGAGATTCATACATGAAGATTCCCTAAAAGATTCCCTCCGGTCAAAGCTTGTTTGACCAACCAGATAGGACCTAGACCAGACATGTCACCCATCCAAGTAAATAATCCAAGGGTGGAGCTTGCTGACATGTCACCTATCTATGTCCCTAATCCTATGGTGGAGCTTCCTTGGCGGAGATCCTCTTTGTCTATATAATAAAGAGAGGGTGCTCCCTTGGCGCATCGATTGTTTGAGTGTGCAATCTGTGTTTTCTCTCTTCTTTTGTCCTCGGAGTATTACAATGGTATCAGAGCGAGTGTTTTAGTCCAAGAGAGTGGATCACCTCTCTTGGAATAGCACAAACTACTGAAACTAAGTAATTTGAGGTGGAGAACATAGAGTAGTTGCTAGACTTATGAAGGACTTAAGAGAGTGGATGGGATGGATACACCGGGAGGCCAATTTCCCGCACCTAGCTTTCCATTCTCAAATCCATTCCACATCAAGGTTATGTATATCCAGCATGAGCAGATGAAAGTATCGCTAGTTTATTACTTTGGCGCAGAATTCATGGACAGAGTGATGAACTCACCAAACCGGTGATTCTACTTGTGGTGATACATGACAAAGAGTGGGATTTGACAATCTACATTCTATTATGATAAAATGGATATGAATGTCCCAAATCCTCTCCATTTCAACACTCAAGGAGAAATCCGTTATGTAGTGAGGCCAAAAGTGATGTTTAGAGATTTTGTGGTTAGGAATTTTGGTGAGGAGTATTATCAACAAGTGATAGCTTCTGAGGTCCCAATGGTAATTCCGATAGTTCGTGCGCCTTCCAGAGTGATTATATTGACTCTGTATTGAAGTAGACATTAGCAATTGAGTGTTGCAAGAACCATGGATCTGCAATTGCAAGAGTTGGTGCAAGGAATGCAAGGGATGTTGAATGAATTTTGAGAGATTAAGATGACCATGGAGACATTACAAAGTCAAGTGCAGATCCTCAGGAACGATCAAGCCATGCAAGAAGAAGAGCCGTCTCAAAACCCAATACCTGCGACTAAAGTACTTGGAGAGGCATCCGTGCCTATGAACCCTATCAACGATGAAGCCACATTGCTACTCCGGATGAAGAAGACCTGCAACATCGAGCCTTACAAGGGGCAGCATTTGATGGGAGTAGTGGAAAATTGGATCTCAAGAATGAATCGATATTTCCAATTGTTCTCAACAGAGATCATAGAGCATGTTGCAGGCGTGTTTGCATGTGGGTACTTGACCGATAAAGCCCTCACATGGTATGGTGCTTGGGAACGATCCATGCTGGCAGAGAGAAGGGAGGTCACATGGACAACAATGCAAGAAGGACTACTGAAGAATTTCCAATCGGTGGATTCTGTGTAAATGGCTTGAACCCGACTATGGGGATTGAGACAGATAAAATAGAGGTCATTCAAAAATGGAGTGCCCCAAAAGATCAGACTCAACTTAAGAGCTTCTTGGGGTTGACGGGATTCTATCATAGATTTTTCAACAAATTTTCCAAGGTTGCACAGCCTTTAATGGCACTACTTGGCAAGGGGAAGAAGTGGACATGGGGAACTGCACAAGAATTTGCCTTTCAAGAATTGAAGGCCGCCTTGCTGCATGCACCAATCTTGAAGTGGTATGACCCAAAACGTCCAATCAAGTTGGCTATAGATGCATCAAGCATAGCAATAGGAGCAGTCTTACAACAAGAGTGGCATGACAGATGGCATCCAATTGCATATTTCTCTCAAAATTTGTTACTGGCAAAGTGCAACTACCACACCACAAAACGAGAAGAGCTGGCCATCGTACTAGCAACCAAGCATTGGAAGCACTATTTGGGCAAAGAGGCATTTGTAGTAGAGATAGACCACAAACCTCTAGTCTACCTCGAGACGCAGAAGGATCTATCTCGTCGCCAAATTCGGTGGGCAGAGTGGCGACAACTCTTCAACATGACAATCACCTACATGGAAGGTAAGAAGCAACTTGAATATGCATTCACCCGCATGCCAAGGGCCAACAACTTGGTGGCAGAGGTTAAGATTAACCTTGAATTCTGGCAAGAGATTCTGGTTGCTACAAAAACTGATCCACAGATTGTAGAAGCACAATCATCCAAAGGTGTCACCAGCACCCAAGGACTCACCTTTTGGGATGGCAGATTATGGATCCCAAATGTCCCAAAATTACGCACCACCATTCTAGCAAAATGTCATGATTCGGCCATTGCAGCTCATGTCGAAGTGGACAAGACCTTGAATGCAATCAAGCGCCATTACTATTGGCCCAAGATGAGCAACGACGTGGTGGACTATGTGCATAGCTGCCTACTTTGTCAACATAACAAAGCTTCTAATCAAGCTCATGCTGTGCTCTTTCAACCTCTCCCCACTCCTACCCAACGTTGGGAACAAGTGAGTATGGATCTTGTCTGTGAATTACCCAAGACCACCTCAGTGTTTGACTCCATTGTGGTCTTTGTGGACCGGCTTAGCAAAATGATTCATGTACGCCCTACCACCAAGGAGGTGACCGCTCCACAACTAGCTCAATTACACTTAGATGCAGTCTTTGCTCACCATGGCTTGTCTAGAGTACTCATCACCAATAGAGGCACCCAATTCACCAGTTTGTTTTGGCAAACACTCTTTGGTTTCTTCAAAACCAAGTTGGCCAAGTCCACAGCTTACCACCCACAGACAAATGGCCAAACAGAGCGGGCTAATTGCACGATTGAAGACATGTTACGCGGCTTCACCTTAGAAGAGCAAGAGAGGTGGGACACCCTACTCCTGTTGGTGGAATTTGCTTACAACAATTGAGTGAATGCATCCACCCAGGTCACTCAGTTCTTCCTCATGTATGGTGAGCATCCCTTCACACCTTCTAGCTTGATGAAGATCCGTCCAAGGGCTACCAAGGTCGATGCAATCAACACATTTGTTTCTAGAATCCAACAAGGTGTGGAGAACGCCAAGCACAGATTACAGATTGCACAAAATTGACAGAAGCAAAATGCTGATGCACACCGTCGGCACATGGAGTTCAATGTTGGGGATCAAGTATGGCTATCAACAACCAACCTCACATTAGTTGGACCTTGTAAGCTCAAACCTTGTTTTATTGGGCCTTTCTCGATTCTTCGTTGCATTGGCGCTGTGGCCTATCATCTTGAGCTACCACCACACATGAAGATCCATCCAGTGTTCCATGTCCCCCTACTACGTAGATATGCTCCCCAATCAGGCTAGGGTCATTCCACACCAGACACCGACTTGTACGACACTCATTGATGGCATAGAGGAATATGAAATGGAGCGGATTCTGCAAAAACACATGCGTGGTACTCGCCACCCACGGGTGGACTATCTAGTACAATGGAAAGGTTACCCCCTCTATGAAGCAACCTGGCAGCCCGCTGCCAATTTGGCACATGCACCGGTGTAGGTGCAAGCATTTGAGCAACAATTGCACAACGAGGACGTTGTGTCTTAAAAGGAGGGAGGTCCGTAATACCAAGAGCTAGCCATATGATCTAGATGTGAAATTTGGTTTGGTAACATCTAGAATGATGTTATACATGATGGTCAACATAGATAAGACAGAAGTATCACCAAAAGAGTACTTCTACTAATAGGGCAGAAACCAAAATAGACTTGAGAACCTTAGAACCAATAGCTAGACATATGATTTAAAGGTGATAATTGGTTTGGTAACATCTGGAAGGATGTTACACATGATGGACTAAACAGATCAGAAAGAGGTATCACCAAAAGGGGACTTCTACTAATAGAGTAGGGATCGAAATATGCTTGAAATCTTTGAAGTCAATTTCGGAGGCCTAAACGGATGAATTAGGCCTCAAAAATGTGCAAATTCCCCCCCCCCCCAGAGGAGAGCTTTCCAATGGTACCTTACTCAAATGATTCTGAGATTCATACATGAAGATTCCCTAAAAGATTCCCTCCGGTCAAAGCTTGTTTGACCAACCAGATAGGACCTAGACCAGACATGTCACCCATCCAAGTAAATAATCCAAGGGTGGAGCTTGCTGACATGTCACCTATCTGTGTCCCTAATCCTATGGTGGAGCTTCCTTGGCGGAGATCCTCTTTGTCTATATAATAAAGAGAAGGTGCTCCCTTGGGGCATCGATTGTTTGAGTGTGCAATCTGTGTTTTCTCTCTTCTCTTGTCCTCGGAGTATTACACTCTTCTTATGTAGATCTCTTCTTAGCTTTTGTGTAATAATATGGAATCAGCAAAAGCTAATTATGGCTAAAGGAGGTAGAGCTAATATATTTCTAGGAAATTCTAAGAATGTTCAACAAAACATCCAAGAAACTTTTTGGTGAGAAGTTTCTAGGAACTTTGCAAGGATTGAGTAATTTTTATGCAATGTTGATGGTTAGACTAGCTTGTGTGTCAAGTGAATGACTAACTTAGCTTGCATGCTTAGTAAATAGCGAGCTTAGCTTACAGTCTAAGAAAGGTACCTTGTAGAAGGAAATTTCATCAAAAGCTTCTTGGGACCCTTGTACCAAGGTTAACTATAAATACCAAAGTCCAAGCTCAAGTTAGGCATTTGGAGTTACAATCATTTGAGAGTTCCAATGTGGTCTTCCCTTCTATTATCTCTCCTGAATATTTTGCATTAGTATTAGAGCATAGATGGGATGGATAGAATCTATGGATCACCAAATCTATTTCTCTCTAACCATTGAAATTTCTATGCTCATGTACTACCAAGGCATCATTTCATTCTTTGGCCATAATATTTTGAATAAAATCATCTTGTATGATGAACAATTGATCCTTCTAATTGTAACTTATAAGGAGTGGTGGACATGTTGCATTTACATGTTAGCTTAGATATTTGTAAGTAGATAGTTTGGTAGAGTAGTGATCATGGTGGTGATGCACAATCATTACTATGCAAAGTAGATAAAACATCTTACTTGATTGTTGGAAGAGAGAGATTGTCATTGTAAACAACAGAAGCAAATGGAGAGAGGAACTTTCCAAGAAAAAGAAAAACAAGATTGAGTGTGATTCCTAAAGCCTAAGCCATTTGAAGGCAAGAATTTAGCGGGTCTAGTAGAGAACTTTGTACTTGATTGTGAATGGTAGTTTGAAGCTACAAATCTTTATAGATGAATGGAGATTGATCCTCTTTGCTTCAATCCAATTAAATGGAGTGGCAAAACTATAGTGACAATTTTGGATAGAGCAAGCTCAATGGTAATTTTCACTCCAATCTCAACATAGGAAGAATTTCAAGGTCCAATAATTAGGAGATTCTAAGCGGTGAATGTTGCACAAGCTACATGATATGAATTAGTAGAATGGAGGTAGATTGGTATAACAACCCAATGTCAAATATTGGGTAGTGAATTGGTAAGAAATAGCTCATTTCACAAAGATATGGTTCATAAATAGATAGATTAGAAGAGAAGTGTGACTTCTATTACTATTTCCTACTAAGCCTCTTGGGTAGAAACTACTCCTTGAAGAAAGCAATGTCACCAACTATAGCACACTATGGCAAAAAGAAAACCCAAAATCACTTTCATGTAAACTAAGTTCTAACTAATTTGTGAAGGTGATGATCAAATCACTCCAAATAAGCTATTTCACTATGAAGAATACAACTTCAAAGAAAATGTTCTACCTTTCCAAAAGGTAGAACCCAAAGAGTCTTTGCATTGAAAGTGAATGTTTCCTCTTTAATTCCATGGTACTTTTAATATAAAGCTCACTTGAGACCCATCAAGGCATTGCTCCATTCCTTTAGAATTACCAAATATCTTAGACCCTAGCCACAAGTATTTGTGATCACACACAATAAACTGCCAAAGTTCCTACCACTAAGTTCCTCACCCACCAAAGAATCATTACCAATACTTGGAATTTAATGGATCAACAAAGAGCTCTTTCATTTTACTCTCTTATATGGACTGAATGAGTATTTAAAGCAATAGAAAGCCTTAAATAGGTTCCACTACTCCTAATTGAAGAAATCTAGCTGCCAAAGAAGTGCTAAGGTCTATCAAAATTGCATTTCTTGCATCTACTATACAATCAGGATCTTATTGTCCTATCTTATACTAATCTGCTGATCTGAACATTACAAAATAACTGACACATGTCTTGGGAAATTGTTTTAGTTCTCTTCAAAGAAACTCTATTTTGTACTCTTCTAACAATATATTAGAACTTAATGTAATTATACAAAGAAAAAATTATACAAATTATACTAAGAAGAAATGTATAACTACAAATAATCTTCATTCAATGAAGGATTCTTTATACTAGTCTACTACCTACCTCTAGCTACAACTACTATTACCTCTAGCTTTAACTTTTCTAAGGAGAGTTTTGGTTCTCTTCTTGTAATCTGCTATCTCTAAAACTAATGTGTCAAATGTGTCCTTAAAATTCTTCTTGGAGTGTTCACTCAAGTTTAAGGATACTCACTCTAGTTTGTGATAATCATATACCTGAGCACTAATAGTTTGAGCTTGAAGTTTCAACTTATGGATCTTTACCTTGGTGAGTTTTCCTATTGCAACTTCTTGTTGGAGCTCTAACATCTGATCCCTAATCTTTTCTAACTCTTCAGTAATTCTAAAAATTCCCTCCTTTAAATGATTATAAGCTCCATTGATTTTGCTGGTAATCTCATCCATCATCTTGGCTCTAACAATTTCTTTTTTATCTTTCCCCTCCTATTGTTCATTCAAGTTGGATTGCTACTTCTTTGTGGTATTCAGCCATCTATTGTTCCAAAGGAACAATTTTTACCTTTTTATTTGCTATTTGTCTCTTGATGAGTGTCTTCTCCTCATCTTTCTTGTGCAATTATTCTTTGTTGCCTATGCTTCATTCTATCTCATACCTCTTAATTTTCCTTGTATTCTTTGGACATCTTCTTCATGAGTTATATGTTTTTTAATCAGTGAGATGTTATACATCTTGAGCTTGTGATTCTCCTAGATCAGGGCATTCACTTTCTTACATTTGTCTTTGTATAGATCTCTCATCCTTCCTAAGTTCCCATGTATTTTTTTCACCTTCTCCTTTGCCTTGTACTTGTTTGTGTTCAAACACTTTACTAGTGAATTTTAGTCCATTGCCGCAAGCCATTCCTCTCTATATTGAGAGAGAATCATGTGCAAGAACCTAAGAGTTGGTTCTATTGAATTTCCTATGAAATCTATCCCATCTTCTATAGGTGTTGTTGAAACTACTTCTACACAAAAAAATCTACTTTCCTTCTTCCTCTTGGTGTGGTGTGGTGTGGGTGAGATCTCCCTTGCTTTGCCTTCCACATTCACCTACTCTTCATTTTGGACTTCTTTACTAGGTCCTACCTAAATTTAACTTGCAAGCTCTTTTGGTCAAAGGTTTTTTATGATTTTCTTGTTCTTTGACCACTATCACTTCTTCTTCTCTTTGACTTCTTCTAGAGGAACTGACTCCAATTCCACCGGGTCATCTCCTTCCTCCTCCAAATTTGACATTGTGCCCAACAAAGTAAGTTCTTTGTCTATAATATTGTCTTTGGTTTCTTCCTCAATGTCTTCACTTGTTGCTTCTTCTTCATCAAAAGAAACCTCTACCACTTGATGATTTCTCCCTGCTCTCTTTGGTGGTCTCCCTACATTTATACTAGTAGGAGGTTGCTTCTTCTTCTTCTTCTTGGAAGTGGTTGCCATTATTACCTTCTTCACTCCCACAAGTTCTCCTATTGAGAGAAGCTCAGCATTTGCATCTTAATGATTCTTGATTGTGGAAGGTCCTTTGGATTGAGCCAAGAAGTGCTCCTCTCATACAAAGTGAGAGCCAAACCTCCTCCTCTCATCTTTGCTTAGCAACTTTACCCCATGTAGAAGTGAATTGCAAATAGAGCAAAGTAAGTAGCTCCACCATCCTCCTCAAGTTCCTTAATTATGGAGCAAGCCTATCAATGAAACATATAGGTCTAATTGATAGGTTTTCCCCTAAATAATTGCTCAAAGAACATTTCTTTGCTACTTGTCACGTAGATAGTTCATTTTGGGTAAAATAGTCTTATAATAGACTTAAAAATAAATCTAGGAGTTGGTTCCTTGTAGTATGAACCTTCCACCTATTACTCTTTGACCTCTTCTCTAGATAGTTCATTTTGGGTAAAATAGTCTTATAATAGACTTAAAAATAAATCTAGGAGTTGGTTCCTTGTAGTATGAACCTTCCACCTATTACTCTTTGACCTCTTCTCTGCCTAGGAATTCTTAATTTTTGCATTGAATTCCACTTCCATCTTTTTGAATTTATTGTCCAATATCATTACACTTGAAGGTCTATCAACTACTATGGGTATCATCCTTTCTCATTGAATGCAAATACTTTGAGGACCATCCAACTCTCATTACACATTTTTCAATTCCTAGGGATCAAAGGATCACCTCAAGGATCTTCCTGCTAGTTTTCTTTACTTTTGGCCATATTGCTAACAAGGATTCTTCTTCAACAAAGAAGCTAACAACTATGAAAAGAAGGATCAGTCAAACACTCTTTGGAAAAGTTACAACAAAAGTATATTCTTACAAAGATAAATTTCTCAATTAGCAATTGATTTTCTAGTCTAGGATTCTTTTGTAACGGTCCTAAGTGTGAAAAATATCAGTTTCCACACATGCAAAATCTCCAAGTGGCACCATCAGCTTCTGGTGGTAGTTCAATATCTTTGCTAGTGGCATCATTTAAATCAATGTACTATCATTGATTCCAAAAATATTCAACTAAAAATATTCTTCATACTTGTACTCTTCTTCAAACTTGACTTCTTCATACTTCTTCTTTGATGATGTCTTCTTTACTTCCTAACATGCACACAAATAATCTCCAATAATAATCATAAAGGAGGTTTCTTCCCCTAAACATGAAATTATCTTACTCTTCTTACATCAATAAGTAATAAAATGAAACCAAATTACAACTGTTGCAAAAAGGTAGGCACCAAATTGGTTCTATGCATAGTAACATCACTCAATTTCAAAACACAATAATGTAGACTCTAGAGATAAAGGAATGCAAAGCTTTGGATTGGTTTGTGAGAGGCTTGAAATCATGCACCAAATTAGAAGTAACCATATGCAAGCCTAAACACTTAGAAGAAGTCATGTAGTTGGCTAAGTGCTTTAATTTCTTGGTCACCACAACTTGGTCTCAACCTAAACCTTCATAGAACCTACAAACACACCACACATGGGTGGATGAGCCAGTATTGATGGAGATTAACGCCATCCAATAAATACTACTAAGCATTGTAGACCAAAAACAATTGTGACAAAGTGGTGGTCGTGTTTATTGGTGCCAAATTGGACATCTTATTGCCAAATGCCCAACAAAGAATGGATAACCTTGATCAATTGGCCAAATGGAGTTCTTGGAGCATGATGATCATAGAAACAAGAGTTCTAATAAGAGATATCAAGTTGTTTAGTGGGAAATTGATTTAGTCCAATTTGAATAAAGGCTTGATCTATACAAGTTTAATTCACTTGCAAGTATGATATCCAATTGTGGTTGTAGTATTTTGGTTGATTGTGAGAATTTTGAGAATTTTCCTATCATGTTAGTATTAGATAGTAAATAAATGATGGTGGGTGGTAGATGTGATGCAGATCTTTTTGCAAAATCTACAATTGTACTTTATTCTTCTTTTGAGTAAGGATATGATAAAATAATTTCATGTTCAAGGAAGAAAACTCTTAGTTGGGTATTCTTTGGCTCCATTGCTTGTATTTTAAGGTTCCCAAAGATGTGTGCAATACAAAAGAAGGAGTCCAAAGAAGTCAAGTCTAAAGATTTGCCCAACCCAAAGAGGACAAGTACAAAGATTCTTTAGAGCCAAATATTTTTAGATCCAAAGACCATATGCAAATTTGAATACAATTGCCAACTAAGCAAAGAACCACCTCCAAGGATCATCGGCACCAACCAAAGAGTTCTCGTTGGAAGATAGTGACAGCTCAATAATTAGAGTCTTATCCCCTACTACTCTAAAAAGTCTATTCCCAAAGGCATTTTGATGCACACACTTTTGGGTTGATATCTATGTGATTTGAAATCCAAATAGAGCAATCATCATCTTGTTAGACGTGTCTTCTCAAGTGATTACCATTGACACCAAAATCATAAAACTTGAATATTGGTAGCAAAACTAACAAGTATTTGAAGTTTCAAAGTTCTAAAGGAAGAATATAAGAAAGAGGTTGTTTTTTGGCTATAGGTTGCACTTGAAGAGCTTAAGAAGGAGAAAAGGAGGCCAAAGTAGCAAACTGACCTGCCATGGTAGAGATGATCACAAAGGAAGTCACCAACATATTTCAATGCCAAGGCCAAAGAAGAAGATGCAAGTAAAAAGAAGAGAAATGTTTTGACAATCTTCAAGATAAGTTAATCAAGATTGACCAATGTAAAGATGAAAAATCTTTTTGTATACACAAACCATTCTTTAAAGAAGTTCCTCTTAGTTGTAGGTTATTTATAGTTGTCTGTTCTTCATAGTTCTACATATCTTTGTAATTGTAGCATCCTTAGAGTAGGAGTCCAAAGAAGACAAAAGATAATTTCTTTCAAAAAAGTTACAACACTTTCCTGAGACATGTATTAGTTACTTAGTAGTGCATAGATCAATAGATCATGATAAGACATGATAATAAAATCTTGATTTTGCAATCTTGATGCAAGAAGTGCAAATTTGATAGATCTTTGCACTTTTGCAACCATCATATTTCTTAGCTTAGGAATACGAGAAGCTACTAAGGCTTTCTATCACTATGAATATTCATTCAGTCCATGTAAGAGAGTAAAGTGAGAGAGAAAGAGATCTTCTTTGCTTCTGCTGAATTCTAAGTATTGCCAATGATTCTTTGGTGCATAGTGGTGAGGAACTTTGTAGTAGGAACTCAATGAGTATGTCTGATCACTAGTACTTGTGGCTAGGATCTAGGATCCCTAGTAATTTTGAAGGAACGGAGCAATGACTTGAAGGTTCTTAATTGAAGTATAGTGTTGAAAGCACAAAGGAATCAAAAAGCAAAGTTTCACCACCATTGCAAAAACTCTTGAGAGTTGTGTCTTCTAAGAAGGATAAAACAAATTCTTTGGAGATGTATTCTTTGTAGTGAAGTAACCTCTTTGGAATGATTGTATGATTACCTTTAGGAAATAATTGGAACTTAGTTTACATGAGGGTGATTTTTGATTTTCCTTTTGCCATAGTATGGGAATGTAACACTCTTTTGGGAATGGTTTCTGCCCAAGAGTTTAAATAAGAAATAGTAAAGAACTACATTAATTTACCTCTTCAAATATTTCCATTTTTTAATTGTATCTTTATGGTTATGAGCTATTTCTTACAAATAACTACAAAGTCTGTGGCATTGGGTTGTCATAGGAGAAGTGTTATGCATTCTATACCTCATCTTGTATTGCATTCAAAATTAGAAAGATATGCAGATAATAGCTCTCCTACACTAAATTATCATTTTAGGTTTTCTTTGGCTTGAACATCATAAGATTCAATTTGACTGGGCTTGATGTCAAATTCAAGTACAAGATCAGGGTTATGGTCATTGATTAGATTGTCTTGCACTTTGAGAAAGACACCTAAGCGTAGTTAGTCACAACATAGGAATTTTATTAGTATAGGGGCTGTAAAACAAGGTTTGGAGGAAAATATTCTTGTTTTTGTTGTATGGATCAAGTCTATTGTGCAAGGACAAGGTGACGAGATAAGAAGCATCAAAAAGCAATGTCTTTTCAGAATATTTAAATAGTTTGTAGATATATATTTGGATGATCTTCCAAACGGTTTGCACTTTGATCAAGGTAGGCATTTCAAAATTGAGCTGTTGCTTGTGAGTACTCCAATGAATAGATCAATCTATCAACTTTCACTAAAGGAGTTAGAAGAACTTCAAACAACATTAACCAAGTTGTTGAAAAAGATTTCATATGATATAGTATATCTTCTTAGGAGCATTGGTATTAAATGTACCAAAGAAGGATGGATTTATTTTAAATTGAGTACCATAGTCTTAATAAAAAAGACCACAAAGAATGCATATCCTTTATCTTGAATTGATGAATTATTGGATCAATTAACTGGAGCATGATATTTCTCAAAGTCGGATCTTTGAAGCAACTATTGGCAGATTTCAATTGATAGAGAAGACATGATGAAGATTACTTTTTGTATATGGTATGGGTATTTTGAATGGAGAGTTTTACCTTTTGCGCTCACTAATGCTCTTGCACTTTTACATAGATGAAATGCATTAGATGTTAGAAGGACTATTGGATCAATATGTGGTAGAGTTCTTGGATGAGATTTTAATGTACAATAAAATGGAGGTAGAAAACTTGAACCATGTATGAGATGTCTTAAGATGACTACAACAATGGAAGATCTATACAAAAATTCCGAGTGTGCCTTTTTATAGAAGGAATCAAAAGGAAGTTAGCTAAGGTTTAGCATAGGGGATCAATATGAAAGATGAGAAAATAAAGTCAATTACCTATTGGACTACTCTTAAAGATATCATGAAATTCTGGACATTTAATTGATTGGCAAGATTTTATTGATAGTTCACTTGTTATTATGTTCATGTGGCCATATTATTGATAGCATGGGGATGAAAATACACTTTCAATAGACCAAAGCAAGAAGAAATATTCAAGAAAAATAAAGATATGGTGCCTTCAAAACCCAGCTTCCAACCGTATGATTCTAAATTGCCTTATGCAATTGATTTAAGTACTTCTAACTTTGCAATTGGAGTTGTATGCAATAGAAATTCCCAAATAGATTTCATTCCTAAATAGAATTTCTTTTATATTTCAATAATTAGACCCAATAAAACAAAATTATTATGCTTGAGATCAAGAACAACTTGCAATGATATACAAAACATTTGCTCATTGTTTAGTATGGTGCATGATCGTCAACAATGATATGTAGATATTATTCCTTGGGGAAACAAGTGATAATGTGTATGAGTCACAAACCTTGTTATAGAATATATATATTTGGAGCATGTAGAGAGTTGCCATAATCAATGGAAGGAAAAATACAATTGTTTGATATCAAACTTGAACTCAAACCAAGAAGTTTCATTTCATTTCCAATGCACTATCATAATAACTTGATTTGAAGATTCTCTTTGAATCTCTCATAATATCGGCCATTAATATAATGTTGATTGATTCAAAGATCTAAACAAAGTTCAAGATTGCTTTACAATAGGACTCTTCTTTCATCTTGTGCAAAGTTGTCTTGTAGCATATTATAAGGAGTACAACACCTTCACATTCAAGGATGACATTTTATTTTGTGAGAATCAAATCTATGTTCTAGCTATGAGAGAGTTTTACTTGTGTAACTTCAAGAGGCATATGGCTTACAAAAAAATTTCACATTGGTATGGATAAGACCTTGAGTACCCTTCAACATCAATGGTGATGGCCAAACATGGCACACAAGGTTTGAGAGTTTGTTCAATCTTGTGAGAGCTAGCAATGCAACAAGGCAAGAAACTAAAAATAGGATGGGCTACTCCAACCACTCCTAATTCCATCTAGAAAATGGGAATCTACAAGTCTAGATCTCATCACATCCTTGACAAAGATAGATCAAATTCATATAGCAATTGTGGTAATTGTTGATAAGCTTAACAAGCAAATTCACTTAGCATCCACCATGGATGCTCCAATGTTGGCCTAAATTAACTTCAATATTATCTTCAAACACCATGGGATGCCAAGGGTTATCACTTTTAGTTATGATCCTTAATTCAAAAGTAAATTTTGGCAAGCACTTTTCAAACTCCTTTGCACCAAACTTGCCTTGTCTATAGCTTATTATCCTCAAATCGATGGGCAAATAAAACAAGCAAATTTCACTTTGGAAGATATGATACATGCACTTATTAATATTCATCACACTTATTGGGATACTTGTCTTGCAACTGCCAAGTTTGCCTACAATTATTTCAAGCATGCAAGTATAGATTTTTGTCCCCTCTTCCTTAATTATGGGCAAGATCCACTCATTCCAAATTCTCTTCTTGCTTTATTGCCATCTCAACTTCCTTTATGCTTCCACTTTCTTGTCCATGCTATCTACATCCTTACATGAAGCTAAGTAATGTCTTCTTGTTGCTCAAAATTGGCAAAAGCAATATGTTGATAGCCATTGTTTTGATCTCACTTTTCAAATCACTGATAAGGTTATGCTTTCCTCTAGTAACCTTTCTCTCCCTATTGCAACCTAAGTTTATAAACTTGCTTTCCAATTGGATAGGTCTCTTTGATATTATTTAGATCATTATGGTGCACACCTTTTTTGCAAAAGTTGCAATTGTGTTTCATTTTACTTCTTTTTGATGAAGATCAAGCAAGTTATTTTTATGTTAAGGGGAAGAAACTCCTTGTATATGTGTTCTTTGGATTTCATTTGTGTATCTATTTGGATACAAAGAAGATGTCACCAAAGATCTATTCCATATGAAAAAAATAGGTACAAAGAAGTTGATTCCAAAGAAAAAAGTATGAGTCTTCAAAACCAGAGTCCATATGCTGATTTGAATGGCACCGCTGCTTGGATAAAGAACCACTACCAAGGACCATTGGTGCCTATCAAAGAGTTCTCTTTTGTGGAAAATGATGTCTCACCTAATGAGGACTGTTACCAAAAAAACCTTTACTATAAAAAAAAGTACTACCCAAGTAATTTCTCCTTTGCAAGAGCTTTACATGAAATTTTTTTCCAAAGAATCCTCAAGTAGACTTCACCCCTTTGTAGTTGATAGGTGTTTTTAGTTGTAGTGCATTGAGTACAAAGATGGTCCAATCAAAGAAAGCCATGAGGACGATCCTTAAAGTGATACTTTGATCCTCAAGAATTGACAAATGGGCCATGAGAGCTAGGAGTAATTTACTCTAGAGCAAACACTTGATATTTTTGCTATGCAATTAGGAGTTGGGTTCACTTGCTATCATTAAAGAGATGAGGAGGAGAACTAAGAGAGCAACTAGGGATCTTTGAGTAATCCCTACAATTGGAGAGAGGACCATTAGAGGATAGTGCTAGGAAGAGACTCATGTCCCTCAAGATTGATAATCATAAACACCAAGTTTGGAGATATGGGAGTAGATTTCAATGCATAGATGTAAAAGTCTAAGACCAAGGAGAGAAATAGGAGAATGGAAGCTTACATTGGGACACTTGAATGAGGCAAAACACCCAATGCCTAGCATGAGCTTTGGCTCTTGTATTTATAGAGAGCATACAAGGCCCTTGAGAAGCTTCTCAAGAAGCTTGCATGAGCCTCTTTCTTGGAGTGCAAACCAAGTTAATTGTGAAGCTTTCCAAGAAGCTTCCTTCTAGAAGCCGCTTACTTGGCATGCAAGCTAAGCTAGTTGGAAGCTTCTAGAAGTTACCTACTTGGAGTGCAAGCTAAGCTAGCTGAGAAGCTTCCCAAGAAGCTTCCTAGATATTTTTGTAATATTCTAAGCTAATTTATCTTATTTGCTACTTTGTTAGCCCTACTAACTTTATTGCTAAACTCCATATTGTTACATATATTCCCCCATCGCTAGTTGGTGATATTGTGACAACCCGGCAAATATCACTTTTGTGGTAATCAGGTAAGTAAAGTTCATTCTTGTAGAGATACTGGTCAGAAATATCCAAATGCAAAGTCAAAAGTCACCATGCAGTTCTTCTTGGTTGCATCTTTAATTTCTCAAGTAGAAACCACACCTAGAAGAAAGTAACAAGCATTGACTTGCAATCTCATCACAAATTAACATTTCTTATTCACAACTCTATCAAATCTTTCCAAAAAATCTTGATTGTGACGATTCAGGCTCTCCCAAAAATGGTACTTCACTGCAAAATGACTTTGCCTCAGAATTGTGTTCCACCCCTCCACTGAAGGCACAAATTCCTTGATTGAAGTTGCTTCACATCAACTCTGCACTACACTCACAAATGCAAAATACTACCAACACTACAATTCCTCTTAGATCTATCAAGGCATTGCTCCAATTGCACTTCACTTAGGATCAAACACACAAAATGAAGATCAAAGCTGCGGAATCCAACATCCAACAAACACATTGGCTTGCACTTCAAAATTCTCCAAACACTCACAAACACAAGCACAAAATTGATACTTGCAATTAAGCTCAAACGATGAGCAATGCTTCATAACACTTTGCTTTATCTATTCTCAGAAATTATGAGCACTGAACAACATATGATTGCAAATGCCACTCTTAAATAGTGAAGCAATTGATAGTTGCTAACAACTATACCGTTTCCTAACAACTCTTCTAATCTGCAGATCCAAAATGACAATACACCTCTTCATATCTACCTCTTCATATGACAAATCTCAAAACCGTTACTACTCCGATCCAATGTCTACTTCTTCCTCGGCTTCCAATCCCAGAGTAACTTCACTTACTACTCTATCTGCAGGTTTCACAACTATTAAATCTTCTACCAATTCTAACACTTCTCCTTCCTGATCTACAATTCCTATTATAGGTATTCTTTCTAAGTCTCTATCTCTTGACCCACTCTTCTCTAACATCTCCACTAGTAATTCTGAAGATATCTGCACTCCTATGTCATCTACTTTGGGTTTTGCTCTTACATCCTTCCAAAGTTTATCTATCTTCAATTTCACTAAGTCTAATTTAATCTTAATATTGTCTTCCACTTCCAATATCTTCCTATCTACATGAGTTCTGAGACTGATAAATAAGATGTTCAAGTCTTTATCCTTCTTATTTCTCCTCCTCGTCTCTTGCACCAACAACTTCAACTTGTGCAGTCTTGTCTCTTCAATTTGCATGTTGGCTTCTGTACTCAACATTGCGTTCATCTTCATTACTATCTCTTTCAATGGCTCCAGTCTCATTCTTCTCTCTTGTTCTCAATCTGCAAGCCAATCTTCTCTATACATTGCCAATTCCGCTTCAAACTTAGCTTTCACTGTCTCCTTCTCCTTCTCCTTCTCCTTCTGCACAATCTTCTCCTCCAGATTGTGAAGTAACTCCCTTAATTTTTCCTCCTCCCTATATCTCACTATCAACTCTCTTTGCCAAAGTTGCTTCTTCTCTTCTACACTCTCCATCACTTTATTGAGCTCTTGCTCCTTCTCTGCTACTCTTTCCATAGCATAGATAATCTCTAATCTCAAATCAACAAATTGTTGTTTCAAGATTTCATACTCTGCTACTTGTCTCTCCCTTGCTATGACATTTTGCTCTATTATTCTCTCTCTACTCCCCACTTCTCTCTTCAAGTTCTTCATTACTTGATTTTTCACTACAACATCTACTCATAGCACATCCTTTTCCTCCTCACCTTGGATTATACTCTTCTTCAATTCCAAGTTCCTTCTTTAAATCGAGCTAACATTACAATACAGTCTTCACCTCCAGACACTTTGACTGCATCTCCTTCTTCTTTTGTTCTAACTTCACTAACAATAGGCACACAATCTCCCTCAAATAATCTACTCCTTCACTCGGAGTTACCTTGACTTGTAGACTTATCTCCTTCTTTGCCTCTTCCTCATTTGACACTCACCTTCTTAGCCGCAATTGCCTTATAGGAATGGATTCTTTGCTCCCAAACTTCCACTCTCCACTTCTCTTACCTTACTTGGCCCTGCTTCATACTTTGCCTTACATCTTGAATGGACTCCCCTCTGAATTGTAACTCTCTTTTCCTCCTACTTTGGAACTTCATCTTTAGGTTTCAAGGTATCTTTCTCCTCCGTCTCCATCTTGGCTTCCTCCTCTTTGGGTACCAACTGCATCTCTACTCCATCATCACTGGCGCTACTCGTGTCCCCACTTGGAAGTGTGAACTCGGGTTCTTCTTCCTTCTTTAAGTCTTTGGACTTGCACTCAGCCTTCCCTTCCAACTCTTCATCTGACAATGCGATTACCATTAGTTCTCTCCTCGGGTTCACCTTTCTAGCTTTCCGAGGTCTTGTCTTCTCTACTTCTTCTTCTTTTCCTTGTTGACTCCTCTTCTTTGACTTTGGAGTGCTCACCTTCAACTGCACACTCTGCCCTGTCTGCTTGTAGTACTTGTTGCTACTCCTGATTTGCTCCTCTGCATCAATATCTCTTCTCAAGTCGGGGTGGAAATAGAACACCATCTTGTGTCTCTCCACCGCATTGAGCAAGTTCTGCCCTAGATAGAAGTTGGCTGCAAATGGCACAATGTAATGTGGAGGCAACTTGTCTTGCAAATTCCACACCATCTGTCTCATCCTCTGATGAAGACACTTTGCCCAATTAACTGGCTCTCCTACAAACATCTTATGGAAGAACACCTCTTGATGCTTCATCACATAGGTCATTCTTTCCGGCTTCAAGATTGCCATTAGAGCACTCACAATCTCCCTCTTGATAGGATCTTTATAGCTCTCCACTTTGTAGCCATTCTTTGTGTGCTCCAAAGAGAAGGCATCTCTCACTTCTTGGGTTTCTTTGGCTACTTCTCCCTTCCCCAAGAACGTGGTGCCATGCTTTGTGCCTCTTCTCTCTTGAGTACTAATCTCCAATCCGACTCTGTCCATCAAGCTAGATTTCCCCTCTTCTTTTCTTCCTCAGGGCCATCAAGACACTTACTCTCGATGATCTTAGTCATGAAACCTGACATAAACTGGTTCCTTCTTGAAAGTCTCATTGTTACACTATCCTCACCTTGGGTTGAGCACCCCGAGCTGAAGTCTCCTTACTTTGGGTTGCATGCTGACAAGGCAATTTCGTGTACCTTGCCTTTTGACAAGAAGTCACTTTACCTTGGGTTACACCCCAAGGAAACTTTTCTTTGCCTTCTTCTACCATAAAAGCATAATTTGACTTCTTTTGTGCACTTCTTCTTCAGATATAAGAAAAAAAACAAAAATGTGGATGCCATAGATATCCTCATTGCTAGTGAAGCTTCAAACTCTTGGATGGCCAATTGTGCATTCTAGAGATGAGAAAGAGGTTCCTATGTGGCATCATGAAGGGATACCCTTTCCAAAGGACCTTGTACTCCGTATGTTGTTGATAGCCTCATTGAATATAGCAATGTGCAAGGATATGATCAAGTTTGTACTCCTCATGATCATTGATAGGGACAGGAGGAGATGGAGGTTGGACTCAAGAGGAAAAAGAAGAGGGGTTAGGAACAAAGGGTTTTAACTTGGAAACATGAAAGACAAGATGGATGCACATATGACAAGGCAAGGCAAGTCGATAAGCAAGACAAGAGACAATTTGGGTGATATCAAAGGGTCCTATCCAATTAGGGGCAAGTTTATAAACTTGGCTATCAAGTGGGAGAGGGAGGTTATTGGATGAGAGCATGACCATTTCACCAACTTGAAAGCTTAGATCACGACAAGGGTGATCCGCATATTGTTTCTGCCAATTTCAAGCAACAAGGAGATGAGATTTGGCTTGTTGGAGGGATTGGGAGATGGTGGTCAAGAAGGTGGAAATATGAGGTACATGAGATGGAGAAGGAGCAAGAAAGGAATTTGGAACAAGTGAGTCTTGGCTAAAATTGAAAGAAAGGAGAGAATCCGATACTTGCCTGTTTAGAATTATTATATGCAAACTCCAAAGCTGCAAGACATTCATCCCAATTGGTATGGTGAATGTTGATGAAGGCACAAAGCATATCTTCCAAGGTGCAATTTGCATGTTTAGTTTGTCCATCAGTTTGAGGATGATAGGCCGTGGACAAAGTAAGCTGAGTGCCAAGTATCTAAAAGAGTGTTTGCCAAAACTTTCTAGTGAAGCAAGGATCACGGTCAGAGATGAGTACACATGGCATCTCATGATGCTTGAGTACATTGTCGAAGTAGATTTGCACCAAGGTTGGAGCATCCACAATATCAACCAATGGTGCCAAATGAATTTTCTTACTATGCACTACAATTGCACAAACACTACAATTGTGTGTGACCTTGCTTTGTCTTGGGCAAGGAGGTGATGAGATCTAAGCTCACATGTTCCCAATGAGTAGATGGAATGGGGAGTGGTTGAAAGAGTCCACTCAATTTCTGGTTACTAGTTTTATTGCATTGGCAACTCTCACACAATCAGACAAACTCCCGAACATCTTATGTCATGTTGGGCCACCACCATTGGCATTGGAGGGTACCCAAGGTCTTATCTACACCCACGTGACCAGCAATTGGTAAATCATGGGTTTCTTGAAGGCACACAAGTCGGAGATCACCTTCGGCCGGAACATAGATCCAATCCTCATGGAATAAAAGGCCTTCCTTGAAGTAGAAGGTGTTGTACTCCTTGTTGTATGTTGTCAGACAACCATGTACCATTTGGAAGAAGGATCTTGTTGTAGAGTTGACCAAAACTTGTTATGGACCTTGGAGTCAATTGACACTATTGTAAATGTTGCCGTAATGAGAGGAAGAGACTTCAAATCAAGTCAGCATGATAGAGCATCAAGGATGACATGGAACCAACTTGGTTTGTACTCAAGTTTGCTATCAAACAATTGGAGTTGCTCCTCCCATTGATGATGTTGACTCTTCATGTGTTCCAAGTCTAAGGTCTGCAACAATGGTTTGTGATCAATTTGCATGATCACTTGTTTCTCCAAGAGATAATGTCTCCATATCTTGGTGGCATATACCATTGCAAGTTGTTCTTGATCTCAAGCAAAATAATTTTTTTAGTTGTATTTAGTTGGTGAGACATAAAGGCAATGGGATGTAGTCCATCTGGGAATTCCTCTTGCAAAATGGCTCCAATTGCAAAGTTAGAAGCATCAAAATCAACCACACAAGGTAGTTGAGGATCATATGGTTGAAGAATGGGTCTTGAAGACACCATATGTTTCAACTTTTAGAATGCTTCTTTATGCCTAGTGGACCATTGGAAACTCAAGTTCTTCTCCAAGAGGTCAGTCAATGGTGCAGCCACATGAGCATAATAGTGGATGAACCGTTGGTAAAAACTGGCCAATCCATTAAATGCCCATACTTTTGTAGCATCCTTCAGAGTAGGCCAATCAGTGATGGCCTTGATTTTCTCCTCTTCCATCTTGATCCCCTCCAATGCAATCTTGTGACCCAAGAAGGTAACCTCCTTTTGCCAAAAGGCACACTTTGACTTCTTGCAATAAAATTTCCATTGTCATAGTTGTCTTAGGACTTCTTGCACATGATTCACGTGTTTTGCCTCTGTCTTGCTATAGATTAAGACATCATCCAAGAACACCACCACATGCCGGTCCAATAGTCCATCCAACACCTGATGCATCTAATCCATGAAGACTACTAGAGCATTAGTGAGCCCAAAAGGTAGAACTCTCCACTTGAAATGCCCATACCTTGTGCAAAGGGCAGTCTTTTACACATCCTCACTATCAATGGAGATTTGCTAATGGCCGCTACAAAGATCCAACTTGGAAAAGTATCATGCTCCACTCAATTGATCAAGCAAGTCATCAACCCAAGGCAAGAGATATGCATTCTTTACTTTTTGTTTATTGAGCTCACGGTAATCAATACAAAAACAAAGTCCTCCATCCTTCTTTGGAACAAATAGTACCGATGCTCCCCAAGGAGAGGTACTATGTCTTATGAAGTCCTTCTCCAACAACTCCATAAGTATTGTTTGCAACTCCTCTAACTCCTTTAATGAGAGCCAATAGATCAGTCTACTCACTGGTGTACTCCTTGGCAATAACTCAATCTTGAAGGGCATACCATGATCGGAGGGTAATCCCTTCGGCAAATCATCCGGAAACATATCCACAAACTCTTGAACTATCAGATGAACCAATGCTTGATGAGGCTCCTAGCCCTCCTTAGATTGTCCTTGTGCAATCTGCTTGATCCACATCACAAAAATAGAGTTATCTCTTTCCAAGGCTTGCTCTATGGTTGCTTCACTAATAAACTTCCCATCTAGGGAATCATCTTTCTTCAAAGCTTGCTCCATGGTTTCTTTCTTGGCAAACTTCCTATCTTGGGACTCATCTCCCTTCAAAGTTTTCTCTACGGCTACCTTCTTGACAAACTTGCCATCTTGGGATTGACTGTCCTTAGGTGTCTTATTCAGAGGTGCCACACAACCTAATCTGAAATTCCTACCTTGGTGTTGTACTTGAATTTGTTGTCGGTTCCAATCAAATTGAACTTTATGATGTTCAAGCCAAGGTAGTCCTAGAACAATATCATAGTGTAGAGGTGCCACTACAAACCTCATACACTCTAAATACTCCTTCCCAATCTTGAAGGTAACATGATGCAAGATACAAAATGCAAAATCCTTTCTACCATCCACCATCATCAATCTACTTCCCATTACTAGCTTGATAAGAATACATAATTCCTTTGTTTCTTTCATAGATATGTAATTCTTTGAACTTCCACAATCAACCAAAATCCTACAACCCCAATTAGATATCATACCTTGCAAGTGAAGCAAACTTGCATAGGTTGAGCCTTCAATCCTATTGGAACTAATCAAGCTCCCAATGGGCGGCTCAAAATCTCCTACTAGGATTCTTCATTTTCCTGATCATTCTGTTCCACAAACTCCATCTGGGCGACTTATCAAGGTTGCTCATTCCTAAGTGGACATTCAACAATGCAATGTCCAACTTGGCGACAATAAAAACAACCACCATTTTGTTGCAATCTTTCTCTATACGTTGTACCAAGTGGTCTCTGTTGGATAACATCAATCTCCATTGGTGTTGGTTCCTCCACCCGTGCGTACTGTATTGGTAGGCTTTTTGTAGGTCAAGGTTCAGACCAAGTTGTTGTAATTAAGGAGTCAAAGCGCTCAGCCAATTGCTTGGCTTCTTCCACATTTTATGGTTCCCACATGGTCACTTCCAATTTGGTTTGTGACTTCAATCTCCTCACCAATAATCCAGAACTTCACCTTCTTGTATATCTGAAATCTGCATGATGATATTCTGAAATTGTGTGATGTAGCTCCTACAAAGCTCATCTATTTCAACTCCTCCAATTTATCTTGTATGGCTTGGGTGGTATTTATAGTTTGAAATTGACCAAGTATTGCCTCCTTGAATTTTACCTATATCAAGATCGGTGCAACAATTTTTTTTCAGTTTGCTCCACTTGGAATTGTCACCAAAGTTTTGCCACACCATCCAATTGGCTAAAAGGCAAGAGAATCTATTTCCGTTCATCTTGAAGATTGGTAGCTTCAAAGTAGTGTTTGCAGTCAAACATAAAATTCTCCACTATGCCCAAAAGATTCTTGCCTTCAACACCTTGGGTTTTGTAAATTGTATTTGATCTTCTTTATCTCAAAGTGGTGCTCTCTCTATGTGTTCTTGTTGTTGCTAGTCTTATTCATCCAACAATCAAGTAAGATGCTTGATTTTTTGCTGCATAGCAATGATAACATTGGTATTGCTGCCATGGCTACTACTCTATCACACTTCTTCCAGTTTATCTAATTTATTCAGACATAGATGTAACACGTCCATCATTCTCCATAAGTTACAATAAAAAATATCAAGGGTTCCTTAGACAAGGTGATCATATGAAAAAATTCCTACCCAAACGTGAGGTGATGAATTGTGTGAAATGGTGCTTGGGATATAATTGGACTCAAAAATACCAATGGTTTAGCGGGAGTGGATTTGGTGGTCCATAAATTCCATCCATCCCATTCATGCTCTGATACCAATATAAAAGTCCAAGACCAAGGAGAGAAATAGGAGAATGGAAACTTACATTGAGGCACTTGAATGAGAGAAAACTCTGAATTCCTAGCATAAATTTTGCTCTTGTATATATAGAGAGCATACAAGTCCTTGAGAAGCTTCTCAAGAAGCTTCCTTGAGCCACTTTCTTGGAGTGCAAGCCAAGTTAATTGGGAAGCTTCTCAAGAATATTCCTTCTAGAAGCCATTTACTTGGCATGCAAGCTAAGCTAATTGGACGCTTCTAGATGTTTCATTCTAAAAACTACCTACTTGGAGTGCAAGCTAAGAAGCTTCCAAAGAAGCTTCCTAAATACTTTTGGAATATTCTAGGCTAATTTGTCTTTTTTGCTACTTTGTTAGCCCTACTAACTTTGTCGCTAAACTCCATATTGTTACAATATATCATTGAGTCCTTTAAAGCAAAGAGATCTACAAGAAACAGTTGAAGAGTAGCAACTTACAAGGATTCCACTTGTTCATATATAGTTAATTCCATCATGAAACTAATATTCCTAAGCGCACCACATACTTAACTATCAATCAATCAATCTTTTTCAAGCAATTATACCAAGGAGAACTTGTCAATTGAGCCTACATGTTCTATTGGTAGACCTTCTCCATGATCAAGGAATTTGAGGAGGATGAAGAAGCCACCTACCTTGCTCTATTTGCAATTCACTACTATATGGAGCTAAATTTGTTAAGGAAAGATGAGAGGAGGTAATTCAGGAACCATTTCATTTTGAAAGAGTATTTTGCATCTCAACCCAAAATACCCTCCACAATCAAGAACCTCTAGGATACATATGCTAAATTTGTGAAGTTTAGGAAGTTTGTGGAAGTCAAGGAAGTAGTAGTAGCATTCATCCCTAAGAAGAATAATTGATCTTCATTGAGAAACACTCCAAAGAAGGCATTGAAGAGAACAAGGAGGACCCTTGGATTCAATATTCTTCTTTGGATGAAGATGAAAGTGAAGCCAAAGAAGAAAGTGAGGAGAAGAAGACAAAGATAAGCTCACCCTATAGGGATAGAATCAAATTCAAAGAAAGAAGGTAAAGATTATGCAGATGTGGAGTTAGCTCCACACAAAGAAGTTCAAACCAAAGAAGTCATGGTCATGGCCAAGGAACACAAAGGACACAAAGATAAAGAATATCTTAGGCTTGAAGATCCTATAAGTCTAACCCAAGCAAAGCCTAGTAATGAATTTTGGAACAAAGACCAAGTAGATAATGAAGGTAATATAGAGGTCATTTCAGTTTCACCTCACCAAGAAAAAGAGGGAATCCTAAAGGAGATTTTTGCACCACTTGTAGTAGATGGAGCAGAATTCATTGTTAATTTGGTTGGACCTACATTGAGGTTTTTACAAATGATCCTTTTGAAATGCAAAGAAGTAATGGTCTGGTGTGATTGACTACATTTTGTTTTTAGAGTGCTTGCAGATGAATGAATATGTAGTAAAGGCAAAGGTGGCCAAAGGAAAGAAGGATCTATAGAAGGGAAGGAAATTGTACAAAGACAAGTGTAAGAAAGTAAATTCTCTTGTATAGGAGAATTATGTGCTCAAGAGATAGAACACCTTGTTGGTTGCATAGTAGAAGAACCACAAAGAAGATGTCTTAAGAATACAAGGAGAGTTGAAAGCTCTTTGGATTGAAAGGGAGTGCAAGCAAAAAGAGTATGAAGGAGAGCTACAAAAGAATAATACAAAGGAGAAAAGAGCAAAAGATAGCCAGAAAATTATGCAAGAGGTAATTACCAAAGTCATTGCACTAGCAACCAACTCCAGGGCAAAGAAGTTGAAGGTGATCAAGGACCTAGAAGAACTTAATAATCAAATGATACAGTTCAAGGAAGAAGTAGCCATAGGCATAATAACAAAAGCCAAAATCCATGAGTTAAAGTTATAGGTTCAAAATCTTAGTGCATGTCTATAAAGACCTAAAGTTAGAAAGATTGCCCTTGAAACTAAGGAGCATATAAATAAGAATTCCAAGAAAATTGTGATAAAATAGTATTATAAATCTTGGATTACAAGTAGAGAACTGAAATTGTCCTTATGAAAGCTAGGGCAAAGGTAGTTCTTTGTAGTAGAATTTTACAAAGAAACCTTCATTGAATCAAGATTTTTTTGGCAAGGAGTAGAGAAGCTATTTAAGGCTTTCTATCACTATAAATACTCATTCAATCCATGTAAATTGAATAAAGTAAGTGAGCAAAAATCTCTTCATTGCTTTTGCTTAATTCAAAGTATTGATTATTCAATCCATGTAAGTTGAATAAAGTAAAAGAGCAAGAAGTTCTTTGTTGAGTTTGCTTAGTTCAAATTATTGGTTGTGTGTCTTAAGTGAGTAATTGTAAGGAATCTTTGTAGTAGGAACAAAAGTAATTGAATGTGTGTATCACTAGTGCTTGAGGCTAGGGTTTGGGATACTTGGTAGTTCTAAAGAAATGGAGCAGTGCCTTGATGGGTCAAAAGTGATTTGTAGTGTTGAAATTACTACAAAATCAAAAAGCAAAGATTTTCTGCCAATGCAAAGAGCCTCTGGAGCTGTGCCTTTTGAGAAGGGTAGAACATATTCTTTAGAGTTGTATTCTTTGTAGAAGAATTATCCCTTTAGAGTGACTAAATTATTACCTTTAGGGAATAATTGGAATGTAACTTATACATAAGTGATTTTGGGAGTTTTATTTTTGTTGTAATGCACCTTTGTTGGTGACTCTACCTTCTTATGAGAGTGTTTTTTACCCAAGAGGTTAAATAGGAAACAATAAAGAATTAGAATAGTGACATTTCTCCAATCTCTATCATTGATAATGAAGAATGCAAAATTGATTGTATACTTGCACGTTGTGATATCCAAAGGGGCTGCCAAAGATAGATTGAATATAAGATCATTTGGAAAGGGTATCTTCTTCATGATACCATGTTGGAGCATATTTCTCTTATGTAAAATGTGCAAGTGGCTAGAGATAATTTGAAAATTCCTTGGTGATAAGGATATCACCAACTAGCAATGGAAGAATATGTAACAATATGGAGTCAGCAAAAGCTTAATATAGCTAAAAGGAGAAAGAAATAAAATATATCTAGGAAATTCCAAGAATTTTTTTAAAGCATCCATGAAGCTTCTTGGTGTGAAGCTTCTAGGAACTTTTCAAGGATTGAGTAACTTTTACACCAAGTTGACAACTAGCTTAGCTTACACTCCAAGAAAGGAGCTTCTAGAAGAAGCCTTCCATGGAAGCTTCTTGTGAGCATTGTACTTAAGTTACATATAAATACCAAGTCCAAGCTCAAGCTAGGCATTCAAAGTTCCTTCATTTGAGAGCTTGAATATGATCTTCCATTCTCTTATTTCTCTATGGTCTTTTACACTTTGGACCTATGTCTCTCTCTCTCCTCTTGGCTTCTCCTTCCTCTTTGCTTCTCCTTTTTGTTAATGTATTTATCCTAGCTTCCTCTTAGTCCTCTATGAATGTATATCTTTCCATTAGATCACTTCATTTCAACAAATGTCATAAGGTGAACATAGATAATTTTATATACCTTTTCAATAGAGTGACCACCTTGAGAAGAGATGCATGTATGATAACCAAAAATAACATGCAAAATATAGTATCTTGGTGAATAGGCTCAAATATTTGCTTATTTTTACTAAACTCAAAGACATCTACTACACTTGATAAATAAATGGGCCAAAATTCATTACTTGTAGAATGTAAGGTAAGAAATATTTATAATCTAAACCTTCAAAACCTTATAAGAGGTTTCACCATAAAAAAAATTTATTCTATTGTACCCGCATTGTATAAAATAGAAATCACCTATTGGAACTCATCATAACTTAGTTATGCTAGTTATGTTAGTCATCAACAATGAGATCCAATATACTCTTCATGTAATATAAGTACTATGATTAATGACTATAAGGACTACATTATCACAACTAAAGATAGATAACTATTATTAAAATTCTAAACAAAAGGTCAAGTTCATTGCACATGTGAAATCTTCCTTGAATTTCTTCCTTTTCAAAAGTACTAGATTTTGCAATGTATCAATAAGCTATTAGTATCATCCCAAGTTCAAAGCTTTTCTCTCATATCATTCATTTGAGCAAAACTGTAAGAAGATTAGAGTTATGTTCACTCCTCAAAACCACAAAACCCTTACTGGTTTGTAGTTGATTACTAGAAAATCCCTCGATAGCAAAATGAAAAGAAGAGTAAAACATAGATTACATTTATTCATATTAACACCATGGTCAAAAATAACACCTATTGGTTGTAGATATCCTTTGTCTTTTTTAAAATTTTGTGGTTTTAAAACCAGCCTCTAATTATATTCCTTTGAGATGGACCTATTGATATTGTACATCCTTTATCGACACAACTAAGAGGTTCTAAAATTTTACAAAAGTATATGACAATTCTAGATTTAATCAGTATTGGAATGTATCTCTAAAGCACTAATTAAACCTAGTAGCAGAGAAAGCATGGTATGCAAACTTTAGGTATGATACAAAAGTTGAATAACAAACTGAGGCCTTTATCACATACTTGTGTAAGAGTTAGAACCTCTCTCCATAATCAAATTAGTAAAACTAAAGCTCTTTCAAGGTACCCAAATATCTAATTTGGGTTCCTTGAAAGAGCCAAGAAAGAAGATATCAATCTTGATTTATATACTTTTAGCCTGAAAAGATGCTCAATTATTCCTCTTTTTTTATTCATTTGGATACTTTAGTGCTTTCTTGCTTAAGATACAATCTTTGATAGGTAGATAGTTGCATTAGCACTCATGCCTTGCTTTGAACTTCTTTAATACATTATAACTTTATAGCAAAGTAAGTAGCACATTGTCTATGCATCTCAAGAAATACTTGTAGCACTTCTTTTATAATGTTAAAAAAAGCTTTATATAATGATAATATTAAAAATTGATTCTAGACTTTGATAATGTAACATAATATAAAAGAAATAGGATGATAAAAGAGGATCATGATTTGCAGATTATATAATTTACACAATGAGATTTGGAAAACAATTACGTTCAAATCAAATGAGAACTTAATTTCTTATCAAAAAGATATTTTCAGATTAATTATTAAGAGAAAATTTTAAAGTTAGACCATGATTTTAAATCCATTTTGAAATTTAATTAGCACATCAATACTAATTTTTGTATTTTACACATCTTTTCTAATTATTGATATTAGTTTGTTTTGTATAAAAATCATCTAGTTTGTTTTGAGTACATTGCGTCCATCAATATCATTTTTATAGAATGGACCTATAATAATTAGGACCTTATATATTATTTAATAATAAGGCCTATACTCTTAATAAACATCTTGATTTTAGATATTGGTTTGGACTTAAAAACATCAAGTTTTTGTGTATAAATCAATACCTTAAATGATCTAGATCCCATATAGGTTTAAATACTCTAAGATCCATACCTTGATGGTGGGTCTAGAGGTTTAGATCCACCATCAAAGTCCAAGTTAGGATCCTTTGTCAAGATTGAGACCTCATGTCTAAGTATGGACTTCTATATTACACATCTAAATTACACTCTTATATTCAAGCAATAATTTCTAAAAGAGATTTCATTGCACCTTCAAATTGACTAAAATTATATTTTTAGGAGGTGCAATATCAAGATAATGCATTAAAAAGGATGTGCGTTATCTTTCTCATCCTTTGTCTTTTATATTGAATAGGTGACTGTTTTATTTTTTACACTTGAAATTCATAATTGAGACTAGACATGTAACTAATGTTGTAGCTACAAGAAGAGTTGGAAAATCAATTGACCAAATCAAGCATTTGAAGACATTAGAAGAGAAATTTTGTATTTTGCTTTTTGTTATTTAACAAAAGCAAGGTTTCTTTGTTGTGTAATTGGTTTTCTTTCTAATTTGATAGAATATTTCAATTGAGCTTTAGAAGATAGAAATTACTTGAAGAACTATGGGAATCAGCTATGACAATCGACCATGTCTAGATCTTAACTTCAACAAGAAGCACTAAAGATTGACATAGACAAATTGAGGGATTGTTTAGCTGACCATGTACAAATTTGTACAAGAAGATAGCAATTATGACTTAGAATTGAAGCTTTTGATAGTTTTGATAGTATAGATCAAGAAGATGATCTCAAGGATCTTAGGAAAGGGAATTTTGTGATAGTGCTAACCATTAAAATCATGCTTCATCATTATTGTTTGTTTATCAAGTTCTTAAAGTGCTCTCTTCAACGAGGAAACTGAAGTAAAGTAGAGAATATTGAGATTCAATGTTGGTTATATTGAGCAAATAGTTTACGTGGAGGAATTAATTTGAGGGTTTAGGATTCAGTTCTAGGGATAAGCATGTGTTAAGTTACGTTTGATTGACTTTAATGATATCAAACTAGTTGCTTTTGATTTCTCATTGACCAAGGTGACTGTGCGTAGGAAGTATTATAACAAAAAAAACTGCAAGAAAAATGTTTCTACATGAACAAAAATTAGGAAATAATATAAGGAACAGTATGAAAATAGAAGATGAAAATACTCAAGATGTTGAAGGAGACTATGGACAGAATAGTCAACCTTAGTTGCTAATTAGTTGAAGGGGATTTTGGGGGAGATCTCCTCTAGGAATACTTTGTAAATGCACTATGGACGTAACTGAAAAATACATCCTTTTTTTTGGTAATTTTGAAAGAATTATATTTTTTAATTCTTGGGACTATCAGATGCCTAAAAGAAGTCATATAATTCATGTCCTAAAGTGTACATTTTCATTCTTTTCCAAATCCACTCAATTTGAAGATTTTTCACACCATTGGATTATCTCTCCAGAATTTAAAATTGAAGACAAATATATTCTCAAAACCTTAAACCTTTTTGAACATCCCTACAAAATCAGAGAAATCTTGTTATTCATTTTACCAAAAGGTGCATCTTTTGGAATTTGGAGTTCCAAAAAGAATAAAAGAATTCTTAAAACCAAAAATGGTTCTTAGATGTTGATTTAGTTGTTGGTTGTTATGAGGTACTGTTAATTACATTCAGAAGAAACTACAGTGGCTCGAGTTCCTATTTGCTAGAACTGGATGTTTAATCTTTTCCCGACTAACCTGTTCATGGTCAAATAGCCACTTTGTACACAAAGGAAAAACTAGACCTAGTTACAAGCGCTGTGAGTTAAATTTGCTAGCCATGATTCCTTGGCGGAATCACGGTGGAATGTCGCAACCGAGCACCTTCTATGACTCCAGGTTTTGGTTTCCAATATGTTGGGAATGTCAAATTCTATATCGTTTTCTTGAAGACAATATCGATACTATCCTGAAAGTGAAGGTAATTGTACTGTGCTGAAGGCTTCCAGGAAACCGTAGTCCAAGAACGAGACTCTCGAGTATGCAGCCAGACCGACAAACTTGTGCCTACTGTAACGTCTCCTTGATGGTCATTATCACGATCATGATGTCATTGCTTTGTCACAATCAAAACTTGTGGTACCCCCAGCTCGAGAGATTTGGCATGTTCTCTTACAACAAAGGCTTTGCTCTTTCAATGCTTACCTTTACCGTGCACTTTATGACGTCTTAACGAGTTGTTATGGGAGTGGTTTCACAAATAACACAATTAGTACTGTATGTTTGACAGGATATAATCTGGGACCCGTTGTTGAATGCACATACTCCAGGAACATGTCTTTCCATTCGGCATATAATATATGGATCTAATGTTACATGAGACAACCATATCTTTTTGAACTTCAATGCACCACTTACTCGATTAGCTCAAGATGTAGATATGTGTATAGCAAGTCAATCTGAGATGTATAGCTAGCTTATAGCACTAGCCACACTAAAGGACACCATGGTAATAACAAACATTTTGATCTTCCTAGATCCTGCATATGGTATCTTGCTGTATAGCAGGCATAGTTGGTGGGTGGGGACTTTCTAGCACCTATGCCACGAGCTCAAGTCTTTCCTCTCTTCTTTCCACTGGCCTTGGTTCACAGCGCCATTTACGGGAAAAGAGATTGCTGTATGGTTAGTGTTCAGGTTGTTTTATGCCCTTCCTTCAGTCCAGTATCCCCCAGAAGGTTAAGGTTTGATTTAACCAGATTTCTCATATCGATACTATGGGGGCCTAGCCCCTTTCTACCTTGTTCGGCTTGATGGGGTCTTCCCATCCTTCTTGTGTTCTATGTGGTCGCCTTTTTGCAAATTTAGCTAGAAGACCCACGTGTCCCCTCAATAACCCTGCTGTCGACAATATTATCACTCTTAGCTACGTACGTTGAATCTGGAACATCACAGGTCATGGTTTCCGAACTCCTTTCTCATGAACTGTCATAGTACTCATGCATGTTCGAGTTCGTTGACGAAACTGTCATCTCGAACCTCGATAACTGATCATGGATAGATACCGTGAATGGATCAGGTCGGTACCTCTAACATGAGACAATTGGCATGCGGTAGGCGTAAGATTCAGAAGAACTAGACATGTGAAGTAATACTTGCTTGCACTACTAAATGTGAGCCTTATGTGGTGCTTTGTCATGAGAAATCCTAATTATATTCTGATCCTCAGCTAGATATTGACAGAGTGCATGTGAACTGTTCATTACCATCCAGAACTTCAACTCGCGGGTCTCTGGATTCGTCCCACTACAGTAGCGTATTCGATGAACAAGAATAAAATTCCTTCCAAAGATTCAAAGTACGAACATATACAGTAATCAAGTCCTTTCTAGCGTATTCATTCCGCAAGAATCTACATGCCACTTTAGGTTCAACTTACATACATGAAGAGAATTTGACTACTCATCTGTCACTTGTGACTACACATTGTCGTCACAATTGTTCCTCCCCATCAAGTGAAAGCTAGTACCAGAATATGTTCAGTTGTCGTTCTCTGCACAAACTTTTTCCTTTCTTCCTCGAGGAGATGCGAGTTGTCAGTACGTAAGCTGGACATCGTAACATCAACTGGCCAAGTGAACAATCGGTTGCAGGATTGCAAGCTATAATGACGGAAAAACTATTGACATGATCTTCGGGCATAACAACTTAGAATTATGAACTAGTCACCAATAGCAGGCCTTCACGTGACGCGATTACATTAGACTGGGTCTTCTTTCTTGCTAGCAGGATTGCGGAGCACGCAAAGTCTTTGTCCAGTACATGTGGCCACTAAATTGGACAACAGACACAACCACTCATTCTTTTTAAAACTTATGGATCCTTTATGTCCTTTATCCTTTATCATAACTAAGACTCTAATCTGCACCATTGAAAAGCTGAGCAGAGATACTTGGCCGGGGAGTGAGTACTAGTGAAAGCAAAGTAGTAGCAAGTGTTGCATGCTTTTGAGAGACCTTAGCATGGTACTACCTTTCCCTGACAAGATAGTCCCTCGAGTTGGTCATGCCCATAACACCACGTGTATCAACAATCAGCTGCCACTAGGTCAAACGGCAATTCTCTGCCGCTGAGTTTCCTGACCTGTTTCAACTGCGAGCTAGAAGTAGCAGATCTACAACTGTAACGTGAAGCTCGTTCAGGTTCTTCTTCCTCTTCTTGTCAGGGAGAGAAAGAAGATGATTATGTGTCCAAGTCAACCTGCACCGCATGTATCGATACATGACGAGTTTCGAAGATATCTTCTGAAGATTTAGGAGACTGAACCTTAGTCGACTATTGTACTCACCAACAGGTGATCATATTAGTTTGGCAGCAAGTCTTGGTGGCACATCGAACTCGAAGAGTCCTTTAGCCTGGAAAGAAGCGGGCAACTCCAGCGCCAATGAGTATCAACTTCTCGTCAAGTTCATCAGTTGAAGCCTTCTGGCGCAAACTGCTTTCTAGGGAGCCTGAGACAGGTACTGTTCATGCTCAACAACCATTGGAAGTTGAGTGGAAACCACATGTTTCACATATAGGCTACAAAGATCAGCACATTTCCAAACACACTGTCCGGAGATGCACCTCTCTAAACCTTGGTCTGATTTTGACCATTTATATTCAGACAGTGTCTCCCAGAACATTTAGAGGTCAGCTCCATATCCAGGTTTAGGCGCCTATTTTTGTCGCCTACCTGAATCATCAAACTCCATTTTCCAATGCACAATTAAGCAGAACCTTACTTCCTTTATAAGATTTCCTTGACGAGCTGCAGGGACCAGTCGGCAAGGGCTACGAGAAAATGCGAGAAACCTCATCCGAAGGTAGTGTGTCAGGTCACCACCCGAATCTTCCCGTTAGCCTCGTGCCTGCTGCGAACCTGCACTTCTCGTTTCGTCCCGAAATTTAAAGTGTTCCAGTTCCCCTCTTCCACGTGGAAAAAGGAATTATGTGCTTCTTAGGTCCAGATCGCCCTTTCACAAAAGAAAATCCAGATTGTTATGCAGTAGTGAGTTTCAGAAAGGCACTTACGTAATTTGATTGTGATTTGATAAATCGCTTTATCGGGGGTCCCCTAAAATTTGAAGGGTTGCTTTACAAGCGACCCATAAAATTTTACCGTTCTCAATCCATTTCCGCACATTGTCACGTTATTCTGTTAATTACTCTCTCATCATTTCTCGACAATTTTGACCTTGCCTATGGTCTCTACTAGGTATCCCGTCAATCGTCACAGTAATTACCTCACTTCCTTAGCATATCCGCAGAATCTGGAAATGAAACCCCCAAATGATTTCCGTAAAATCTGGAATAGAAAACCCCTAATGATTGAACAAGTCTATCTTCTTCCACACAGCGAACTGTTCATGGAGTATCCAGGAGGAAGGTTCACACATATATACTATCTGCTAGTTTCAATTCATCCCATGCGCGACAGTAAGAGAGGTGTATGCAAACGCGCATGAGGCATATATGAACATGAATTGCCATTTATATGGTTTGCTGGCAAGCACGGCATTCCAAATAGGAGATAAACCTCCACTGAACTTTTCAACGAATTTTCTATCGAATGATCGAGCTTGAACTTTATTTGCATCGATTCATGCAACTACGATTGACCATTTACTTACACCTTTGCCTTGCAAGACATATAGTTGTCTAAAAGAGAGACATGGCCACTGGCAAATTGTACGGGCCCCCGAAGTTAAAGAAATATATCTTTCTCGACGTTGTCCCGTCTGTTCATGAGTAAAAGCTAGTTGCAATCATTGTGGATGTGTATGTTTGTGCGAGCAAGAGATCCGGTTCTCTTTGTTCAGACCAAGAGACCGTAATGGTGAGCTCGAGATAAGACCGCCATCCTTTACCCAGCTAGCTAATACCAAGAACTGTGTGCGCTAGAAAAGGACAACAGAATTCATGTTTACTTCTGCAAATCCATCCTAGCTAGCTCCATTCATTTTTAATGTGTTTTGCAACACCTTCACGAACCTTCCGCTACTAATATTTTTCCACCAAATATGAAGGTTTCGAGGACAGCATTAAGGGCACATAGTAACACTAGATACAAAAAAGGAAGATTTGGAATACTCTGAGACGCAATCGTAAGTCAGGATTGACAATAGAAGGTAAGGACAGCATGAATGTAAGTTATCGTTTTCATTATTTCATTATTTTCATTCTTCTTATGCACAAGGGATCCTACGCATATATAGATTGTATCAAAAAAGATGGCCTGGCATCAATGGACCATGGAATATTGAGATTTGTCGACGATAGAGTACTGGTCAATTCAAACATTAGGCTGGACTTTACACAACAATTTTTTACTCCGGGAGCTAGTTCGCGTGCACTTTCGCAGGAGTTTCAGGGAAGCTCGTAAAGCACGGGTACCGTAGGTTCGAATCCATTCATAATCTTAGCAGTGTCTTTTGTCTCGAGATCGAGAACATGCAGAATCATCTACAGAGCATACTAGGAGATCTTCAAGTTGCTTTACTACAAATTCGAACCGGGGTATTCCAACATTCAACCGAGATCCTTGTTCGCTCCTCCCACATGTGAGGGGTCGTTTGGAGCTCGAGGCACTGGACGTAAGTTTTGTCCAGTCAACATTTTTTTTCGAAGAGGTCGAGTTCGTCGTCATTTCCGGATATAACAATAACAGCAACCACTGCTTGCTCTCCCATTCACGAGGAGTCACCTGAGTAACAACAAGCATAGGAAACCCGGCAACACTGGCTTTGGTTGAAACACCCTAACTTTCGTGCCTTGACTAGATAGCACCAATTCCTGCTATCCAGTCAGCGAAGTACAAGGCATGAAACAGTCTGGGTTTTTGCAACAGTTAAGTTGTGTTGCAACAAAACTTAACACTGTTACAGCAGACATGGTGCTAGCTACTCTAGATATAACAACCAGCCAGAGGAAAGCCAAAGATGACCGCTTGCCCATTCTTCGACTACAGTGTCTTAAAATTTCTATGTTCTACCTTTTGGTAAACTGTACTTCTTATATCTAAAGAAACACTACCTCAGGGCATGCTTGCAACACGGGGATCGATGAAATCATGCCTGCATGTACCCAGCAGCAGCAACAACTTGTTCACCGTAAGTCCACCTGGAATCCGTCATATGTTGGTTATATGTAACAGTTGATAACTTTGGGAAGTGATCTTCACCCCAGGTTCCCGACAGAGCAGCATTGTCAACGCATTCATCGATTTTGTTCTTCCTGCAACCGGATATTTGCTGACAGTAGATTTCGCTGAAACTCTCATAGGCGTTGCTGCTTCAGAAGACTAGCATCGTTGGATAGTTTGAGCATATGCTTCAGAGAAAGCACGCATTTGTTATATCCGTACTAGGTTACTTTCTGAAACTTCTCTCATGCTGCATCTCGAGTTTAGACGACCATGTTTGTTCTTTGGTTGAAAACTCAACCACGGTCTCAAAGTGCAGGTTGAGCCTTGTCAACAGAGTCCTAAGAAGAGGGACAAGAGGCTAGTGTTTCGAAGAATTCGTAGATCAACTATGGTACTTACGAGACCTGCTTTGCACAAATGAACAGGCCTGGAATTGAAGCCTTTCTACCTACGACTTTTGTGCATGTGAAGGAATTGCAAACAGATGACTATGTGCAAGTTTTCTGTGCAAGTTCACACCGCAGGTTGGATCCGAACTAATACAGCTTACTAGCAGTGTTTCTGTCGAGAAGTTCCGTTTCGAACTCAGAATACTGCAGTGAGCCGATCTGCTTACTCTTTATGAAATAATAATGCATGTGCAGATAATTTCATCACCATACGACATTCAGATACGTGCGGATATGGGGTTCGCCCCTCGCGAATGGACTTATCAGATTACTCATCTCTGAAACGTCTGCAATGTCCTCTACCGAATTTCTGCTGAAACATCTGCACTATTGTGCATCGATTTTATTTTTACAACGTCGAAAACGAGAACAAATTCGATGTGTTCACTGAACAGACTTGATAAAAGGAGAGCTTCAAAACGAAATGATACTTAGGTCTTGGTATTGTACCACATGCCAAATTCTGTACGAGATAAGTCATGACAAGTAGTGTTAATGACATAACTCGACTGCATTGCTTACAAGCGAGAAAGCGTAGGGTCACTATGAGTTAGATGCAGGGAGTAAGTTCAGCAGTATTGAACTTCGGTGTTAATTACTTTTGGTAGATCTATTAGACTCATTAGGATGTAGAGTACTTTAGAACTATATATGTGTAAAGTTAATCACTTGGTATTAGTGCTTAGGAGACACTTAAGTCAAATTACAAACCCACCTCGTAGGTTTTTTTCTAGTTCACTTTTCTTTGAGATAAAGTTCAATCAGAGATATAATTTAACACTTTCAGTAGGTCCGTGCATCCGAAGGCAAGGGTGAAAAAGAGAAGGGTTTCATAAAATCAGGGTTTAGGGTTCAGCTGAATTGTGAGCCTGGTGTTTATTCTTATGAGTCCTACAGTCTGCTATTTAATTTGGGAGTTTGATAAAGGAATCCCAGGTCTGTAGAACACATATGTAATCAGTGTATTTTATGTTTATATTTGCAATGGTTCCGCGATTGGAATCTACACCGCAATCACACACTTGCTTGAATATTATATGCCATAACATTGTGTTGTCCTGTATCACCATCGATCACTTGGTGTCATGTAGTAAACAGTTTTAACATCCTTGACTTATATTTATTTGTTATATCTGGAGTATTACTTGAGAAATAAAAGTCCAGTCCACGGAAATCGTGTTACCATACGATTTTCGTGGGCTTTTTCGTCGGAATATGTTTAGGGAAGATTCTCACCCGCAAAGGTTGTGGAATGTGTATTCTACAATCAAAGGACATGTCATCAAAGTACAAGTATGTTGATCTCTACAATTAAAGCCCTTGCTCCTCTGCCAATAGTAGATCAAAAAGAGGTCTCTGCCACGAAATAAAGTTCACGATTTCAATGACCATCATGACAAAGAATCTTGAGAGTCAGTTCTGCAAGAAGTGTTCCTTGATGTTGCAATGATGGCGCTAAAATCCCATTTGTTCATGTCGAATTCGGAACGGGGATTTCTCTAAACTTTCGATCCATTTGGCGCAAATCAGAAAGATACATTGCACACGAGGAAGTGTACTACGTAAAACAGAAGAATTGGACAGAAAATGCTCTGATGTGTCTAGGAGGTGAGTCTCTCTTTGTACTGCTCCTCGAGCTCGACAACGAAATAACACCCTATGTTATTAGTATATTATAATGTCTGGGTGACACATCTATACTTGTCCTCTCCCGTGAGGTTAGATAATGCTGAGATCCATGCTCGACTGGATTCATTTCTAGTGGATCCAAAGTCCAAAATATTGGCTTGTAGCATTACTTAGTGAAATAGTCGTGTGCTAACCCAAATCTGTGAAGACAGCCAACTGACGGCCATGACATACCAGGGGGTTCCAGTTAGCCTGTTGCTTTATGGGTTAATTTTTTTGATGTGTGGTCCTGTACAAGTTGACGAGGTGTACTCGGAAGTAATTCATACAATTCTACGGAACTCTGTCCTATCTTTCGTTATTTACTACCTCCAATGCTCTTAGAATTTTCCGTACACATGGCATAGTATGGACTTGTTCAATATGACAAGAAATGGTCTTCTGAGAAGTCCAGTTAATATTTATAAGTGATTACTACCCCATTCCCGTAACGATTCCATTAATTCCCGAATTGAAACCCCCTACTCTCCTGTATTATCGAATGCAGAACCCGATGTAAACAACCCAGTTCTGACTGGGCTGAGTCTTACTCTGACAGTAACCCAGTAAAGATCGCCCATCACGAGAAAATCAATGCGACGAAGGTGGTTCACGAGAAACTAATGGAAGTAACAAGAATGCTGATGTGAAAATGTGCCAAAGAAAACTGTGGACTGGAGCCCTCAATCGTTGTGAAATTTTCAGGATTAGGTCTCATACCCACTTGACTGAACTGGAAACTGATGTACTGTTAACGATGACACGATATCGTGTTCCGCGTAGCTCAACAGTTGCACAGAGCGCAAATAAGGCAAATGAAGTATCCTTTTCAAGACCACGTGCGAGCAAGATGGACTCATCCGTCTGGGCAGGAGGTGAACCAAGAACCAACGACAACAAGAGAGTGGTGATCATCACGGCACCTCGTTTACCATTGACATCTCCCCAGCCGTGCAGTAAAGACATTTCAAATTTGAGACAATTATAGATTCTCCGATCCACCCGGATTCTATCAAGGGCTCCGGATGCGCCAGGCAGAGCATTGGTTCTCTTCTCGGCTAAGACGAAAGAGTGAAAAGAACGAGAAATCAAAACATGTACTTAACGACGAAAGTGAGTGTGTGACGATATCAGTGGATGGCAAGCATGACGTCGAGAGGAGTTTGACAGTCAATCATAGTAATAGACCACAATACTTCCGGTGTGGTAGCAAAGACAGTTTAACTAATAACAGACTGTCGAAGAAAGTCATCAAAGACGAAAAGTGTAGTCTCGAGACACTTGAAGAACGACTTTCCCAGAGAGGTAAAAGAAGAGAAAGTACCAAGTTCGCAAGCACCGTGTGCAGAGTTTGAAGGGGAAGTTGGTGGGCGACATTAGTAATGAGCATAAGTAAAATACTTGAGAAAGAGTCAGTTAGACGAGCAACAAGATTAAGGTATAGAGCTCTGGCCAGGCCGCATTTCGACAAGTCATGCCTTTAAGAATGTGATGGATGGCGACATAGTGTGCCTGATCGTTGCTGCACTTCTGGAGGAGCTTGTGCATGAATATCACTATGCTCATGAAACTCTGAAGGGTTGGCACTGTTTTCTTCACTGGAGATCAAGTTTGAAGAGATCAGTAAGCATTGATATCCTGCATCGTATATTTGTCATGGTGATAACTTCGAACAGGAACATCAACAAGAGGTTTGAAAATGCCTAGGCAACGGATGTCGGTACACGTACCATGAAAGACTACTTTGGCTATCAACTCTAGCAAAAATAATTATCAGTATCTAGTTGCCGGTAGGGGGTAGTCACTCTTGTGCAGCAAGTTATCATGAGCCATTCCGCAAAACATCTTCAGCAGCATCCGCTCCAACAAGGTCAAGCTTCAGTTGATAACTCCTTGTTCAGCAATGCTGCTCCACAGTATCTCGAGTTCGCACCTCTCTAATTCGTAATATTATCCATAAAGTCTCTTCCCTTTCTTTACATCCCTCTTGTGGCTCTTAAACTCATTATTTGCTCTTGCAAGTTTCTTCCACATTTTGGGTATACTTTCTTGAGATCTGTTAGTGGCGCTCTGAGTTACGTGGTTCCTCGTCTCCTGGTCCTTGCAAAGTTTCTCAGCAGCCCTGGCGTCAAGCTCTAGTTTATTTGCCATGCCTCTAGCCCGTTTAAGTTCCAGATTCACCTTCTCCATCTGATTCTCAAGCACCTGCTCCAAATCTTGGCATTTGGTGCAATTGCACTCATTTGACATACTAGTGTGTGTTTGTGCATGAAATAGAGAGAGGGTGACCCTTTGGAATTTCACAGTAGGCGAAAGTGGCTGAAGTAGCCAGTTCACTTTCACGAACTCAAACTCAATATTGATAAATGGACAGATTATAGGAAGAAGAGCTCACAAATAAAGATTTTAGACCTGTAACTCGAATATTGGTTCTGTCAACTAACTGATGACTTGGCAAGAAAGAAAGTCCATTATCTTTTATGCTCAAAATATCATTTCAGAAATGAAATTTGGGGCTTCGAGATTGACATGCAAGAAGCGAGTACATCACAAAGATTGTGACAGTTCTGATCAAAAACTGCATATACGAAAACATGGGAAGCTTCCACTCTAATAGGGTCGAGTTCTCTACTTCCATCCTTGGTACTAGGACGGATAGCCATACTCCACACTCATCAGACTAGTTTCTGCCTGTTTGTCACAATCTGGGCAAATAGGTACTCTGTTGTCAATGATGGTCTGAAAAATAAAGTGTAAATTTTAATTCATCTTTAATTTAGTGAATTACCTAGTTTTTATGGTTTTATTTAATTTCTCTAGAGGTCTATAACCTACTTAGGGTAAAGTGGAGTACAACCACAATTAAAGTTACGCAACAATCTCCTAAAGTTTGCTTATCTATATATATATGAGTGTTTTCTTCACTTGTTTGAGTTAATTCTTCTACAAAGATGGTTCTCTACACTAACACCTTGCATTTCGTGAAATCTTGAATTACTTAACATTATCAGGCGTGTGTTCTATGTTGTCTCAGTGTTGGATGTTATTAGTGCTACGTGAGTGAACTTCCAAGTGTTGTCATTGAACTCTGATACCAGAGAGAAGTCTAGTGTTGTTGTGTTAATGATGTCTCATATATCAAAGGTTAGAATGATTGACTGACTTTTTGCTTCAAAGAGTAAAAACAATAATTCTTATCAGGTTATGGGCTCGAAGTCACCACTAGGGTTGATAGGAGAACTCAGAGAGATAGAGAAACTATGAAACACTAATTGGGCTTTGGATGTGAGGTCTATCCTAGACAACTATGATTGTTTGAACTTGGCATTAGGAGCTCATGATATAGATGATCTAGAGTCCAACAAGGAGGAGAGAGTCAAGCACTCTACTACACAGAGGTTTCTGCTAAGGGCTATACAAGAGCCAATCAGAGATCTAGTAGACACTTATGCTTAGAGTTCTTAAATTTTGCATAAACTCAAGAGTTATTACTCTGTTGAGAAATTGGAGAGTTCAAAACCAATATGGGATATAGTGTACACCTTGAAATTGCAAGATGGTGATGATTTCTCTATACATTTGTCAAAATCGCAAAAATTCTTCAAGAGAGTCAAGGAGGATGAAATTGTACTTATTGGGAAATATGATATCAACCATCTCTTAGAGACTCTCCCTTCAAGCTATAACTCTGTCCTAGTAGCTTTGGATGTTTTACCAGTTGAGGTTGTCAAATGGGATTATGTGATAAACAAATTGTTGGTGTTTAGCAGAGACAAAGGGGACAAAGAGATGAAGTTAAATGAGTTGGGAGATGCTGCTCTGTTCAATGCTTATTTTCAGCCAAGAAGAGTGCCAGATAGAAGAGTGAGTAAACCTGGGAAAGTAGTTAGTACCATTGACGACAGGACCTGTTATTTCTATCATGAAAAAGGTCATATTGCACCTGTATGTCCCAAGAAAAGAGAAAGGAGAGAACGAAAACTGAAGCTGTTATTTCTATCATGAGAAAGGTCATATTGCACCTGTATGTCCCAAGAAAAGAGAAAGGAGGGAACGAAAACTGACGGAAGCAGGCAAGAGACCTCAACCAGTAAAGGGTCAAAAATCTGGGAGTTCACCTTACAACACAAAGGAGTGCCATGAGATAGAACGCAATGAGGAGGGGTACTCAGCAGAAAAGCTGGATTGTGGAATGTTGGCAGACTCACAGTTGTCCTCATGCGGTTCTGGATGGTTCTTGGATTCTAGAGCCACCTCTCATATCTGTTACCAAAAAGAGCTGTTTTCAACTCTTCAACCTCTGAAGATTCCCAAGAGTATTTGTTATGGACCTGGGATTTTGAATCCAATGTTAGGAACTGGCAAAGTTCCTATTGTCTTCATGGGAAGGTCTAACAGAAGTTCTCGTAAGAGCTATTTGGAAAATGTGCTCTATGAACTTGATATCAGTACATCGCCTCATGGAGCATGGAGTGGATGTTCTGTTTGAGAGCAACAGAAATCAATGCACTTTGAAGAAAGGAGAGCTGGTCCTTGGGTATGGTACTGCCAAAGGGAAGCTGTTCAAGTTGATGGAACCTGATTGTGATGATTCTGCATTAATAGCAGAAGACAGAAATGATATCCATCTCTGGCATTTGAGGTTAGGCACTAGTCAGAGCAAAAACTACATGCTCTAGAGAAGGTAATGGAGGGGTTGAAACTAGATCCCAAAGGAAAACTCGAATTTTGCATTGGGTGTGCAGAAGGTAAGACACACAAAGCTTCTATCCCGAATAAATCTTCATCTAGAGCTTCTGATGTATGGGGATACATGACTGAGAAATCATTGAGTGGAGCAACCTACTATATTTCCTTTGTGGATGATTACAGTAGAAAGAGCTTTATCTCATGAAAAACAAGGATGAAATGCTGCGAAGATTCCAGAAGTTTATAGCCATGGCTGAGTTGCAGACTGGGAGGAAAGTCAAGCGATTGAGAACAGATGGAGGCCGAGAGTACAGGAATGAAGAATTCCTTTCTTTTCTTTCAGAGAAAGGTATTCACCTTGACTGTACTGCCAGAGACAGTCCTGCGCAGAATGGAGTTGCAGAAAGGTTGAATAGGACATTGGTGGATAAAGCATTGGCAATGCTCCAACATGCCAAGCTGGAGAGAAAGTTTTGGGGTGCTGCTAATAGCACTGCAAATTTTCTTAGAAATATCAGTGATACCACAACATTGCAAGGAAGAACTCCTGAAGAATGCTGGAGTGGTAAGACACCTAATATTTCAGCTTTGAAAGTTTTTGGATGTCCTGCCTATGTTCATGTTCCCAAGGAGCAAAGGAGGAAGTTCACAAAGAAGCCTGAGAAGGCTGAGAAAATGATTTGTAGGATATGAAGAGGGACTGAAAGGGTATCTTCTGTACAATCCTAAGTCTGGTCAAATCATCAGAAGTAGAGATGTACTCTTTGATGAATTGAGAAATTGGAGTGAGAACAGTGATGAGTTGCAGAAGCAAGCTGATCAGTTTGATCGGCCTGATCAATCTATCTTCCCAAGCTGCAGAGTCAGTTCTTCAGATCAATCATCAGAAGAGCAATCTCTATCTGAAGCTGATGGTTCACCAAATGAGAGTCTGAAGGTGTACAAAAGAAAGCCTAAACATATGGTGGTTTCTGCTTCTAATACTACAGAAAAAGACTCTCAGAAGCAGACGGCAGATGCAGAATCTCTGAGTGAGATTCCAGAGATGTCAAGAGGTGACATGAAACTTCTGGGCACAGAGCCAAGAAGATCACAGAGAGATAGAAAACCTATTGACAGACTTGGCTTTTTATCAGAAGAGATGTTAGATGAATCTTACATCTGTTATGAAGATTGTGATCCAGACACTTTACAGCAAGCTATGCTCAGACCAGATTCGAGTGAGTGGGAGTTGGCTGTAGCAGAAGAGAAGAAGTCTCTTCGAATGGTACATGGGTACTAGCTGATTTACCACCAGGTAGGAAAGCAATTGGTTGTAAATGAGCTGAGAAACGTGGAGCTGAGAATGAGATCCTGAAGTACAAGGCAAGACTTGTTGCAAAGGGCTTCAATCAGAAAGCATCAATAGATTATTCAGAAACTTTTGCACCTGTTGCCAGGTATGGATCTATTGCATGCTTCTAGCTCTTGCAGGATAGAGAGATTGGGAAGTCGTGCAGTTAGATGTGAAAACAGCCTTTCTCAATGGAGATTTGAGAAAGTCTATCTACATGGATGTTTCAAATGGATATACTGAAGGCAAAGGAAAAGTATGCTTGCATAAGAAGGCTTTATATGGTCTTAAGCAAGCTCCTAGAGCCTGGTATGAGAAACTTAGACTCATACTTGAGAGAGCAGGATTTCAAACGAGCATATTCTGATAAGAGTGTATATACTAGAGATGATTTATACATAGCTGTATATGTAGATGATCTATTACAGTGGATCTACCAATGGAGTGATAGGTTTTTTCTGCTCTGTTTTTGAGATGACTGTCCTTGGTCCTGTAAAACTCGTTTTGAGAATCGAAGTGAGCAGAGACTGATAAGCCGGATGGATCTGAATCAGTCAACCACAGTATGTGAGATCTATACTAGCTAAGTATCAGATGACAAAGGCGAATCCTGTCTCTACACCTCTTGATCTAGGGTGGAAGCCCTGCAGAATCATAGATGGGGACGTGAATCACTGTGACAAAACGTTGTATCAGAGTGCTCTTGGTTCTCTAATGTTTATCATGGTTGGTACAAGACCAGATATATGCTATGCAGTAGGAGCACTAGCTAGATATACTAGCAACCCTGCACAAGCACATTGGAAAGGTATAAAGAGAGTATTCAGGTACTTAAAGGGTACTCAAGATGCATTCTTGGAGTACAGAAAGCAAGGGAACATACTTGCTCCTACTGTTGAAGCATATACAGATGCTAGTTGGGGAGATGACACAGAGAACAGCAGATCAACTAGTGGATATGTAATCATGCTTAGTGGAGGAGCAATCAGCAGGCAAAGTAAACAGCAAACATTTGTTGCACTGTCTACTACTGAGGCAAAATTTATGGCTGCCTCAAATGCTACTCAAGAATTCATCTGGAACAGGAGACTTCTTAAGGAGCGGGGTTTTGAGTAGGAAAGTCCTACTACATTGTACTGTGACAATAGAGGAAGTATAGCACTCCGCAAAAATCCTATAAATCACCCAAGGACTAAGCACATTGAGATTAGAAGAAGATTTGTAGAGGAGAAAGAAAGGGAGAATGTTGTGAAGTTTGTATACTACACAGGAGATGACAGCAGATGTGTTTACAAAAGCACTACCTAAAGATAAACTCATAAAATGTGTAGTAGAAATGGGAATTGTCTTATACTCTCATTAAGTGGGAATGTTAGTTTTAGTTAATCTCTACTTCAGTGAATTCTCTAGCTTTTATGGTTTTGTTTGATTCCTCTAGAGCTCGGCTATCTACTTAGGTTAAAGTGGTGTGCAACCACAATTAGAGTTATACAAAACAACTTCCTAGGGTTTGCTTCTATGTATATATGAGTGTTTTCTACACTGGTTTGAATTAATTCTTCTACAAGGGTGATTTTCGACACCAACACCTTGCATTTCGTGAAGTCCTGAGCTGCTCTCATCATCTCATGTGTGTTCTATGCTATCTCAGAGTTGGATGTTAATAGTGCTGTGTGAGTGAACTTCTGAATGTTGTCTTTGAACTCTGATACCAAAGAGAAGTCCAGTATTGTTGTGTGTTAATATGTCTGATACATCAGAGGTTAGAATGACTGACAGACCTTCTACTTCAAGGAGCAGAAACAGTAGTTCTTATCATAAAGTATTGCGGTAAAGGTTTTGCATCGTCCACTACAAAGTGAGCAATGCCAAGTTGAGAATACAAACAGCACCTAGATGTATCCATTATGACTTGAAACAAATCAAGTATTGCGAAAGCTATTGCATCGGCCACTATAAAGTGAGCAATGTCAAGTTCAGAGTAAACACATCACCTGATGTATCCCATCCTGCGTGGGCTCTCAGATAAAAATCGCATTTTTGTCTATTGATATTTTAGCTAGGCCATTTGACTCAAACTAAGGAGACCAAAATCCGGGTGGTTGGAATCATCAATTAATGTGCATCTACGCTATGGTTTAAAAGGTATCAAGAGTGTACCTCTTCAAAGTCCTAGGAAGCAAGGATAAATAGGAGCAGAAAAAGAGAATTCACAACTGTTCATGCAACCCACTCTCCTCCTGATCTCTGAAGTCGTTGGACCAACACTTGTCTGTGTTATCGTCCTCACTAACATCTAATAGTATTGCCATGAGCAAGCTGACGATGCTTACAGTATTCTTGTCCTTTATTATCAGACATACAAGTTCGGTAAGATTGAACCGAAACGTTAGCCAAACCATCCGCCGCCTGGCTTAGCAGTCTTCTTTTTCATTTCTGTCTTATGCTGTTTAAACTTGGCGTTTGCACGGTTAAATTTCCCCTTTAACCTAGACGCTTCTTGCTTCTCTTTGTCAATCTGGCCTTGTAGGACAGTAGTCCTGGCTTCTAGAGATTTGGCCTTCTTCTCAGCCATTTTGGCCTCGAGAGAAAGCTCAGCCGCTTTAGTTCGAGCGGTTCTGAGTTCCCCATGCACCTTGTCCACATCCCTTTCCACTTTCTGGAAACAGGGATATCAAACAGATGAGTGCTTAAGGCAGCCTCATCTGGAGCTTGTATATTTCAGCGCGATAGATTGTGAATTGAGATTCTTAAAATCTGAACCCTTGTAGAATATGCATACTAACGAACCATCACCTACACAGCGTCCAGACATTGTCGGTCTCCAATTCTCACCACATAGCCCTTGTTGACTCCCCAGCTATAAGTAGCACTCACAGACAAACATCTGCATAAGAAGCATCACCAGGGAGAACATACCTCTTTTTCTAATTCAAGACGATCATTTTCGGCTTCTGCATCGGCAGCTTTATCAGCGTACGGAAGTAGTTCTTGGTTAACTGTCATCAACTCCTTGTGTTGTATCCCCAATTTCATGATTTGCGCTCTAAGTCTTGCTACTTCTCCAAGAAAAACGTCCCTCTCGAACTCAATTTCCTGCATGCGCAGAGAGAGTATCCAAGTAGATTCAGAGATCCAATAGATTAGTAAAAGTGAACAAGGAGAAGTCGATCGAGTAAGAAATAGGGCATTATCAGCAAACAAGAGCATCTAAGTGAACTTTTGATAGATTGCAAGCCGTTGTCAAGTGAAGCACAAGGGAGTAGGAGAACTGGATTTGCAAACGTTCACGTAAAGCTAATACGATTTCGGACAACGATCTGCTACTGAACCTTCTCTAGCTCCGCTCTACATTTGCAGTTAAATAATAAAATTCAAAGTGCTTCCAGCTTATGAAGCAATGAAAAGTTGAACTGCACCCGACAATGAGACATGCGACTCTCATCACGTAGCTTGTGGATCTCCTCATCTTGATTCTCGGCGATTCCCTGCATGTGCAATACCTTATTCTTCAATCCTGCAGGTGCAGGTACATACTTTTAACTTGCCTGTACGCACAACTGATGGATTTCTTCGTTGATTCAGTCTGAAGCAGCAAGACCGTTCCTCCAATCTAGTGTCTTCGGTTGTTTTAGAAAGCAATTCTTTGAAGCCTACCAGTACAGTCACACTAAGAGAAGACATTGATTGCTGTATTTGCACGAGATTGAGAGATGAAGTGTCAAACCAAAAATGCGAGCTCGCAATCTCATACAATGAGAAAGTCGCGTGGCACGAGACTGACAATTTGGTTTCTCCATATCCAGAATGTCTCTATGCATCCTCCTGTTCACGAAAACACTTCTCAGTTCAAGAAGTATCATCGCTCTTGTAACATCGTTTGGCAGTTTGCTTTAGTAAGGGATCAGGTTCCAAATTCTGCTCGTAGAAATTTAAAACCTGCTTGCTTCTGTACAGAGAGACCGTATCCAGACCTACGCCTCTCTTATGAGGATACTCTTCACACCTGCGAAGGTAAGCACAATTGATTTCCACTTTTGCAGCAATCTGAGCGCAGGGTACTCCAAAAGTAATACACAATCGTGCAGACCCATGTTTGAAAGGATCTGATAGAGTGGAGGCCGCAACTGGTGTGAACAAGTAACCATGATTCCGAAGAATAAATTTACTCTACAACAAAACAGAAGTTTCACTGACAAGTTGAGGTGAATGGAAGAGAGTAGGGAGAGAAAGAGAGACATGTTCTCCACATCGAGCATAGACGCCTGAATCTTGTAGTGGCGGAGATGGATCTGCTGGTCAAACAACGATCGCTTCAGGTCCAGTACTTGCTCCAACAGCATTTCCTTGTCACGGCTTTCGAGCACCAGCTTACGGGACACCTGGGGAACAACTTTCACTCGTGGTGATCCCCCCATTTCATCTGCTGGGGCCAAGCCCAGACTCAGAGCATGTTTACCCCCAGACTTCACGACCCATCGGCCCCCACTATCTCCTGCAAGCTGTGGACACGGCTCACCCGCATCAGATTCCCACTGCGTTAATTTCACAGCCAAATCAAAAGGCCCCGCTGATGTTCCTCGCATTGCATTCATTATCCGCCTGTGCTGCGCTGAAGAGCCTGACCTCTCAATATGTTTCATGATCGCGCAAGGTCCCGCCTTTATGCATTCTTCGTCGTAATCCAGCAAACTCATCCCACGCGCCGATAAATCCACGAACTGCGTCATCTTGGCTACTTTGACGACGACGACGACTAAGTAAAAGTTGTGCTCGCAATTCTAGATCTGATACTTATTAATCATAGCTGTGACGCACGACAAATCGCTCCTTCCTGCTATCAACACTACGGGCCGCAGAGGGGATTTCGATCTAAACAAAGAGAAGGCATAGCTGCAGAAATGCGAACAACGTTTTCCAGCATGCCCATCGCCATCCCTGGGCGATCAACTGAAACCAGCACGGCTTCATGTAGTCCCGTTGCACACAGGAATTCCCTCCTCTGCTAATGCGTACAGCTCGCCCAGCTCCTCGTCGCTCCTCGAGCATGCAGGGGATTCTCCGAATAGCCTGTAGCCGCAACGAAAGGGGGCGCGGGACTTAAACTCGTAAGTTCGTCGTACTCAGGGAGAGGCGAGATAAAAAAATTCACAAGAAGATATGGATTATGAAAGAAAAAAGGAAGAAAGGGTGCGACGCTACCGCCCAGTCGGCGCTCAGAATCTGCCGGGCACAAATTGCCACGAATTGATTCGTCTCGTTCATGCTACTCGTCTACGGATCCGACAAGAGCCCTTTCACACTTCCTGTTGCCTCTACTCTACTCTCCTGCAATGTTGAGCGATCATCGTCACCCGGATTTCAATTCCTCCCTCGTATCTTCTATCACTCGTGTTGCGCTGTGAATCATGCGATCTCTCGCTGTAAGTTTGAAGCATCCACCACATCGAGGCCTACTCTGGTTCTGCGTTTGTTTCTTTGCGAGAATCCTTCGGTCCGGTCGTTGCTTTTGGTAATAGAAAGTTCGATGTGGATATTTCCGCGTATGTCTATACGTGGAAATATACATTCATCGGTAAAAGGCGAACGCGTAGGAAAAATGAAGGAGGGGAAGACCCATCAAGCCCCGTAAAAGGGAGAGACAAAGAAGGTAACATGGGGTAAGCGCCAATAGAGTAACAAGGGAAATCTGCCCCACAGCACCTAAGATACCCGAGCTATGCAGATCGTACCGTCTACACACAACTTAAGCATCCAAAGAAACTTCAACTAATCTGTCTACACACAACTTAAGCATCCAAAGAAACTTCAACTAATCCGATTGTTCTCCTATAGATTGCACTAGCCACCGCACTTTGTAGAGCAAGGGACACATGCTGTCTATAATATAGTACAAAGTATGAGAGTGTGAGCGGTACCCCTAACATCTAACATAATAAGCTCTTGTGCATTCCCCACAAATGTATCAAATGCGTGTCCATACCTCCATCTAACTCCAAGGCTAAAGGAACAAAGAGGTGACCTCGTTGCATGCCCCTATACTTGGAGACTTTGCTACGTGCTGTTGCACTCACCACCCATCCAAGGGATGGGTAATCATTCCCTCCGTAATGGTATCCCGCATAGGGTCTACGACCACGACATCCGCTACTGTCACCTGATCATCTCGGACCAAGTATAAGTATACGCTGACACATGTCGTCTGCATTCATTTACCTTATAAAATATATTTGATTTGAAAACAAGTATGTTTCTTTGTCCTTGTAGTTAACAGTTTAACATCCTTGTTAAACCGTTCTGTTAAGCATCAACTAGTAAAGGAGGTCATTATGGACTTACTGATTTAATCCTATTATTAGCAATGATTTGATCCTTCCGTGGGGAAAGCTTTTCTATCTAAGCATCGTCACTTGATAAGTGGGTCCTTAATAATAAACTAAATCTTTCTAATTTGTTGTCTTTGAGTGTTTTTTGTTTTTCGCCTTTGGGCATCTGTATTTCTGATTTTTATTTCGGCATACGATCAGTCAAAATGAGTCACAATCAATAATCATACTAGAAGGTCACATGACCTCTAATCAGCATTCTGTTTTCGTTTCGTATTTTGATTAAAGTTTTCCGTATGTTCTAGACTTATCATATCTTTTTTATATCACATGTTTTTCTGGTTTGCTGGAATTAAGAGAGCGTTACTATATTAGAATATAAGACAATACAGTTGTAATAAATTTATATATTGTATTCCAATCAGACTATATTTTTCAACATAGATAAGTTGAATTTATGCTGCTTACATTGACTCGGATTTTTTTAAAATCTGGTGTAATATAATCTATGATTTTATGGCATGACGTATATACAATGGTCACCATATAAGACGTGAAATCCCTTGATAAAGCATGAGGTGCGCAAGACCCTCAAATCTTATAGAGCACGTAGATTACGTTAGGCTTTTCACATATGCTCAAATTGCAGTACGGGAATTGTAATCGGGGTTAAAGATCAAGCAGTTCTTTGTAATACGTTAGGCTTTTCACATATGCTCAAATTGCAGTACGGGAATTGTAATCGGGGTTAAAGATCAAGCAGTTCTTTTACAAAGGAGAGTCAAAGAGTAAATTTTCCTTTTGATTGACCATCTTTATGGAGACATTATTCTTTTTATACACTATTTTTAAATTCAACGCTGGATATAATGACATTCATCATGATAAAGGTTATATGATATAAATATATACGTTTTTTCACGTTCTGGACTCCACGTTGTTATTTCTCTTTGTTATACAGTTAATAAACTAAATACACCGAACCCAATCCAAGCTCCGTTTACTTTTCCTATGGTCACTAGAAGTAAAATCGTTTAGGATTTCAATCTTATTGGTCCACCAAGGGTAAGCGAGGAATTTTTTTAATAAAAATTTATGAAATGAGACTGTAACCCTTTCATTGTTCAACGTATAGGATTCGTTAGGTTCATGATGCAAAGTAGATAAAACACCAAAGTTGAAACACCCAACAAAAACGCCTGACTGGTGCAGAAATACAAGTACTTCATTCACAAATGGATTGACACTGGTGCTAAACACAAGTATAATTAGAACTATAAGGAGATATAAATAGATTAAAGAAGCGCTTTTATTCAATTTACATCTACAGATATATTGTGAACTTGCTCTAAGAAAAATAGAATAGGACAAAGAAAAGATTGGTAGTACAGAAACAGTCCTGCATTACTTCCCAGTGTGACATAAGCTAAAATAAGAACAACCCTTAATCCATCCTACCAATTTGTTATCCAATGAGACATGGATCTCAAACATCCTCCTACTGCCGATGAATCTAAATCTACGAGATAGGTGGATTCTGTCAATGTACGTGTAGATTCTCAACGGTGTCAACCATAGTGGTGAAACCTTCTCCTATCCTTGCAGGAATGTGTTGTTATTCTCAAGTCTTGTCATCAAAGCAAAGAGAACAAACCCAGTTCAGCGTCTATCGTGTTCATGAAGTTACTGCGTTCCTTTTGCTTTTGGGTTTCTCTTTTCGCTAGACGTCTAGTGACCATGTATCCCATTTTCTTTGCTTCAATCTATTTTACCACAGATAACAACTGTATCCGACTCACAAGAAGACTAAGATTTTTGAGCGCGAGAGTTTCTATCACGGAAGATTCTGAATCAAAGCCCAGTCTGATTTTGCTATAATTCGTCCTTCTCCGGATTCGTAACGCATCGACTGATGTGAAAATATACTCTAGGTTCTGGAGAAAATTATCCCTTTTGCTTTCAGTATAGCACAACGATTCTTCCATAATGGAGAGCCTCGTAAACCGGTCCATGGTCTCCTGAGGTGAGGTGAGTAAACACACGGTGCTTGGACCAAACTCTATGCACTGTAAGAGCTGAAGATTCTGGAATAAACGCTTGGTGGGTGCACGGTATTGGAATGAATCTGGAGGGAAACCTACCAAACTGTGGATTGCTCTAGAAGAAAACAGCTCGGCATTCGGCTTACTGCCCGCCGTGAACCGGGATAAGACTCATATTAACGGCGTGGATATATCTGTCAGACGTTTCAGGTGTGTTGTACTCTGGCCGGCGCTGGAGAGGGAGTTTCCGCTCCCGAGTTTCTGCGTCCTCCTGCCCTCCAGGCTGCACGGTGATACGTATGAATCTAGAGAGCGAGGATGAGTGAAAGGAAGGGCAGGGCAGGGAAGGGAAGGGAAGCGAAGGGGACGAGCGATCTTCGAGGTTCACAAGTGTGTGGGTAAGAAGACTGTCATATGTTGGGGCAAATTTCGGAGTAGATTAACTGGACCGGTCTCTGCTTTTCAAGAATATCGGCGATCGATCGGCAGAGTGATGGATCAAGGGGAGAGTAGAGGACAATGAATGGACAAACATCATCAAAGTTTGAGGAAATCGGACCATGTGGAAGTGCTTACAACCCATTGAGGATTGAGTTTCACTTGGACAGAAGGGACGGGTCTGGTCCCAGTGATTTGATCTATAGCCTTATTTTATGCGTCATTGCCGCGTGAAGGCATTATTTTGCGCGGAACAGTGTAAGAGGTGATGTCAGGGAAAAGGCTTCGTAAAACAGGCGCCTCATAGAAGTATACGAGGCTCGAGGAGTTGTTATAGTGGGAACGACGCTTAGAGGAGGACGCATGAGTAGATTCATCTTTATTTAGTAGCTCTTTAATCGTTTTCCCTGGAAGCACCAAACTGCAGTTGACGGACATCAAGCTGCTCAGCTTCTGGGGGATTATTTGGAAACGCTTGGACGAAAACATGATCCTTCCATGCACTCAGATCGTCTCCGGTCATCAAACTTCTTCCAATGTGTGCACTCCGTTTTGAGCATGACTATGATTTACATAGTTCTTGTCTTTGGAAATATTTTGCACACGTTCCTTAGACCTTCAAGGTGACAGGGGTCCTCCGGGCAAATATTTTCTTGAAATCCGTGACAGTCCAAATTTTGAAGCAGATACTCGTGCAAGCGCTGTCGGACAGACTCTTGGAAGTGGATACCTGTCCATTTTCGTGCCGCAGTTCTTTGAAGTTTCCTGTCATCACACCTGCCCTTGATAGCGACAGCTGTAAAAAGGGGGAAAAAATGTCTTAGAATGCAGGGAAAGTACGGCGCCTTCGATGATGTATGAGCGCAGGACCTTTTCCTTGACCTGAATATGTGACCACATCTTCGCCATACAGATACTTCAGGTTCTTGGATAGACTCTATCTGCGTTTTGAGGGAGCCTCGCGCAGAAGAGATGGCTAATATCTTTGTGGTGATGTTGGCGGGGGTATGCGCGGTGGCTGCAATCGTCCTAGCACTTGTTCATATTTTCAACCATCTACGGAACTATACCGAGCCTACCTATCAGCGATATACTGTTAGAATTATTTTTATGGTTCCTGTAAGTTATCTCTGAACCATCCGGGTACAAATTGCATTCACCAAGAACACTGCTGACATACGTTTTCGCGTTGTTTGCCATTGTTCGATTACAATGTGGTCCATAACTCGCAAGATTCAAACTTCTTTAGGTCAGAGAGGTCACCAGTTCATTATGCACTGAGGAGTTCAGATATACTTTAGGCCCTCCAATTCCTTTCATTAATCTCTTCGTAATTTTTGGTTATTTCTGGATAAATTTTTTCGTGTACTTGCTAGGTCTGACATAGCTTCATATAAACGATCCGTATATGGACTCAGCTAAAATTTCTTATCTTGCGTCCTTCTGGACTTTGTGTCTCGTTCAACGAACATAGTTCCTGCACCTGCACATCAGCCTGTCAAAATTTGGCCCGTCTAAGGATAATGTCTCGTCAGAGAGTATTATATAGGGTGTAAGTAGGAGGTGATGCTTGACTGAGTGAAAATGCAACTCCTTGCTCTCTGTACTTTGCTTATCTGCAACGCTTCACTGTCTTGATTGGCACTGAGGTGTATATCTCGTGCCAAAAGAATTGCATCAACCACTCTCCAGACTTCTTGCTTCGATGCTTGCAGGCTTTATCCGTAGGCTTGGAAATTTAACAAAGGTCTATGTAGAAATGTGAAGCTTGAAAGAAGATCTGAGCTATGTTTAGGCACCGTCACAGACATCCAGATACAAAGTGGAGGCAACTATCAAGATGCAACTTAAAGGATCCGAGAGAGATGCATTCCTGACATGGCCAGGTTAACTTACTCTGTCGCAGGGCACTGAAATATCAATCAATAATTGTGTCTAATAATGAGTTGTGCCTGTTTGCCTGTTCTTGCACCTAGGTATTCTTGATAAGTGAATAAGTCCGGTTAGAAAGTGGCCAAGACAGCCTAAAGAGTCGTGGTGTAAGGGTAATTTGGAGATGAGAGTTAGTTTTTAGAAATAATCACTGAAATGTAGGAGCAAAACTGTGACTCTCAAACTGGGCTGCAGTCGTCTACCTCTGGTCTCATATTCCTATCGTTTGCGCAGGTTTATGCAGCAATGTCATTTTTATCTCTTGTTATGCCCGACAAGTCGATCTATTTCGACTCCTTCCGGGACATGTAAAATCATTCCTCCTGCTCCATCAGATCTTACAAGTTGTATGCACGGATGAATCTTGTCAAACATTCTAGAATGTTTTAAAGTTGGAAGTTGTTTGTTAGGGGATGGACGTCATTCATCAGGTATTCGAATGGGATGGGTAGGCGAAGGATCTTAACCAACTATATGGTAAACGGGAAGAATGATCCTTTCGTGCTGAGCAAAGGGTTGTAATCAGCCTGTGTCCAAATTAGCACGAACATGTGTAGTACGTATTCGTCGTCCCGAGAGGAGCAGGTTTTTTGCTTGTTTTGATTACCTGCAGAATCAATATTTAATTTACTGAGTTGCAAGCTGACTTCCGTCCGGAAACTTGTGCAGATACGAGGCTTGGGTGATTTACAACTTCATGTCACTGTGCCTTGCATGGGTTGGGGGCCCTGGAGCCGTAGTAACAAGCTTAGCTGGCCGTTTCTTAAAGCCTTCATGGCACCTTATGACCTGCTGCTTGCCAGCTATTCCTCTCGATGGGTTAGTTTTACTTGACTTTCCTTTTCCGGCCATTCTCTCCTCCGTAGGCTGATAGGTGACGTTGTCTTAGTATGTATCAACTTTGAATTATTTTGATTCCAGGTACGTATATTAATATTCCTTACTATTTCACTCCTGGAGTGGACCAAAAGGAAAGAGTTTGCACATTGATGGAATGAGATGGTTCGAATAGTGACCTACCGAGGATTGTTCATGTCGTAGATTTTCGATGGAAAGTCTGAATTTTGGGTAAACTGAGCAACTCTCCCAATCTTTACCATCCTGTTTCATGAGAAGCAGATAATACAGAGTCTGACACGATGATAACATGATATACAGACGATTTATCCGGCGGTGTAAGCAAGGGTGTCTGCAGTTTGTTATTCTTAAGCCCCTCATGGTCGTTGCAACATTATGGATGTTCTTCAAAGAGAAATATGGTGATGGTTCTTTCAAGGCATCTTCAGGGTCCTTGTATGTAACACTCATCTACACAGCCTCCTACACAACTGCTCTTTGCGCTCTCCTCCTCTTCTATTTCGCTTGCAAAGAACTTCTTCGTCCCTTCAATCCGCTGCCCAAGTTCATCATCATCAAGTCTGTTGTATTTCTGACCTACTGGCAGGTATGTTTTTGCTTCATAAGTCATTAAATTTGATGTATATTAATTCTATGGCAACTCCAGCGTAACTGGTCTCTCCGTTGTCGGCCTCTTATTGCTCCAACATTCGGGATCTCAAACCTGATTAGTTCACTTCTGGATACGTCTACGGTGCAGGGTGTCTTCGTGGGGTTGATGGTCTCCTTTGGCATGATCAAGACTGAAGCCGATTCTGCGGACCTTCAGAACTTTCTCATATGTTTGGAGATGTTGGCTGCCGCAGTAGGCCATTTATACGCGTTCCCTTACAAAGAGTACGCAGAAGCCAACGTCGGCAGCTCTGGCGGATTATTGACGAGCATCTCTCATGCGATCAACTTCAACGATGTTGTTTATGACACCATGCATCAGGTCTGGAATCACTTTCCTCCTCTGTTGTTAAGAACTCCGAAACTTCTTTATCTAAACTTCAACCATCCAGTGGTATTCCAGGTTCTAGGAAGTTTGCTTAGTAGAAAGCACGTTCATGTGGTCTACTTGCGAATTCTCGAGACCGTGATGATGTTTGGCTCCTTATCTAGTTGAAGTCATGAAGAGACTGCAACTCAGGACTAGCTTGTACGACTTGTAAACTGCATTTGTGCCCTATCTACGTCCTTGTGGTCAATCCCCGGAGTTCTTCTTTGTAATTTGCGATCATCGGGTTCCCACTGATCATCTCATTCTTGGACTTAAAACAACCAAAAATTAAATCAACCAATGTTGTTGATGAATATTTATATCTGGCATAACGCGTCTCTTATTGGATATCTTGTGGTACTGCAGTTCGCTCCAACATATCACAATTATGTCCTCTACAGTGACGGTTCTCAGGAAGCACCCACAAAATACAGAGCCCGGACCTTCGTGAAAACAGGGCAGGAAATGGAGACACTTAGAAATAACAAAAATATGGGTCAATCCAGCAAGTTGGATGAAGGAGCTTACTCCTCTGGTTTATCATCATCTGAAGGAGGCAGTCCAATCAGATTAGATTTAAATCAAAAGGGTGGTGCGAAAGGAGGTGGAGAGTCCTCTAAGAGCACGCTGCTGAACCAAGAACAATCTGCACACCCGTACGATATGTTCCCTCTTGATGCTCCCACTGGGCAGTCAAGTGCAGGAAAATTTGATATCCCTGATTTGTTGGGAGATTTCAACCCCCGTAACCAAAGTGTTCCCGCTGTCGAACCTAAAAAACGAATCACCACAGCAGAACTAGCTCAGCAGAGGCCACAACCTCCTGGGCAAAGTGGCAGCGGACTTGATAGCAGGAGGCGAAGCAGTACTGGCGAAGATGCGTTTGAGGACACACGGTTAACAGATAGAAGGAAGAGTTCCCATGGTGTATTGATGGAGGAAATAGATTTTGTCGGGGAGGATGATGCATACCACGAAGGTTACGTACAATCTTAACCACGCCTGACAATTTTTTTTATGTAAATTCTACATACAGCCAGGATGCTAGCTTTTCAGGCATTGTAGTATGTATCACGTGTTGTTTTAGACCTGATCAGCCCTTAATGTGCAAGTAGTTTTCCTCTGAAGGTTGCTGGGATTACAAGGAAATTAATCCGTCGATGGAACCTAGTAGGTATTCTGCCATGAAAATGCTGGTCTTGAGCCCGCTGTTACATATTTTGGAAAATCGTTGTAGAAATTATTTTCAAAATGGAACCCCGAATACGTGTCTTCTTTGGTACAGTAGATAGCGAATTGTTTCTTTGAATGGCAATTGTCCAAGACCAGAAGTCTTGGTTTTATATAAAACTGGGATGGGAAATTAAAACCTGATTCATGTTCAAGACCCTTTTAAATATTGCTTTTCTGGAACGACCAGAGTTTTCCTACTGCAGTAGGTTTGGAGTGGCGTCCAGTGTAATCGTTGTGTCAAACTGGAATCGTATATCTTATCTTATTGAATTATATTCTAGAAATTGGCCAGCATCGGCAGCACATTTTTCGTCGAAGGTATTCGAGAGGAGATTGTCCACAAGCCCAAAATCCTCTAGTTCCCTCGATGGGCTTGCGGAGAGATCTATATAGTTGTCATGCCCACTGCTCAGAACTTCTTCAGTTGAAGTCCTGGTGTTCGAAATTTTAATTCATAGAAGCTGGATATCAGGGTAAAAGCGAGTTCGATTGTGGGAACCATCTATGCGTGAAGGGTGTAATAGTCATACGGCCAGGCACTGTATTGCATCGAACACTAACGTAATGATCCAGTTGCGGTGAGGCAAATATGGGGTTACGAGTAAATACATACTCCAAACAGGATTTAAGATCCGTCGAACTTGCTCAAGAGGAACTTTAAGAAACAAGGATCTTATGAAACCAGTCGTGCACAGGTTTTGATTGTTCTGCCCTTTTCATAATCAAGCAAATTCACGTTTATTCACCTATCGCGAGTCTGGTAGCAAATTTCAAAAAGTGAAGTGTCAATTAGTCAGTTTTAAGTACAAGATCTGTTTCCGACGAACAGATCTTGTACTTAAAACTGACTAGCTACCACTAATACTGTTATAATTTTACTTCACGCAATTTGAGGAGCCTGAAGAGAAATATAGTCACGCCTTCGACTACATACAAGCTCTTACAACACAGGGTTGTCTAGCATATCTTTTGGCAAAACCTCTCTGGTACAGGTATCGTATTCCTGTTTCCGGACATGAACGCGACAATTACTCAGGAGATTTGTATGAATTCATTTTCTCTTACTTCAAATGTATTGCTATCTTTGATATGACGCCTATCTCTTAAAGCGGACCTTTGCAGCATTACGCCGACCTTAGATTAGCCTAAAGAGGTTGTGATAATCAGATCTTTTACAGCCTGCCTTCTCCATTCGTGGCTGTCATTCTTCAACTGTACTTGGCAAGTATTCAGCACAAAGGGGCTTCGAAAGTCTAATCTGTTGTCAAGGTTCGAATCAGCCCTAATTATCATGTGAAGACGACCGCGTAGGAAAAACGAAGGATGGGAAGACCCCTTCAAGACGTACAAGGGAGAGACACAAAGGGGCTTCGAAACTCTAATCTGTTGTCAAGGTTCGAATCGGCCCTAATGATCATGTGAAGACGACCGCTTAGGAAAAACAAAGGACGGGAAGACCCCATCAAGCCGTACAAGGGAGAGACAAAAGAGGTAATATGGGGCTAAGCCCCAATAGAGTCTATATAAGAAATTTGCCCTACCGCACCTAAGATATTTGAGCTATGCAAGTAGTACGATCTATACACAACTGGAACAACCGAAGGAACATCACCTAATGTGATTGCTCTTCTATGAATTGTACTCGTCACTACCCTCTGTAGAGCAATAGACTCAATAGACACAAGTTGTGTAAAATATACTACAAAGTATGAGAATAGACACAATAGACACAAGTTGTGTAAAATATACTACAAAGTATGAGAATGAAAATGGTATCCTAACGCTTAACATAATAAGCTGTGATAACATGTGAAGAAAGGCACGAGGTTTCTATGATACTTCTAGAATGGGAACTTTACAATCCCCTGCTAGCGTAACGTTTAGGATGAAATATTATTTTGGACATCCTTGCGCATTAGCCTTTTCTATCTCTCAGCCAACAAGTTTGAATCCTCAACGTACAACAATACCAGATGGCAGTCTAACACTACGGTGCAAATAGAAAGGCTCAATGAGTCCACCCATTCTTAAGTATATTAGGGGGTTTCAAAAATAGTTATACGAAGTTTCATAACTTTTCATATAGATAGTTACAAAGCGTTGACTAAATGGGTACGGTGTGTGACCGAGAGGTAGAAAAGGTGTCGTTATGGAGTTCGGGCCAAGTTCCTTATTATTAGTACACTCCATATGAGGTGGTTCCTAGAAAATAAGGAAATAAAGAATTTTCCGTTATCACTCCGTAGTGCATTGATTACGTATTAGGGTTAATAAAGTTTATCGTTTAGGGTTAAAGTGAAAGTGGCGGCCACCAAAGGGAGCATCCATGATGTTCAAGAACACCCATGGTAATCAAAAGTTGACAAATTTATGCACTAGACGACCGAGGCAGCCAAAGGGAGCATCCATGATGTTCGAGAATACCCATGGTAATCAAAAGTTGATAAATCTAAGCACTAGATGAGCGGGAACATGATTTATATGGGATTTAATATGTTAATTTAGGATTAAATGGGATTTTTCTCGTCGCTGCTTGTCGCTGCTCGTTGTTGCTTGTAGCCGCCCGTAGCCACTCGTTGGCGCCCGTACACACTGGTTGACGCTGGTTGACGCTGGTAGACGCTCGTTGCCGTGGGTAGTCGCTTGATAGTGCAAGTTGATTTTGCATCCAAATGTGAACCTACATTGTAATCAGGTTTTTGCTAAACTTTTGTTGCACTTTTGGAGTAAAATTCCTTGATTTCCAACTAATTTCTTGGTTGTAGTAAGATGATGCATTTTCCATAACTAGAGCTATCTCCCTCACCACACTAATATATATATATATATGGATATGAACCAACACACCAATGCAAAACTACAAAACCCGCCGGTTTAGTTAACTGACGAGAGCATTTGCACAACATTCGCATTTGTAGATGGTGAATTTGAATTTGAATAGTTGAGAGTTGCATTTTGGACACGCCAAAAAATTTCATAAATCTCACTTTAAGAATCACACACGAGACAAAAGCGGTAACTCTCTCAAGAATCCACATCATCTCTTTTGACAATCATTTATTTCACTATGGAACTCCTAAACATCCATAGTATAGCGTCTGCTTTTTATAAATGAATGCAAATTGCATGTGATATACCGTATAATAATTGATGAAGCGTTCATTTGTTAGCACCTCATTTCACTACAGAGTTCACTAAAAAAAATTACGAAGTTTTTTATAAATGAATGCAAATTGCATGTGATATACCGTATAATAATTGATGAAGCGTTCATTTGTTAGCACCTCATTTCAGTAAAGAGTTCACTAAAAAAAATTACGAAGTTTGTTATTTATCGCGTAGACATCCGTCAAACCTATTTCTGAACCCCCCTATATTGTAGTCATTAACGTACGCAGGGTTGAAATTGCAGATCACAGTAACGTGGTAGCGTTGATTAGGTATGTACAGTCACACTTTGGGAAACCAAAACGCCCTTTGCTGGGCATCTACGGATGACTCCGAAGCAGGAAGGAAAATAACGAAGGTTAAATCTAGACTCCTCATCAGTCGTGATGACATTATTAGATATGTATGGACACGTACAAATTACGAATGTGCTTCAGATGTGCTTAGAATATCTTCACAGCCCGAATACCTGACAGAAAGTAATAATTTCAGGAACTTCATTCGGACCTCAAGACGAGAGCACCAACTACAGTAAAGCTGATTCTATTTCAGATGTTTTAGTGTACTTACCCTGAAGTCCATTTGAAAGTACCGACCATAGCAAAACGCTATTCCCAGTATTCTGAAGCCTGTTTTCACTCAGTGTAGTCCATGACAAGTGAGTGATGATACATCCAATCTATGTTGGCGTTCCATCGTATCCCCGGTAGTCTTGTGTTTTAGTTTTCTTAAGGCTTGTACAACATTGATTCTTGAGATGCTCGAACTCATTAGCTAATACGTTATTCAGTGCGTTGTAAAGTGTTGCACTCCCGCAATAGGAGAACATGTGGAAGAAGGTTAAAGGAGCTGGGACCCAGAAGTCGAAAATCCCTGACAAATCGCGTACAAGACAAACTCAGTGTGAAGGCTGTCAAATCCGAGCGATTTGGGAGATCTTGTCGGGGTGTCCAGAGCAGGATGCGCAGATAGAAAATTCCTTCAGGAATTTCAGTCAGATATGGATGATCTTGAGCTCTCAAGATCATCCATATCTGGGTCCCTTTCATTCCTTCTGTTTAGCCCCAAATCTCGCAGTTCTACCTTTTTTTTTTCCCTCCAAGGCATGGAATATCCCCATCTTTCCCGTACGTCCCTTAACATTGAGCTGTTCACCTTCTCTATGGTAGTGCCTAGGCTTTCCTCCCTTCTTCATTCAGCTCCGGGGTTGCCACCGGAACCCTTGGCGAACAAACATATCAAGGTTGTTGAGATAACCGGCGAGTACATTACTTGCATTGTTTTCTTGATACTTAAAATAAATTGGGATGTTTTTCTTGTAGTTACGTCCTACGTTTTATATCCGGAAGTTGATAATGCTTTAAGAAGACAAACATCAGATATACTGTATAGTAGAAACATACAACGGTCTTCTTTCGTCTCGTTGCTATCGGAAACAACGCCAATGTCTGTAGAGACCGCAAAATGTCGATCATATACTTTTATGAGCTGGAGTTCAATTTTATCATCTTCACCACTCACAGAGATGTTGTAATCAAACTGAATTTGGGGAGATGTAATATTGAAGAATACGCTTAGTCTATCACAAGCCTTCTCTTCATTCAAAGTCTTACTGTAATATGGGGTACATAGTCCATGAACAATTTCCAGATATCCATGTTGGCCTCTCTTCCTATTTCTGGACAAGAAGGTTGATTCTCAGATTGAGACAAAACTAGCAACAACTATTTTGCCTAGTAACACCATTCACAGGTTTTGTTGCTGTTCCCTGTGCGAATATGTTTGCCATTGCTGCAACTAAGAATAGGCAATCCATATTCAACAGACTTTTGAGTTACATTATCTGGAACAAGTTCTGGATCATTATTTATAGATCTTCTACATCGAAACAAGTTGCTATCATCAACTGACTAAGACCTTCCTTTTCTATTGTACAATTATGCGTTATTCCGGTCTTACTGTCTGGTCCTGGATTAAAGTATCTCATCATTTGCTGTCGACATCCGAACGAGTAGAATGATACTGATCAGCTCTTGGACAAAAATGCTTGACAGACGATTATTACAAATTGCTGCTTCTACACAATGATGTGTACATCCTTGTTTATCGCTGGAGTGGTAAAATATACCCAAAAGAGTTTCTGAAAGATTATTTATCCTGTCTCATGTGGTCTTGGATTAGTGTGCATGTGCACACCTCCGGATGTTGCCTCCTTCAGTACTTGCGAACTTTAGAACAAGATGAACAGAAGGTCTTGTAGGCGGGGCGGCTATCTATCCTTTGTGGTTTCTTACAGATCGTCTAAAGTTGCACATGTCACCTTCTGTGACAATCGACCATGAGTGCCCAGAGTATACGAGACAGTAGTATGTCGTCGTCCTGCATGGAACCAGTTACTGAACTTGTCGATGCAGCACCAAATGAGGAGAAGGAAGCGTTCTCACGAGAACAGGACTCAGTGAGTTCCCTCGAGAGTATTTATTCGCTACTTCCATTCATGTTTCCCGACAACCTCCGCATGTAAGTAGCTGACAAGTACCGAGGCAATATAAAGTCCACTTCGACGTGAAAGTTGACCGCAAGGTTTACACATTTACCCGAGCCTCACCAAGTTAAATTCGACCGACCTCACCGACCCACCAGCGCTATTTCAGTGATACCCGTCCGTCCGTCTGTCCGTCCATTAATCCGTCCATTGATCCGTCCGTCCAGTCCACATTGGAGAGGCAAAAGCAGTCGAGGAAAGGCGAGAAGCGTAACGGCCATTTATGAATGTTGGCGCGCGTGACAAGCCCGCGACGCCCGCCGACAGTTCTCGTCGCGGAGCTATCTTTTTCTCCCTCCTTCCTTCCGGACAGCTTAACTAACGTGAGATAACTACGGTAGCTTAACTAACGTTAGCTAACTACGGTACCGCACCATCGATCGATCGAGTGTTGAGCTTGTGTTTTCCTGGCAAGTTCAAGTGCAGATTTATGAGTACATTCTCTCCATTTCATGATAGTATCCTGAGCTGTTGAATGACACGTGCGACCATCGTGGTCACTAGATTCACGCATCGTCGTTTAAACCGGGATTCTCGTCGAAGAGCCCATTGCTTTGAAATATCATTGTCTCCGGCCCGAGACAAACGCTTGCACGTGTGAGACACAACTATAACTACGTATACTCCACGAGGATGTATCTACTGGGAACTTTCATGGTTACCTCTAATAAGTGACCGTAGTACTGTACTGCGGGATAAGGAGGAGTGCTTCCGGCGTGTGACAACCAAGCTCAAGCGAATTGGTGGGTGTGGACAGAGTACGTACGAGCCTGTACTTGGTAGTTACTTTTCCTTCACAAATCGTCTGAAATAGGTGACCACGTCCCTATGTGGTCCGCGTGCAGACTTTGGCTTGACTCGATGTTTTCTGGTATCATGTCACCGGCGAAATGTGATTTGGTGTGTTTACGGATGTGTTTTCACCGGTGATCCTAAAGTTTTTTTGAACTACTACAACAACTACAGTACCGAGGTTTTCTTCCTGCAATTTGCTGATCGGGCCTCGTAAATCTGGACATTGAATCGACAACTTCACTTTGGCATGCAGATCAGCAGGTTTGTAGCTTGGTTACTTTTTGGGACGTACGGATATAGAATGGCTCGTAGCCTCCTCTGCTGATGTACTTACTGGCCGTAGCCTTCCAGAGTCCGGAGGAGGGAGTTACTGAAGATGAAATCTCCTTCACTTGGAAATCTAGACTTCTAAGAATTAGACAACAACACAGACTCTGGAATTTTGGAGTTAGATTCTCTTCCATAAACTTCAGCGTCTTATTTTGCTGAATAACACTTTTCAATCTCCTACCTCTGACATCGACATAGTTCAACTCCGATTTCCTGGATATCACTATTGTAGCCGAGGCATATGCTGCTCAGAAGAATCTATATAGTGTCAAAGAACCCACACTCTCAACCGTGTCTACAGCCAACCATTTGGATTGGATTACGTGATGACTCAAGGACTACCATGACTTATGACTTATCAAGGTCGCAACACACAGACCGTCTTCCTTCAAGTGCGCGATCCCTCTCATTTGTAGCAATTCTTGCTGGAGAGTGGTTCAGTTCCTTCCACCGCCTTATCTTTGGAAGTTCACTCAAACTACAATACTAAGAGGACATGGGTTGATATTAATTCACTTCGGACCATTGTGTTCGTGAAACATGTTCTGTCAAACAAAGTTTAATCAAAGTTACTTGATAATAAATGATAATAGTGATTTTGTTGCATTCTAAAAGAAAAACATATTTATTTATAATCTTGGTTTGACAGGGTCTTCTTATTTTATTTACTCTGTATGCGGGGTTTACTTTCTAATCTTTGGAGGGACGTTGGAGTCACTACTATGCAACAAAACTTTTATCATTGTTCATTATTAAGCATCTTTAACAAACTATTTTTTATCATGAAAATATCGTGTAATATAGAATATATAATATTTTCCACCTTGGCTAAAATAGAGGATTGTTAGCCTCCGGTTGAAAAGTTTTCTAGTTGTAAGATTTAGGCATAATCCAACTATCTATGTGCGTAATATTAGTTACGAATGAGTCAAAAATGGATTATGTATATTTTATTTAGGAACAGAACTAGATTGGATATTCATTTTCAAATTTTTAATTTCTCATTACTTTGTGAGAGCAATCTTAATATTTATAATGCAAATATCTACTATACTAAGCAATAGATGACAGTGTAAATTTTTTTTAAAATAAATAAGGAGTTCAAATTATAAAAGCACAAATTCTAGTCATTTTGAAAATCTGTTCATATATATATATATATATATACATAGCTTAAATTTATTTTAAATAAAATTTATTCTTATATCTATTTACATAAATATTTTCATTCTCGTTTTTTTTACTTGGCTGGTTATTTTTAATGCAAAGACCATTATAATATAAAATATTTAAATATTAAGTAACCTTTATACTGATGTTATTGATATAGATGCTAGAAAAAATGGGCTATTATTTTTAATTTGATATGATATAATTATCTGAATATTTATCCATAGATAATATGAAATTAGGTTACTATTACTACTGTAGATTATCAAGTAATATTGAGATATTTAAGAAAGAAGCAAAGATTAATTAACTATGATTTTTGAAATTAGCAACTAGAGGAAATTTTGATTGAATAATTAAATTATTAAGAAATTACAAGAAGATCCATCTAACAAGGAGATAAATTTCAATTTTCAAGTTTGAATATAATATAATTTAGAAGTATTAAAAATTTTCAGTATTTTTTATAGGATAAGATTAAAAACCCTATTTATGTCAAATGAGGATAAACATGATTTAAAATAAGAACATTTCAAATTCACTATGTTACATCTAAATTTCTTTGGCATAAAACATACAAAGTTTTTCCATGATAATCAGTTTGTGTTATAATCATGACTTGAAAATCACTAAATTAGGAGTCAGTTCAAAATATATAATTTTTTGGTTATAAAAATATATTATTTAAAAATTTTCAATTTGCGTGTCTTAAAATCTCAAAAATTAAGAAATGAAATTTGAAATCTAAATAATTTAAGAGATAAAAAATTAAGAGCTGTGGTAATTAAAAAAAGCTCTTAGAAATGGCAGTATGAGGACATTGTTAATATATTCTTTTGTGTTAAATTTTAATAGTATCTTAATATGTTGAACTACTCCTTATGATAATTTGAAACTAAAAATTTGACTTGAAAATTTCTTATTTATAATATTTGAATCCTTTTCATGGATTTTAAAATTCTGGAGAAGTATAGATGATTGCAATTCAAAATCAATAGAGATAAACCTCTTCTAAGAAGCCTTCTCTTCAAAATATCATGATTAATATCCCATGTTTATCAAATGGATTTCTTATTTTTATATAACGAAAAAGTAATCAATATACAATACAATATGTAGCTGTAGTAATTCTTAATGGTCACATTATCAATCTGAAGTATGCAATTACCTGAATATTTGATTTTCTATTTAATTTTTGGTTTTTATTTGCTTGATTTACATTTAATTCCTCAAGTTCTTTGCTCAAAGATTACTAGTTATAATCTTTAATAAGGCTATGGATAGAAAAAAAATTCTGTATTATTCTTGTATTTCCAGGGGTTGATACAAATCCTTCTTATAAAACATGATTTCAAACATTTTAGAATATAGATAATTAAATTGCACTGTAGGTAAAGTTTTTATAGTTGAATTTAGACTAATTATGTATTGAAAATTTTCAATAATCTAAATAATACTATTACATATTTGATATAGATAGATAATGAGAATAACTTACTTGCATCAATGTACCACCATCATCATCAGTACTAAGCGGAAGAAGCGGAATTTGAGAGTCCGAAAAGAAAGGAACTTTAAAGAGCCCGAGATAGTGTATAGAGCAGGCAACCTATTCTACTCTATCGTCCTTCGCTTGAGTCTTTCTGAAACTGTCGGCTGCTGGTTGGAGAGGAGGGAAGAGAGAGGAAAGGAGGGCTCTCGTTAACATTGTTGGAAGATGTCGTCTACTGTCGGGAATATCATTCGGGATGTAGCAGATGAGATGAGATGAGATGAGATGAGAGCAGAACGAAGCACAAGATTGCATAATATATGTGGTCCCGGGAATGTCTGAAAGTCTATTACGTTTCGTGGAGAAGGCAACCGTAACCAGGGTCTTAAAAAGTACTGCGCCGAGGGATTGATTATTGTGTACAAGCAAGTTTCTTCATCGTCAGAAGACATTGCCCACGAGGCTCTGAATGCAACCTTCTTTCACTCGAAGGGATTCAGTTGCAAACTTATCTCAATCCAAAGGGAGTATATGCTTGCTTACTTGGAGTTCATGAAGAGGACGGGAACGCTGGTGATACTCAGTTGACACTCAACTGATATATTATAGAACCTCCTCCGCATATGACGAAAGGAGATGGAGTTTTAATGCAAAATATGGAACAGTTCTGCTGGTCGGGAGGCAAGGCTTTGATGGTTCGCTAACTCCTCGCATAGATTGTTGGTTTCGATACGATACGTGTTGTACTCATTGGGTTCCCCTCGGTGGTTGATGGTGGCCACAGCTGAGCAAATCAGGAGAGTCAGATCAGGAGAGTTTTGATCTCTCCTATAGTTACAGAACTGGCTAACGAGTCGAGAACAACCTGCCGGTCATATAACACTCTAGTGGATATATATTAGCTGTAGAAACAGTTACAGAAGTCCTCTTCTCATCGAGAGTTCATCTAACACTGGTATCATTGGCATCAGAGCCACAGTCCATCTGCGGCCACCCATACTTTACTAGACTTTACTGATACTCAGTCTATTAGTCTTCTTTTGAGTACCTCAAGCTTCTTTTTCTCGTTTCAAACTATCATCTTGAAGTTGAGGCTTTGTAGCTTTAATTTCTGACGTCAAAGCATTGTTAAGATGGAACTGTTCAAGACCAGTTGTTGAGTTCATATAAACTTGATCACAATTGAGCAGGGTCTAAATGAAGCTGTCGTTGAACAACTTCGGCATCTACTCTTGATCGCCGCCGGGAACTTCTCTAGTAGATGAATATCTGACCACAAACTTTGGACCAGAACTTTACAGAAAGCCAGAGAGCGGTATTCCTCCTCGAATAGGGCTGTTCTACCAAAAGCCATTGGTTAGGAATCATCTTGTGACCCGAATTTGGTCGAAGTGAGATGATGATCAGTCCTAGTTTCTTCAATAATTGTAGTTTATGAGTGGAGCCCTGGAGTTTGTGCGTAAAACCATGACCAGTTCAGCACTCGCTCCTACTTTTTCCGCTCTATGGATTCAGCTAGTAAACTTCCCATTCCTGTGAATCGTCACCGTAGCTTGTGTGGTGCTACGTACTTCCAATTGGCTCAGTCATCTGTGTAACAATTGTTCATTATTTTTTTCAGTCAGCAAAGACCTGAGAAATTGGAAGGGTTGACAGAAGGTCCTCGAGGTCGAGCTCGTTTCTGATGGCGAATCGTGCCGCTGAGGCCAGCAGCTCCTATAGTTTTAAGGTACGGGGATGCATAAAGTCCACATCTGGACCTTGGATTGTGAGAAGACCCCCAACCAAAAACTCTGGGCGAGGAGCGACATCTGTACTAAGAATGCCATCTCCTAGAGAACGCGAGAATAATAAAAAGAGAGAAAGAAGAAGAAGAGCTGTCGCAGCCCGGATTTTTGCAGGGTTGAGGCAACACGGTAACTACCGGCTACCAAAACACGCAGACCACAATGAGGTCTTGAAGGCTTTGTGCGCTGAAGCAGGATGGGTGGTGGAGGAAGATGGCACAATATACCGCCAGGTTTGTCAACTGTTGTTGTATCATCGCTACCATACGCCCATTTTCTCTTGTAGGAGAGTTCAGGATCAACTCTGAGACTCCTTTCTTACGTATAAAAGCTAGGACGGATGATAGATGATGTCGGGATGATTGAAAGCCTCTAACGTTGTATACAGCAGTCGTTCGATACTGTTGCTCCACCCACCCTTTGTATTGTTACCTGCGTTGTGCTAGCCGTACATGTTCTTGGATATCTATGTTGGTGACTCAAAGATCCAATTCGGTGAATTATGACAGTATTTTTCCAAATCTTCTGAGTATAGTTCATTGCCAAACAAACATATTGCCTCTAGTGAGGAACATTCCATCCTTTACATTCTAGGTGCGCGTAGGTTGTTTTGTTTCATCTAGCCTAATTGCAGCTAATCGGTAATATCAAGGCTTTGATGCATGTAAGAATTGGATTAGTTCACTAGTGTTTTCCAGGTTGTCCATCACCGTTGGTATTGTTGTCTGCTTGGTCTACAGTGTACTAACAGAAGCTCTGAAAGTTCACGTACGCAGGGAGATAAACTCCATGAACACACTCGGTTGGTGCAAGAGAGCGAAGTCATCAACGGTAATTGTACATGTGACACACAGGAGGCGGCTCTCGAGTCTGATGGGCCGGAGTCAGCGTTAGATCGCCTTAAGTCGGAGACGAGCACTCCTTCTTCATCCTGTAACCAGAGCGACGAGACCACTTGCTCTATAAGATCCAGAAGTAGAAATAGAAATAAACGTGGTCAACCATCACTGTCAGGCCATTGTGATTACGATCTGAATCTTAGCGGCAATGAAGACGTGGATGAACAGCATGACCGTATGGCCACGGAAACCGAAGAAGCCACTGCCGCCGGCGTCGTGAATCCGGCCCTTTCGGAAGCGGATAAGTTTAACCTGCAGAGAAATGCCGAGGATGGTGATACTAGTATCGAGTTCTCGACAAATCCAGATTCATTACTTTCTTGTGGACGAGCCTCGAGTGGGAAGTGTAGCCCAGAGACCTTCAGCGAAGAATTTCAAGTTTTTGCCGGTCTCTTGCCTGGACCCGCGAACTTCCTCACAGCAACTTTGGATGGCACTGTGGCTGATAAAGTCTCGGGGAGTTGCTGCTTTCCATTAACTGGCGACCTTAATTCACCGCCTTCCTCTGAAGGCGTCAAGTTCCCTTATTTCTCGACTTGTCTCAAAGAGACGGAGACTAACCCTGCCATTAAAAGAGAGTGGGATCATGATCAGATTAATCTTAAGCATGGTGGCGAGCACAATTACTCAAATCCCAGTGCTGCATGTAACCATTACCATGTTCGAAGTGGAGATGCCACTTCACCGTCAGATGCGCCACAGCTTGATCTCCTACCCGGTGGGGGTAAGTGCCAATACACCGCCTACGTACTTACTGCAGTTCCAAGCTCAATGATCTTCTATGCGCACGGGTCGGGCAGGTCAGGTAATTGATTTCATTCGTTTCTGCGTTGTTTTGTCGATATCGCAGCTCCAGGCGTGATGATTGATCCAACAGGTCCAGAAAGTATTGACGCGAGCCGCATCTCCTACAGCAGCGGCAGCGCTAGTAGCTATCCTCGATCTTTCCATGGTATGACTTTTATGATCATTATGTGCTGTAGACTTACTTAACGTTGTTTGGCAATGGTGTCCGTCTATTCGCCAAGGTGTCTCCACGTTTGCGTCTCACCTCTAGCGCCACCTGAATTCATCTGTTAGATATCTGTAAGTTCTCTACGGGTATTCGGAGGAGCAGCAATCATCACGAGCTGCTTTCTGCTTCAGCCTAGCTGGGGAGAGGCCGGAAATTTTTTTGGTAGTGTAGTGCATGCAGGCATCGTTTCAGACCATACATCCTCTAGTTACTAGCTCGAGAAGATAGCCTCGATAGGACCAATTGTCATTATGCCTACCGCGAGTCGTTGGGTTAACTTTGTAGGGATTCATTCGTCCCTGATGCCCTCCGTCAGCATTGTTTCAATGTTTGACGTCTTTCGAGCCTGATATGCTGTTGAAGGACGCAGTCTCAAGACGGCTGCAAACCACAGGCTTGGCAACTCTTTGTCTCTCGCGCAATGGAACAATTGACAGTTGTCCGAGTTGTCGTTTTGATGCAGCCCCTTTGACCGCTCCAATACACTTGTTAGAATTCCTGACAATCTCGTGCGCAATGTTGGTCTTCAACTTCGACCTACAGACGGTATCCCGCAGTCATCCGACCAGTTTCGGCTCAATGCTAAGTAGAAAGTTTCTGAACCTTTCTGTGTAGACTTGTATTAAGGAATTTCTTTACAGTGCATCAATTCAGATTATCTTTCAGGTAAGGCTGGATAGCTTTCTTTCGCCGGACAAGGACAACTGCCGATGGCGATACGTATACCTAGTTCGGAGTGCTTACCTCCATGCACTGTCTGGATCCGATGGAGGGCCGCATGCATTTTTCTGCTGGTGCCTTGTCTGATTGCAAGAAGTTTAGTGGACCAGTGTATGGCCATCTCCTATCGTATGGCCATTGCACTGCTATTTGCTTACATGTAGGATCTGACGCGTTTCCTGACTTAGCATTCGCCATCTTATTATAAGGATAACAGGGGGAGTTTCCCTAGATGGAAAAGGTATGGAGGTCTTGGCATATATGAGAGATCAATGCGCGGCAGTCTAGGATTCATTAACTGCCCGTGAAAGTTTCAGACCGTATGAGGATTCAGCTATCGATCCTGAGGTTGTCATAATTATACTCGGCTCGCCCAGGTCCGAGTTTAGATTCTTTCCCAAGTCTGAGTGAAATTAGATCTACCCTGGTCAGGTCAGTTAGATCGCACAATAAATCCCGATGCATGCTTGGCAAGAATACGTACGAAATGGAGCGCACTCCTGCGTACATAAGCTACTATCTTCTTTCTGTAACGCCTATGTTACATCGTTTTACTGTATTTTCAATTTTCATGAGTTAGTGGGACAGCATATCTTCCCTACGGCGCGCTCTCCTCTATCTTTCAGCAGCTGTTTACAAGGTCGTTAATCAGTGGCATCAGTGTAGGGTCTTGATCATGGGCATTCCTGATCAGAGTTAAAACATAGGCGATGGTGGAAGCTATCATAGCACTAGTAATAGCTCTGCAGACTGGGACCGGACTTGGTGCTCGTGGATGGAGATGTCCACTGATTGAGTTACCTGACCAGGGGCTATAGCTTAATTGTGAGATCAGATCTGAAGTAGGCACTGATTTGACACTAGGTCACTCATCTCTAGGCAAGAAGTGAAGAGATAACCGGCGGGATTTAGTTTATCACGGAGCCGTGAAAAGAATTGAGCGGCCTCGTACAAATGTTATATCCCCATAATCTTATTGTATTGCGTGCCCTAGAACTGTTTACGCGTAAATCGGTCACAATGATGGGCAAATAAGAGGTAGATTGAAACATGTATCTACGGATTGTTAGCGGTCAATACCAGGGAGATAGCCCTATTCACCCATATTCACTTGATCATAGATCAAGTGAATATGATAGTTCTTTTCTGTGATATACTTCTTTTCTCAGCTTCTCAGCAGCTGATCACGCTGGGAATATGTTCCTAGTCCTGACCTTCAGACTATCACTTTGCGGATGTTGCAACTTTTCGTGATATTTGTTAGATTCACGATACGTGATAACCCCAGGGGCCTATCCATGAACTGGATTCAAAGACGTGATCAACTAGAGTAGTTGTTTCTATGCATGTGTGGCGTCAAGATAGGTCTCGGCTGGCAGTCACTAATTGTTGAACGATGGATTAAAAGACGTGATCAACTAGAGTAGTTGTTTCTATGCATGCATGGCGTCAAGATAGGTCTCGGCTGGCAGTCACTAACCAGTGTCTGTGAGCTTCGTGACTCAGAGAGTCATCTGGTTCCACATCACTTGTAAATTACGCCCGGACGTGTCAACGAGTCCAGATAGGCGATATGAACCAAAATGGCATATGGGCACGAATTTGCGAAGGAAATGATGTTTTGTACAATGTTTCGACGTGTGCAGAGGAGCCCAAAAACTCAAATATGAGCGGCTTGCTTGTAATAAGCTCAGGAAACTATCTTCCTTTCCAGACGACCTCTGAGGGACAAGCTGCGCATTTGCGGCAGCAGCAATTTGCTATATCACCTCAACAGACACAGGTTTCAAAGGTTAGCAAATCTCAAGAGGAGCTACAGAATAAGGAGTTCCACAACTCAACCGCCGCTGGTGCATCTTCTGCAGGTCCTGACAAACGACATCTTTTCAATCTACGTAACAGATGTGCGCCGACGCCTGGACTCCAACAGATCAGACAGTTGCCTGATGATTATATCTCTTGGAACAGCATGACCAGCTTCGACTATGACCATGGGCGTCTGCCTCCAGCAAGTCCCAACGTAGCTTTAGAGCAGCAATGGCTTTCTCCTCTTACTGGAGCCGCTTCGATGCCATTCTTTAAGACTACCGTAAACAGCTGTCTTCCTGGGATCACTCCCCATTGCCAGAACAAACAACACCAGGCTGGACCGTTGCTACCGCCACCCATGGTTATGAAGCAGCAGTCCCCGCCAGCAGTCGATGCTTTATCGCTTACCCTTTGCACGTCTACAGGCTCGACGCATTCCACCAGTCCTAGCCCGGAATATCCCTTTTGCCTCATGAATCACCTTAACCTTTCCACCATTCCCCAAACTTGACAACTGTACTCTTCTTTCTAAATCCCCATCATCTTGTGGTTGCTATCTCTACTGATAGATCCAACACTTGTTGCGATCTGTGCCTGGTCATAGTCGGAGCTGGTCCATGGTCACTTTTGTTAGGGAAATTTTCTCTTCCCAGCTTTCCACCTCGTAGTAGCTAGACGTCAAGAAATTTGTTCTGCAACCTATTGTGAACTGTTGTACTCAGTCATGCATCAATCTGCTGGAATGTTTCACACTCATAAAGAAATGTGATTTTGATTTCATAGTTTGGGTCAAGTCGTGAGCTCCAGATGGGCCTGAGCATCTGCTCCAATTTCTCCCTGGGCATGGTTGAGACTGTCGCCTTTCTCATTTCAATTATATCGATCATCCGTCAAGCTTCAAAGTGTTCCATGTTTCTGAGTCAGTCACCAAGGTTTAGGCACTTCCAGATATTTTCTTTAATTATCTCAATATCTGTTTGCAACTTATATGTTGACACTAGAATTTGATTGAGTCAGATTACTCGATATCTCATTTACATACAGGATTCAAGCTCTAGAGATACGTCCTGTTGTGGTGTCACCCTGCTCTTTCAGTTTAAACATCTATTCCGAATGTGAGTGTCTTTTATTTTTCTAAGTTCCAAGTAGGAGTTATATCATACCATGTTTCTAGGGAGGTCAATTGTAACTTTGAATGTAATCTTCCTTCAAGTATAGCAGACATACTGCTACTAGTTGAGCATGCTTTCAAGCATCATATATCAGGCCTACCTCCTAGAATCTTTCAACAGATAGATCTCTCTCTTAAAGTTTGAGCAATTTGGTCACTGAATAAGTAAGAAGATGCTTGAAACGGTCAACTGTTTTTAGCAAATGAACATTTCCTCAATTACATAGAGCTGCATTAGTATTATTATCGATGTATTGATCTGATCTCCTATTGAAATAAGCGACTGCTAATCTGACAGTCGCTTATGATCTCCATACATATTAGGACTCCATGGTCCAGCATATCAAAAATTTCACATATTGTGAAACATCTCCTGCAAGATGTTTTTGTTGAACACTTCTTTCTTGTCTAGAAAATGCTAAATTATTGCGGTAGCATCATATATCAACCAGAATGGTAGCCACCTAATGTCATCTTCTCCTCCACAGAAAGCCCTACTTATCACGGGTTCCGTTCCCTGGGGGTCATCTTTGTCCTTAAAAGACTGAAGAGCACGGTGGCCACTCTCAAGTGTCCTACAAGTGCATAAATTTGCTCACTCGCCGTAGAGTATTGTCGGTACATAATACATGCGAAGTCAGGCATGAATAGAAATCCGTGACGATGGAGATTGCCACAATGAGTTCAGATATATAAACTAGGCGCGCGGTGGGGATGCATCTATACACCTAATATCCACATCCACTTAGTTTCCATACGTTATCGATTCGACCCAGTAGTGGAATCTGTGTCCTCGCGTTAACTCTATACCACAAGTGAAAGCCTGGGAGCTAGAATCAAAACTTGCTGGACATCGGTAAATAGGGAACTCGCATGAGTCTTGAGAGAACCCAAGGTATCAGAATGTGATGATTTACTGTAGATGACGAGCATAAACACGACGAGCTGTACCGTTTTAAAAGTTACAAGTTTGAAAAGAAATCAACTATAGCTTAGATGTTACTGCATTATATTGCAAAGGTTTCAGTCCTGTCATCCTTTAACCACCCACCAACACCATGTTACCCTCTTGCATGGTAGTTTCCCCTTGCGTTGAAATGCACACTGTGCTTTTTCGCATCGCGTTCCTCGGATAGGCGCGCTCCTTTCATTAGATGCTTTCAATGTGCTGTCCACATCTTGAATGGCATGTTATCCTCCTGGAATGTATAAATCTTCGCTTCTGTTTTACATCGATTTCAAACGTGTGTTTTTGGTCAATTCCCAGTTGCTCGATCTCCATAGTTTTGGTTTCTATCGGGCTCTGTCGTAATTGGGGGTTGGGTCTCCCGTTCTCCCAACAACTTCTGCTCCCAAGCTAAATCAGGAAAACAAAAGAGCTACAGTCAACGACGTGCAATACTGGCATTCGCTAACTAAGGTTGAGGTTCTGCAGCGACGTTTGAAGTGTTACTCCTCATTTAGCTACAACGCGTTACCCAGTACATGTGGAACGAGGTATACTCGAGAAGACACAACGAAGGTCTTCTGGTTTCAGTCCCCGACTCATGAGTGCAACATGTACCGTATGATCGCCATTCAGCTTTGATTCTACCATGTCTTTCCTTGATCGTAAATACCGCTCCTCACAGACCTGCAATCATTCATTTCCCTTGGGACTTCAACAATGAAGTTCTTGCATCAAAGGGAGGGCGGATATGCATGAAAGAGTTTCTCAATCGCCCAAACGCGAAATCTTGAGCAAACTGTAATCATAGCTGTAGGGACAGAAACGGGGCTCCCACTCTGCGTGTCGCGGTTCAGAAGTGGCGGCCAATGAGCCATGGTTAGAACTCCTGCAACGTAGTCATGTAATCCCGGTTCTAGAAAGACTAACTACCCTATGTGATTGAGTTTTCTCGCTAATTGATATTAAAAACACTTATTTAGATCCAAACCTGCAAGTATCATACTTAAATTAACCAACGTAATACATATTCAGTTCATGATTTCAACTGAGGAAAAAAGACGAACTTAAATAATCGAAAAATTTTCTTTTTAAATTCACGTATAGGGGTTGTCATTATCGAAGAGAATGCGACAATCATCTAGTAGTATAATCTATCTATTGCTAAAAAAGCCATTTTTATATTGAATTGCATATTTGAGTTTTTGAATTTAGATATTTGGTTTCTGTAGAGTGAAAGTTCAAGATAAACATAACTTTTTTACAAGGACTTATACTTACTACCTAGTTACGGTAACGTATTGATTGAGCTAGGAACGACTATAAAATAGTAATATTACTGAAGATGACTCTTCAAATACATGAGAGAAACATAGCGATCTTTCAGCGAGGATATCTATACATATGCAATAATGTATATAGAACTATACTTGTTAGACTTAATGCAGAGGAGCCATGAATAAGTTTAGCCGAGTAGTAAAAATAAAAGCCACCAACGAGAGAATTCGAGCGTAGAGAACATCTGGACATGCTCACCATCCTTGCTCACAATGGTCCAAAGTTACGAATTCAATAACCGAATTTATGGTAATCATTTGAAGTGATTGTACTTTAATCAATGAATCTAGATAGTACAGAAAAACTAGACCTTAGGAGATTTCAAAGTATACTTGGTATACTTGAAACCAATAGTCATCAAACTCGCATGGTGGTCTGAAGAAAGAGTGCGCAAAGAATCGAGGCAGGATGCAGCCAACGTTAAAGGAGGTAGCTGCAGTGATGCATGTCATGGCAGGCAACCAGTTTAAGCTCTACCACAGCTGAAAGAAAGCTCAACCTGTCCAGATCTACGAAATCGTACTTCGTGGTCCGTTTGAACTTCCGTTCAGTAATACCGTATAGTGGCACTAGTGAGTGGGCTTCATTCGTCAAATGTGATGGAATCGTGATTGTACCATAGTGATTTTAGAGATGATACTGAGTAAAACCTCCCAATAGTGACATACATCTGTACTGGCTATCGATGTCACTATTGAGAGGTTGTCACTAACCAGAGGAAAGTGCGCAGCCTCTTTCCCCATGAGTCTTGGTGATCTTGAATGTTCTGTAACTTTGGTGCCTGATCTACACCTCTTTTTCACACTCTCGCTATTTATCCGCATGAGTCTAGACATTCTTGAGCATTCTGGAACTTGGGTGCTATTTATCCTCATGAGTCTAGAAATTTCTTGAGTATTCTGGAACTTGGGTGCTATTTATCCGTGTGAGTCTAGAAATTTCTTGAGTATTCTGGAACTTGGGTGCCCGACTTACACACCTTTTTCCCACTCTGGCTATTTATCCGCGTGAGTTTTGACGTTCTTGAGCATTCTGGAACTTGGTGCCTGACCTACACACCTTTTTCCCACTCTCGCATTTTATCTGTTTGAGTCTCAACGTTCTTAAGCATTCTAGAACTTGGGTGCCCGACCCACACACCTTTCTCCCACTCTCTCTATTTTTCCTTTTGATTGTGCAGTGAGTGGTGTTGGGGTTACTGTATTGCTGAATTTGAATTTGATCATCTACAAGCATGTTGGTTAATGTCAAGAAGCGGAGGCATTTGGACTAGATGATGAAGTTGGAGGTTATCAATTTTTTTAGTCAACCTGGAGCCACCCATGAACAAGCTGCATCGCATTTTGTAGTGGCGTGTCCGACTGTGACCAAAATCTGGAAAGAGAGGGAACTCATTAAGCAGGTGGCATCTGATTCAAATTGAATTGGGTTGAAAAAAGTTTTGACATCAACTCGAGTGCAACTGCTTACCGATATGGTGCATCAATGGCATATGCGCATTGAGATTGATGCACCCCCGCTGAATGTGACTGGTGAGGTGCTCAAGAATAAGGCTTTATTTTTCAGAGACAAGATCTTGCAGTACTTTACCAATGTTTGAAACCATCAGACTCAGTTGCTCTGCAGGTATTTGTTACCCTGAATGGATGGCTTGAGAAGTATTTGAATCATGTCTCAACAACTAGCAAGAAGAAGTGTGGAGAACACAACAGCCTCAATCCGATGCAAGTTGAGAAGCGTTTGCATGAAAATCATGAAATGTTGAATGATGTCCCTCTTGAATACATTATCAACATTGATGAGTTAGCTCTACAGCATCACACCACATCATCAAGATCTTTCTGCACAGTCAATACGGATGGTCATGGTGTCAAGCGCAGCAAAGAACAAATCAAAGTGATTCTATGAGTTAGCACTTCAAGCGAGAAGTTTTGCACTCAAGTTATTACAAAGAGTGCACGTCCACATGCTTTGAAGAATATTCCAGATATAAGTAAGGCGTTTGGTATTATTTACAACCACCAAGCCAAAGCCTGGAAAGACACATCCTCATATATGCGCTTGCTGAAAACATACAACAAAATTACCAAGCAACACAACAACATCTTCTATATCCTCCATGATAACTGTTCATCACATGTTTGTGCGGATAAAATTTTTGATCCAACGGGTTCACAAGAAACACTCTTCAAGTATCAGAACCTATGCATCATTTTCTTCCCACTCAATGCCACTAGCGACTGTCAACCTCTTGATCAAGGTGTCATTTGCTCTTTCAAAGCGTGCTCTTGCGGTGCCCAACTGAACCATCTTCTTTCTGAGTATGAAATCTGGCAAACTAGTGAACGTGCACCCGCTTCTCAATTTCCGATCAACAACCATACGCACTTGCGCAATGTGCTTAGTTGGGTCAAATCAGGATCAGATGGTATCAAAGAGAACACTATTTGATGGTGTTTTGTCAAAGCAAATTGTCCTCCTTGTTGTTGTCCTTGTTGTCATTGCCAATCAGTATATTGATCACTCTGCACCTAGCTCTAATCAAGTTGTTGATGATTTAGTGATAATGCTGAGAGAAATTAGACTGGAGGAATCTTTCTTGGCATCATTGGGTCTTGATGACAAAATTTTTGAAAAGGTTGTTGAAGCACTCATTGAAGTGGATGCACTTGATGCTACAGCTAACGATGAGGTTGACGACAATAACATTGTCCTGTTTGTTCTTGAACAGCACAACCAAATGCAGAATTCCAGAAATATTGATGATGATGATGTTGAGGAGATCCCACCTTTGATAAGCATTGAGCAAGCAAATCGTGCCATCACAGATTTAATCAACTTTCTCTCTCTCAAATCATTGCTTTCTCCAAAACTTCAAAGCAACCTGCTTTCCAACCTTCAAAAAGCTAGTTGGCCGTTGATTCATCAACAGAAATTTGAGAAAAATAGGTTGTTGAAACAATCCATGTTACCAATATATTTTACCTTGGACCAACCACAATAACCTTAGTCAATGAAGAGAACTATCAGGATTTGAAGTTTCATAAAAATGCCACATTTATCTGTTGCTACATTCCCCTTTCACACAACCCATAATAGCGCTCTTGAAATACAGATAGGATGTTACCTCCATATTTACACTATAGAACTGGCACTATTGGTATCATCATATCACTATTGCACAATTGTGACGTACAGTTATTATTGGGCATATTTACTAGGTCTAGACTAATTGTTCTAGGGTTCTTGGTCACTAAAGAGAGGATGTTACTCATACAAGGTGGCACTATTTGGAGGTTTTACTCTGTAACATGTTTTAGGTCCGCCTTTCAATTTAGGAGAATAGATAACCAATTGAGAATAAGAGAAGCTTTGGATAGGTTCTCTAGATCGTAAGAAAATACAATAAATTTAACAATTTAACAATGTAAATAAATTTCATTTCTTTTTAGTTCTAGTTTGCATTGCTCAAAACTCCTCTAAAACTTTGTTCTCTTAAGCTTAAGCTTAAGATCTATGAAAACCTTGTTCAAAGATAGAGATAATAATTAGTGAGCGTGAATGGCTAAAGATTTGACTCTTTTACCTCTTCAATACTTATGCATGTACAACCTCAAAACCTCAAGCCTATTATATATATGTTAGCAAATGAAGTAATCTTGATAAACATTGATACAATATAATGCAATTTTAATAGATAATAGTATGGATATATAAAAAATAGCTATAAAATGAAACATTTAAATATCATGTTATAGATTTTTCAACTTCCATGCAATAAACTTGACCAATTACAACGCTAAATTTTTTGAAAAATTAGATTGATTAAGAAAATGCCAAAGCTCAATTGAACCAATTAGGTAGTATTATTAGAATAGTATTATTAATTCTAATAGTTTTGAGAGTCTAATAGTGTAGATTATGGTAGTTCAAATCATTGATAATAAAATTTATGAAGTAGATTAGTGCTTTTGTTGCAACTATGAAGAGTACTTCACTAATCATTGTTGAAGGAAAGAAAGGATCAACTTTTTCACTCTTAATATGATGTTGCTTACTATTGGACATGGGTAGAAAAGTCAGAGGAATTTTATAGTTGCACCTCTATATTAATATAAGAGTTCAAGGACTTACAATAATAATTAAATTGAGTAGCACATAAGTTACTAGAAATTCTAGAAGATACTCTAGATATTACTTAGCAACTTTCATGAAGAAATATTTAGAAGGTACCTATAATTGACTAGATTAAACTTTATTAGATTTATAAAGTACTCAAGAACCTTACTAGGCTGAAAAGGGTTGGCAAACCGTCTTAGGATTTGACTAACTTGGCTACGAATTTCACTATTTTAGGAAGTAAATGGCTAATTTTGCTAAGAAGCCACGTTTTACTTACCTTAAGTATAAAACATAGTTATTTGCTACCTTTGGTATTTAAATTTCACTCCATTTAGTTCTTGGTTTGTCTCTTCTCTTCCATATTCTCTATTTGTTCTCATGCATTGTGATTCTAGTCTTCAATATTGGTTTTAGCTCAAGAATTGGATGGATAGAGGATATGGTCATCTTGAAAAACCACTTTCAAATCATTGAGATTTTTACATATGTGATATGTAAGTACTATTTTTGTCAGCTTACAATCTCTTGTTTTAGTTATTCTCTCTTAGATACTATCCTTCTTTCATATGAACTTTTAGTATGTCAAGTATCATTTATTGTGAAGGGTAGATGTGGATTACATACATTTTGACTTACAAATTAATTTCTATTCATTTAAATATTGATGTGAATGATAAATTTTATGAATAATTATCTGATACATATGGAGTAGGTCAGTCAACAAAACTCCAATACCCAATAAGATCAATTGAGTAGATTATTGAGAGCTCTTCTAGTTCTAACTAGATTGAGAGTTTTATGCACACAATGTTTAGAGAATTACATATCAATACAATTTCCATATGAGATTTGAGCTTTTGTTATAGAATTGAAGTGGACTCTCTCTATGATATGTTTGAAAGAAGGAAAAAACTTGATTTTTGTTCTTAATCCATTACTTCTCAAGTGTTGTACAAGTGACTCAAATTTTGACTTGAATTTTCCCTTATGATAGGTGAAAGAAGGAAATGGCTTTTCTTTTTTGGAAAATTAGACAAACACAAGGGAAATTGCTCTCTAATTACTTTGCATCAAGAAGAATAGAATAAATGTAAAGAACAAAAGTCATAGCTTAAGTAGCTATGAACAGGTTTTACACCAAGAGATGTGACTCATAGGACATTTTTAAAATTATGAACATATACAACCCAAATCTAAAAGCCAATAGAAGCACAATTGCCTAGATATTAATCCTACGCACTATATTCTATACACACAGATTAGTAAATTGTCAATTGATTATAGATTCTTACACTCGTGCTCAATTGGGAATATTTGAATCATCTTAATCCTAATGTACCAATATGTTTTTTGTCCAGTCTTTGAACATTCCTTCAGTAAGGACATCAGCACACCTATCTTCAAAAGGCAAATAGGAAATGTTTAATTTCTGCATAGAGTAATTGATGCAATAATATTGGATATCAATGAAGCCTACCAATGGAGGAGGTTGCAAATTTTGTGATACATTGAGTAGGTTTGGCCTTGCAGATGATAGAGCTCATTCTACCTCAGTACCAAGAGTGCTATCTGGATATGATCTATTACACTTCTTTTGTCCAAGAGCTCAAAAGTTAATCTATACCATGAAGGAAAAGGAAGATAGATAGAAGGAAGAGTTAGAGATGAGCATGAACCTCTACAAGGAGTAGGAAAGGAAAGTGAATGCAATTCTATAGGAAAAATACCAAGTGAAGAGGCAGAACACTTCACTTATAGTATATCACAGCCGATACAAAGAATCATTCAGATGCTACAAGGAGATGTACAAATACTTTGGCTAGAGCAAAAAAGAAGCAGCAAGGATTCAAAGAGCGACTGAAGATGAAGAAGTAGGGAGTATTTAGGGAGAATTAGTGACCGCCAAGATCAGGGTGTTCACTTTACAAGTAAAGATGTCCAAATACCAAAATGAGGTGGTTGGTCAACTAGAGAACCTAGCTTAAGAATTAAAGAAGTAAAAGGATGAGAGTGTAGCTAATCAAATGCAAATGTTTGAGGAGGTCCAGATCATGAACATTGACTTGGAGGAAGAGAATGTGAAGATCGTCAAGCAATTGGAGGTAGCTCAGGATCGGTTTGTCAAAATGGTGGAGGAAGTAGCTCAAGGGAAGGTAATGAAGACAAAGTTGCATGAGTTAAAGTCCAGAAGCTCGAGTGGAACACTTACAAAGAAGATTAGATGGACAAGCTAGTTGTTAGACTTAGAGAACACACAAATATGAAGTTCAATGAGACCTAAGATAAAAAATTTTTAGAAATAGTAGGTTATAAGGAGTGGTCCGAGCTCCCTATTAGATTTGTAAAAGCAAAGAGAGTTCTTCATAATAGTACTTCAGGCCAAAGACACTTCATTGAAAGAAGTCCTTCATAGTTGTAGGATCTTTGGAGCAGGGAGCAGTCCAAAGCCTTTGTAGTTGTAAACTTTTATAGATGTAACCTTTGGAGTAGAGGGTCCAAAGGATACAAACTTGTAAGTTATTTTTGTGGAAGAATAGATGCTTTCCTTGACACATGTAAGGCATCTAATTAACTTACCAAAAAAATAGATAGAATTTTCAGTGTATAAGGAGGATGAGCCAAGAAGATCTTTGGCTTCCCTCAACTGTCAGATTTATTAAGCTTATAGAGCAAGAAGAAACTATTTAAGATTTCAACCCCATGTAAATAATTCATTCAGTTCTTTGACTACGGATAAAGCAAAAGAGCAAAAATCTCTTTGTCACTTTTGCAAAAATTCCGAGTTTTGATTGTATGTCCTTGGTGAATAGTGGTGAGGAACTAATATCCCAACGTGTAGCAGATCCCCTTGTTTTAGTTTCAGCACTAGGGTTGGGATTGGAAATGCTATTCTGTGTTATCCATAAGGGAATTTGTTTATAATAGATGTTGCAATTGGAGCAGCAGGAAGATTCTAAAAGTCAACCCGAACAAGCTACGGGACAATTTGTAAAATTGAACAAGATGTCTCCAGATTTGCATTCTAAATCGATATTCGAGATTCCTCCTAATTATCTCGTCAACTTTTACGATAATGACTTTACTCATTTAATGACTCCCGTACTCATTTCCTGAAAATACGCAATCGAAACCCCCTTACTCGTCGACTACTAGTCATTCAGCTCCTCGGAGTAAGTGGTGGTTAAGAACATGGATAGATTTAGATTTGGAAGGGTTTGAACACACCTTCTAAAGTTCTAGTAGACCACCCATGAAAAGTTTTACAGAAGCGAGAATCAAGCACAATTGTTAACAGAACCACAGACCTCTATGCAAGTAAAGCATGAGTTATATTGTGGTTCCTATTTTCGTCTTGTCAAAGCTTGCCTAAACATTCCGAAAGTCTAAGAAAACTTCTAGATGATAGATAAGTATAGATGATGTTGTTTGGAGGTTCGTATTTCCTCGTGAGGTACTTAGTTAAGTGTGTGGGTGAACATTTCTAAAGTTGCTTAGACCAAGACCTTTTTGCGTGATAGAATATTGATTAGACAGTGCTTGCAACGCTCTTATCATTGTCACCTTATTTTAGACCGTATAATACTGTTTACATGACAAAAGACGAGACAGCCATTTGCTGCTCACCCAATATGGCTTACTTAGTTTACGGCATACGTAGTTTTGAGCATACTCAATGTACTAATGACCTTGTTAATTCATTTCCTTTCCAATACAATCAACCTGGAAGAATTGTATTGTAAGTTCTAAGAACATCTAGTCCAAAGGGAAATATTTACATCCTTGAGTGAACGGACCCCTCACTATCATGAGCCTTTTAACCTAAAGCTACGTTGAGACACTCCTCATAATCCCTACATTTCAATAAAACCGGAGGAAAACAAATACAGAACAATGCCAACCAATTACGGACTGTAAGCATCTTCTTAATGCAACAATTAACTACCGCATCACGTACATGAACCGCTATTTAGTATGCTATTTTCATTGTCTTGCATGTGTTTCTTAATTTTCGTTTTGAGAATCGATGTTTTCACACCTTTGATATATATAATGAAACAATCAATTAGCACACCCCCTTTAGAAAATTTCCACACCCAATTTTGAAAATTTACACACAAAGATCCAACATCAAGATCTTCTAGATAACCCACTTTCAACTCTTGCTCTATGATCTTGATGCTGGATGCAATACCCACCAGATTTAAAGCGAACTACTAGAAAGTCTATATTTGGTATCCCAACTCTACCTGGGGAGAGGATGGCATGCACAACAATTTGCAGCAATGACTATAGTATTATTCCCTATTGAGTTGGACCAGGTGTTAGTCCATTTAGTAGACGATGCAATGGGAAAAAGGAGACCGCGCGCGTAGTGAACACGGAGGATGGGAAGACCCCATCAAGCCGTACAAGGGAGAGATGAAAAAGGTAAAATGGGGCTAGGCCCCAATGCATATTTAGTAGACGATGCAATTGAGGATGAAACTCTTTATTTAAGAAAAAATATGATAATGAGATGCAGATCTCATAATATTAGGATGCTATCATTGCTAACTCCCGCTTATAAAGGCAGTAAACCATGTATCAATTTTACAAGCAGTCCCATCGCTTGTTACCGTTTGACTGTTAGAATCTTACGGTTGCTCCAATATATTTAATATAGATGAAAAGAGAACTAGTTTAATCTATATCTGTAGGGAAAGGCGTAGGGGATGGCGACGGCGTAGGATAATAATAAGGATGGAAAGATAACAATATGGATGGGAAGAAGCTCAAACTGAGTACCTCTTGCGACTTATCTAACATTTATATTATAATTAGTGTGCCAATATACAGTGCACCTTATACAGTACTCAACAGTTACTTACTTCATGAAATGCTTTTACTGTAGGATAACACACAATTTCTAGCAGAAGGGCGTATCCTGGCCTTCATACGGCCAGCACAAAACGTAATCTTTGCATGACTTGTATTGCAAAGATTGATGCTTCTTTAGCTAATCAATCTTCATTCTTACATACTGCTCTTCACTTCAGGCTCTTGGTTTACGGGGATATCTTCTCCGAACAGCGTTCTGAAAACCTCCTGATGAGCATTGAGGTTGTAGCAAAACCATGACAGATGACCTTCATTTGTTAGTTCGTACAACCGAACAAGTTCTGGTGCATTGTCTCTCACCCACCTCTGCAGTCCAATCGGTACAAGATTGTCTTCCATTCCCTGGACAATGATCATGGTACGAAAGTCAGTGCTAAGGTAGATAGCAATTAAACATGCTTCGCAGATAATGAGGTGTATAAACATGATGGAATTTTGACAGATCATGATTCTTGTACTTGGTGATGCAACCAAGATTAACCAAGATTCTCCCGTGGAACCGTAGAAAAGATTAACTGTGCACCATATTAGAAAAGTGTAAGCCAGTTCAATTTGCTACCAGGATGTCGGATGACACAAGACTATGATGACTTCAAGCTCACGAGTCTGTCATACAGAGAAAATGCAGGCAGATGCTATGCAAGGGGTGAGCAAGAACTTCTTGCCTGCCAAATATGAATAGTTCCCTTATAAACGTTTGCAACATCTTGAGGCTCAAAACCCCAGTCTGCGTTGAATAGCTTAATGTCTTTGGCCATTCCAAACCCCTTGTTCCATGTCATTGACTCCAAATTGTCCCTGCAGTCAGACAGCTTGTCTAATGAGATAACGATATAATGCTGATTAGGACTACTGCTAAACTATCAGTCCTCGGGTAGATGTTTATATATACTCAATTGAGCTAAAAGCGAGTCCGACTCTGTAATCGATTCTGTAAACAGAACAAGGCATATAACTCAGTGCAGGTCGAGGTCTTTTAATGAATGAATAGAGGTTAATAGTACAGCATTGATTTACTGCAGTAGATATTCCATCCATAATGTTAAAGTACATCAACTCCAGACTTCAAACGCAAGTCGGGATATACGAACATTGGAGCTTGTTGGAAATCAACTCTAGCATTCCGTAAAATTATATCAGTGTCAGGGAAAACAACTGCTCACTAGCAAGAACTGTCTTTCTATGTAATTCATGCAAATTCATCTTCTTTAATCACAAATAGATGCAACCCTTTCCTCCGACTCATGTGAAAATGTATATGATTATCAAAGACGAAGGTTCTTCCTGTAAAACATCGCAAATCTATATATCAGTCCGTGCAATTTACGGCTACCTTACTTGAAAAGGACACTTCTCAAGAACAAAAGGAGGTTAAGTCAACCTGATTAAACCGGCGGCATTGCTTTCAACTTGCAGATGCTGCTTATCAGGTGCAGAAAGTGTCAGCTGAAGTCGATGCAGCCAATGAATTCCTGGCTTAACAAAGTGCTGTACATAGAGGCGAAGTACCCAGCTAGGAATATGGCGTCCTATACCAAAAATAAACTTGTTGTTTGAAGTAAGACCGCTCCACATAAGGGTTCGTTCTTCTTCAGTTATACCCTGTATAGTTCCAGTCATCAGCCGCGGTCAGACAAATTGCCCAATAGATTATGCTGGTGGTAAGCAGAACTTTATCAGTAATAAGGTATATTGCGACTATTTGAAGAGGACTCATCTAAGCTCTTTAAAACAAGTTTGATATACGCTCAGCTCATGCTTTTAAGTTACGTTGAAGTCATCCCGTCACCTTAACGTGAAACTACGACCCCAACACACCATAACTCGAGCAAGGAACTCCAGAATTTGATCAATTCTGAGTTCGCAGTTTCACATCCCGGTGACAGGATGACGTAAACCGTATATAAAACTTGCTTCGAAAGGAATAGTTTGCATAAGTCCTCGTATTTATTTCACTACAAATATATCACTGAAGAAACTCTCTTGTGAGAAAGCTAGTATAATCGATTTACAGCCCGAGTGATGCTCTAGTTCCTACACCTGGTTTGACTACACAAAACTACATTGTTTCAAGATAGTAATGTTTGAAAGGCAGTTGGGTTCTTATTAGAAGCGGATCTCAACCTTGGAGTCATAGTTTGGCGGCTACATGAAGTTATAAACAATTTACCTTCCAGTAATAATTGCCGACAGGAGCCCACAGTCCTATACCAGCAATTCGATGAGGAATATATCGTGCACTACCCCAACAAAAAGCTCCGCCACCAGAATATCCCAACAGCCAGAATTTCTCTCCCATGCATAAGGTGTCTGCAACCTCTTCAATATCATGTGCTGTTGACTGAATTGTTTGTTCTTGATGACTGTCACTTCTGCCGTATCCAGGTCTATCTATTGCCACAATCTTCAGTCCATATGCTTTCAGTAATGCATCCGATACCCCTGCAACATAAATAGGTCTTGTTAACTCCACCTGGTACACAGCAAGACCGTTAGCTACTCACACTGTATAGCATTGTCGACTTCAACTGAGTTACAAGAAGTCGTTTATCTTGGAATGGATCCAGACCATAACTTTGGCATAGTGTTTGTAAAAGCAAGGGGCCAAATTGAAGTGCTTGTAGAAGGACCTTCAAGTATAGCAGAACTACAAAAGTGACACGATCAAAACTTTTCAAAGCGATTAGACTACTGCAGCAAACACACATCCTAGTTACCTCGATCCGAATATTGAAACACAGAGACTATGTTTGGACGTTTGATCCCACAGGAGGTATTAATATACTAGTCCTTTATCCACTTTATCCAAACTGAGCTTGGGCTCAACCCGAGCTATCTCGACTCTGTGGCTTCTACATTGACAAACTGTGTGTAGACACATAACAACCTCCAGCTAGTTTACACTCGTGCAGGGCCAAATTGGTAAAGACTTTCCCTGGAGAATCCCAAGAAACAAGATGTGGAAGGGAGTTCGGACACTTCAACTCTCACAGAAAGGAAACGGTGTCACTTAAACTCTCACCCGCAGTACAACGATGAAATGTGAAAAATCGGATGCTTTTCACCCTATGACTTGTATAGTGGATGGATTCAATACACACTGAAAATTCAAGGAGCTACGCACTCACTATCATATCTAAATGAATAAAAAAGCTATTCAACAGTCACAAGTGTGAAAAAGCTCAAGTTCCTAATCTGCAAGACCCACTCGCTTATAACTTTAGGATAAGCATGGAGAATTCCAAAAGATGCCAGATAAGAACGCTTCCAGAGCCCATCATCTACTATAAGACCGAGAAATTTCAAACCCAGAATCTTCTCCATATACTCATTTTGCCACATTGCACAACAAAGGGATTCGACCCATTGCAAATGAAAACTGTCCCACCAGCTCAATTATGAACATAACATGGTCTTTCAGAGAGACACACTATTTGTTCCTTACCTGGCATCCCGGCGAGACGAGAGGAACCTAGACCATGAACCACCATCAATTGGCGCTTGGCTTCTTCACCAGGTACTCCTTGCTCACGATAGCAAATTCGCCTCCCATTTCCCAGCCTCACAAACTTCAGCCCGTCAGCCTCCTCCAGTAGCCCCATACTGTTACCGTGGAGAACCACTACACCCGGATTCTTCGCTCTTGCAAGAAAGCACTGTCGTTGAAGCACAATGCTCAGCGGCATTTAAATATCTTCCTCGACAAAACTAGCATAATTCAACACTGTCTTTCATCCGTGCAACGGAGTGGCGTCTCGAGGAATCGATCACCGTTTCCGAAAATCCAGCCGCTCACGGTGCGTACAGTACACGCTGCTGTGAGTTGCAGTTCTCCTTCCGGTTCTCATGACATGACGTCCACATCAACTCAATGATTGACATGTCACTCGGCCGACACATAGCTCCTCTATTCCTTCATCCACATAAAAATTGGACGCTTCTGCAGTCGACGAGATTCTCGTTCACCTGGACACGCACATCCACTCGTGTTGACTGATTTTTGTCGTCTTCTCCGATCAGTGTCGTCAAAGCTCGCGTCAGTTGGATATGCACACTATAGGTCCGTGTACTGGTTGTTTTAGGTCTTGGACCTCTCGCTCTTTTGGCAATAGTTCTTTAATCCACATTCTTAGCCGATATCTTCAACATATGATACGTGGGATACATTCGTGTTCATGGTGAACGTTCATAGAGATAGCAAGATTCTTACGACGACTCTGGGTTAGACTAAATGGACAGATAAGAGAAGATAGCTACGAGAACTGACTTTCATATCGGGTAGTGATGACTTAAGAGTGCTGGTACCTCAAGTCACGTCGACTCACATTGACATCGAAGTGACCCTTCAGAGCTTCATGTTGATAGGGCCGTAAGGCGAGAGAGCTCAACTTGTTGGATCACATTGCTCCTTGTTCGATAAAGGTTCGGAAAGTGAAGCAAGTGTCCGAGCAAATCACATGTGTGGAATGATGATCTATCTGTGTTTGGAAACAGTGGTTTTAATGACTCATGAGGGATGGTCCAGTGTGTTGCTTTCAGCTCTTTTGGCCGTCTATATCTATATCGTTTCTTTGTATGACCTGCTTGGAATCATCGCCACTACTTCCGCTAAGTCACTCACGCAATGTATTATTTCTAGGACATTGACGAAGAGCATCTCGTCAATTTGCTGTTTCATGACTGTTACCATACAGAAGCTGCTTTCATTTTCGGAGACGTTAAACGAAGTGGCTTACGAAAGAGAAACTTTAAAAGGGAGCGTGTTCGAGTTTGCAAATTTGCACATTTCATATTTCGAGAGAGTGAGTAAATTGGCGACAAAGGAACCGTTGATCTGCATGTAAGTTCTTGGACCAGGGGTGTAAAAGGTTATCCCTTGACTTGTTTAACTTCGGATTACTCATAAACAACGATGTGTTATGTGCTTCTCCCGCTAACATAGCTAAGAGGTGCGTCTTGAGCTTCAATTGCAAATGAAATTTTTCGAGCATCCGAAATGCAAAAACGGTTGCGTTCCGAGTGCTTCACATGAAACCACATGAAAATACTAAATTCTATCGCATTGGAAATTTGTGGGGCAATTGGAGCCATAGCGTGTTTTTCTGCTATAGTATTGAATGAGATCACTTTCGAGAAACGGGGTTTTCTGGACTCTACGGGTTGAGGTATGTGATATTGGAATTACTTCTTTGGTTCATATCGTCGAACCCACCTGATTTCTCGTGTGTTTGTTGAGTGTTCTCGCAAGTACGAGTGCTACATTTGTTTTGTTCATATCGTCGAACCCACCTGATTTCTCGTGTGTTTGTTGATTGTTCTCGCAAGTACGAGTGCTACGATTTTGTGATTGTAAAAATGGCGGAGTCTGTGGGAATTATTAATAGAGAGAAGCTCCATTGGCCCACTTGGAAATTTTGCTTGCAAATGTTCATACAGGGTTAGGGACTATGGAATCTCGTGATAGAGGAGGAAACAAAACAGATTGTGACGGTCAATAATGCAACATCAGAAGTTATACATGCGACATGGACATGTAAATTATTTCAAGCACTCCATTACATCACGTTGTTCGTTTCATTGTTGATGATAGATCATTTTCGGGATCTCACTTTGCCCAAATTATTTCAAGCATTCCATTACATCACGTTGTTTGTTTCATTGTTGATGATAGATCACCTTCGGGATCTCACTTCGCCCAAAATGGCTTGGGATGTTCTGGCCAATTTGTTTCAGTTTGGAACAAAACCTAAGAAATTGTAATTCCTACATCAATTCAACACACCTAAGAAAAGGTCAATGTGCATTAACAATTAAGTTAACCACATGAAGGGGTTGGTGGATCAACTTGCTTATGTGAAGGTTGTAATTGATTTGATAGTACTAATAAGAGGTACGCAATCTTTCTAGTTTCATCTCCTCTTCTATGATAGGCTCCCATAGTTCTTGTTCCATAAGGAGTTTCCATACAATTTTGTCATTGGGTTGCACAAACTTGTTTTGGTTAATACTTTTATTGTTCGTGCACTATGCTTAACAAGAAGCACACCAAGTTTATTGGGCTGAAGTTGTTTCATGTGCATTGTATATGATGAATTGCACACCAACATATGCAGTTTACTCACACACACACACACCTTTGGAGGTATTTATAAGCAATAAGCCTAACTATTCCTTCTACAAGGTCATTGGTTGTATTTTTTATGTACACATTCTTGATGAGAAGCGTAAGAAGTAGATCCAAAGGCTAAGAAATATATTTTTCCTTGGATATGTTCTAGATTCCAAAGGGTATAGATGTTATAGTCATTCAACACATAAGTTCTATGTTACCAAGGATGTTATCTGTGATGAACTTGCTTCTTGGTTTGTGTTAGCTCCCACTGTTTGGTTTTCTATACCATCTATTGAGAGGCCAAGGAGTATCACTTCCATTGTTGTTTCCTTTGTATCTACTAGGGCACCTGAGATGTCATTCAATCTATACCGCAATCAGATAGTTCAAGACGTTGTGCCTCTACAATGTATCTCCATCTGATGGAATTGTTACTAGTGAGGATGATGGACCCATCTTCAAACATGTGCTTGCATCTACACACAATACATGTGTGTATGCAAGATGTCATCTTTGTGAATATGCCTACTACATGAGAACCAATGCAAGCGGAGGTGATCAGTCATGTACCAAGACAGTCTCAATGGGTAAAACACCCTATTAGGCATTTTTTGCATGAAGTTTTTCTTGTTTCTTGTTTCTTGTTTCTTGTTTTTCTTGTTTGTTGTTCTTGTTGTTCTTGAAGTTTCCTTACACGTCATGTATATATGACTATTGTTCTACAATAGCATGAACCAACCACCCTGGGAAAGGCTCTACAACACAAATAGTAGGTTGTTGCTCTCTACCACCAACGCACATGGGAGTTTGTAGATCTACATTCTGATCATAAGGCTATTGGTTGTAGATGGATCTTTTGTATCAAACATAATTCTGATGGCTCTATGATCAAGTACAAGGCATGCTTGGTGGCAAAAGGTTATGCTCTGTAGTTTGGCATGGACTATGATGGGACATTTAGTCATATTGCCAAGATGGCAACCATTCATATAGTAGTTTCATTTGCAATTCAACAAGGATGGTAGTTACACCATATGGACTTCAAGAACACATTTCTCAATGGAAATCTTGAGCAGGAATTTTACATGGTGCAGCCACTTGGTTTTTAGGACCCACAATTTCCATCTCAAGTTTGCAAGCTACAGAAATTGTTCTATGGCTTGAACCAAGCACCTAGGGCTTGGTATTCAAAGATTACTTCCTTCTTGGTAGCTTGCAAGTTTATTATTTGTCCTTCTTATCCTACCTTGTATGTTGTAAGGGAAGCATATCAAGAGCTGATTATCACAATCTATTTAGATTATGTCATTATCATTGGTAGTTGTGAGAAGCTATTGTCTCATCTTAAGGAGTACTTAAAGGCCTAATTTGAGATGCAAGATAGCCTTAGACATTTCTTAGGTGTGTAGTTTATTAGGGATAGATAATATGTGGCTTGTCCAACCTCAATATGCCACTAACATGTTAAATAGATTTGGCCTACTAGAGTGTAAGTCTATGACTACACCTTTGAAGTAGAACCAACACTTGGGTATTGATGATAGTGAGTTGCTCATTGATCCCCATAGAGATAGGCAGATGGTTAGTACTCTCATCTATTTGACTATCACTAAACATGACCTTAGTTATGCAGTTGTATTTGTCAACCAGTTTATGCAATCACCGTGCAAACATCACTTTGAGGTTGTAAAGCATATTTTTAGATATGTGAAGTTCCCTTTGTAGTTGGCCTTCACTACACATTTGGCGGATCATTGGTGCTACATGATTATATCAATGCAGATTGGGCATGGAGTGTCCTTGAAAAGAGATCTACTTCAAGGTACACATTTGGACTTGGGAGTACCATTGTGAGTTGGACTTCTAAGAAGCAAAAAACTATAACTCTATCTTCCATTGAGGCAAAAATATCGTGGAGCCACCAATGTTATTTTTGAGACTATTTGTCTTTGGAGTTTGCCTTTTGATATTGGTATGGATTAGTATTTCCTATTGTGTTAAACATAGATAACATGAGTAGCATCAAGTTAGCTAGTAATCATGTGTTTCATCCTAGGACTAAGCACATTGTGGTGCACTATCACTTTGTTAAGGATAAATTTTTGGCAGGCCAAACTAAGCCTAACTTTGTTGGCAAAGATGAGTAGATTGCTGATATTTTCACCAAAGCTTTATCTAGAGATAAGTTTGAGGCTTTCAAACTATGCCTTGGTACATAGGACATTGAGTTGAGCTTGAAGTAGAATGTTGATGCTATCCCAAGCTCATAGTGACTTAGTTAATAATTTAGTTCTCACTATATAGTTATATTAGGGTATAATATATAGGCCTATATACCATATTGTTATACATGAGTTCCACTTGACTCCTAAACTTATATATATCCGCCTACTACTATTTTAGTTTTTCTATCATGTGGATTTTGACTAGTTTGCTTTTGGACATATGGGCCTTTGCTTATGGACATGTAGGCATACCTTGTCCTTCACTCATTCAAGGAAAATTTGTCCTCCTTTCTTTGCCCTTTCACGCGATGCCTTAACTCTTTTCAAGCTTTTCTTTGCTTCTCTGTTCTTTCCTTCTTCCACTTTGCCTTTGTCTTTCCTATTTGAGTTGACTTGTCCCTTCCCGTGCAGGGCGGATGTTTCTTGCTCCCCACTCATATTATTAACTAACCTCTGCTTGTCTATTTCTCACTGATGTGTCCTAGATTTTCTCTCTACAAATGAATGTTTGTGACTTCAAGGATCCATCAGGTATGTCTCTTTTTCTTCCCTCCTCTTACTCAGGTGGATTCTTTACTTTCTTGCCTGATCCTCATTATGTGGTTGAGACTCCTGCGCTTATTTTTGTGCCTGCACTTTCTTTCCACACTTCCATTTTGGTTCTTCTGTTTTCTTGACATTCCCACTACTTATGAGCGGCACTTTGGAGAGCAACCAAGTTTTCCTTGACACTCATGAGGTTTTGAGCAGAAATTCACTACAAGGGGTTTGGCACTGAGTGAGGTGCTGATGAAGTTGAAGGTGTTTTTGTGGAGGTTGACTATGGCCACTTTTTGCATCCCTTTGCTGTTAAGTGTCTCAAGACTCAAGCATCCATAGCGCTTGTTTCAATATACTTTATATCTTGTCCTCTTTTGCTTTGCTCTCATTACACCATTACACTTCAACCTGTTTTTGCAACCACACCATCCAATAACTCTTGTATTGTTCTACTCCTCTATTTCCCAACTGATTCCCTCCCTTGTATGTTTCCTTTGCTCTTGGACTGATTCTTGGTTTGACCTCTCACTTTTATAGTATTCCTACCCAACTCCAACCCACATTTTTATCTTTATCATTCACTCACTGCTTACTGGTGTGCTATTACAAAACATCTCCTATTTCTTGCAATTTTTTGCATAGATGTTCTTGATTTCACATTGCTTACTAGTCGGTTAGCCATATCTTTTTCTCAATTTTTTTCAGTTATGCTTACTGGTGTGCTATTACAAAACATCTCCTATTTCTTGCAATTTTTTGCATAGATGTTCTTGATTTCACATTGCTTACTAGTCGGTTAGCCATATCTTTTTCTCAATTTTTTTCAGTTATGCCTTTGCTGCAGGTTACATTTGAGGCATTCTACCTTAGGGATTTATCACTATTCTAGCATTGTGAATCATGTACATATTGCTTATCTTTCATTTGTGTTTCATGGATTTTGGATAACCAGTTCCCAGAATGGCTTTTGCTCACACACACACACACACACACACACACACACATATATATATATATAAGAGGAATACCTTCTCTCCATTCATTCTAGCTCATCTTTCTTGTGCAATCTCTCTCTTCATCAGATGTGAATGGTCTTTGTGTGTTTGTCCAATCCTTGTCTTCTTTGACAATGTTTAGAGATTTGTTCTATGCTCCAAGCTCCAAGCTCCAAGCTTCTTTTGAGCCCATAGAACTTGCTAGAAGGGTAATTTTGGCTAATATCTTGATCTATGTGGAGATTGCTAGAGCAGCAAAAAATGTCTCTTGATTATGTTTGATGCTTTGAATGAGTTTGTCCCAAACAAATATGTATCATGAGCAACAAGATTTCTCACTACTAACTGGAGAATCTATCAATCTTTGCTCTAGGCATCCTATTGTAATACTTTGAGGACAAGAGAAGAGAGAAAACACAAATTTCACACTCAATCATCTGATGCCCCAAAGGAGCACCTTCTCTTTATTATATAGACAAAGAGGATCAACTCCAAGGAAGCTCCACCATAGGATTAGGCACATAGATAGGTGGCATGTCAGTGAGCTCTACCCTTGGATTACTTATTGGGATGGGTGAAATGTTGTTCTTGCTCTTATCTGGTTGGTCAAACAATCTTTTATCAAAGGGAATATTTTAGGGAATCTTCTTGTAGGAATCTCAAAAACATGTGGATGAGGTACCATTGGAAAGCTCTTGATGAGACAAAGCAATGGGAAGGGAAGGCCAGCCCATCCTTTATTGGGGGGAGGGGTGTGAGCACATTTTCAAGGCCTAATTCATCCGTTTAGGCCTCCAAAATTGCCTTCAAAGATTTCAAGCAAATTGTGGTTCCTACTCTATTCGTAGAAGTCCCCTTTTGATGAAACCTCTTTCTGATTTATTTAGTCCTTCATGTATAACATCCTTTTAGACGTTACTAAACCAGTTCTCACCTTTAAATCATATGTCTAGCTATTGGTTCTAAGGTTTTCACGTCTATTTCAGTTTTTGCCCTATTAGTAGAAGTACTCTTTTGGTGATACTTCTATCTAATCTATTTTTTTCATCATGTATAAAATCATTCCAAATGTTACCAAATGTTCCAAATTTCACATTGAGATCATATGGTTAGCTCTTGGTATTACACCTATCCAAGAGGGACCATGGTGATACTTCCAAGAGCACGCTTTATGGAATAGAGGATTACATGATGGGCATCCAACGATGAGGTTGTTGACCTGCAACAAGGTGCATATTATGTGAGAAAACAAGTTGTAGAATGAATCAATTAACCTTGACAGAACCCTTGATTGGGATTATATACTATAGAATCAAGTGAACTGAAGAGTGTGCTAACATATTGCTCATGTAACTCATGTAGCTCATGGAACTCATGTAAATAGTATCCATGAATAGTAACTTGTGTGAACAATAAAAAATTGCCTCATTATATTTCTAGCACCTCCTCTTAAATAGGAATTTTGTAATTTTCTATTATCTATAACTCCTAGTGCATTTTATAACTCTTAGTGCATGACAAAACCTTGTATGCAGTTCTCTAGTCAATCCCTTAGTAAAAATGTTTGTAGTATTATCTCTGTTGTCCACTCGTGAAACATAGATCTCCTGTCTTCCACCTTTTCTTTGACAAGTGGTATCTCATATCTATGGGCTTTGTTGGAATAACAAGATCAATTTTGTTGTTATTGTCACAATACAGCTTCATTGTTTCTCAAAGAAAACCTAGGTCACTTAACAAGCACTTATGCCATACTGCTTCTATTGCTGCCTTTGACAAGGCCATGTATTCAGCTTAAGTGTTGGATAAAGAAACAGAAGCTTGTCTTTTGCTTGACCAACAGACAGCTGCATTGCAGAAGATAATGTTGGATAAAGAAACAGAAGCTTGCTATAAGCTTGACCAATAGACAGCTGCATTATAGAAGTTAAAATAGTATCCTCTTGTAGATCATCTTGTGTCTTGATCTCCTCCCCAATCTAATTTGGACTATCCATGAATGGGAGTACTAGATGCACTGTAAGTTAGGCCCTATGAAAATGCTCCTTGAATGTAACATAAAATCTGTTTGTCAGCCTTCCAATGGTTCAGGCTAGGATTTGCTATATTCTTGACAACTGAACTGACAGCATAAGCCAGATCAGGCCTGGTGCTGGCCATAGCCCACATCAAACTCCCCACTACAGATTGGTAAGGTACTGTTTTCATATACTCTCTCTCTTGATCAGTTTTTGGACAATCCTGAAGACTTAATCTCACTCCTGATTCTACATGATTGTAAACAAGTTTACAGTCTTGCATATGAAAATGAGTAAGAATCTCTCTTAAATATCTCTCTTGAGATAGACTGATATTTCTTTATTTTTTGTCTCTTGTGACTTGCAACTAAAGACAATGACTAATCTCTCCTAGACCAATCATCTCAAAACCATGTTTAAGAGACTCTTGGACAAAGAGAAGAAGAGAAAGATTATTGCTGGCAAGGATGCAGTCATCTACATAAAGAGATAAGATGACAAAATGAGAACCAAAATGGAAGATATAGAGATTAGAATCAGCACCAGAGCGCTCAAATCCCAAACCTAGTAAAAACTGATCAAACTTGTGATACCACTGTTTGGCGTACTGTTTGAGACCATACAAAGCCTTGTAGAGTTGTTAAACCAATGGCCCTTATTTAATGATTGTTGTTGGATGTGTTGGTTAGGAGACAGCAAGCCAAGAGGGATGTTCATGTGGATTTTTGCAATCAATGTGCCATTGAGAAAAGCTATTTTGACATCAAATTTCCAAATTATTCTAAGTTGAGTAAGCAAGTAGCATGCAAATTGTTGTCAATTTGATAACATGAGAGTAGATCTCTATGTAGTCAATACCTGGAACTTGAGAGAAACCATGAGCAAAAAGTCTAGCCTTGTACCTTTGGATCAAGCCTTGTGCATAGTATTTCTTCTTACAAATCCACTTATAGGTGATTGCCTTACGACCTGCTAGTAACTCAATGATGACCAATGTTTGATTGTTCTCTATGGACTGAAGCTCATCTTGAATAGCCTCAAACCATTTAATGGAACCAGGTCTATAAATAGTAGCTTCATAAGTGTTAGGATCAGGGCCAAATGCAAAATAATGCACGCTTAGTGCATTAGCAGACTCCAGTAGTGCACCATATTTTTGAACTGGAGTGAAAACCCTGGTGCCTTGACGTATAAAAGGTGTTGGATAGCATCTAGAGAAGGTAGAGGTTTTGGCCTCCTAGTGTAAAAAATTGTAGAGAAAATGAGTTCTAGAATAAATCAATTGTAGAAGATCATGAGGACCTATAGATACCTCAAAGCAAAACAATCCAAAGAATTGCGTGGATATGTCAATTAGTATCATTTACTAGAAAAAAAACACCGGAGCAATTGCCTATTTGGTTTAGGTCCTGCATTCCTTCCTTGGCCAAGATGTTTCTAGAGAATTTAAACTGAATTTTTTCAATAAGCTTTTCATGTTAGCAGTCTCCTAGAAGGTAAGGATTGTAATGAAGAAGGTAATGGAGAAGGAATTGTTGGAGTTGTAAGATTGTGGAGAGGAGATGATTGAGTAGGAGTTGGTGGGGATGGATTGTGGGTAGATTGAGAACTAGAAATAGGAGAGGGAATGAAAATTTTTGGATCACATATGAAATCTAGTTGAACATCCTGAGTGTCAAAACATTGTTTATGTTCATGAGCATAGGTATGTTCTTGAAACTGAACATCTCTTGACAAAAAAATGGAGTTATCATATACTTTTTGTAGTCTACAAGCTTTGCTATCCTGATCATAACCAATGAAGATACACTTGGAAGACTTAAAATCAAGTTTAGATCTGGAAGAAGATAAAACATGTGCATAAGCAATGCACCTAAAAATGTGAAGTAGGGATAGATTAGGTTTATAACCAAACCAAAGTTGGAAGGGTGTGACTTCAGAGGAGATGGCTTTGGTAGGACTTTGATTTTGCAAAAAGTTGGCAATGTGTAGTTCCTCTTCCTAGTAAGGCTTTGGAAGTTTAGACTCAAATAACATAGTGCGGACTGCTTCTACCAATGTTCTGTTCTTTCTCTTAGAAACACCATTTTGTTGAGGAGTATGTGGAGTGCTGAACTAGCACATGATACCTTTGCCTTTGCAAAAAAGATGAAAATCTGCAGAGTTGTATTCACTACCATTGTCTGAGCGTAACACCTGAACCTTCTGATTTGAGTTGAGTCTTTGCATAGGTCACGTATTATTGAAAACAAGTAAAAACTTCATGTTTGAACTTGAGTAGATACAAGCATGTGTACCTTGTGTACTCATAAATGAAGGTCACAAAGTATTTGTAACCAATGCAGGTAGCAGAAGAGATGAGACCACAAACATCAGAATGGACAAGACCCAATAGAACAATGGCTCTAGTAGCTCCTTCTTGAGGTAAGGGAATTTGAGTTTGCTTTCCATGAAGATAAGTTAAGCAAACAAGAAACAAATTAGGATGGATCCGATCCATCCCAACAACCAAATCTTTGTCTTGTAGAAGTTGAAGTTGATTCTTGCTGATGTGCCCAAGTTGTCGATGCCATAGGGAAGTAATAGCAAAAGATGTGTCCTTGGTTGGAATAGAGATTGTAGCAGCTAGAGATGGTTGAGATTGAGTTGATGTAGAGATTGTAGCATCTTGAGGTTGCTCAATGGACTCTCCTAAAAGCCAAAAGTTATCCAATCTAGGACAAGATGCAATCAGATTCTGCAGATCATCATTAAGGAAAATGTTGGTTTCCTTTAACTGAAATGATCCATGTGACTTGATCGACTGAAGTGTTGAATAGAGATTCTTGTTCAGCAAAGGAACATGTAGAACATCTTCTAGCACATACGACTTCCTTGAACAAGCAAGCTTAACAAGAACTGCCCCATGGCCTAGAATAGCAATGTTGGAACCATCAGCCAAGTAAACTTGTCTAGGTGGTGAATATGCTTCATAGACAAGGAAACAAGTTCATTAGTAGGTCATGAGCTGAGAAGAAACAGTGTCAATGTACCATCTCTTGTCTTGAGTGACTGAAGAAACAACATCAACATTGTACAAAGAGAGGTGAGTTGTAGAAGCATTGGAGTGATGGTGTTCCTTGCCTCCTTTCTCCCTTGCATCAACAATGCGCTTGTGACAGTCTTTGATGTGATGTCCTTTCTTTGAGCAGTAGTGACAGATGATAGAAGGTCTGAAGGAATTTCCTCCAAAAGATGGAGAGAAATAACTATGATTCTGACTGGAAGGTCTGCTGAAAGAGTTCTGGCCAGAAAATCTACTGAAAGAGTTCTGACCATAAGGTCTATTGAAAGATTTTTCTGACCGAAAAAACCATGAGATTCATTTTTCTAGCTCCCCTTGCCTTTTACCATTGTTTTTGTAAGAAGATGTAGAGCCTTGTGTGACTGCTAGAGCAATTGTTTACTCTACAAGGCCTTCATACTTCATACTAATCTCTTCTTGAACAAGAAGAGCAATGTCGTAAGAGATGTAGTGCCTTTTTTGTTTGCAATGATTGCAGAAAATACTTGAAACTAGAAGGCATAGATCTCATCAAATGAAGCTTAGCCTATTGTTCATTAATTGGGTTGTTCACCGCAACTAATTGGGCAAGGACTCCTCAAAATTGGTAATGTGCTTTGCTACATTGGTGCATTCATACATTTTCAAATTCATCAAAGTGTCCAATAGGTACATGATTGTGACATCATCATTACCTTCATACATGGTGGTTAAATCCATCCATGTTCTGCTTGCCAACATGTGGCCACTGATGGTACGAACAAATTCATGAGTTAATGCTGAATTGATTGCTTCAAGAGCAACAAGATTTCTATCCTCCCAATCAAGTAGAATAGTAACTGAAGTGGGCTTGACTTTAGTTCAATCAATAACTGTAAAAACTGATGCCATCTTCAATTTGAGTGCAAGACAATGTTTCCAAGATTGGAAATAATTTCCATTAAATTTAACAAAAGTAGAGTCAAATTGTATAGTTGGAGTAGCAAATATAGCACCAATAGGAGCACTAGGACTAACACCAACAGAAGCAAGAGCACCAACACCAACAATAGGACCAACACCAACAAAAGTAGGAGCACCAACACCAACACAAACAACAGGACCAACACCATCACTAGTAGGAGTAGGAGCACCAACACAAACAACAGACATAATGATTTGATTCACAAAAGAAGGTGGAGAATTTCTCTCCCAAAATCCAAACTAACACAAGATACAAGAGAAAAATCTCTCCTAAAACCCAAAGGAAGAGACACTCTTCAGAGGAGGAAACTCTTTGCATACACAAGTGTGTAAGAAAATTAGAACTCTCAAAATTTTGAAATTGTGTGCTAAGGCGTCCCTTAGCAGCTAAAGAAGAAATTCTATGGCTTTTAGCTCTGATACCATGTGAGAAAACAAGTTGTAGAATGAATCAATTAACCTTGAAAGAACTCCTGATTGGGATTATATAGACACAAAGATTAGAATCAAGTGAAATGAAGGGTGTGCTAACATAATGCTCATGTAATTGTTAGACTTGTAATGAGCCATGTTAGCACACCCTTCTGATCTTTTGAGTCTGGACTCTTTATGTATATAATCCCAATCCAAGAGGTTCTTCAAGGTTAATTGATTACATACTACTCATTTCATATTCTCACATGGTATCAAAGCTCTAAGTTTCAGAATTCCTTTTAGCTACTAGGGGACACCTTAGCACACACAAATTTTGAAATTTTGAGAGACCTAAGTTTTACATATTATTGTATCTCAAAAAACAAGAGTCCCTTGTTCCTCCTTTGAAGAGTGTCTCTTTCTTTGGGTTTTAGGAGAGAATTTTCTCTTATATCCTCTGTTAGACTCCTTTGTTAGTTTGGGTTTTGGGAGAGAAATTCTCCACTATCCTCTATGAATCAAATCATCATGTTTGCTATTGGTGTTGGTGTTGGTGTTGGTGTTGGTGCTCCTTCTCTTGCTGGTGTTGGTGCTCCTATAGGTGCAATATTTGCTATTCTAACCATATGATTTGACTTCAATGGCAATTATTTCCAATCTTGGAAACATTGTCTTGCTCTCAAATTGAAGGTGGCTTCAATTTTTACAATTGTTGATGGTATTGAAGTTAAGCCCACCTCAACTGCTACTCTACCTGATTGGAGGCATAGGAATCTAGTTGCTCTTGAAGTTATCAATTCAGCATTAGCTCCTAAGTTTGTTCCTACCATCAGCAGGCACATGTTTGCAAGCAAAGCATGGATAGATTTAACAACCATGTACAGAGGTACCAATGATGTTACAATCATGTACCTATTGGATACTTTGATGAATTTGAAGATGCATGAAGGCACCAGTGTAGCAAAGCACATTACCAATTTTTGAGAAGTCCTCATCCAGTTAGCTGCTATGAACAACCCAATCAATGACCAGCATGCTAAGCTCGATTTGATGAGATCTATGTCTTCTAATTTCAAGTATTTTTTGCAATCATTGTGAACATAGAAGGCACTACATCTCTTTGATGTCATTACTCTCCTTCTTCAAGAAGAGATCAGTATGAAGTACAAAGGTCTTGTAAAGCAAACAACTACTCTAGCAATCACACAAGGCTCTACATCTTCTTATAGAAACAAAGGTAAAGGCAAGATGAGCTGGAAGAATGAATCTCATGGTTTTTTTGGTCATAACTCTCTCAACAGACCTTCTGGTCAGACCTCTTTTACTAGATTTTTTGGTCAGAATCCTTCCCCTAGTCAAAACTCTTTCAGCAAACCTTTCGGTCAGAATCAGAGTTATTTCTCTCCATCTTTTGGAGGAAATTCTTTCAAACCTTCTATCATTTGTCACTATCACTCAAAGAAGGGACTGTGAGCCGGCCTGTCTCTCACTCAAGATGAACCTCTGATGGCTATTATGGTGCGCACCATGGACTAAGAAGGCAAGACACCCCAACTCCATCATACTCCTCCAAGGCTAACACTCCAAGACTCAAGGCATTGCTCACTAGAGAACTCAATGAGAGAGAGATAGTTGCAAATGAAAGGATGATAAATACCTCCTCATCCCTTGTTTATATACTTGTGAAATAGTTACGTACCAAAGTTACTAATTATTGGAGTAACTCAAGTTACTAGGCTAAAAGTCAAGTAAAGTCAAAAAGTAGAAAGGAATATCCATTCATATAGGCATATTCCCCTAAGCATGTGGTCTTATCTTGACCCAACCACTAAGTCAAGGATTCCTTCACATTGGCTATCCTTGGACTATAGAAGAATCCAAAACAAAAAGGCTTGCGAGCCCAAGAGTTCTCAACTCTTTCCTCAAAGCCAAACACCTAGGAATAATACCAAGTCAACACACTAAAATCCAAAATAATGGTGCTCATCTTTTCTACTTCCTCTAAAGTAAGGTCCCTTCTATCTTAGCTATGACTAAATTTAGCTAACCATGACTAATACAGAACCATCCTTTATCTCTATATAAATAATATCTCTTAAGTCCTTGTAATACCAAGCTAAATATCACAATACCATACACATGCACAAATGTGTGTTACAGGACATCACATCAAAGACTATTGCAAGTGAATTGTTGTGCAAGCGAGAAAGGGGGCAAGGAACACAATCACTCAATGCTTCTACAACTCACCTCTCTTTGTACAATGTTGATGTTGTTCCTTCAGTCACTCCTGACAAGAGATGGTACATCAACACAATTTCTTCTCAACACATGACCTACAAATGAACCTATTTCTTGGTCTATGAAGCATACTCACCACCTAGACAAGTTTACTTGGCTGATGGTTCCAACATTGCTATTCTAGGCCATGGGACAGTTGCAGTTAAGCTTGCTTGTTCAAGGAAGTCCTACATGCTAGAAGATGTTCTACATGTTCCTTTGCTGAACAAGAATCTCTATTCAGCACTTCAGTTGAGCAAGTCATATGGATCATTTCTGTAAAAGGAAACCAGCATTTTCCTTTATGATGATCTGTAGAATCTGATTGCAACCTGTCCTAGATTGGATAACTTTTGGCTTTTGGGGGAGTCCATTGAGCAACCTCAAGATGCTACAATCTCTACATCAACTCAGTCTCAGCAATCTCAATCTAATGCAATCCCTATTCCAACCAAGGACACATCTTTTGCTACTTCCTTATGGCATCAACAACTTAGGCACATCAGCAAGAATCAACTTCAACTTCTACAAGACAAAGATTGGTTGCTGGGATGGATTGGATCCATCCTAATTTGTTTCTTGTTTTCTCACCTTGTCTTCATGACAAGTAAACTCCAATTCCCTTACTTAAGGAAGGAGCTACTAGAGCCATTGTTCCATTGGCTTTCATCCATTCTGATGTTTGTGGTCCCATCTCTTTTGCTACCTACGCTAGTTACAGATACTTTGTGACCTTCATTGATGATTACACAAGGTACACATTCTTATATCTGCTCAAATTCAAACATGAAGTTTTACTTACTTTCAAGAATACGTGACCTATGTAGAGACTCAACTCAATCAGAAGGTTTGGGTGTTGTGTTCAAACAATGGTGGTGAATACAACTCTGCAAATTTTCATCTTTTTTGCAAAGGCAAAGGTATCATGCGCAAATTCAGCACTTCATATACTCCTCAGCAAAATGGTGTTGTTGAGAGAAAGAATAGAACATTGGTGGAAGCAGTCTGCACTATGTTATTTGAGTTTGGACTCCCCAAGCCTTACTGGGGAGAGACACTACACACTGCCAAATTTTTTGCAAAATCAAAGTCCTACCAAAGCCATCTCCTCCTAAGTCACACCCTCCCAACTTTGGTTTGGTTATAAACCTAATCTATCCCTACTTTGCATTTTTGGTTGCATTGCTTATGCACATGTTCCATCTTCTTCCAGATCTAAACTCAATTCTAAGTCTTCCAAGTGTATCTTCCTTGGTTATGATCAGGATAGTAAAGCTTATAGACTACAAAAAATATTTGATAACTATATTTTTTTATCAAGAGATGTTCAGTTTCAAGAACTTACCTATGCTCATGGACATAAATAGTGTTTTGACACTCAGGATGTTCAACTGGATTTCATTGGTGATCCAACAATTCTCATTCCCTCTCCTACTTCTAGTTCTCAGCTCTACAAGACTTTGTAAGGTCTCAAACAGTCTGCTCGACAATGGTATCACAAGTTTGATCACTTTTTACTAGGTTTGGGATTTCAGCGCTCTGGAGCTGATTCTAATCTCTATATCTTCCATTCTGGTTCTCATTTTGTTATCTTACTTCTTTATGTAGATGATTGCATCCTTCCCAGCAACAACCTTTCTCTTCTCCTCTCTGTCAAAGAGTCTCTTAAATAGGGTTTTGAGATGACTGATCTAGGAGAGATTAGTCATTGTCTTCAATTGCAAGTCACAAGAGACAAAAAAACAAAGAAAGATCAGTCTATCTCAAGAGAGATATTTAAGAGAGATTCTTACTTGTTTTCATATGCAAGATTGTAAACCTATTTACAATCTTATAGAGTCAGGAGTGAGATTAAGTCTTCAGGATTGTCCAAAAAATGATCAAGAGAGAGAATATATGAAAATAGTACCTTACCAATCTACAATGGGGAGTTTGATGTGGGCCATGGTCAGCACTAGGCCTGATCTGGCTTATGCTGTCAGTTCACTTGCCAAGTATATGGCAAATCCTGGCCAAGCATTGGAAGGTTATCAAAATGATCTTCTGGTACATTCAAGGTACATTGTCACATGGCCTAACTTACAATGCATCTAGCGCTTAAGCCATACTGCTTTGGTTGCTGCCTTTGACAAGGCCATGTATTCAGCTTCAGTGATGGATAAAAAAAACAGAAGCTTGCCTTTTGCTTGACCAACAGACAGCTGCATTACAAAAGATAAAGCACAATCCTCCTGTAGATCGTCTTGTGTCTTGATGTCCTCCTCAATCAGAGTCACAATACCCATAAATGGGAGTACTAGATGCACTGGAAGTTATGCCCTGTGACAATGTACCTTGAATGTACCATAAGATCCTTTTGATAACCTTCCAATGGTTCAGGCCAGGATTTGCCATATACTTGGCAACTGAACTGACAGCATAACCCAGATCAGGCCTAGTGCTGACCATGGCCCACATCAAACTCCCCACTACAGATTGGTAAGGTACTGTTTTCATATACTCTCTCTTGATCAGTTTTTGGACAATCCTGAAGACTTAATCTCACTCTTGACTCTACAAGATTGTAAACAGGTTTACAATCTTGCATATGAAAACAAGTAAGAATCTCTCTTAAATATCTCTCTTGAGATAGACTGATCTTTCTTTGTTTTTTGTCTCTTGTGACTTGCAATTGAAGACAATGACTAATCTCCCCCAGATCAGTCATCTCAAAACCCTATTTAAGAGACTCTTTGACAGAGAGGAGAAGAGAAAGGTTGTTGCTGGGAAGGATGCAATCATCTACATAAAGAGGTAAGATAACAAAATGAGAACCAGAATGGAGGATATAGAGATTAGAATCAGCTCCAGAGCGCTGAAATCCCAAACCTAGTAAAAAGTGATCAAACTTGTGATACCACTGTCGTGCAGACTGTTTGAGCCCATACAAAGCCTTGTAGAGCTGTAAAACCAATTGCCCTTGTTTAGTGGCTTGTTGCTGCTTGTGCTGGTCAGGAGTCAGCAAGCCAAGAGGAATATGCATGTAGATTCTTAGTCAATGTGCCATTGAGAAAAGTTGTTTTGACATCAAGAGCATGCACTTCCAAATCATTCTGAGCTAAGTAAGCAAGTAGCACACAAATTGTTGTCAATTTGACAACAGGAGAGTAGGTCTTTGTGTAGTCAATACCTAGAACTTGAGAGAAACCATGAGCAACAAGTCTAGCTTTGTACCTTTGGATCAAACCTTGTGCATAGTGTTTCTTCTTAAAAATCCACTTACAAGTGAATGCCTTGTGACCTGCTCGTAACTCAGTGATGACCCATGTTTGATTTTTCTCTGTGGACTGAAGCTCATCTTGAATAGCCTCAAACCATTTACTTGAATTAGGTCCTGCAATAGCAGCTTCATAAGTGTTGGGATCAGGGTCAGATGCAGAGTAATGCATTAGCAGACTCCAACAATGCATCATATTTTTGAACTAGAGTGCAAACCCTATTGCCTTGATGTACAAAAGGTGCTTGGATAGCATCTGGAGAAGGTAGAGGTTGTGGCCTTCTAGAGTAAACAATGATAGAGGATCTTGAGGACCTGTGTGGAGTGCCAGAACTAGAAGGTAAGGATTCTAGTGAAGAAGGTAATGGAGAAGGAATTGTTGGAGCTATAAGATTGTGGAAAGGAGGTGACTGCAAAGGAGTTGGTGGGGATAGACTATGGGTAGATTGAGAACTAGAAGCAAGAGACGGAATGAAAATTGTCAGATCATAGATGAAATCCAGTTGAACATCTTGAGTGTTAGAACACTGTTTATGTTCATGAGCGTAGGTATGTTCTTGAAACTAAACAGAAAAATGGAGTTATCATATATTTTCCGTAGTCTATAAGCTTTACTATCCTGATCATCACCAAGGAAGATACACTTAGAAGACTTAGAATCAAGTTTAGATCTGGAAGAAGATGGAACATGTGCATAAGCAATGCAACCAAAAATGCAAAGTAGGGATAGATTAGGTTTAGAACCAAACCATAGTTGGAAGGGTGTGACTTTGGAAGAGATGGCTTTGGTAGGACTTCGATTTTGCAGAAATTTGACAGTGTGTAGTGCCTCTCCCCAGTTAGGCTTGGGGAGTCCAGACTCAAATAACATAGTGTGGATTGCTTCCACCAATGTTCTCTTCTTTCTCATATCAACACTATTTTGCTGAGGAGTATGTGGAGTGCTGAACTGGTGCATGATACCTTTGCCTTTGCAGAAAAGATGAAAATCTGTAGAGTTATATTCACCACCATTGTCTGAGCGCAGCATCCAAACCTTCTGATTGAGTTGAGTCTCTACATAGGTCACGTATTCTTGAAAACAAGTAAAAACTTCATGTTTGAACTTGAGTAGATACAAGAATGTGTACCTTGTGTAATCATCAATGAAGGTCACAAAGTATCTGTAACCAGTGTAGGTAACAGAAGAGATGGTACCACAAACATCGGAAGGGATGAGAGCCAATGGAACAATGTGTAATACTCCAAGGACAAGAGAAGAGAGAAAACACAGATTACACACTCAAACATTTGATGCCCCAAAGGAGCACCTTCTCTTTATTATATAGACAAAGAGGATCTCCTCCAAGGAAGGTCCACCATAGGATTAGGCACACAGAAAGGTGACATGTCAGCAAGCTCCACCCTTGGATTACTTAATTGGATGGGTGACATGTCTGGTTGGTCAAACAAGCTTGACCGGAGGGATCTTTTAGGGAATCTTCTTGTAGGAATCTCAGAATCACATGAGTAAGGTACCATGGGAAAGCTCTAAATGAGACAAAGAAATGGGAGTGAAGGCCACCACTTCTGTTGGAGGGGAATCAACACATTTTTTAGGCCTAATTCTTCCATTTAGGCCTCCAAAATTGCCTTCAAAGATTTTACGCATATTTTGATTCCTATTCTACTAGTAGAAGTCCCCTTTTGGTGATACCTCTTTCTGATTTGTTTAGTCCATCATGTGTAACATCCTTCCAGATGTTACCAAACCAATTCTCACTTTTAAATCATATGTCTAGCTATTGGTTCTAAGGTTCTCAAGTCTATTTTGGTTTCTGCTCTATTAGTAGAAGTACTCTTTTGGTGATACTTCTATCTGATCTATTTTGGTCATCATGTATAACATCATTCTAGATGTTACCAAAACGAATTTCACATCTAGATCATATGGCTAGCTCTTGGTATTATAGACCTCCCTCCTTTTAAGATGCAACGTCCTCGTTGTGCAATTGTTGCTCAAATGCTTGCACCAACACCGGTGCATGTGTCAAATTGGCAATGGGCTCCTAGGTTGCTTCATAGAAAGGTAACCTTTCCATTGTACTAGATAGTCTACCTACGGATGGCAAGTATCACGCATGCATTTTTGGAGAATCCGCTCCACTTCATATTCCTCTGTGCCATCAATGAGTGTTGGACAAGGTCAAATGTCTTGTGTGGAATGACCCTGGCCTGATCGGGGAGATATCTGCATAAAAGAGAGACATGTAACACTAGATGGATCTTCATGTGTGGTGGTAGCTCAAGGTGATAGGCCACAACGCCGACGCGACAAAGAATTGAGAAAGGCCCATTAAAACAAGGTCTGAGCTTACGTGGTCCAACTAATTTGAGGTTGGTTATCGACAACCACACTTGATCCCCAACATTGAACTCCATGTGCCTATGGTGTACATCAACATATTGCTTCTATCGATTTTGTGCAATCTGTATCCGGTGCTTGGCACTCTCCACACCTTATTGGATTCTAGAAACAAAAGTGTTGACTGCATTGACCTTGGTAGCCACTAGACGGATCTTCATCAAGCTAGAAGGTGTGAAGAGATGCTCACCATACATGAGGAAGAATGGAGTGACCTGGGTGGATGCATTCATTGAATTGTTGTAAGTGAATTCTACCAACGGGAGTAGGGTGTCCTACCTCTCTTGCTCTTCTATGGTGAAGTCGCGTAACATGTCTTCAATCGTGCAATTAGCCCGCTCTCTTTGGCCATCAATTTGTGGGTGGTAAGCTATGGACATAGCCAACTTGGTTTTGAGGAAACCAAAGAGTGTTTGCCAAAACAAATTGGTGAATTGGTGTGCCTTTACTGGTGATGAGTACTCTAGACAAGCCATGGTGAGAAAAGATTGCATCTAAGTATAATTGAACTAGTTGTGGAGCGGTCACATCCTTGGTGGTAGGGCATACATGAATCATTTTGTTGAGCCAGTCCACAAAGACCACAATGGATTCAAATCCTGAGGTGGTCTTAGGTAATTCACAAACGAGATCCATACTCACTTGTTTTTAACGTTGGGTAGGAGTGAGGAGAAGTTGAAGGAGCCCTGTAGGAGCTTGATTAAAAGCTTTGTGCTGTTGAAAAAGTAGGCAGCTATGCACGTAGTCCATCACATCATTGCTCATCTTGGGCCAATAGTAATGGCATTTGACTACATTCAAGGTCTTGTCCACTCTGACATGACCTACAATGGCCGAATCATGACATTCTGCTAGAATGGTGGTGCGTAATTTTGGGACATTTTGGATCCATAATTTTCCATCATGAAAGGTGAGTCCTTGGGTGCTGGTGACACCTTTGGATGATTGCGCTTCTACAATCTATGGATCAGTTTTTGTAGCAGCCAGAATCTTTGGCCAGAATTCAAAGTTAATCGTAACCTCTACCACCAAGTTGTTTGCTATTGCCATGCGGGTGAATGCATCTACAAGTTGCTTCTTACCTTCCATGTAGGTGATTGTCATGTTGAAATGTTGTTGCCACTCTACCCACCAAATTTGGCGACGAGATAGATCCTTTTGCATCTCGAGGAACTAGAGGTTTGTGGTCTATCTCTACTACAAATGCCTTCTCGCCCAAATAGTGCTTCCAATGCTTGGTTGCCAAAACAATGGCCAGCTCTTCTCATTTTGTGGTGTGGTAGTTGCGCTCTGCCAATAACAACTTTCAAGAGAAATATGAAATTGGATGCCATCCGTCATGTCACTCTTGTTGTAGGACTACTCCTATTGCTACGCCCGATGCATCTATAGCCAACTTGATTGGATGTTTTGCGTCATACCACTTCAAGATTGGTGCATGTAGCAAGGCGGCTTTCAATTCTTGAAAGGCCAACTCTTTTGTGGTTCCCCATGTTCACTTCTTCCCCTTGCCAAGTAGTGCCGTTAAAGGCTATGCAACCTTAGAGAAGTCCTTGACAAACCTACAATAGAATCCCATCAACCCCAAGAAGCTCTTGAGTTGAGTCTGATCTTCTGGGGCACTCTATTTTTGAATAACCTCTATTTTATCCATCAATACTTGAATACCCTCTACACTTACTCTATGTCCCAAGTAGTCTACTTCAGACTTGCCAAACTCACACTTTGAGATTTTGGCGTACAATTGATTCTATCTTAGAATCTAGAAGACCTCTCATAGATGTTGTTTTTGTTTTGTCATTGTGCTACTATATACTAAGATATCATCCAAGAAGACAATAACAGACTTATCCAAGTATGGAAAAAATGTGTCATTAGACTCATGAAAGTGGCAGGTGCATTTGTGAGGCCAAAAGGCATCACAAGATACTCAAAGTGGCCATACTTGGTTCAAAAGGCAGTTTTGTACACATCCTCCTCTTCTATTTGGATTTGATTGTAACCGCTCCGCAAGTCCAATTTGGTGAAGTATCTTGCTCCATGGAGTTGATCAAACAGGTCATCCATGCAAGGTAAGGGGTATTTGTTCTTCATTGTTTGCTGATTGAGACCACGATAGTCAATGCACATGTATATTGTACCATCTTTCTTTTTCACAAACAAGATAGGGGCCCCATATGGTGACACGCTAGGTTGGATGAACTCTTTTTGCAGCATCTCCTCAATTTGAGTCTTACACTCCTCCAACTCATGAGGTGATAGGCAATATGGGGCCCAACAAGGAGGTGTCTTCCTTGAGAGTGTCTCAATTTTATGATCTACTTGCCTTTTTGGTGGTAATCTTGAGGGTAGATCATTGGGAAAAACATCTTGAAACTCATCCACCACATCTTTCAATTTCTTAGGAATTTGTCCATTGAGTTGTGCACTTTGGACTTCTCTTATTAGACCCATGAAACATTTATTAGTCTTACAGACAATTACCGTCCCTATGACATATAGAGGTAGTTTTTGCCTATGTGATTTTTCTTTAACCCCAATGATTGACCATTGGTGTGTTCTCACTACTTTCTTCCTCTAATCTACCATAAGGTTGTAATGCTCCATCCATGGCATGCCTAAGATTGCATCATAATGAGCTAATCATATCACTCACCACTCAAATGCTTCTTGATATTCTCCTACAAAGAGTGTTACCCGTCTAGGTAATGATTCAATCCTCTCTGTTTGCCCATTAAGTAGCTCTACTTCTTCACTCCAATCTCTCTCTAGATCCATTCCCAATCTTATTGCAATAGAGCAAGACAAGAAATTCTCTATTGCTCCCGGATCTATTAATACTCTCACTTGATTACCTTTTAGGATTCCATTCACAACAATCAATTGTGAGGTTGCTTTTTGGGATCTTTGTGCATTAGTCTTCTTCCTTCCCTTGCTTCTCTGCTTCCTTATTGAGCCAATAAGGCCGCAAGGTACAATTCTTGGCGATCTTTGTTTTCCAAAGTGATTTCCACCTCCTCCTCTTCAATGTGCTTCTCCATGTTGTTCAAAGATTGCCTGTACGAAGGCCGAGGGCCTCTAAGGAAATGAGTTCAATAGTTGGTAGATATGTGCCTAGTACGGCCATAATTGTAACAACGGCATTGTTCTCTTTGAGTTCCTTCTCCTCATGGGACTCCATCTCTTTGTTCTTCTTGTTCAACACGCTCCTCTTAAAGCGGTCATGCTCCTTGATCTTGGAATCAAAGGTTGCACAATTCCATTGATACTTGTCCACCCATGTGTGGCATTTCTGCCCAATAATGTTGAGGTGGAACTACTCCGTCACCTCCACCTAATGCTCTTGCTATTCTTTGCGCACAAGCAATGGTTTCAAAGACCATGTGAGGATTTTGCACCATGACTTCTTAGCAAATCCGCTCCTTCAACCCTTGTTTGAAATTGTTGAGAGCCTCTGTTGGACTCATGTTAGTTATTGCAACTTGTTGATCCAAAAATACCTCCACATATTCTTGTATGTTGTTCTTTTGTCTCAATCCCCATAGTTTGGTTCAAGCCATCTGCATAGAATCCACCGATTGGAAATTCTTCAGCAATCCTTCTTGCATTGTTGTCCATGTGACCTCCCTTCTCTTTGCCAACATGGATCATTCCCAAGCATCATACCATGTAAGGGCTTTATCGGTCAAGTACCCACATGCAAACATGCTTGTAGCATGCTCCGTGATCTTAGTTATCAAAATTATCGATTCATTCTCAAGATCCAATTTTCCACTACTCCCATCAGACATTGCCCCTTGTAAGGCTTGATGTTGTAGGTCTTCTTCATCTAGAGTAGCAATGTGGCTTCATTGTCGATAAGGTTCATAGGCATGGGTGCCTCTCTAAGTACTTCTGTTGTAGGTATTGGGTTTTGAGACGGCCCTTCTTCTTGCATGGCTTGATCGTTCTTGAGAATATGCATTTGACTTTGTAATGTCTCTATGGTCATCTTAATCTCTCTAAATTCATTCAACATCCCTTGCATTCCTTGCACAAGCTCTTGCAATTGCGGATCCATGGTTCTTGCAACACTCAATTGCTAATGTCTATTTCAATACAGAGTCAATATGATCACTCTAGAAGGCGTATGAACTATCGGAACTACCATTAGGACCTCAAAAGCTATCACTTGTTGGTAATACTCCTCACCAAAATTTCTAACCACAAAATCTCTAAACATCACTTTTGGTCTCAATACATAGCAGATTTCTACTTGAGTGTTGAAATGGAAAGGATTTGAGACATTCATATCCATATTATCATAATAGAATGTAGATTGTCAAATCCCACTCTCTATCATATATCACCATTGGTAGAAATACCGGGTTTGGTGAGTTCATCACCATGTCCATGAATTTTGCACCAAAGTGATAAACTAGCAATACCCTCATCTGCTCACACTAGATGTACATAACCTTGATGTGGAATGGATTCAAGAATAGAAAGCTAGGTGCGGGAAATTGTCCTCCCGGTGCATCCATCCCATCCGCTCTCTAAAGTCCTTCCTAAGTCTAGCAATTACTCTATATTCTCCACCTCAAATTACTCAATATCAGTAGTTTGTGCTCTTCTAAGAGGAGTGATCCACTCTCTTGGACTAAAAAACTTGCTCTGATACCATTGTAATACTCCAAGGACAAGAGAAGAGAGAAAACATAGAATACACACTCAAAAATTTGATGCCCCAAAGGAGCACCTTCTCTTTATTATATAGACAAAGAGGATCTCCTCCAAGGAAGCTCCACCATAGGATTAGGCACACAAATAGGTGATGTTTCAGCAAGCTCCACCCTTGGATTACTTACTTGGATGGGTGATATGTCTAGTCTAGGTCCTATTTGGTTGGTCAAACAAGCTTCACCAGAGGGAATCTTTTAAGGAATCTTCTTGTAGGAATCTAAGAATCATATGAGTAAGGTACCATGGGAAAGCTCTCAATGAGACAAAGCAAGGGGGAGGGAAGGCCACCACTTCTTCAGTTGGAGGGAAATCTGCACATTTTTTAGGCCTAATTCATCTTTTTAGACCTCCAAAATTGCCTTCAAAGATTTCACGCATATTTCGATTCCTACTCTACTAGTCCTCCATCCCCAACTACTTCCATGGAGTCTTTTTTGTTGATGGAGTTGAGTTTCAAGTGCTCCTAGTAGACATAGGAGTATCCTTGCTTGGAGTAAATCCTTGAGAAGAGTGAACATCCTCTACAAAACGAGCTCTCTTTTTCTCTTGTGCCAAAAGCTCCAAATTAAGACCCTTGGAGTCTGAGCACTCTCCCTTCTCATACTTGCTCTCAACCACATCTATGGATGCTATCCCCTTACCTTTGTTTGGATTAGGAGCCACTTGGGTTTCACTACCTCCCTCTTTCCCTTTATTGGCTCCCTCATAACTCCTTCCTCCATGGTAAGTGGAATTTGGGCACTTCCTTTGGATATGGCCTCTTCCTCCACAACCAAAACAATTTCTATCATTGAATTGCTGGTTGGTTGGCCTCCTCTATATGGATAGTTTCCATAACTCCTAGCCCTTGTTCCTACATTCTGATCCGCCCTCTCTCTTCTCCCATAGTTGCACCACATTGATCTTGAGATCCGCAAGTTATTCTATGATGGTTTGAAGTGGATGCTTTGGTGGAAGTGCAAGAATTGGAGCAACTACTACTTGTGGTGCAACGCTTGCCACCAAAGTATCAGAAGTTCCACCATACTTGTAGCCTTGAGGAGGATGCACAACCTCCTTCACCACCAAATCACTCTCATCTCCTTTCAAACTCTCCTCCATACGAATTGTGATCTTGATAGCTTCAACCTTGGAAGAAGGTTTCTCATATCTCACCTTGCTTCTAATTTGTGGTCTCAACTCTCCCACAAAATTCTTGGTGAGCATGGCCCCTATGCCAATCATTGTAGTCTCTACATCATCCCTACCCTTCCTCAACACTATGCAAAATCTGGACTCTAACTTTTCCACTCTTTCCACATAGACTCTCACTTTCTCTCCATCTCCTTGTTTGAAAAAGGTAACCTCACTCATCAATCTCTCATAACTCTCATCTGGAAGAAAGTTCTCAATGAGTGTTGAAGTCAAAATCTCCCAAGACTCTTCTTCCTCATCTCTCCTCTCTCTCTTCTGGTATTCTGACCCATACCATGTAAGTGTTGCATCTTCAAAGAAATCTGGTAATAATGAGACCCACTCATTCTTCCTCCTCTCATTGTTTCCTATGCAAGCTCTCTTGAAGTTTCTCACAAAGGCCTCCACATCTTCTCCATCCTTGCCAAAGAAAACCGGAAGTTTCTCCATCTTAACCCCTCACTATCTTTCTTTTCTCTCAAATTTTTTTTCTTTTCTCTTTTCTTTTCTCTCACTCTTTTACTAATAGAGTATATACATGACAAACACCATCTGAGAATAATCCATTTTAGTGAACACAAAAGTTTCAGGTTGCTCCAAGATTTCTATAGCAATATCAAATCCTAGAGTGCATATTAATCTAACTCTCATGGATAGTTTATCCATAAGTTGAAAGATTATCTCCATCACTAATCTTGAGAACTAGCTGATGAAGGTGATAGTATTTCTGTAGCTGTACTAAGACTCTCTATAAGTGAGCTCTCATAGCCTTCTTCTGCCTAACGTAGAATTGAACACGGAACATTATCTTGCCTTCTAGACAGGTCCCGGCAACGGAACCAAAAATATGAGCCGGCCTGTCTCTCCCTCAGGATGAACCTCTGATGGCTATTATGGTAGCACACCATGGACTAAGAAAAGCAAGGAACCCCAACTCCATCATACTCCTCCAAGGCTAACACTCCAAGACTCAAGACATTGCTCACTAGAGAACTCAATGAGAGAGAGATAGTTGCAAATGAAAGGATGATGAGTACCTCCTCACCTCTTGTTTATATACTTGTGAAATAGTTATGCACCAAAGTTACTAATTACTAGAGTAATTCAAGTTACTAGGCTAAAAGTCAAGTAAAGTCAAAAAGTAGAAAGGAATATCCATTCACATAGGCATATTCCACTAGCATGTGATCTTATCTTGACCCAACCACTAAGTCAAGGATTCCTTCACATGGGCTATCCTTGGACTATAGAAGAATCCAAAACAAAAAGGCTTGCGGGCCCAAGAGTTCTCAACTCTTTCCTCAAAGCCAAACACCTAGGAATAATACCAAGTCAACACACTAGAATCCAAAATAGTGGTGCTCATCTTTTCCACCTCCTCTAAAGTAAGGTCCCCTCTATCTTAGCTATGACTAACTTTAGCTAGCCATGAATAATATAGAACCAGCCTTTATCTATATATAAATAATATCTCTTAAGTACTTATAATACCAAGCTAAATATCACAATACCACACACATGCATAAATGGGTGTTATAGTCCTTTCCTTGAGTAGTAGTGACAGATGATAGAAGATTTGAAGGAATTTCCTCTAGAAGATGTAGAGAAATAACTCTAATTCTGATTGGAAGGTCTGCTAAAAGAGTTTTGACTAGGGGAAGGATTCTGACCAGAAAATCTGCTGAAAGAGGTCTGAACAAAAGGTTTGTTGAAAGAGTTCTGACCAGAAAAACCATGAGAGTCATGCGTCCAGCTCCCCTTGCCTTTACCTTTGTTTTTGTCAGAAGATGTAGAGTCTTGTGTGATGGCTAGAGCCGTTTTTTGCTCTACAAGACCTTCATGCTTCATACTAATCTCTCCTTGAAGAAGAAGAGCAATGACATCAAAGAGATGTAGTGCCTTCTTTGTTTGCAATGATTGTGGAAAATACTTGAAACTAGAAGGCATAGATCTCATCAAATAGAGCTTAGCCTACTGGTCATTGATTGAGTTGTTCACTGTAGCTAATTTGGTGAGGACTCCTAAAAAATTGAAAATGTGCTTTGCTATATTGGTGCCTTCATGCATCTTCAAATAAATCAAAGTATCCAGTAGGTACATCATTGTGACATCATTGGTACCTTCATACATGGTTGTTAAATCCATGCTTTGCTTGCCAACATGTGCCTGCTGATGGTGGGAACAAACTCCGTAGCTAATGCTAAATTGATTGCTTCAAGAGCAATAAGATTCCTATGCTCCAAATCAGGTAGAGTAGCAGTTGAGGTGGGCTTAACTTCAGTACCATCAACAATTGTAAAAACTAAAGCCACCTTCAGTTTGAGAGCAAGACAATGTTTCCAAGATTGGAAATAATTGCCATTGAATGTGACAAAGGTTAAGTCAAATTGTATGGCTAGAGTAGAAAATATTGCACCAGCAGGAGCACCAACACCAGCAGCACCAGCAACAGACATGTTGATTTGATGCACAGAGGATAGTGCAGAATTTCTCTCCCAAAACCCAAACTAAGAGAGGAGGCTAAAAGAGGATATAAGAAAAAATTCTCTCCTAAAACCCAAAGAAAAGACACTCTTCAGAGGAGGAACAAGGGATTCTTGTTTTTCCAAATACACTAGTGTGTAAAACTTAGGCCTCTCCAAATTTGAAATTTGTGTGTGTGCTAAGGCGTCCCCTAGCAGCTAAAAGGAATTCTGAAACTTATCGCTCTGATACCATGTGACAAAATGAAATGAGCAGTATGTACTCAATTGGTTGAACTAGTGATAATCCTAGAACTGGGATTATATAAGTACATGAGTATACTCTTAGAGCACACCTTTGCATCTACAATGTGAAACGTGGAACTCATTGTCAAACATGTAACTCATGTGCTCTTAACTTAACTCTAAGGTGTTCACATGAGTTACATGTGAACAGTAGTCATGTGTGAACACAAACTAACATGTCTCATTATAAATCTAACAGATAAAGCCAATGAGTTACTTCAAGAAATGGACAACACTCAAAGTTGCATTTCAGCCATTTTGAATGTTATAGTTTCACGGAGCAGGTTATAGGATGATGTGATCAATAGATCACGTTTTTGGGACACGAGTGAAGCAATTTATCTGCCTTCTAATATATCATTCATGTGACTCTCTTGAATGAGAGTCTAGTAAAATATGTTTCCAACCTGATTGATTGATGAGTTACCCTGATTTGGTACACAAACTCACGTCATTTGAAGATAGCATGTGTGAGCAATAGTATGGAAAAGTTTGAAGACGGGGTCACACCCACAGATTACAGATACAACTCTCTTTGGAGCATGTTGTTGTGTGTATATACATTTCTACACAACATACGTCACTGTCAACATCATACACTATAGAAGCACAACTCACACATAAGTCATACATAGACTCTAAAGTGCCACAATAATCAGATTGTTTACCACTCAACTCAACTCAACTCAAATCAGTCTTTGATCTATTACTCTATAAACTACCAACAACTAGGCATTGATTACATTCAAGCCACACCCACTCTAGCTAAGAGAATCCAAGTGACGCTCACCGGCCTCTATCCACCATAGCAAGGAACTTGAAGGCTCAACATCAGAGAAGTGAGCTCACTAAAGCTGCACTTTGAAAGTATACCCCCTGGACTTGAGCTAGGTCTAAACCCTAATGGTCCCACTGACTGCACACTCGATGGTGAAAATAGTGCAAAGTGACGGTGGGACGTGAAGTCAGTACCCCAAACACAAAATCTGACCATCAAAAAGTAGTCTTTGAGAAACTACTAAAACAACTCTAACTACTATCAATGGAACTCCATTGTCCGAGCATCTAGATGCTACACTACAAATGGCATGATAGTTGTCGTGCGTATATACATCGCTACACAACATACATCGCTGTCAACATCATACACTATAGAAGCACAACTCACACATAAGTCATACATAGACTCTAAAGTGCCACAATCGCCCCCCTAGCTCACGGTTAGGTCCCTCTAACTCCAAATAGCCATCTACTATAAGTATATGGTATATACTATAATGGGCAAAGGTCACGAGGCCAGGTGCTATGGAGCCCTATCATTAGTCGCTTGTTTGCAATCTATACCATATAAAGAAAGAACTAGCTATAGGTCAAGTACATCTAGGACATAACCACTGTCCTTGAGGAACCACCGTGAGGGGAGGAGTCATACATGCCATATGTAATCTTCTCAAACAGCTATCACACACTAACATAGTAGCAGCTCCACCAGAAGAGCCACATAACATACACCTCAAGCCTACACGTACAAGTGCCAAGCTTGGGTCCATAGTACCATCAATGTTTGGGAGGTGGTATGGCGCACAATTGTGCACATGATCCTTCCAAACAACACCATCACGTCCTTCTAACTCGAGGACTTCAGATGGCAAAACCTCACGCACTCTCAAGATAGTGCGGCTTGTCAAAACATCAAGTGTCATTGGTGTTGTCTGCTATAGATATACATAGTTTCCTGGATGAAATCACGGATCAAGGGTTAATAACCTCCTCCTCAAATGGTAGCATAGCATGAAGTATCTTTATGTTGAGCAATTGCTAAGGTCTCAAAGGCCATTGACATTACTCTCCAAAAGATCTCTACCTATTGAGAACATGCGCTCATCCATACATCGGGGTCATTCAAGTCCAAAACTACAGTAGCATCTCGATGAAAGGCTGCAAGTAAATTTGGACCTTGTCCATAGAGTAGAAAGTATGGAGAGAAAGATGCTAAGGGGGCTTGCCAACTAAACCAATAACCTATGGCCAACCAAGGTAACTGGAGATCTCAATCTCCCAAGTGGCCTCTTTGCAAACCATACTTTTGCAATCTTCTCTTCACCGTCTGAACCACTATCTTTACTAAGCCATCTGCCTTGGGGTGATCTCAGGAGGTAGTATGGTGATCAATCAAAGCCTTGTCACACAAGACCTGAAACTCCCCCAAGAACTTTGTACCCTAATTAGTCAAAACCTCAGCTGGTGCATCAAAATGACTAAGAACTTGATCCAAGAACAAGTAAGTTGTCCCTTCACTAGACTTGTCAGGAAGTGCCACCAACTCAATCCACTTAGAGAAGTGTTCCACCATCACTAAAACATACCAATGATGTCTCACAGTCAGCGGTAAAGTTCCGGTGTAGTCCAAACTCCAACAATAACCCAATCCCATGATAGGTAATGGGTGTAACTGTGGCGTAGGAGCATTGAATGATGCTCTAACTTGGTCACAAACCACACATCTAGCAACAAATTGTTGTACCTTGGTTTGCATACCGTGCCACCAATAATGGCTTTGGAGTAAGCTATATGTACGCTTTACTCCAAAATGTCCTAGCTCTTCATGAGCATGACAGACCAACTATGGTATTTGAGATAGGAGTGTATGGTCTCTAAGATGGAAGTGGTACTATTTGCACTCTACCATCCTCCCATACACGCAAAAGGTGTCTACCTTCCAATCTGAATTGTCTGGCTTGTTGAAGGACACGATGTTGGCCCCAACTGTGCCACCCACAACACCAGTGCAAAGATAGTCCATCACTAAGACATCATCATGAATGTCTTGCTAAACTATACCAATATCTTCACTCTTTGGATCTGTGACCTCAATAACTCCTCCTATATGCGTTGAGAGAGATACCACCAAAGCCTCAAAAAATATACACAGAAAGGTAGATGCATGCCAACCTGGCACCATCTCCTCATCTTTCTCACCATGCCAACATGCTCCAATCTGATCTTGTTGGCTAGGACATGGGTTTCTACTCAACCCATCTGCATCACGGTTCACCACTCCGGGTCTGTGAACAACCGTGAAATCATACTCCTATAAAATTAGAGCACATCATGCAAGCTTCCTTGAATGCTTGTCAGACTCCATCAACCACTTAAGTGGCTGATGATCAGTGATGAGAGTAAGGGGTTACCAAATAGGTAACATTGGAAATGTGCTATTGCCCAAACTACTACCAAGCACTCTCCCTCATATGAACTATACTTCACCTCCGCTGAATTGTTGGAGCGACTAGCATAGGCCACCACAAACTCCTTCCCCTCATCATCATGTTGGATGAGCACCGCTCCAAGCCCCAACATAGTCCAATCCGTATGAACATGAAATGGTCACACTCTGATCGGTCTCCTCAAAATAGGAGCAAATGTCAACCTCTCCTTGAGCTTTACAAAAGCTCTCTCTTGCTCATCTCCCCAACACTACTCTTGTGTAAGCTTGGTCAGCTTTGTCAAGGCCTTGGCAATGGCACTAAATCCTCTAATATAGCGGCAATAGAAGTTTGCCAACCCAAGGAATGCTTGCACTCTGCTCACATCTATAGGCCAAGGAATATGTGCAATAGCCTCCACCTTGATCTATTGAACACCAAAGTCCTCTGGGGTAGATAGTGTGACCCAAATACTCAACCTACTTATGGAAGAACCTACACTTCCTAGGATGTAATTTGATTCCATGAGATCTCAACTTCTCAAACACCTCCAGCAATTGTCTCTCATGCTCCTTCACAGTAGTGCTATAGACCAAAATGTCATCAATATAGCACCGAGCAAAATCCAATCCAGCTAGGATCCTATCCATGACCCTCTAGCTATTTTATGTATCCCAAGAATACCATGTCCACTCGATCCATTGCCCCCAGCTTGTGCCTGAATTGTCTCAATAGACACAAGGCTCACAAGTGTCCAAGTAGTGATGCCTATCAAGCACATCCAACGCTGCTCTGCCAAGCCAAGGCTCTCAATCTAGGTCAAACAATTTAGGTCCATAGCCTAACCTAACACCTAATGCATGGATACCTCTGACACTGCTAGAATAGGGGTAATATTGGTGCGGAAACCCATTTCCTACTCTCTTTCATCAGCGTTGGGCTCCACCAATTGCTATAACTGTGAGTCCCAAACAAGTCCGGGTCCTCCCTCTCAAAAAGCATGAGAGCTTGGGAAACTCATGAGTGTGTGAAATGCGGCTCTAAGCTATCCAACTAGGTTCACCATTGCCATAGATGACCTATCAGCCACAAACATTATCCGAGACTGATGCCCAACATCCAAGATATCATCAACAAGGATGTGGTCAAGTTGTTGAATCCCATCATAAGCATGTTGTAGAACCTCTTTGGGTAAGAGGTTCTTCCACCAAAGACAAAGACAATGAGCCTATGATCCCACTCTGGCTACATCTAACAATATAGTAGGTCCCATCCAAGAATGGACCTAATGTGTACTTGTCACCCCACTCTAGTGCAAGAATCACCATCAAAGGAACGTTCTCCAAAAGGTAAGCTGGAGAAATGGACTCATGAACCAAGAGATGTCGTAGTATCCGTAATATCTCCCAAAACACACCAGAACAAGGATTTTGAAGACCCAAATCTCTACCAGCACGTGTATGTCCTTGACATAGCCATCCAGAAATCACCAAGTGAATAGGCCCATGTCTCCCTAGATCATACGCCCCCAGTAAGGAAATGTCTGCAAGTAGGGCCTTTTGGTAACCTTTGACTACTAACATTGGTAATAACTCTGGATATCGATAGGCCAAGTGTGCCACATGATGTAGAGAGACTTGCCTAGCAGTCTCACCTCTCTCTACATACAAGTACCTTTGTACTCGTATACCCACCTATAATACTACAGCTAGTCCGGTGCTAATCCCACCAAACAACTCCAGTAGACATATCCACTCTACAAGATACTACCAAGCAATGAGTGTGGTATTTAGAGGTGTCAAACTAATCGACTCTAGAGGCTCATCCTCACACTCATCTCCTAATGGTACGAAGGCTCCACTCCAAGCATGCTGCACCAATTGATCTACATGTTGTTGTAATGCCTCCTCTGAACTCCACAATGGAACATCCAAGGTGGATGGAACAATCCCACTTGTACTCCAAATCCAAGTGATCTCCTTTGGTACTAGAGTATCCTCTGTATGGGCGTTCCCCTCCAACAAGTCACTAGGCCAAGTAATTGCACCACAAAAGCTAAAACTGATGTTGCCATGGTCCTAGACTGTAGTGAACCAAAACAACCACTACTAAAGCGTACTGGTAGGCAATATACCTATCCCTCACCAGATTGCCAACATGATCTATAGGAGGATGTCTCCTCCCAATAGTCAATGCTGAAACCCATGGGGTAAAACATTGCTCCCCCAACTAGCACATCATATGACTCAACTATTGTCACAAAAGCCTAAGCTCTCACCACCAAAGCTATCAGTCGGATGACTAGGCTGAACCTGGACAACAAGCTCCCCATGTGTGATGTATTGTGTCAACCCACCACCTAGAGATGTTTAGATCTGAAATGGACACCTCTCTACATTGGTCTTCCGTAACTCCAGACCAACAAATGCAGCCTTGCCCAACATAAGGGGTTGCGCACCAGAGTCTAACAAGACTCTCTTTGGTGTATAGACCTTCCTTAAAGGTCCCACCAAATGGAAAATCCCCCTCTGGTTATCCAACAAGACAACACCAGGTGTGAACGGTGCTTGTTCAAAGGCCGGTCTAGCTGGCAACTCCCCCAGTCTAGCCGCTATTGCATGCCATAAACCATTGGTCATTGAACGGATCCCATGCTCCTCAACCAAGTCAGCCCCACTATCAACCACCTTTGCTGTAGTAATAGGAACCGCATCATCCCTACTCTCACACAGTGTGGCAACCAAATGGAACACTAGGGTTGGGTCAACTCCTAATGTAAACATGTCATTGGCCAAAGACAAAGGACGCCGCATAATCAGCTGAGCCACCTCCAACATCATGCTTGACTCAGTTTGTGTAATAGCAAGTGGCTGACTAGCAAGTAGTCCATCATGTACTCCATCACCACCTACCACACCTACATTGGGACATCTAGGAACCATGGATGTTGTTTGCAATGCCTCAAATAGCGTGAAAGATTGGGGAAGTCTGACTTGTCTCCCAACCTCTCCTCTCTGTGGGTCCAACTCTACTGATGCTCCTCTAGGCTCTGCACTCCTAGTCACTATTGCAGATGCATCCACCTATGCTACTCTACACATGAAGCCCAAAGCATCTCTGTCACCAGCATATGAGGTGGAAGCCTCAACACCCGAATCTGATCTCCTCTGAGCAATAGCCATACTAGCCAATCTTTGCTCCAACTGCTCAATCCGAGTAGCCATAGTTGTATCAGAAGTAAGAGCAGGTCATGCACCTCTACTAGGTGTAGATCCTCTACCACCACCTCTACCACCTTGTCCTCCATGAACTAGAGCTCCTCTACTACCTACCATAGCATCCCTACCACTTTGTAACTCTCTAAGTGTAGGTCAAAACACCGGTCACTAATGTGACCAAATCTGTGGCAATGCTCACACTACCTCTATGTTGACTATGATGCACCCAAGGTATCAAGTCCACTGCCCTAACTACACTCTCTCCAATGGTGAGGTCCACCACAAGTCCAACAAGCAACACCACCACTCACTGGCTACTGCTAACCCGAAGGGTTAACAGTAGGGTCTAACTCCACTAGGCCCCTCACTCGCTCTATAGGATCTGGGCTGTCCACCCTGTCCTCAAAAACCAATTGGGCGTGGTGCACTCTATTGCACTCTAGAAGAAGTAATAGTTGTGGATGAGGTCTCCCTACCAAATCCAGATGTCACCACCCTCTCCTCCACCATGTTGAGCTCAATATGCTCAGCCAAACCAAAGACCACTGCCAAAGTAGGCAAAGTAGCCTATAACAACATAGCATCACAAACTCTATATTGCAACTCCCTGTCCAGTATCCCATACCAAAACTGGACTACTTGGGCCTCAATAACTCCCTAAGTGAAACTGATCAGCCGTCTCATGCAAGTGTATGCCTTGCATAGGCTCTCTCCAACCTTCCATTGGAACTCCTACACGCTCCTCAGCTTGTCAGTCCGCACTCCTTGGTAGTTCTGCCTCAAACACTAGAAGAACTCCACCATGGGTTTAAACCTTGGTACCACACCACTTCCTGCAACGGTACCTCCACTCGTAGTAGCACTATCTCCAGCTAGTGCACCTCTACTAGCTCCACCAACACTACTTGAGCTAGAACTTGTAAGTATAGCCAATCTACTCTTGGCCACCAAACCTGAAGAGATAGAGACATAGTTTGGAGACCAATACTAACTCCATAACTCAATCTCCTCCAAATGAGCTCTCTTGAACTCATGGTATTCATCCATCGGTGGACCCTCTAGATGCTGAAACAACCTCTTCTATGCCATGAAAGGTGTAAACAAAATTGGGTTCCACATTTGATGCAGATCACACCAACTATCAAACTCCTGGATGAAGTTGTCCAACTCAATGGTACCCACTATACCAGAGTAATGCCTAGGGCCTTTGAAGGCCCCATAAATCTCATCCATGTCCCACAACAACGGTGCGGACACACCAAGTGCACTCTCAATTGAATCAACTCATGTGTCAAACTCCAACTTAGAGTCAATCTCTTCCTTCACTTGGACTTGCGATACAAGCTAATACCAAGTACCACTCCGAGTAAACCCACTGTGAACTGCAAGGCTATCTCCTTTGGAATCCCCAAAGAACTCCATCATGATAAAGTAACCACAACTGCAAATTGCAACAGCAAACCAGAACCACAAACTGCAACCGCAAGTACCCCACCAAGTGCCAACACCACCAACGTGCCAACACCAACTAAGCACCACCCACTAATGTAACTCTAACCAAGATAACTACACTAGGGGAAAAGGCAACCTATAACCTGCCATCCAACACGCACTCTCACGGTCTGTAGGTCATCACTTCTTGCCTCACCAGAGAGAAACAAAGATAGTCTGACTAGTCATCACTCCAGCCTCACTACCAAGATCACACCAGAGCACCAATGCTCAAAAGTCAAGGCACCTTACACAAACGTGGTGCACAAATAGGAAGTAGAGAATGGAGGAGGTCCAATCACAAGAAATCTATAAGAAAACCTTCCATCTCATAAAACAACACAAAACTCACTCTGCCACCATTTGGGATTTGACATAAGAGAAGTTTGTATCTAAGTCCTAAGCTACCAAGATCACCAAGAATGAGATAAAACTACCTCTCCTAGCCAAAGCTATAAGTGTATAGATAACAGTGGCACAATCACTAGGACAACAAGTGAGGGTGGACCAGTTGGCTAGGGCACTAGTCTAGGAACAAGAGATCTAGGTGTCAAACCTTGTTGCGCACAATCTAGCAGGAAAGGCAAATTTTGTCAACCAATGGTCAAGATCTACTCTAAACTAGCTAGCATCAAGCCAGCAAGCTGCCTTGCTGGCCCTTCTAGGCCTTCATAGCCCACATCCCTATGCCTCAAAGCCTCTAAACACCAAAATTCAGCCAAATGAGGCATTTCTTCTTACCACTTTGAACCTCCTCCAAAATTTAGCAAACTCCTCCAAACTTGCAAAAGTCCTCCAAACTAGCTAAAATTCTCCAAATCTGTCCAAACAGCAAAACTCTTCCAAATCTGGGCCAAAATCTCATGTAAAATCCAGCCAAAATTTGACATAAACCCTAAAGTTGGCTGACTACCAAATCCTCCACTAACTCTTCAATTGAGCCAAATTGAAAACATGGGTTTCTCCAAATCACAAATTCACAAGAATAGCTTCTCAACTCCACCTTCAATTTTACTTTGTGAGCCCAACTTGCAACAAATTGGTCCTACCTTCACCTCCTGAGTTCAAAATCACAACCACTACTCGAAATTTGCTCTTTTTCTGCTCAAAAATTGGCCGGCGCTTTTGCACACCATCTGCCTCACTGCCAAATCTCCATCAAACAACGAGCTTTTGCACACTAGAGAAAAACTGAACTTCAATCAAGCTACCAATGATCCACCGAGCTTGGAGATACCACCAACACTCAAAGTTTTTGCACCTGATTTCCCCTTGATTTCACTTCTCTGATGTAATCGGATTGTTTACCACTCTCAACTCAAATCAACCCAAATCAATACTTGATCTGTCACTCTATAAACTGCCAACAAGTGGGCATTGATTACAATCAAGCCACACCCACTCTAGCTAAGAGAATCCAAGTGACGCTTGTTGGCCTTTGTCCACCATAGCCAAGAACTTGAAGGCTCAACATCAGATAAGTGAGCTCTCTGGAGATGCACTTTGAAATTATACCCCTTGGACTCAAGCTAGGTCTGAACCGTAATGGTCCCATTGATAGCACACTTGACGGTGCAAACGGTGCAAAGTGACGGTAGGCTCCACTTGAAGTCAGTACCCCAAACACAAAATCTGACCGTTGGAAAGTAGTCCCTAAGAAACTGTTGAAACAACTCTAACTACTATCACTAGAACTCCAGTGTCTGAGCATCTAGACGCGACACTACAAATGGCGTGACAATGTAATACAGCATAAAGTAACTGACTTTGTTAGAATGAAATTCTTAAATATGACTAATGGGAGAATAAATAGGCAGTTCAGTTCTTGAGCAAGAGCTTATCTCAACCTTGGGTTCCTAGTTTGGCCGCTAGATGAAGGTATGAACAGTTTACCTTTTAGTAGTAATTTTTGATGGGAGACAACAGTCCTATACCAAGAATTTGATGAGGAATCTATCATGCACAACCCCCAAAAAATGCTCCACCACCAGAATACTTTGACGGCCAAAATTTCTCCCCCATGCATAAGGTATCGGCAAGCTCATCCATATCCTATACAATTGACTTGAGTGTTTTGTTCTTGATAACTGACACTTTTGACATTACCAGGTCTATGTATTATCACAATCTTCACTCTGTATGCTTTCGACAATGTATTGGCTACACAGCCGGAAACACAAAGAGTTCTTGTCAATATCACCTGGTACACCCTCAGAACTATTAGCAACTCAAGACTGACTAACATAGTTGATTGCTCTTGAGTTTCAAAAATTTGTCTATCTTGGCTTGGTCAAAAAGAGTTTAGACTATAACTTTGACAAGAGTTTTATGTTAGAAGTGTAATGTAACATTTTGTTGGATCACTGTTCACGCTTGACTATTGTTCAAATGAATTACATGTGAACACCTTAGAGTTTAGTAAAGAGCACCTGGGTTATACGTTTGACAATGAGTTGCATGTTTAACACTATAGATGCAAATAGTGTGCTCTCAAATATGCTAACGTACTTATATAATCCCAGTTCTGGGATTATCACTAGTTCAATCATTTGACCCTTACATACTACTTGCTTTCTCACATGGTATTAGAGCTCTAAGTTTCAAAATTCCTTTTAGTAGCTAGGGGATGCCTTAGCGCACACACAAATTTTGAAATTCTGAGAGGCCTAAGTTTTACACACTAGTGTATCTAGAAAAACAAGAGTCCCTTCTTCTCCTCTAAAGAGTGTCTCTTTCTTTGGATTTTAGGAGAGAATTTTCTCTTATATCCTCTGTTAGCCTCCTCTCTTAGTCTGGGTTTTGGGAGAGACATTCTCTACTATCCTCTGTGCATCAAATCAGCATGTCTACTGCTGTTGGTGTTGGTCCTGGTGTTGGTGCTCCAACTCTTGCTGCTGCTGGTATTGGCACTGCTGCAAGTGTTGGTGCTCCTGTTGGTGCAATATTTGCTACTCCAACCATATGATTTGACTCAACTTTTGTCAAATTCAATGGCAATTATTTCCAATCTTGAAAATATTGTCTTGCCCTCAAACTGAAGGTGACTTCAGTTTTTACAATTATTGATGGTACTGAAGTTAAGCCCACCTAAGCTGCTACTCTACCTGATTGGGAGCATAGGAATCTTGTTGCTCTTGAAGCAATCAATTCAGCATAAGCTCCTAAGTTTATTCTTACCATCAGTAGGCACATGTTGGCAAGCAAAGCATGGATGGATTTAACAACCATGTATGAAGGTACTGATGGTGTCACAATCATGTACTTATTGGACACTTTGATGAATTTGAAGATGCGTGAAGGCACTAGTGTAGCAAAGCACATTTTAAGTTTTTGAGGAGTCTTGTAATACCAAGAGCTAGCCATATGATCTAGATGTGAAATTTGGTTTGGTAACATCTAGACTGATGTTATACATGATGACCAAAATAGATCAGATAGAAGTATCACCAAAAGAGTACTTCTACTAATAGGGCAGAAACCAAAATAGACTTGAGAACCTTAGAACCAATAGCTAGACATATGATTTAAATGTGAGAATTGGTTTGGTAACATCTAGAAGGATGTTACACATGATGGACTAAACAGATCAGAAAGAGGTATTACCAAAAGGGGACTTCTACTAATAGAGTAGGAACCAAAATATGCATGAAATCTTTGAAGGCAATTTTGGAGGCCTAAACGGATGAATTAGGCCTTGAAAATGTGCCCATCCCCCCCCCCCCTCTCTCCTCTAGCTTTGTCTCATTGAGAGCTTTCCAACGATACCTTACGTGATTTTGAGATTCCAACATGAAGATTCCCTAAAAGATTCCCTCTGGTCAAAGCGTGTTTGACCAACCAGATAGGACCTAGACCAGACATGTCACCCATCCAAGTAAGTAATCCAAGGGTGGAGCTTGCTGACATGTCACCTATCTGTGTCCCTAATCCTATGGTGGAGCTTCCTTGGAGGAGATCCTCTTTGTCTATATAATAAAGAGAAGGTGCTCCCTTGGGGCATCGAATGTTTGAGTGTGCAATTTGTGTTTTCTCTCTTCTCTTTTCCTCGGAATATTACAAATCCTCACCCAATTAGCTACAATGAACAACCCAATCAATGACCAGTAGGATAAGATCCATTTGATGAGATCTATGTCTTCTAGTTTAAAGTATTTTTTCAATCATTGCAAACATAAAAGGCACTACATCTCTTTGATGTCATTGCTCTTCTTCTTCAAGAAGAGATCAATATGAAGTATGAAAGTCTTGTAAAGCAAACAATTGCTTGAGCAGTCACACAAGGCTCTACATCTTCTAATAGAAACAAAGGTAAAGGCAAGGAGAGCTTGAAGCATGACTCTCATGGTTTTTCTGGTCAGAACTCTATTAACAAACCTTCTGTTCAGACCTCTTTCAATAGATTTTCTGGTCAGCATCCTTCCCTTGGTTAGAACTCTTTAAGCAGACCTTTTGGTCAGAATCAGAGTTATTTCTCTCCATCTTCTGGAGGAAATTACTTCAGACCTTCTATCATATGTCACTACTGCTCAAAGAAAGGACATCACATCAAAGATTGTCGCAAGTGCATTGCTGATGCAAGGGAGAAAGGAGGCAAGGAACACCATCACTCAAATGCTTCTACAACTCACCTCTCTTTGTACAATGTTGATGTTGTTCCTTCAGTCACTCAAGTCAAGAGATGGTACATCGACACTACTGCTTCTCAGCACGTGACCTACCAATGAACTTGTTTCCTGCTCTATGAAGCATACTCACTACCTAGACAAGTTTACTTGGCTGATGGTTTCAACATTGCTATGCTAGGCCATGGGACAGTTTCAGTTAAGCTTGCTTGTTCAAGGAGGTCCTACATGCTAGAAGATGTTCTACATGTTCCTTTGTTGAACAAGAATCTCTATTCGGCACTTCAGTTGAGCAAGTCACATGGATCATTTCAATTAAAGGAAACTAGCATTTTCCTTTTTGATGATCTGTAGAATCTGATTGCAACCTGTCCTAGATTAGATAACTTTTGGCTTTTGGGAGAGTCCATCGAGCAACCACAAGATGTTGCAATCTCTACATCAACTGAGCCTCAGCCATCTCAAGCTAATGCAATCTCTATTCCAACCAAGGATACATCTTCCGCTATTACTTCCCTATGGCATCAACGACTTGGGCACATCAGCAAGAATTGACTTCAACTTCTACAAGACAAAGATTTGGTTGTTGGGATGGATCGGATCCATCCTAATTTGTTTCTTGTTTTCTCACCTTGTCTTCATGGCAAGAAAACTCAAATTCCCTTCCCTCAAGAAGGAGCTACTAGAGCCATTGTTCCATTGGCTCTCATCCATTCTGATGTTTGTGGTCCTATCTCTTTTTCTACCTACACTGGTTACAATTTACTTTGTGACCTTCATTGATGATTACACAAGGTACACATTCTTGTATCTACTCAAGTTCAAACATGAAGTTTTTACTTGTTTTCAAGAATATGTGACCTATGTAGAGATTCAACTCAATCAGAACGTTCGGGTGTTGTGTTTAGACAATGGTGGTGAATACAACTCTGCAAATTTTCATCTTTTCTGCAAAAGCAAAGGTATCACGTGCCAATTCAGCACTCCACATACTCCTCAACAAAATGGTGTTGCTTAGAGAAAGAACATAACATTGGTGGAAGCAGTCCGCACTATGTTATTTGAGTCTGGACTCCCCAAGCCTCACTAGGGAGAGGCATTACACATTGCTAACTTTCTGCAAAATCAAAGTCCTACCAAAGCCATCTCCTCTGAAGTCACACCTTTCCAACTCTGGTTTGGTTATAAACCTGATCTATCCCTACTTTGCATTTTTGGTTGCATTGCTTATTCACATGTTCCATCTTCTTTTAGATCTAAACTCAATTCTAAGTCTTCCAAGTGTATCTTCCTTGGTTATGATCAGGATAGTAAAGCTTATAGACTACAGAAAATATCTGATAACTCCATTTTTCTGTCCAGAGATGTTCAGTTTTAGGAACATACCTATGCTCATGAACAGAAACAGTGTTTTGACCCTCAATATGTTCAACTGGATTTCATATGTGATCCGACAATTTTCATTCCTCTCCTACTTCTAGTTCTCAATCTACCCACAGTCCATCCACACCAACTCCTACTCAATCACCTCCTCTCCACAATTTTACAAATCCAACAATTCCTTCTGCATTACCTTCTTCACTACAATCTTTATCTTCTAGTTCAAGCACTCCCCATAGGTCCTCAGGATCCTCTACATTTTTTTACACTAGGAGACCAAAACCTCTTCCTTCTCCAGATGTTGTCCAAGCACCTTCTATACGTCAAGGCACCAAGGTTTGCACTCCAGTTCAAAAATATGATGCACTGTTGGAGTCTGCTAATGCACTAAGCGTGCATTACTCTGTATCTGACCTTAACGCAACACTTATAAAGCTGCTATTGCTGGACCTGATTCTAGACAATGGTTTGAGACTTTTCAAGATGAGCTTCAGTCCATGGAGAACAATCAAACATGGGTCATCACCGAGTTACCAGCAGGTCGCCAAGCTATCACTTGTAAGTGGGTTTTTAAGAAGAAATATGATGCACAAGGCTTGATCTAAAGGTTCAACTTGACCACATAGAGACCTGCTCTCCTATTGTCAAATTGACAAAAATTTGTGTGTTGCTTGCTTACTCAGCTCAGAATGATTTGGAAGTGCATGCTCTTGTTGTCAAAACAACTTTTCTCAATGGCACACTGATTGAGAAAATCTACATGCACATTCCTCCTAGCTTTCTTACTCCTGACCAGCACAAGCATCAACAAGCCACTAAACGAGTGCAATTGGTTTTACAGCTCTACAAGACTTTGTATAGTCTCAAACAGTCTGCACGACAATGGTATCACAAGTTTGATCACTTTTTACTAGGTTTGGGATTTCAGCACTCTGGAGCTGATTCTAATCTCTATATCTTCCATTCTGGTTCTCATTTTGTCATCTTACCTCTTTATGTAAATGATAGCAACAACCTTTCTCTTCTACTCTCTGTCAAAGAGTCTCTTAAATAGGGTTTTGAGATGACTGATCTGGGAGAGATTAGTCATTGTCTTCAATTGAAAGTCACAAGAGACAAAAACCAAAGAAAGATCAGTCTATCTCAAGAGAGATAGTTAAGAGAGATTCTTACTTGTTTTCATATGCAAGACTGTAAACCTGTTTACAATCTTGTAGAGTCAAGAGTGAGATTAAGTCTTCAAGATTGTCCAAAAACTGATCAAGAGAGAGAATATATGAAAAGAATACCTTACCAATCTGCAGTGGGGAGTTTGATGTGGGCCATGGTCAGCACTAGGCCTGATCTGGCTTATCCTTTCAGTTCAATTGCCAAGTATATGGCAAATCCTGGCTTGAACCATTGGAAGGTTGTCAAAAGGATCTTCTGGTACATTCAAGGTACATTGTCACAGGGCCTAACTTACAGTCCATCTAGTACTCCCATTCATGGGTACTGTGACTCAGATTGGGGAGGAGATCAAGACACAAGATGATCTAAAGGAGTATATTGCTTTATCTTCTGTAATGCAGCTGTCTGTTGGTCAAGCAAAAGGCAAGCTTCTGTTTCCTTATCCAGCATTGAAGCTGAATACATGGCCTTGTCAAAGGCAGCGACTGAAGCATTATGGCTCAAGCGCTTGTTAAGTGACATAAGTTTTCTTGGAGAAACGATGAAGCTGTACTGCGACAGCAACAGCGGAATTGATCTTGTTACTCCAACAAAGCAGCATGAGAGAACAAAGCACATAGACATCAGATTCCACATTGTCATAGAAAAGGTGGAAGACAAGGAGATCTCTGTTTCACGGGTGGACACCAGAGATAATACTGCAGACATTTTTATTAAGGGATTTACTAGAGAACTCCATACAAGGTTTTGTCATGCACTAGGAGTTATAGATAATAGACAATTATAAAACGTCCATTAAGAGGGAGTGTTAGAAGTGTAATGTAATGTTGTGTTGTATCACTGTTCACGCTTGACTACTATTCACATGACTACTGTTCACATGACTATTGTTTCATGTCACTACTGTTCACATGCTACTGTTCACATGAATTACATGTGAACACCTTAGAGTTAAGTTAAGAGCGCATGAGTTACACGTCTGACAATGAGTTACACATTTAACACTATAGATGCAAATGGTGTGCTCTCTAGTATGCTCATGTACTTATATAATCTCAGTTCTGGGATTATCACTAGTTCAATCATTCGACCCTTACATACTACTCAATTTCTCACATTTTAGGCCTAATTCAAGTGCTTGTAGAAAGAACTACAACTACAACAAGAGTGCAGGAGTGACACAGGGATGACGAACAAAACTTCTCAAACTATTAGACAGCTATAGCAAACACGCTCAAGTTACATCTTTTCGGACCTTTAAGGACATAGAATACGTATACACCTTATATCGTGTCAACTCTTTCTTTACTTCATGCAGGTTGCCTTGAGCTCAACCTGAACAACGGTTTTCTCGACTCTATGTTTTCTACAATGACACATGACAGACCTGCAGCTAATTTGCGATGCTGCAAAGCCAGATTAGTACAACTTCCTTGGACATTCCCAAGACCATGAATAACCAATGATTGGCGCAAGTACTCCCTTCTCACCACCGCAATTTCCCCTTCCATATCGCAGCTTCATAAACGTCAGCCCGTCAGCCTCCTCCAGTAGCCCCATACTTTTAGTGTGGAGAACCACTGTACCCGAATTCTTCACTCTTCGACAATCTTGTACGGACTTGGACGCTTCTGTAATCGACGAGGTTCCGTTCGTCTGGACACTCGTACCTAAGGTAAGTGGCTGCTTACTGGCCTATTATTGTTCGATCTTGTGTCGTCACACTGGTGACGGTCCATCGAAGCTCGTGCCAGCAGATGATCTACGTGTCCATGTATTACCTGTTCTAGATCTGGATCTGTCACTCCCTTCATGTTGTTCTTCACTCCATATTCTTAGCCGGTGTCTTCTGAAAATATCCAAGATAAGGTAGGTGTTCATAGCGACTTCAAAAAGTCGCAAGATCAAGTAGTCTCAAGACGACTGCAGATTTGAAGTGAACAAGGAGAAGACAGACGTGACAAATTGCTTCTGTATCGAAGAGCTCTGGGACGTGCAGTAATCGGATAACAAAGTAACTCATAAAATGTTTATGTTCCCTACAACTAAAGCAAAAAGGACCACTGGCGGTAAGCTAGGTGTCTCGCCCGATCCACTAAATTTATCGGATGTCGAATTGGAAGAGCATCTATATGATGATCTGTTTGTGTTGGCAGTCTTAACGCTCTCCAAAATCAAAACTTTGATTCCTCAAGACCTTGTTGACGACTTATGAAGACTAGAAACCTTTTACCTGTCTTCCCATTTTGACTAACAATTTGTGTTTCTAGCCACATAAGGGGCAGGTCAAGTGTGGTGCTTGGAGCCCATATGGAGGGCAGTATATTTAACGCTTCTTTTTATTCGTTGTCCACTACTTACTAAGTACGTTATTGAACTCGTATTATCTTGCCAATCTTCTCCAAGAATTTCACTCAAAAGGTGTTATTGGCAATTCGCAGAACATTCTCAGTGTAGAGCATCTCATCGCCGAACCCTTTCATACTTGTTACCATGGGGGATACTTTTCTTCTCAGATACGTGAAATTGACTAACAGAACAGAAGTTTTAGATATAATTTGAGTTCCCATCTTTTGGAAATTTCCATGCCCTAAATCTCCGCCAATGAGCGGAGCGAGTTGTTAACAGAAACGGTCGATAAAGAAGTAATTTAAGAAAGCAGAAGCGAAGAAGTATAGGCTAGACACTAACTTGTGCGACGACACAAACCACGATCAATGTCCTAGGATGTGGACGAACAACAGATGGAGGTATAAAAGCTGCGTTTCATCTACAATCTTTGACTCGTCGAGCATCCATGTGTGCATTTCATGCAGTGACTGGTAGTGGAAACACTTATCTAATCGCCCATACACATTCCCAGTATGATTGTTGAGAGAAAGCATAACTCCTACGTCTTGTCTTTCGCAGTTGACTGATGATGGAGGATTACCTGTCAGTGAACTAATTTCACATGGAAGACAAGTTTCTCAACTTTTATACACAGCGTGACTGGTATCTCACGGCGGCCAAAAGTAAGTACAAAGGGACTCGAATGGCATACTTGTGGGGTATGGAAGAGCACCGAACAAGACTCAAAACTATGAACAATTTTGCAGCGATACACGAGGCAAAACTCGCCTCTCGCCAGATGAGCGGAACTCACCAGACAGGTCACCGCTAGTATTTGGTGATGAAACTAATGTTCTCGTTATTTATTCCTTTCTGCTCCTTTTCAGACTGACGGTCGTGCAGCCAGCCAACAAAAAACAGTGCGCAGTAGAGAATCCAGAGCTTCGTAGTATTGATCACTCTGATTCGCATGTTCGTTCACTTGTATCTCTGAAACCTTGACAGCAACTTCCACTGGATAAATGGGAAGAGCTGTTACAGAAGATTGATGCACGGCTCCTTCAAGCATATAACTAAAAGGTCCAGCACATTTAACTAGCTCGTATGGTGTAAGAATAAGCCTACAATCATATCAGACGCATATCAATGGTTTTAATAACGGGAGGAAAAGTATACAAGCCGGAGTCGGGCTAAGAAACAGTTACAAATCTATGGGACTAGAAAGGGGGTTCATGTTGAGGAATTCGTTTTCATGATCCGAGCTCCAAGCTTCTTTTGAGCCGACAAAACTCGGCAGAAGGTTCCGTTTGGCTGATACCTTGTTCTCGGTGGGGGTTGCTGGAGTAGCAAACAGAGAATCTTTACTCTCCAATTGTTGGAACGAACTCATTCCTGGACCAAACGGAGTGGTATCATGCACGCGAGATTGCTCACTATTAAGCCGAGAGTCTGTCGGTCTCTGTTCCGAGTGTCCTGTGCAGGACGGGCATTTGTGAAATTTACGAAAGCACGCCTTGTGGAACGGATGCTGACATGATGGGCATCTAACGATAAGGTCATCCTGAAACAAGACGCTTGTTAGTTATATGTTATTGCAACTGAAAGTTGGATACACGAAATAGTCGGAACCCTTGGAAGCTTGGTACAAGAAATATCAAATCAGCATTTGTAGAATGAAACATTGGACTATAAGCGAGAACCTGATGCGGATAAATAACGTCATATGGGTCGTCACATAGGTCCCCAGCGCCACATGCCTCCCCGAGTTCCCGGCAAGTGAAGCATTCCCTTGTTATGTGAGACGACAACTTGATAAGAATCGCTCGCATGTATCCTGGAAGCACTGCGTACATCCATCGAGAATCATCAACCCCCATCCACTTACGGTCAGGAGACTCGCCATCTCTACTACTGACGACTCAAACAAAAAGAACCTGGAGATTTAGAGATGATTTCACGAGTTGTACAGAGGCCCTCAATTCACAGTCGCACTAATATACTATCTGATGCCTAGTGTGTACCGCATCGTTGGCCAGGTGTATATAATCATATTCCCACTGCCCCTGTAAATGTCTTATTCCACATATTTGAATACGGGAGCAGAAGCCGTTCGAAGAACGGAGGATCCAGAACCCATTTAGTAGGGAACCGAGAACGTGCATATGAAATGCAAGCATGAAGGTATGCAAATTGAAATGGAGTTAATGTAAGCAAGGGAATACATAGCGAAAGACAAACAGACGTGATAGAAAGCAGGAACGGAAATTGAAACATTTCTTAAGTAGCACCTGGAACTAGTATACATCTTGTAAGAGGAAAACGGCAACCTTTTGGAACAGCAACAGAGGAAGCATCTGAAATTGAAAGCAGAAAAGAATCATAGAGCGAGTAGGAAGACCCATTCCGAAGGACAGAGATTCCGAGGGGAGGTTCGAGAGAAGGAGAGCCTCGGGGGACTGGATATAGAAGATGAGAGCAGCAGCCGTTCGAAGAACTGAAGATCCAGAACTCACAAACTGCATATGAAGTGCAGATGGAATGTAATCATGATATTGAGAATGAGGACAGAAGCCGTTCGAGGAAGGGGGATCCAGAACTCATTAAATGCAAATGAGGTGCATGATGTGTAATGTCTACAAAAAATGTGCAAGACGAAATTAGTATAAAACCGGGAAAGGAGATGAAATGGAAACAACTGATCGAATGTAAGCAGAAGTCAATGCCATCTAGAAACAATTAAAGAGCAACACTTGTAAACCAATAGCATCCATTGAATAAACGGTAACAGATAAACAGCGCATGTAGAGAAAAAGCTCAACGGGAAACGACGACCTAACGAGCCAGACGAGAAAGATTTAATCAATCTGAGGTCAAGAATCGCGTAGAAGCCATGAAATCGACACTGCTATTGATCAAGAAATATTTATATTTCGTTGGTGCTTAGCCTTACGTTTAATCTGTTGGATTCACTTCATCTCCTTTACGGATTTATTACTCATATAATCGATAAGGCCTAAGCAAAGCATGTGGCGAAATAGAGCACAACATGTAATCGAAGACCAACCAGCAAGACTTGAAAGGTTAAGTGAACTGAAATCGGAAGACCGAGCAGAAATCATGCATAGGAAACATGAAACAGATCAACAAATGTGGGGTGGATCGAAGTCGGAGAAGGGTGGATGGTATCTTGGCTGAGACGGAGCGAAGTGTCAGAGGACTGTATATAGGTAGATGAGAGCAGAAGCCGTCCTAGGAACTGGTGATCCAGACCTCATTAAATGCATATGATCGGTAACCAAGATGTACTTTATGCACAATGCTAGAATAGTGATGAATCCATAAAGTAGAATGCATCGAATGCAACCTGAAGCAAAGGCATAATTGCAACAAATTGAGAACAACATATATCCGAAGGACTAGTAAACAACTTGAAATTGATAACAGCTATTCAAACGAATTCGAGAAATATAAAACATTGTGTAATTGACCACCAGTAAGCAATGTATGAAGGATGAAAATTGAACTGTATGCTAGAGTCGGGTAGGAACACTGGAGACACTGGAGGTCGGACCATGAAGCACACAAAGAGCGGGGGAAAAATAATAGGGAGGGAATTAGCTGGAGAAGGGAGGAGTGGAACAATGCGGGAGCTTAGTGGATGGTGCTGCTGCAGAGACATATCGAAGTGTGACAGTGTAATGAGAGCGGAGCTAAAGAGGACAGGATATATATAGGATATAGCAACAAGCGCTATGGCCGCTTGAGTCCTGAGACACTAAACAGCAGAGAGAAGCAGAAGGCGGCCATAGTAAACCTCCACGAAAACACAGGCAACTTCATCAGTGCCTCACGCAGTGCCGAAGTAGCTGAGCAAGTGTCAGTACCCCTCATACCGAGTTTCTGCTCGAGAACTCATGAGTGCCAAGGCAAACTCGGTTGCTCCCCCTAGATGCTGCTCAGAAGTAGTGGGAATGTTGAGGGAAGAACAGAAGAAGAAGTTGGAAAGAAGAAGTGAGCAGAAATGTAGGCAAATAAGTAATCGCAGAAGTCTCAGCCGCATAATGGAACCAGGCAAGAAAGAAATGAATCAACATGAGTAAGAGGAAGGAAGGAATTGAGACATACCTGATGGATCCCTGAAATCACAAACATCCGTTACTAGAAATAAAATCCAGGACACAGCAAAGTCAAGCAATAAGGCCAATTGTCAAGCAAACGTTCATTAGTAATTCGAGAGGGGAGAAAAAAGTATCAGCAGTGCACGGGAAGGGGCGAGCCTACTCAAACAGGAAAATCGAAGACGAAGTGCAAGAAGGAAAGAACCAGATGTCAGAGGACTGGGTAGAGTATATCGCAGCAAGTGCTATGGACGTTTGAGTCCTAAAACGCTAAACAACTGAAGGAAGCAGAAGGCGGCCATAGTAAACCTCCACGAAAGCACATGCAACTTCATCAGTGCCTCACGCAGTGCCGAGGAGCTGAGCGAATGTCAGCACCCCTTGTACTGAGTTTCTGTTCAATAGCTCATGAGTGCCAAGGCAAACTAGGTTGCTCCCTGAAGTGCTGCTCAAAGCTGAAAAAGTGTTAAGTGTTGTGGAAACTGGAAGGGAAGGGTCACCTAAAGAGCAGGAATAAAAATAAACAATATAAATCGATTTGCAGAATAATCAAGAGCAAAGGAAGAATGGACATAATCGTGAGCAGGAGAACGGGAAAGGACTCACGACATACCTTGTTTGTTAATACCTGGAAGGAAACATCGATAAGTACAAAAAACAAGCAAAACACAGCAAAGAGTGAGAGGATGGGATATGAGGATATGAGGGCAGAAGCCGTTCCTCGAACGGGAGATCCAGAACTCATTAAATGCATATGAAGTGCAAATGGAATGGCAATAAGATGAAAGCAAAACTGAGTGAAAAGTACATGCGAAAATAAGATAAAATGTAAATCATAATTCGTGTGTAAACATGATATCGAGAACAACATATATAAAGAACCAGTAAGCAGCGTGTATTTGGTAACAGCTATCAGAGAAATATAACACATTGGTTAAGCGGCCAACGCTTGAATGATGAAAGTAAACTAAAGTCTGGAGTCGGGCAGGAACCTTGACATCGAAAGTCATGTACGAACCATGAAACAGGCAGACTTCTGTTTCATGGTTCGTACATGACTTTCATAGTAATAGACAAGGATAGTGAGGACAGGAGGAGTGCAGCGATGCGGGAGTAGAGTGGATGCTATTTTGTCTGAGACGGGGCGAGGCGTATAATGCAAGTGGATATTAGGAAAGGAGAGCAAAGCAAAAGACGAGTGGATAGAGTATATCGCAACATACGCTATGAACGCATGAGTCCTTGAATGCTAAACTGCTGAAGGAAGCAGAAGGCTGTCATAGTAAACCTTCACCAAAGCACGTATGACTTCATCAGGCAAAACGCATTGCCCAAGTAGGTGAGCGAATGTCAGTGCCCCTCATGCGGAGTTTCTGGTCGAAAGCTTGCAAGTGCCAAGGTATAGTGTATATTGCAGCATGCACTATGAACGCATGAGTCCTAAAACACTGGACACTGAAGGACGCAGACAGGCGGTCATAGCAAACCTGCACGAAAGCACTTATTCCATATATTTGAGAAATGAGAACGGAAGCCGTTCGAAGAACGAGGGATCCAAAACCCTAGGGTAGGGACAGAGAAAGTAGGGACAGAGAAAGTGCATATGAAATGCAAGCATGACATATACAAATAAAATTCAAGTGAATCTAAGCAAATTCAATTGAAGCAAATCTAAACATACATAACACAAGGAAAGCGGAATTGATAGAAAGCAACAAGCAGAAATTGATACAGTTCATAAGTAGAACCGCAGTGAACTAATTTACATCATAGAAGGAGGACAAAACGATAGCAACAGCAATAGATTAAGCATCTGAAATTGACAGCAGACTGGGGATCATCGAGCGAGTCGGAAGGTCCAATCGGAAAAGACAAAAAAGGAGAAAGATAGAGCAAGTAGGAAAAACATAGCTTGAGTGGAAGATGCGTAGAGTGGAGGGAAGTGGGAGAGGAGTGGATGGTATCTTGGCTGAGTTGGAGCGATGCGTGAGTTATTCCACATATTGTTCATGACAATGCCAATGGACGGTAAGAGGCAGCATCCAACGTAATTCTGATGGACATACAGGTCCTGAGAGTTAAGATATAGGCCCCAAAGGATTTCGGGGGAGTGGAATCCAGGTTTTACCTGCAAAAGCGCCTTTTGACAAATCCACGAGATCACGAAGAGCACAGAAGTCATTGTTTTCAAGGAGGTAGCGACGAGAGCCCAGCATCGTTTGAATTCTTGTGCGGGCCGGACAGCGGATGTAGGCGAGCATCTTGTTGACTTTCCTTCTTATCTCTGTAAGATGTGCAAGGACAGGTACCCTTGCATACAAATACGGATTGACGGCACTAACACACAACATCGGCTGCACACAGTAAGAAGACAACAAACAAGTGACAACCTAGTTCGATCCTCCAGAAATACAGAAAAAAAACAAACTTGTAACACTACGGCAGTCTTGTGAGGGATAATAATTGTGATTGAATACTTGTGACTACTGCTAATGCTAAGCATGAAAGCCATCAGCAGGTGCACACCTTATCGTAAATAGAATCCAAGTAAGCTTTTGCTAGTTGAGAGACTAAACGGGGCGTGAAGTCCCATCGCTGCAAAACCCATGCTGGCAAGACAGCCGTCTCGTTTAAGTGACAAGTAGAACAGAACAACTGGCCACTGTATTCACAAAGTCTTGGTCCACCCCAACCCCAATTCTGTACAAGTTCTGGGACCAGCCCAAAAGCCAACTGCAGATGCTTGTAGCAACCAGCACATGTGAAATGTTGTGCCTGAAGTTGTTGTTTCAATGACTTCTTCTTATGGATTTGTACAATCAACCGTATGGTTTTACCCAACACAGAGGAATGGGTTCCATCATCGTCCTGGTCAGCTGTATAGCTAGAAGTTTCAGATTTTGGCGAGTCCAATCCAAACTCCTGCAAAGGTAAAGTTGACTCTGACAATTGATCCTGTAAAGTGTTCTTGCCAGAGAGTCCTGACCCAGACCCAGTAATAAGACTGACGTCTCCAACTGGGAACAAAAACCTTAGCAGTGGCGTAGCTGCACTCAAAGGCGGTCCAGCTTTGATGAGAGACTGTAAGCAAACCTGAATAAGATCACTCCGTGCTTCCACCACATCTGGTGAGGTGTTTCCAAAATATTTACGGGACTCTTGTTTAACTCTCTCCCACGGCGGTGGAAGAGTTATTTTCTTATTGAAGACAAACAAGCTTTGAAGCTGATTGTACAGAACCACGAAATCACGATATCGCCGTTGAATCTCCCATACGTTGCCACCTCCCATCACTTTGATCCGGTACACTGTGTGTTGCTTGACACCAACAACCCGCTCTCCTAATGAGGCACCTCCTCGACGTTGTGAAGCACCGACTACTTCAACCCACTCTAGGTCAGACGTAAGGCATGCGGAATAGTCAACCTGTTTTGAAGCAAAGGAACTTGCGTTTGAGGTGGTTGCACTGAGACTGCCATCTCGCACTGGACGAGCAGATCCAGGTGACATAAGCTTCAATCCCTGAAAGCTCCTAGCTCCCCCGCCACCTTCACCATCAAAGAGCACGTCCTCCATATCTAACACCGTGTCTATGTAAGTCTCTTTGACTTCAAGCGCTTCCACATATCTCGAAAGCTGAAATCAGAAACAGTCTGTTAGATGACGTGAAGTAGTGAGAGAAGCGCATGAATATATTTTATTTAACCCCAAGAGGAACTTTACTGCAAATCCTTTCCCTTTCTTTTTTTCTAGAAGTCCCACCACTGATGTTGTATACGATGCTCTCTCCCAATACAGCCCTGCAGCATTCAAATCGTCCAAAGTGCTACCTATCATATCCACTGTTCTCTAAGCGAGTGTGATCGTTTCATTGACTTGCTCATAGAATAATTAGCAGATCCTGAAGCTATTTTGTGCCAAATTAATCTGCTACACTTTCTAATTTCTACCGTGAATGACTTGAGCTCATGATCTCAAGCTTCCCCAACCATACCTCGTCAGGCCCCAAATCCTCTGCCGCCCAACCCACACCTGGTCGTTTACTCTCATCTTCAGAAGATCCTTTTAAAGATCCCGTTGTTGAGGACATGCTTCTCTCAACTCCAAGCGTATCAATTTGGAGAAGTTGTTCTGCTTCTTGTGAGTCCAAATGCAAAACGCGACCCCTATTTCTCGTTCGAGCATGCATGTCTGACGTGAAGTCAGCTTCTATGTCATATTCTCCTGTTAGGCCCTGAAACACTTCAAATTGTGGCATGTCCCTATTTCGCTCAGCATTCGCTTCCCCTACCAGTTCTATATCTCTGGCTATTTGTGTCACCGATTTAACTTCTGGTGTTCGGGCTGGCAAATCTGCCTTGAAGTCCGCCTTTGGAACATGGCCCGCACAAACTCCAACGAGTAACCTTGACTTGTCACCTTCCGTTACTTCTTCTAGTTCAAAGAGCTGTTCTTCTACTCTCATTCCTTCTTGACTAGGCAAAAACTTAAGATCTTCAGAGCTCTGCACTTCAGCATGCTCGTTACCCCTCACCAGCGCATTATCTGTGGCTTCACTCAAACCTAAATTGGCACTTGAGGTTAAGCCCCAAACATCACTATGATCATCAAGATTCACGTCCTCGTCCAGCAAGGACATCCTACTCCCGCAACTTGAGCGAATACCCAGGGAATTGGTTGCAATGGACAAAGGAGCGGTAACAAAGCTTTCTCCTTCAAAAGCCGAGAGATCGTCATCGCCATCACCATCGTCAAGATCAAGTCGTCCAGCCCCCCTCACTTGTGGGATCTCGTCAGGTACAACGTCATTATCAGACTTATTTTCATGCTCCGCTCCATGTAGGCGCATCACCTCTAAGCCCTCGGTAGCATTTGTGGACAAAGGTCCCAGTTTTGAATGAAGATCTTGCTTAGACTCTTGAAGCTCTAGTAGTGAACACATTCCACTCCCAGTTTCATGCAAATATTCAGCCCAGTCGTTGACTCCAAATGTTATGTCATCGTCGGAATTGGAGAAGAATTGTTCACAGTTGCTGTTAGTTTTGCTCAAAGCCTGATAATATTTGGATGGACTCCCACCACAAGAGCTGTCATCATCATCCGTATCTCTGCCGGTCAAAGAATTGTATTCCGAGGTGCTGCCAGTTGCTTCCAGATTCTTCTCCGCTAGGTCGTCTTGGTCAAAACTTCCTCCTACACTATTGAACCTTTCATGATCTTCTGTCATAACACAGCCCTTGTTCAAATCGACAACTAGGGACACTGTTTCGAATCCGGCTTCGAGTTTTGATTCGTTGCTTTCTTCTCCGGGTCCTTCATTCTCTTTGATTTGCGCTTCAACCGCTATCACTCCAGCTAAATCATCGACTTTGGAGTGAGTGGTACTTTCAGTCTCACATTTATTGTCTGAGGCATGCAGGGCAAAAGATGTAGCGTCGACCTTCGCCTTGTTTTCCGACACCAAGCTGCCACAAGTCGCGACTTCACCCAGAAAGTTGATTGCTTGGCTAGGTCCATTAAAAGCTTTCGATTTGATACCTACCACGCCAACTCCCGAACTGTCTGTTTCTTCTGGCCTCTCAAATTCCTCGTCCAGCATTGAGGCGACTGTCTGCCGTAAGCATGCTATTCTCTATTCTCCTCGTTCTTCTCTATTCTTCATCCACATAGCGTTACGTTATGTGCGACCCAAACTTTTATGTACTACCTATTGGTGAGTCCACTCTTACACATAACGGTACCTGCGGAAGTAAACAGAGGACCTGAAAAGAGGTCAGTGATGAGAAAAGAATATACCCAAACAATAAATTTTAGCTCATGGTAGGTGGAAACCGTTAAGGAGAACGGGGTTCGATACAAACATTGACTGCCGTGACTGGATGGTGAAATATGCGTCTGTGACGGGACTAGATAAACGATACTGCAAAACAAGAAGCAAGACCTCTTGATAAGCAATGGTTTGTGACAAGGCTGCGAGGTTTGAGAAACTTGTCCATGAACCCTGAACATCAGTATTGGACACCACGACTAACCAACACATTTTTTCCTGGTTAAGTCTGCTTCCGTATATGCTTGGAGCACCTCAGGCGTGGTGAGTTTGTCGGACTTATTTGGTGCGAGAAGACCTCCAACTTTTAGATGCCAGAACCTTGCGATGCTTGGCACTTTGATTTCGGGTTTTCGAGCCACTTTTGGCAACCAACAGACTCGGAATATTGAGGGCACGGAGTTCAAGGTCAAAGCGGCAATCCAATGCAAGTTCTAAAGCGAGAAGAGAGTTTCAGGTGAATTCATTGCATTGAATTCGAAACCACTGAAACATGATAAGTCTGGATTACGCCAACCCCGGAATCATCCCCTTGGTGCACTTTGACTCTAAGATTAAGTCTTCCTACCCCTTTATATTCCAGTTGGCCTCGAACAATGTAAGAGGCCACGTCCTTTTGATAGTCTTTATTCTCGTCTTCAAACAATGTAGACAGTACTCCTTCCGGACGATAAAAATCTTTATATCCATATCCTTATATCTTCATATTCAGGCAAATAGAGCTTACAAAACTCTCCGATGTATTAAAATGATATATTGTTCGATTCACGAAGAAAAGCTTACCGGAACTTTATTCAAAGGTGAACACTTCTGCAAACTTGGTATACAGATGTACAAGATGGACATCTCAATACCAAGTTGTCCGTTCCAATCAAAATAGAAACCTTAGATAGTCTGATTATCTGCTCATTGTTGTTCACACAACAACAACAAACAAGTAAAAATGAAGGAGAATGACACTTAACACATTCAAATATGAGAATCTGGCTATCGCCTTCGATGGACAGCACGAACTGGGCAAGGAGTACTTAACGGCAAGGAAAAGGAGCTCTCCATTCATGAAAGAATCAGTCTATCTAAAATCGAGCGACGACAACCTGGTTAAAAGACATGCTCTAAACTGTTCAGTTCTCCTGAGCCCATATACCACTAGTGTCCCTCCATTACTCCCCATCAGGGAAATCAAAATCACTCCCAAAGTTACATCGGTCTGTCTGGATACAGTTTACTGCTGACGTGCCGTATGCCTTTTCTAATTCAGTCTCCCATTTGAGCTATTATAGTACGGCAGACTGATGGCACTATAGGAGTTATCACTTCAGTTTGATTGCGCGCTATCTGTAGGAGACAGGTGATCGCACTTGAACATATTGTAAGAGCAAGCCATCGAATTGAGTTCGAGTTCTTCTGGTAACAGTGCGCTTTTCATACATCCATCAGGTGCCCTGTCTCCAGTGACACCTCAAGGTTCTAGCAACAACTTCGTGAGGGACCAAATAGCGAGGTGCCATACCGAGAATGTGATGATTCTCATGATTAACTTTCTTTCTTAAGGGACATGTTCCCAGTTGGTACTTACGAGCTCTTTATAGCAAGCAAATAGGGACATCTGATAGGGATTCAGGCATGGGAAGTAAATTACGCTGCCAAAGCATACCATGTATACTTGCACCCCTGATAGAATTGAATGGATACGAATCATGCATTAAAATTGGTCAGGAAATTCCGGACGTGAATGGCTGAGGTGATCTTACAGCACATAATGATTACTATATAACAAACCAAACGTCAGGACCAAACCAAGGACTGAAACAAGTCATTGCCCATTGTAAAAATTGGTTGAGAAAAAGGTATAGCCAACTTGGACCTTAAAGAGAGTAGGTTAAGAGAAAACTGTAGGCAAGCACAGGGACAATTACCGCCGTAATTCCCGTTGACTTAGAATTGCGACTTCAGCTCATCTTCAGGCTCAGCCGACAGTTACTGGCGTGGGCTATGTCTATAGTAACTTCAAGAACACAACAAAAGAATTCACCCCTTACTCTACAAATTAGCAATAACTCCGTCACCGGAGAGATAGCTCCACCCTACCTTGCAATTATTACTCAGATCGTAGATCTCGATACGCACATTGGGCGATTAAAACGCCAACCGTACTGGTTCAGACCAACCTTCACGACAACTAAACTATGAAACTTTCAATTTGCGCTTCCAGTGCAGACAACCCTATCTTAACCTGAGACTCCCGATCCTCGTTGTCAAATCTGCTAAAACGAGAAGAAAGGAAACAGCCACAGACCCTAAAATCCATACCTGCTTGTAAGCTGGAAGCCAAGAACTGATTGCACAAAGTCATCAGACACCCAAGCGCGCTTGATCTTGGATTAATGCTCCTCACAAGTACATAATTTTGGAGGCCAATCGACAATGTTGTTCGAGCAGGAGAAGTTGTGAGACAAGTTCACGGACGAGCACTTTTCGAAAGATCAGCCGATCAATTTGAGCTCCACGTCTGAGCAGTACAAGTATTTTCAGAGATCTTTCAAATTCGCGTGCGCTACGAGGGCATCATCCATCCATCTCGATGCATGTAAATAAGCTTCCAGACAACACCGCTGTGATTCCTTTCAGCGTATGATTGCACAGTTCTCTTTCAGAAGCTGAAATTTATGGTCCCGAAGCTACAGTACGGTTTATGCTTGAAATGAGCTATGTGTGCGATAGCCTCCACGTAGATTAGCCGGTTTTCGAGCAACTTTAATGCCTGTTTCTGGTGCGTTAAACAGTTTCCACAGAATGTGCACTGCCAGAGTATTCCAACTTATGAGAAGCAGGCGACCGCGTAGAATGGATATCTTAGGGGCGGTAGTGCATATTTCTCATATAGATTTTATTGGGGCTTAGCATCATGTTACTTTTCTTCTTTTTTTCTCTCATGAGGCTTGATGGGTCTTCCCATCCTTCGGTTTTCCTACGCGGTCGCCTTTCAAAAAAAGAAAAAACTTATGTAAGTGGTTTACTAAATCTTGTGCAAACCCCAAACTAAGCTGTTGTTTCAACAATCTACCTATTGTATTCTTGCTAGCAGGGGTTCGATTATTTTAGTGACCAATAATTTGAATTTTGAAATTTCCTGAAAATTTCTATCCATACTTGGAGCTACACGAGTCATATGTCCTGTACAGATCGTATTAGGTGCTCTATACATGAACAATACTACTTTCAATACTACTACTGTCACAAGTAGATTTTCGACAAATTTTATTTTTGACTATGTGATATGTAATATACAAAAGTACCTCTTTACTCTTTCTCTAAAGTACATACATTTCCTTTTGACACCAAATATCTTATAAAAATTATTAAAGGCCCAGCTATAGAGATGGGTCCTTTAGAATCTGCCTGAAATTTGTGTGGAGCTTGCATAGGTAACTTGTCGCACTTCAAACCAGTTTATATTTTTTAAAACTAAATATAAACTTTTGATCAACCTTGGCACACTTCTCAAACTAAAATTATTTTTCAGATTAGAAGAAATTATACGGTGGAAATTTTCACTATGCTCAAACTCATGATTAATGGTACTAAAATGGTTCTCCTTAGTTTCTGGCAGTTTCAAGACAAGTAGTAAGCAGTAATAAATTTACTCATAAAAAATACGATTTATTCTCATTATAAATACTATTCAAGGAGCATGAATGACTCGTTGTAAGTATATTATCTCACGTTAATGAAGAAGAATGAGAAAAAATCAACTCACAATAAGTATACTGCTTCGTGACTCTAGAGAAGCTTATCTAAACTAGCATTTTAGGTATTAAGTTGCTTTTAGTACCATACTTTGCTCAAGCTTTGATGCATATGTAGATACTGATGTTAATCCTTTGAGACAACTAATGTTTCACTGTCATTAACCATGGGGTCAGGGTACGCGGCAATTAGCATATTTGAAATACACGTTTGACTTAAAAAAATAACCTACCAAATCAAATGGAAACAAATTATAGTATGATAAGAAAAATTCTTTACTTGTAGTGAATAACTTTTTCTTGTAATTTTAATATATAATGAAATGATAACTAAAATACATACTTTAATGAGTAGTAAAGTAAAAATTTGTGGTAATTCCTTCTTTTTTCTTTTTTCTTTTATAAATATGACTAAATATCTGTTAAATGATAATATTTTAATACTTTGTAAATATTTTATATGTTGTACAACTTCATCCATTTAATTTTATGTACTTAGTTACATAAAAGCTTAATTTTAATTTGGTGATGCACTTTTTTAATTTTATTTTTTCAATTAAGATCTTTTTTCAAAGGTTGTAGTTTCCTATATCAAATATGTATATATAGAGGGAGAAATAAGCAATTATCTGATTATTTTATAAATAAATAAAGGTTTATCTTACATTTTTATATATCAGTTTGATATATTGAGTAGTAAGCAATGATCTTATTATTTCCAAATACACAATGGTTACTTTTAATCTAAGAAAAATCTAAGAATTAAGTGAAAATAATAAAAGAGAAGCAATGGATCTGAAATTGCATAGAATATACGTCCATATAAAAGATTGCACAAGGTCTTGTTATCTAAACAAAATATAGGTTTAGGCTTGCTTATACAATAAGTTACTTATTAACTTCATAGCTTAGTTACTCAATCACTAGAAGATCTATGTGAAGATTTTTGACTCCATGTCGGTGCTATTTAATTTTCATAAAGTTTCTTATATATATTCTTATATGAACTTCTTAATTACTTTCAAGAGTATAAGTTTCTAATTACTATCTTGATAAAATTCTTCTAACTAATAACTTTATAATTTACATAATACTATACATTCTACCTTGAAAAGTCAATGATGTCATTATTATATACTTAGTTTCTAACTTTTCGATGATATATTAAAAACTATGATGGTGATAAAAGTTAATATAATGCTCCGAGAAGACTTTATTCTTCACATATGGTGATTGTAATAATTAACCATATGCTTGGCAAGGATCTTTTCAACTTCATATTCATAATCAAGATGGAGGTGTTAAAGTAAAATTTAGTTAAATTGATTCAAGATTTAGATTTTAAAATTTAACTAACTAAGTTTAATTAATTTGAGATCTGAAAGATAAGATGAATATAAATACAAGAAAGGGAGACCAAGTTGATTAGTAGTAATGGAAATAATTATAAGAACATCAAATAAAGTAATCCAATCTAGAGTTAGTTTACAAACTTCTGTGTGAAGTAACAACAAAAGGCTATGACTAAAAAGCATAAATTTACCACTCATTACAAAAGACAACTTTTTACAATTTGTAAAAGCATATATATTTTTGGATAATTTTGAGCTATAAGCATATGAGCTTGGGCTTCTTGAAAGATAAGGAGGATAAGAAGGTCAAAGTATTGGTAATATTAGAAGAGAGATGATAAGAAATATCAAGAATTAGAAGGTCTTGATGATATTTAGGAAAGAAGATAGAGAATATAATATTTGTTTGCTTAGAGCTATTGTAAAAGTGTTTTGCAATGAGAAGAAGATTTTGGATTGTTATGATATACACCAAACAATACAAAGCAATGGTTTATACATTTGATTTGATCATTTATTGTAATACTCCAAGGACAAGAGAACTCTCCAAGAGAGATACAAGATAGGAAATGCAAGTTTCACATCCAATACTCCAATGCCCCAAAGAAGCACCTTCTCTTTATCATGTAGCAAAGAGGATCCCCTCAAAGGAAGCTCCACCCTTGGATCAAATACATGAATTGGTGACCTATCAGCAAGCTCCATCCTTGGATTAATTGTTTGGATGGGTGACATGTCAATCCTTGTCCTATCTAGTTGGACCAAAGGGAATCTTTAGAGAATCTTCTTGTAAGGAGCTCAGAATTGCATGGGTGAGGTACCATTGGAAAGCTCTTGATGAGATAAACTACAAAGTGGAGAAAGCAAGCCTATTTTGCTTGAGAAGTGGAGTATTTGCATTTTTGAGGCCTAATTCATCCATTAGGCCTCCAAAATTGGCTCTAAATAGAGCCAATTTTGGAGGCCTAAAGTTATCAGGCTATTTTTGGCTTTTGCCCTATTAGTAGAAGTAATCTTTTGGCAACACCTTTGTCTGATCTTCCTATTCCATTACACACAACATCCTTCTAGATGTTACAAAGCCAATTTTCACCTCCAAATAATATGTCTAACAACTTGTATTACATTTATTCAAACAAAATCTAATAGATTTGACAAAGTTTGTACTAAGAGTCTTGAGCAATACTATTCAAAGCTTGCTAATGAAATAGTACTCTTAGTAGGCCATAATAATAGTCAATATGAACAAAATTCTTATATTGTTGGAAACTAAGCTACATCCGCACAATTTCAATCAATTCATAAACATGATTATTGCAATTTGTCACGCCATTTGTAGTTCCGCATCTAGATGCTCGGACACTGGAGTTCCAGTGATGGTAGTTAGAGTTATTCTAGCTGTTTCTCAGGGACTACTTTCCGACGGTTAGATTTCGTGTTCAGGGTATTGACTTCACGGTGGGGCCCACCGTCACTTTGCACCATTTGCACCGTCGAGTGTGCCGTCAGCGGGACCGTTAGGGTTTCAGGGCTAGCTCGAGTCCAGGGGGTATAGTTTCAAAGTGAGCTCCAGAGAGCTCACTTCTCTGATGTTGAGCCTTCAAGTTCCTGGCTATGGTGGACAGAGGCCGGTGAGCGTCACTTGGATTCTCTATGCTTGAGTGGGTGTGGCTTGACTGTAATCAGTGCCCAGTTGTTGGCAGTTTATAGAGTGACAGATCAAGTACTGATCTGAGTTGAGTTGAGTTGAATTGTTAAGCAATCTGATTACATCAAAGAAGTGAAATCAGGGGGAAATCGGGTGCAGGAACGTTGAGTGTTGGTGGTATCTCCAAGCTCGGTGGATCGTGGTAGCTCGATTCAGGTTCTATGTTTCCCTAGTGTGCAGAAGCTCGTGTAGTTGATGCAAATTTGGCAGTTAGGCGGACGGTGTGCGGAAGCGCTGGACAAATTTTGAGCAAAGAAGGAGCAATTTTTGAGCAGTGTTGTGATTTTGAGCTCAGGAGGTGAAGGCAGGACCAATTTGCTGCGAGTTGGGCTCAGAAAGTGAAATTGAAGGTGGAGTTGGAAAGCTCTTCTCATGAAATTGTGATTTGGAAAAACCCGTTTTGTCAATTTGGCTCGAGTGGAAAGTTAGCGGGGGATTTGACGGACATCCATCTTTAGGGTTTACGTCAGATTTTACATCAGATTTTGGGCCAAAATTGGAGGAGTTTCGCTGTTTGGCCAGATTTGGAGAAGTTTCGCTAGTTTGGAGGAGTTTCACAGATTTGGAGAAGTTTTGCCAATTTTGGAGGAGGTTCGAAGTGGCAACAAGAAAGGCCTCATTTGGCTGAATTTCGGCATTTCGAGGATTCGAGGCTACGAAGGCCTAGAAGGGCCAGAAGGGCCAGCAAGCCAGCTTGCTGGCGTGAGGCTAGCTAGTTTAGTGTAGATCTTGGTCATTGGTTGGCAAAATCTGCCTTTCTTGCTAGATTGTGCGCAACAGGGTTTGACCCCTAGATCTCTTGTTCCTAGACTGGTGCCCTAGCCAACTGGTCCACCCTCACTTGTTGTCATAGTGACTGTGCCACTGTTATCTATACACATGTAGCTTTGGCTAGGAGAGGCAGTTTGATCCCATTCTTGGTGATCCTGGTAGCTTAGGACTTAGATACAAACTACTCTTATGTCTTATGCCAAATGGTGGCAGAGTCAGTCCCGTGTTGTGTAATGAGATGGAGGGTTTTCGTTTAGATTTCTTGTGATTGGATCCCCTCCATTCTCTGCTTCCTGTTTGTGCACCACGTTTGTGTGAGGTGCCTTGACTTTTGAGCGTTGGTGCTCTGGTGTGCTCTTGGTGGTGAGGCTGGAGTGATGACCAGTCAGACTACCTTTGTTTCTCTCCGGTGAGGCAGGAAGTGATGACCTGCAGACCGTGAGAGTGCGTGTTATGATGGCAGGTTACAGGTTGCCCTTCCCCTAGTGTAGTTATCTCGGTAGAGTTACATTAGTGGGCGGTGTTTAGTTGGTGTTGGCACGTGGTGGTATTGGCACTTGGTGGGGTACTTGCGGTTGCAGTTGGTGGTTCGGGTTTGCTGTTGCAGTTACGTGGTCACGACGGAGTTCTTTGGAGATTCCAGAGGAGTTAGCCTTGCAGTATTGTAACACCCATTTGTGCATGTGTGTGGTATTGTGATATTTAGCTTGGTATTACAAGTACTTAAGAGATATTATTTATATAGAGATAAAGGATGGTTCTATATTAGTCATGGTTAGCTAAAGTTAGTCATAGCTAAGATAGATGGGACCTTACTTTAGAGGAAGTAGAAAAGATGAGCACCACTATTTTGGATTTTAGTGTGTTGACTTGGTATTATTCCTAGGTGTTTGGCTTTGGGGAAAGAGTTGAGAACTCTTGGGCCCGCAAGCCTTTTTTGTTTTGGATTCTTCTTTAGTCCAAGGATAGCCCATGTGAAGGAATCCTTGCTTTAGTGGTTGGGTCAAGATAAGGGGAATATGCCCATGTGAATGGATATTCCTTTCTACTTTTTGACTTTACTTGACTTTTAGTCTAGTAACTTGAGTTACTACGGTAATTAGTAACTTTGGTACGTAACTATTTCACAAGTATATAAACAAGGAGTGAGGAGGTACTCATCATCCTTTCATTTGCAACTATCTCTCTCTCATTGAGTTCTCTAGTGAGCAATGTCTTGAGTCTTGGAGTGTTAGCCTTGGAGGAGTATGATGGAGTTGGGGTTCCTTGCCTTCTTAGTCCATGGTGCGCTACCATAATAGCCATCAGAGGTTCATCCTGAGTGAGAGACAGGCCGGCTCACAGTACGCAGTGGGTTTACTCGGAGTGGTGCTCGGTATCAGCCTGTATCTCAGGTCCCAGTGAGGGAGGAGATTGACTCTGAGTTGGAGTTCGACACAGGAGCTGATTCAGTTGAGAGTGCACTTGGTGTGTCCGCACCGTTGTTGTGGGACATGGACGAGATTTATGGGGCCTCCAAAGGCCCTAGGCGTTACTCTGGTACAGTGGGTACCATTGAGTTGGATGACTTCATCCAGGAGTTCGATAGTTGGTGTGATCTACAGTAGATGCGGAACCCGACTTTGTTCCCACCTTTCATGGCATGGAAGGGGTTGTTTCAGCACTTAGAGGGTCCACCGATGGATGATTACCATGAGTTCAGGAGAGCTCATTTGGAGGAGATTGAGTTATGGAGACAGTATTGGTCTCCACACTATGTCTCCATCACTTCAGGCTCGGTGGCCAGGAGTAGATCGGCTGTACCCACGAGTTCTAGCTCGAGTAGTGTTGGTGGAGCTAGTGGAGGTGCACTAGCTGGAGATAGTGCTACTACGAGTGGAGGTACCGCTGCAGGAGGTGGTGTGGTACCGGGGTTTAACCCCATGGTGGAGTTCTTCCTATGTTTGAGGCAGAACTACCAGGGAGTGCGGATTGACAAGCTGAGGAGCTTGCAGGAGTTCCAACGGAAGGCTGGAGAGCCTACGCGAGGCATACACTCGCATGAAGCGGCTGATCAGTTTCACTCAGGGAGTTACTGAGGCCCAGGCAGTCCAGTTTTGGTATGGGATACTGGACAGGGAGTTGCGACGTAGAGTTCGTGATGCTACGTTGTTGCAGGCTACTTCGCCCACTTTGGCAGTAGTCTTTGGTTTGGCTGAGCGTATTGAGCTCAACATGGTGGAGGAGAGAGTGGTGATAGCTGGATTTGGTAGAGAGACCTCATCCACGGTTGTGACTTCTTCTAGAGTGCAGCAGAGTGCACCACGCCCAGTTGGTTTTCGAGGACATGGTGGACAGCCCAGATCCTATGGAGCGAGTGGAGGGCCTAGTGGAGTTAGACCCTTACCCTCATTTTTGGGTCAGCAGCAGCCAGTGAGTGGTGGTGTTGCTTGTTGGACTTGTGGTGGACCTCACCATAGGAGAGAGTGTACTCAGGGCAGCGGACCTGATACCTCTGGTGCATCACAGCCAGCATAGAGGCAGTGTGAGCATTGCCATAGATTTGGTCATACTAGTGACCGGTGTTTTGACCTACACCCGGAGTTATGGAGTGGTAGGGCTGCTATGGCAGGTAGTAGAGGAGCTCCAATTGGCTAGTATGGCTATTGCTCAAAGGAGATCAGATTCGGGTGCTGAGGCTTCCACCTCATATGCTGGTGATAGAGATGCTTTGGACTTCATGTGCGGAGCAGCACAGGTGGATGCATCTACGGCAGTGACTAGGAGTGCAGTACGTGCTCCAGAGCCTAGAGGAGCATCAGTGGAGTTGGACCCACAGAGAGGAGAGGTTGGGAGACAGGTCAGACTTCCCCAGTCTTTCACGCTATCTGAGGCATTGCAGACGACATCCATGGTTCCTAGACGTCCCAGTGCAGGTGTGGTAGGTGGTGATGGAGTACCTGATGGAGTACCTGCTAGTCAACCACCTGCTACTACACAGACTGAGTCTAGCATGATGTTGGGGGCGGCTCAGCTGATTATGCGGCATCCTTTATTTTCAGCCAGTGACATGTTTACATTGGGAGTGGACCCAGCCCCAGTGTTCCGGTTGGCTGCCACGTTGTGTGAGAGTAGGGATGGTGCAGTTTCTACTACTAGAGCAGAGGTGGTTGGTAGTGGAGCTGACTTGGTTGAGGAGCACGGGATCCGTTCAGCGACCAGTGGTTTGTGGCAGGCAGCAGCGGCTAGACTGGAGGAGTTGCCAGCTAGACCGGCCTTTGAGAGAGCGCGGTTTACACCTGGTGTTGTCCTATTGGATAACCAGAGGGGGGTCTTTCGTTTGGTGGGACCTTCAGGGAAGGTCTATACACCACAGAGAGTCTTGTTAGACTCTGGTGCGCAGCCCCTTATGTTGGGGAAGGCTGCAGTTGTTGGTCTGGAGTTACGGAAGACCGATGTGGAGAGGTGTCCATTTCAGATCCAGACATCTCTTGGTGGTGGTTCGACACAGTACATCACACGTGGAGAGCTTGTTGTCCAGGTTCAGCCTGGTCATCCGACTGATAGCTCGGTGGTGAGAGCTCAGGCTATTGCGACGATAGCTAAGTCATATGATGTGCTAGTTGGGGGAGCAGTGCTATACCCTATGGGTTTCAGTATTGACTATTGGGAGGAGACAGCCTCTTATAGACCTGGTTGGCAGTCTGGTGAGGGACGGGTATGTCGCCTACCAGTACGCTTCAGTAGTGGCAGTCTTGGCTCACTACATTCCGGGACCATGGCAGCATCAGTTTTGGCTTTCAGCGGTGCAGTTACTTGGCCTGGTGACTTGTTGGAAGGGAACGCCCATGCAAAGGATACTCCAGTACCAGAGGAGATCACTCGACTATGGAGTACGAGTGGGATTGTTCCATCCACCTTGGATGTTCCATTGTGGAGTTCAGAGGAGGCATTGCAGCAGCATGCAGATCAGTTGGTGCAGCAAGCTTGGAGTGGAGCCTTCATACCATCAGGGGATGAGTGTGAGGATGAGCCTCTAGAGGCGATTGCTTTGACACCTCTGGATACCACACTCATTGCTTGGCAATATCCAGTAGAGGGGATATGCCTATTGGAGTTGTTTGGTGGGATCAGCACCGGACTAGCTGCGGTGTTACAGGCGGGTATCCGAGTACAGAGGTACTTGTATGTAGAGAGAGATGAGACTGCTAGGCGAGTCTCTCTACATCATGTGGCACACTTGGCCTATCGGTATCCGGAGTTATTACCGATGTCAGCAGTCAGAGGTTACTAGAAGGCCTTACCAGGAGACATTTCCTTACTGGGGGCGCATGACCTAGAGAGACATGGGCCTGTTCACTTGGTGATTTCTGGATGGCCATGTCAGGGACATACACGTGCGGGCCGCAGTTTGGGTCTTCAGGATCCTCGTTCTGGTGTGTTTTGGGAGATGTTACGGATACTACGACATCTCCAGGTTCATCAGTATGTTTCTCCAGCTTACCTTTTGGAGAACGTTCCATTGATGGGTGATTCTCGCACTAGAGTGGTGGCGAGTACACATCAGGTCCATTCTTGGATGGGACCTACTGTATTGTTAGATGCAGCCAGAGTGGGATCACGGGCTCATCGTCTTCGTCTTTGGTGGACAAACCTCTTACCCAGAGAGGCTCTACAGCGTGCTTATGATGGGATTTAGCGACTGGACCACATTCTTGTTGATGATATCTTGGATGTTGGACGTCAGTCTCAGACAGTGGTAGTGGCTGATAGGTCACCTATGGCAGTGGTGAACCTAGTTGGATAGCCTATAGCTGCATTTCCCACACTCATGAGTTTCCTAGGCTCTCATGCTTTTCGAGAGGGAGGACCTGGACTTGTTTGGGACTCACAGTTACAGCAATTGGTAGAGCCCAATGCTGATGAGAGAGAGCGGGCGATGGGTTTTCGCACCGGTATTACCGCTGTTCCAGCAGTGTCAGAGGCATCCAGGCGTCAGGTGTTAGGTCAGGCTATGGACCTGAACTGTTTGACCTGGATTGTGAGCCTTGGTTTGGTAGAGCAGCGTAGGATGCGCTTGATAGGCATCACCACTCGGACACTTGTGAGCCCTGTGCCGATCGAGACGATTCAGGCACATGCTGGGGGCGATGGATCGAGTGGACATGGTATTCTTGGGACACATCCAGTAGCTACTAGGGAGAGTGGTCTACTTGGAGTCCATCCAGGTGAGCGTGGGCTACTTGGATTACACCCTTGGTCCACATGGGATGCAGCCAGAGGACGTATGGAGCTTGCAGCCAGAGTGGAGGGAGTTTTTCACACAGCGGTCGGGACCTCTAGTGGTCGGGAGCATGACACTATTGCTCCCAAGGGCCCAGTGTAGCAGCCAGTCAGTACGTCTTCCACTCCTACTACAGTTACAGAGGATACTTGGGAGCCAGATCTTGGACCCAAGCTTACTGGAGAGGAAAGACGGAGGGTTTGGAGGTTCTTGAGGAGTCACACGAGTTGTTTTGCCTTCAGTATGAAGGATTTGGGTGCTCTGAAGGGACTTGGTATACGGATTGAGCTGACTAGCGACACACCTGTTTTCCGATGTCCTTATCGATATAGTGAGATGGAGAGGACATTGATTCAGAGCCGGAGTAGTGACCTTTTTGAGGCTGGTTTGGTGGAGATTTCACATGGAGAGTATGCATCAGCGACAGTGATGCTAGCCAAGAAGGATATGCATGGCAACTATACAGATAGGCAAATGTGTGGAGATTACCGTCCTATCAACCGACAGACCAGGGCTGATTGGTATGCCATGCCTACACCGGAGGAGATTTTTGATGCGATTGGGCATGCAAAGGTCTTCAGTACTTTGGATCTTCGAGCGGGATATCATCAGTTGCCGATCAGGAAGGAGGATAAGTCCAAGACAGCATTTTGGGCTATTGATCCTCACGGCAAGGATGTGTTATATCAGTGGAGGTTCTTACCATTTGGGTTGAAGAATGCTCCTGCTGAGTTCCAGAGGGTCATGGATAGGATCCTAGCTGGACTGGATTTTGCTCGGTGCTATATTGATGACATTTTGGTGTATAGCACTACTGTGGAGGAGCATGAGAGACAGTTGTTGGAGGTGTTTGAGAGGTTGAGATCTCATGGACTCAAATTACATCCTAGGAAGTGTAGGTTCTTCCATGAGCAGGTTGAGTATTTGGGTCACACTATCTACCCCGGAGGACTTGGTGTTCAGCAGACCAAGGTGGAGGCTATTGCACGTATTCCTCGGCCTACGGATGTGAGCAGAGTGCGAGCATTCCTTGGGTTGGCAAACTTCTATCGCCGCTATGTTAGAGGATTTAGTGCCATTGCCAAGGCCTTGACGAAGCTGACCAAGCTTACACAGGAGTGGTGTTGGGGAGATGAGCAGGAGAGAGCTTTTGTAGAGCTCAAGGAGAGGTTGACATCTGCTCCTATTTTGAGGAGACCGATCAGGGGATGACCATTTCAGGTTCACACTGATTGGAGTATGTTGGGGCTTGGAGCGGTGCTCACCCAGCATGATGATGAGGAGAAGGAGTTTGTGGTGGCCTATGCTAGTCGCTCCAACAATTCAGCGGAGGCGAAGTATAGTTCATATGAGGGAGAGTGCTTGGCAGCAGTTTGGGCAGTAGCACATTTCCGATGTTACCTATTTGGTAACCCCTTCACTCTCATCACTGATCATCAGCCACTGAAGTGGTTGATGGAGTCCGACAAGCTTTCAGGGAAGCTTGCACGATGGGCTCTGATTTTATAGGAGTATGATTTCACTGTTGTTCACAAACCTGGAGTGGTGAACCGTGATGCAGATGGGTTGAGTAGAAACCCATGTCCCAGCCAGCAGGATCAGACCGGAGCACGTTGGCATGGTGAGACAGATGAGGAGATGGTGCTAGGTTGGCATGCATCAGCCTTTTTGTGTATATTTGCAGAGACTTTGGTGGTATCTCTCTCAGCGCATACAGGAGGAGTTATTGAGGTCACAGATCCAGAGAGTGAAGATATTGGTACAGTTCAGCGAGACATTCATGATGATGTCTTAGTGATGGACTATCTTCGCACTGGTGTTGTGGGTGGCACAGTTGGGGCCAAGGAGAGAGACCGTGTTCTTCAGCGAGCCAGACGGTTCAGATTGGAGGGTAGACACCTTTTGCGTGTATGGGAGGATGGTAGAGTGCGAGTAGTACCACTTCCATCACAGAGACCACAGTTGGTCCGTCATGCTCATGAGGAGCTAGGACATTTTGGAGTAAAGCGTACATATAGCTTACTCTAGAGTCATTATTGGTGGCGCGGTATGCAGACCGAGGTACATCAATTTGTTGCCAGATGTGTGGTTTGTGACCGAGTTAGAGCATCATTCAATGCTCCTACGCCACAGTTACACCCATTACCTATCATGGGATTGGGTTACCGTTGGAGTTTGGACTTCGCCGGACCTTTACCGCTGACTGTGAGACATCATCGGTATGTTTTGGTGATGGTGGAGCACTTCTCCAAGTGGATTGAGTTGGTGGCACTTCCTGACAAGTCTAGTGAAGGGACAGCTTACTCGTTCCTGGATCGAGTTCTTAGTCATTTTGGTGCACCAGCTGAGGTTTTGACTGATCAGGGTACAGAGTTCTTGGGAGAGTTTCAAGTCTTGTGTGACAAGGCTTTGATTGTCATCGTACTACATCCCGAGATCACCCTGAGGCAGATGGCTTAGCAGAGAGAGTGGTTCAGACGGTGAAGAGAGGATTGCGAAAGTATGGTTTGCAGAGAGGCCACTTGGGAGATTGGGATCTCCAGTTACCTTGGTTGGCCATGGGCTATCGGTTCAGCCGGCAAGCCTCCTTAGCATCCTTCTCTCCATACTTTCTACTCTATGGACGAGATCCAGATTTACCTGCAGCCATTCGTCAAGATGCTACTGTAGTTTTGGACTTGGATGACCCCGATGTATGGATGCACGCATGTTCTCAGTGGGCAGAGATCTTTCGGAGAGTGATGCCGATGGCCTTTGAGAACTTGGCGATTGCTCAGCATAGAGATACTTTACGCTATGCTACCATTCAAGGAGGAGGTTATAGACCCTCGATCCGTCGATTTCATCCAGGCGACTATGTATATCTACAGCAGACAGCACCGACAACACTTGATGTTTCTACAGGCCACACTATCTTGAGAGTGCGCGAGGTTTTGCCATCTGGAGTTCTTCTGTTAGAAGGACGTGATGGTGTTGTTTGGAAGGATCATGTGCGCAATTGTGCGCCATGCCACCTTCCAAACATTGATGGTACTATGGACCCAAGCTTGGCACTTGTACGTGCAGGCTTGAGGTGTATGTTATGTGGCTCTTCTGGTGGAGCTGCTACTATGTTAGTGTGTGATAGCTGTTCGAGAGGATGGCATATGGCATGTATGACTCCTCCCCTCACGGTGGTTCCTCAGGGACAGTGGTTATGTCCTAGATGTACTTGACCTATAGCTAGTTCATTCTTTATATGGTATAGATTGCAGACAGGCGACTAACGATGGGGCTCCATAGCACCCGGCCTCCTGATCTTTGCCCATTAGAGGATATACCATATACTTAGAGTAGATGGCTATCTGGAGTTAGAGGGACCTAACCGCCAGCTAGGGGGCGATTGTGGCACTTTAGAGTCTATGTATGACTTATGTGTGAGTTGTGCTTTTATAGTGTATGATGTTGACATCGATGTATGTTGTGTAGCGATGTATATACGCACAACAGTTGTCACACCATTTGTAGTTCCGCATCTAGATGCTCAGACACTGGAGTTCCAGTGATGGTAGTTAGAGTTATTCTAGCTGTTTCTCAGGGACTACTTTCCGACGGTTAGATTTCGTGTTCAGGGTATTGACTTCACGGTGAGGCCCATCGTCACTTTGCACCGTTTGCACCGTCGAGTGTGCCGTCAGCGGGACCGTTAGGGTTTCAGGGCTAGCTCGAGTCCAGGGGGTATAGTTTCGAAGTGAGCTCCAAAGATCTCACTTCTTTGATGTTGAGCCTTCGAGTTCCTGGCTATGGTGGACAGAGGCCGGCGAGCGTCACTTGGATTCTCTATGCTTGAGTGGGTGTGGCTTGACTATAATCAGTGCCCAGTTGTTGGCAGTTTATAGAGTGACAGATCAAGTACTGATCTGAGTTGAGTTGAGTTGAATTGTTAAGCAATCTGATTATTGTGGCACTTTAGAGTCTATGTATGACTTATGTGTGAGTTGTGCTTTTATAGTGTATGATGTTGACAGCGATGTATGTTGTGTAGCGATGTATATACGCACAACAAATTCAACCGTAAGTACTAGTGAACAGATGTAATGAGTTCCAATCTTACTTGCTCTAAGCATGATGTTAAGTTCACCAATGCTTAAAAAAGATATGCTTTCTCTATATTTTTTTGTTTGGAATTATTATATACTTAAACTAAAGTACAAGATTGGTGAGCAATGTTGGCAAATACCATGAATACTAAATTAGACTTCAAGAGATACATATTTTTGTCCTCCCTAACATGACCTAAGTTGTTAGTTTATATGCTTATCTAATTGAGCCAAATAAATATTAAGATTATGTGAAAAAATATTTTTATTCCCTTTTTATAGCAATTTATCTTGTTCAAATTAAAGAATCATTTTAAACTTGAATTTTAATTTTGGCCATAATAAGTAAGACAAATTATTCTCTAAGAAGATTTTCCTTGAACTTGGACGTTTATTACTCTTTTGATTAATGTAATTCATTCATAATTTTCTTTTTCTTTTTTTCCAATGGAAAATTGGAATTTTTCTTATAATTTGTGTAATGAAAGAGATGATATTCATAAAATTTTAGAGTTATTAAATTTTTGTTTTGATTTGAAACATATACTCCAAACTCATAGTTTATATTTATGGGTTATGTTATATACACATGATCATAGGCATACATAGAAGGCAACTCACGCAATCTTGTTAGCATAGATCTTGGACATTTATTTACTATAAGCAAAATAGTGTTTCTAAATAAAACCTGATCACCCTTCTTGAGATAAAATGAAACAAATTAAATCACTTATGAATGCAGCTAACCACATTGCACAACAACATAGTTAAGAGAATCACAATCAGTAACTTAATATCATATAATTGTAAAGTTGACGAGTTGATGTTAAATCCTTGAGTTATTGACAATAAGGCTTCTTATTTTGATTTTTTCATAATTTGACTTTCTTACCTAACAGACTGATGAGTGATACCACCAAATATACATAATAATATATAAAATATTATAAAAAGCTTGCAAATCATTTTTCAATCATTGTCATCTCTTTGAGTTGGTATGTGTATGATAGTCTCAATCTTTTCTATTTCATCTTGTTACCTTCAATTGAAACTCTAGTATGCAAGAAAATAACCTACTTCTCCCAAAATGTTAAGAGGAGGTTCTGGTTCTAAATGTGATTATTATATGTATGATATTTTTTAATATTTATCATAAATCAATATAACACTAAAAAAACACTAAACATATTTATCCAAAAATATTTTGAGTTCTTTAAACATTTAAACTCCAAAAAAAATAAGGGTATGAACAAGGCTCAAGGAATTGGAATAGAAATCAAAGTTCAAATATCTTGTACAAAAGTCTATCTTAAATGCATTTATGTGAAAGATAGGTGCTTTTTAGTATATGTTGCAAAGTGCTCACTTGGTGAAGAATTTGACTTCAACTTAATTGAAAAAGAAAACCATCTATTTGAGTGAAATATTAAACAAGTATTTAATGTTTGAGTGAAGGGAAAAATGAAAATTTGATATTTGATTTATTGATCCTTTGTATTTAACATAAAATCAAAGGTAACAATTATTATTTGGAACAAAAACATATACGCTTCCCAAGTTAAGCTAAGGTGTTTTAGTTGATAAATACTTCCTGACAAACTTTGCTAATGTTTCTAGTAGTTACTCTAGTTTCTTTGGCAATATGAGTTATAAATATCTACTAATAAGTATATTGTTAGAGAGAACTATTCTAAATAGCATTCTTCATCAAAAGATAGACCATTAGGTATAGCATAAAAGAATAGATCTATTATTTTTACAAAATCTAATATAACATATTTGGATTTGATGGTTTTATGTCTTCTTGATCAATTTTTATGATTAGGATGATATACACATTAAATTAAGTATTTTATACTTCATAGATTGCTCACTAATAACTATAATTATGTCTTTACCTTTCCTATTAAATGTCAAATTGCAATATGAAATATGTTTACTAAAGGTGCCAAAGTGGCTCAAATATATGACTTTGACTTGTGTGGTTAGTTGATGTTTCATTTTTCACAATCAACTTGAGGATTATAACTTTCAAGCTAAGGCAATCATAAAATTATGGTATAGTGCAAAGGGAAAATATGATAATAATTGACTATGTATACTATTGTACAATCTTGAGATATTCCGAATCAGTAAATATTTAAATTCCTTATACTATTGCGAGGAAACATCTCATTGAGGTTGAAACATATTCCAATTTTTAGATTATTATAATAATAAGCATTAAGTAATAAGAGTTTTACTTAGATATATAAAATGTAACTAAGTTATTGATTAGGTCATAGACTTGGTTAATTATCCTAATTATTGTCAACCCAATTTGTTTTAATTAACTTTAATGGTAGAGAACTTGGCAAACAATTTAGCTTGCTAACTTAGTAAAAGTAAATGCCATAAAAAACAACTTCAAAACTTTATTAATTGTTTTTTCTTATATTAATAGCAAATTTTATCATTTCTTATAATATTATTAGTGTAATAATATGGAGTTAGCATACAAGTTAGTAAGGGCTAATGATTTAGTTAAATAAACCAAATATAAATAAGAATATCCTAGAAGTATACGTGAAGCTTATTGGTAAAATGTCTTGTAAGCATCTATGAAGCTTCTTAGTAGGAAGCTTCTTAATGCCTTTCAAAGATTGGGCACCTGTATACCAGATTGAGGACTATCTTAGCTTGTATGCCAAGTAGATAGGTTTTAGAAGGAAGCTTCCTTTGGAGCTTCTAACCAGACTTGTGTTGCTTCACTATAAATCTCAAAATCCAAGCTCATTTTAGGCATTCATAGTTTCACTCACTTGAGAGTTCTAATTTGATCTTCCACTTCAATCTTCTATTCTCCTATTTCTTTCCTTGGTATTTTACATTGATGTTAGAGTAAGAATGAAATGGATGGAATCTATGGACTACCAAATTCATTTCTTGTCAACCATAAGGGTTTTTTTTTCCATGTATTACCAAAGCATCATTTCACATAGTTCATCATTTCATACTTTGTGTATAATTTTCCACAACTTAATCACCTTGTTTGATGAATCATTGATCCTTTCAATTGTAACTTACAAGGAGAAATGGGCATGTTGCATATATATGTCAACTTAAATAATTGCAAGTAGATAGTTTGATAGAATAATAGTTATAGGGGCAATGTAAAAAGTTATCATTACTACATAATTATAGATTGAGCACCTTACTTGATTGTTGAAAGAAAGAGATTGTGATAGTCAATGGCAAGAATAAGTAGAGAGATAAGCATTTTTAGAAGGAGACAATAAATTTTGATTTCCAAAGCAAAAGGTATTTGAATGTAAGAATCTATTGAGTGGAATAAATAATTCTTTGTTTAATTGCAAATGTTATTTTGAAGTTATACAACTTTTGGATAAACATAGACAAATTCTCTAAGCTTCAAGTCAATTAGATGGAGTAGCAAAACTATTGTGGTAATTCCATGTAGTGCAAGTTTAATGGTAGTTTGTTGCTCCAATATTGACATGTGAAGAATTAGGAGTGCAATAATTAGGTATTTCTAATTAGTTAATGTTGCAAAACCACACAAGATAGATTGGTTTTTCAAAGAGATACATCATTCAGTTCCAAAATATAGTAATACATATTCTAAAAAATTTAGGAAGTGACGCTTTGGATCAGTTTGTGAAAGGCTTGAAATCAAACACCAAATTGGAAGTAACCATACACGAGCACAAAAACTTGGAAGAAACAATGAAATTGGTCAAGTGCTTTGACTCCTTGGTTGTCCCAACTTGGTCTTGACCTCAACCTTCACAAAACCTACAAACACATCACACATGGATGGAGCACTTGGCACCAACAAACATTGATGCTATCCAATGGAGATTATTTGGTATTTGTAATCTTTTGAGGATAAGAGACGTGAAGAAAAACATAGAAGAAGAAACACACAATTTTTGTAAAAGATTGAGACCAAGGAAAGAAATAGGAGAATAGAAACTCACATTGGGACACTTGAACGTGGGAAAACTCCAAATGTCCAGCATGAGCTTTGGCTTTGGTATTTATAGGTAACATACAAGGCTCTTTAGAAGCTTGTCAAGAAGCTTCCTAGAACCGCTTTCTTAGAGTGCAAGCCAAGTTAACTAGGAAGCTTCTCAAGAAGCTTCCTTTTAGAAGCTGTCTACTTGGCGTGCAAGCTAAGCTAGTTGGAAGCTTCTAGAAGCTTCATTCTAAAAGCTACCTACTTGGGGTGCAATTTAAGTTAGTAGGAAAGCTTCCCAAGAAGCTTCCTAGATACTTTTGGAATATTTTGGGCTAATTGGGCTTATTCTCTACTTTGTTAGCCTTCCTAACTACGTCGCTAAAATCCATATTATTACATATTCTCCCACCGCTAATTGGTGATGTCCTTGTTGCCATTGAAGCTTTAAACTCCTAGATGGCCGTTTGTGCATTTTGGAGGTGAGAAAGAGGTTCCCATGTGGCATCATGAAGGGGATATACTTTCCAAAGGACCTTGTTCCCTATATGTTGTTGACATCTTTGTTGAATGTGGCAACATGCAAGGATATGATTAACTTCATACTCCTCGTGATCATCGATAGGGATGGGAGGAAGAGGAGGCTGGACACAAGAAGAAAAGGAAGATGGTTTAGGCACAAAGGGTTTCAACTTGGAAATGTGAAAGATAGGGTGGATGTGCATATGACAAGGTAAGGCAAGTTGAGAAGCAACAAGAGAGATGATTTGGGTGACATCAAAGGGTCCTATCTAATTAGGGGTGAGTTTACAAACTTGGGTGTCAAGGGAAGGGTAGGTTATTAGAGGATAGCATGACTTCATCATTGACTTCAAAGGTGAGATCACAATGATGGTGGTCCGCACATTACTTTTGACAATTTTGAGCAACAAGAAGGTGAAATTTGGCTTGTTGGAGAGATTGGGATATGGTGGTCAAGAAGGTTGAAGTATGAGGGACTTGAGATGGAGGAGGAGCAAGAAGAGAATTTGGAACAAGCGGATCTTGGCTAAAATTGAGAAAGAAAGGAGAAAATCCGGTGCTTGCTTGTTTGGAATTATTATAGGCAAATTTTTCAACTACAAGACATTCATCCTAATTGATGGGTGTACATTGACAAAGACACACATCATATCCTCCAAAGTACAATTTGCATGTTTGGTTTGTCCATCAATTTGAGGATGATAGGCCGTGGACAAAGCAAGCTTGGTGCCAAGTATCTAGAAGAGTGCTTGCCAAAACCTCTTGGTGAATCAAGGATCAATGTTGGAGATGAGTACATGTGGTATCTATTATGCTTGAAGACATTGTCAAAATAGATTTGCACCAAGGTAGTATCCATGGTATCAAAGGTTGGTGCCAAGTGGAGTTACTTACTAAGCTTATCCACAAACACCACGATTGTTGTGTATCCTTGCTTTGTCTTGGGCAAGGATGTGATGAGATCCAAGCTCACGTTTTCCTATCAAGTAGATGGAATGGGGAGTGGTTGAAGGAGTCCACTCAGCTTCTAGTTGTTGGTCTTGTTACGTTGGCAACTCTCACATGATCAGACAAACTCTCAAACATCTTGTGTCATGTTGGGCCACCACCATTGATGTTGGAAGGTACCCAAGGTCTTGTTCACCCATGTGACCAACTATTGGTAAATCATGGGCTTCTTGAAGGTGCACAAGTTGGAGATCACCTTTTGCTAGGACACAGATCCAATCCTCATGAATAGAAGGCCTTCCTTGAAGGAGAAGGTGTGGCACTCCTTATTGCATGTTGTAAGATGACCATGTACCATTTGGAAGAAGGGATCTTGTTGTAGAGCTGAATGAAATGCATTTTGGACCTTGGAGTCAATTGACACCATTGTAATTGTTGTCGTGACAAGAGAAAGAGACTTCAAATCAGGTCATCATGATAGAGCATCAAGGATGACATAGAACCGACTTGGTTTGTATTCAAGTTTGATGTCAAGCAATTGGAGTTGTTCCTCCCATTGATGATGTCAACTCTTCATGTGTTCCAAGTGTAAGGTCTGCAACAATGGTTTGTGATTGGTTTGCATGATCACTTGTTTCCCCAAGAGATAATGCCTCCATACTTTGGTGGCATATACCATTGTAAGCTGTTCTCAATCTCAAGTAGAGTAATTTCTTTCAACCATATTTAGTTGGCAAGACACTAAGGCAATGTGATATAGTCCATCTAGGAATTCCTTTTGCAACATGGCTCCAATTGCAAAGTTAGAAGCATGAAAATCAACCACATAGGGTAGTTGAGGATCATATGGTTGAAGAATAGGCCTTGAAGACACCATATGTTTCAACTTTTGGAATAATTCTTTGTGCTTGGTGGTCCATTGGAAGCTTGAGTTCTTGCCTAAGAGGTCAGTCAATGGTGCAGCACACGAGCATAATAATGGATGAACTGTTGGTAAAAATTGGCCAATCCATTAAATGCCTATACTTTTGTAGCATCCTTGGGAGTAGGCCAATTAGTAATGGCCTTGATATTCTCCTCTTCCATCTTGATCCCTCTGATGAGATCTTGTGACCTAAGAAGGTAACTTTCTTTTGGAAAAAGACACACTTTGACTTCATACAATAAAACTTCCTTTATTGTAGTTGTCTTAGCACTTCTCGCAAATGATACATATGTTCTACCTCTATCTTACTATAGATTAAGATATCAGCCAAAAACACCACCACGTACCAATCCAATAGTCCATCCAACACCCAATTCATCTGAACCATGAAGACTACTGGAGCATTAGTAAGCCCAAAAGGTAGAACTCTCTACTCAAAATGCCCATACCTTGTGCAAAAGGTAGTCTTTTGCACATCCACCCTATCAATGGGGATTTGCCAATAGCCGCTACAAAGATCCAACTTGGAAAACTATTGTACTCCACTCAATTGATCAAGAAAGTCATTGATTCAAGGGAAGAGATATGTATTCTTCACTATTTGCTTATTGAGCCCATGATAATCAATATAGAAATAAAGTCCTCCATCCTTCTTTGGAATGAATAGTACTGGTGCTCACCAAGGAGAGGTGCTATGTTGTATGAAGTCCTTCTCCAACAACTCCATAAGTGTTGTTCGTAACTCCTCCAACTCCTTTGGTGAGAGCCGATAGATTGGTCTACTCACTAGAGTACTCTTGGGAATACCTCAATCTTGAAGGGCATACCACGATCGAAGGGTAATCCCTTCGGTAGATCATCTAAAAACATATCCGCAAACTCCTAAATTATCTGATTAACCATTGCTTGATGAGACTCTTGGCCCTCCTCACATTGTTCTTGTGCAATCGGCTTGATCCACACCGGAAAAAGAGACTTATCTTCCTCCAAAGCTTGCTTTATGGCTACTTCACTAACAAACTTCCCATCTAGGGACTCATCATTCTTCAAAGCTTGCTCCATGGCTGCTTTCTTGGCAAACTTCCCATCTTGGGAATCATCTTCCTTCAAGGCTTGCTCAATGGCTACCTTCTCAACAAACTTCTCATCTTGGGATTGACTATTTTTAGGTATCTTACTTAGAGATGCCAGACAACCTAATCAGAAATTCACACCTTGGTGTTGTACTTGAATTTGTCATCAAGTCCAATCAGATTGAACCTTATGACGTTCAAGCCAAGGTAGTCCTAGAATGACATTGTAGTCTAGAGGTGCCACTACAAACCTCATACACTACAAATACTCCTTCCTAATCTTGAAGGTAACAAGATGTGAGGTATGGAATGCAAAACCCTTTCTATTATTTGCAATCATTAATTTATTTCCAATTACAAGCTTAATAGGAATACCCAATTCCTTTGTTACTTTCATAGACATGCAATTCTTTGAACTTCTAAAAATCAACCAAAATCTTACAACCCTGATTAAGTATTGTACCTTGCAAGTGAAGCAAACTTGCATAGTTCGCGCCTTCAATCCCATTGGAACTAATCAAGCTCCTAATAGGTGGCTCAAAATCTCATACTAGGAATCCTTGTTTCCTTAATCATTCTGCTCCACAAACTCCATCTAAGCAACCTGTCAAGGTTGCCCATTCTTGAGTGGACATTCAACGATATGATATTCCAATTAGCAACAATAAAAACAACCACCAGTTTGTCACAATTTCTCTCTATCTATAGAGCCAAGTGGTCTCTATTGAATGCCATCAGTCTCCATTGGTGCCAGCCCTTCCACCCGTGTGTAGTGTATCAGTAGTTTTTGTGGAGGTCAAGGTCAAGACAAAGTTGTTGCAACCAAGGAATCAAAATGTTTGGCCAACCGCATGGCTTCTTCCAAGCATTGTGGTTCTTGCATGGTTACCTCTAATTTGGTTCTTGAATTCAAGTCCCTCAAAAATCAATCTAGAGCTTCACCCTCTAGTATAATTGGAATTTACACAATGGTGTTCTAGAATTGCATGATGTAACTTCTTACAAAGCCAATCTGTTTCAACTCTGCCAACCTATCCCGTGCAGTTGGTGTGGCTTTATAGCTTAGAACCAACTAATTATTTCACTCTTGAATTTTTCCCACGTGAAGATTGGTGCAACAATTTGTTGTTTAGCTAGCTCCACTCAGAATCCCCACCATAGCTTTGCTACTCCATCCAATTGGCTAGAAGCAAAGAGAATCTATTTTTGCTCGTCTCCAGATTGGTAGCTTCAAAAGAATGTTCACAATCAAACACAAAATTCTCCACTGCACCCAAGAGATTCTTACCTGCAAATATCTTGGGTTTAAGGAATTGGATATAATCTTCTCCTTCTCAAACAGGTACTCTCTCTACGTGCTCTTTTCGTCAAAGATCTTGTTCATCCAACAATCGAGTAAGATGCTTGATTTGTCATTGCATAACAAGGATAACATCGTGCATTGCTTCCATGGTTGCTACTCTATCACATCACCCCTAATCTATCCAATTTGATAATACATAGAAACAACATGTCCAATGTTCCCCATAAGTTACAACTAGAAGTACCAAGGGTTCCTAAAATATGTTGATCATATGCAGAAAATCTTGTCCAAAGTATGAGGTGATGAATTGTGTGAAATGATGCTTGGGTAGTGCTTGGACACAAAAATCCCAATGGTTTGGTGGAAGTGGATTTGGTGGTCCATACATTCCATCCATCATATTCCTCCTCTGATACCAATGTAAAAGATCAAGACCAAGGAGAGAAATAGGAGAATGGAAACTCACATTGGGACACTTGAATGTGTTAAAACTCTGAATGTCTAGCATGAACTTTGGCTTTGGTATTTATAGGTAACATATAGGCTCTTGAGAAGCTTGTCAAGAAGCTTCCTTGAGAAATTTTCTTAGAGTACAAGCCAAGTTAAGCAAGAAGCTTCTCAAGAAGCTTCATTCTAGAAGCTGTCTACTTGGCGTGCAAGCTAAGCTAGTTGGAAGCTTCTAGAAGCTTCCTTCTAAACCCTTCCCTACTTAGTAGAGAAGCTTCCCAAGAAGCTTCTTAGATAATTTTGGAATATTTTGGGCTAATTGGGTTATATTTTACTTTGTTAGCTTTATTAACTACTTTGATAAACTCTATATTGTTACAATTTCACGCTCAACTTTCGATGCCCCAAAGGAGCACCTTGACTCTATTATATAGCAAAGAAGACACAACCACAGGAAGCTCCATCCTTAGATCAAATACATGGATTGGTGACCTAAATTGAGCTTTGCCCTTAGATTGGTTGCATGCATGGGTGAAATGTCGGTTTTGATCCTATATGGTTGGTCAAACTATCTTTGACATGAGGGAATCTTTAGAGAATCTTGTAGGAATCTCCAAATCACATGAGCAAGGTACCATTGGAAAGCTCTTGATGAGACAAACCTGGGGAAGGAGAGGCTCATCTTTATTCCATTGGGGACAAACAAACATAGTTTTGAGGTCTAATTCATCCGTTTAGACCTCCAAAATTGGCTCTAAAGTTTTTAGCCTATTTTTGGCTCCTACTCTATTAGTAGAAGTTGTCTTTTAGTGACATCTATCTAAACTACCTAGCTCTTCATGCATAACATCCTTCTAGATGTTACCAAGCCAATTTCCACCTCTTAATAATATGTTTAGCTTTTGGTATTACAAATTCAAGCTATTTTTAGCTCTTGCACTTTTAGTAGAAGTACTCTCTTGGTGACACCTCTATCTGATCTACCTAGCCCATCATATATAACATCCTTTGAGATGTTACCAAGCCAATTTTCAACTCTAGATGATATATCTAGCTATTGGTATTACACATTGCAAATATAATGAAAAATTGGTAGTTGCTTCTATTGATGCCAAATTTGACATTATATTGCCAAATGTCCAAGTAAGAATTGGAAACCTCAACCCCATTTCTCAAATGAAGTTTTTGGAGCATGAGGGTTAGGGAAATAAAACAATCCTAATAAGATGTATTGAGTTACTTAATAGGAATTTGATTTATTCCAATAAGATTGAAGGCTCAACCTATGCAAGTTTGATACATTTGTAAGGTATGATATATGATTGTGATTGTTGGATTTGGTTGATCATAAGAGTTTTATTAATTGCATGTCCATGCAATTAACAAATTTATTGTGTATTCTTATCAAGCTAGTAAAGAGTTTTATTAATTGCATGTCTATGTAATTAAAAAATGTATTGTGTATTCTTATCAAGCTAGTAATTGGTGGCAAATTGATGATAACGGATGGTATAATGGGTTTTATATTTTGTATCTCACATCGTGTTATATTCAAGACTGGAAAGGAATATTTATAGTGTAAAAGTTTTTTAATATCTCTCCTATACACTATGTCATTTTAGTTCTTTCTTGGCTTGAATATCATAATGTTTAATTTGATCAAGCTCAATGACAAAACATTCAAGTACAACACCAAGATAAAGCTTATTGATTGGGTTTTTTGGCACCTTTTGAGGAAGATAACTAGGCGTAGTAAATCCTAAGATAGGAAGTTTGTTAGTATAGTGGTTTGGGAACAAGCTTTGGAGGAAGATGTTCCCATTTTTGTTATGTAGATCAACCAAGTGCACAAGGAGAATCTGATAAGGATAATAAGCCTCAACAAGCAATGGTTGATTAGATAAATCAAGAGTTTGTAGATGTGTTTTTGAATGATCTTCCAAAGGGGTTAACCTTTGATTGAGGCATGCCTTTCAAGATTAAGCTATTACAACATTATAATCTAATGAGTAGACCAATCTATTTACTTTCACCAAAGGAGTTAGAAGAGCTTAAAACAATACTAATTAAGCTATTGGAGAAACATTTCACACAACATGATACATCCACTTGGGGAGCACTCACACTATTTGTACCAAAGAAGGATGGAAGATTTTGATTTTGTATTTACTACCAAGGTGTAATATACAAATCATGAAGAATATATATCTCTTGCCTTGAATGATGATGTGTTGGATCAAATAAGCAAAGCATAATATTTATCCAAATTGGATTTTTTAAGCAACCATGGTAGATGTAATACTCCAAGGACAAGAGAAGAAAGAAAACACAAATTTCAAACTCAATCATCTGATGCACCAAAGGAGCACCTTCTCTTTATTATACAACCAAAGAGGATATCCTTCAAGGAAACTCCACCATAGGATTGGGCACATAGACGGGTGATATGTCAATGAGCTCCACCCTTGGATTACTTAGTGGGATGGGTGACATGTTGGTCCTGCTCCTATCTGGTTGGTCAAATAAGCTTTTATTGGAGGAAATCTTATAGGGAATCTTCATGTAGGAATCTCAAAATCATGTGGGTGAGGTACTATTGGAAAGCTCTCAAAGAGACAAGCAGTGGGGAAGGAAGGCTAACATTTTCCCAATTTTGAGGAAGAAGAGAAATTTGCACATTTTTGAGACCTAATTCATCCTTTTAGGCCTCCAAAATTGCCTTCAAAGATTTCAAGCATATTTTGGTTCCTACTCTATTAGTCAAAGTCCCTTTTTGGTGATACCTCTTTTTGATCTATTTAGTCCATCATGTGTAACATCCTTCTAGATGTTACCAAACCAATTCTCACCTTTAAATCATATGTTTAGCTATTGGTTCTAGGGTTTTCACATTAATTCTCACCTTTAAATCATATGTTTAGCTATTGGTTCTAAGGTTTTCACATCAATTCTCACCTTTAAATCATATTTCTAGCTATTGGTTCTAAGGTTTTCACATCTATCTTGATTTTTGACCTATTAGTAGAAGTACTCTCTTGGTGATACTTCTATCTGATCTATTTTTTCCATCATGTATAACATCATTCCAAATGTTACCAAACCAAAATTCACATCAAGATCATATGGCTAGCTCTTGGTATTATATTGGATTCCAATTGATGGGGAACATATGCAAAAGACTTCCTTTCAAACAAAGTATGAATATTTTGAATGGAGAGTTTTACCTTTTGGGCTCGCTAATGCTCTTGTAGTCTTCATGGATCAAATGTATTGGGTGTTAAATGAGCTATTGGATCAATACATGGTATTATTCTTGGATGAAATTTTGATTTAGATTTATAGTAAGATAGAAGTAGAACACAATAACCAATTTTGTGGAGTCTAAGATTAATTTGGTGATGGAAGAAGTCAACCAATGCTTTTTGGTAAAAGGAAGTTCCCTTCTTGGACCATAAGGTTTAATTGGAGGAAATCAAGATGGAAGAGAACAAAATAAAAACCATTATCAATGGACCTAGATGCCAAGGAATTTTGGGGATCTAATTGTAATGCTCTGAGGACAAGATAACTCTCTAAGAGAGATACAAGAGAGAAAACACAGGTTTCACACTCAATTCTTTGATGCTCCAAAGGAGCACCTCCTCTTTATATAACAAAGAGGATCCACTCAAAGGAAGCTCCACCCTTGCATCAGATACATGGATTAGTGACCTATTAGCAAGCTCTATCCTTGGATTAGTTGTTTGGATGGGTGACATGTCAGTCCTTGTCCTATCTAGTTGGTCAAACAGGTTTGACCAAGAGGAATATTTGGAGAATCTTCTTATAGGGAGCTCAAAATTATGATGGTGAGGTACCATTGGAAAGCTCTTTGTGAGAAAAATGTTAAGGAGTAGAAGACAAGCCTATTGGTCCTTGAGGGAAAGAATTTTTTTCAAGGACTAATTCATCTATTTAGACCTCTAAAATTGGCTCTAAAGTTTTCAAGCTATTTTCAACTTCTGCCCTATTAGTAGAAGTAATCTTTTGGTGACACTCTTGTCTGATCTACGTAGCCCATTGTACAAAACATCCTTCTAGATGTTACCAAGCCAATTTTCACCTCTAGGTAATATGTCTAGCTGCTTGTATTATAGACCTCCCTCCTTTGAAGATGCAACGTCCTTGTTGCAAAGTTGTTGCTCAAAAGATTAACCTAACATTGGTGTGTTGGTCAAGTTGGCTGTTGGCTCCCATGTTGCCTTGTATAGTGGGTATAGTTTCCAATGGACCAAACATTCCACATGCAGATGCCAAGTAGCACGGATGTGTTTTTGGAGAATACGTTTGACCTCATACTCCTCTGCTTCATCAACCAAGGTTGGACTATAACACCCATTTGTGCATGTGTGTGGTATTGATATTAAGCTTGGTATTACAAATACTTAAGAGATGTTATTTATATAGAGATAAAAGATGGTTCTACATTAGTCATGATTACTTAAAGTTAGTCATAGCTAAGATAAAGGGGACATTACTTTAGAAGAAGTAAAAAAGATAAGAACCACTATTTGGATTCTAGTGTATTGACTTGGTATTATTCCTAGGTGTTTGGCTTTGAGGAAAGAGTTGAGAACTCTTGGGCCCACAAGTCTTTTCTTTTTATTCTTCTATAGTCCAAGGATATCCCATGTGAAAGAATCCTTGACTTAGTGGTTGGGTCAAGATAAGATCACATGCTTAGTGGAATATGCCCATGTGGATGGATATTTCTTTATACTTTTTGACTTTACTTGACTTTTAGCCTAGTAACTTGAGTTACTCTAGTAATTAGTAACCTTGGTGCATAACTATTTCACAAGTATATAAACTAGGGGTGAGGAGGTACTCATCATCCTTTCATTTGCAACTATCTCTCTCCATTGAGTTCTCTAGTGAGTAATGTCTTGAGTCTTGGAGTGTTAGCCTTGGAGGAGTATGATGGACTTGGGATTCTTTGCATTCTTAGTCCATGGTGCACTACCATAATAGCCATCAGATTTTCATCCTGAGTGAGAGACAAGCGAGCTCACATTTTTGGTTCCATTGGTAGGACCTCTCTAGAAGGCAAGATAATGTTCGGCGTTCAATTCTACATTAGGTAGAAGGAGGCTATGAGAGCTCACTTAGAGAGAACATTAGGGGAAGAGAGAGCTCAACTTATGTTAGAGAACCAAGAACTATTTGTATACCATGTAGTTCATTATGATGTCTTTGAGGTGATTTTGTATATCTTGTAAACATGAGATGATTTGGAGAGATTGTGTGAGGTGGATTGCAGATTTTCGGGATTAAGGTGATTTTGGGCAAAATCTCAAGTTTGAGATCTAGACTTGAAATTTATACACATGATAGCTTGGATTATCTTTCAGTTAGCACAAAAAGAATTATTATGAGAGGTACTATGCGCATAGGGCTAGAATTTTTGAAAGTTGATAGGGTAAGCTGCTCTTGCAATTGCATGCTCTCTGGAAAATTGTATAGAGTCTACCATTTCTTCAAATTATTGTGGATTGTTATGAAAATTTATAAGAAAATTAAGTGTATTGTATCCTACATGTTGACACAAAAAATAAAGAGAGATCATCCTTGCACAAAGAGTTATGAGTTTTTAGATTGAGGGGGGGGGGGTTTTAAAACCAAATCTGAAAGATGTGTGCTAAATAGAAAGATGTCCAGCCAAATTGCTTGATAAAAAGACCTGAAATTTATCAAGGAGTGACATCCTAGAGTTGTGATCATGAATGTAAAACTTCAGAGGACTATGACATACCAATTGAGAGATTTGAGTGACATTGTGAGGAAGGGTCAATTCTATAGAGTTGAGATCTCATGCATGAGGAGTTTGAGAACAACAAAAAGCATGTTTGAGTGTTTAGATTCATCTTGGGAACATGGAGGGTCATCAAGAGTGGAAATTAAGACTATGCAAGGTTCCACAAGGGTTTGAGGTGATAGTAGGGGTGGATTTGAGGAAAAGAGAGTTTACAATAGAATTTGAAGAGAGTGTTGAGAGGATCCAAAAACCTACACCACTTGGAGTAAAGAGTGAGTCTAAGTGCTTTCTATGTGGAGAGAAAGGACATAAGGCAAGTTCATTTCTATTGAACCTTGAGAGCAAGAGATTTAGGGAAAGGAGAAGATTACTTGACTTGGTTTTGCATGTTGGACCTTTTTCACCAAGATTGGGAGGGAGAAGATCTAAGACCAAGGAGTTGTGTGGGGTTTGTGGAATTGAAGGATTCCTAAAAGGACATGAGTGTAGTGGAGTAAAAGCATTTTTGGAGACTTTGGTGAAGGATCTTGGAGAGAGTCTTAGTACAACTACATAAATACTACCACTTTCATCAGCTAGTTCTCAAGATTAGTGATGGAGATAATCTTTCAACTTATGGATAAACTATCCATGAGGGTTCAATTAATATGCACTCAAGGATTTGATGATTTGATGTTGCTATAGAAATCTTGGAGAAACCTGAACCTTTTGTGTTCCTTAGGGTGGATTAATCTCAAATGGTGTTAGTCATGTACTTAATTTATTGATTATAGAGTGAGAAAAGAGAAAAAAAAATTGAGAGAAAAGAAAGATAGTGAGAGGTTAAGATAGGGAAACTTCCGGTTTTCTTTGGCAAAGATGGAGATGATGTGGAGGCCTTTGTGAGATACTTCAAGAGAGCTTGTATAGGAAACAATGAGAGGAGGAAGAATAAGTGGGCCTCATTATTACCAGATTTCTTTGAGGATGTAGCACTTACATGATATGAGTTAGAATACCAAAAAAGAGGGAGGAGAGATAGGCAAGAAGGGTCTTGGGAGAGTTTGACTTTAGCACTCATTGAGAAATTTCTTCTAGATGAGAGATATGAGAGATTGATGAGTGAGGTTACCTTTTGCAAGCAAGGACATGGAGAGAAAGTGAGAGTATATGTGGAAAGAGTGGAGAAGTTAGAGTCCAGATTTTGCATAATGTTGAGGTAGGGTGGGGATGATGTGGAGACTACTATGATTGGTATAGGGCCATGCTCAACAAGAATTTTGTGGGAGGATTGAGACCACAAATTAGAAGCAAGGTGAAATATGAGAAACCTCTTCCAAGGTTGAAGCTATCAAAATTACAATTTGTATGGAGGAGAGTTTGGAAGAGGATGAGAGTGATTTCATGGTGAAAGAGGTTGTGCATCCTCCTCAAGGTTACAAGTATGGTGGAACTTCTGATACTTTGGTGACAAGGGTTGCACCACAAGTAGTATTTGCTCTAGTTCTTGCACCCCTACCAAAGGATCCATTTCAAACCATCACTCAACAACTTGCAAATCTCAAGATCAATGTAGTGCACCTATGGCAGAAGAGAGAGGTGGATCAGAATGTAGAGAGAGGGCCTAGGAGTTATTGTAACTATCCATATAGAGGAGCCCAACTAGCCAACAATTTCAATGATAGAAATTGTTTTGGTTGTGAAGGAAGAGGCCACATCCAAAAGAATTGCCCAAATTCCACTTACCATAGAGGAAGGGGTTATGAGGGAGCCAATAGAGGGGAAGAGGAAGGAAGTGAAACCCAAGTGGTTCCTAATCCAAAAAGGTAAGAAGATAGCATCCATAGATGTGATTGAGAGCAAGTATGAGAAGGGTGAGTGCTCAAACTTCAAAGGTCTTCATTTGGATCTTTTGACAAAAGAGAAGAAGAGGGCTTGTTTTGCAAAGGATTCACTCCTAACCAAGATACTCTTATGCCTACTAGAAGATAGCATCCATAGATGTGATTGAGAGCAAGTATGAGAAGGGTGAGTGCTCAAACTTCAAAGGTCTTCATTTGGATCTTTTGACAAAAGAGAAGAAGAGGGCTTGTTTTCTCAAGGATTCACTCCTAACCAAGATACTCTTATGCCTACTAGGAGCACTCACATGAGCACTTTAACACCATCAACAACAAAGACTCCAAGAAAGAAGTTTGGGGATGGACGACTTCTTGATATCAAAGCAACAATAGAACTACAATGTCCTGGAGGATGTTGGTAGTCACAAGGCTAACATCACAATGGGCTAATTGATTGCTTTGAATCCTACTTTGAGAAAGGAGCTTAGAGGTGGCTTGAGTTCTACAAGGAGCAAGAGGAAGAAGAAGGCAAAAGCTCCAGTATCAATGGGGGTGATGGACTTTAAGCCAACACCATGGGAGGCTTGTGAATATGCTTCCAAGATTGATGTGAGAGTGAATGGTCACAACATCAAGGATGCATTGGTTGATGGAGGATCAGCAATGAATTCCTTGTTAGAAAGGTTGATGAAGAAGTTGGGTATGATACCTTGTAGAACTTCAAAATTTGTGGTGAGCATGGTAAACAAGCAACAATTTTGACCAGTAGGGGTGATGGATAAGGTGGTAGTTTCAGTTATGGGAGTTCAAAATCTCATGACTTTCCAAGTCTTGAAGGATTCAAGCTATGACTTACTTCTTGGGAGGCCATGGTTGAGAGCAGCACACACAACTGATCAATGGCACAAAGGAACTTGAGGATTGGTCCATCAAACCATAGAGTCATAATTCCTATGACTAACAACACCAACACTTCACATTCAGATACACCACCTTCTGATTATTGGGAATCAGATTCAAAAGGAGCTTCATGTGTGGACACAAGCATGGAAGAGGTGACATCCACAGAGGAGGATGAATCTGAATCTAAATCTGATTCAGATGTGTATCCCTTGTGTGCTATTGTGGTACCCGCATTTTTGTTTTTTCTTATTTTTGAAGAAGAAGTGTATAGAAGAAGTTGAATTGTGCCTATATGGCACAAGAAGGCAAAGAAAGGTGTCCTTGGGTTGTAATCCAAGGTAAACTGACTTTGTGTCAAAAGGTGAGGTACTCAGAATTTCCTTATTTGCATACAACCCAAAGTAAGGAGACTTTGTCTTGGGAGTGCTCAACCCAAGGTGAGGATAGTGTAACAAGCTTCCTTGGGGATGAGACATTCAAGAAGGTACCGCTCACAAAAGTGGTGGTCATACGCATGAGGGAAAATTGACAATGACAGGATCATGTAGGAGGTGTGATTTCTCAATAGAAACTCAAAGTGAAGAAAGATGGAGAAGGCGCACCACTGTAAGACTCGAGATAGAGACAAAGGATCTTGAAGTTGAAGAGAATGACCTATGTGATGAAACATCAAGCGGTGTTCTTCCACGAGATGTTTTCAAGAGAGCCAATCAATTAGGCAAAGTGTTTTCACCAATGTGCAAGACAGATGGTGTGGAATTTGCAAGACAAGTCACCTCCACATTACATTGTGCCATTTGCAGCCCATTTATATCAGCGGCTGAACTTGCTCAAAGCGGTGGAGAGACACAAGATGGTGTCACACTTCCATCCCAATTTAAGAAGAGATGTTGATGCGGAGGAGCAATAGTACATCCTGCAAATCAAGAGTAGCAATGAGTATTAGGTGCTGATGGAGCAGAGCGTGCAGGTGAAGGTAAACGGTCCAAAGTCAAAGAAGAGGAGTCAACAAGGAGAAGAAGAAGAAGTAGTGGCAATGAGATCTCAAAAAGCTAGAAAGGTGAACCCGAGGAGAGATTTGGTGGTAATCGTGACGTTGGGCAAAGAGTCAAAAGGAGAGGCCAAGTGCAAGGAAGAAGAATCAGAGAAGGAGGAAGAACATTGAAGAGTGGGGACACAAGTAGTGATAGTGATGATGGAGTGGAGATGCAGTCAGTACCCAAAGCGGAGGAAGTAAAGATGGAGATGGAAGAAGGAAGTGACCCAAGAACCAAAGACTAAGTTCTAGAGCAGGAGGAGAAGAGTGTGACTATTCAGAGAGGATTCTGCTCTAGAAGGAAGGCAAAGTATGAAGTGGGACCAAGTAAGGTAAGGGAAGTGGAGAGTGGAAGTTCTGGGAGCAAAAAATCCATTCCCATAAGGTGATTGCAGCTGAGAAGATGAGTATCAAGAAAATACGAGGCAAAGAAGGAGACAAGTCCGCAAGTCGCGGTAACCCCAAGTGAAGGAGTGTAGTATTTGTGGGAGATTGTGTGCCCGTTGTTAGTAAAGCTGGAGCACAAGAAGAAGGAAATGCAGTCAAAGTGTCCGGAGGTGAAGATTGTGTTGCAAGTGTTAGCAAGATTAGAAGAAGAGAACTCGGAATTGAAGAAGAGTGTAATCTAAGGTGAGGAAGAGAGGGAAGTACTATGAGTAGATGCAATAGTATAGAATCGAGTAGTTGAGAACTTGAAGACAGAAGTGGGGAGTAGAGAAAGAATCATAGAGCAGAATGACATAGCAAGAGAAAGACAAGTAGCGGAGAATGAGATCTTGAAACAATAGTTTGGTGATTTGAGACTTGAGATTATTCATGTTATGGAAAGTGTAGCAGAGAAGGATCAAGAGCTTGATAAGATGATGGAGAGTGTGGAGGAGAAGAAGCAACTCTGGCAAAGGGAGTTGACGGTGAGATATAGAGAAGAAGAAAGGCTGAGAGAGCTACTCCATAATCCGGAGGAGAAGATTGTTCAGAAGGAGAAGGAGAAGGAGAAGGAGATGGTGAAAGCCGAGTTTGAGGCAGAGCTGGCAATGAATAAATAAGATTGGCTTGCAGATTGAGAACATGAGAGAAGAAGGAGACTTGAGCCATTGAGGGAGATTGTACAAGATGAACGCAATGCTGAGTATAGAAGCCAATGTGCAAATTGAAGAAGCAAGACTGCATGAGTTGAAGTTGCTGGTGCAGGAAATGAGGAGGAGAAATGCAAAGGATAAAGATTTGAATGCCTTGCTGATTAGTCTCAAAACTAGTGTCGATAGGAAGATATTGGAAGTAGAAGATAATATCATGATTAGATTAGATTTAGTGAAGCTGGAGATAGATAAACTTCAGAAGTATGTGAGAGAAAAGCCCGAAGTAGATGACACAGGAGTGCAAATATCTTTGGAGTTACCATCAAAGATGTTAGAGAAGAGTGGGTTGGGAGATAAAGAGTTAGATAGATTACCCATTAGTGTAATTGTAGATCAGAGTGAAGTGTTAGAATTGGTAGAAGAATTAGGAGCTATGAAACCCGAGGATAGAGTAGTGTGTGAAGTTACTTTGGGAATGGAAGCCAAGGAAGAAGTAGACATCGGATTAGAGTAGAGACAGTTTTGAGATTTGAAGAGGCAAATATGAAGAGGTGCATTGTCATTTCAGATCTGCAGGTAGGAAAAGTTGTTGTAGAACGGTATAGTTGTTAACGACTATTGTTTGTTTCACTATTTAAGAGTGGCATTTGCAGTCATATGTTGTTCATTGCTCAGAATTTCTAAGAATAGATAAAGCAAAGTGCTGTGAAGTAGTGCTTGTTGTTTGAGCTTGATTCCAAGTATCAATTTTGTGCTTGCATTTGTGAGTGTGTGGAGAATTTTGAAGTGCAAGTCTGTGTGCTTGTTGGATGTTGGATTCTACAGCCTTGATCTTCAGTCGGTGTGTTTGATCCTGAGTGAAGTGCAATCAGAGCAATGTCTTGACAGATCTGAGAGGAATTGTAGTGTTGGTAGTATTTTGCATTTGTGAGTGCAGCGCAAAGTTGATGTGAAGCAATTTCAATCGAGGAAGTTGTGCCTTCAATGGAGGGGTGGAACAGAATTGTGAGGCAGAGTCATTTTGCAGTGAAGTGCCATTTTTAGGAGAGCCTGAATCATCACAATCAAGATTGTTTGGAAAGACTTGATAGAGTTGTGATTAAGGAGTGTTAATTTGTGACAAGATTGGGAGTCAGTGCTTGTTACTCTCTTTTGGGTGTAGTTGCTATTTGAGAGGTTAAAGACAAAATCAAGAAGAACTACATTGTGACCCTTAACTTCATATTTGGACATTTTTGACCAATATCTCTATGAGAGCAAACTTTACTTACATGATTACCGCAAAAGTGATATATGCCGGGTTGCCACAACTATGGATTTTGCACCTAAACCAGAGGTTTTCAAGGACCCAGATAAGTCACCATTGACACTTGAGGAGATAGGAAGGAGGTTATCTACTCTCAAGTATGGTCCAAATGTTACCAAGGAGGAGAAGATGAGATTTGAGGAGATTTTCCGTAAGTTCATCCATGTGTTTGCTTTTAGTTACAAGGATCTAAAGGAAGTCACCTTGGAAGAGCACAACATTGAGGTGGAGTCCCATGCAAGACCCATCCACCAAAAGCAACATTGCATTAGCCCACCAATATCTTTGGTGGTGAAGGAGGAGATTGATAAGCTCAAGAAGGCTAAATTTATCTTTGAGGTGGAGAATTTAGAATGGGTGTCTCTCATTGTGATTGTGATTGTGTCATTGTCTTTGAGTATGTGTGGACTACAAGAAGCTTAATGTTGTTACTAAGAAGGACTAATACCCTTTGCCATTCATTGATGAGATTTGGGAGGAGGTTGCAAGTCAAGTATAGTTTTGGAGATGGTTATAATGGGTATAACCAAATCAAGTTTGCACCAGAGCATCAACAACTCACCACATTCACCACACCTTGGGGAACTTATGCTTTCAAGGTCATGCCTTTTGGGCTTTGCAATGCTCCAACCACATTCCAATGGTTCATGAACAAGGTATTTGAACCTTTCATTGGGAAATTTGTGGAAGACTTCATTGTTGACTTTTGTGTCTATGGGAGCAAGGAAGATCACTTTGAGCACCTAATCAAGGTATTGCAATGCTTGGATGATGCAAATACATCATTCAACCCAAAGAAGTACATTTTTGGATTTGAAGAAGGTCTACTTTTAGGGCACATCATCTCCAAGGATGGAATAATAGCTGATCTTGAGAAGGTGAGGAAAATCACAAAATTGCTATTTGCTTCAAGCTTGACAAAGTTATACCAATTCTTGGGGATGGTTGGGTACTATAGGAGGTTCATCTTCTTAATTTCCAAAAAGGCTTATGCATTGACCATCTACATGAAGAAGGTTGTAGATTACATGGTGATGTTGGAAGACAAGGAGGCTCTCCAATCCACCATGAGATTGTGGTGCTCCATCCATGTTATACTTAAGATTACGTCATAACAAGCTAGTTGTATCACTTGCCACTTGATTTCTTCTTGATACCCTCTTACATAAAGTATTACCTTTCTAGGTAGCAACTCAATCCTCTTTGTTTGACCATTAGGTAACTCTACTTTGTCCTTCTCATCCTTCTCGAGTTCCATCTCCAACCTTATTGCAACAAAGCAAGACAAGAAATTCTCTATTGCCCTAGGATCTATCAACACTCTCACCGTATTGCCTTCTAGCACTCCATTTAGAAAAATTAATTGTGCATTGATCTTCCTCCTTTGCACACTTGTACTCTTTCCTCCTTCTATTTTTACTCTTCTTTACCAAGCCAATGTTACACCTATTACCTATCATGGGATTGGGTTACCGTTGGAGTTTGGACTTCACCGGACCTTTACCATTGACTATGAGACATCATCGGTATGTTTTGGTGATGGTGGAGCACTTCTCCAAGTGGATTGAGTTGGTGGCACTTCTTGACAAGTCTAGTGAACGGACAACTTACTCATTCCTGGATCGAGTTCTTAGTCATTTTGGTGCACCAATTGAGGTTTTGACTGGTCAGGGTATAGAGTTCTTGGGGGAGTTTCAGGTCTTGTGTGACAAGACTTTGATTGATCATCGTACTACATCCCGAGATCACTCTGAGGCAGATGGCTTAACAGAGAGAGTGGTTCAGATGGTGAAGAGAGGATTGCAAAAGTATGGTTTGTAAAGAGGCCACTTGGGAGATTGGGATCTCTAATTACCTTGGTTGGCCATGGGCTATTGGTTCAGCCGGCAAGCCTCCTTAGCATCCTCTCTCCATAATTTCTACTCTATGGACGAGATCCATATTTACCTGCAGCCATTCGTCAAGATGCTACTGTAGTTTTGGACTTGGATGACCCCGATGTATAGATGAGTGCATGTTCTCAGCGGGCAGAGATCTTTCGGAGAGTGATGCCGATGGCCTTTGAGAACTTGGCAATTGCTGAGCATAGAGATACTTTATGCTATGCTACCTTTTGAAGAGGAGGTTATAGACCCTTGATCCGTCAATTTCATCCAAGTGACTATGTATATCTACAGCAGACAACACCGACAACACTTGATGTTTCTATAGGCCGCACTATCTTGAGAGTGCATGAGGTTTTGCCATCTGGAGTCCTTGTGTTAGAAGGATGTGATGGTGTTGTTTGGAAGGATCATGTGCGCAATTGTGCACCATGTCACCTCCCAAACATTGATGGTACTATGGACCCAAGCTTGGCACTTGTACGTGCAGGCTTGAGGTGTATGTTATGTGGCTCTTCTAGTGGAGCTGCTACTATGTTAGTGTGTGATAGCTGTTCGAGAGGATGGCATATGGCATGTATGACTCCTCCCCTCATGGTGGTTCCTCAGGGACAATGGTTATGTCCTAGATGTACTTGACCTATAGCTAGTTCATTCTTTATATGATATAGATTGCAGACAAGCAACTAACGATGGGCCCGACCTCTTGATCTTTGCCCATTAGAGGGTATACCATATACTTAGAGTAGATGGCTATCTAGAGTTAGAGGGACCTAACCGCCAGCTAGGGAGGCAATTGTGGCACTTTAGAGTCTATGTATGACTTATGTATGATTTGTGCTTATATAGTGTATGATGTTGACAGTGATGTATCTTATGTAGCGATGTATATACGCATGACAGCTGTCACGCCATTCGTAGTGCCGCATCTAGATGCTTGGACACTGGAGTTCCTATGATAGTAGTTAGAGTTATTTCAGCAGTTTCTCATAGACTATGTTCCAACAATCAGATTTTGTGTTCGTGGTACTGACTTCACGGTAGGGCCCACCGTCACTTTGCACCATTTGCACTGTTGAGTGTGCCATCAGCGGGACCATTAGGGTTTCAGAGCTAGCTTGAATCCATGGGGTATAGTTTTGAAGTGAGCTCTAGATAGCTCACTTCTTTGATGTTGAGCCTTCGAGTTCTTGGCTATGGTGGACAGAGGCCGGCGAGCATCACTTGGATTCTCTATGCTTGAGTGGGTGTGGCTTGACTGTAATCAGTGCCCAATTGTTGGTAGTTTATAGAGTGACAGATCAAGTACTGATATGAGTTGAGTTGAGTTGAGAGTGGTAAGCAATCTGATTATTGTGGCACTTTAGAGTCTATGTATGACTTATGTATGAGTTGTGCTTCTATAGTGTATGATGTTGATAGTAATGTATGTTATGTAGTGATATATATACGCATGACACCCCAAGGAACAATCAGTACATTGTAGTAGTTATTGATAACCTTACTAAGTGGGTTGAGGCTAGACCATTGAGGGACAAGAATGAAGATGAAGTGGGTAGATTTCTTTATGAATGCATTATCACTAGGTTTGGATGCCCTTTGGAGTTGGTTTTTGATATAGGAGGAGAGTTTATAAGAAGCATCACTACAGCCATGCTAAGACATTTCTCTATCACACATAGAGTAACTACATCCTATAAGCCAAATTCCAATGGCTTGGCAGAGAGAACCAATCAGACCTTGTGCATGATGTTGGCCAAAGATGCAGAAATAGAGGCCAAAGATGCAGAAATAGCTTTTTGTTTTGGATTCTTCTTTAGTCCAAGGATAGCCTATGTGAAGGAATCCTTGACTTAGTGGTTGGGTCAAGATAAGATCACATGCTAGTGGAATATGCCCATGTGATTGGATATTCCTTCGTACTTTTTGACTTTTCTTGACTTTTAGCCTAGTAACTTGAGTTACTCTAGTAATTAGTAACTTTGGTGTGTAACTATTTCACAAGGATATAAAAAAGGGATGAGGAAGTACTCATCATCCTTTCATTTGCAAATACTCCCTCTCTTTGAGTTCTCTAGTGAGCAATGTCTTGACTCTTGGAGTGTTAGCCTTGAAGGAGTATGATGGAGTTGGGGTTCCTTGCCTTCTTAGCCCATGGTGCGCTACCATAATAGCAATCAGAGGTTCATCCTGAGTGAAAGATAGGCCGGCTCACAATTCAAGGTTGTCCTATAACACCCATTTGTGCATGTATGTGCTATTGTGATATTTAGTTGGTATTACAAGTACATGAGAGATATTATTTATATAGAGACAAAATATGGTTCTATATTAGTCATAATTAACTACATTTAGTCATTGCTAAGAAAGAGGGGACCTTACTTTAGAGGAAGTGGAAAAGATGAGCACCACTATTTTGGATTCTAGTGTATTGACTTGGTATTAATCCTAGGTGTTTGGCTTTGAGGATAGAGTTGAGAATTCTTGGACCCACAAGCAATGTTGCATTGGATTCTTCAATAATCCAAGGAAAGCACATGTGAAAGAATCCTTGACTTAGTGAATGAGATAAGACCATGTTTTTAAGAGAATATTCCCATGAGTATAGATACTCCTTTAGACTTTTGGACTTTATTTGACTTTAAGCCTAATAACTTGAGTTACTCCAAAAATTAATAATTTTGGTGTGTAACTATTTCACAAGTTTATAAACCAATAGTGAGGAGATCCTCATCATCCTTTCATTTGCACCTATCTCTATCTCATTGACTTTTCTAGTAAGCAATGGTTTGAGTGTTGGAATGTTAGCCTTGGAGAAGTATGATGGAGTTGGGATTCCTTGCCTTCTTATTCCATGGTGCACTCCCATGATAGCCTTCAAAGGTTTATCCTTAGTGAGACACAAGCCTGCTCACATTTTTGGTTTTGTTGTTGAGATATCTCTAGAAGGTAGGATAATATTTTGCATACAATTATGTATTAGACAAAAGGAGGCTAAGAGAGCTCACTTGGAGAGAATATTAGGAGAAGAGAGAGCTGAAATATGTTAGAGAACTTGGACCCATTTTTATACCCAATAGTTAACTATGATGTTTTTGAGGTGATATTATGTATACTATACACATGCAAGGATTTGGATACACATGCGAGGATTTGGAGAGATTGTGTGAGGTAGATTGTAGATTTTGGGGATTCCGTTGATTTTGAGCAAAATCTCAAGTTTGAAATTTAGATTTGAAATCTTCATAGTGGATATCTTGGATTATCTTCTAAGTGAGACACTTTAAATTATTGCAAGGGCAGTTATACACATTAAGCTAGAAATTTTTGTAAGTGGTAAGGTAAATTGTTCCTACAAATGCACGCTCTTTAGAATTTGATACAAAGTTTTCCATTTATTGGATTTTTTTTGAAAATATCCAAGGAAATTCAGTGCATATTATTCTACATTTTTGCCCAAGAATTAGGGAGAGATTATTCTTGCATAGGAAATTTTGAGGTTTTAAAGTGAAGGGGTGGTTTTAAGACCAAATCTGAGGTATGTGTGTTGAATAGAAGGTGCCTAGGCCAAATGGTTTCATGAAAAGATCTGAAATTTTGAAGGGAAGGAAACCATGAATTTATTATCAAGTGTGCCAAATTTCAAAGGACTATGACATACCAATTGAAAGAATAAAGTAACATTGTGAGGAGGGGTCAATTTTAAAGGGTTGAGATCTCATCCATGAGTAGTGTGAGAACACCCAAAAGCATGTTTGAGTGTTTAGACTCATCTTGGGAGCATGGGAGGTCACCAATAGTGGAAGGTGAGGCTATGAAAGGTTCTCCATGGGTTTGAGATGATTGTAGGGGTTGATTTGGGGAAAAGAAAGTTTAGAATAGAATTTAAAGAGATCGTAGAGAGGATCCAAAAACACATATTATTTAGAGGAAAGAGTGATTCTAAATGCTTTTTGTGTGGAGAAGGGGCATAGAGGACAAGTTCATGTCCATTGACCTTGAGAGCAAGAGATTGAGGGAAAGGAGAGGCTTACCTGACTTTGGATTACATGTTGGACCTTCTTTGCCAAGATCAAGAGGGAAGAGATCCAAGGAATTGCGTGAAGTTTGTGGAGTAGAAGGACTTCAAAAAAGCCATAAGTGTAGTGGAGTAATAGCATTTTTAGAGAATTTGGTGAAAGATCTTGGAGAGAGTCTTAGTATAGCTACAAAGAAACTACCACTTTCATTAGCTAGTTCTCAAGATTAGTGACGGAGATCATCTTTCAACTTATGGATAAATTATCCATGAGAGTTTGATTATTATACACTAAGATTTGATCTTGTTATAGAAATCTTAGAGCAACCTGAATCTTTTGTGTTCCTTAGGGTGAAGTCTCTCAAGTAGTGGTAGTCAATTGTATTCTCTATTAGTTATAGAGAGAGAAAAGAACAAAAATATAAAGAGAATAGAAAGATAATGAGGTGCTAAGATAAGGTAACTTCAGGTTTTATTTTGCAACGATGAAGAAGTTATGGAGGTCTTTGAAGCTTGCATAGGAAAAAACGAGAGGAGGAAGAATGAGTGGGTCTCAATATTACCTGATTTCTTTGGTGATGTAACACTTACATGGTATGAGTCCAAATACCAAAGGAGAGAGAGGAGAGATGGGCAAGAAGAGTCTTGGGAGAATTTGACTTTAATTCTCATTAAGAATTTTTTTCCAAATGAGAGATTGATGAATGAAGTTACCTTCCTCAAACAAGCAGATGGAGGGAAAGTGAGAGTCTATGTAGAAAAAGTGGAGAAGTTAGAGTCTAGATTTTGCATCATGTTGAGGAAGATTTTGTAATACCAAGAACTAGACATATCATCTAGAGGTGAAAATTGGCTTGGTAACTTCTTGAAAGATGTTACATATGATAGGCTAGGTAGATTATATATAGATGTCACGAAAAGAGTACTTTGATTGGTAGAGCAAGAGCTAAAAATAGCCTAAATTTTGTAATACCAAAAGTTAGACATATTATCCAAAGGTGAAAATTGGCTTGGTAACATCTAAAAAAGTGTCATGGATGATGGGCTAGGTAGAATAGATAGAGGTGTTACCAAAAGATGAATTTTACTAATAATGTAGGAGTAAAAAATAGCCTAGAAATTTTAAGTCAATTTGGGAGACCTAAACAAATGAATTAGGCCTAAAAAATGTGCAAATTTCTCCCCCAATAAATAAGTTGGACTTCCTTTCACTAGCCTTGTGTCATTGAGAGCTTTCTAATGGTATGTCACCCCATATGATTTGGAATTTCATATAGGAAGATTCCTTAATGATTCCCTTTAGTCAAAGATGGTTTGACCAACAAGACAAGATAAGAACTAATATGCATGTAACTAATCTAAGAGTAGAACTTGTTGACATATCACCAAATCATTTATTTGGTCCAAGGGTGGAGCTTCCTTTGGAGGAGCACCTCTTGCTATATAATTTAGTCAAGGTACTCCTTTGGAGCATCAGAGATTGAGTGCAAAGCTTTGTGTTTTCTCTTGTGTTTCTCTTAAGGTCTCTTATCCTCAGAAGATAACAAGAGTATGGATGATGTGCAGACTACTATGATTGGTATAGGAGCCATGCTCACCAAGAATTCTGTGGGAAGGTTGAACCCACAAATTAGAAGCAAGGTGAGATATGAAAGATCTTCTTCCAAATTTGAAGTTATCAAGATTGCAATACGTATGGAGGAGAGTTTGGAAAAGGATGAGAGTGATTTGGTGATTAAGGAGGTTGTGCATCCTCCTCAAGTCTAAAATTATCATGGAAAATTTGATATTTTGGTGGCAAGGGTTGCGCCACAAGTAATAATTGTTCCGGTTCTTGCACCACTACCAAAAGATCTACTTCAAACCATCACAGAACAACTTGCAGATCTCAAGATCAATATAGTGCAACTATGGGAGAAAAGAAAGGTAGATCAGAATGTGGACAAAGGACCTAGGAGTTGTGGAAACTATCTATATAGAGGAGGTCAACCAACCAACAAATTCAATGATAAAAATTTTTTTGGTTGTGGAAGAAGAGGTCACATCCAAAGAAATTGCCCAAATTCTATTTACAATGGAGGAAGGGGTTATAAGAGAGCCAATAGTGAGAAAGATGGAGGTGGTGAAACCCAAGTGGCTCCTAATCCAAACAAAGGTAACGCAATAACATCCATAGATGTGGTTGAGAGCAAGTATGAGAAGGAGGAGTGCTCAAATTCCAAAGGTCTTAATTTGGATCTTTTGACACAAGAGAAGAAGAGAGCTTGTTTTGTATAGGATGTCCACTCTTCTCAAGGATTTACTCCTAGCAAGGATATTTCTATGCCTTCAAGGAGCACTTGCACTGGCTCCTCAATACCATCAACAACAAAGATTCCAAGGAAGAAGTTGGAGATAGAGGACTTTTTGATCTCAAAGCTACAATGGAACTATAATGTGTTGGAAGATGTTAGTAGTCACAAAACAAACATCATAATGGGCTAATTTATTGCTTTGAATCCTACCCTAAGAAAGGAATTTATAGGTGGTTTGAGTTCTACAAGGAGCAAGACAAAGAAGAAGGAAAAAGAGAAAGCTCCAATATCAATGGGAGTGGTGGATGCCAAACTAACACCATGGGAGGCTTGACAATATACCTCCAAGATTGATGTGAGAGAGGATGGTCATAACATCAAGGATGCACTTTTTGATGGAGGATCTATAATGAATGCCATTTTAGAGAGGTTGATGAAGAAGTTTGGTATGATACACTCTAAACCTTCAAAATTTGTGGTGAGCATGGAAAATAAACAACAAGTTTGCCCAATAGGGATAATGGGTAAGATGGTAGTTTCAATTATGGGGGTTCAAAATCTCATGCTTTTCCAAGTCTTGAAGGATTCAAGCTATGATTTGCTACTTGGGAAGCTATGGTTGAGAGCATCATGCACAACTGATTAATGCATAAAGGTTACTTGAGGTTTGGGCCATTAAACCATCGAGTTATAATTCTTGTTACTAACACCACCAACACTTCCTATTTAGATACATTGATTATTGGGAATCAGATTCTGAAGAAGGAGCTTCAATTGTGGACACAAGCATGGAGGAAGATACTTCCATAGAAGAGGATGAATCCAAATTGATTTAGATTGTAAGCCTCAAGGAAAGTTGCTAAGGACCTTTTTAGAACTCATTACAAGCAATTTGGTTTTGTAGATTGTCTGCAAGAGTTAGATTGTGTAGCTAACATCTAATAAGATACACTACAGATTATGGAGTGAAGACTATTCAGATCTATGTCAAAAGGGGCTGCCAATTTGACACCTCTTTTTATAGGGTGACACCTCCTTCACATAAGAAGGCTCTGATTTACTTACAAGTTATGGAACAAGACCATATATCCTAGAAGAATGAATCAGAGTCCTGCGATGTGGAGTGGATGCCCCTTACCAAAAAGGGGTGTCAACCTAGTGGCTCCCATGTGAAGGGGATGCCCTTGGCAAAAAGGAGTGTCAACCTAGCGGCTCCCATGGTAAAATTAGGTTATGTTCCTTACATTGCAAATTGTACACGTCTTAATGGTTTGGAGTAGAGTGTATTTGTAGGACAATTGGCGACATTTTTGCTTATCATTGTTGTTTGTGTCAACCTCTTGGCTGGGTTCTTCTTGTAGCCTAATCTGAAGACTATTTTAGTGCCCAAAAATTGTCTCAAGAATCTCTTGGGAGTACAAGACAGTCTACCTCTCCTGCATCTCTTGGATTTGTGAAGTAAGGTACAATACAAAGACATTTTACATCACCTTTGATTTGGACCCAAGGGGATGTGGATTGACAAAGAGCCCCTAAACTAAAAAGGTTTAATCAAGATGTGGCATGTTCCCTTCATGGCAATGCATAGTCAAATTAAAACTAGGTATAGTGATTTTTGGTGAGTCCTAATTTGAGTCGGCCATTGAGGCTCATCTTTTCAAAAATGTAGTATGCATATTATAAAGGATCCAAAGCATCATAAAGGATGCGTATGTGTATCATAAAGGATCCAAAGTATCCCTTGTGTGCTATGGATTTTAGACCTGAGCTAGAGGTTTTGAAGGACCCTATAAATCACCATTGATACTTGAGGAGATAGAGAGGAGGTTCTCTACCCTTAAGAAGTATGGTCCAAATGGTACATAGGAAGAGAAGGTGAGATTTTAGGAGATTTTATGCAAGTTCATCCTAGTTTTTGCTTCCAATTGCAAGATCTAAAGGAACTCACCTTAGAGGAGCACAAGATAAAGGTGGAGTCACATGCAAGACCAATCCACCCAAAGCAATGTTTCATTAGCCCACCAATAGCTTTGGTTGTGAAGGAGGAGATTGACAAGATCAAGGAGGCAGGATTTATCTTTGAGGTAGAGAATTCAGAATGGATGTCTCTAATTGTGATTGTGAAGAAAAATAATGGCAAGCTTGGGGTATGTGTGGATTACAAGAAGCTCAACATTCTTACTAAGAAGGACTATTACCTTTTACCATTCATTGATGAGATCTTAGAGGAGGTTGCAAGGCATGAGAGGTACAGTTTTGGAGATGGTTAAAGTGGGTATAACCACTATAGCACCAGAGTATCAACAACTACCACATTCACCACACCTTGGGGAACTTATGCTTTCAAGGTCATGCTTTTTGAGCTTTGCAATGCTCTAGCCACATTCTAACGGTTCATGAACAAGGTGTTTAAACCTTTCATTGGGAAATTCTTGAGAGAATTCATTGATTAATTTTGTGGCTATGGGAGCAAGGAGGAGCACTTTAAGCATCTGATCAAGGTCTTGCAATGCTTGGATGAAGCAAATGCATCATTCAATCCAAAGAAGTGAATTTTTGGTTGTGATGAAGGTTTACTTTTGAGGCACCTCATTTCCAAGGATGGGATAGCAGCTGATCTTGAGAGGGTGAGGAAAATCTCAGACCTTCTATTCCCTTCAAGTTTGAGAAAGTTACACCAATTCTTAGGGATGGTTGGGTATTATAGAAAGTTCATCTTCTCATTTTCCAACAAGGCTTATGCATTCACCATCTACATGAAGAAGGATGTAGAATACATGATGATTTTGGAGGACAATGAGGCTCTCAAAACTTTTTGAGGAGCTCAAGAAATCCCTTTCTGTGGCTCTAATTCTTCCAAACCTGATTGGAGTAAGCCTTTCATCCACTACAATGATGCTTCCAATGCAACTATAAGATGCATTCTTAGTCAATTAACCAAAATGTGCATGATCATCCAATAGCTCATGCTAGTAGATAGATGGTTTTAACAAAAAAAATACTTAGTTATGAAGAAGGAAGGGTTGGTAGTAATCTTTGGTCTCAAGAAGTAAGACACTACTTGATTGGAGGGAAAGCCACAATTTTGTCATGGATCATAAGGCTTTGAAGTACATATTCAACAAGCCTAATGTGGAAGGGAGCCTTGCAAGGTGGATGATACTCTTGTGTGAGTATTACTACACCATTGAGGATAGGCCAAGGAAGAAACATGAAAATGTTGATTTGTTATCTAGGGCCTATGATCATGATGGAGTTGAATTAGTGGATGATTCCTTCCAAGATGAGGAGCTCATGAAAATTTAAATCACTCAAGAGGTTCCAATGGAGTACGTGGAGATTGTGGAATTTATAACAAGAGGTACCTATCCAAAAAGGATGCATGCTAGGGAGAGGAAGGCCCTTGTAGCAAGATCTAGACCTTAGAGAATGGTGGAGGATATTCTTTTTCACCAAGGAGCAAATAGTCTACTTCAAAGAGCAAGGGGTTAGGAGGAGTCTATTCTACTCATTAAGGATTCTCATGAAGGTTTAGTGTGTGGAAAACACTTTGCATGAAAGGTGGTTGCTTGGATGTAGGTAAAGATTGGGAGGGGATTTTCAAGGATTGTCTTGATTATTGCAAAATTTGTAATATTTTTTCAAGCTTTTGCTAGAAAGTCTACTTCCACTCCCTTTCTTAGATCAATTCCATTGCTAGTACCTTTTGAGAAGTGGGGAATTGACTTTGTAGGTCCTCTTAATAGAACCCCAAGTAACAATTGGTACATTGTGGTAGTAACTAATTAACTTACCAAGGGGGTTGAGGCTAGACCATTGAAGGACAAGAATGAAGATGAAGTTGGTAGATTTCTTTATGAATGCATTATCACTAGGTTGGATGCCGTTGGAGTTGGTTTTTGATAGAGAAGGAGAGTTTAAAGGGACAATCACTACATCCATGCTATGACATTTCTCTACCACACATAAAGTAACTACATCCTATGACCTAATGTAACACATGGAGTTTAGCAATGAAGTTATTAGGGCTAACAAAGTAGCAAATAAGACAAATAAACCTAGAATATTCCAAAATATCTAGGAAGCTTCTTTGGAAGTTTCCCGGCTAGCTAAGCTTGCATATCAAGTAAGTAGCTTCTAGAAGGAAGCTTCTAGAAGGTTCCAACTAGCTTAGCTTGATTGCCAAGTAAGCGACTTCTAGAAGGAAGCTTCTTGAGAAGCTTTCCAATTACCTTGGCTTGCACTCCAAGAAAATGGCTCAAGGAAGCTTCTTGAGAAGCTTCTCAAGAGCCTTGTATGATCCCTATAAATACAAGAGCCAAAGCTCATGCTAGACATTTGGAGTTTTCCTTCATTCAAGTGTCCAAATGTGAGCTTACATTCTTCTATTTCTCTCCTCAATCACGGCCTTTTATATTGGTATTAGAGTAGGAATGGGACGGACGGAATTTATGGACCACCAAATTCACTTCTACCAAACCATTGGGATTTTAATATCCAAATATTACCCAAGCATCATTTCACCTAATTCATCACCTTGTGTTTTAAGTAAGATATTCTATATATGATTACCTTGTTTGAGGAATCCTCAATACTTCCGATTGTAACTTATGGAGACCGGTGGATGTGCTGCATCTATGTGTTAATCAATTAGATAAATTGAGAGTAGTAGGATAGAGTAGTAGCTATGGTGGCAATATCAGACGTTATCCTTGCAATGTAGCAACAAATCGAGCACCTGACTTGATTGTTGGATGAATGAGAGCAACAATGACAAGAATATGTAGAGAAGATTGCATCCAATTTCCAAAATGCAAGGTGTTTGAAGGCAAGAATCTTCCAAGAACAATGGATAATTTTTGTTTCATTGCAATAGTTACTTTGAAGCCACCAACCTTCAAGATGAATGGAAATAGATTCTCTTGGCTTGTAGCCAATTGGATGGTATGGCAAAACTTTGGTGTCAATTCCAAGTAGAGCAAGCTAAATGATAGATTGTTGCACATATTTTGACATGGGTAGAATTCAAGGCTGCAATACTTGGTCAATTTCAAACTATAAATGCCACCCGAGCTACACAAGATAAATTGGTGGAATTGAAGCAGATTGGCTCTATAAGGAGCTACATCACACAATCTCAAAACATCATCATGCAAATTCCAAATATACACGAAAGTGAAGTTCTGGATCAATTTGTTTGGGGATTGAAAGCACAAACCAGATTGGAAGTGACCATGCAGAAACCACAAAACATAGAAGAAGCCATGCAATTGGCTAAGCACTTTGATTCCTTGGTTGTGACAACTTGGTCTTGACCTCGATCTACACAAAGCCTACCAGTACACTATGCACGGGTGGAGGAATCAACACTAATGGAGATTGACGCTATCCAATGGAGACCACTTTGTACAATAGATAGAGAAAGATTGTGACAAAATAGAGGTTGTTTCTATTATTGCCAAGTTGGACATTGCATTGTTGAATGTCCACTCAAGAATGGATAACCTTGACAAGTTGACCAGAAGGAGTTTGCAAGATAGAATGATCAGGGAAACAAGGAATCCCAATAGGAGATTTTGAGCCACCTATTGGGAGCTTGATTAGTTCCAATGGGATTGAAAGCTCGACCTATGCAAGTTTGCTTTACTTGCAAGGTATGATATCTAATCAAGGTTGTAGGATTGGTTAATTTTGGAAGTTCAAATAATTGCTTGCTATGCAAGTAGCAAAGGAATTGGGTATTCTTATCAAGCCAATGATTGGAAGTAGATCGATGATAATGGATGGTAGAAAGTGTTTTGCATTTTGTTTCTCACATTTGGTTACTTTTAAGATTAGGAAGGAGTATTTGGAGTATAGGAGGTTTATAGTAGCACCTCTATACTATGATGTCATTCTAGGAATACATTGGCTTGAATGTCATAAGGTTCAATTTGATTGGACGCAACAAAAAATTCAAGTACAACACCAAGGTAGGAATTTCCAATGAGGTTATTTGGCACTTCTGAGTAAGACACCAAACAATAGTCAGTCCTAGAATGGGAAGTTGGTTGAGAAGGTAACCATAGAGCATGCCTTGAAGGGAGAGAAGCCCCAAGATGGGAAGTTTGCCAGGAAGGCAACCATGAAGCAAGCTTTGAAGAGAGTTGAGTCCCTAGATGAGAAGTTTGTTAGTGAGGCAGCCATAGAGCAAGCTTTGGAGGAAGATAAGTCTATTTTTGCGGTGTGGATCAAGCCAATTGCACAAGGACAATCTGAGGAGAGCCGAGAGCCTCATCAAGCAAGGGTTGATAAGATAGTTTAGGATTTTGCAGATGTGTTCTGGATGATCTACCAAAGGGATTACCCTCTAATCATGGTATGCCCTTCAAGATTGAGTTATTGCTAGGGAGTACTCCAATGAGTAGACCAATCTATAAGCTCTCATAGTTGAAGGAGTTGTAAACAACACTTACAAAGTTGTTGGACAAGGACTTCATACAACATAGTACCTCTCCTTGGGGAGCACCAGTCCAAAGAAGGATGGAGGACTTTGTTTTTGTATTGATTATGGTGGGCTCAATAAGCAAAAAATGAAGAATGCATATCCCTTGCCTTGGATTGATAACTTGCTTGATCAATTGAGTGGAGCAAGATACTTTTCCAAACTAGATCTTTGTAGTGGCTATTGGCAAATTCCCATTGATTGGGAGGATGTGCAAAAGACTATCTTTTGCACAAGGTATGGGCATTTTGAATTGAGAGTTCTACCTTTTGGGCTCACTAATGCTCCAATGGTCTTCATGGATCAGATGCATTGGGTGTTGGATGGACTATTGGATCAGTATGTGGTGGTGTTCTTAGATGAAATCTTAATCTATAGCAAGACAAAGGTAGAACATGTGAATCACGTGCACAAAGATCTAAGACGACTACAACAATAGAAATTTTACTGCAAGAAGTCAAAGTGTACCTTTTGGCAAAAGGAAGTTACCTTCTTGGATCACAAGATCTTATCAGAGGGGATCAAGATGGGAGAAAAGAAAATCAAGGCCATTATTGATTGGCCTACTTTGAAGGACACTACAAAAGTACGGGCATTTAATGGATTGGCCAATTTTTATAGATAGTTCATTCATTATTATGCTCATGTGGCTACACCACTAAATGACCTCTTGGGGAAGAACTCAAACTTCCAATGGACCACCAAGCACAAAGAAGCATTCCAGAAGTTTAAACATATGGTGTCTTCAAGACCCATCCTTCAATAGTGTGATCCTCAACTACCATGTGTGGTTGATTTTGATGCTTCTAACTTTGCAATTGGAGCCATGTTGCAATAGGAATTCCTAGATGGACTACATCCCATTGCTTTTGTGTCTCACTGACTAAATACAGTTGAAAGAAATTACTTTGCTCGAGACAAAGAAAAACTTGCAATGGTATATGCTACCAAAGTATGGAGGCATTATCTCTTGGAGAAACAAGTGATCATGCAAACTGATCACAAACCATTGTTGTAGACTTACACTTGGAACACGTGAATTTCACATCATCGATGGAAGAAACAACTCCAATTTTTTGACATTAAACTTGAGTACAAACCAGGTTGGTTCCATGTCATCCTTGCTACTCTATCACGACGACTTGATTTGAAGTCTCTTCCTCTTATCATGGCAGCAATTACGATGATGTCAATTGACTCTAAGGTCCAAAATCAGTTTGGGTCAGCTCTACAACAAGATCCCTTCTTCTAAATGGTACATGATAGTCTCACAACATGCAACAAGGAGTACAACACCTTCTCCTTCAAAGAAGGCCTTCTATTCCACGAGGACCAGATCTTTGTTCTAGCCAAAGCTGATCTTAGACTTGTGTGCCTTCAACAAGCCCATGATTTACCTATAGCTGGGCATATGGGTGTGGACAAGACCTTGGGTACCCTCCAACGCAAATGGTGGTGGCCCAACATGATACAAGATATTTGAGAGTTTGTCCAATTGTGTGAGAGCTGCCAATGTATCAAGGCCAGCCACCATAAGCCAAACGGACTCCTTTAACCACTCCCAATTCCATCCACTTGATGGGAACATGTGAGCTTGGATCTCCTCACATCCTTGCCCGAGACAAAGCAAGGACACACAACAATTGTGGTGTTTGTAGATAAGCTCAGTAAGCAAATCCACTTGGAACCAACCATTGATATTGTGGATGCTCCAACCTTAACGCAAATCTTCTTTGACAATGTCTTCAAGCATCATGGGATGCCATATGTACTTATCTCCAACCGTGATCCTTGATTCACTGGGAAGTTTTGGCAAGCACTCTTCCAAATACTCGGCACCAAGCTTGCTTTGTCTATGGCCTATCATCTTCAAACTAATGGACAAACCAAACATGCAAATAGTACCTTAGAGGATATATTGCATGCCTTCATCAATGTCCACCATACCAATTGGGATGAAGTCTTGCGTCTGTAGAATTTACCTACAATAATTCCAAGTAGGCAAGCACTAAATTTTCTCCCTTTTTCCTTAATTTTGGCCAAGATCTGCTTGTTCCAGATTCTCTTTTTACTTGTCCTCCATCTTAGATCCCTCATACTCAACCTTCTTGATCACCATATTCCAATCTCTCCAACAAGCCAAATCTCACCTCCTTGTTGCTCAAAATCATCAAAAACAATATGCGGACCACCATCATCGTGATCTCACCTTTGAAGTCGGTGATAAAGTCATGCTATCATCTAGTAACCTACCCCTCCCACTTGATACCAAGTTTGTAAACTTTGCCCTTAATTGGATAGGACCCTCTAAGGTCACCCAAATCATTGCTCTGGTTGCTTATCGACTTGCCTTACCTTCTCATATGCACATCCACCCTATCTTTCACATTTCCAAGTTGAAACACTTTTCTTCTAACCCATCTTATTTTTCCTCTTGTGTCTAACCTCCTTCTCTTCCCATCCCTATCAATGATTATGAGGAGTACAAAGTTGATCATATCCTTGCAGGTCGCCACATTCAACAAGGATGCCAACAACATACTGAGTACAAGGTCCTTTGGAAAGGGTTTCCCCTTCATGATGCCACATGGGAACCTCTTTCTCACCTCTAGAATGCACGGATGGCCATCCAGGAGTTTGAAGCTTCAATGGTGACAAGGACATCACCAACTAGTGGTGGGGGAATATGTAACAATGTGGAGTTTAACGATGAAGTTAGTAGAGCTAACAAAGTAGCAAATAAGACAAATTAACCTAGAATATTCCAAAAGTATCTAGGAAGCTTCTTGGGAAGCTTCTTGGCTAGCTTAGCTTGCACCTCAAGTAAGTAGCTTCTATAAGGAAGCTTTTAGAAGGTTCCAACTAGCTTAGCTTGCATGCCAAGTAAGCAACTTCTAGTAGGAAGGTTCTTGAGAAGCTTCCCAATTCACTTGGCTTGCATTCCAAGAAAATGGCTCAAGGAAGCTTCTTGAGAAGCTTCTCAAGCGCTTTATATGATCCCTATAAATACAAGAGCCAAAGCTCATGCTAGGCATTTGGATTTTTCCCTCATTCAAGTGTCCAAATGTGAGCTTCCATTCTCCTATTTCTCTCCTTGTTCATGATCTTTTACACCCAAATTCCAATGGCTTGGAAGAAAGAACTAATCAGACCTTGTGCATGATGTTTGCCAAAGATGCAAAATTGGAGGAAGCTAAACATCATTGGGACAAGAGGATTCATGCAATTTTGTGAGATTATAAGACAACCATAAAGACTTCCATTGGATATTCTTCATTTTGTTTGGTATATACTATTGAGTCTACCTTACCTTTTTAGTTTGATCTTCCTACCTTCCAAAGAATTCATCAGAGATTGAAGAAAGCCCAAGAAGGTGATGTAGAGAAGTTAAGGAAGGATCAACTCGTGGAGTTGGAGGACGCAAGAGCCATTGCTATGGTTTGAATAAAGCAAGCCCAAAGGAAACAAAAGGAGAGCTATGACAAGAGGCAAGGCAAGAAGAAGGTGGAGCCCTTCAAAAAAGGTGATAGGGTAATGTTTTTGATTCAATTTGATTCAAGAGAGTGCAAAATAAGTTTTTACCTAAGTACTTTGGACTTTTCGTAGTGGAGAAGGTGTGGAGTTATTACACATATGATCTGAAGGAGTTAGGAGAAAGACATTTTAATAGGATTAACCATGATAAGTTGAACATGTATCATAGAAGGTAGAGAGATCTATACTTTGAGGACAAAGTAAAAACTTAGTCCAATAGTAAATGTAACACCCATTTGTCCATGTATGTGTTATTGTGATGTTTAGTTTGGTATTACAAGTACTTGAGAGATATAATTTATATAGAGATAAAAGATGGTTCTACATTAGTCATGATTAGCTAAAGTTAGTAATAGCTAAGATAGAGGAGATCTTACTTTAGAAGAAGTAAAAAATATGAGGACCACTATTTTAGATTCTAGTGTATTGACTTGGTATTATTTCTAGATGTTTGGCTTTGAGGAAAGAACTGAGAAATCTTGGACCTATAAGCCATTTTGCTTTGGATCTTTTATATTCCAAGGATAGCCCATGTGAAGGAATCTTTGACTTAGTGGTTGGTTCAAGATAAGACCACATGTTTAGGAGAATATTCACATGAGTATTGATATTCCTTTAGAATTTTTGACTTTATTTGACTTTTAGCCTTATAACTTGAGTTACTCCAATAATTAGTAACTTTGGTGTGTAACTATTTCATAAGTATATAAACTAGGGGTGAGGAGGTGGCTTAAGTTTAGAAATTGCACTCAATCTTCCTCTTCTCAAAATGTTGCTCTTTCTATTTTATATTTTTGTTGTTGCAATTGCTCATCATCCAACAATCAAGTAAGATGCTTGATCTATTATTGCAGGGCAATGATAGATTTGGGTATCACTACCATGATTACTACTCTATAAAACTACCTTATCATAAGTATCTAAATCAACATGTAGATGCAACATGTCCACCACTCTTCATAAATTACCATTAGAAGGATTAAAGGTTCCTTAGACTAGTTGATTGTGTTCAAAACAATTTGACCAACATGCAAAATGATAAATTGGGTGAGAAGGTGATTTGGGAGTACATGGAAATCTCAATGGTTTTAGAGAAATGGATTTGGTGGTCCATAGATTCCATCCATACCATTCCTATTGTGATACCAAGGTAAAAGACCAAGGGGAGAAATAAGAGAATGGAAGATTGGAATGGAAGTCACATTTGAAATGCTCAAGTGAAGGAAACTCCAAATGCCTAGCTTGAGCTTGGCTTGGTTATTTATATGTAACATGGTACATACTCCCAAGCAACATCCTAGGAAGGTTCTTACTTAGAGTTGCCTTACTTGGAGTGCAAGCTGACCTAATCATTTACTTGGCATACAATTATTCTACCCTTGGAAGGTTCCTAAAAGATTCTCACTAAGAAGCTTTTTGGGTGCTTCTAGAATATTCTTAGGCTTATTTTGCCTCCTTTTTACTATATTTAGCTTAGGCTACTAACTTTTCTACTAACTCTTTATTATTACATGAACTCTCCATTGGTAAGGGTTGACTGAATCATTGGTAAGCTTGATAAAGACTCACACTACTTCAAACAATTGGGAGCAACTGAGTGCCACATAGGGTTGACCATGCATAGAGACAAGCTTGGAGAGGTAGACAACAAAATTGTCTAGAGATTGACCTTGGCTCTTGTTAATAGTCATAGAAAATGACTTGACTCACATTGTAGCATTATTGATCAAACCTTTTGTAGTGTTGAAAAATCTCATGAGCATAACAATAACATCCTAGTTGAGGATCAACTTGTAGAGGAATACCATTGACTTCCATGGAATTGAGGTATTCAATAGGTAAAACAAATTGCTCATCTATGCTATCAAAAACAATATATATGATAGTTAGATAGGTTGTTTAGATCCTAGAAACTTTGTCTAGAATAGTTGCATTAACCTTGGAATAATCTTTGTTGCATGGGGCAAGAATGTTAATTTTTTAAATCCATGGGAGTAGAGAAGTTGGGGAAATCTGCAAAAATGAAGTACATAAGAGAGCCTTTTCCTAAAAGATGAGGATGCAAGATTGATTGCTCCAAAAGAGAACCTTTGGGAAGTTTTTCATGGCCAACTTGTAGCAAATACCATGCAAATTTGTCCTCTTTCTTTTGCACTCTCATGTTAGTAGTGAGATTGAAGAAATGAACATGAGCCAAAGGCTATTACTCTTGAGGCTTGCCTCCATAGCTACTGCATGGCAAGCATGAGGAACGATAAGAAGGTATTGGCAAAAGTTACCACAAAAGAGAATAGGCTTGCTTTCAAAGAGAACATCACATTTGTAGGTAGATGCAAGATCTTGGAAAAGATTATGCAATATTCAAGATGTCAGATGATGTTATAAAACCATCATCTATGATGATGAACACTATAGTGCAAAGCTTTTGAGCATATGTCGATTGAGCTTTCACATCTACAACTTACTTTCTTGTAAAATTGATGGGTATCTTGAAAGAATTGTTAAGAGTACGCCCACCATCTACCAAACTTGTTGCAATGCTTGTGAAAGCCATTGGCAATCAAACATGGTTCATGCTTTCGACTTTTGCAAGAAGGATGTATTGAACAAATATCTTTCCATGACCAATAGGTGCATCAAGGTAGAATCATTTTGGAGTTGGTGTATCATCATCTAGAGCTACAAATATAGAATCAGTCACCAATTATTGCTCTTCATTTTTAGTGCTATAAAGTTAATGAAAGATTTTTTCATGCTCCAAAATGTCAAGGTTGGTGGTGGAAGCGGTAGAAATTTTAGTTGAAACTAGAAGTTGAAGCTCCTTACAAGAGCTGTTATCTGTGAGCAAAATCTCAATGATCTCAAGAGGTGCACAATTTTTATATCATCATTGATAATACCATCAAGAAGGAAATCCTCAAGTGGTTGCACTAAAAAATTCTTCCCAAAGTGTGATAGCTTTGTCATGTGAAGTAAGTGCACATATGATGGCAAACAATTCATAAATTGATGGGGAAATTCATTCAACACTTCTTCTTGAAGAGTCATTCAATGCTTTGTTGTTGAGGAGACAATTTATCAAGCAACTACAGCTGCATGGAATGTAGGATGAGCCACTCCATCAATTTTCTTAAAGCCCAAGAAACTTTGAGCACCATAAACATGAAAGAGTAAAAGTGTAAGATGAAATGCTCAATATTTTTGGGATTGACAATGTATAGCCAAGAGAATAATTTTCACCTCCTTGCTTATATGAATCCCAATGCTTTACTTTCTAAATATAATGATTTGGTATCTCCATGTATAGAAATTGAAGACATGCCTCATTGGATGTGTTAAGAAATTCTGGTCCATCCAAGACATTGAAGCTCATTCCAACTCCAAGCTTATGGCATGGAAAACCATGCCATAAGCTTGGAGTTGGAATGAGCTACAATGGCTTCTTCTTGCCTTGGATGGACCAGAATTTTTTGTTGTCCCTCAAGATGACAATCCAATAGACTCGTACTGTGTGAATTATGATTCATTGGAAAAGAGCTAAGGTGTCACATTGCTTCAAAAGATCCTACCAAATATGCATTTAGAAATATTTTCTATCATCATACTTCAACCTAGGATAGGAATGGCTAGGCATCTTTATAGTGCATTTATCTCCACCTTTCATCACATAATTGTAGATGTATTTTATTCTTTGTATAGTAATACAACCTCAACATTGATGTGTGCATTGTACTTGAGGAGGAGTTACCAATTTATGGCAACATTGACATCCCAAATGTTTACTAAGTTTCCTATGCCTTGTTGGTGGTAAACATGATAACCATTTGTGTTTTCTTTGTTGAAGGGCTCAAAATGCTTAAGAAATTTCTTTGTACATACAGTGGTGTCTTCTTTACCCTCGTAAGACATGAGTTGGAGTCGACTATTCCACATGGGCCATGGATCATATATTTTTGACATGCTCATAGAGCACTAGGTTCAAATTTTGGTTTAGAACCTCTCCCAAAAAACCTTGTCAATGAGTTTAAGATTGTTTAACTTTGAGCCAGGCCCAAGTGTGAGTAATATGCAACAATGCAAGAATCCACACTTTTGAAATTTACTACTTTATATAATGGCAATGATCTAGCAAAAAAATTGGCCACATTCAATATCATCCATGAGAGCGGAGAGCTTGGCATTGAAAACTCATGCCACCAAATCAGGCCAAAATGTATACATTTGTCTTAATTTGAGATTGTATGTGATTTTTTCCAATTTGAGTTGCAAGTAAATGTAATGAATAAGTTTGGCTTCCTTTAAGATCAGACAATCTCTATAGTATCTTGATACTTGGCATGCATGTTCTTGGAGCTTTAATTATAAGAAGTAGAAAAAATTACTATCTTCCCAAGGTCTTAGTTGTTTACCTTAGCTTGGTTATGCATATATTTGATGATGTTTTTGTAGGTATTAGTATATAGATCATCTTGGGGGAAGCAGTAATAGTAGCACATTTTTGCCTCAACACAAAGGAGGTTATCTATGTACCATTGGAGAAAAAGCCTATTTATAATTGAATGGCACTAAAGGCTGGGCAAACAACTATGTGATATGCAATATACTATTGCAATGTAAACTTGTTTTGGATCTTTGTTGCATGGGAGGGTCATGTTCATGTTCATGTTCAAGTTCCACCTAGTGTCACCAAGGGAGAAAAGAAAAGAGTGGGCCAATGGGTCAAGGGTAGGTTGAGTATTTTCAATGAATTGTAATCCATGTACATAAGGATAAGCAAGGAACTCATGATCCTCTCTCTTATGCTCATGAGATGAGTTAGTGGTAAAGACAACAAAGACGTTACAGTATCATTATATCAATGTTGATCCTAGTGTGGGTTGGTATAGATGAACATGCAAACCTTTAAATAGCTAGAAATGGAAATCAAGTGTATTTCCTCAACCATGAGCATGTAAGACTTGACATAGGAGTTAACTTTAAAGATGTCTTTTGTGAGCTCCACCATGACTTGAGGGTCATAAGAGAAGTTTTCAACTCATCCCATTCTTATCTTGTTGGCCTAATCAACATCATAAAACAAAACTTGGCAGTAGTAAGGAATGGTTTTGAGGTTTGCTTCCAATGTTCCACTTCCATGATATAATTGACCATGAATCTTGAAATAATATGGCCTCCAAACAATGTCTTCTTTAGTTTTAACATCTACCTTGGAGCTGACCATGGCAAGGGTCTATAAATTTTGTGCACTTGGAATCATCTCCAAGATAGTCCCAAAAAATACTCCCAAAAAAGTGTGGTGATCTTGTAGGGATGGAGTGCAACCTTGCCCTTTTGGGAACAAGAAGAGAAGCCAAGGCTTGCTCTTGTTGTCTTAAAAGAGAAATGAAAACCTCTAGAATAGTTGCATGATGTATCCATTATTCTTACACTTCTCTTCTACTAAGCACTTTTGGAGAGAAATGGTAATGGATCATTTTGGAGTTGTTGTTCAAGAGTAACAACTTTAGTTCAAAAGTAATTTCTATTAGTTTCTTGAGCATGTCACCCATTCACATTGCAATGATGTCTTAGAGGCATGGTGTTGATAGTTGGAAGTTTAAGTCAAAGAATATAGTATGATATAGAGAGACAAGGATAGAAGTCATTCATCAAATAGGAGATCCATAACTCATTCAACGCAAATGTTATGCACAATATGCAATGAAAACAAGATAATAACTATTTGATCAAATTAAGCATAAGTGAATTTAACTTGAAAGAAATTTAATAGCAACACCTATATCCTAGTTGATGCTCAAATAAATAGAAATAGGACACCCGCATATATAGAGGAAAAAAATCATCAAATGAAAGCCTAAGTAAATATGACCTGGAAACAATCTAATTGTGACAACCCGGCAAATATCACTTTTGCGGTAATCGGGTAAGTAGAGTTCGTTCCCGCAAAGATACGATCCAGAATTGGTCAAATACGAAGTCAAAAGTCACAATTGCAGTTCTTCTTGATTGCTTCTTTAATCTCTCAGGTAGAAACTACACCCAAAAGAGAGTAACAAGCTCAAAATCTTGACAACTTGTCACAAATACACACACATAATCACAACATAGTCAATTCTGTCCAAACAACTCTTGATTATGATGATTCAGATTCTCCCAAACACGACACTTCAATGCAAAGACCAATTTTGCCTCAGAATTGTGTTCCACCCCTCCACTGAAGGCACAACTTCCTCGATCGAAATTGCTTCACATCAACTTCGTGCTGCACTCACAAATGCAGAATACTAACAACACTACAATTCCTCTCAGATCTGTCAAGGCATTGCTCAGATGCACTTCACTCAGGATCAAACACACAAAATGAAGATCAAGGCTATAGATTCCAACATCCCCAAACACATTGACTTGCTCTTTGAAATTCTCCACACACTCACAAACACAAACACGAAATTGACAATCGGAATTAAGCTTAAGCGACGAGTACTGAGAAAAGCTTTTCGCTTTATCTATCTTCAGAATATGAATACTGAATAAAATTGTACTATGAATGCTTCACTTAAATACTGAAGCAAACGGCAGACTTGCCTACCTAGGCACCGCTTCCTAACATCCCTTCCTACCCACAGATCCCTATCAATAATCTATCTCTTCATATCTGCCCCTTCCTATCTCAAAATCAACATTTATCCCAATCCGATGTCTACCTCATCATCGGCTTCCAAACCCGATGATCTTCTTACTACTTCTCCTTATTCGGGTATGATTGATTCTACTAATTTCTTCACTAATTCTACAACTTCTACACTAGGAACTACAATTGAGCTCATGGGTAATCCATCTACACTCTTATCTCTTGACCCACTCTTCTCTAATGTATCAATTCTCAAGTCCGATGATGCTTGAGTTCCTACATCTACGACATCGGGTTTCTTCTCCATTGTCACACTATTCCGAATCTTCTCCAATTCCGAATTGACTAAATCCAATCTAAGACTAACATTATTCTCTACATCTAACATTTTCATGTCTACTCGCTCTCTCAACCGAATCAGCAATGTGTTCATGTCCACATCCTTAGCTCTTTGCTTCCGAGTCTCTTGCACAAGTAACTTCAACTCATGCAGACGAGCTTCTTCCAATCTTCCTTCAGCCTCCGTGCTTAGAATTGCTTGTAATCTCCCAGCAAGGTCCTCTACTGATTCCGATGCGTACCCTCAAGAACGCTCCACCTTCAACTCCACTCGATACATTTGCAACTCGTCTTTGTATTCTGCATCAAGCATCTTCTTCTCCTCTGCATACTGCACTTTTTGCTGCTCCGCACTCTTGACAAGTTCTCGCAAATGCTCTTCTTCTTGCCTTGACACCAATTCTCTCTACCATGCTTGATCTTTTGTTGCGGCACTCTTCTTCAAGCTGTCCAATTCTTGCTCCATCACGATGTTCATTGCCTTAAAATGGACATTCTCAATGCGCACATTACTTACTTCCTCTTGCATCTTGCTGAGCCACATCGCCTGCTCCTTCAACTCTCTGGCTTGCTTTTGCAGGTCCTTCTCCTTTTTTGCACAACTCTCTTGTAACACGCTCAACATTTTCTTCCTCGAGTCTTCCTCCCTCCGAAGATCTTCAATTTCTGCACTTCTTTGGATTTGATGCTCCTGCAGCTCCTTCACTTCCTTCAACAGATGCCTCACCACTTGCAGCTCATTCATCCTTTTTACTCGATCTTGGGGAATTCCTCTCCAATGTTCCTTCAAAATCTCCAGCAATGGTGTGACCACCTTCGTTAAATATAATATCCCGCCGAAAGTTTCTTCTTCATCATTGCCTTCTTTGTCTGGAGTCTTTTCTTGTGTCATCGGCTCCTTCATCTGAAGTTGCGATCTTAGTATCTTCAGAGTGTCAGCGCTATCTTCGTCTTGGCCTCTTGAACTTGGCCCCGTGGGATATTCCTTCTTTGCTTTGGGTTTTGGCTTGTTCTCCACCATCGCCTCGCCCGCTTCACTCACCACCACCGATTGCTGGACTTCGGGCTCTCCCTCACTTTCACTACCCAACTCCACACTCTTCAACGTGAGCTCTTCTTCTTTTGAGTCTTCTTCTTGCAACTCTGTTTCTTCATCAGACTCCGATCCCGATGATGCTCTTCTCACGACATTAGCGGTCTTCAACATCAGCCTCCGAGTCTTGCGTTGGATGGGCGATGGTTTAGCTTCTTTAGGTTTACTTTGCTTCTTTGCTTTGGACTGGCCGCATCTTCGATCTTCCACTGTCCCGTTCTCGCAAAGTATTTGTCATTTGCCCGCAGCTGAAGCATATACTGTCACTCCTCCTTGTTGGCTTCTCGTCTCAAATCAGGGTGCATGTGGGAGACCATACGATGCCTCTCGTCTTCAAAGAGCAAGTTTAGGCCGAAGTAGAAATGTGCTGCAAATGGTGCAAAATAATGTGGTGGCGAGCCCATTTGCCAATTCACTACCATCTGCCTTGTTCGGTGATGGAAACACTTCGCCCAATTCACGAGTACTCCTTCAAACATCTGGTGGAAGAAGACCGCTTGCTGCATGGTTACATACGTTGTTTGCTCCGGCTTGAACATGGCCATCATTGCCCCTACGATACTTCTTTGGATTGGGTCCCGATAGGACTCCACCTTGTAACCATTCGTAGTTCGTGGAGCAAAATTTGAGTTACAAATCTCCGTTGTCTCCTCTGCAGCATCATACTTCCAATAGAAGGTGATTCCTGTTGGCTCTCTTGCTTCTCTCCCCAGGAGTAACTTCCAATCCGACTCAGTCCATCAAGCCGGATTGCCTCTCTTCCCCTCCACTTTGGGACCCTCCTCACAATTACTGGCAGCAATTTTGGCCATCACTCCCGGGGAACTAAAATTCCAGTTCCAAGCTAAAAAGGTGATACGAAGTCTAACCAAGACTTCGATCCTCGCTACTACATCTACCCTTTGAATTGCAAAACCTCTCACTGCAAGCGCGTTGGCCACCTTCTTTGCCATGATTTGTTCTCTTGTTCTACGCTATTGGAAGATCAGCCCCTCTCCTGGACGAGACACTCTAACTCCCTTAGGGTTTCAGAAAATTTCACTCTCGACGGGCTTTTGGACACGCATTCCTGCAAGATGACTACTCATAGGAATTGGAAGTTTACTCAGCGAATTCAACTTCCCTCTGCGCATTTGCAATTTTATATTGCCCTAAATCGCAATCATTCTTCAGTCAATTTCATCTGTGAGTTTCTCTCTTCTGCGTGCTCTCTTGGTCACTGTCAAGACATGCTTCTTCTGCCCCCGCCGTTTCTTGAAATGTACTTTCTTGCCACGTACCGAGGTTGTTAAATGGTCTTCATCATTCCTGCATTTCCCAACCCAAAGATGATGATCTTTGGCCTGCTTCCGGCGTCCTCCTCTTCCAAGTACCTCCATCATTGGATTCAATGTCAGCTTCTTCGGCTTTCCTCCGAAGTTATTTTCACCTCTTTGTTGTTTGCAATTCAACTTTTTTGTGCTTACTTCGTCTCTTAAACACTACTAACCATAAAAAAACAAAAAATGTGGGTACCACATACCTCCTCCCTCAAATGTGAGCGTCCCCGCAAACACCGACAACCGGGTTTTAATACAAAGTCGGGTTTGGGGTCCAATATTTTCTAACCCTCCAACCATTGACGCGAGTTGCAAAAGGATTGCCATCCAGGTCTACGAGTTGAATAGAACCATTATCATAAATATGCATCACACAATACAGTCCCATCCACCTCGGATGTAATTTTCTTGGAAAAAATAGGCGGCAATTATCATATAATAATACCAGATCTCCTTCTTGAACAGTTACAGGTTTGATTCGTTTATCTTGCCTAACTTTCCATTATTCAAGCGTTTATCTTGCCTAACTTTCCATTGTTCTTGAATTTCCTTTGTACTTTGCATTGCATCGTCCCTTTTCTCTTCCAACCACATTAGTTGATGGATCCAAAGATCTTGACTTTTGTCCTCTGACAAATGTTCTTTGCAAAGTATTCTATATGTCGGTACTTCAAACTCAACTAGTAATATGGGATGCAATCCGTATGTCAAAAAATAAGGAGTTTTCTTGGTAGTAATCTTTTCCGTTGTTTGATATGCCCATAATGCCGTAGGTAACTTTGTATCCCAATCATAGGCATAATTGACTATCACCTTATTTAAAATTTTACACAGCAATCCGTTGGCTTTCTCCGTGAGTCCATTCGCTTTTAGGTTGTAAGGCGTGGTCTTCCGATGCTTAATCTGGAAGTATTTGGTTAACGCTTCCACCATTGAGTTCAAAAAATGAGTTCCTCGATCACTGACCAATTCCAGAGGGCACTCATAACAGGAAATGATTTTTTGGAAGAAAAATTTTGCTACTGTCTCCGCATCATCTCTTCGTGTTGCCTCTGCTTCCACCATCTTGGTGGCATAATCCGTACATACTAAGATGTACCTCTTCCTTGTGACATGAGTTACTGGTTGAATAGGTCCCACAAAATCAATACCCCATTTTTCAAATAGGGCCAGAGGCAAAATTGGTTTCAAAGGCCACTGGGAAGTTGCCATCGGTTTCCTTGTTCTTTGACAGGCATCACAACTCCAAATATGGGCATGGGTATCTTTATACATCATAGGCCACCAATACCCTGCTGAAAGAATTTTCTTCACCGTATTTTCCAGGGCATAATGTCCCTCCAATGCTTCTGAGTGCAAGGATTTGATGACTCCTCCTACTTCGTATGCTTCCAGGCATCTCCGAAGTATCCCATCTTTGCCCATTTTAAACAAAATGTTGTGTTTTAATTGGTACGGTCCCATTTTCCGAAGGAAGACTGCCCTTTGTTCCGGATCCAGCCCCTCAAGACAATGGCACGTATGCAAATAATGATATTCTGCTGCATACTACATACTTCACACCGTCATTAAATGATATAGCTCCTCATCAGGAAACCAATCATTGAGTTCCCAATCTTGGTCTTGAGTTTCCAACCTGGATAAGAAGTCCACATTTGAATGCAAAGCTCCTTTCCTGACTTTTACAGTGTATGTGAATTCTTGTAACAACAAGATCCATCGTGCAATTTGCTCGGACAAATCCGCCTTCTTGACCAAGTGTTGCAGTGCATAATGGTCCACATAGAAGACAAATTCGTATCTTAATAGATAGTGGCAAAATTTCTTGCAGGCATACACCATACCGAGGGCTTCTCTTTCAGTTGTTAAGTAGTTCTTTTCAGAAATAGAAAGTTGTCGGCTGGCATAATACACCGGGTAGTCCTTTTTCTTCTTGTCTTTTTGACTTAAGACAACTCCGATGGCCATGGACGAAGTGTCCACATACACATGAAAAGGGGCGTCCCAATCTGGGGCCCTCATGACTGGTGCTTCAACCAGTTTCTTCTTCAATAATTGGAAAGCTTCTTCCTGAGTTGCTTCCCACAGATAATCTTTGGATTTCTTCATAAGCTTGGTAAGTGGTGCAGCAAGCATGACATAGTTTGACACAAAGCGTTTGTAGTATCCGACATGTCCTAAGAAGGCTCTCAGCTCCCGAAGGTTCTTTGGGGATTCCAACGCTATAATTACTTTGACCTTCTCGACATCCACTTCAATTCCTCGATTTGACACCCGATGCCCCAAAAGAATTCCTTCCTTCATTGCAAAGAAGCATTTCTCCGGGTGTAATGAAAAACTAGCAAAATGGCACCTTTTGAAAGTTTGGCAAAGGTAATCTATATGTATATCTCTTCGCCCAAACACACAAAAATCATCAATGAAGACCTCCACAAATTTTTGCAGGAAATCCTTGAATATTGAATTCATCATCCTTTGGAAAGTAGCAGGAGCATTGCACAACCCAAAGGGCATTTGATTGTAAGCGAAAGTGCCCCAATCAGTCGTGAATGTGGTTTTGTCCTTGTCTTCTTCTCAAATGGATACCTGATTGTATCTTGAAAATCCATCAAGAAAGCTATAGCATGGATGACAAGCTACTTGGTCCAGAATTGTGTCTGTAAAGGATGATGATCCTTCCTTTCATTCAATTTGCAAAAATCTTGGCATACTCGAATTTTCCCGGTCTTCTTCTTTCGAATGATGACAATGGGTGAAACCCACTCACTGCTTAGAACAGGGAAAATTATTCTTGCCCCTAAGTACTTATCAATTTCATCTTTTACTAGGAGAGAGTACTTTGGGTTCAGGCGGTATTGTCTTCGCCGAACCGGAACTGCACCTTCAACCAGATCAATCCGGTGCTCGCCAAATTCTCAAGGAATTCCCGGCATTTGGTTGATAGACCAGGTGAATACATCCTGGAACTCTATAAACAGGGCAGTGTATCCTGCCAACTCCTCTGCGGTGACTGTCTTTGAAATTTTTAAAATCTTTTCTTCCGTTGGGACCACATCTTGACAGTCATTGGGGTTAATGACACCTTCTACGTGACTTACTTGGCTCAACCCGAGTCGTACTGCCGTCAAACCCCCTTCCTCCAAGTCTTGTTTACCCGAGGCGATGTCGTATGGGTCTTCATTGTTGCCTTCTACTTCGTAGCACTCCAAATAATTTACTTGGACATTGGCTTCGGAGTCCTCCAAAGACAAAGACGATGAATCTTCGGACTCATCCTCGTCTTCTGACAAAGTAGTTTCCCCAAGATGAGGCACCTTTGTCCAACTTACCGTTACCAGCTTTTGTTCTTTAGACGAAATGTCTTTGAATCGTAATTTTTGCTAGTGCCAATCCACCATAACCTGGGCACTGTACAACCAGGGTCTCCCGATCAAGAGAGGGTAGCCAGTTTTGGTTACAGGTCTTAACACAATGTAGTTTAACTTAAAAGGCACCCCCCCGATGATCATGGTAATATTTGACAGCATGCCCAAGGGCCGTCTCCTGGTTTGATCCGCAAACTTAAGAATCCGGGGTGTTGGTTCAAATGTTGTGTACCCCAGTCGATGTGCAATGTCCTCTGTCATGACATTTACACCCGACCCCGAATCAATGGGTATGGATGTAATCATGCAGCCTGCTATCTCCGCATCCACCTCGGGAGATCCCAAGTCTTCCTGTTCAATATGATAAATTGCGGGCAAGTCCTTCTTCATCATCGCCCTCACTTTCTTGAGAGCTGAGCTTAGCTTCTTTTTATAGAGCTTATTTTCCTCCCATAATTGCTTAAACGTGACATTCGCGCTTGTAGACGCCATATCTGCCACAATATTGTATTGTGGGACTCCTCCCAATTTCACCTGCTTCGTCTTTGGCTTTGGTTCTGAATTGTGTGCCGGTTCAAAGTGAACTTCAGGATGCTTGAGGATGGTAACCGGTGGGCGTGGGTGGCTGACATGATAGTCATCGGGTTGACCAACTTTGGCCTGAATCAGGTCTTTTACTTCAGACCTGATATCTGCCGGAAATACAGGGGTTTGCGTCTTTGCATTTGCCTCCACACTCATCTCTCACGTGCGTAGTACTACTTCCTTAATTTCCCTCTGCAAAGCTTTGGCTTTAGCTTTTGCTAGGACCTTTTCTTCTTTTGCGGGGAGAATAGCTTTTGGTCACAATCTCTTCATTTTCCGAGAGGAAGGCGACGACATACTTGTTTCTTTGGAACCTCGATTCTTTCTTTCCGCGTGAGTTTCTACCTTCAAAATTTCAAGGTCCGGCCAATCCCCTTCTGAGGCTGGACTCCCTTCTTGAGGCCTCTCTTCCTTGAGTGTAATACAATTGACGTTAGTGTCCCCCTTAGCCTGGAGCGTAGCACGCTCAGCAGGAGTTTGAACATACTTGATAGGGGTCTTCGGATTGGGTGGTTGCGGGCATTGGTTTCCTGTGTGCCCCGATCCTTTGCAATTCCCACACAAGGGTACGTACCTAATTTGTTGTCTTGGCTCCGGACAATTTGGAGACCAATGTCCCATTGAGCCACAATTGTAACAAGCACCCGATGCCACATTTTGAGGTCTATTCTGACCACCCATCGGGGGTCTTCGTGGAGGAACAGTAGGATTGTACTCCCGTGATCCAAACCTGGGACCTTGATATGATGGGCTTGATGGAGGCTGTGTATCTTGGGTTTGATATACCGTATCTTCTTCTTCGCCTTGATCCCATCTAGGAACCCGATCTATTTGTTGCACTGGAAATGCCGTGCAAGTTAAACACTCCGTATCAGCGTGGCCGGATTTACCACACGCCGTGCACCATATGTTTGGTTGTCCAAATGTTAGGGGTTTTCTTTGGTCCTTCATCCCAATCATCTGAATTTTAAAATCCGCAAACTCTTTAATCAGAGTTTCCAACTTTTGATCCGCCTTGGATGTATTCTTTACTGGCGGTGTTACGGGCTTCTTTCCCCCACGTCTTCGTATCTTTCTCTGCTCGGGTTCTTTGTCAGATTCCGAAGACGAACTAGAAGAAGTGGAGGATTCTTCCAAAGAAGGAGAAGTACTACGTGAAGCTCTTTGTCTTGGATTTTTGCCTTTCTTCTCATGATTTCTTCGATTATTGGACGAGTTAGAATGAGCCGCCTCATATCGGGCAACATGTTTGAGGACTTTGTCCTGAGAGGTTACATTTCTCTCCCTGGCAAAGATTTGAATCTCCGGTGAAAGTCCACCGAGAAACCAGGTAATTGCTTGGGCATCGGAATACCCCACCACCTCGGATTGCTTCAGAACTCGATTCAATAAGGCCATGAACCGCTCAGAGTAATCTCTCAATTTTTCCTTCTTTCCTCGATTCAAATCATTGAGTGCCGCAAAGACACTCGTATCATAATCCACTTCCCAAAATCATTCCATGAAGCCATTCCGTAAGTCTACCCAGTCCGCTGGGGTAAATCCTTTCTGTGTTACATGAGTATACCTGTTGCGAGCCTTCTTTCGGAGCAAGCTTGGAAAAATCCGTAGTCGATCCGTAGAGTCATGTTCCTTGTTGGCAAAGGAAACGACTTCGAATTCCTCAATGAATTCGTCAGGATCTTTGTCTTGCTCTATACCTTTGTACTTTTGATAAGCATGTCGGGTCATGGGTAACGAAGACATTGTTTGGTGCGGCAGATTTGGGTGTGGTAAATTTGAACTTACGGGAACCGCAGAGCTACTTGGTATGGACGCCGTGTTGTCTGCCCACGGGTTCCAATTTGTCGAGTTCAAATTGGGGTTGTCTTCAACAACTTCTTCTTCTCTGGTGGTGTCGACTTCAACCCGATCAGAAGTAAGAGGGTCCACAGCTTCCATCTGATCTTCAAATCTTCTTCGGGATAAGCAAGGAATTTTTTGTTCCAGATGTTGACACTCTTCCTCCGTAAGTGTTTGCGCTGTCTTTTCTCGAACAAACTTCTTAATGAAATCGACTTCCTTTACAGCTTTAGGAGAAGTTGGTGTACTGGGTCGTAGCGCGTATGTCTGCCCGCTTGAGTCTTTCTTGGTCTTGGCAAGTGTACTGGGTCATAGCGCATATGTTTGCCCGCTCGAATCTTTCTTGGTCTTGGCAGACGGGGATGAAAAGTAGCCTTGCCAACCTCCTTCACGTCTCTTTTGATCAAGTTTGCACAGGGCTGCTTGTACTTCATGGAGAAGTTGAAAGTCCAATTCTTCTCGTTCAATTTTGTTTGAAGTGTATGGGGCTTTCAAATGTTCATCTTCTTCATGCTGCACCGCTCGTCTTCTAGCCCTCTTGTCTTGTTGTTCTCTCGATGCAGACATTCATATTGCATGAACACCCAGTTTCTAATTTGGCTTCGTATTCTTCCACTTCCAAGATTTTTATCCCCGGCAGCGGCGCCAAAAATCATGTGACAACCCGGCAAATATCACTTTTGCGGTAATCGGGTAAGTAGAGTTTATTCCCGCAAAGATACGATCCAGAATTGGTCAAATACAAAGTCAAAAGTCACAATTGCAGTTCTTCTTGATTGCTTCTTTAATCTCTCAAGTAGAAACTACACCCAGAAGAGAGTAACAAGCTCAAAATCTTGACAACTTGTCACAAATACACACACATAATCACAACATAGTCAATTCTGTCCAAACAACTCTTGATTGTGATGATTCAGATTCTCTCGAAGACGACACTTCACTGCAAAGACCAATTTTGCCTCAGAATTGTGTTCCACCCCTCCACTGAAGGCACAACTTCCTCAATCGAAATTGCTTCACATCAACTTTGTGCTGCACTCACAAATGCAGAATACTAACAACACTACAATTCCTCTCAGATCTGTCAAGGTATTGCTCCGATACACTTCACTCAGGATCAAACACATAGAATGAAGATCAAGGCTGTAGATTCCAACACCCCCAGACACACTGACTTGCTCTTTGGAATTCTCCACACACTCACAAACATAAACACGAAATTGACAATCGGAATTAAGCTTAAGCAACGAGTATTGAGAACAACACTTCGCTTTATCTATCTTCAGAAATATGAATACAGAATAAAATTGTACTATGAATGCTTCACTTAAATACTGAAGCAAACGGCAGACTTGCCTACCTAGGCACCGCTTCCTAACATCCTTTCCTACCCACAAATCACTATCAATAATCTATCTCTTCATATCTGCCCCTTCCTATCTCAAAATCAACATTTATCCCAATCCGATGTCTACCTCATCATCGGCTTCCAAACCCGATGATCTTCTTACTACTTCTCCTTATTTGGGTATGACTGATTCTACTAATTTCTTCACTAATTCTACAACTTCTACACTAGGAACTACAATTGAGCTCATGGGTAATCCATCTACACTCTTATCTCTTGACCCACTCTTCTCTAATGTATCAATTCTCAAGTTTGATGATGCTTGAGTTCCTACATCTGCGACATCGGGTTTCTTCTCCATTGTCACACTATTCCGAATCTTCTCCAATTCCGAATTGACTAAATCCAATCTAAGACTAACATTATTCTCTACATCTAACATTTTCATGTCTACTCGCTCTCTCAACCGAATCAGCAATGTGTTCATGTCCACATCCTTAGCTCTTCGCTTCCGAGTCTCCTGCACAAGTAACTTCAACTCATGCAGACGAGCTTCTTCCAATCTTCCTTCAGCCTCCGTGCTTAGAATTGCTTGTAATCTCCCAGCAAGGTCCTCTACTGATTCCGATGCGTACCCTCAAGAACGCTCCACCTTCAACTCCACCCGATACATTTGCAACTCGTCTTTGTATTCTGCATCAAGCATCTTCTTCTCCTCTGCATACTGCACTTTCTGCTGCTCCGCACTCTTGACAAGTTCTTGCAAAACGCTCTTCTTCTTCTTGCCTTGACACCAATTCTCTCTACCATGCTTGATCTTTTGTTGCGGCACTCTTCTTCAAGCTGTCCAATTCTTGCTCCATCACGATGTTCATCGCCTTAAAATGGACATTCTCAATGCGTAAATTACTTACTTCCTCCTGCATCTTGCTGAGCCACATTGCCTGCTCCTTCAACTCTCCGGCTTGCTTTTGCAGGTCCTTCTCCTTTTCTGCACAACTCTCTTGTAACACGCTCAACATTTTCTTCCTCGAGTCTTCCTCCCTCTGAAGATCTTCCATTTCCGCACTTCTTTGGATTTGATGCTCCTGCAGCTCCTTCACTTCCTTCAACAGATGCCTCACCACTTGCAACTCATTCATCCTTTTTACTCGATCTTGGGGAATTCCTCTCCGATGTTCCTTCAAAATCTCCAGCAATGGTATGACCACCTTCGTTAAATATAATATCCCGCCGAAAGTTTCTTCTTCATCATTGCCTTCTTTGTTTGGAGTCTTTTCTTGTGTCATCGGCTCCTTCATCCGAAGTCGCAATCTTAGTATCTTCAGAGTGTCAGCGCTATCTTCGTCTTGGCCTCTTGAACTTGGCCCCGCGGGATAGTCCTTCTTTGCTTCGGGTTTAGGCTTGTTCTCCACCATCGCCTCGCCCACTTCACTCACCACCACTGATTGCTGGACTTTGGGCTCTCCCTCACTTTCACTACTCGACTCCACACTCTTCAACGTGAGCTCTTCTTCTTTTGAGTCTTCTTCTTGCGACTCCGTTTCTTCATCAGACTACGATCCCGATGATGCTCTTCTCATGACATTAGCGGTCTTCAACATCAGCCTCCGAGTCTTGCGTTGGATGGGCAATGGTTTAGCTTCTTTGGGTTTACTTTGCTTCTTCGTCTTTGGACTGGCCGCATCTTTGATCTTCCACTGTCCCGTTCTCGCAAAGTATTCGTCATTCGCCCGCAGCTGAAGCATATACTGTCACTCCTCCTTGTCGGATTCTCGTCTCAAATCAAGGTGCATGTGGGAGACCATACAATGCCGCTTGTCTTCAGGGAGCAAGTTTAGGCCGAAGTAGAAATGTGCTACAAATGGTGCAAAATAATGCGGTGGCCAGCCCATTTGCCAATTCACTACCATCTGCCTTGTTCGGTGATGGAAACACTTCGCCCACTTCACGGGTACTCTTGCAAACATCTGGTGGAAGAAGACCGCCTACTGCATGGTTACATACATTGTTTGCTCCAGCTTGAACATAGCCATCATTGCCCCTACGATACTTCTTCGGATCGGGTCCCGATAGGACTCCACCTTGTAACCATTCATAGTTCATGGAGCAAAAAATGAGTTACAAATCTCCATTGTCTCCTCTGCAGCATCATACTTCCGATAGAAGGTGATTCTTGTTGGCTCTCCTGCTTCTCTCCCAAGGACTAACTTCCAATCCGACTCAGTCCATCGAGCCGGATTGCCTCTCTTCCCCTCCACTTTGGGACCCTCCTCACAATTACTGGCAGCGATTTCTGCCATCACTCCCGGGAAACTGAAATTCCAATTCCAAGCTAAAAAGGTGATACAAAGTCTAACCAAGACTTTGATCCTCGCTACTACGTGTACCCTTCGAATTGCAAAACCTCTCACTACCAGCACGTTGGCCACCTTCTTCGCCATGATTTGTTCTCTCGTTCTACGTTTTTGGAAGATCAGCCCCTCTCCTGGACGAGACACTCTAACTCCCTCAGGGTTTCAGAAAATTTCACTCTCGACTGGCTTCTTGACACGCATTCCTATAGGATGACTACTCAGAGGAATTGGAAATTTACTCAACAAATTCAACTTCCCTCTGCGCATTTGCAATTTTATATTGCACCGAAACACAGTCATTCTTCAGTCAATTTTGTGTGTGAGTTTCTCTCTTCTGCGTGCTCTCCCGGTCACTATCAAGACATGCTTCTTCTGCCCCCGCCGTTTCTTGAATGTACTTTCTTGCCACGTACCGAGGTTGTTAAACGGTCTTCATCATTCTTGCATTTTCCAACCCAAAGACAATGATCTTTGGCCTGCTTCTGGCGTCCTCCTCTTCCAAGTACCTCCATCATCGGATCCAATGTCAGCTTCTTTGGCTTTCCTCCAAAGTTATTTTCACCTCTTCGTTGTTTGCAATTCAACTTTTTTGTGCTTACTTTGTCTCTTAAACACTACTAACCATAAAAAAACAAAAAATGTGGGTACCACACTAATACAACACCTATATCTAAGATACATGCATCAAAGACATAGAGACATAACACCCACATAAGTAGAGAAAAAAATCATTCGAAGAACCAATGACTCAAGAAGCCAAATTAAAAAGAGTAGATAAATAAGAGTTGAGAGTCACATAGAAGTCTTGAAATTGCAAGTCAAGGAAAATCTGAGAGTCAAAAACCAAAATTTATGGAAGATGTATGAGTTCAAGGCACCAGAAGTATTAAATCACTCAAAGAACAAGGTAAGATAAGCAAAGCATCAATGAATAGATATAGTATAAAGCATCAAGGACTAGATATAGTATATTGCAACAAGCGCTATAGATGCCTAAGTCCTAAGAAACTAAAGAAAAAAGGGAAGCAAAAGTTGATCGTTGTAAACCTTGATGAAAGCACATGTGGACTTCATAAGTGCTTCATGTAGTGCCAAAATAGTCGAGCAAGTGTCAATACCCTTGTATCAAGTTTCTGCTAAAAAACTGATGAATGCCAAGGCAAACTTGGTTGCTTCCAACAATACCGCTCAAAATAAAAATATACATTGTAAGGCAACAGATTGGAACTAGCGGAGCGTAAGTTCTGCCAAAAGAGCAGAAATAAGAACAAGCAAAATGCAGAGGAGAAGGGAGGAGAGAGGGTTTCTGAAGGAAGGCGTGCCTAAGGTGCTAAGAGGGGCCTTGGGAATTGTGCAAGAGAGGAGCTGTAGTGCAAGGTGAGTCCATGTGTCAGCCAATCAACAGAAAGTAGTACATGTGAACCTTAAAAGGCAAGATGCAAAGTTGCTTAGGAGACTAATTCCTACATGATGTAGTAACTAATAATAATAGTAATGTAGTAGGATAGTCCATAAATTTAGGGCTATTCTCACTATTCAAGAAGTTAAGAATTGGTCTATAATAAATTGCCTTTGATCTTTCTATCTTGTTCACCTTTTAACATATAGGTTTGAACTTCCTAGCACAACAATGATAGCAAACTTTACTGATACCATAAAAAGTATTGGAATCAAGTACACAAACTTGAAAAAAAACATCATTTTGTACATCATTCAAACTTATTGAGACTAATCAGGCTATTTTGCAAGCTGAAAACCTACCTATTTGAATGTACAATGCCATTATAATACCTCATACAAAGAATGTTCATAAACGTAATATATTATTTACTACATTATAATAATAAAATATAGACTCTCCTCATAGTACTCCAGAAGTTCTTCCACTCATGAATTTCTTTTTCTGAGGATAATGAGATAGTGGAGCTCAGCAAGTAAATAAAGAGCACAATCTTTAGAAAGCAGGAGCAAAATAGACTAGATACATTCCATGCTTACCATGCACCAACGAAACATTTAGAAAACAAAAGCAACAATTGATGCATCCACCGAGTAGCACAAATGTTAAACACTTTCCACATTCCTGTGACGAAAGAAGCGAGCCATGTCAAGTAGATAGGAGGTAAAGGGGAAGTAAGGGGAATCCTTCTAAGGGGTAGGAATGATATTGGGCTGAAGCAAACGGTGACGGGACTGAACAATAATGTATGTCACATGCTCTTCGTGTTCTTACCTCCATTCTCCACCTTCGTCATAGTACTCATGAAGGTCTTCCGCTCAGTAAACCTTTTTTATTGAAGACAATGTGGAATATAGTATTTGGGGCTTAGCCCCATGTGGAATATAGTGTTGGGGTTTAGTTCCATTTTACCTTTTTCATCTCTCCCTTGTACGGCTTGATGGGGTCTTCCCATCCTTCATTTTTCTACGCGGTTGTCCTTTCCCCAATGTAGTACTAGTATAATTTGAAACACCTCTTGAAGTTCGTTCATTGATGTTGATGTGACGAAGATATCCGGCGTAAACTGCTTATTAGAAGAGTAATAGGAGTGAGACTCTTGCCTATCATAATTTGATAAAAGAAGTGAGGATTTGGCTGCAAAATTTTGACAACTTTACATACAGAAAATATATAGAATAATATGATTCTACATTCTACATATGGAGCTAGAACATCTCCCCGCTTTTGCCATATACTTTCCTTCTCGTTCGACGACCTGCACGATTACTTCATACACAAATCACCATTATGCTGACATCATAAATGCACAAATTACCATTACAAATGCACAAAATAGCCTGATTACGTTGACAAGTCAGGTAAGTTTGTTGATTGTTTTGCCAGTAACATGTATCCAATCCAAACCTGGGCTTGAGGCCTGGGGTTCGAATAGTTCCATATCTCAAATCAATGCGTCCGGTTTTCGACACCGGACTGTTCTAAGTTTTTTTAACTTATATCACTCACTCGTTTGGGTTGGATCCCGACTTCAAAGTCCGCAGAGGTATGACGCATCCAGCGTGGTTGTGCAGCAATGGTACCTTCTTAAGTTCTTAGTATGTCTGGCATATCTGCCTATTTATACAAGCCGCATTGAAAGAGACAAGAGAGCAATCGAAAGCGTAAACTGATTACTAGAAGAGCAAATGATTAGAAGAGTAATAGGAGTGAGACTCTTCTCTTGCCTACCATAATTCGATAATAGAAGTGAGGATCTGGCAGCAAGATTTTGACTACTTTACATACATAGAATAATCTGATTCTACATGCTACCTGTGGAGCTAGAACATCTCCGTGCGTTTGCCATATACTTTCCTTCTCGTCCGATGACCTGCACTAAAAGTGAGACTTCCTGTTCAAAATATTTTCAGCTGTCAGGCTAATTCTCTGTATCAATCTCAAGCATTCTCAATTGGTTAATGTGTGCTCAGATACCATTGAGAAGATTACAAAAGAAGGAGAAATATATAGAGAAGATTTTTAAACTGGAACTATACAGTAGCAGAAATTGTTGTTAGCAATTCTGTTTAATCAGGACTTCACAATGCCTTCAGTTGGTAGCCATTCGATTACAGCACGAGAACTACTTCTTTAATGCCATTTGATTGAATTTACTCAGAATCAATTTCTTCACCAATGCCTTAAGTTGTTAGCGATTCTTCTTATAGCGAATGAGCTACTTCTGTGATGCCATTCTGATCCAACACGAGGGTACTTCTTTACTGCCAATCGAGTGAATTTACTCAGAAAGGAAGGGAATGAAAAAATTCCACATCTGCAATGTGTGAAAGACACCAATTTGAATTTCCTCTACTACATGCTATATAGTTATTCACCTTGTCCCGCTCTTCTGCAAATGGCAATTGCACTTGATGCAATGTATGTGACTCCTGAAGTACACTTCCTCCACGCTCGTTCATCAGCAGCTTCTCCAGTAAAGCCCCTCTTGCAGAGTCACTCTCGATTCTTAACTTCTGTTAAGAATGTGAAATGTGTTTAATTAGGACTAATTTCTTCACAATGCCTTCAGTTGTATGCGATTCGGTTACAACACGGGAGCTACTTCTTTACTGCCATACGACTGAATTTACTCAAAAAGAAAAGGAATGCAAAAAGTCCACATCTACAATGTTTGAAAGAGTACAATTTGAATTTCCTCTATTACATTCTACATAGCTATTTACCTTTTCTTGCTTTACTGCAAATGGCAACTACACTTCATGAAATGTTGGTGACTCTTGGAGTAAACTTCCTCCAAGCTCGTTCATCAGCAGCTTCTCCCGTAAAATTTCTCCTGCAAAATCCGTAGCTTACAATTCTATTCAACCCTTTTCCCGCCCCAAAGACTCTAGTTGTAGTTAATATTTTAGTGAAGGTTTAAGTTTTTAGTGCATAGGGTATGTAATTTGATGGTTTAACGTAAGATTAAATTTTGTTATCCAAATTTTTTTAAATCCTTTTTTGCACACCTACAATTTCATATATCTCATTTGAGATCTTTCTATGTAAAATCCAACAAGAAAGTCAAATAGGAATTGATTGTAATAGAAATGAATTTGCATATTAGTATTATGAAGATGTGCAATCTATTGTAGGAATGAAGTAGTCCAAAGCACTCCTCTCTTCTTCTTGCTCTTGAGTTGAGAACTTAGTGATTTTGGGATCATCCATGAGATGAAAGGGAGGAAGGAGACGCTATGGTGGATCTTTGAGTGATAGGGGATCTTTGCATGGATAAAGGAGAATTGGAGGAATTTCCTTGATTTAGATGCAGTTCAACCTAGGGTTATGACTTTCAATACAAAATTTGAGCATGCATATGAGGAGATGAATACTTGAATTATTGAGTCCTTTGGAGAGAGAAGAGGTCTACCAATAATGCATAGAGTGTGAGCAATTACAAGGACCTATCCCAAAGGGTGGGTATGATAACACTCATTAAATTATTTTTACCAAAGAGTACAAGCTAGATCAACAATAGCTACGCCATCTTCTTCAAGTATTTGTATCAAGGAGAGTTAGTGAATTTGGGTGCACATGTTCTACCTACATGCAAGGAGCATACTTAAAGAATTCAAAGAAGAAATGGAACAACATACATAGCCCATTTTCCATTCACTTATGCATAGGGCTGAACCTACTTATGAAGGAGGAAAAAAGAAGACATTCCCAAACCACTATCCATCAAGGTACATCACTTTGCAACCTAAAGCAAGAGCCATCATTTAGAAGTATTGAGATGTAGATGCAAAATATGTAGAATTTGGTAATTTTGTGCAAGTGGATGAAGAGGGAACACCATAGTCAAGAAGAAGATATCAACATCATCAAGATCTCAAAACCCAATCAAGAGCCCAAAGAAGAACACCTAAGTTTTCAATGTGTCTTTGGAGACACATCAATGATACAAACAAAGAAGAAAGGAAGGAAAGGAAAATAACTCCCTCACCTTGCAAGATTTAACACTAGGATTGGAGTGCCAAGAGTAGTATGAAGATTTACAATCTATAAAAAATCCCAAAGAACGGAGTGCAGACCAAGAAAACTTGGCCAAAGACTCACAAGAAGAAGCACAACTTTGGTCCAAAGAGCACGTTAACCCTGCCCAAGAAGTTGAAGCCCCAAAATAATAGAATAAGAGGAGGTCAAAGAGAACCCCATAGAAGGAGCTAAAGGAAAGGTGATATTGGAACCAAAGGAGGAGACATTCCATGTGGAGTGCGTACCAAAGTACAAGAAGAAGCCAACCAAGTTTAAAGAAAAGAAGTAATTGAACAAACCACAATTGTCATGCATTTGATAAGTTTTGTCTTGTAGCTCAAAGAGATGATCCTACTCTAATACTAGTAATTTTTACTTGGTTGTAGTATATTACACCTCTATTGTCTAAAGGTTGCACACTAATATGTACACAAGGAAGGAAAAGCAATAAAAATAGAAAGAGAGATGGAGAAGAGCCAAAATCTATACAAGAAGGAGTGTTAGAAAGTGAATTTTTATGCAATAGAACTATGAAGTGAGGAGCAAAACCACTTTCCTTGATGAAGATTGGACACAGACAAAGAAGAAATTCAAAAAATTAAGTGGGAATTAGAGCTCTTTGGCTTGAAAACAAGGGAAAAAAACAAGGGTACAAAGAGTAGCTTAGGGTATGAGACAAATAAGTGGTCATCATTTAGGGAGAATTAAAATTTGGAAAGGTAAAGATTATTACTTTGGAATTACAAATATCTAAATACCAGAAGGAAGCAACCTTACAACTTGAAAGATGGCCAAAGAATTGAAGAAGGAAAAAGAAGAGAGGGCAAAATATAAACACCAAATGATGGAAGAGGTGACTAAGGAAGTTTAAGCATTGAATAACAAATCCAAAGAAATCAAGGCAAATGAACTTTAGAAGATTGAGGTAGTTTGAGATCAAGTGGCAACAATGTTGGAAGAAGTAGCTCAAGGTAAAATGATGAAGTAATTGTTACAAGAGCTAAAATTATAGGTTCAAAAGTTGGAAGAGAAAAAGTATGAAGATAAGGAGCTACATTAGCTAGCAATTTCACTTTAGGAGCAAATAGGAAATTCAACAATTCTTATGATACCTTAGGCCTAGAAATTCCAAACGACAAGGAAAAGGTTTATTTTTAGTAGTATGCTAGGGAAAATATCTTTGTAGTTGTAGACATTAGTATGAGTTGTAGGAATTTGTAGATGTAACCTTTGGAGTATTTAGTCCAAAGAAGACCAAACTATAAGTTCTCTTCATGGAATAATTAACACCTTCTCTGACATTGTAAGATGCATAATTAACCTACATGTGAGTAGATTATGATAAGACAAGAAGATAGGGTTAGCAATGCGTAATCCAGATGAGCTAAGAACTTCTTTGGATTTCCTCAAATCTTAGATTTGTTTGGCTTTGAGTAGGAAGAGTATCTAAAGCTTTTGCCTACTTGTTAATAATTCATTCAATCACCCAAACATGAATAAAGAAAAAGTGTTATAAGCTCTTGTTGCTTTTGCTTAAATTTAGAGTATTAATGCATGCCTTTGCTAAGTGGCTACAAGGAAAATTTGTAGTAGGAACTAAGTAGCTAAGTGTATATGCGCTTATGAGAGGGTAAAGGATCCTTCAGAGTTTTACACAAGTGAAGCAATACCTTGATAGATCAGAAATAGACTCTAGTCTTGAATAGTACAACAAGAGCAAAGATGAAGGACTGCAACAATGCAAAATACATTTGGAGTTGTGTCTTCAAGGAAGAGTAGAAGACATTCTTTAGATTTTGATATCTTTAGAGTGAAGTAGTCCCTTTGGAGTTTATTGAAAATGATCTTTTAGTTTTCCTATTTTCCATAATGTGCCATTGGGTGTGACACTACCATTTTATTTGAGAAGTTCTTGCTAGAGAAGTTAAATAAGTAATAATAAGGAATTACAAGTTGCAACACCTCTCCTCAAACCTAGTGTAATATCATTAGCTAGACAAATTAGCTATAGGTGAAAATTGGCTTGGTAATATCTTTAGAGATATTATACATGATGTTCAGAATAGATTAGATAAAGGAGTCACCAAAAGATGACTTTTACAAATAGAGTAGAAGTCAAAAACACATTGAAAATGTCAAAGTCAATTTTGGAAGTCTAAACAAAAGAATTAGTTTTCAAAAATATAATGTTACCTCCACTCCAAGGGAATAATTCATAATCTTCTCCCCCACTGTTTATCTCATTGAGATCTTTGCAACAATACCTCACCTATGCTATTTTGAGCTTCTTATAAAAGAGATTCCCCAAAGATTCCCTTTGGTCAAAATTGTTTGACCAATCAAATAGAATAAGGATCAACACCACTCCTTGTTTGTCTCATCAAGATCTTCTCAATGTTACCTCACCATGCTATTTGAGCTTCATATAAAAATATTCCCTAAAGATTCCCTTGGGTCAAACTTGTTTGACCAACCAAATAGGACAAGGATTGGCACTGCTCCCTATTTGTCTTATCAAGATCTTTCCAATGGTACCTCACCCATGCTATTTTGAGCTTCATATAAAAATATTTCCCAAAGATTCTATTTGGTCAAACTTGTTTGGCCAACCAAATAGGACAAGGATCGATATGCAAACAACCCATGCAACTAATCTAAGGGTGTAGAAATTTAATAGGTCACTAATCCATATATCTAATCTAAGGTTGTAGCTCTCTTTGAGAGGATCCTCTTTGCTATATAATAAATACAAGGTGCTCTGTTGGGGCAATGGAGTTTTTTTTAGAGTTTTAATATTGTGTGCTTATGGAGTTCTAGTCTTGTGTGCTTTTGAGCTGTTACAACTAGCCATTTTTTGCCCATGTCCTCAAGGAAAAAAACTTGTTTCTTGCCATTATACCACTTTTTGGTCAACATTAGGTTGTCATACTTTCATCCTTAATTTATGAATAAGTTGTGCAAGTTTAGTTGTATATGTAATAAAATCTCATCCTTGATCAAGATACAAACAAAGCAAAGATTGTTAAATTGATATGCTTGCACACTTTGAAAGAAAAGACTTACATTTTCTCTTCTTCTATTTTGCTTATAACTTTATTATCTTGGGTTGAATTCATACACACAATAATACTATACCATGCTTGATTTTAGACAAGTGACAAGTGACAAGTGACTAGTATATTCAAGATTATATTATAAGATATTGCAATATCATTCCTTTACAAATTCAAAAGTATTTTATTTATAGTTATGAACATATGACTAATAAAGCTAATATTTGTATAATATTGCCATTTCATATTTTATTAATATAACATTATTGACTTATATGAGCTTATAACTTTACTAGATTGTTAAAATATATTAAGATCCTTATTATTGAATTAGTATTATGTTCTATAGTATATATATATGGATATTATTTCAATGATATACTTTCTTAATTTACATAGTAAATTTCTTATATATTATTATTTGGAATCTTCTTGATATATTACAACTTTGGTGATTAATTTTTATTATCATTGAATTATCTATATTTTATAGAAAATTTATCTACAATAATATTCTGTTTTTATTTGTAATTTACTATTCAATTTTTTAATTTTTAATTTAAAATTTGTTGTCATGATATTTATAATGCTAAAGCTAGTTTGCTTAGAAGTTGGAGTGTTAATCGTGGAGGTCATATTTACATTAGTAATTGTTTAAAGACTATTTAGTGGTGCCTAGAATTTTTGTCAATGCTACTTATCACATTGTTAGAGCTACCATTAGTTATACTATTTGTATGTTTGAGGCTCCATTAGTGTTGGATTTTAGGCTGCTCTAAAGGGGTATTTCTTTGAAGTGCAACTCCAAAGAGTTAACTTCTATGATGTTGAATCTTCAAGATCTTGGTTATGGTGGATAAATATTGAAAAGCATCACTTGTAGTCTCTTAGCTAGAGTGTGCAAGGCTTAATTTTTTATATTGTTGATAGTATATTGAGTTTCTAATTTGAATTGAGTTTGTGATTGACTAATTGCATCAAAGAAGTAAGTGAATCAAGTGGAAATAGGTGCAAGAAGTGGGGGGTTTGGTAGTATTTCCAAGCTTGGAAGATTGTTGGTACCTTTGATCATTGTGTTACATTTCTTTGAGAGGGAAATTGTACAAAAGTGCTATAGGATTTGATTATGGATTTGAAAATTGGTGGACTAGGTGTGGAAGTGCTACCAAAATATCCAAATTTGCAAAAGTAGGTGTTCAATTTCTTAGACCAAGGAGTCAATCTAAGTATGAGAAAATGGAATTGAACATTGGGAGTTCTAAATCATGCCAAGGTGCAAAATTGGAGTTGGATCTAGGAACCAATCTCCTTGAATTAGGGATTTGGAGTTCCTTATCTCCAAATTGGAAAAACTAGCGTGATTTAGTGATTTAAATTTGGCAAAAGAGTTAGAGATCTACCAGATTGGCAAGGGATTGAGCTAATTTAGAGGTTGCTTGAGTTATGGTTGGATTTAGTGGATTCAATCTGATCTAGATGACCTTTTGGAGTCTCAAAATTTACAATTGTAGAGCTCCAACTATAGGCCAAGCCCAACTGAGACTCCACTTGGGAGCCATATACCCCTTAGATGTTGTGCAAAGAAACAGGTCATATACCACCCTCACTTATTGTCATATTGGTGGACTCATATTTACCTATGTGGCTTTGGCTAGGAGAGGATAGTTGATCTAATACTTGGTATTTCTGGTAGTGCGGGAGTAGATAGAGCCCATATTCTATCAAATGCAAAATGGTGGTAAAGTCAATTTGGTTTGGGTTTGTGACATATAGGGTTATCATTTAGATTTCTTGTGATTGGACTCCCTCTATTCTATATTTCTTGTTTATGCACTAGGTTTTGTGTGAGGTGTTTTGATATTAGAGAGTTGTTGCTCTAGTGTACTCTTGGTAGTGAGGTTGGAATGACAACCAATAAGACTACTTATATTCCTCCTCCAATAAGGCAAGAAGTGATGACTTGTAGATCATAAGAGTATGTGTTTTGATGGAATGTTATAGGTTGCTCTTTCCTCTAGTGTAGTTGTAACAATTAGAGTTATATAAGTGGGTGGTGTTCAGTTGATTATTGGCACTTAATGGTGGTTTTTAGTGGTATTACTCGGTGGTTATGGTTATAGTTTAGGGAACATCATCATGATAGAGGTCTTTGAGGATTCAAGAGGATTTCTCTACAATACATAATGGGTTTACAAGGAGTGACACTTGATATAAGCATGTATCTTAAGTCCTAGTGAAGGAGGAGATTGATTCCAATTTGAAATTTGATACGGAAGCTGATTCAATAGAGAGTACATATTATGTGTCCATACTATTTTTATAGGACAGACAAGATTTATAGGGTCTCCAAAAGACTCAAGCATTATTCTTGTATAATGGGTATTGTTGAGTTGGATATTTTCATCCAAGAGTTTGATAGTTGATATGATCTATAGCATGTGTGGAACCCAAATTTATTCACACCTTTCATGGCATGGAAGGAGGTTGTTCCAACACTTACAGAAGCTACTAATGGATGACTACCATGACCTCAAGAGAACATATTTGGAGGAGATTGAGTTATGGAAACAATATTGATCTGTAAACTTCATCTCCATCACTTCAAGCTTGGTTGGTAGACCAACAACACCCATGAGTAATAGCCCTAGTAGCATTTGTGTATCTAATGGATGGGTATTAATTAGAGATGATGCTACTACAAGTAGAGATACCACTACAAGAGGTGGTGTAGTGGTACCGGGGTTTAGTGCTATGCTGAAGTTCTTCTAGTGCTTGAGGTAGAATTACCAAGAAGTGAAAATTAATAAGGTGAAGAGTTTGTAAGAGTTTTAGTCAAAGGCCAGAGAAAGCTTATGCAAGGTATGAGATGGTTGATTGCATTAAGACTTACATGAGTTTGCAAATTGAGATTTGCATGAGATTGTAGATTGAGGCTTGCATGAGATGGTTGATTAGTTCACTCAAGGAGTTATTGAGGCCTAAGCATTTTAAATCTGTTATGGGATATTGGACAAGGAGCTATGACATAGAGCACATGATGCTACATTGTTGTAGGCTAACTCACCAACTTTGGTGGTGGTCTTTGGTTTGGCAGAGCATATTAAGCTCAACATGGTGGAGGGGAGATTAGTCACATCTTAGTTTGGTAAGGAGACCTCATTCACAACAATTAATTCTTATAGAATGCAATAGAGTGAACAACATTTTGTTGGCTTGTTGAGAGTAGAGTGAATAGCCTCAATCTTATGGAGAAAATGGAGAGCCCAGTGCACATAGACCCTTACCTTCATTTTTTGGTCAATAATAGCCCATGAAGGGTGGTGTTACAATTAACATCACCCCTCATTGGCTACTTGTGTTGGATCCTACCACAAGAGAGAGAGCAACCAAGGTAGTGTACATGATACCTCAACCAGCCTAGAGACAATGTAACAATTGCCACAGATTTGTTGATATTCTAGTGATTAATAATGTGACTTATACTTAGAGTTATGGAGTGGCAAGACTACTACTGCATGTGATAGAGGAACTCTAGGTCATGGAAGACAAGGTGGTAGGGAGGTCTCCTTTACCACCTTGATAGAGGATATGCACCCAATAGGGGCATAACACTTACCCTTGCTTATGATATGCCATGGCTACTTGGGTTGAGCATTTGGAGCAAAGATTAGCTAGCATGGCTATAACTCAAAGGAGATCAGATTTAGGAGTTGAGGCTTCCACTTCTAATGATAAAGATAAATCTTGTGTTGATCTACACAAATAGATTTGAGGATCAACACAAGTAAATTTATCCACCACAATGACTAGAAGTGCAATACATGCTCTTGAGCCTAGAGGAACATTAGTGGAGTTGGACCCACAAAGAGGAGAGGTTGGTAGATAAGTCAAATTTCTCTAATCTTTCATACTTTTAAATGACATCCATGGCTCTTAGACATCCTAGTGTAGTTATGGTAGGTGGTGATGGAGTTCATGATAGACTAAACACTAGTTGTAAAAGACTAGGAGAGAAATATGAGAATAAAAGACTTGAGTGGAATATCATATTGGGATTCTCAAGTGAAACTCCAAATGCCTAGCTAAAGATTGGCTTGGGTATTTAAAGGTAACATAGGTCTAAGACTCCCAAGGAGCTTCCAAGGAAGGTTCCTTCTAGGAGAAACCGTACTTGGGGTGGAAGCTAAGCTAGTCATTTACTTGGCATACAAGCTAAGCTAACCATTTGCTTGGCGTACAAGTTACTCTATCATTGTAAAGTTCTTGAAAGTTTCTCACTAAGAAGCTTCTTGGATGCTTTTAGAATATTCTACCCATTAGCTTTCTCACTACTTCCAAAACGTTCTTTGGATAGTTCTACTTCCTTTTGCTACATTTAGTTTAGACTACTAACTCATTAAATTCTACTAACTCCATATTATTACACTTGTTACACACCTACTTCTATAGACATTGTGTCTAGTATCATATTGAGTGTGGCTCAATTTATTATATGCTCTCCTTCATTCTCAACTAGTGACATGTTTACATTGGAAGCTGAAGCTCATAACAAACCAATGGCCCTTCTTTTTTGAGCCTACGGCCAAGCATACCTCTTGCATGATATGATCTTGGAAGCAAGGAATTCCAAGTACCCAACTCTAATGTCCTGATTGATTGCCACTCTTTGTGAGAGCAAGGATGGTGTGGTTATTTCTTCTAGAAGAAAGATGGTTGATACCTCAAGGAAGGTCTATACACTACAAATAATCTTATTAGAATCTGGGGCATAACTCTTCATGTTGGAAAAGACTATCGCTGTTAGACTTGGGCTATGGAAGACCAATGTAGAGAGGTGTTTATTTCAGATCCAAACATCTCTAAGAGGTGGTTCCATATAGTACATCACATGTGAAGAGCTCATTATCTAGATTCAGCCTAGTCATTTGATTGATAGTTTTGTGGTGAGAGATCCAACCATTACAATAGTAGTAGAGTCATATGATATGCTAGTTGGTGGAGTAATATTATACTCAAGAAGAAAAAGGCAACCGTGTAGAGAACATGAAGGATGAGAAGACTCCATCAAGCTGTACAAGGGAAAGATGAAAAAGGTAAAATGGTGCTAGGCCCCAATAGAGTCTATATGATAAATCTGCCCTACTGCACCTAAGATATCTAAACTATGCAAGTCATATGGTGTACATCCAAAGAAGCATCACCCAGTGTGATTGCTCTCTTATGGATTGCACAAGCCACTGCCCTCTAGAGCAATGGACACATGTGACCTAAAATATGCTACATATACTGCCTAAAATATAGAGCCTAAAATATTATACTCAATGGGTTTTAGCATTGATTAAGAGGAGAAGACAACTTCTTGTAGGCCAAGCTGGTTGTTAGGTGAGGAACATGTATGTTGTTTATATCAATGCACTTTAGTAGTGGTAGTTTTGGGTCACTATAATCAAGTACTAGAGCATCAATCTCAAATTTCAATGGTTTTATTATTTGGCTTGGTGAGTGTAATACTCCAAGGACAAGAGAAGAGGGAAAACACAGATTACACACTCAACAATTTGGTGCCCCAAAGGAGCACCTTCTCTTTATTATATAGACAAAGAGGATCTCCTCCAAGGAAGCTCCACCATAGGATTAGGCACACAGATAGGTGACATATCAGCAAGCTCCACCCTTGGATTACTTACTTGGATGGGTGACATGTTGGTCTAGGTCCTATCTGGTTGGTCAAACAAGCTTTGATAGGAGGGAATCTTTTAGGGAATCTTCTTGTAGGAGTCTCAAAATCACATAAGGTACCATTGGAAAGCTCTCGACTCTAGACAAACCAAGGGTTAGGGAAGGCCAGCCTTTCTTCAATTGGGAGAGGGGAGGTGAATCTGCACATTTTTGAGGCCTAATTCATCCGTTTAGGCCTCTGAAATTGCATTCAAAGATTTCAGGCATATTTTGATTCCTACTCTATTAGTAGAAGTCCTCTTTTGGTGATACATCTTTCTGATCTGTTTAGTCCATCATGTGTAACATCCTTCCAGATGTTACCAAACCAATTCTCACCTTTAAATTATATGTCTAGCCATTGGTTCTAAGGTTCTCAAGTCTATTTTGGTTTCATCTCTATTAGTAAAAGTACTCTTTTAGTGACACTTATATCTGATATATTTTGACCATCATGTATAACATCATTCTAGATGTCACCAAACCAAATTTCACATCTAGATCATATGGCTAGCTCTTGGTATTACAGTGAGTTATTGGAGAAGAATGCAATGCAGAGGATTACCCAATATAGTAGATTGCTCAAATTTGGAGTACTAGTGGGGTTGCTCCATCTTCCTTGGATGTCCCATTGTGGAGTTCCAATGAGGCATTGCAAAACCATGTAGATCAATTGGTACAAAAAGCTTGGAGTGTAGCCTTTCAAAGAGCATGGATTGTTTTACCTTATCATCTTTGGATAGCACACCTATTGCTTAGTAATATCCTATGGAAAGAGAATTCTTATTAGATATTTTTGGTGATATGAACACTAGACTAGTTGTGATATTGCAAGCAAGTATACATATTGTAATACTTTGAGGATAAAAGAAACCCCAAGAGAAACACAAAGCTTCAATACTCAATACTCCAATATCCCAAAGGAACACCTTGTCTTTATTATATAGCAAAGAGGATCCACTCAAAGGAAGCTCCACCCTTGGATAAGATATATGGATTGGTGACATGTCAGAAAGATTCACCCCTAGATTAGTTTTATGGATGACATGTTTGTCCTTGTCATATCTAGTTGGTCAAACAAGTTTGACTAAAAGGAATCTTTACAAAATCTTCTTGTAGGAAGCTCAAAATCACATGGGTGAGGTACTATTGGAAAGGCCTCCATAGGAAAAATATTGGGTTGGGGTGGGGTGGGTTGGGGGGGTAGAGGGCAGGGAGTTTTTCTATTTTTAGGCTTAATCCATCCATTTAGGCATCCAAAATTGGCTATGAAGTTTTCAAGGTGTTTTTTTTTTTTTGCTCTTGCTCAATTTGTGGAAGTAATCTTTTGGTGACACCTATATCAAATTTACTTGGTCCACCATGTATAACATCATTCCAAATGTTACCAAGCAAATTTTCACCTCTAGATAATATGTCTAGCTATAAGTATTATTTAGAGGTACATGTATGTGGAGAAAGATTAGATTGTTAGACAAGTCTCTCTACATTTTATGACACACTTGGCTTATTGGTATCCAAAATTATTACCAATATTAACAATTAGGGGTTACAAAAAGTCCCTAACATCATATATTTCTTTGCTAAGGGCATAGGATTTAGAGTTATGGTACAATTCATTTGGTGATTTTTGGATGCCCATGTTAGAGACATACACAATATTGTGTTGTGGTTTTGTACAGATAATGAAAATTTATTTTAGTATTATTTATCTCTATATTGCAAGAGTGGATTGTATAGTGTATCCCACAGTTGACATATTACTATGCAAGAAATCTATGTAATTTAAGTGATTGGCCATATGGATTAAAATTGTGTCTTTTTCATGGGCTTTGATAAATAAAAGTGGTGGAGACTTGATGAAGTAAGGGGAAAGTTTGTTAAGTCTTTGGAGCCTTGAGTAGGAGGAGGATATTGGGGAGTCAGAGTTGTAGCAAAGTGTTGGAGCTAGAGTGTCAAAAGAAGAATCTGAACCAAAGATATTATGCACTCTTGATCTAACACTCTTGAATCCTTTTCTCATCAAGTTTCAGATTTTGCATTGTGATCAATTTTGAGCTTGGATGGTAGCACATTTTGAGCTTTTGTTTATGGCATTGATGATGAAAACCTTGGATCTTATTATCCTTTCCATGCTTACTTACGGATAAGTTTATGACTTGACAATTTATGTATTCTTGTAGAAGAAAAGGGACTTAAGTTTGCACAAGAGCTTCAAGATGAAGTTGTGTGGTCCATGAGTCAAAAATAGAAATGACTAAGTGATAAAAGTGCAAGAAATTGGGTCCAAACATGAGAAGTTTGGAGTTTTTGATATTTGAGGAAGTTAAGGAAAGTGTTTGTGGAGAGAAGACTAAGGTTGGAAAGAAGAGCAAAAAAGCTATGGTTTAGAAACAAGAATTAAGGGACTCGAGCAAACTATGAGTGGGATTGGTCAATTGAAGCAAGGGAGGCAATTTTACACCCAAAGTGCACAAATTGGAGGTCTTTTAGAGTTTTATTATAGCCTTTTGTATTTATCAATGGGGTTTGGAAAGAAAATAGAATGTTGATCATGTTAAGCTCAAGAAATTGTAAATTTAGTCCAATCTCAAATTTGATCTGATATATTGAAGTTGGAGCATTGGAAATCAAGGTTTGTGGAAGGAGATTATGATAAGGTTTGGAGCTTTGGTCACTTCTCAAGTTTAGTTTGAATTAGCTTATAAAATTTTTCAGTATTTTTGGTAGTTAGGTCTTGTACCTTTATGTTAAGGATTCATATGAATTTTTCAAATAGAGAATTTAGAGTCTTGGACCAAATATACTTGAATTTATAGAGCTCAAAAGTTAGCACAACTTGAGAATAAATCCATATCTAGGGCTTGGGGTAGGATTAAGCCATCAAAATTTACAAATGGTTAAAACAAAATACAAAAATCTACAAGATAAATTTTGGTAAGCTCAAATTTTATAAATAGTGAAATTTGGTATAACCAATTTTATTGCAAATATTTTTATAAGGTTAATAAGAAATTTTATGCCCAACTAAAATTGAATGTTAAATGTTTAATTTGAGGTATGGAGAGAACAGATAATAGCTTTCTAAAGTGTTCTCTAATTTTTTATAGGAATCCTTATGCCAAAATTTGGACAAAAATTATGCAAGAATCAAGACTTGAGTCTCATTTAGAGTTCTGAAATTAAGATTGGAATTACAAAAATTTGGCAAAGTTTGAGATCTTGTCAAGAGAGTTGTAGCAACCAAATTAAGGCTTGCTTGATATCATTAAACATATTATATCACGTGCTTTCCATTGATTTCTAGAACATCTAAATTAGGACTATAAAGAAAAAATTATTTTATTTGAGACTCATCAAATTTTCTCCATGAAAAGGAATAGAAATTCCTTAATTGGAGTACAAATTGAAAGCATCTCTTGGATAGAGCAAGGAAGATCTAAAGCATATTTCTACCAAAAACACTAGGAGTTTTGGCTAATTTTTTTGTGTTTGGATCCACTCCATGCTTGATTGTATGCCCATTTGGCTTGGATTGATGTGCATGTGTTATGCTCAGATTCTTTCTTTCTAGGCATATTGTGTATTTCTCCTTGGGAATGTTGGAAGTAATGATCAGTAGACCATGAGTGCATGATGTGAAGATTTTTTAGGTTGCTTGTTATTCCTCTATTTGATAGAAGGAACACTGAAAACAAGGATAGAAGGTTTTAAGCAAGCAAGCTCAAACTATAGTGACATGTTTACACACAATCTCCTAGTTTAAGCTCTACAACTAGGTACTAGTGTGTTCCCAAAGAGAGAAAAACAAATTATAACAATGTGGTAGACAAGGTCAAGGTGTACAAGATCCTCATTTCTGTATGTTTTGAGAAATGCTACTTAAATTTTGATACCTCTAAGTTCATCAAGTAATTTCTCTAGCATACATTTTGAAGAACATCCCTTTGATAGGTGATTCTTTCACATGGATGGTGGTGAGTACAAATCAGGGTTGGTCTTGGATTAGACCTATTGTGTTGTAGAATGTGGTTAGAGTTGGTTCAAAAGCTTGTTATTTTTGTCTTTGGTGGAAAAAGCTCTTACTTAGAGAGGTTTTACAATGTGCCTATGATAGGATTCAACAACTAGCCCACCTTATTATCAAATGGTATTTTGGATATTTGATGAAAGTCTTAAATGGTGGGAGTAGTTGATAGGTCACCTTTTGCAGTGGTGAACCTTGTAGGTCAGCCCAAAACTGCTTTACCCACATTCATGAGTCTCCCAACCTCCCATGCTCATGAGGAAGGAGGTCTTGGACTTATTCAAGACTCATTGTTATAGCAGTTGGTGGAACCTAATGCCATTGAGAGAGAGAGAGAGAGAGGATGATGGGTTTCCATATCAACATTACCACCATTTTAGTAATGTTAAAGGCATCTGAGCACTACGTGTTAGGTCAAGCTATGGATGTAGAAACTTTGGATTGTGAGCCTTGGATTGGTTGAGTAGTGTAGAATGTGCTTAAGAGGCATCACCACTTGGACTCTTGTGAGCTTTGTGCATATCAAGATGATTGAAGCCAATGCTAAGGGCAATGGATTGAGTAAGCATGGTATTCTTAGGACACAAGTTATTCCTAGTGAGAGTGGTCTACTTGGAGAACATCTAAGTGAGCATGGTCTACTTGGGTTACACCATTGGTCTACTTTGGATGTAGCTAGAGGATGTGCGGAGCTTGTAGCTAGAGTAGAGGGAGTTTTTCATTGAGGTTACGGACTCTAGTGGTCAGGGGCATGATAGTTTTGCTCCCAAGAGCTTGGTGTAGCAACCTATAACTGCATCTTCCACTTCTACATCAATTATAGAGGATACTTAGGAGCTAAACATTGAACCCAAGCTTACAAGAGGAGAAAGACAAAGATTTTGGACATTCTTGAGGAACTACATCAGTTATTTTGCCTTCAATATGAAAAATTTTGGTGCTCTAAAAAGGATTTTGTATTTAGATTGAGCTCAATGATACACTTGTTTTTCTATGTCCTTATATATATAGTGACATGGTGAGAGCCTTGATTCAAAGCCAGATTAGAGACCTTTTTGAGGTTGGTTTGGTGGGGATTTCACATGGGGAGTATGCTTCAACTATATTGATGCCAATCAAGAAGGATATGCATGGTCACTACATAGATAGATACACATGTAGAGATTACTTCAAAAGACCAAGGAGAGAAATAAGAGGATAGAAGATCAAAGTGGAAGATCACATTAGGACTCTCAATTATGGGGAACTTTAAATGCCTAGTTTGAGCTCAACTCTAGTATTTATTGGCAACTTGGGTACACAATTCCCATGAAGAGTCCAAAGAATTCCTTCTAGGATCCACCTTATGTGGAGTCAAAGCTAGCCATATACTTGGCATACAAGTTAAGCTAGCCTTTAGCTTGGCATACAAGTTGCTCCACCTTGGAAAATTCCTAGAAGCTTCTTACCAAGAAGCTTCTTATGTACTTCTAGAGTATTCTATCTGCAAGCTTCCTTGATGCTTCTAGACCATTCTTAGGCTCCTTTTATCTACTTTTTGCTATATTTAGCTTAGAAAACTAACTCATTAGCTTCTACTAACTTGTCTACTAACTCCATGTTATTACATTACCATCTTATCAACATATATACTAGAGTTGATTTGTATTCTATCCCTACATTGGAAGAGATATTTGATGTGATTGGGCATACAAAAGCTTTAGTTTTTGGATCTCTGAGCAAGATATCATTAATTGCAAATCAAGGAGGAGGACAAGTCCAAGACAAAAATTTGGGCTATTGATCTTCATGGTAAGGATATACTATATCCTTGATAGTTCTTATAATTTGGGTGAAATAATGCTCATATTGAGTTTTAGAGGACATGGACAAGATCTTAATAGGTTTGGATTTTGATTGGTGCCTTACTGATAACATATTGATCTATAATGTTATTATGGAAGAGCATGAGAGACATTTTTTCGGAGGTGTTTGAGAGATTGAGATCTCATGGAGTCAAATTACATCTTGGGAAGTGCATATTCTTCCACATTGAGTATTTGGGTCTCACTATCTATCTTGGTGGGCTTGGTGTTCAACAAACCAAGGTTGAGTCTATTGCATGTATTCCTTAGCCTACAGATGTGAGTAGAGTGCAAGCATTCCTTGGGTTGGCAAACTTTTATTGCAGATATTAAAGGATTTAGTATCATTGCCAGGGCCTTGATGAAGTTGACCAAACTTACATAAGAGTTGTGTTGAGGAGATGAGAAAAAGAAAGCTCTTATAGAGCTCAAGGAGAGGTTGATGTTTGAACCTATTCTTAGGAGACCAATCAAAGAACTACCATTCCATGTTCATATTGATTGAGGTACATTGGAGCCTGGAGCAATGCTCACCCAACAGATGATGAAAAGGAGTTTGTGGTGGCTTATGCTAGTTGCTCCAACAATTCATCAAAGGTGAGGTATAGTTTGTATGAGAGAGAGTGCTTAGCCACAATGTGTGTAGTAGCACATTTTGATGTTACTTATTTAGTAACTCCTTCACTCTCATCATTGATCATGAACCACTAAAGTGGTTGAGGGATTTTGACAAGATTTTAAGGAAGCATACATGGTGGGTTATAATCTTACTTGAGTATGATTTCATGGTTATTCATAGACTTGGAGTGGTGAATAATAATGTAGATGGGTTAAGTAGAAACCAAGGTAAGATCATACTAAAGCATGTTTGCATGGTAAGATAGATGAGGAGATGATGCTAGGTTGGCATGCATATGCCTTTTTGTGTATCTTGACTGAGGCTCTAATGATATCTCTTGTAGTACAAACAAAAAGGTGTGGTTGAGATCTCATATCCAAAGGGTGGAGATATTGGTATATGACAACAAGACATTCATGATGATGTCTTAGTGATAGAATATCTTAGCACTAGTGTTGTGGGTGGTATAGTTGGTGTCAAGGAGAGAGATTGTGTTCTTCAATGAGCCAATTAGTTTAGATAGGAGTGTAGACATTGTCTTTGGGTATGGTAGAGTGGAAGTAGTTAGACCCCTTCTATCTTAGAGACCATAGTTGATACAACATGCCTATGAGGAGCTAATACATTAGAGGAAAGCAAACATATAGCTTACTTTTTGTAATATTTCAAGGGCACAAGAACCCCCAAGAGAAACACATAAGAAAAAACACACTTCACACTCAATTCTCTAGTGCCCCAAAGGAGCACCCTCTCTTTATTATATAGCAAAGAGGATCCCATCAAAGGAAGCTATATCTTTGGAGTAAATACATAGATTGGTGATATGTTGGTGACCTCCACCCTTAGATTAGTTTCCTAGATAGGTGACATGTCATCCTTGTCCTATTTGGTTGTTTAAACAAGTTTGACTAGAAGGAATCTTTAGGGAATCTTCCTATAAGAAGCTCAAAATTGCATGGGTGGGGTATTGTTAGAAAGCTCTTGATGAGACAAATAGTGGGAGAAGAAGACTAGCTTTTTGGTCCATGAGGGAAGAAGTTTTCTATTTTGAGGTCTAATTTATCTGTTTAGGCCTCCAAAATTAGCTCTAAAGTTTTCAAGGTGTTTTTGGGTCCTAATTTATTAGTGGAAATACTCCTTTGGTGACACCTCTATCTAATTTATTTAGTCCATCATATATAACATCCTTCCAAATGTTGCCAAGCCAATTTCTATCTTTAGATAATATGTCTAACTACTTGTATTACAAAACTCCTTCCTTTTAAGATGCAACGTCCTTGTTGCAAAGCTATTGCTCAAAAGATAACACTAACACCGGTGCATGGATCATGTTGGCTTTTGGCTCCCATGTTGTCTCATACAATGTGTACATTTTCCAATCTACAAGATATTTCATATGCAAATGGTGGGTACCACATATGCATTTTTGGAGAATGCATTCAACTTCATATTCCTCAGTGCCCTCAATGAGTGTTGGGACAAAGTCTAACTTCTTATATGGAAGGAAAGAGGGGTGGTCAGTTACATATCTATGTAATCAAAGAAACATGGAACACTAGATGGATCTTCATGTATGGTAGCAACTTGAGGTGATAAGCCATTGTCCCAATTCAATGAAAGATGAGAAAAGGCCCAATAAAACAAGGTCTAAGTTCCAAGTGCAAACTAACATGAGGTTGGTTGGTTGTGGACAACCAGACTTAATCCCCAACATTGAACTCCATGTTCTGGAAATGTACATTTTCATACTATTTTTGTTAATTTTGGATGATTTTGGATATCAATCTATGCTTAGCATTCTCCATACCCTATTGGATTCTAGAAACAAAAGTGTTGAAACTATCAACCTTTGTAGCCACCAAGTGGATCTTCATCAAGCTCAAAGTTGTCAATGTGTGGTCTTCATAAATGAGGAAGAATAGTGTGACCTTTATGGATGCATTCATTGAATTGTTATAGGTAAACTTCACCAATCAAAGTAAGGGGTTTGACCTTTCTTGCTCATCTAAGGTGAAGCTTTGTGGCATTTCCTCAATAGTGCAATTAGCCCACTCTGTTTGTCTGTCATTCTATGGATGGTAAGTTGTGGACATGGCAAATTTGGTTTTGAAGATACCAAAGAGTGTTCTCCATAACAAACTAGTGAATTGAGTGCCTTTATTGGTGATGAGCACTCAAGAGAAGCCATTGTGAGAAAATATTACATCTAAGCACAATTGAGCTAATTGTAGGGCAATCATGTCCTTGGTGGTTAGACACACATGAATCATCATTTTTTTGAGTCAATCAACAAAGACTAAGATGGAGTTAAATCCGGAGGTGGTCTTGGGTAATTCAAAAACTAGATCCATGCTTATCTATTCCCAACATTCTATAAGAGTAGAGAAGTGTTGACGGAGTTTTGCCAAAATAAAGCTTCTAATCAAGCTTTATTTTGTTGATAGAGTAAGTAGCTTTGAATGTACTCTATCACATTGTTGCTCATCTTGGGCCAATAATAATAGCATTTGATTGCATCTAAGGTATTCTCCACTCCTACATGATTTGCAATGGCGGATTCATGACATTTTGCTAGGATGGTGTTTTTATATTTATTGCATCTGGTATCCATAACTCACCATCATAAAACGTGAGTCCTTGGGTCTTGGTGACACCTTTGGATGATTGAGCAACTACAATTTGAGGGTCAGTTTCTTGTAGCAACATGAATCCTTGGGCAAAATTTTGGATTCATCTTGAACTCTAGCACCAGATTATTTGCCATAGGAATTTAGGTGAATGCATCTAGAAGTTATTTCTTGCCTTCTATGTAAGTGATCTTCAAGTTGAACCGTTGTCTCCACTCTACCCACCAAATCTATCAACAAGAAAGATCTTTCTAGGTCTTGAGGTAGACCAGAGGTTTGTGGTCTATCTCTACTACAAATGCCTTCTTGCAAAGATAGTGCTTCCAATGCTTGGTTGCAAGGACAATGGCCAACTCTTCTCATTTGGTGGTGTGATAGTTGCATTTGGCTGGTAATAACCTTTGAGAGAAATATGCAATTAAGTGCCAACCATCATGCCATTCTTGTTGTAGGATTGCTCCTATTGTAATACTTGATGCATCTATAGCCAACTTGATTGGACATTAGGGTCATACTATTTCAAGATTGGTACATGTAGTAATGCATCTTTCAATTCTTGAAAGGCCAATTCTTGTGTGGTTCTCCATATCTACTTCTTCTCCTTGCTAAGTAGTATCATTAAAGGTTGTGTGACCTTGTAGAAATCCTTGACAAATCAAAGATAGAACCTTGTAAATCCCAACTTTTGAGTTGAGTTTGATGTTCTAGAGCACTTATTCTTGAATGACCTCTATTTTATTCTTTAATATTTAGATATCTTTTTCACTTACTCTATGCCCCAAGTAGTTCAATCCAAACTTGCCAAACTCACCTTTGAGATTCTGGCATACAATTGATTCTATCATAGAATCTAGAGGACTTCCCATAGATGTTACTTTTGCTCTTTCACTATCCTATTGTAAACTAATATTTCATCCAAGAAGATGAGAACAGGTTTATCCAAGTGTGGACAAAATATATCATTCATCAAACTCATAAAAGTGGTTGGTACATTGGTGAGATCAAATGGCATCACCAGGTACTCAAAGTGACCATACCTTGTTTGAAAGGAAATTTTGTGTACATTTTAGTTTTCAATTTTGATTTGGTTGTAATTGCTCCATAGATCAAGTTTGGTGAAGTGTTTTTCTCCATTGAGTCGATCAAAAAGATCATCCATGCAAGGTAAGGAGTATTTATTCTTCACCATTTGTTGATTTAAGCTTTGGTAGTTAATGCATATATGCATTATACCATCCTTTTTCTTCACAAACAAGATAAGAGCCCGTATTGTGATACTTGGGTTGAATAAAAATTTCTTTATCAACTTCTCAATTTGAGCCTTACATTCCTCCAACTCATGAGCTGATAATTGATAAGGCCCATAAACTCATAAAGTTGTAAGGCCCTAATGTGATCTACTTCTAGGGAATATTTGATTGCCTTCTAGGACTTCATTTACAACAATCAGTTATGCATTTGTCTTCCTCTACCTTTGCACACTTGTCATCTTCCTCTCTCACTTTTACTCTTCTCCATTGAGGCAATAAGGATGCAAGGAACATTTACTAGCAATCTTTGTTTTTAAATGTGATTTTAGCATCTTACTCTTCAATTCATCTCTCCATGTTGTTCAAAGGTAACCTATATAGAGGCCAAGGGCATCTAAGAAGATGAGCACAACAATTGATGGCTATTTTCCTCAACTTAGCCACAATTGTAACAATATGTAAAAGACCAAGGTTGAGGAGAGAAATAAGAGAATGGAAGATCACAAGGGACACTTGAATGTGGGTATACTCCAAATGCCTAGCATGAGCTATGGTTCTGATATTTATAGAGAGCATACAAGGCTCTTGAGAAGCTTCTCAAGAAGCTTCCTTGAGCCACTTTCTTGGAGTGCAAGCCAAGTTAATCAAGAAGTTTTTCAAGAAGCTTCCTTTTAGAAGTCACCTACTTGGCTTGCAAGCTAAGCTAATTAGAAGCTTCTAAGAGCTACTTACTTGGGATGCAAGCTAGGCTAGCCGATAAGCTTCACAAGAAGCTTCTTAGATACTTCTAGAATATTCTAGGCTAATGTGGCCTATTCACTACTTCATTAGCCCTAACTAACTTTGTTGCTAAACTCCATATTGTTACATATACCCCCACCGCTAGTTGGTGATGTCCTCATTGCCATTGAAGCTTCACACTCTTGGATAGCCGTTTGTGCATTTTGGAGATGAGAAAAAGGTTCCTATGTAGCATCATGAAAGGGATACCCTTTCTAAAGGACCTTGTACTCCATATGTTGTTGGTGGCTATGTTGAATGTGGCGACATGGAAGGATACGATCCATTTCATATTCTTCATGATCATTGATAGGGATGGGAGGACGAGGAGGTTGGACACAAGAGGGAAAAGAAGATGGATTAGGGATAAAAGGTTTCAACTTGGAAATATGAAAGACAAGGTAGATGCCCTTATGACAAGGCAATGCAAGTCAATAAACAACAAGAGAAATAAGGTGTGTGATCTCAAAGGGTCCTATCCAATTAGGAGCAAGTTTATAGACTTAGGTATCAAATAGGAAGGGTAGGTTACTAGACAAGAGCATGACTTTATCATCAACTAGAAAAGTGAGATCATAATGATGGTAGTATGCATATTTTTTTGATGATTTTGGGCACCAAGGAGGTGTGATTTGGCTTGTTGGAGGGATTGGGATATTGTAAAAGACCGAATCCAAGGAGAGAAATAGGAGAATGGAAACTCACATTAGGACACTTGAATGAGGGAAAAATCCGAATGCCTAGCATGAGCTTTGGCTTTGGTATTTATAGGTAGCATACAAGGCCCTTGAGAAGCTTCTCAAGAAGCTTCCTCAAGCCGCTTTCTTAGAGTGCAAGCCAAGTTAACTAGGAAACTTCTCAAGAAGCTTCCTTCTAGAAGCCGCCTACTTGGCGTGCAAGCTAAGCTAGTTGGAAGCTTCTAGAAGCTAGTTACTTAAGGTGCAAGCTAAGCTAACCGGGAAGCTTCTCAAGAAGCTTCCTAGATACTTCCAAAATATTCTAGGCTACTTTGTCTTATGTGCTACTTTGTAAGCCTAACTAACTTTGTCGCAAAACTCTATATTGTTACATATTCCCCTGCCGCTAGTTGGTGACGTCCTCGTCGCTAGTGAAACTTCAAATTCTTGGATGGCCGTCTGTGCATTCTGGGGGTGAGAAAGAGGCTCCCAAGTGGCATCATGAAGGGGATACCCTTTCCAAAGGACCTTGTACTCCGTATGTTGGCAACGGCCTCGTTGGATATGGCAACGTGCAAGGATACGATCAACTTTGTACTCCTCATGATCATTGATAGGGACAGGAAGAGGGGGAGGTTGGACTCGAGAGGAAAAGGAAGAGGGGTTAGGAACAAAAGCTTTCAACTTGGAAACATGAAAGACATGATGGATATGCATGTGACAAGGTAAGGCAAGTCAATAAGCAACAAGAGAGACAATTTGGGTGATATCAAAGGATCCTATCCAATTAGGGGCAAGTTTACGAACTTGGGTATCAAGTAGGAGAGGGAGGTTACTAGAGGATAACATGACTTTATCACCAACTTCAAAGGTGAGATCACGACGATGGTGGTCCACATATTGTTTTTGGCGATTCTGAGCAACAAGGAGGTGAGACTTGGCTTGTTGGAGCGATTGGGATATAGTGGTCAAGAATGTGGAAGTATGAGGAACCTGAGATGGAGGGGGAGCAAGAAGAGAATTTGGAACAAGCGGATCTTGGCCAAAATTGAGAAAGAAGGGAGAAAATCCGGTGCTTGCCTATTTGGAATTGTTGTAGGCAAATTCTGCAACTGCAAGACATTCATTCCAATTGGTATGGTGTACATTGACAAAGGCCCACAACATATCCTCTAATGTACAATTTGCACGTTCGGTTTGTCCATCAATTTGAGGATGATAGGCCGTGGACAAAGCAAGCTTGGTGCCAAGTATCTGGAAGAGTGCTTGCCAAAACTTCCCGGTAAATCAAGGATCACGGTCAGAGATGAGTACACGTGGCATCCCATGGTGCTTGAAGACATTGTCGAAGTAGATTTGCACTGAGGTTGGAGCATCCACGGTATCATAGGTTGGTGCCAAGTGGATTTGCTTACTAAGCTTATCCACAAACACCACGATTGTGGTGTGTCTTTGTTTTGTCTTTGGCAAGGAGTGATGAGATCCAAGCTCACATGCTCCCAATGAGTGGATGGAATGGTGAGTGGTTGAAGGAGTCCACTCGACTTTTGGTTACTGGCCTTGTTACGTTGGTAGCTCTTACACGATCTGACAAATTCTTGAACATCTTGTGTCATGTTGGGCCACCACCATTGACGTTGGAGGGTACCCAAGGTCTTATCCACACCCATGTGACCAGCAATGGGTAAATCATGGGCTTCTTGAAGGCGCACAAGTCAAAGATCATCTTTGGCTGGAACATAGATCCGGTTTGCATGGAATAGAAGGCCTTCCTTGAAGGAGAAAGTGTTGTACTCCTTGTCACCTGTTGTTAGACGACCATGTACCATTTGGAAGAAGGGATCTTGTTGTAGAGCTAACTAAAACTCGTTATGGATCTTGGGATCAATTGACACCGTCGTAATTGCTGCCGTGATGAGAGGAAGGGACTTCAAATCAGGTCCTCGTGATAGAGCATCAAGGATGACATGGAATCAACCTGGTTTGTACTCAAGTTTGATGTCGAACAATTGAAGTTGCTCTTCCCATTGATGATGTCGACTCTTCATGTGTTCCAGGTGTAAGGTCTGCAACAATGGTTTGTGATCAATTTGCATGATCACTTGTTTCCCCAAGAGATAATGCCTCCATACCTTGGTAGCATATACCATTGCAAGTTGTTCCTGATCTCGAGCAGAGTAATTTCTTTCAGCTGTATTTATTCGGCGAGACACAAAGGCAACGGGATGTAGTCCATCTGGAAATTCTTGTTGCAACACAACTCCAATTGCAAAGTTAGAAGCATCAAAATCAACCACACAAGGTAGTTGAGGATCGTATGGTTGAAGAATGTGTCTTGAAGACACCATATGTTTCAACTTCTGGAATGCTTCTTCATGTTTGGTGTTCCACTGGAAGCTTGAGTTCTTTCCCAAGAGGTCAGTCAATGGTGCAGCCACATGAGCATAATAGTGGATGAACCGCCGGTAAAAACTGGCCAATCCATTGAATGCTTGTACTTCTGTAGCATCCTTTGGGGTAGGCCAATCAGTAATGGCCTTGATCTTCTCTTCCTCCATCTTGGTCCCCTCTGATGAGATCTTATGACCCAAGAAGGTAACCTCCTTCTGCCAAAAAGCACACTTTGACTTCTTGCAGTAAAATTTCCATTGTCGTAGTCATCTTAGGACTTCTCGCACATGATTCACGTGTTTTGCCTCTGTCTTGCTATAGATTAAGATATCATCCAAGAACACCACCACTGACCGATCCAATAGTCCATCCAACACCCAATGCATCTGATCCATGAAGACTACTGGAGCATTAGTGGGTCCGAAAGGTAGAACTCTCCACTCAAAATGTCCATACCTTGTGCAAAAGGTAGTCTTTTGCACATCCTCTCTATCAATCGGAATTTGCCAATAGCCGCTACGAAGATCCAACTTGGAAAAGTAACGTGCTCCACTTAGTTGATCAAGTAAGTCATAGATCCGAGGCAAGGGATATGCATTCTTCACGGTTTGCTTATGGAGCCCACGGTAATCAATACAGAAACAAAGTCCTCCATCCTTCTTTGGAACAAATAGTACCGATGCTCCCCAAGGAGAGGTACTATGTCGTATGAAATCATTCTCCAACAACTCTGTAAGTGTTGTTCGCAACTCCTCCAACTCCTTTGGTGAGAGCCGATAGATTGGTCTACTCACTGGAGTACTCCCTAGCAATAACTTGATCTTGAAGGGCATACCTCGATCAGAGGGTAATCCCTTTGGCAAATCATCCGGAAACACATCTGCAAACTCTTGAACTATCTCATCAACCATTGCTTGATGCGGCACTTGGCCCTCCTTAGATTGTTCTTGTGCAATCGGCTTGATCCACACCGCGAATACAAAGTTATCTTCCTCCAAAGCTTGCTCTATGGCTGCTTCCTTAACAAACTTCCCTTCTAGGGATTCATCTCTCTTCCAAGCTTGCTCCATGGTTGCCTTCTTGGCAAACTTCCTATCTTGGGACTCATCTCCCTTCTAGATTTTCTCTATGGCTACCTTCTCAACAAACTTCTCATCTTGGGATTGACTATTCTTAGGTGTCTTACTCAGAGGTGCCAAACAACCTAATCGGAAATTCCTACCTTGGTGTTGTACTTGAGTTTGGCATAAGGTCCAATCAAATTGAACCTTATGACATTCAAGCCAAGGTAGATCCAGAATGATATCATAATGTAGAGGTGCCACTACAAACCTCATACACTCCAAATACTCCTTCCCAATCTTGAAGGTAACAGGATGCGAGGTGCGGAATGCAGAACCCTTTCTACCATCCGCCATCATCAAACTACTTCCAATCACTGGCTTGATAGGAATGCCCAATTCCTTTGCTACTTGCATAGACATGCAATTCTCTGAACTTCCAGAATCAACCAAAATCCTACAACCCCTATTAGATATCATACCTTGCAAGTGAAGCAGACTTGCATAGGTCAAGCCTTCAATCCCATTGGAACTAATCAAGCTCCCAGTAGGCGGCTCAAAATCTCCTATTGGGATTCCTTGTTTCCCTGATCATTCCGCTCCACAACCTCCACTAGGGCAACTTGTCGAGGTTGTCCATTCTTAAGTGGACGTTTAGCAATGCGATGCCCCAACTGGCAACAATAAAAACAACCACCATTTTGTCGTAGTTTCTCCCTGTCTACCATGCCCAATGGTCTTTGTTGAATTGCATCAACCTCCATTGGTATTGGCTCTTCCACTTGTGTGTAGTGTATTGGTAGGCTTTGTGGGGGTCGAGGTCGAGACCAAGTTGTTGCCACCAAGGAATCAAAACGTTCGGCCAACCGCATGGCTTCCTCCAAGTGTTGTGGCTCTCGCATGGTTACCTCTAATTTGGTTCTTGCCTTCAAGCCCCTCACAAATCAATCCAGAGCTTCACCTTCCAAAATATTTGGAATTTGCATGATTGTGTTTTGGAACTGCGTGATGTAACTTCTTATAGAGCCAATCTGTTTCAACTCTGCCAACTTATCCCATGCAGCTCGTGTGGCATTTATAGCTTGGAACCAACTGATTATTGCGCTCTTCAATTCTGCCCATGTCAAGATTGGTGCAACCATTTGTCGTTCAGCTTGATCCACTCAAAATCTCCACCATAACTTTGCTACTCCATCCAATTGGCTAGAAGCCAAGAGAATCTATTTTCGCTTATCTTGTAGATTGGTAGCTTCAAAATAACATTTATAATCAAACACAAAATTCTCCACTACACCTAGGAGATTCTTGCCTTCAAATACCTTGGGTTTAGGGAATCTAATCCGCTCTTCTCCTTCTCGAATTGGTACTCTCTCCACCTGCTCTTGTCGTCAAAGATCTTGTTCATCCAACAATCGAGTAAGGTGCTTGATTTGTTGTTGCATAGCAAGGATAACATCAGGTATTGCCGACATGGTTGCTCCTCTATCACACCACTCCCTATCTATCTAATTTATTAACACATAGAAATAACACGTCCACCGTTCTCCATAAGTTACAACCGGAAGCACCAAGGGTTCCTCAGATATGGTGATCATATGCAGAAAATCTTGTCCAAAGTGCAAGGTGATGAACTGTGTGAAACGATGCTTGGGTAGTATTTGGATGCAAAAATCCCAATGGTTTGGTGGAAGTGGATTTGGTGGTCCATAAATTCCATCCATCCCATTCCTGCTCTGATACCAATGTAAAAGACCGAATCTGAGGAGAGAAATATGAGAATGGAAACTCACATTGGGACACTTGAATGAGAGAAAACTCCAAATGCCTAGCATGAGCTTTGGCTTTGGTATTTATAGGTAGCATACAAGGCCCTTGAGAAGCTTCTCAAGAAGCTTCCTCAAGCCGCTTTCTTAGAGTGCGAGCCAAGTTAACTAGGAAACTTCTCAAGAAGCTTCCTTCTAGAAGCCGCCTACTTGGCATGCAAGCTAAGCTAGTTGGAAGCCTCTAGAAGCTTCCTTCTAGAAGCTAGTTACTTAAGGTGCAAGCTAAGCTAACCGGGAAGCTTCCCAAGAAGCTTCCACTCAAAATGTCCATGCCTTGTGCAAAAGGTAATCTTTTGCACATCTTCCTTATCAATAGGGATTCGCTAGTAGCCGCTACAAAGATCTAACTTGGAGAAGTATTGTGCTACACTAAATTGATCAAGCAAGTCATCAATCCAAGGCAAGGGGTATGCATTCTTCATTTTTTGTTTATTGAGTCCATGGTAATCAATACAAGAAATGAAGTCTTCCATCCTTTTTTGGAACAAATAGTACCTGTGCTTCCCAAGAAGATGTACTATGTCGTATGAAATCCTTCTCCAACAACTTTGTGAGTGTTGTTTGTAACTCCTCCAACTCCTTTGGTGAGAGCCGATAAATTGGTCTACTCCTTGGAGTACTCCCTAGTAATAGCTCAATCTTGAAGTGCATACTATGATCATAGGGTAATCCCTTTGGTAGATCATCCAAAAACACGTATGCAAACTCTTGAACTATTTGATCAACCATTGCTTGATGAGGCCCTTGACTCTCCTCTGATTTCCTTATGCAATTGGCTTGATCCACACCGCAAAAATAACTTATCTTCTTCCAAAGCTTTCTCTATAGTTGCTTCATTGACAAACTTCCCATCTAGAGACTTATCTTCCTTCAAGGTTTGCTCTATGGTTGCTTTCCTAACAAACTTCCCACCTTGGGACTTCACTTCCTCCAAAGCTTGCTCTGTGGTTGCTTTCCTTACAAACTTCCCATCTTGGGACTTCTCGTCCTTCAAAGCTTGCTCTATGGCTACTTTCTTCACTAACTTCCCATTTTGGGACTAGCTATTCTTAGATGTATTACTCAAAAGTGCCAAACAACCTAATCAGAAATTCCTACCTTGGTGTTGTACTTGAATTTGTCATCAAGTCCAATTAAATTAAACCTTATGATGTTTAGGCCAAGGTAGTCATAGAATGACATCATAGTGTAGAGGTGCCACTACAAACCTCATACACTCCAAATATTTCTTCCCAATCTTGAAGGTAATGGGATATAAGGTACAGAATGTAGAACCCTTTCTACCATCGGCCATTATCAATTTATTTCCAATTACTAGCTTGATAGAAATACTCAATTCCTTTGCTAATTGCATACACATGCAATTCTTGAAACTTCCAAAATTAACCAAAATCCTACAACTACAATCATATATTGTACCTTGCAAGTGAAGCAAACTTGCATAGATCAAGCCTTCAATCCCATTGGAACTAATCAAGTTCTCAATAGGCGGCTCAAAATCACTTATTGGGATTTTTCATTTCCCTGATCAATGTGCTCCACAAACTCCATTTGGGCAATTTGTTAGGGTCGCCAATTCCTAAGTAGACATTCAACAATGTGATGTCCAACTTGGTGATAATAAAAAAAACCACCATTTTGTTGCAATCTTTCTCTATCCGTTGTACCAAGTGGTCTTTGTTTGGACAACATCAATCTCCATTGGTGTCGGTTCATCGACCCATGTGTAATGTATTGGTAGGTTTTGTGTAGGTCAAGGTCAAGACCAAGTTGTCACTACCAAGGAATCAAAGTGCTCAAACAACTCCATGGCTTCTTCCACATTTTATGGCTCCTAGATGGTCATCTCCAATTTGGTTCATGACTTCAAGCCCTTCATAAATCAATCCAAAACTTTGCCTTCTTGTATATTTGGGATTAGCATGATGATGTTTTGGAATTGGGTGATGTAGCTCCTTATAGAGTCAATTTGCTTCAACTTTGCCAACTTATCTTGTGTGACATTTATAGCTTGAAATCAACCCAAGTAATGCATTCTTGAATTTTGCTCATGTCAAGATTGGTGCAAAAATTTATCATTCAACTCATTCCACTCAGAATCGCCACCAAATTTTAGCCATGCCATCCAATTGGCTAGAAGCCAAGAGAATTTGTTTCTATTTATCTTGAAGATTGGTAGCTTCAAAGTACATTTGCAGTCAAATATAAAATTCTCCACTATGCCCGTGAGATTCTTGCCTTCAAACACCTTGGGTTTTGGAAATCAGATTTGATCTTCTCCATCTTGAATTGGTGCTTGCTCTACATGTTCTTGTCATTGATGATCTTGTTCATCCAACAATCAAGTAAGGTGTTCAATTTGTTGCTACATAACAATGATAATGTTGAGTATTGCCACCATGGCTACAACTTTATCCCATTACTCCCAATTTATCTAATTTATTAACACATAGATGCAACACATCCACCTTTCTCCATAAGTTACAACTTAAAGTATTGAGGGTTCCTCAAACAAGGTGATCGGATGCAGAAATCTTGCCCAAAGCGTGAGGTTATGAATTGTGTGAAATGATGTTTGGGTAGTACTTGGATACAAAAATCCCAATGGTTTGGTAGAGGTGGATTTGGTGGTCCATAAATTCCATCCATCCCATTCTTGCTCTGATACCAATATAAAAGACCAAGACCGAGTAGAGAAATTAGAGAATGGAAAATCACATTGGTACACTTGAATGTGGGTAAACTCCAAATGCCTAGCATGAGCTTTGGTTATGGTATTTATAGGGAGCATACAAGACTCTTGAGAAGCTTATCAAGAAGCTTCCTTGAGCCACTTTCTAGGAGTGGCTCAAGTTAACCAAGAAGCTTCTCAAGAAGCTTCATTCTAGAAGTTGTCTACTTGGCTTGTAAGCTAAGCTAGTTAGAAGCTTTTAGAAGCTTCCTTCTAGAAGCTACTTACTTGGAGTGCAAGCTAAGCTAGTTGGGAAGCTTCCCAAGAAATTTCCTAGATACTTCTAGAATATTCCAGGCTAATTTGGCCTATTCACTACTTTGATATCCCTAGTTAACTTTGTTGCTAAACTCCATATTGTTACACAACGTGTGTCCATTGCTCTATAGAGTGCAATGGCTGGTGCAATCACACTAGGTGATGCTTCTTCGGTTGCTCCATTTGTTTGTAGACCATACAACTTGCATAGCTTAGATATATTAGGTGTAGTAGTGCAACTTGCATAGCTTAGATATATTAGGTATAGTAGGGCAGACTTCTCATATATACACTATTGGGGTTTAGTCCCATTTTACCTTTTTTGTCTCTCCCTTGTACAGCTTGATGGTCTTCCCGTCCTTCGTGTTTTCTACGCGGTCACCCTTTTCTCCCTTTAAGCTAAATGATAGATCCTAAATCTTTAACCAAGTGTTTGAACACTTAGAATATTTGTTTTAAAGTTATAGCTCACTAGTAAAATATACCATTTTGGAAATGCTATAATACTTGTGTTATAAATTTATCTTGTAAATGCTTTGAATACTTCTATTAGAAATTGTATTTTGGAGGTTGTAAATAGGAAAGAACGATCAATAGTGTTATTTATACATATCTAATACTATTAGCTTGGTTGGATTGGGAACTCTTTATTTTCCCAACTACAAGAATAACTTTGATGACAACAAGCGGGATATAATCGGATACGGATACGGTGTTTGAAGCGAACAATTTGAAGACTTTTCTTGAGATATCGAATTTAGAAACTTAAACTATGGTATTCTGATGGGTTGGAATGATGAAAATTATTAAAGTAATTTTATTATCAGATTTTGAAATCTATGGAAACTTATAGTTTGATATTTCGAGGAAATGAAGTCACTACCAACTTCAGCAGTTATTAGGAAATCCTCCACGTTAATAAATGTTATCTTGATAAAAATTACTATGGTGCTCTTTATTATCCGATTTAGAAATCGGAATGTATGATTCGATGGAATCAGTTTAGAAACCTATTAGCTATTCTAAATTCCGATGGCTTAGTCATTAAATTTTTTTACGAATTTTTGTATTCCTTTTGTTTCGATTTTTATACAATGTATATTTGAGAAATAATATAAATAAATAAATTCGTAAATATTTGATGGGTTGTGACATTTCATATAAATTTTTTTTATTGAATGTTTTTATTGGGAAAATGAAAAGGATATCAAAAAGTAGGATTATAGTAAATATCAACAAAAGGTCAATTCAATCCTTGATTAGGCTACATAATTTTCTTATTCAAATCATTATTAACTAAAATTTATGATTTTCATTTGAATGTCGGAGAATTCACTTAACGATAACTTAAATATCAAAAAAATCTTTAACTTAGTCAATGATTTAATTCACCGAGTTAGAAAATTAGTATATATTATGAATAATAGTTAAGAGAAAGACTACTTTACTAATAGTTTGGAATTGTTATTTCTGATTATACTTAACCTAGACTAGTCCATATCTCTCTATATCTATCAATTGATAAATTACTGAATCTCAACATAAGTACTGATATTTTATTCGGTGTGTTTCTTTATAGGTCTTGCAATCGCATTATGGCGGAGCGTCTTGATGTAGACGCTGCTCAGTGATTTATGGACACAATGCTGGAAAAGAAGATTACAGCAGCCCAAACATGATTATTGCTAACGGTGATAGTAAATTGTCAAATAGGTATGTTTGAGAATGTTCACCCTTTAAAGGTCTAGCTCAATGTGATAAACAAAAATCTAAATTTCAGTTGAAATCATCTCAACAAATACTTTCAAATATTGAGAATGTTTGTATTTCACCTCACAATTCATAAAATCTATCAGTGGTACTAAAATTATTCAGAGTAATAAAAATGAAAACCTGAACATAAAATTATATATTTTATTCTAAAATTGAATCTCGAGTATGAATTTCTAGCGTGAGATCAAAATATAACAATTAAAAGATTCATAAGTAATATGTAATTTAGTAGTAATAAAATATTAGTTCATTGAACATAAAAAATATTCAGTTGTATGTATTCATGTGATAATTAAGAAAGTGTCTGTTTCAGACAAATTGAAGATTAAAAACGGTTGCAGACAACAGTGCTGAGGTGATAATTACGCCACCAATGCTCTGCTATAAATCTTTAATCGAATACGTAGCTCCTTCAACTAGCACTACTCCTAAAACTTCACGTCAATCCACCAATGCAAAGTCTGTCAAATGATAAAACCTTCTGTAAGGCGGATTGAGCTTAAATCAAAAGATGGTACGCTCGAAGACGATGCATGGACCGTGGAGGTGTTCTAGAGAGGATGATCCTCCAGAACTCTGTAAACCATTGTAAAATCGAACCGAGAACTTGCTACAGGAACCCAGTCGCAGGAGATCGATCCAGACAGTAATGATTCAATTAAACAGTGAAGTTCAGGTTCAGCTTCAGCTTATGAGCAGTGGTGTCTATGAAAGTGCACTACTATTACTACTGGAGAGCTTAATCGCTGACGTGGGAACTTAGTCATTTGTTCAGCGCATCGATGCTTGACGTCAGAAGAGTGAAAGGGCAAGGCAAAGCAATCTTATTGCAATCTGCTGTAGATTCTTCATGCAGAACCTTGAATGAATGTGATTCACAACACTTGAAATTCCCTGTGGGTACTGTACAGTGTATTTGTGTTATCCAGATATCTTGGCACGAAGGCACATTCAACTTGATATTTACCTTCTATCTTACTTTATTCTATCCGTTCGCAGAAGTGGCCGTTGCAAATGTGAAAAAGCCGCAGAAGATCCGAGTGCACCAAAAGTCACCTAGTGGTAGACTTTGAACTTGGCCATGCCCCCGAACTGTACGTGGTGCGGATCGACTAGGTGCAGATGCCCCACCTGTAGGGGACCTGCCCGCCACAACCACGTAGGACTCGAAGGCTTTCTTTCTCTCTTTGCCGACGAAGAACATCCTTCTCCTCTTTCCAATCCTCTTTCTGTGGATCTGGTTGCTGGACTACGGAATCCGGGACTGGCATTCAATCGCTTATCGTGTCGCGCATGAAATTTGCGGCTGTGACTCGCTCTGGTCAAGGGAATTTACTTACATTTTAAATATAATCACCAGGGGAAATGGTTAAAGGAATAAAAAAGTTGTTCCAATTCCCAGGAACTCTCATTCTCCGCTTCACACACCAGGCTGACATGGAACCTGGGGAGAATTTCGTCGGACCTCCTCCACACGCCAGTGAGGACGAACCAGAACCAGTGGACATCAGGTGAACCTTCAGTCTGAACTTTTCTGCTCTCTACAGTCAGTAGAGGCCAAGGAATTGAGAGTACGTATATTGCCGCTGATTCGACTTCAGGGATTGAGGAGAGAGGAGAGGCGAGAAGTGGGGGATCCTGCTGTTTGGGAAGCAGATGCGGATGCCGGAGCAAGAAACATCGAGGGAAGCAGAAGTGGCGGATTGTCGTCCGTGATTCTGTCACCCGTCGTGCCAGTGAGCTCCTGGTGAATAATTTATTTGACGCGTAAGAAGTAGTATCGGCTTGGCCTACGATGGCGTTAGCCAGCTATATCACACCAACACTTACCGCAAGAACTTCTAGTGATTCTTTGTCGAGTCTGCCAACTTCTTCCCAACATTCATTTGGTGTCGGGGTTCGGAATGCCTGCCCTGTAACCAATGTTGTTAACGATGCGCACAAGGATAGGTTGAGAATTCCGGCCTTCGATGGTCTCCATGGATCTTCCAAGCTCAGAATTGTGCCTCAATTTAAACGAAGGCATGAGAATAATGTTCAGGGAAAGAATGGTGGACCTTACAATTGGAAGCAAGCTTGCGCATCGCTGGTCAATGGAGTTGGAGCTGTCGCCCCCGCAGAGAAAACTTATAAGGTACTTCTTGCTTCCCTGATATATGGTGAAAACGGGTACGCCTGAAGATGCGTAGACCTTCAAATGTACCCTTGCACCTTTTCTGCACCCATAATTCCACATGGGCCGAACATTCTACTCTTTACAATGTATCAAATAGGAGACCTGCCTTTCTTGTATAACACCAGGAATCTTCACGTATAACAGCTTAGATTCAATCGATGCCACGTCAAAATGTTTGTAGGAAGTGTTCTCCAATTTTCAGGGGTAGATCTGACGATACTCTCCCTACCACCCTTTAACCCTTCTGTATATGAGCCAGGTCGCAAACATGGAGGATATTCTGGCAGAACGAGATGCTTGCGGAGTTGGTTTCATAGCCAATTTGAAAAATAAGGCAACATTCGAAGTCGTACAGGATGCACTTTCTGCCCTTAGTTGTATGGAACACAGGGGAGGATGTGGAGCGGATAACGATTCAGGAGATGGTGCCGGAGTTATGACAAAAATTCCATGGGAGCTGTTCGACCACTGGTTCGCAGAGAAGGGATTACCTCCCATCAGTGGTGACAAGGTTGCCGTAGGAATGGTGTTTCTTCCACAGGATGAGCATCTACAATCTGCTGCCTTAGCAGGTAGATGCTGTAACCTTGATCTGCACTTCAGTTTAGCTGTAGACTTATTGTCTTTCGCCTGTAGGACCGCATTGCTGTGCTCTGTGTGGTCACATGGAGACGGAAGTTTATTATTTGGGGAGAATGCTAGGTGCCATCCGTTACCAAGCTCAACGACATGTTTGAATCTCCCGTCGTGGAAAGTACAGTTCCGTACGATCTGAATTTCTCTGCCAATGTCGACATCGTCCTGTGTATAGAAGTTGTAGTTTATAAATTCTTTCCAGATAAGTTGGAGTCGAAATTGAAATATCGTCCATTTTCATCGGTGTCTTTCGTAAATTTGAAGAGAATTAGAGTCTGCTCAGAAAAGCAACTCGCTTAGGATATAACTAAGGCTGTTTGTTGGACCTGCTGCTCAACTAAACAGCCGAATGTTTTAGAAACACCTTCAGGGTCATCCGTCCGGGTTTCACACTGAAGGACCAGTTGTAGTCATTTCCTTGTCTTTCTTGTGACGATAGTTACCTGCTATAACCTATGTGCCCGACATCTCGAGTGGGACATTGAGAGGTTGGTAAGAACTCTCATGAGTAAAATCGGTCGTAGTTCTAAGGAGCGATATGTTTGTTACCAAGGATCCCCAAGATGATAGCATTCCTCTTTTCTATCTGAAAAATACGAAATCTCGATTGAACACCTGCGAAAATAGTTATCTGGATTAGAGGCGTGTGAATACGCGAGATGCATGGCATTGATATTGGTCTAATGTCGCTCTTTCCTTTGTTCCAGCAATGGAGAAAGTGTTCGCCGGGGAGAAACTAGAAATTCTAGGTTGGAGATCGGTACCATATAACGAGGCAGTGGTTGGCTATTATGCCAAGCAGACTATGCCAAGCATACAACAGGTGTTTGTGAAGGTGGCGGCAGAAGAATCTGTAGAAGACATTGAAAGAGAGCTGTACATTACACGTAAGCTCTTAGAGAAGTTATCTTTAACTGAACCATGGGGCGAGGAGACATACTTTTGCTCGTTATCTAGCCAAACTATTGTCTACAAAGGGATGCTGCGATCAGAAGTTCTAGGAGAGTTTTACTTGGATTTACAAAATGAGTTGTACAAGTCCCCTTTTGCTATTTATCACCGACGCTTCAGCACCAACACGAACCCAAGGTGGCCTCTTGCTCAACCAATGAGGTTCTTAGGGCACAATGGGGAGATTAACACTCTTCAGGTATGATTATTTAGTCTCTTTCTGCTTTCTACTCGTTTAATTTCTCGAGGAAAGGTTTTTACCTAAGGTATTCTTATTCGTAAGCAGTGCCCCCGGCGTTGGACATATGTGACGTGTCGAAGAAAATTGAATATTGGCTGTAGTTTCACGTCGTCGATACCGTCTTTTAGTCAGATTTAGTGAGCGGAGCCTGTGATTTCTTCATCGAGCAGCTGTTCGGAAGTGTTTCTGCTGTTTTTGTTCTTGTCGCTGCCGAGGGCTTCACAAGGATGGACAACTTATTTGAAGCTGTCGACATGTGCAGGGTAATCTGAATTGGATGACATCACGGGAAGCGACAATGTACAGCCCTGTGTGGCATGGGAGAGAAGAGGACATTAGACCTATTGGTAACGCTAGAGCATCCGATTCAGCTAATTTGGATATCACCGCAGAGGTTTGTCTAAGGAATGGTCATTTCTGCTGGAGAAATTAGAGTTGTCATTTCGCTCCAGCGTTGTACTGTGCAGGTTTGTTGTCGAAAGAAATTTGGAGGTGAATATAGTGGGTTTGATATCGCTTACCGTTGAACACACACATTGAACGATTCACTTACAGCAACGTGTTGTTGTTGCTGCTACAATCATAGTTCTCTTTTCCGCTGAAAGCGTTGCCGCTCAAAACGACAAAACGGTCGCCAACTCTTGACTTAAGCTACAAGCTATAAGTTCTTGTTGTTTTATTCTCTATATGTCAACACTTGTGCTGATTATCGTATTTTGAACTGTCCCTGAGCAGTTGCTGATTAGAAGTGGGCGCAGCCCCGAGGAGTCCATGATGATTCTTGTTCCAGAAGCTTACAAGAATCATCCCACCCTTGATATCAAATATCCAGAGGTAATTCTCATTTGAATATTCCCGATGATGCCAAGTGGAGATTTATTTTTTTAACTTTACACGAGAAGTAGATGTTGTACGGCTTGAAGATTGTATTAAGCAGCATTGCTCGGAATTTGCTGGAAGTGACTCTGTTAGTGTGCTCTGAGACTTCCTTCAATATTTATTCAGTGGGTGCCCAGTACAAGCATCAGGTTTAGATGTCAGAGCGGTACGCTTTCGTATCTAGAAATTCGAGAACTCTTTGAAGGGTTCCACTGTTTGCATGAAGACTTTGGATGTATACAACATAATGTTTTCTCTTCCCTGTCTCGGTTGAACGAATGCATCTCACTCACCCGCTTTCTTTACTTCTTGGACTGGTGAATCATTGAAACCTTTCCCTCTTGGATAGGCTCCCAAACTTAATAATTATGGGACTTGTGACTCCAGGTAAAGGACTTCTACGATTATTACAAAGGGCAAATGGAGGCTTGGGATGGCCCTGCCCTGTTACTTTTCAGGTGTTTGTCCTGTTCATTCCCCACTTGAGTATTGTCCTTTTTAGAACTAACGTAAAATGTGTGGCAATCGGGCTGAATGACAGTCGTCAGTTGGCATGGGGTTGTGAATCGGATGATATTAACAAAGGGCACCTTGGTACTCACAAGTTGGAGGTTTGGGATGCAGCGACGGGAGGACTGTTGGAGCTTGCCTTGACCGGAATGGTCTGCGACCTGCACGTTATTGGCGTACGGATAACGATATGCTATACGTTGCGTCTGAGGTCCTGCGTTCTTTACTCTTCAACATTCAGTGTAGCTCAGCCTAGTTCGAATTATAAGATAGCCCATGTACATGACATGTTCTCAGGGTTTTCCGAAGATTTTCTGTTCTCGGTAGATATTAGTTTCTGCATCATGTAAGGTTTGCTTTTCTCCAGTGGGTATTGGTTGATGTGATTACACACAACTGTCCTTCAGGACCGGGAGTCTCCTCAAAAGCTTAGTTTACGATAGCTGTTATGTCCGTAGGAAATTGAAGATCATTGACCGTCAATAGTTTCAGTGGTTGAAGTAGTAGACGTGGAAATTGTGGGACGAGAGCAGGTGGGAGTACTCCACTCGGACGAAGAAAATGTCATTATGAAAGGCCGATTGGGCCCTGGTATGATGATATCGGTCAACTTGGAGACAGGAGAGGTATGGTCTAATCTTGAGGTTCAATCTTAATGCCCACGTTCATTACTTATGTCTGGAAGTTTGTGGATATTATCTGTGGCAATCTCAGACGGACTTACACAAAAACGTCTGTGCAAGTCTGCCACAGTCAAAGTAATATGTTGGAACGCGCGTGGCCCACTCAGGTCTTTGAAAATACTGCAGTGAAGAAGCGCGTCGCCAGCGCCAAACCTTACCGGAAATGGTTAGATGAAGGGAGTCGCACTCTGCAAACCTCAAACTTTTTGAGCTCGACACAAATGGACTCCGAAAGTCTGATGAGACGTCAGCAGTAAGTCATGACTCAAAATTCAACTTAGATCAGTGTCACAGGGGGTCATTTTCCCTTGATTGGCCTCTCTACTCTTATCTCGTATGGGCGCCAGCACCTATGCAGGAGGAGCTCTTGGGGCCACTCAAAGTTGAAGCAAACGTGAACGCTCACAACTACGTTTAGCAACTTCGGTGTCGTGTGCGAGTTGACGGAGGAGGAGTTTTCTTTCTTACATGCTGGGCCCCTGGTTTTCGGCGTGCAGGGCTTTTGGTTACTCTTTTGAAGATGTGCAAATGGTAATTGAGAACATGGCGTCGCAAGGAAAAGAACCAACCTTTTGTATGGGTGATGACATTCCGCTCGCCGTCTTGTCTCAAAGAGGGCACATGTTATATGATTACTTCAAGCAACGGTTCGCACAGGTATGCTTACGAACCGAATTGCCTTTATTATTACCGTGCTATACCATGCAGTCGAATAGGCTCGAGTGAAATAAACAGGGTAGTATAATAAGAGGTGACACCGTAAGAGAACCAATGTAGCGATAAAACCACAAAGGCAAATTTTGGCAACTAAGCTAGAGCAGCATCCAAATCTCACTAAAGACAGGTGTGGGGGACTAACGAGCCTTTTCTCTGTGATACTTTGTGCTCAGGTAACCAATCCAGCCATTGATCCTCTGCGAGAGGGGCTGGTAATGTCTTTGGAAGTGAATATTGGGAAGCGCGAAAATCTACTGGTAGCTGGACCGAAGAACGCCGAACAGGTATACTGATATTCACTTTGCAAATCAAAAGTTTTGTATTACGGCAGGTAAAGCGAAACACCTTTGTGTGCATACACATAGAAGTTGTAAGGACGGAGCTTGGACTATGCAGGTCCAGCTGCTCACGGATTATGCAACTTCAATATTCACTGTCTTTTCCCATAAAGTTGAAAAAGAAACATTTCTTACTGACTGTGCTGTCAACATATTTGTCAGCCTTAAGGTTCTGCAGATATCAGCGATGACCTACCTCCTAAAGTCGAGCAGAATAGGTAGATTCGTCTCAGCAGGTTTGTGTGCTAAATAATATTATCTCCACATGAGGTGTCCAAATGACTAAAGCTGGGGTTTGATCTGGCAGATGATCTTGTCAAGTCCTTTCCTATGTGAAAGTGAGTTGGAGTCACTGGAAGGGGACCCTATTTTCCAGTCTTCTACTCTCCCTATCTTTTTTGACATCAGCAAGGGCATCGAGGGATCTTTGGAGAAGGCCTTAGAGAATCTATGCGAAGCTGCAGATGAAGCCGTTCGTGCTGGATCTCAACTTCTGATTCTTAGCGATCGGAGTGATGACATGGTAATTCAGAAACCCCCACCCATTGTGTTTTGTCTTCCAATATGTGTCTTTAATATCGTCATAATATGAGAGATGTTCAGCGAGAGAGATGCGTATCTGCTACTTCTATGGTGCAGATTGATGTCTCTGCCCCTTGTATTCGTAGAGATTGATCTAGCAAGTGAAGCGACGTCATTGGTGCGGATCTATCTGTTCCAACTTCATTCAAGTTGCCTGGATTTGTGGTATTATGCATACAGTGTGCGAGGAAACGTGTTGCTCAATACAATCTGTTTGCATGTAAAAGTAAAAGTGAAATTTACAACGAGGGAGTGCGTGAGACAAACTGTCACATCGTATTCTCATTTCAACCGGAGTGATATTGGGCGCTAAAAGAAATGAAGAGGTGAAAGTATATTTTGGGTTGGTGTGGTCAGTAAATGTTCACAGAATATGTAACCTGAGAAGGCGTACAAATCTTCTTCTATGTAGGAAGCAAATCGCCCAGCTATTCCTATTTTGTTGGCGGTTGGGGCAGTGCATCATCATCTCATTCAGAACGGTCTGCGGCTATCAGCATCCATAATTGCTGAAACTGCGCAGTGTTTCAGTACTCATCACTTCGCATGTCTCATTGGTTACGGGGCTAGGTATGCTTCAGCCTTTCTAAATGCACTGCAATATTAGTAGACGTTCACTACTCCCCTCTTTTTATCATTTCTATATGCTAATTGCCCACCCGAGCTTCTTCACATGTCATCAGTCACGTTTAAAGATTTAGCGTAACATGTATAGACCGCGAGCAACTTACTTCGAAGGAACGCGTTATCGATCGGTGCTGCCCTTCTTCGAAGTGTGGAGCTGCGTTATATTTGTACCCCTCTATAGTTGCTGCATAGATTTGCAGTTCCTCGGAATGTGAATTGTCTTGTATTTTTACTCTCTATAGTTGCTGACTTCATTCGGACCTATGACTCTTCTTTGACAGTGCCGTGTGCCCTTACTTGGCACTTGAGACTTGTCGACAATGGCGTTCAAGCACCAAAACAGTGGCCTTAATGAAGAATGGGAAAATTCCGTCGACTACTGTTGAGCAAACTCAAAACAACTTCCGCAAGGTAATGCAACCTCTTTTATGTGCTAGCTTGGTTTCCGTTTGGAGGTCTGTTTCTTCTTGGAATACTGGAAAAACTAAGAAGCATTAATTAGCATAATCATTCTCTTTTATCTCTTCTTTGGACGATATCTTCGAGTCTTTGTTATAGTAGTGTTGTATTGCATTCGGGTGATCGTCCCTGGGCGAGATCAATGGTGGCAACATGTAGGATGTCGTTAGTCTTGGTCAATTAGTTCACCGTATATAAAACTTAGAGAGGGACAATTGGAAGCACAGCACTAATCGTGAGACCCTGTGCGTACAGCGTTAATTTGGAATGAGCTTTGGTGGTATTCCTTACTAATTGGGAAGGTGGTGCGCAGGCTGTGAAAGCTGGTCTCCTGAAAATCCTCTCTAAAATGGGAATATCTCTGCTCTCAAGGTCCGGTATTCTTCTCAAATGGCACCACTTCTACAACAATCTGGATGCTCCTGGCAAGCCACGATTTTCACGATTATAGCTATGACTTCTTGGATGCCAAGCCCTTGGACGTGATCTAGTGTGGAAGAGAATATTTGTATTGATTTACAATCAGCATCGTGCTCCCTTAATTCGTATCGTTTATGTGTATTACACAGTTACTGTGGAGCACAGATTTTTGAAATTTATGGGCTAGGTGAAGATGTCGTCGATACTGCATTCCGAGGATCAGTCTCCAGAATCGGGGGTTTGACTTTGTGTGAAGTACGTATGTTGATCCCTTACGGGCATGTTCCTCACGTCGAATTTGTTGTGTAAGCACTTGGTTAATCAACTGGACGGGAACACTTTCAGAGTAAACTTTATTGAGATTTCCGTGCAATAGCTTTAACGAATTGGCCAGTATTTGATATTGAAGGTTAGAAGAGACGAAAGGGAAACAATGTGCATGAAATAAGTATGAGATAGGAGTTTAGATTGCAAGGTTTTAACTTATTATCGTTGCCGTGTTGGAAGAGAGTCTCTGTTTCAACCTAATATCCTGAAAACGGGCTCGTTGGGTTACCCTTTCTTCATACCTCGTTTCCTTTGAAACCGAAGGAACATGAAGGCTGGCATTCACGTTATTGTTGATATTTATTTGCAGCTGGCTCGTGAGTCTGTTTCATTCTGGGCGAAGGGCTTTTCAGAGGAACAAGCTAAGAAGCTTGAGAATTTTGGTTTCATCCAGTTTAGACCTGGAGGTCAGTTTAGCTCTTCGAAGCAAGAATCCATTGGTCATGCGGAACTTGTCCATAAGTTTGCCAATGAGTATTTCCACGCAATTAAAATGTTCATGCAGCTCTAACAGTTGTTTCTTTTACCAGTCAAGAACTTGTGAGACCTAGTCTAGACTTCATCTTGGAGCATAAATATACTTACGAAAGGATTAGACCTCTTTAGAGAGCTACAGAATATCATCTCTTAATGCTGGTCGTGGGGTTTTCATCGACAGGTGAATATCATGGAAACAACCCTGAGATGTCAAAGTTGTTGCACAAGGCTGTCCGCCAAAAGGTGGAGAGTGCTTACGCTGTTTACCAGGAGCATCTTTCAAGCAGACCTGTAAACGTGAGACTCTGGAAAGACTGATTTCTTCTCTAGCCATAAAAGTGTTTTCATTTTTGTCGGTTATATATAAGAACTACGTTAAGAATTGGAGTGTCAGTTGCTACGTTAGGCAGGTTGGCAGACTGTCGAGGAATGTCATCTGCACTCCTAACCAGTTCCGTCAGCTGGCGATAGAACTTTTAAATTGTGAAAGTGGGAGTACATCAGCTTAGTTTTTCTAAGAAGAGTTGAAACTGGCGACCAGAGGAATTCCGGGACGTCTTCAAAGGGCTTGCTGTTTCTGATTAGTATCTTGCGGAATATAGATAATGTTTGTCTCTAGCAAGTTGACAATAGGGTGGACGATTGCCAGGTTCTACGTGATCTGCTTGAATTGAAAAGTGATCGGGCGCCAATTCCTACCAGCAAAGTGGAACCTGCCATGAGTATTGTGGAACGCTTCTGTACTGGAGGGATGTCTTTGGGTGCCATCTCCAGGGAAACACACGAGGCCATTGCGATAGCCATGAATAGAATTGGTGGGAAGTCCAATTCTGGTGAAGGTGGTGAGGTGAGCTACGTCTTGTTATCTTGCTACCAAAAGAAGTTCCTACATTAGTTATCACATCAACGACCTATTGGTCAGTGGATGTAAAGATGAAAAGATCCGCAAGAGAGCTCAAATACCGAATGTTAGGCACTCGCTGCGATAGTGACTGAGACTTTACACCAGAAACTAAATTTGTAAGCATGACATTCTCATTGATTAGTAACTGAACTTTCTCTCTTATTCTAGGTGATCTCTGGTCTAGCTTTGCATTTGTCAGTTCCGTAGGCGATCACTCTAAGTATGTCCCGGCTTTCCTTCAGGACCCTGTGCGCTGGACGCATTTAGATGATGTGCGTGATGGATATTCACCGACCCTACCACACTTGAAAGGTCTGCAGAACGGCGATACTGCTACTAGTGCCATCAAGCAGGTACGTCTTTATTACAGTATCTGATTCGGTGGGCTTCGCCAAACTGGCGCAATGTCAGATCAAAACTTGCAAAAGGTCAAAGAGGAGAACGTTCAGCTGCTGATGACGGGAAACTTCGTCTTTGTCTTTCTGAGTGGATAAGTCAGAGACACACGGATACGCCAAAATATCGGAGCAAACTCAGCCAAAGCTGAAAGTTGAGCTTGTTTGGCCGCAGGTGGCGTCTGGGCGGTTTGGAGTGACTCCGACCTTTCTAGCTAACGCCGATCAGCTTGAGATTAAGGTTGCGCAAGGCGCAAAACCGGGAGAAGGTGGGCAATTGCCCGGTAAGAAAGTTAGTGGGTATATTGCCGTACTACGAAACTCAAAGGCCGGTGTGCCACTGATCTCTCCGCCTCCCCATCATGACATCTACTCGATCGAAGATTTGGCGCAGCTCATATACGATTTGCACCAGGTACTTGCCCTCCTCGAGATTCGCTGGTCTGTTTTCTTATTAGTAGAGAACTTACACGAGAATTCCTTGAGGGGAAATGACGGTGTTTCGGCTGTTCATCCAATCTGCTGATGCTGATCATGTTCGTTCTAGCACATCTTACTTTGCACATCGTAAATGACAGGTCAACCCTAATGCCAAGGTTTCAGTCAAACTGGTGGCTGAAGCCGGAATTGGAACAGTTGCAAGCGGAGTCGCGAAAGCCAATGCCGATGTTATCCAGGTTTGTACTGATAGCCGTGAAAATAATTTAGAAGGAGATTTCATTTCTCCTTGACCTTATGTTTCTGATTGAAGTTACCATGTATGCCGCTTGATCTCCATCCGACTTTGCGCAAACAGCATATAGTGCCTCTACAATGCCAGTGGCGACCACTTCCACATATTTGGATTGTTTGATGTCGAATTCTGCGTCAAAAACAGTCTTTTTTTGGGGTAATTAGGGCAATTATTTGGCTGTGAATAAGCACCATATATGCAATCATCAGATTTCTGGTCATGACGGAGGAACGGGAGCTAGTCCAATCAGTTCCATCAAGCACGCTGGCGGTCCGTGGGAGATGGGTTTAACTGAGACTCAACAAGTGAGTAGTCTGGGCTATGTCTTGACGTGGTCGATGCGGTTAAATGCCATATTGCTGCTAGGTTGAAATCAAGCCACTTTTTACTTGTCATTTGCATGCTTCGAGTGTGATCTAAAACTTTCGTTTCTACAGACACTTCTGAGGAATGGACTCCGCGAACGAGTTACTCTAAGAGTTGACGGCGGGTTCAAGAGCGGTGTTGATGTCGTTCTGGCCGCTGCGATGGGAGCAGATGAGTACGGTTTTGGTTCAATTGCCATGATCGCGACCGGCTGTGTCATGGCCCGTATTTGCCACACGAACAACTGTCCCGTTGGTGTAGCAAGCCAAGTAAAGTCGACTGCCCTTTCTGTAGCCTGTTTTGGTTTTGTATGCCGACTGTTGGCTGTTTTGGAAGTGTCATGTTGCTATACTCATTCTTTTCATCACCCTTATTACATCCCGGATATTCTGGTTACCAAGGTTGCATTCCCCTATCTACTTTCCAACGGTCAGTGTTCTAGCATTGGTATTGCAGAGGGAGGAACTACGTGCACGGTTTCCAGGTGTTCCCGGTGATCTAGTGAACTACTTCCTCTACGTTGCTGAAGAGGTAAGAGCTAATTTCAACCAGTCATGTGTCAAACATCAACATCTCGTGAAGATCTAGCGCACCCTCTAAAGCAAACTAAAAGCCACGCAGTTTTCACCGACCACTTCACAACAAAATTAACCAAGAAAGATTAAATACAAATAAAACTTTCATATTTGGGAGAACTTGAGCCTTTTTAGTTTTTCTGGTCTCTGAGCAAAGAATCATACTTCTGTTTGATCGTCTGTTTTGAGTACAGGTGCGAGGCATTCTTGGCAAGCTGGGATACGAAAAGCTGGACGATATCATCGGGAGAGTTGACCTGCTCAAATTGAGAGACACTGAGCTCACGAAGACCAGCCACGTGGACATGAGCTTTATCCTCACTGTAGGTTTACTACCATGTTTAAATACGTCAACTCCCGTCTCTTGATATGCTGTGCGAAGAAATTTAGCGACAGTGGCCCTTTGCAATTAGACTTGTCTGCAAATGGGAACCCCGTGGATGCGTACTGTTCAACTATAATCTTAAAGGCTTGCTGGTTGACCTTTTCTCGATGTCATGTTGTGCAAGAGGATTTGTGGTATTACTGATTTGTGGTCTCCTTAAATTCTGTGCAGAACGCAGGGCTTCCGAAGATCAGTAGCACTAAGATCAGGAAGCAGCCTGTTCATTCTAATGGGCCTGTCTTGGATGACACGTTGCTCGAAGATCCTGAGGTGCGTCGGTAGTATATCCCATGGTGACACTTCGTGCCCTAAAGTAGTCAGGGACTTCACACTGAGCTGTTAATCCCGTGTTTCAATCTAACGAGGAACTCAGCGGAGCTAGGTTTATCAGACGGCTGTGTATGTGTCAACTTTCTTTATGCAATTTTCTCTCTGATTTGAGTCTCAATCTTGATGGCCGTAGGTAGGCCATCGTCTATGTTGTCCTGCCATCAAGGAAGAGGAACAAAAGAAAGAACCCCAAGCGATAGCTGATTGGTTGAGGTTTCATGAACGTGGACCTCAAGCCACGCCTTTCGGACATGGTGTTTGTTGAGCTGATCCCCAGTTGGGACTAAGAATCTTTGAAACTGTTTTCTATGCAGATTCTTGAGGCTATAAAAGAAGAGAAGACTGTGCAGAAGAAATCGAAAATATACAATGTTGACAGATCAGTCGGCGGGCGCATAGCTGGCAGGATAGCCAAGCAGCATGGTGATGGCTTTGCGGGACGTCTCGACCTGACGTAAGTGTCAGCATGCAACGAACACTTACCGGCCATGTCTGTCTTCCATAGATATCAATGGATATTATCCGTCTTACATGCGCATAGGTTTTCCTACCGTTTGTGGCAAAATACCAATTTTGATCTTATGCATCGTGCAGCTTTGAGGGGAGTGCTGGTCAGTCGTTCGGATGCTTTTTGACCCCAGGAATGAATCTGCGCCTGATTGGGGAGGCCAATGACTACGTCGGCAAGGTAATAATAGCTCTTATCTTTTTACCTATGTTCTACCCTTTATTTGAAACCACCTGATTCAGAGCAAGAGTTGAGCGGCGTTGATTTGTATTGCAGGGAATGGCTGGTGGAGAAATTGTCATTGTCCCTCACAGTTTTGCAAACTTCTCACCCGAGGATGCAACAATTGTTGGAAATACTTGTTTGTACGGTGCAACTGGTGGTCAGTTTTTTGCTAGAGGGAAGGCAGGCGAAAGATTTGCTGTGCGCAATTCTACGGCCGAAGCAGTGATCGAAGGCTGTGGGGATCACAGCTGTGAGTACATGACTGGAGGATGTGTGGTATCCCTGGGCAAGTAAGTGTTAAACCGCATCTTGCTAAAACCATGCATGGCGTTACCACTTAATCATTAATTCCAGTTGATCTGTCGACTTCAGGTGTTCTTTTAGTACTAGCCTCAGCCATTCAGGCCAGTGCCCGTTCGTTCGCCGAAGGGCCAGTTTATGTGCTAGATATTCACGACACATCATTTGATATCTCAAGATTCACATTGGTGTTATGACTACCGTGCAGAGTCGGAAGGAACGTTGGTGCAGGAATGACAGGGGGTTTAGCTTATTTCCTTGATGAGGATGATACCTTCACGTCTAAGGTTCGTTTTTGGAACTAGACTCTTGAGTTCAGAGAGATTACAATGTTTAGTTTGACCATACACAATATGTGGATACATGTGTACATACCAGTTTACATGTCATGTTTACATTTAATCCGCAGTTCATATGCACTTATTGAGTTCTGGAGACCCCGTTCTTCGAACGGCTTCTGCTCTCATGTCCTAATATGTGGATGACTAGACGCAGAATAGGTGACCACTTTTACAGGTGGCCGTAGGAAGCGTTTTCGTTGTTGCTAGTGCACATTCAGTGTTCTTCGTTCTGGGGCTATATGCAGTAAGAAATTTACGCCTAATGTTCTTCCAGATATAATCAGTGTTCAGCGCTTAGGTATTTCAAGGTTTCTGACCTTATTTTTGTGCTTTGTTTCTGAAGGTAAACAAGGAAATTGTAAAGATGCAACGGGTTGTTTCTCCTGCTGGACAGCAACAACTACGACGGCTGATTCAATCTCATGTGGTGAGCGTATACACTTCCGTTGGATATATATTGGACCAGTCATTCCAGGATCTAGCCTTAAAGATGAGAAATGCGAATCAGATTCTTCATGATATCATTGACGCTTAAATACATCATTCCAACGTTTAGCACGGAATCCTATTTAAGGCGGGATACGAGCGACATATTATGGTATAAATCTTCTGTAGATTGTCAATAGTTATTAACTTCTGTACTGGTTTGCAACAGGACAAAACGGGGAGTACGAAGGGAAAATTAGTAGTGGAGAATTGGGATAAGTATCTTCCCATGTTCTGGCAACTCGTTCCTCCAAGTGAGGAAGATACGCCGGAAGCCAGTGCAGAATTTAGGGACAATGTGCCAGACCTTGTCGTTCAAACCGCTTAGAAACAGATGTGACCTGATAAGGAATGGCTGTATATTTAGCATCGATAGCATTTTATGGAAGTAGTCCTACCAAGAGTCATCTCGCATGATGTCGATAGTCTGATGGCAGCGAAGGCTTTCTGCAGTCTCGTGCAAAGCCAGCCATGCATTGTCTTGGTCAGTTGAGCTGTACATATGAAGGAATGTCGTCTCTCTTCACGGAGGAAGAATACAATAATATTAAAGACTTGCAAGTCAGAATTTGAACCTGACGAGTAGGTTTTGGAATCAGTCAAGGAGTCGTTCTCTCGTGTGAGACGCTTTATTTTGGACAACTCTGCAAACAAGCTTAGTGCTATCTCTTCTCCAAGTTTAGGTTCGGGTGGGTCTTATTAATTCAAATTCGGGTTCGCGAGGCATGAATGCTGTAGGGCAGCATGATATGTTTTCAACAGCCTTTCGGCTGTTGAAAACCCTAAACTTCATCAACTATGTCAACCAGAATAGCAAACAGAAGTTGATGTCCTTCACGATTCAAGAAAGCCAAGTGACAATACAAAGACGCTGGTGGCAACAGTCAATTTTAATAGCAACCCTGACAAGAAGCCGCTCTCCTAACCTGCAAACCGTGAGCGCGTTGCAGTCCGTCACCCGGAGTCCTTTTCAATGAAATGTTTGCCAATGATAACAGCCTTGACACGGGACACACAATGTGTATGATAACTGAAATAGAATTATCTCAGGTAAGAGGCAGTGACACAACAAAAAGTCATTTTGTGGTACAAAGTGATAGAAATATCTAATTGTAACTACCAAATTGTACAATCAAGTACTATCAGAATTACTAAATCTTTCTACTTTGGAACACATAGCACGAATATATCCAATACGAACAGTTTTCCATTTGGGGAACAGTTTTCCATTTGGGACACAGCTCTCCATTCCTTCTTGTCCCTCCCCCTTCTTTAGTGCAGTCTCCCTTAAATATTCCGAGCCATTTCTCCAATATATCCTCTTCATGTCTTTTTTCTAAGGACAATCTTCCATAGAGTACTGTACTTCAAACCTCTTTGTCCATGTCTACCTCCCTATCCCAACAGATTTTTTAAAAGCAGTATGAATTGTTGTAGAGACTTGGATTATGGGAGCATGTGGGCGGACGACTAGGATTGACTTTGTTCTTATATAGATACTGATACATCACAGAGCGAGGTATTTAGTCCATAGCATGGGAGTTTTGACTTCCACTTTGATTGAGTCAGAAGAGGTGTCCATTTTGCTCAAACTTGTTTTTATCAACCACTTGCTAAGTTGTGTGGCAATAATGAGTGAACTGGTTGGGTTGGAAGTAGTGCAATTCTTTCCTACTGTAATACATGGGACTACTATGAAATCAAGACTATAGTCTTAATCTCCATAGCAATTATAGTTATTTCAAATCCTCAAATTTCAAAACTACAGATTTGAGATAAGGGACTCTCTTTGAATAGGTCAAGTTTCTTTTATTTGATTTATAGGATGTAGGCTTTTCAGTGCACTTGGAGATGCTAAGGGTTTGGCAAGCTCATTGTGGATGTGACTTGGAGTGCACCACACGACGGTGATGGTATTTGGCATTCTCGTTGTTGACCATATTTGGGGCATTTGGGCTCCGACACAAGATGATAATCTAGACCGAGGGATTGAGTCGTTGTATCTTTCGTTGAGATCACAAGCATTAAAGTTTTTCCTTTTTCTTTTTTCTTTGGTTGTTCTAGATAGGTCATTCCTCTTAACCCTCCTTTTACTTGGTTCATCCTCTTACCCTTCTGTCTTCTTGTAGTTCTTGGACTTGTCCCATCTTCTCTTTTTATATATTTGCAATTTCTCTTCTTGCAAGTTACGGTTTATATATAGTATCCACCTTGACATGCTATATCCCCTTGTCCTTCCTCTTTTCTTATTGTATTTTTTTTATGTCTCTCTTTGTTTTATTTGGTTTGTATCTATCTTTAATTAACTAATTATTGTGTGCTTTGGTTTTCAAGTTTTATTATCTTTGGTTTAATTGCTTTAATATCCAAGTTATAGTCAACATAGTATCCGCACTCATTTGTGGGTATGATCAGTATTTCTTGTTTGGGATAGTGTATTAAGATATATAATATTTATTTGAAAAATTAAAGAAAATAAATAAAGTTTAATTTTGTCTTTATTCAAATTTCATATTGACATTGCAAGCAATAACGCCAAGATATGAAAATATTCCTTATTAATCATCCCTAAACATGATGAATTTTCTACATGTACATTTTTTTTATATATAAATAACTTTGTTCTATAAAATATTTGCAAATTGATAGAAAGTCTAATGTATTGTAAGAAAAGGATGTATAAAAGGTTTATCATGTAAAGATCATCCTTCTATTATTGAGACATTATCCTTCAATATATATATGTATATAAAAATAAAAATAAAAATATAAAAACTAACCTATGCACACTAGCTCCTAAACAACAACAATGCATATGTACTTGTCGTCTAGTTCTTCTACCTCTACTTCTTGCACCTATAAATCACTAAGTAATTAGCATAATTATGTAGGGGGTTTCAGATTTCACTTTTTTGAGACCCCATAGGATTTTCTAAAAGTTTTTACATGTTACCGCAAATTTTTAAAGGGTATTAGACCAACAAGGACCAAATGTTTTACAGGTAGAGTACTTGTAGCCATACAATATATATGGGAAATTAAAACCATGACCCGTAGCTTTTCATGGCTCCTTAAGTGCACAATAAATATTAATGGATCCACATCCTGATTAATAACTAAAATTTCAAGTTTGGATATGAAATTTGAATGTGGCCTAGGGTCACATGGACCACTATTGACAAAAATTTGCTCTTCCTTGGAGTAGTTTGTGAGGAGAAACACAAAAATGTGACCAAAAAGGACATACCTCGTCATGAGCATACCCTCCATCATGCACCATCATGATGCCGTGTGTTACAATATTTGTAGCACCAAAGCTAGTTTACTCAGACGTTGGAATGGTAGTGTTTGTAGTCAGAATCATTTTGGTAGTTGCTCATGGACTACTTGATGGTGTCCAGATTTCATGTTATGGCCACTAGTCACATGGTGGGATCCACTATCCCTTGCACCATTCACATCGTCAAATGTACTATCAGCGGTGCTATTAGTGCTATAGACCTAGTTTGAGCAAAGTGGTATACTTTTGAAGTGCAACTCCATAGAGCTCATTTCCTTGATGTTCAATCTTTGAGTTTTTGGCTATGGTGGACAGAGGCCGACAAGCATCACCTGGAGTCTCTTACCTAGAGTGGGTGTGACTTGCCTATAATCAATGTTTCATTGTTGGCAGATTTTTGAGTGGAATTGAGTTTAGGTCTGATTTGAGTGTGTTTCAAGTAGAAAAGTGAATTGCTTACATCACTAAAGTGAGAGTTAGGATGGAATTGGGTGCAAGAATTGAGGGTATTGGTAGTATCTCCATGCATTGTAGATCATTGGTACATTTGATCATGGTCCTAGATTCATTGAGAGTGATCATGCAGAAAAGCACTATTCAAGTTGATGCAAATTTGGTAGTGGGGTAGATGGTGTGTGGAAATATTGCCCACATTTCTCAAAATTGTGGTCAATTTTGAGTCAATGGATGTTAATTTGGGTGCAAGAGAGTGAAATTTGAAGCCCTAATGTTGCGAATTGGACTTGAGAACAAAATTGGAGGTGGATTTGAGAAATAGATCTCCTCACATTAGGGATTTGGAGATCCCTATCCTCACAATTTGGCCCAAGTTGATAGTTAGTGGAGGATTTAGCAATAAGCCAACTATAGAAAATGTGTGTCAGATTGGTAGAGGTTGTCTTGATTCTAAGGTCAAGTTGGCGGAGGCCGTTCAAAGTTGGAGGTTGCCCAAGTTGGGTCAAATTTGGCAGAAGTTGTCATAGCTAGTCCTTGATTTGGTGGAGATTAACTTGGTTTGGAGAGAGAGGTTGTCAAAATTGGAGGTTGAGTTGATAGAGGCCATTCAACATTAGAGGTTGCTCAAGTTGGGTCAACTTTAGCGGAAGTTGCCCTAGCTAGTCCTTGAGTTTGTGGAGGTTAACCCGGTTTAGAGAGGGTTAGAATTGGCAAGAAGGAAGGCCTCATTTGGGTATTGAGTGTTTAGAGGCTAGTTGCTCTAGCTAGTCCTAGAGTTGGTGGAGATTAACCTGGTTTGGAGAAGGTTTGAATTGCCAAGAAGGAATATCTCATTTTGGTGTTGAGTGTTTAGAGGCCTTGAGGCATAGGGATATGGGCTTGATATGCTACAAAGGTCTAGAAGGGCCAACAAGCTAGCTTGCTTGCATGAGGCTAGCCAATTTAGATGAGTTTTTGGTAGATTTTTGGCAAAATCTATCCACCCTTCTAGATTATGCACAATAGAATTTGAACCCCAAAACATTGGTTCTTAGATTGGTGCCCTAGCCAATTGGTCCACCCTCACTTTTTGTCCTAGTGATTGGTCAATTTGTATCTATACACATGTAGATTTGACTAGGAAAGGCAGTTTTATCCCATCCTTGGTAAACTTGGTAGCTTATGAATAAATAGACACTTATATTATGTCAAATGCCAAGTGGTGGGAGAGTCAATCTGGTGTTGATTCATGAGATGAAAGATTTTTGTCTAAACTTTTTGTGATTAGACCTCTTCCATTCTCTACTTCTTGTTTGTGAGGTGCTTGACTTGAGAGCGTTGGTGCTTTGGTGTACTCTTGGTAAGGAGGCTAAAGTGATGACCAATCAGACTACCTATGTTTCTTTTTAGTGAGGTAAGAAGTGATGACCTACAAAACATAAGAGTGTGTGTTGTGATGGTAGCTTGTAGGTTTCTCTTCCCCTTAATGTAGTTGTTACAATTAGAGTTGCATTAGTGAGTAGTGTTCAGTTGGTGGTTGCACTTGGTGGTGATCCTTAATGAGGTACTTGTGATGATTATTGTTACAACTTGAGTTACACTGTCACTATGGAGCTCTTTGGGGATTCTAGAGGAGATATTGTTGTATTACATGGACTAGTGCTTGGTATGAGCCTATATCTTAGGTTCCAAGGAGGGTGGAGATTGGTTTTGATTTGGAGTTTGATACAAGAGCTGATTCAATCGAGAGTGCACTTGGTGTGTTCACACTATTGTTGTGAGATATGGATGAGATTTATGGGGCCTCCAAAGGCCCTAAGCACTACTCTGGTATAGTTGGTACCATTGAGTTGTAGGACTTCATCCAAGAGTTTGATAGTTAGTGTGATCTATAGCAAATGTGGAACTTGACTTTATTCACGCTCTTTATGGCATGGAAGGGGTTGTTCCAATACTTAGTGGGCTTGTCAATGGATGACTACTATGAGTTTAGGTGAGCTCATTTGGAGGAGAATAAGCTATGGAGACAATATTGGTCTACAAACTACATCTCCATCTTTTCAGGCTTGGTTTCAAGAGGTAGATTTGCAATACCCACAAGTCTAGGTTTAGTAGTATTGGAGTATCCAATGGAGTTGCATTAGTTGGATGGTGCTACTACAAGTGGAGGTCCCATTATAGGAGGTGGTGCAATATTGGGGTAAACTCCGTGATAGAGTTCCTCAAGTGCTTGAGGTAGAACTACTAAGGAGTACCAATTGATAAGTTGAAGAGCTTGCAAGAGTTCCAACAAAATGTTGGAGAGAGCCTACACAAGATATACACTTGCATGAAAAGGTTGATCAGTTTCACTTAGGGAGTTACTAAGGCCCAAATAGTCTAATTTTGGTATGGAATCTTGGACAAAGAGTTGTGACATAGAGTATGTGATGCTATGCTGTTTTAAGATACCTCACCTACTTTGGTGGTGATATTAGTTTGGCTGAGCGCATTGACCTCAAAATGGTAGAGGAGAGAGTGTGACATCTATATTTAGTAAGGAGACCTCATTCAAAATTGTTACTTCTTCTAAAGTGTAGCAAAGTACACCACATTGTGTTGGCTTTTGACGGCAGAGTGGACAGCTCAAAATTTGTGGAGCAAGTGGAGAGCCTAATGCAACTAGACCCCTAGCTTCATTTTTGGGTCAACAACAATTAATGAGTGGTAGTATTGCTTTTTTAATTTGTGGTAGACCTCATCACAAGAGAGAGTGTACTTAGGGCAATGGATATGATATCTTTGGTGCATCAAAACAAGCATAAAGATAATGTGACCATTCCAATAGATTTGATCACACTAGTGATGGATGCTTTGACCTTCATCTTGAGTTACAAAGTGGTAGGGCTACTATGGCAAGTGGTAAAGGAGCTTTAAGTCATGGAGGACAAGGTGAGGGTAAAGGACTCACACTTGGTAGGGGTGCAATAAATATCTTTGCCTTTGATACAACTATGGCTACTTGGATTGAGCAATTGGAGCAGAGGTTGGGTAACATAGCCATAACTCAAAGGAGGTCAGATTTGAGTGCTGAGGCTTCTACCTCTTATAGAGATGCCTTGGAGTTTATTTACAAAGTAGCATAGGTAGATGCATCCGCCGTAATGACTAGGAATGCATATATGCTTTAAAGCCTAGAAGAGCATAAATTTGTTCAACTCCTAGTGGAGTTGGACCCATAAAGAGGAGAGGTTGATAGATAGGTTAGACTCTCCTATTCTTTCACACTCTCTAAAGCATTATAGACAACATCCATGGCTCTTAATGTCCTAGTGCAAGTGTGGTAGGTGGTGATGGAGCACATGATGGACTAGATGCTAGTCAACCACCTACTATTACATAGATTGTATCTAGCACAATGTTGGAGGACGCTCAATTGATTATATGCTTCCTTTTATTCTAGACCAATAACATGTTTATATTGGGAGTTGACCTAACTCCAATGTTTTGGTTGGCTGCTACACTTTATGAGAGTAGATATGATGTGGTTCTTGCTTTTAAAGCAAAGGTGGTTAATAGAGGATCTAAATTGGTTGAGAAGCATGTATCCATTCAACAACCAATGGTTTATGGCAAGCAATAACACCTAGGTTGGAGGAGTTACCAACTAGACCTGCCTTTGAGCAAGCTCAATTCACACTTAGAGTTGTCATATTGGACAAATTGAGTGGGATTTTCCATTGGTAAGACCTTCAAGGAAGGTCTATGCACCATTAGACTATGGTGTGTAGCCTCTTATATTGGGAAGGCTGCAATTCTTGGTCTTGAGCTATGGAAGACCAATGTGAAGAGGTGTCCATTTTAGATCCAAACATCTCTAGGGGTAGTTTTATACAGTATATCACATGTAGAGAGCTCATTGTCTAGATTTAGCCTAGTCATCTAATTGATAGCTTTGTGGTGAGAGCTCAAGCCATTGTAATAGAAGCAAAGTCATATGATGTGCTAGTCGGTAGAGTAGTATTATACCCCATGGGTTTCAATATTGACTATTGGGAGGAGACAACCTCCTAAAGGCCAGGTTGGCAATCAAGTGAGGGACATGTATATTGCCTACCAATATGCTTTAGTAGTGGCAGTCTTGGCTCACTATAATCAATGACCATGGCATCAATTTCAGTTTTTAGTGATTCCATTACTTGGATTAGTGACTTATTGGAGAAGAATGCCCATGCAAAAGATACCCAATACCAAAGGAGATCACTCAGATTTGGAATACAAGTTGGATTGTTCCATCCGCCTTAAATGTTCCATTGTGGAGTTTTGAGGAGGTATTGCAACAACATGTGGATCAATTGGTATAGCAAGCTTGGAGTGGAGCCTTTGTACCACCAAGAGACTAGGGTGAGGATGAGATTTTGGAGTCTATTACCTTGTCACCTTTGGATACCACACTTATTGCTTGGCAGTATCCAAGGGGAGCATGTCTATTGGAGTTGTTTGGTGGGATCAACACTAGATTAGCTGTGGTACTACAAGCAATTATATGGGTTCAGAGGTACTTGTATATGGATAGAGATGAGATTGCTAGGCAAATCTCTCTATATCATGTGACACACTTGGCATATTGGTATCTTGAATTATTACCAATGTCAACAATCAAGGTTTACCAAAATAGATATTTCCTTGTTGGAGGCACAAGATTTAGAGAGACATGGTCCCATTCATCTGATGATTTTTGGATAGCCATGTAAGGGACATACTTGTGATGACCAAGGTCAAGGTCTACAAGATCCCCTTTTTGGTATGTTTTGTAAGATGATACTTGTGGTACCCACATTTTTCATTTTGATGTTTTAAAGAAAAAGTGCCTTGTGGAAACCAAATTGCAGCCAAAGGAAGAAGAAAAGAATGGACTTATGTGTCTACGGAGTAAACCTAAAGAAATCAACTCTGGGTTAGAAGAGGAAGTACTTGGAGGGAACTAACAAAGGAACCAACCCAAAGAAGGGCACCTTTAGAGCGGGAAGTTCAGCCCAACACAAAGAAGTTATAACAAATTTCCTTTGGGGCAGGCTAGCCAAGAAAGTACAATTAAAGAAACAATTGAGGCAAGAGAAGAATGCTTTGAGAGTGACAAGAAACAAACATGCAGAAGAAGTGAGAGTTGATTTCAAAATTGACTGAAGAATGATTGCATCTCAAAGCACTATAAAATTAAGGCTACACAAAGGGGAATAAAAAATGTCAAGAAGATATCTTGTTCCTTTGAATAGCTGTCTTGTAGGAATGCCAATCATGAAGCCAATTGAGAGTGAATTTTTTTGAAATCCAGAAGGGATTAGAGTGTTGTATCTAGGAGAGAGGATATTCTTCCAACTCCAAAGAACTCATGAGCAGATCATGGCAAAGAAGAGCAAGAAGAACTCACTTGCAGTGAGGAGTCTTGCAATTTGCCAATTAGATGTAGTAGCACAAATCAAAGTCTTGAGTAGACTCTGCATCATGTTTCTAGCCTGGAACTAGAATGTGAGTTTTCTAGGTTTCATGGCGGAGATAGTAGCTAGTAATCATGAAGAAAGCCCCAAAGTAATGGGGAAGAGAGGGAATCCGGCTTGATGGACCAAGTTGGATTGGAAGTTAGTCTTGGGGAAGGAAGAGAGAGATGCAACTAGAGTCACCTTCTATTAAAAGTGTGAAGCTTTGGAAGAGACCGTAGAGATGAGGAATTTTTTCTTTGCTCTATGGACCATTGATGGATACAAGGTAGAGCCCTATTGGGACCCAATAAAGTGAAGCATTATGGTGGTGATGATGGCAATGTTCAAGCCGAAGCAAAAAATGTATGTAAATATGCAATAGGCGGTTTTCTTCCACCAAATGTTTGTGGGAGAGAAGGTGAATTGGGCAAAGTGCTTCCATTAAAGGAAGAGTTAGATGATTGTTAAATAGAGGACAAATTCACTGCCTCACTACTTCATACCATTTGTAGCACATTTCTACCTTGGGCTAAACCTGTTGAGAATGGAGGAGAAGCATTGGATGGTCTTACATTTCCATCCCAATCTATGTCATGAAGCAGATGACAAGGAGCAATGATACATCTTGCAACTTTGGTCCAATGATGAACATTTTGCTAGGACATGATAGAGTAAGATTGTGGAAGGAAGAAGTCCAAAGATGAACAAGTGGGATAAACTTAAAGGAGTAGTGTTACCTCTCCCACCACAAAAGACACAAAGACTAAACCCGAGAGGTAAGGAAGTGGTGATGGACCAGTCTTTGGGAACAAAGTCTAAAGGAGAGACAAAGTCAAAGAGAGAGGGTTGGGAAGAAGAAGAACTCACATTGTAGAGTGAGAAGTCTAGCAGTGAGAGTGAAAGTGAGGATGTCCAACAGTCAATTGATGCAGGGATGCGAGAAGACGACAAGGAGTTACATGTGGCGATTGATCATATGGAAGGCAAAGATGCTTTGTGTTTGGAGTTGCCTACAGAGGAGATGGATGAAGAGCCAAAGAAGGTAGCCTAGATGGGAGTGAGGTTGAAGAGATTAGTGCAGGCTCCACCTACAAGTCTGAGTTGAGCAAAGGAAGAAGAAGAGAGCTCAGAAGAGATGACTTTGAAGGTGCAAAGATTGCAACTTTGTTGTAAAGCCCTATTGAGGAAGCGCCAATGGAGGCCAAGTATGAAGACCAAGAAGGGGCAAAAGACTTTGATGGAGTGGAGTACTTGTCAATGATTAGATGTCTATTGTTGTTGAAATTAAAGTAAGAAGAAGGAAGAGATACAAAAGATGATCAGGAGGTGAAGAATGAGCTAGAGGTGATGAAGTATTTGCTTGAAGAAACACAAAAATTGAAGGTAAGGTTAAGCTGAACGGAAGAAGAAGCCAAAGAACTTTGGGTGAATGCAATCTTAAAGAAGAAGAACTTGCAAGAGAACTTGCAATAGGGTTTTGAGAGGTGAGGAAGAGATCTGGACTGTAAAGCCAAAGAGTTGAAGAACTAAAAGGTAGTAGTTGAGAAGATGAAAAATGAAGTAGGAGAAGCTCACATTAACATGTAAAGGTGATTGTAGCAGTGAATGAGTAGGAGTTAGAAAGTTTGAAGAAGAGCCCGACAAAAAAAGATCAAGCATGGCAGTTGGAATTGATGATTCAACACCAAGAAGAAGAAAGTCTACAAGGTCTAGTAAGAAGTGTTGAAAGTCAGATTGCTTAGTATGTAGAAGAGAGGAAGATGCTTGCAGCTGAGTACAAAGATAAGTTGAAGATATATTGCAAGGAGTTGAAGGTGGAATGCTCTTGGGGGGTATGTGGTACCCACATTTTTTGTTTTTTTGAGTTTTAAAGAAGAAGTGCGTTGGTAAAGATGAAGGAAGGCTAAACAAGGAAGAAACATGAGGAATTATGTGTTTGACATAAACCCAAAGTTGACCTTGACTCAAAGTCCGAAGGACTCAAATTGGACAAAATGAAATATGAAGAAGAGGACTTTGTATTGGGTAGCGCAACCAGATCCAAAGATCTTGTAACAAACTTCTTTGGGTCTGCCAATCAAGAAAGTATGCAAGAAGCAAGTGACTACCTCGGGACCAAGATGTTCTTGAAAGTGATAGGAAACAAACCCACAAAATTGGTGAGTAATGCATTGAAGCAATTGAATGACCAATCAGCAAAGGCCTATAAAATTTAGAGTTCAAAGAAGAAGCATTGCAATGTCTAGACGCTACCTCGTTCCTATTCAGAGTTGACCAGAAGGAATGCAAACTATGAATATGTAAGAGGAGTGGGTTAGAATCTTGAGTTTGATCTATCATAAGTGAAGAAGGAGGAATCACACAATGGCCCTAAAAGTGAGTTAGCATAGTGCGGTGAGGGGTCCTTCAATGCGTAGATTAGATGTAGTGGCAAGGATCAAAGTCTTATCGAGGCTTCATATCACATTTCTAGCCTAGAACTGGAATTTGAGTTTTCTAATATTCATGGTAGAGATTGCCGTTAGTGATTGCAAAGATAGGCCAAAGCATGAAGAGAAAAGAGGAAATCCAGCTTGATGGACTGAGTCGGATTGGAGATAAGTCTTGGGTAAAGAAGTAAGAGAGGTAGGAGGTGTCACCTTCTATCGGAAGTGTGATGCATTGGAGGAAACTACCAAGGTTAGGAATTCTTCTTTCAATAGACCTTGCACCCAGAATGGGTATAAGGTGGATAGTTATAAAGACTCAGTTTATAGAGGGATTTTGAGCTCAATGATAGCTATGTTCAAGCTAGAGCAAACCACCTATGTCACAATGCAGCAAGTAGTGTTCTTTCACCAGATGTTTGTAGGAGAGGTGGTGGACTGGGCAAAATGTCTGCACCAACATGTGGAGCAGATGATCACTGGTTGGAGAATGGATATGCAGCCTCACTACTTCATACTAGCTCATTTCTACTTTGGGCTAAATCTGTTGATTTTAGAGGAGAGAAGTAGATTGTGGTCCCACTTTCACCTAGATCTACGCAAGGAAGCTGACGCGGATGAATGCTATTACATGGAGTGGGTAGGTGAAGGGGATGATTACTACATGAAGAGTGGTAAGGAGAAAATAGTAGTAGTGGATATCCCCATGCCCAAAAAGCAAAGTAGACCTAAAGGAAAAAAATACACTAATGTAGCCTTAGAAGATACAAATGCTTAACCCGAAGCTAGTGCTGGTAGAGGTGAAAGAATCAACTTTGAAGGAGGAATCAAAGAGATAAATTGAGTTGAAGGGAGAAGCCTTGGGAGGAGAAGAAGAGGTCACATTGCAAAGTGAGGAATCAAGCACTGGCAATGAAGGAGAAGTTGAAGTCTAGTAATCCAGAGAAAAGGTTGTGGAAGCAGAGAAGCCAAGTCTAGAGGTGTCAACAACCAAGCGTGAGTGTGAGAAGGAAGAAGAGGTAGGCTTGGTATGTCCAAGGGTTGCCAAGGGGAAGAGAAGTACTCTTATTATCATTTTTAGATCAATAAAAGCTACCATCAAGGAGCAGGAGAGTTTGGATGGAGAAACACTTAAGATACAAAGATCACATCTTTGAGGTAAGGCACCAGTTGAAGAATTACCTACCAAAGGCAAAAATAGTAGAGACAGCAAAAGGAAATGTGATGGAGTAGAGTATTTATCAAAGATTGTGTGTCCTTTGTTGGTGTTTTTGCAGCAAAAGAAAGTGGAGATGATGAGTGCTAATCTAGACGTGAAGGATGAATTAGCGGTTGTGACAAAATAGAGTGAGGAGACCTTGGTGTTGACAAGCAAGCTAACACAAGTAGAGATGGAAGCCAAAGAACTTTTTGGTGGAGTCAGTTCTTTGGAGTAAAAAATTGGAAGCGGTGAGGGAAGACTTGGTGAAATGTAGGAGGAATTGAAGGAGAAGATGGCATTGGTCAAGGTACTAAAGAGGAAAATTGCTGATGGTGATACATTCAAAGGCAAGTGCAGCAATGATGGAGCAGGAGTTGGAGAGTATGAGGAAGAGAGTGGCTAAGAAGGACCAAGACGGACAGCAAGAGTTAACAGAGCATAGTCGGGAGGAAGAACAATTGCAAGGATTGCTGAGAGGAGCGGAAGATCAACTAGTTCTGAATAGGCAAGAGAAGGAAGCAATGAAGGCTAAGTTCAAGGATGAAAGTTGGTGATGTATCAGAATGAGCTGGAGGAAGAGTGCAAGAAAGAGAAAGTAGAGCCGGGGACGGAGTCAAATGCAATAGGAGCAGTGGTAAATGAGTTGAAAGTGATGCTCAATACTGAAGCCAAGGGTAAGTTGGGAGAGGCAAGATTGCACAAGATGAAGTTGTTGGTGCAAGAGACAAGAAAGAGGAAAGAAAGGGACATAGAGTTGAATAATCTTTTGATTTTTTTGTGAGATCAGGTAGATAGAAAAATGTTAGAGGTAGGAGATGATGTGAGTCTCAAGTTAGATCAGAATTGGATAGATTTTGTAGTGAGTGACGTTAGAGAAGAAGTCCAAAGTGGTAGAAGTAGGAGTGAAAGTATCATTGGGTGAGTTACCTAAGATAGTAGAGAAGAATGGGTCAGAAGATAATAATGTAGATAGAGTAGAGGAGTGCAATTGTAGTTTGTAGTGAAGAAATAGTAGAAATAGAAGATTTAGGAGTAGTATTAGAGAGACCCAAATAAGGGGAAATTCTTGAAGGAGAATTGGGATTGGAAGTTGATGTCAAGGTTGACATTGGATCAAAGTAGTAACAAATTTGAGATATGAAGAGGCGCATTGTCATTTTGTATTTGTAGGTTGGTAAAGTTGTTGTAAAATGGTATAGTTGTTAGTAAATGTCAAAGTGCTCTGCCTATTTAAATAAAGCATTCACAACATAATGTTGTTCATCATTTATAATTTTGAAGATAGATAAAGTGAAGTGTTGTTTCTTAGTGCTCGTTTCTTGAGCTTAATTCTAAGTATCAACCCTATGTTTGTGTTTGTGAGTGTGGAGAATTTTAAAGTGCAAGTTATTGTGCTTGTTGGATGTTGGATTCTATAGCCTTGATCTTCATTTTGTGTGTTGGATCTTAAGTGAAGTTCAATTGAAGCAATGCCTTGACAAATTTGAGAGGAATTGTAGTGTTGGTAGTTTTTTGCATTTGTGAGTGTAGCACAAGATTGATGCAATTGATTGAGGAAGTTGTGCCTTTAGTGGAGAGGTGGAACACAATTTTGACGTGAGGTCATTTTGTAGTGAAGTAGCCATCTTTGGAAGAATCTGAATCATCACAATCAAAGTTGGTTTGGAAAGATTTGATGGAGTTGTGATTATGAGTGTGTAATTTGTGACAAGACTATGAGTCATTGCTTGTTACTCTCTTTTGGGTATGGTTTCTATCTAAGAGACTAAAGAACAACTCAAGAAGAACTACATTGTTATTGTTTGACTTTGTATTTGAACATTTTTGAATTGTATCTCTGTGGGAAAACACTTTACTTACTACTTACCGCAAAAGTGATATTTGCCAAGTTGTCACAAGATATACATTGGAATCAATAAGAGAGATCATGAGGAGAATGAGGGGGATGCTAAGCATAGAAGTTGAAGGGAAGTTAGAAGAAGCAAGATTGCATGAATTAAAATTGCTTGTGCAGGAAACTTGGAAGAGGAAGACAAAGGATGTTCATATGAACAGTTTGTTGATTTGCTTGAGAGATCGAGTAGATAGGAAAATGATCAAATTAGGAGATAATTTTTGTTTGAGATTAGATTTAGTAAACTCAAAATTAGTGATTTGGAGTAATGTGAAGGAGGATGGTAAGTCCAAAGTCATAGAAGTAGGAGTGCAATTTCTTTAAGTGAGTTATCCAAGACATTAGAGAAGAGTGTGTTAGTTGATAAAGAAGTAGATAGATTATCCATGTCTAAAATTGTAGTTCCATCTAAAGAGATAGTAAAAATATTGGAGGAAGAAGTAGTATTAGATAGATCCAAAGAAGGAGAAGTGATTGTAGTAACATTGGGTTTGGAAGCCGAAGTTGAGGTTGACATGGATCAAAGTAATGATAGGTTTGAGATATGATGAGGCAAATATGAAGAGGTGGTTTTTAATTTTGGATATGCAGGTTAGTAAAGTTGTTGTAGAATGGTATTTTTGTAATTAACTATCAAGTGCTCTACCTATTTAAAAGAGGTATTTGTAGTGTGTTGTTGTTCAATATTTATATTTTTAAAGTTGAGTAAAGCATTCTGCATCGAGAGAACAACAAGAAGAAGGAGTTTGTAAACAAACTTTGCACTATGAAGAAGAAGAACCCCAGAAGAGCCAATTCACCTTTGATGAAGCAAGGAGGAGGTGTTGGATTTTCAACTTCTTTACAAAGTTCAAGAAGCCTTGAAAGACCTCAAGCAAAAGAAACAAGAGATTGGGTGGTGAGGCTACTTTGCATCTCCAAATCCCAAGAAGAAGAAAGATGCAAGTGTAAAAAAATATTTTCTTAAACTTAGTACACCGACTTCCTCAAGAGCTATCAAGAGAGCCAGTTTCATAAAAGAATTTATTCATGAGAAGACAACACAAATTCTGACAGAAGAAGAGTGTCAATACCTTCTCCATATGATTCTTTGACTTGTTTGAAGGGATTTTAAAGAGCCATCTAAAGATGTTGAACCTCTATCTCTGATTTGGGATGAAGTTGACGTACTAGTAGAAGAGCAATCTGTCAATGACCCCATTTTGAACTTGGTGAACACTTGGGCTGAATTTGACAAACAATCACCAGCCAATACTTTGGGTCCATCAAGCCCCACATTATTGTAGCCTATTCCTCTGAGTTATAGAATGACTTTGTTACATGTTACCCAACATGCCTATCAAAAGTATAAGGGGATGGAGCAAGATGAAGACCTTGATGAATTCATTGAAGAATTCCAAGTCATCTCCTTTGCCAATAAGGAACATGACTCTGCTGATCCACTATGCATTTTTCCAAGTTGCTTTGAAAGAAAGCTTAGAGTTGGTACACTCACATAACCCAAAAGAGGTTCAGCCTAACTGACTGGGCGCACTTGAGAAACAATTTCTTGGAACCATTCCAAGAAGTTGATTACAATACAAGTGTCTTTGCTATGCCACTCAATGATTTGGACCAAGGGAAGAAGGAAAAGTTGAGGGACTACTCTAAGCGGTTCATGGCCCTACTGAACAGAGTATCAAAGTAATCAGGTGTGGTGGGTTACTCCGATGCCCAAGCCATTGCTTGGTTTCTCAGAGGTTTGTCACCAAAGATTTGTATCTTTACTACGGAGAGGAATGTAACTTCCTTGGACAAGGTGTCACTAGATACAAGGTGGCCCACTCTTATTCTACTAGTGTCGTCGGAAACTAATCTTGATGTTGGATTGGAGCTGTTTAGTGTGATTGGAGAGGTATAGCTGGGGTTTCTTGACTTTTTATTCGACCATAGCCAGGAGAGGTTTGGGAAGCATTTGCATAAATATAGGAATTTTCTTTAGGTGACAAGATTAACGGTGTGAGGAAGTGCCAATCAAACTGCCCCAATGATTGTTTTCTCTTGGTATGCTAACAAAACCTTTGAAAGATGAAAGGTCAAGTATGAACCTTTTCCCCACGGAAGGAAGGGGATTTTTTTCAAGAGACTGTAGTTTCAAAAGGAAATATGGGAGAGAGACTTGTATCCATGAAGTAAAGGAGGAGAAAAGGACAAATAAGGAAGAATCTCTCACCAAGGAGAATTTTGGTGGGGAAGGACAGGAGAAAAGGCCGTTTTTATTGGGAAGAGAGGTCAGTTGAAGACAAGGTGGGTTTAGAGGAGACCATGGAAAGAGAGTTGGGTTTTTGGACTATAACAGGGCAGCAAGAGACTTCTTGAGAGAGGAAGGGTTTTGGCTTGGACAAGAGGGCAAGAGAGGAAATTATTGAAGAAAGTGGTTTTTGACAGCAGGAGACTTCTTGAGAGGAGAGGGGTTTTGGAGAGAGGGCTTTGACAAAGGAGGAAATTATCAAAGAAAAAAGAGTTTGGCTGAGGCAGAGAGAATTCTCAAAAATATGTAGGGCAGAGAGGTCCATGAGAGTTTGGTAGGAGAGTGTATGATCAAAGGAGGTTAGGGAAAAAAGAGAGGTTTTTTTATGTTTTTTTTGTTTTGAGATTTGCAAGTCAGGAAGAAGCATCAAGGAAGCGAGAGTTTGGTTGGGGCAGAGAGAATTTTCAAAAATATGCAGGGTAGAGAGGTCCATGAGAGTTTTGTAGGACAGTGTATAATCAAAGGAGATAAGGGAAAAAAGAGAGGTTTTTGAGAGTGGCAAGATAGGAAGAAGCTTGAAGAAGAAGAATTGGGGTTGGACAAGAAGAAATCTCAAGATAAAGTTGGGGTTGGACAGAGAAGAGTTTTGAAGAAGGTTTTGGGGACTAGATAGGAGAAGAAATCTGGAAGGAGAGTTGGAGCTGGACAGAGAGAGAGAAGAAAGGAAATTCTCAAAGATAGGGTTGGCCTAAAGAGAAATAGAAAGGAGTATATTGAAGGAAGAGAGGGCTAGGGCAGAGCCAAAGAGGACATTTGAAGAGGAAGAGGGTTTGTAGGTTTGGTGACATGAAGGAAAAGGCATCAAGAGAAGGGCTTTGGGACAAGAAAGAGGAAATTCTTACAGAGAAAGGCTAGGCTAGAGAAGTGAGGAGAGAAATCTCAAAGGTAGAGGAGTGTTTTGTGTAGGAGGTGACAGGCAAGAGAGAAGAGACCTTGAAGGGAAGTACGGGCAAGAGAACTCTCAAAGGGAAGGTCTGGACATACAGGAAGGTCTACAGGGAGAGGACTAGAAGAAAGATCAGGTCTTGATAGGAGATTTTTTTCCTCAAAAGGTTTTGGGGTTTTGGATTGAGAAAAGAGAACTATTGACAGAAGAGAGTGTGTGTTTAGTGATAGGAAAGGGAAAGGAGAACTCTCAAATATGGCAAGACTGAAGTCTAGACAGGAGAACTTTTGAAGGAAAGGTCTGGACAGAAGGAATTTTTGAGAATGAAGGGTTGGCCAGGATTGAAGGCTAGATAGAAAATCTTGAGAATGACGGTTTGGCCAAGATTGAAGGCTGGACAGAGAAATCTAGAGAATGAAGGTTTGGCCAGGACTGCAATGAGGATAGAGTATCAAGGGGGAGGTAAGGTCTGAACAGGAATGAAAAATTGGAGAGCTTTGATAGGATAGGAAAAGTTTTCAAAGGGCTGTAGGACAGGGAAGTCTTGGAGCTTTGCATGAGTAAACTCTCAAAGAAGCATCAAGAAGGAGCCTTGACAGGAAAGAGAGAGAGGAAAGGGGGAATGTGAAGGGAGTTTGAAGGAAGGAAGAACTCTCAAAGGGGTTTCAGGGAAGATCTGTGAGCCGGCTTGTCTTTCACTCAAGATGAACCTCTCATGGCTATTATGGTAGCACACCATGGACTAAGAAGGCAAGGAACCACAACTCCATCATACTCTTCCCAAGTCTAACACTCCAAGACTCAAGATATTGCTTACTAGAGAACTCAATGAGAGAGAGATAGTTGCAAATGAAAGGATGATGAGTACCTCCTCATTCCTTGTTTATATAATTGTGAATAGTTGCGCACTAAAGTTACTATTCACTATAGTAACTCAAGTTACTTGGCTAAAAGTCAAGTAAAGTCAAAAGTAGAAAGGAATATCTATCCACATGGGTAAATTCTAGTAAGCATGTGATCTTATCTTGACCCAACCACTAAATCAAGGATTCCTTCACATAGGCTATCCTTGGACTAAAGACAAATCAAAACAAAAATGCTTGCGGGCCCAAGAGTTCTCAACTCTTTCCTCAAAGCCAAACACCTAAGAATAATACCAAGTCAAGACACTAAAATCCAAAGTAGTGGTGCTCATCTTTTCTACTTCCTCTAAAGTAAGGTCCCCACTATCTTAGCTATGACTAAATTCAACTAATCATGACTAATGTAGAACCATCCTTTATCTCTATATTAATAATGCCTTTCAAGTATTTTTAATACTAAGCTAAATATCACAATACCACACACATGCACAAATGGGTGTTACATTTACTCCCGGACTAAGTTTTCACTTTGTCCTGAAAGTGAAGGTCTCTTTACCTTCTTTGATACATCTTCAACTCATCATGGTTAATCCTATCAAATTGTCTTCCTTCCAACTCTTTGAGATCATAGGTGTTATTGCACCACACCTTCTCCACTATGAAAGGTCTAGAGAACTTAGGCAAAAACTTCTTTTGTACTCTCTTGAATTGAATGGAATCAAACAACATTACCCAATCATCTTCTTTGAAAGGCTCCACCTTCTTCTTGCCTTACCTCTTGTCATAGCTCTCTTTTTGTTTCCTTTGGGCTTGCTCCACTCAAACCATAACAATTGCTCTTACCTCTTTGAACTCCATGAGTTGATCCTTCTGTGGTTCCCACATTTTTTTTCTTCTATTTTGTTAGAGTTTTGAAGATGAAGTAAGAAAGAAAGCCAAATTACAAAGGAAAGAATGGATTGGTGTGTCTTAGGAGTAAACCTGAAGAAGTCGACTTGGAGTTGGAAACTAGAAGTACTTGGATGGGGTTACAAAGAAACAAGTCCAAAGAAGGTCATCTTTGGACCAAGAAGCAAAGGCTAATACAAAGACGGTGTAACAACCTTTCTACGTGGCAAGAAAGTACACTTCACAAAATGGCGGAGGTAGGAGAAGAAGGCCTTGATAGTGATAGGAAGCCTACATGAAGAAGAAGTAGGAGTTGATTTTGAAATTGACTGAAGAATGATTGCACTTTGGGGTAATATAAAATTGCAATTGCGTAGGGGGAAATCAAATATGTCAAATAGATATTTTGTTCCTCTAGGTAGTCATCTTGTAGTAATGTGTGTCAAGAAGCCAATTGAGAGTGAAATTTTCCAAAGTCCAGAAGGGGTTAGAGTGTTGCATCCAAGAGAGGGGATAGTTTTTTAGTGCCAAAGAACTAGAGAGCAAATCATGGCAAAGAAGGCTAAGAACGCACTCGCAATGAGGAGTTTTGCAATTTGGAGGTTAGATGTTGTAGCAAGGATCAAAGTCTTAAATATACTTTGGATTACATTTTTAGCGTGGAACTAGAATTTTAGTTTCCCGTGAGTCATGGCATAGATAACTGCCAACAATTGTGAGGAAGACCTTGAAGTCAAAGGGAAGAGAGGAAATCCGGCTCAATGGACTAAGTCGGATTGGAGGTTAGTATTGGGGAAGGAATTAGGAGAGGCAACTAGGATCATCTTCTATTGGAAGTGTGATATTGTAGAGGAGATTGTGAAAATCCAAAATTCATTCTTTGCTTTGTGTAATACCAATGGTTACAAAGTAGAGTCCTATTGGGACCCAATTAGATGAAGCATTGTAGACGCAATAATGGCCATGTTCAAACCCAAACAAACAACATATGTGAACATGCAACAGGTAGTCTTCTTCCACCAAATGTTTGCAGGAGTGAAGGTGAACTGGGCAAAGTGCTTCCACCAGCAAACAAGGCAAATGATTTTCAATTGGAGAACCAATGCACCCTCACATTATTTTGCACCGTTTGCAGCACACTTCTACTTTGGATTGAATTTGCTGACAGCGGAGGAGAGGTATCACATGGTGTCACATTTCAATCTTGATCTATGACAAGAAGCAGATGAAGAGGAGCAACATTACATGTCACACTTGCAAGCCAGACAATGATCACTTTACCAAAATGTGACAGACCAAGAGGATAGAAGGAAGAAGTCAAAGACAAAGAAGTAGACTAAACCCAAAGAGGTAGTGTTGCCTCAAACACAACAAAAGACTTGAAGACTTAATCTGCAAGGTAAGAAAGCGGTGAAGAAGGAGACTTCAGAAATAAAGTCTGAAGGGGAGACATAGTCCAGAGAAGGAGACTCAAAAGAAGCGGAGCTCACACTACAAAGTGGGGAATCCGGAAGTGAGAGTGATGGTGAAGAGGAAGTTTAGCAATCGGTTGAAGCACAAGAAGATGAAGACTTTCATGTGGCAATTGACCATATAGAGGGAAGAGATAATCCTTGTTTAGAACTGGTCATGGAGGAGATGGATGTAGAGCCAAAGAAGGAAGATTGCAAGGAAGGTAGAGCCAAGAAAGAAACAATAGAAGACCCTATAGGACCAAGTTCAGCCGGTAGGGAAGAAGGAAGCTCAGAAGCAATATCGATGAAAGTATGAAGATCAAAACTTTGGGAGAAGGAGCTGGTGAAAGAGATAAAGTACAAAGATGGAGCCAAAGACAAAGAGAACTTTGGAGGAGTACAATATCTAACACAGATTGTGACTCCATTGTTGGAGCTGTTGAAGGAGCAGCAGAAGGTAATCCCGCATTATAGTATGAAGGTGAAGAATGAGTTGCAAGTGGTGAAGTACTTGCTAGACAAAGTGAAGGGATTGCAAGAAAGTGTAACCCAAAGAGAAGAAGAAGTTGAAGTGCTTTGGGTGGATACAGTCTTGAAGAAGAAGACTTTAGAGAATTTGTAAGAAGGTTTTGAGAAGCAAAGAAGAGAGGTGCATCATCAAGCCAAAGAGTTGAAAGAGCAGGCGATGTTGGTGGTGAAGATGAAAGAGGTAGTCAGTGAAGCTCACATCAAAAGTATTCATGTGAAAGCAATGGCAACAATGATGGAGCAAGAGTTAGAGGGCTTGAAGAAGAGTGCAGCAGGGAAAGATCAAGCATGGTAGAGAGAGTTGTTAATCCAACATCAAGAGGAAGAAAGATTGAGAGACTTGGTAAGAAGTGCTGAGCTATAGAGTTCTCAGTACACAAAGGAGAAGAAAATGCTTGCTATTGAGTACAAAGATGAGTTGAAGATGTATGTGTATATCACTTTTGCGGTAATCAGGTAAGTAAAATTTTTTCCCGTAGAGATACTAGTCAGAAATGTTCAAATACAAAGCAATCATCACAAATGTGGTTCTTCTTAAGTTCTTCTTTAGTCTCTCAGGTAAAAACCACACCTAGAAGAGAGTAATAAGCACTGACTCACAATTTCATCACAAATTAACACTCACTAGTCACAAATCCCTCATATCTTTCCAAACAATCTTGATTGTGATGATTTAGATTCTCCCAAAGAAGGCTACTTCATTGCAAAACAACTTTGCCTCAGAATTGTGTTCCACCCCTCCATTGAAGGCACAACTTACTTGATCAAAATTGCTTCACATCAACTCAACGCTACACTCACAACTACAAAATGCTACCAACACTACAATTCCTCTCAAATCTATCAAGGTATTGCTCCAATTGCACTTCACTCAAGATCAAACACACAGAATGAAGATCATGGTTGTGGAATCCATCATCCAATACACACATTGACTTGCAGTTCAAAATTCTCCAAACACTCACAAACAAAAACACGACGCTGATACTCAAAATTGAGCTCAAGCGACGAGCACTAAAATCAACACTTTGCTTTATCTATCTTCAGAAATTATAAATACTAAACAACACAACAGTACAAATGTGTCCTTTAAATAGTGAAGCAATCAACATTTACTTACAAAAATACCATTGTACAACAACTTTACCAATAGGAAGATCTGAAATGACAATGCACCTCTTCATATTTGCCTCTTCAAATCTCAAAGTTATTACTACTCCAATCTGATGTCAACTTCTTCTTCGGCTTCCAAACCAGATGTTCTTTTTAGAATTTCCCTATCTTTGGGTCTATGTCATGCTATTTGTAGTTCCGCATCTAGATGCTCAGACACTGGAGTTCTAGTGATAGTAGTTAGAGTTATTTCAGCAGTTTCTCAAAGACTAATTTTTGACTATTAGATTTTGTGTTTGGGGTACTAACTTCACGGTGGGGCCCACCATCACTTTGCACCGTTTGCACCGTCAAGTGTGCCGTCAATGGGACCATTAGGCTTTCAGAGCTAGCTCAAGTCCAGGGGGTATAGTTTTGAAGTGAGCTCTAGAGAGCTTCTCTGATGTTGAGCCTTCGAGTTCTTGGCTATGGTGGATAGAGGCCGGCGAGCATCACCTGGATTCTCTATGCTTGAGTGGGTGTGGCTTGACTGTAATCAGTGCCCAGTTGTTGGCAATTTATAGAGTGACAGATCAAGTATTGATCTGAGTTGATGTTGAGTTGAGAGTGGTAAGCAATCTGATTACATCAGAGAAGTGAAGTCAGGGGGAAATTGGGTGCAAGAACTATGAGTGTTGGTGGTATCTCCAAGCTCGGTGGATCGTTGGTAGCTCGATTCAAGTTTAGTGTTTCCTTAGTGTGTAGAAGCTCAATCGATTGATGCAGATTTGGCAGTTAGGCAGACGGTGTGCGGAAGTGCTGGCCAAATTTTGAGCAAAGAAGGAGCAATTTTCAAGTAGTGTTGTGATTTTGAGCTTAGGAGGTGAAGGCATGACCAATTTGTTGCGAGTTGGGCTCAGAAAGTCAAATTGAAGGTGGAGTTGGGAAGCTCTTCTCATGAAATTGTGATTTGGAAAAACTTGTTTTGTCAATTTAGCTCAAGTGGAAAATTAGCGGGGGATTTGGTGGACAGCCATCTTTAGGGTTTACGTCAGATTTTATGTCAGATTTTGGTTGGGATTTACGTCAGATTTTGGCCAGAATTGGAGGAGTTTTCGCTGTTTGGCCAGATTGAGGCTTCGAGGCATAGGGCTGTGGGCTATGAGAGGCTATGAAGGCCTAGAAGAGCCTGAAGGGCCAGCAAGCCAGCTTGCTAGCGTGAGGCTAGCTAGTTTAGAGTAGATCTTGGTCATTGGTTGGCAAAATCTGCCTTTCCTGCTAGATTGTGTGCAATAGGGTTTGATCCCTAGATCTCTTGTTCCTAGACTGGTGCCCTAGCCAACTGGTCCACCCTCACTTGTTGTCATAGTGATTGTGCCATTGTTATTTATACACATGTAGCTTTGGCTAGGAGAGGCAGTTTGATCCCATTCTTGGTGATCTTGGTAGCTTAGGACTTAGATACAAACTGCTCTTATGTCAAATGCCAAATGGTGGCAGAGTCAGTCCTGTGTTGTGTTATGAGATGGAGGGTTTTTGTTTAGATTTCTTGTGATTGGACCCCTTCCATTCTCTACTTCCTGTTTGTGCACCACGTTTGTGTGAGGTGCCCTGACTTTTGAGCGTTGGTGCTCTAGTGTGCTCTCGGTGGTGAGGCTGGAGTGATCACCAATCAGACTACCTTTGTTTCTCTCCGGTGAGGCAGGAAGTGATGACTTGTAGACCGTGAGAGTGCGTGTTATGATGGTAGGTTACAGGTTGCCCTTTCCCTTAGTGTAGTTATCTTGGTTAGAGTTACATTAGTGGGTGGTGCTTGGTGGTGGCCCTTTCCCTTAGTGTAGTTATCTTGGTTAGAGTTACATTAGTGGTTGGCACTTGGTGGAGTACTTGCGGTTGCGACTTGCGGTTGTAGTTGGTGGTTTGGGTTTGCTGTTGTGGTTACTTTGTCACGATGGAGTTCTTTGGAGATTCCAGAGGAGTTAGCCCTGCAGTACGCAGTGGGTTTACTCGGAGTGGTGCTCGGTATTAGCCTGTATCTCAGGTCCTAGTGAGAGAGGAGATTGACTCTGAGTTGGAGTTTGACACAAGAGCTGATTCAGTTGAGAGTGCACTTGGTGTGTCTGTACCGTTGTTGTGGGACATGGACAAGATTTATGGGGCCTACAAAGGCCCTAGGCGTTACTCTAGTACAATGGGTACCATTGAGTTGGATGACTTCATCTAGGAGTTTGATAGTTGGTGTGATCTGCAGTAGATGTGGAACCCGACTTTGTTCACATCCTTCATGGCATGGAAGGGGTTGTTTCAACACTTGGAGGGTCCATCGATGGATGACTACCATGAGTTCAGGAGAGCTCATTTGGAGGAGATTGAGTTATGGAGACAGTATTCATATGGTCTCCACACTATGTCTCCATCACTTCAGGCTCGGTGGCCAGGAGTAGATCGGCTGTACCCACGAGTTCTAGCTCGAGTAGTGTTGGTGGAGCTAGTGGAGGTGCACTAGCTGGAGATAGTGTTACTACAAGTGGAGGTACCGCTGCAGGAGGTGGTGTGGTACCAGGGTTTAACTCCATGGTGGAGTTCTTTCTATGTTTGAGGCAGAACTACCAGGGAGTGCGGATTGACAAGCTGAGGAGCTTGCAGGAGTTCCAACGGAAGGCTGGAGAGAGCCTACGCAAGGCATACACTCGCATGAGGCGGCTGATCAGTTCCACTCAGGGAGTTATTGAGGCCCAGGCAGTCCAGTTTTGGTATGGGATACTGGACAGGGAGTTGTGATGTAGAGTTCATGATGCTACGTTGTTACAGGCTACTTCGCCTACTTTGGCAATGGTCTTTGGTTTGGCTAAGCGTATTGAGCTCAACATGGTGGAGGAGAGAGTGGTGACATCTAGATTTGGTAGGGAGACCTCATCCACGGCTGTGACTTCTTTTAGAGTGCAGCAGAGTGCACCACACCCAATTGGTTTTTGAGGACAGGGTGGACAACCCAGATCCTATGGAGCGAGTGGAGGGCCTAGTGGAGTTAGACTCTTACCCTCATTTTTGAGTCAGCAGCAGCCAGTGAGTGGTGGTGTTGCTTGTTGGACTTGTGGTGGACCTCACCATAGGAGAGAGTGTACTTAGGGCAGCGGACTTGATACCTTTGGTGCATCACAGCCAGCACAGAGGTAGTGTGAGCACTGCCACAAATTTAGTCACACTAGTGACAGGTGTTTTGACCTACACTCGGAGTTACGGAGTGGTAGGGCTGCTATGGCAGGTAGTAGAGGAACTCCAATTCATGGAGGACAAGGTGGTAGAGGTGGTGGTAGAGGATCTACACCTAGTAGGGGTGCTGTACCTGCCCTTACTTCTGACACAGCTATGGCTACTCGGATTGAGCAGTTGGAGCAGAGATTGGCTAGTATGGCTATTGCTCAGAGGAGATCAGATTTGGGTGCTGAGGCTTCCACCTCATATGCTGGTGATAGAGATGCTTTGGACTTCATGTGCGGAGCAGCACAGGTGGATGCATCTGCAACAATGACTAGGAGTGCAGTACGTGCTCCAGAGCCTAGAGGAGCATCAATGGAGTTGGACCCACAGAGAGGAGAGGTTGGGAGACAGGTCAGACTTCCACAATCTTTCACGCTATCTGAGGCATTGCAGATGACATCCATAGTTCCTAAACGTCCCAGTGTAGGTGTGGTAGGTGGTGATGGAGTACATGATGGAGTACCTACTAGTATAGAGACTGAGTCTAGCATGATGTTGGGGGCGGCTCAGCTGATTATGCGGCATCCTTTGTTTTTGGCCAATGATATGTTTACATTGGGAGTTGACCCAGCCCCAGTGTTCCGGTTGGCTGCCACATTGTGTGAGAGTAGGGATGGTGCAGTTCCTACTACTAGAGTAGAGGTGGTTGGTAGTGGAGCTGACTTGGTTGAGGAGCATGGGATCCATTCAACGACCAGTGGTTTGGTAGGCAGTAACGGCTAGACTGGAGGAGTTGCCAACTAGACCGGCCTTTGAGAGAGCGCGGTTTACCCTTGGTGTTATCCTATTGGATAACCAGAGGGGGATTTTTTGTTTGGTGGGACCTTCAAGGAAGGTCTATACACCACAGAGAGTCTTGTTAGACTTTGGTGCGCAGCCCCTTATGTTGGGGAAGGCTGTAGTTGTCAGTTTGGAGTTAGGGAAGACCAATGTGGAGAGGTGTCCATTTCAGATCTAGACATCTCTAGGTGGTGGTTTGACATAGTACATCACACGTGGGGAGCTTGTTGTCCAGGTTCAGCCTGGTCATCCAATTGATAGCTTGGTGGTGAGAGCTCAGGCTATTGCGACAATAGCTGAGTCATATGATGTGCTAGTTGGGGGAGCAGTGTTATACCCTATGAGTTTCAGCATTGACTATTGGGAGGAGACAACCTCTTATAGACCTGGTTGGCAGTTTGGCGAGGGATGGGTATGTTGTCTACCAATACGCTTTAGTAGTGGCAGTCTTGGCTCACTATAGTCTGGGACCATGGCAACATCAGTTTTAACTTTCAGTGGTGCAGTTACTTGGCCTGGTGACTTGTTGGAGGGGAACACCCATGCAGAGGATACTCCAGTACCAGAGGAGATCACTCGGCTTTGGAGTACAAGTGGGATTGTTCCATCTACCTTGGATGTTCCATTGTGGAGTTCAGAGGAGGCATTGCAGCAACATGCAGATCAATTGGTGCAGCAGGCTTGGAGTGGAGCCTTTGTACCATCAAGGGATGAGTGTGAGGATGAGCCTCTAGAGGCGATTGCTTTGACACCACTAGATACCACACTCATTGCTTGGCAGTATCTAGTAGAGGGGATATGCCTATTGTAGTTGTTTGGTGGGATCAGCACCGGACTAGCTGCGGTGTTACATGCAGGTATACGAGTATGGAGGTACTTGTATGTAGAGAGAGATGAGACTGCTAGGCGAGTCTCTCTACATCATTTGGCACACTTGGCATATTGGTATCTGGATTTATTACCAATGTCAGCAGTCAGAGGTTACCAAAAGGCCCTACCAGGAGACATTTCCTTACTGGGGACGCATTACCTAGAGAGATATGGGCCTATTCACTTGGTGATTTCTGGATGGCTATGTTAGGGACATACACATGCTGGTAGAGGATTGGATCTTCAAGATCCTCGTTCTGGTGTGTTTTAGGAGATGTTACGGATACTACGACATCTCCAAGTTCATCAGTCTATTTCTCCAGCTTACCTTTTGGAGAACGTTCCTTTGTTGGGTGATTCTTGCACCAGAGTGGTGGCGAGTACACATCAGGTCTATTTTTGGATGGGACATGCTGTATTATTAGATGCAGCTAGAGTGGGATCACAGGCTCATTGTCTTCATCTTTGGTGGACAAACCTCTTACCCAGAGAGGTTCTACAGCGTGCTTATGATGGGATTCAACAACTGGACCACATTCTTGTTGATGATATCTTGGATGTTGGGCATCAGTCTCAAACAGTGGTAGTGGCTGATAGGTCACCTATGGCAGTGGTGAACCTAGTTGGACAGTCTAGAGCCGCATTTCCCTCACTCATGAGTTTCCCAGGCTCTCATGCTTTTTGAGAGGGAGGACCTGGACTTGTTTGGGACTCATAGTTATAGCAGTTGGTGGAGCCCAACGCTGATGAAAGAGAGCGGGTAATGGGTTTTTGTACCGGTATTACCGCTGTTCCAGCAGTGTCAGAGGCATCCAAGCATCAGGTGTTGGGTTAGGCTATGGACCTAAATTTTTTGATTTGGATTGTGAGCCTTGGCTTGGCAGAGCAGCATAGGATGCGCTTGATAGGCATCACCACTCAAACACTTGTGAGCCTTGTGCCTATTGAGATGATTCAGGCACATGCTGGGGGCGATGGACCGAGTGGACATGGTATTCTTGGGACACATCCAGTAGCTACTAGGGAGAGTGGTCTACTTGGAGTCCATCTAGGTGAGCGTGGGCTACTTGGATTACACCCTTGGTCCACATGGGATGCAGCTAGAGGATGTGTGGAGCTTGCAGCCAGAGTGTAGGGATTTTTTTGCACAGAGGTTGGGACCTCTAGTGGTCGGGAGCATGAGAATATTGCTCCTAAGGGCCCAGTGTAGCAGCCAGTCAGTACGTCTTCCACTCCTACTACAGTTACAGAGGATACTTGGGAGCGAGATCTTGGACCCAAGCTTACTAGAGAGGAAAGACGGAGGGTTTGGAGGTTCTTGAGGAGTCACACAAGTTGTTTTGCCTTCAGTATGAAGGATTTGGGTGCTCTGAAGGGACCTGGTATACGGATTGAGTTGATTAGCGATACACCAGTTTTCTGATGTCCTTATTGATATAGTGATATGGAGAGGACATTGATTCAGAGCCAGAGTAGTGACCTTTTTGAGGCTGGTTTGGTGGAGATTTCACATGGAGAGTATGCATCAGCGACAATGATGCCAGCCAAGAAGGATATGCATGGCAACTATACAGATAGGCGGATGTGTGGAGATTACCATCCTATCAACCAATAGAACAGGGCTGATTGGTATACCATGCCTACACCGGAGGAGATTTTTGATGCAATTGGCCATGCAAAGGTCTTCAGTACTTTGGATCTTCGAGCGGGATATCATCAGTTGCCGGTCAGAGAGGAGGATAAGTCCAAGATAGCATTTTTGGCTATTGATCCTCATGGCAAGGATGTGTTATATCAGTGGAGGTTCTTACCATTTGAGTTAAAGAACGTTCTTGCTGAGTTCCAGAGGGTCATGGATAGGATCCTAGCTGGATTGGATTTTGCTTGGTGCTATATTGTTGACATTTTGGTTTATAGCACTACTATGGAGGAGCATGAGAGACAGTTGTTGGAGGTGTTTGAGAGGTTGAGATCTCATGGACTCAAATTACATCCTAGGAAGTGTAGGTTCTTCCATGAGCAGGATGAGTATTTGGGTCACACTATCTATCCTGGAGGACTTGGTGTTCAGCAGACCAAGGTGGAAGCTATTGCACGTATTCCTTGGCCTACGGATGTGAGCAGAGTGCAAGCATTCCTCGGGTTGGTGAACTTCCATCACTGCTATGTTAGAGGATTTAGTGCCATTGCCAAGGCCTTGACAAAGTTGACCAAGCTTACACAAGAGTGGTGTTGGGGAGATGAGCAAGAGAGAGCTTTTGTAGAGCTCAAGGAGAGGTTGACATCTGCTCCTATTTTGAGGAGACCGATCAGGGGACGACTATTTCAGGTTCACACTGATTGGAGTATGTTGGGGCTTGGAGCAGTGCTCACCTAGCATGATGATGAGGAGAAGGAGTTTGTGGTGGCCTATGCTAGTCACTCCAACAATTCAGCAGAGGCAAAGTATAGTTCATATGAGGGAGAGTGCTTGGCAGCAGTTTGGGCAGTAGCACATTTCCAATGTTACCTATTTGGTAACCCCTTCACTCTCATCACTGATCATCAGCCACTGAAGTGGTTGATGGAGTCCGACAAGCTTTCAAGGAAGCTTGCACGATGGGCTTTGATTTTACAGGAGAATGATTTCACGGTTGTTCATAGACCTGGAGTGGTGAACCGTGATGCAGATGGGTTGAGTAGAAACCCATGTCCTAGCCAGCAGGATCAGACTGGAGCACGTTGGCATGGTGAGACAGATGAGGAGATGGTGTCAGGTTGGCATGCACCGGCCTTTTTGTGTATATTTGCAAAGGCTTTGGTGGTATCTCTCTCAGCGTATATTGGAGGAGTTATTGAGGTCACAGATCCAGAGAGTGAAGATATTGGTACAGTTTAGCGAGACATTCATGATGATGTCTTAGTGATGGACTATCTTTGCACTGGTGTTGTGGGTGGCACAATTGGGGCCAAGGAGAGAGACCGTGTTCTTCAGCAAGCCAGACGGTTCAGATTGGAGGGTAGACACCTTTTGTGTGTTTGGGAGGATGGTAGAGTGCAAGTAGTACCACTTCCATCATAGAGACCACAGTTGGTCCGTCATGCTCATGAGGAGCTAGGACATTTTGGAGTAAAGCGTACATATAGCTTACTCCAGAGTCATTATTGGTGGCACAATATGCAGACCGAGGTACAACAGTTTGTTGCCAGATGTGTGGTTTGTGACCGAGTTAGAGCATCATTCAATGCTCCTACGCCACAGTTGCACCCATTACATATCATGGGATTGGGTTACCATTGGAGTTTGGACTTCACGGGACCTTTACCGCTGACTGTGAGACATCATTGGTATGTTTTGGTGATGGTGGAGCACTTCTCCAAGTGGATTGAGTTGGTGGCACTTCCTGACAAGTCTAGTGAAGGGACATCTTACTTGTTCCTGGATCAAGTTCTTAGTCATTTTGGTGCACCAGTTGAGGTTTTGACTGATCAAGGTACAAAGTTTTTGGAGGAGTTTCAGGTCTTGTGTGACAAGGCTTTGATTGATCATCATACTACATCCCGAGATCACCCTGAGGCAGATGGCTTAGCAGAGAGAGTGGTTCAGACGGTGAAGAGAGGATTGCAAAAGTATGGTTTGCAGAGAGACCTCTTGGGAGATTGGGATCTCCAGTTACCTTGGTTGGCCATGGGCTATCGGTTCAGCCGGCAAGCCTCCTTAGCATCCTTCTCTCCATAATTTCTACTCTATGGACGAGATCCTGATTTACCTACAGCCATTTGTTGAGATGCTTCTGCAGTTTTGGACTTGGATGACCCCGATGTATGGATGAGTGCATGTTCTCAGCGGGCAGAGATCTTTCAGAGAGTGATGCCAATGGCCTTTGAGAACTTAGCGATTGCTCAACATAGAGATACTTTATGCTATGCTACCATTCAAGGGGGAGGTTATAGACCCTTGATTCGTCAATTTCATCCAAGCGACTATGTATATCTACAGCAGACAACACCGACGACACTTGATGTTTCTACAGGCCACACTATCTTGAGAGTGCGTGAGGTTTTGCCATATGGAGTCATTGTGTTAGAAGGACGCGATGGTGTTGTTTGGAAGGATCATGTGCACAATTGTGCACCATGCCACCTTCCAAACATTGATGGTACTATGGACCCAAGCTTGGCACTTGTACGTGCAGGCTTGAGGTGTATGTTATGTCGCTCTTCTGGTGGAGCTGCTCCTATGTTAGTGTGTGATAGCTGTTCAAGAGGATGGCATATGGTATGTATGACTCCTCCCTTCACGGTGGTTCTTCAAGGACAGTGGTTATGTCCTAGATGTACTTGACCTATAGTTAGTTCATTCTTTATATGGTATAGATTGCAGACAAGCAACTAACAATGGGGCTCCATAGCACCCGGCCTCTTGATCTTTGCCCATTAGAGGGTATACCATATACTTAGAGTAGATGGCTATTTGGAGTTAGAGGGACCTAACCACCAGCTAGGGGGGCAATTGTGGCACTTTAGAGTCTATGTATGACTTATGTGTGAGTTGTGCTTCTATAGTGTATGATGTTGACAACGATGTATGTTGTGTAGCAATGTATATATGCACGATAGCTGATCACGCCATTTGTAGTTCCACATCTAGATGCTTGGACCCTGGAGTTCCAGTGATAGTAGTTAGAGTTATTTCAGCAATTTCTTAGAGACTACTTTCTGACAGTTAGATTTTGTGTTTGAGGTACTGACTTCACGGTGGGGCGCATTGTCACTTTGCACCGTCGAGTGTGCCGTCAGCGGGACCGTTAGGGTTTCAAAGCTAGCTCAAGTCCAGGGGGTATAGTTTCGAAGTGAGCTCCAGAGAGCTCACTTCTCTAATGTTGAGCCTTCGAGTTCCTGGCTATGGTGGACAGAGGCCGGCGAGCGTCACCTAGATTCTCTATGCTTGAGTGGGTGTGGCTTGATTGTAATTAGTGCCCAATTGTTGGTAGTTTATAGAGTGACAGATCAAGTACTGATCTGAGTTGATGTTGAGTTGAGAGTGGTAAACAATCTGATTATTGTGGCACTTTAGAGTCTATGTATGACTTATGTGTGAGTTGTGCTTCTATAGTGTATGATGCTGACAGCGATGTATGTTGTGTAGCAATGTATATACGCACGACATCTCCTCAATTCTACTCCTAACTCTTCTATTTCTACAATTTCTTTAGTACAAACTACAATTGCACTAGTGGGTACCTTATCTCATTCTTTATCTTCCACCCCACTCTTCTCTAACATCTCAAAAAACAACTCTGAAGACGTTTGTACTCCTACCTTTGCTACTTTGGGTCTTTTAACATCTTGTACTTCACTATGAAGTTTATCTTACTCCGTCCTAACAAGATCCAATTTGAGACACACATTGTCTCCTACTTCTAACATTTCTCTATCTACTCGTTCTTGTAGACGAATTAATAAATTGTTCAACTTTGTGTCCTTCGCTTTCCTCTTTCTTGTCTCTTGCACCAACAATTTCAACTCATGCAATTTGGCTTCTTCTAATTTACCTTCAAACTCCATGCTCAACATTGCCTTGATCTCATTGACCACCCCAGCTACATCATTGGCTTCCCCCATGATCTTGAACTTCACCTTCTTCCTTTCTTTTTCCAATTCATTGCAATACATCTAGAGCTCGTCCTTGAATTTAGCCTTCATTGCCTCCTTCTCTTGTCGATTTATAGCAATTTGCTCTTTTACCATCCTCAACAATCCTCACAATAAATCTTCTTCACTACCACGCTCTGCTAACTCCTACTACCAGGCTTGATCTTTCTCAATGGCCTTCTTCTTGAGACTCTCTAACTCCTAATCCATTACTGCTATAGTCGCCTTTGTGTGTATTAACTCTACTTGCTCATCAGCAATTTCTCCCTTCAGCACTATGACCAACACTATTGTCTCCTTAGCTTCTTTGCAACACTTCACCAAATCTTCCCTCATTGCTTCAAAGTGCTTACTCCAAAGAATCTCCTCCACCCGAAGTTCTTTGGCTTCCATCTCTACTCTTGTTAGCTTGCTTCTCAACAACAAGGTTTCCACACTCCACTTCTCTACTACTGCCAACTCATCTTGCACATTGAGGTTAGCACTCACTATCTCTACTTTCTTCTGTTGCAGGAACACCAACAACGGACACACAACTTTTGACAGATACTCCACTCTATTGCACTTCTTGTCATTGGCTCAGACTTCATCTTCCTCTATAGGCAACACTCCTACTTGCGCCTTACTCCAAAGTTGTGATCTTTGTACTTTCAAGGTTTCTCCATCCAAGCTCTCCTCCTCTTTCGCGACAACTCTTTTGGGCTCCACCTCGGCTACGTGCACACTGTTCTTACCCTTGGCAGTTTGTTGATGGGCCAAGACTCCTTCTTCCCCCTTCTTCTCACACCCCTGTTCAATAGTAGAGACCTTTGGACTCGGTTTCCTTGTATCTGCCCTCTGTCTTTGGGTTTGCTGAACCACCGCCTTGCCTTCACTGCCACTACTTGATTCTTCACTTCACATGGTAAACTCTTCTTCCTCTCCCAATGCTTCTCCCTAAGACCTTGATCTGCACCACTATATTTAATCTACATATTGCAAGCCCTCTTACCTCACTTTGCTTACTCACTTTTGGGGCCATCGTGTGTTTCCTCACCCTCTTCTTGTGGAAGATTGTTCTCGAGATCCTAACCCACTCATCTTCTTACAAATCTGCAATTTTCATTTCTTGGGGTCTGTGAGCCGGCCTGTCTCTCACTCAGGATGAACCTCTGATGGCTATTATGGTAGCGCACCATGGACTAAGAAGGCAAGGAACCCCAACTCCATCATACTCTTCCAAGGCTAACACTCCAAGACTCAAGACATTGCTCACTAGAGAACTCAATGAGAGAGAGATAGTTGCAAATGAAAGGATGATGAGTACCTCCTCACTCCTTGTTTATATACTTGTGAAATAGTTACGTACCAAAGTTACTAATTACCGTAGTAACTCAAGTTACTAGACTAAAAGTCAAGTAAAGTCAAAAAGTAGAAAGGAATATCCATTCACATGGGCATATTCCCCTAAGCATGTGGTCTTATCTTGACCCAACCACTAAAGCAAGGATTCCTTCACATGGGCTATCCTTGGACTAAAGAAGAATCCAAAACAAAAAGGCTTGCGGGCCCAAGAGTTCTCAACTCTTTCCCCAAAGCCAAACACCTAGGAATAATACCAAGTCAACACACTAAAATCCAAAATAGTGGTGCTCATCTTTTCTACTTCCTCTAAAGTAAGGTCCCATCTATCTTAGCTATGACTAACTTTAGCTAACCATGACTAATATAGAACCATCCTTTATCTCTATATAAATAATATCTCTTAAGTACTTGTAATACCAAGCTAAATATCACAATACCACACACATGCACAAATGGGTGTTACATTTACCCCCGGACTAAGTTTTCACTTTGTCCTCAAAGTGAAGGTCTCTCTACCTTCTATGGTACATCTTCAACTTATCATGGTTAATCCTATCAAAGTGTCTTCCTCCCAACTCCTTGAGATCATAAGTGTAATTTCCCCACACCTTCTCTACTATGAAAGGTCCAAAGTACTTAGGCAAAAACTTCTTTTGTACTCTCTTGAATCGAATGGAATCAAACAACATTACCCAATCACCTTCTTTGAAAGGCTCCACCTTCTTCTTGCCTTGCCTCTTGTCATAGCTCTCCTTTTGTTTCCTTTGGGCTTGCTCCACTCGAACCATAGCAACTGCTCTTGCCTCTTCCAACTCCATGAGTTGATCCTTCCTTGACTTCTCTGCATCACTTCCTTGTGCTTTCTTCAATCTCCTATGAATGCTTTGGAAGGTAGGAAGATCAAAGTGAATAGGTAAGGTAGACTCAATACCATACACCAATTGGAATGGAGAATATCCAGTGGAAGTCTTCATGGTTGTCCTATACTCCCACAAAACTGCATGAATCCTCTTGTCCCAATGATGTTTAGCCCCCTCCATTTCTGCATCTTTGGCCAACATCATGCACAAGGTCTGATTGGTTCTCTCTGCCAAGCCATTGGAATTTGGCTTATAGGATGTAGTTACTCTATGTGTGATAGAGAAATGTCGTAGCATGGCTGTAGTAATGCTTCATGTAAACTCTCCTCCTCTATCAGAAACCAACTCCAAAGGGCATCCAAACCTAGTGATAATGCGTTCATAAAGAAATCTACCCACTTCATCTTCATTCTTGTCCCTCAATGGTCTAGCCTCAACCCACTTGGTAAGGTAATCAGTAACTATCACAATGTACCGATTGTTCCTTGGGGTTCTATTGAGAGGTCCTACAAAATCAATTCCCCACTTCTCAAAGGGTCCTAGCAATGGAATTGATCTAAGTGGTGGAGTGGATGTAGACTTTCTAGCAAAAGCTTGACAAACATGACAAGTTTTGCAATAATCAAGACAATCCTTGAAAATCCCTCTCCAATGGTAACCTGCATCTAGAATCTTGAAAGCAGTCACCTTTCCTGCAAAGTGTCCTCCACATACTAAACCTTCATGAAACTCCTTTATGAGTAGGATAGACTCTTCCTTACCCACTGCTCTTCGAAGTAGACCATCTGCTCCTTGGTGAAAAAGAATATCATCCACCATTGTGTAAGGTCTAGATCTTGCTGCAAGGGCCTTCCTCTCCCTAGCATGCATCCCTTCTGGATAGTTACCTCTTGTCACAAAATCCACAATCTCCTTGTACTCCATTGGAACCTCTTGAGTGACTGAGATTGTCATGAGCTCCTCATCCGGGAAGGAATCATCTACTGGCTCATCTCCATCATGATCATAGGCTCTAGATAACAAATCAGCATTTGCATGTTTCTTTCCTGGCCTATCCTCAATTGTGTAGTCATACTCAGACAAGAGTATCATCCACCTTGCTAGTCTCCCTTCAACATTAGGCTTGTTGAAGATGTACTTCAAAGCCTTGTGATCCGTGACAATTGTGGCTTTCCCTCCAATCAAGTAGTGTCTAAACTTCTTGAGACCAAAGATCACTGCCAACCCTTCTCTCTCTGTGACAGAGTAGTTCTTCTCTGCTGAAACCATCTGCCTACTAGCATAAGCTATTGGATGATCATGCCCATCTTGGTCTAATTGACTAAGAGTGCATCCTATAGCTACATTAGAAGCATCAGTGTAGAGGATGAAAGGCTTACTCCAATCAGGTTTAGCAAGAATTGGAGCTACAACAAGGGATTGCTTGAGCTCCTCAAAAGCTTTGAGAGCCTCCTTGTCTTCCAAAATCACCATGTAATCTACACCCTTCTTCATGTAGATGGTCAATGCATAAGCCTTGTTGGAAAATGAGAAGATGAACCTCCTATAGTACCCAACCATTCCCAAGAATTGGCGTAACTTTGTCAAGCTTGAAGGGAATGGAAGGTCTGAGATTTTCCTCACCTTCTCAAGATCAACTGCTATTCCATCCTTGGAGATTATGTGCCCCAAAAGTAGACCTTCTTCACATCCAAAAATGCACTTCTCTGGGTTGAGTGATGCATTTGCCTCATCCAAGCGTTGCAAGACTTTGATTAGGTGCTCAAAGTGCTCCTCCTTGCTCCCATAGACACAAAAGTCATCAATGAAATCTCTCACAAATTTCCCAATGAAAGGTTCAAATACCTTGTTCATGAACCGTTGGAATGTGGCTGGAGCATTGCAAAGCCCAAAAGGCATGACCTTGAAAGCGTAAGTTCCCCAAGGTGTGGTGAATGTGGTGAGTTGTTGATGCTCTGGTGCAATCTTTATTTGGTTATATCCACTATAACCATCTCCAAAACTGTACCTCTCATGACCTGCAACCTCCTCCAAGATCTCATCAATGAATGGCAATGGGTAGTAGTCCTTCTTGGTAACAGCATTAAGCTTCTTGTAATCCACACATACCCGAAGCTTGCCATTCTTTTTCTTCACAATGACAATTGGAGACACCCATTCTGAATTCTCCACCTCAAAGATAAATCCAGCCTCCTTGAGCTTATCAATCTCCTCCTTCACAACCAAAGATATTGGTGGGCTAATGCGATGTTGCTTTTGGCGGATTGGTCTTGCATGTGACTCCACCTCTATCTTGTGCTCCTCCAAGGTGACTTCCTTCAAATCCTTGTAACTAAAAGCAAACACATGGATGAACTTGCGGAAAATCTCCTCAAATCTCACCTTCTCCTCCTTGGTAACATTTGGGCCATACTTGAGGGTAGATAACCTTCTCTCTACCTCCTCAAGTGTCAATGGTGATTTATCTGGGTCCTTCAAAACCTCTGGCTTAGGTGCAAAATCCATAGCACACAAAGGATACACATCTGAATCAGATTCAGATTCATCCTCCTCCGTGGAAGTCTCCTCTTCCATGCTTGTGTCCACACCTGAAGCTCCTCCTTCAGAATCAGATTCCCAATAATCAGAAGATGGGGTATCTGAATGTGAGGTGTTGGTGGTGTTAGTCACAGGAACAGTGACTCTATGGTTTGATGGCCCAATCCTTAAGTACCCTTTGTGCCATCGATCAGTTGTGCGTGCTGCTCTCAACCATGGCCTCCCAAGAAGTAAGTCATAGCTTGAATCCTTCAAGACTTGGAAAGTCATGAGATTTTGAACTCCCATAACTGAAACTACCACCTTATCCATCACCCCTACTGGTCGAACTTGTTGCTTGTTTGCCATGCTCACCACAAATGTTGAAGGTCTTGAGGGTATCATACCCAACTTCTTCATCAACCTTTCTGACATGGCATTCACTGCTGATCCTCCATCAACCAGTGCATCCTTGATGTTGTGACCATTCACTCTCACATCAATCTTGGAGGCATATTCACAAGCCTCCCATGGTGCTGGCTTGGCATCCACCACCCCCATTGATACTGGAACTTTTGCCTTCTTCTTCTTTTTGCTCCTTGTAGAACTCAAACCACCTCTAAGCTCCTTTCTCAAGGTAGGGTTCAAAGCAATTAATTGGCCCACTGTGATGTTAGCCTTGTGACTACCAACATCCTCCAACACATTGTAGTTCCATTGTTGCTTTGAGATCAAGAAGTCCTCCATCCCCAACTTCTTCCTTGGAGTCTTTGTTGTTGATGGTGTTGAGGTGCAAGTGCTCCTAGTAGACATAGGAGTATCCTTGCTTGAAGTAAATCCTTGAGAAGAGTGAACATCCTCTGCAAAACGAGCTCTCTTCTTCTCTTGTGCCAAAAGCTCCAAATTAAGACCCTTGGAGTTTGAGCACTCTCCCTTCTCATACTTGCTCTCAACCACATCTATGGATGCTATCCCCTTACCTTTGTTGGGATTAGGAGCCACTTGGGTTTCACTACCTCCCTCTTTCCCTCTATTGGCTCCCTCATAACCCCTTCCTCCATGGTAAGTGGAATTTGGGCAATTCCTTTGGATATGGCCTCTTCCTCCACAACCAAAACAATTTCTATCATTGAAATTGTTGGCTGGTTGGCCTCCTCTATATGGATAGTTTCCATAACTCCTAGGTCCTCTCCCTACATTCTGATCCACCTCTCTCTTCTCCCATAGTTGCACCACATTGATCTTGAGATCCGCAAGTTGTTCTGTGATGGTTTGGAGTGGATCTTTTGGTGGAGGTGCAAGAATTGGAGCAACTACTACTTGTGGTGCAACCCTTGTCACCAAAGTATCAGAAGTTCCACCATACTTGTAGCCTTGAGGAGGATGCACAACCTCCTTCACCACCAAATCACTCTCATCCCCTTCCAAACTCTCCTCCATACGAATTGCGATCTTGATAGCTTCAACCTTGGAAGAAGGTTTCTCATATCTCACCTTGCTTCTAATTTGTGGTCTCAATCCTCCCACAAAATTCTTGGTGAGCATGGCCCCTATGCCAATCATTGTAGTCTCCACATCATCCCCACCCTTCCTCAACACTATGCGAAATCTGGACTCCAACTTTTCCACTCTTTCCACATAGACCCTCACTTTCTCTCCATCTCCTTGCTTGAGAAATGTAACCTCACTCATCAATCTCTCATAACTCTCATCAGGAAGAAAGTTCTCAATGAGTGCTGAAGTCAAAGTCTCCCAAGACTCCTCTTCCCCCTCTCTCCTCTCTCTCTTTTGGTATTCTGACTCATACCATGTAAGTGCTGCATCCTCAAAGAAATCTGGTAATAATGAGGCCCACTCATTCTTCCTCCTCTCATTGTTTCCTATGCAAGCTCTCTTGAAGTCTCTCACAAAGGCCTCCACATCTTCTCCATCCTTGCCAAAGAAAACCGGAAGTTTCCCCATCTTAACCCCTCACTATCTTTCTTTTCTCTCAAATTTTTTTTTTTCTCTTTTCTTTTCTCTCACTCTATTACTAATAGAGTATATACATGACTAACACCATCTGAGAATAATCCACTCTAGGGAACACAAAAGGTTCAGGTTGCTCCAAGATTTCTATAGCAACATCAAATCCTAGAGTGCATATTAATCTAACTCTCATGGATAGTTTATCCATAAGTTGAAAGATTATCTCCATCACTAATCTTGAGAACTAGCTGATGAAGGTGGTAGTATTTCTGTAGCTGTACTAAGACTCTCTCCAAGATCCTTCACCAAAGTTTCCAAAAGTGCTTTTACTCCACTACACTCATGTCCTTTTGGAAGTCCTTCAACTCCACAAACCTCACACAACTCCTTGGTCTTAGATCTTCTCCCTCCCAATCTTGGTGAAGAAGGTCCAACATGCAAACCCAAGTCAAGTAAGCCTCTCCTTTCCCTCAATCTCTTGCTCTCAAAGGTTAATGGACATGAACTTGCCTTATGTCCCTTCTCTCCACATAGAAAGCACTTAGACTCACTCTTTCCTCCAAGTGGTGTAGGTTTTTGGATCCTCTCAACACTCTCTTCAAATTCTATTGTAAACTCTCTTTTCCTCAAATCCACCCCTACAATCACCTCAAACCCTTGGGGAACCTTGCATAATCTCAATTTCCACTCTTGATGACCCTCCATGTTCCCAAAGATGAATCTAAACACTCAAACATGCTTTTTGTTGATCTCAAACTTCTCATGCATGAGATCTCCACTCTGCAGAATTGACCCTTCCTCACACTGTCACTCAAATCTCTCAACCAGTATGTCACAGTCCTCTGAAATTTTCCACACTTGATCACAACTCTAGGGCGTCCCTCCATGCAAAATTTTAGATCTTTTCATCGAGCCATTTGGCCTAGACACCTTTCTATTCAGCACCCATATTTCAGATTTGGTCTGAAAACCACCCCCCTCACTTCAAAAACTCATCACGCACTGCGCAAAAATGATCTCTCTCTAATTCTTGTGGCACCAGGTAGGATACAATGCACTGAATTTTCTTGGAAATTTTCAGGACAATTCACTAAACATTGAAGAAATGGCAGACTCTGTACAATTTTCCAGAGAGCATACAGTTGCGGGAGCACTTTACCCTATCAACTTTCAAAAATTCTAGCCCAGTGCGCATAGAAGCTCTCTCAATAATTTCAAGTGTGCTAACTGAAAGATAACCCAAGCTATCATGTGTAGAAATCTCAAGTCCAGATCTCAAACTTGAGATTTTGCCCAAAATCACCTTAATCCCCAAAATCTGCAATCCACCTCACACAATCTCTCCAAATCCTCTCATGCGTACAAGATGTACAAAATCACCTCAAAGACATCATAATGAACTACAGGGTATACAAATGGATCTTGGTTCTCTAACATAAGTTCAGCCCTCTCCTCTCCTAATGTTCTCTCCAAGTGAGCTCTCATAGCCTCCTTCTGCCTAATGTAGAATTGGACGCGGAACATTATCTTGCCTTCTAGAGAGGTCCCGGCAACGGAACCAAAAATGTGAGCCGGCCTGTCTCTCACTCAGGATGAACCTCTGATGGCTATTATGGTAGCGCACCATGGACTAAGAAGGCAAGGAACCCCAACTCCATCATACTCTTCCAAGGCTAACACTCCAAGACTCAAGACATTGCTCACTAGAGAACTCAATGAGAGAGAGATAGTTGCAAATGAAAGGATGATGAGTACCTCCTCACTCCTTGTTTATATACTTGTGAAATAGTTACGTACCAAAGTTACTAATTACCGTAGTAACTCAAGTTACTAGACTAAAAGTCAAGTAAAGTCAAAAAGTAGAAAGGAATATCCATTCACATGGGCATATTCCCCTAAGCATGTGGTCTTATCTTGACCCAACCACTAAAGCAAGGATTCCTTCACATGGGCTATCCTTGGACTAAAGAAGAATCCAAAACAAAAAGGCTTGCGGGCCCAAGAGTTCTCAACTCTTTCCCCAAAGCCAAACACCTAGGAATAATACCAAGTCAACACACTAAAATCCAAAATAGTGGTGCTCATCTTTTCTACTTCCTCTAAAGTAAGGTCCCATCTATCTTAGCTATGACTAACTTTAGCTAACCATGACTAATATAGAACCATCCTTTATCTCTATATAAATAATATCTCTTAAGTACTTGTAATACCAAGCTAAATATCACAATACCACACACATGCACAAATGGGTGTTACAGGTCGACTCTGAATAAAGACAGAGTAGCATCTAGACATCATGCTACTTCCTTGCAAAAATCTCAATTTTATAATCTTGCGCTTATTGGTCATTCTTTTGTTGTCTCTTTGCTCCAATGACCAATTTGAAGAGGTGATTTCTTGTCACTATCAAGAACTTCTTGATCCCAAGGTTGTCACTTTCTTCCCCCATACTTTCTTGATTGGCCAACCCCAAAGAAGTTTGTTATAGGTTTTTTGGATCAAGATACCCTACCCAATACAAAGTCCCCTTCTTGGTCTTTCTCTCTTGTCCATCCCGGGTCCTTTGGTCTTGACCCAAGGTTGACTTTGGGTTTGGCCCAAACACACGCTTCTTCTGATTTCTTTCCCGTTTAGCCCTCCTTTGGCTTTACTAGTGTACTTCTTCTTCAAAACTTCCTAAAAACGATCCAAAACCAAAAAATGTGAGTACCACAATCAAGATAGAGGAGGAAAAAATCAAGGCCATTATTGATTGGCCTACTCCAAAGGATGCCATAGAGGTGCAAGCATAATGGATTGGCAAGTTTTTACCAATGGTTCATCCACTATCATGCGCACTTTGATTGATCAACCTCTTAGAGAAAAACTCAAGTTGTCAATGGACCACCAAGCATGAAAAAGTATTCCAAAAGCTAAAATATATGATGTCTTCAAGACCAATTCTTCAACCATATAATCCTCAACTACCTTGTGTGGTTGACTTTGATGCTTCTAACATTGCAATTGGAGTTGTGTTGCAGTAGGAATTCCCATATGGGTTACATCCCATTCCCTTTGTGTCTTGCCTATTAAACACCACAAAAAGAAATTACTTTGCACAAGATCAAAAACAACTAGGAATGGTATATGTTGCCAAGATATGGAGGCATTGTCTCTTGGAGAAACATGTGATCATGCAAACCAATCACCTTGTTGCAGATATTACATTTGGAACACATGAAGAGTGAACATCATTGATGAGAGGAGAAACTCTAATTGTTTGACATCAAACTTGAGTACAAACCAGGTTGGTTCCATGTCATCCTTGATGCCCTATCACAATGATCTGATTTGAAGTCTCTTCTTCTTATCACGACAACCATTACAATGGTATCAATGGACTCCAAGGTCCAAATCAAGCTTAGGTCAATTTTACAACAAGATCTCTTCTTTTAGATGGTACATGGTAGTCTTGCAACATGCAACAAGGAATACAACACCTTCTCCTTCAAGGAAAGCCTTCTATTCCATGAGGATCAGCTATATGTTCTAGCCAAGAGTGATCTCCAACTTGTGTGCCTCCAAGAAGCCCATGACTTACCAATTGCTGGTCATATGGGTATGGACAAGACCTTAGGTACCTTCCAATGCCAATGGTGGTGGCCCAACATGGCACAAGATGTTCAAGATTTTGTTCAATTGTGTGAGAGCTGCCAACAAAATAAGGCCAACAACCAAAAATTGAGTGGATTCCTTCAACCACTCCCCATTCCATTTGCTTAATGGGAGCACATGAGCTTGGATCTCATCACATCCCTGTCCAAGACAAAACAAGGCTACACAATGATTGTGGTGTTTGTAGATAAGCTTAGTAAGCACATCCATTTAGTGCCAACCTTTGATACCGTGGATGGCTCCAACATTGGTGCAAATCTACTTTGACATTGTCTTAAAGCATCATGGAGGCCTTGTGTATTCATCTCTAATTGTGATCCTTGATTCACTAGGAAATTTTGGCAAGCATTCTTCTAGATACTCGGCACTAAGCTTGCTTTCTCCACAACCTATTATCCTCAAATTGATGGACACACAGAATGTGCAAATTGCACCTTGGAGGATATGCTTCATGCCTTCATCAACAACCACCATACCAATTGGAATGAATGTCTTGCGGCTATGCAATTTGCATATAATAATTGCAAGCTGGTAAGCACCGGATTTTCTCCTTTCTTCCTCAATTTTGGCCAAGATCCACTTGTTCCTGATTTCCTTCTTGCTCCTCCTCCATCTCATGTCCCTCATACTCCCACTTTCTTGACCACCATATCCAAATCCCTCTAACAAGCCAAATCTCATCTCTTTGTTTCTCAAAATCTGTAGAAACAATATAGGGACCACCATCATCATGATCTCATCTTTCAATTTGATGATAAGGTCATACTCTCCTCTAGTAACCTACCCCTCCCACTTGATACACAAGTTTATAAACTCACTCCTAATTGAATAGGATACTTTGATGTCACCCAAATCATCTCTCCTATTGCTTATTGACATGCCTTACCTGGTCACGTGCGCATCCATCCTATCTTTCAGATTTCCAAGGTGAAACCCTTTATTCCTAACCCATCTTCTTTTTCCTCTTGTGTCCAACCTCCTCCTCCTCCCATCCTTATCAATGATCATGAGGAGTACAAAGTTGATCATATCCTTGTGCATCGTCACATTCAACAAGCCCACCGACAAAATACGGAGTACAAGATCCTTTGGAAAGGGTATCCCCTTCATGATGCCATATAGGAATCTCTTTCTCATCTCTAGAATGCACAAACAGCCATCCAAGAGTTTGAAGCTTCAATGGCAACATAGACTTCACCAACTAGCGGTGTTGTAGCAATATGGAGTTTAGCGACAAAGTTAGAAGGGCTAACAAAGTAGAAAATAAGACAAATTAGCCTAGAATATTCCCAAAGTATCTAGGAAGCTTCTTAGGAAGCTCCCTGGCTAGCTTAGCTTGCACTTCAAATTAGTAGCTTCTAGAAGGCTCTAACTAGCTTAGCTTGCATGTCAAGTAAGCAACTTCTAGAAAGAAGCTTCTTGAGAAACTTCCTAATTAACTTGGCTTGCACTCCAAGAATACGGCTCAAGGAAGCTTCTTGAGAAACTTCTCAAGAGCCTTGTATGATCTTTATAAATACAAAAGCCAAAGCTCATGCTAGACATTGAGAGTTTTCCCTCATTCAAGTGTCTCAATGTGAGCTTCCATTCTCCTATTTCTCTCCTTGCACATGGTCTTTTACATTGGTATCAGAGTAGGAATTGGATAGATGGAATTTATAGACCATCAAATCCACTTCCACCAAACCATTAGGATTTTCATGTCCAGATATTACCCAAGTATCATTTCACCCAATTCATCACCTCGTGTTTTGGGCAAGATTTTCTACATATGATCACCTTGTATGAGGAACCCTTGATACTTCCGGTTGTAACTTATGGAGACCGGTGGACGTGCTGTATCTATGTGTTGATCAATTAGATAAATTGAGAGTAGTGGGATAGAGTAGTAGCAATGGCGGCAATAGCGGATGTTATCCTTACAATGTAGCAACAAATCAAGCACCTTACTCAATTGTTGGATGAACAAGAGCAGCAATGACAAGAACATATAGAGAGTGCACTAGTTCGAGATGGAGAAGATTGCCTCCGATTTCTAAAACCCAAGGTGTTTGAAGGCAAGAATCTTCTGAATTTTGTGTTTGACTGTGAACGTTACTTTGAAGCCACCAACCTTCAAGATGAACGAAAACAAATTCTCTTGGCTTCCAGCTAATTGGATGGTGGGGCAAAACTTTGGTGGCAATTCTGAGTGGAGCAAGCTAAACAATAGATTGTTGCACCAATTTTGGGTAGAATTCAAGGATGCAATACTTGGTCAATTTCAAACTATAAATGCCACCCAAGCTGCACAAGATAAACTGGCAGAGTTGAAGCAGATTAGCTCTGTAAGGAGCTACATCACACAATTTCAAAACATCATCACGTGAATTTCAGAAATACAAGAAGGTGAAGTTCTAGATCAATTTGTGCGGGAATTGAAAACACAAACCAAATTGGAGGTGACCATGTGGGAACCACAAAACATAGAAGAAGCCATGCAATTGGATGAGCGCTTTGATTCCTTGGTTGCAATAACTTGGTCTTGACCTTGACCTACACAAAACCTACCAATACACTACGCACGGGTGGAGGAATCGGCACCAATGGAGATTGATACTATCGAATGGAGATCACTTGGTACAACGGATAGAGAAACATTGCAAAAAAATGGAGGTTGTTTTTATTGTTGCCCAATTGTACATCACATTGCTGAATGTCTACTCAAGAATGGGCGACCTTGACAAGTTGCCTAGATGGAGTTTGTGGAACAAAATGATCAAGGAAATGAGGAATCCCAATAGGAGATTTTGAGTTGCCAATTGGAAGCTTGATTAGTTCTTATAGGATTGAAAGCTTGACCTATGCAAGTTTGCTTCACTTGCAAGGTACAATATCTAATCAAGGTTGTAGGATTTTGGTTGATTTTGGAACTTCAAAGAATTGCATGTCTATGCAAGTAGAAAAGGAATTGGGTATGCCTATCAAGCCAGTGATTGGAAGTAGATTGATGATGTCGGATGGTAGAAAGGGTTTTGCATTCCATACCTCACATCTTGTTACTTTTAAGATTGGGAAGGAGTATTTGGAGTGTATGAGGTTTGTAGTGGCAGCTCTACACTATGATGTCATTCTAGGACTACCTTGGCTTGAATGTCATAAGGTTCAATTTGATTGGACATGACAAAAAATTCAAATACAACACCAAGGTAGGAATTTCCGATTTAGGTTATTTGGCACCTCTGAGTAAGACACCTAAGAATAGTCAATCCCAGGATGGGAAGTTGGTTGAGAAGGTAGCCATAGAGCATGCCTTGAAGGGAGAGGAGCTCTAAGATGGGAATTTTTCCAAGAAGGCAACCATGGAGTAAGCTTTGAAGAGAGGTGAGTCCCTAGATGAGAAGTTTGTTATTGAAGCAACCATAGAGTAAGCTTTGGAGGAAGATGAGTCTTTTTTTGTGGTGTGGATCAAGCCAATTGCAGAAGGACAATCTAAGGAGAGCTAAGAGCCTCATCAAGCAAGGGTTGATCAGATAGTTCAGGAGTTTGCGGATGTGTTTTTGGATGATCTGCCAAGAGGATTACCCTCCACGTGGTATGCCCTTTAAGATTGAGTTATTGCCAAGGAGTACTCCAGTGAGTAGACCAATCTATAAGCTCTCACCAAAGGAGTTGGAGGAGTTGCAAACAACACTTATGGAGTTGTTGGAGAAGGACTTCATACCACATAGTACCTCTCCTTGGGGAGCACCAATACTATTTGTTCCAAAGAAGGATGGAAGACTTTGTTTTTGTATTGATTTTTGTGGGTTCAATAAGCAAACAATGAAGAATGCATATCCCTTGCCTCAAATTGATGACTTGCTTGATCAATTGAGTTGAGCACAATACTTTCCAAACTGAATCTTTGCAGTGGCTATTGGCAAATCCCCATTGATAGGGAGGATGTGCAAAAGACTGCCTTTTGCACAAGGCATGGGCAGTTTGAATGGAGAGTTCTACCTTTTGGGCTCACTAATGCTCTAGTGGTCTTTATGGATTAGATACATCGGGTGTTGGATGGACTATTGGATCAGTATGTGATGGTGTTCTTGGATGATGTCTTAATCTATAGCAAGATTGAGGCAAAACACATGAATCATGTGCAATAAGTCCTAAGATGACTACGACAATGGAAATTTTATTGCAAGAAGTCAAAGTGTACCTTTTGGCAAAAGGAAGCTACCTTCTTGGATCACAAGATCTCATCAAAGGTGATCAAGATGGAAGAGGAGAAAATCAATGCCATTATGGATTGGCCTACTCCAAAGGACGCTACAAAAGTACGACCATTTAATGGATTGGTAAGTTTTTATCGATGATTCATTCATTATTATGCTCATAGGGCTGCACCATTGACTGACCTCTTGGGGAAGAACTTGAGCTTCCAATGGACCACCAAGCACAAAAAAGCATTCCAAAAGTTGAAACATATGGTGTCTTCAAGACCCATCCTTCAACCATATGATCCTCAACTACCCTATGTGATTGATTTTGATGCTTCTAACTTTGCAATTGGAGTTGTGTTGCAAAAGGAATTCCCAAATGGACTACATCTCATTGCCTTTGTGTCTCATTGACAAAATATGGCTGAAATAAATTACTATGCTAGAGATCAAGAACAACTTGCAATAGTAGATGCCACCAAAGTATGGAGGCATTATCTCTTGGGGAAACAAGTGATCAGGCAAACTAATCAAAAACCATTATTGCAGACCTTACACTTGGAATACGTGAAGAGTCGACATCATCAATGGGAGGAACAACTCCAATTTTTTGACATCAAACTTGAGTACAAACCAGGTCAATTCTATGTTGTCCTTGATGCTCTATCACAATGACCTGATTTGAAGTCTCTTCCTCTCATCACGGCAGTAATTATGATGGTGTCAATCGACTCCAAGGTCCAAAACAAGTTTTGGTAAGCTCTACAACAAGATCCCTTCTTCCAAATAGTACATGGTTGTATTACAACACGTGACAAGGAGTACAACACCTTCTCCTTCAAGAAAGTCCTTCTATTCTACAAGGACTGGATCTATGTTCCAGCCAAAGGTGATCTCTGACTTGTACGCCTTCAAGAAGCCCATGATTTACCAATAATTGGGTACATGGGTGTGGACAAGACCTTGGGTACCCTCCAATGCCAATGGTGGTGGCCTAACATGACACAAGATGTTTGAGAGTTTGTCCAATTGTGTGAGAGCTACCAACGTAACAAGGCCAACAACCAGAAGCCAAGTGGACTCCTTCAACCACTCTCCATCCATCTACCCAATGGGAACACGTGAGCTTGGATCTCATTACATACTTGCTCCAATCAAAGCAAGGACATATAGCAATTATGGTGTTTGTGGATAAGCTCAATAAGCAAATCCACTTAGCACCAACCAATGATATTGTGGATGCTCCAACCTTAGTGAAAATCTACTTCAATAATGTCTTCAAACATCATGCGATGCCACATGTACTCATCTTTGATCGTGATCCTTGATTCACCAAGAAGTTTTGGCAAGCACTCTTCCAAATACTAGAGACCAAGCTTACTTTGTCCATGGCATATCATCCTCAAACTGATGGACAACCCAAACGTGCAAATCATATGTTGGAGGATATACTACGTGCTTTTGTCAATGTCTACCATACCAATTGGGATAAATGTCTTGCAGTTGTAGAATTTGCCTACAATAGTTCCAAATAGGCAAGCACCGGATTTTCTCTCTTCTTTCTCAATTTTTGCCAAGATCCACTTGTTCTTGATTCGCTTCTTACTCCTCCTCCATCTTAGGTCCCCCATACTTCAACCTTCTTGACCACCATATCCCAATCTCTCCAACAAGCCAAATCTCACCTCCTTGTTGCTCAGAATGGTCAAAAACAATATGCAGACCACCATCATTGTGGTCTCACCTTTGAAGTCAGTGATAAAGTCATGTTTTCCTCTAGTAACCTACCTCTCCCACTTGATACCCAAGTTTGTAAATTTGCCCTTAATTGGATAGGACCCTTTGAGGTCATCCAAATCATCTCTCTTGTTGCTTATTGACTTGCCTTACCTTGTCATATGCACATCCACCTTGTCTTTCACATTTCCAAGTTGAAACCCTTTGTTTCTAATCCTTATTTTTTTCCTCTTGTGTCCAACCTCCTCCTCCTCCCATCCCTATCAATGATCATGAGGAGTACAAAGTTGATTGTATCTTTGCACGTTGCCACATTCAACAAGGACACCAATAACATACGGAGTACAAGGTCCTTTGTAAAAGGTATTCCCTTCATGATGCCACATGGGAACCTCTTTTTCACCTCTAGAATGCACGGATGGCCATCCAAGAGTTTGAAGCTTCAATGGCAACGAGGACGTCACCAACTAGTGGTGGGAGAATATGTAACAATATGGAGTTTAGCGACGAAGTTAGTAGGGCTAACGAAGTAGGAAATAAGACAAATTAGCCTAGAATATTCCAAAAGTATCTAGGAAGCTTCTTGGGAAGCTTCCCGGCTAGCTTAGCTTGCACCTCAAGTAAGTAGCTTCTAGAAGGAAGCGTCTAGAAGGTTCCAACTAGCTTAGCTTGCATGCCAAGTAAGCAACTTCTAGAAGGAAGCTTCTTGAGAAGCTTCCCAATTAACTTGGCTTGCACTCCAAGAAAGCAGTTCAAGGAAGCTTATTGAGAAACTTCTCAAGAGCCTTGTATGATCCTTATAAACACAAGAGTTGAAGCTCATGCTAGGCATTCAGAGATTTCACTCATTTAAGTGTCCCAATGTGAGCTTCCACTCTCCTTCCATTTCTCTCCTCGCTCACTGTCCTTTATAGGTGTAACAATATGGAGTTTAGCCATGAATTTAGTTAGGGCTAACAAAGTAGCAAATAGGACAAATTAGTCTAGAATATTCTAGAAGTATTTAGGAGGCTCCTTAGTAAGCTTCTCGGCTAGCTTAGCTTGTATGACAACCCATACAAATATCACTTTTGCGATAATCAAGTAAGTAAAGTTCTTTCCCCGCCGAAGTATTTGTCAGAAATGTCCAAATACAAAGCAAACAGTAACAATCTCAGTTCTTCATCTTTAACCTCTCAAGTAGCAACTACACTTAAAAGAGAGTAACAAGCACTGACTTGGAGTCTCGTCACAAATTGACACTCACTAATCACAACTTCATCAAATACTATCCAAACAATTCTTGATTGTGATAATTCAGATTCTTCCAAAGATGGCACTTCAATGCAAAACACTTCCGCCTCAAAATTGTGTTCCACCCCTCCACTGAAGGCACAACTTCCTTGATCAAAATTGCTTCACATCAACTCTTTGCTACACTGCAAAATACTACCAACACTACAATTCTTCTAAGACCTATCAAGGCATTGCTCATTGCACTTCACTTAGGATCAAACACACAGAATGAAGATCAAGGCTGTGGAATTCAACATCCAACATCCAACATCCAACAATCACACTGACTTGCCCTTCAGAATTCTCCAAACACTCACAACTACAAACACTGAGTTGATACTTAGAATTAAGCTCAAGCAATGAGCACTGCTTCACAACACATTGCTTTACCTATCTTCAAAAATTATGAATACTGAACAACATTACATTGCAAATGCTCCCTTTAAATAGTAGAGCAATTGATAGTTACTAACAACTATACTATTCTTCAACAACTCTACAAACCTGCAGATCCAAAATGACAATGCATCTCTTCATATCTGCCTCTTCAAATCTCAATCTGTTTCTACTTTGATCCAATGTCTACTTCTTCTTTGGCTTCCAAACCCAAAGATCCTCCAAGTATTTCTCCTTTTTTGAGTCTATCTGATTCTACTAATTCCTTTGCTATCTCTACCACTTCTTCACTACAAATTACAATTGAGGTCATGGGTAACCTTTCTAATTCTTTATCTCTCGACCCACTCTTCTCTAAAGTGTTAAGTGTCAAATCCAAAGACACCTCCACTCCTATCTCTTTTAATTTGGGTCTAACTACTATCAATTCCTTTGCTAATTCTACTACATACTCATCAAGAATTGTAATTGAAGACATGGGTACACTATCTATGCCTTCAATTTGTAACCCACTTTCCCCTAATCGCTCATGTAATTGACCCAAAGACTCTTACTATTTGATCTTGCACTTTGGGTTCATTCACTACTACTATTTCTCTTCTAATTCTATCCTATCTTCAATCAGAATTTAATTGAAGTCATGGGTATACTAAATATCTTCTTTCCCTACTCTAACTTCCACTAATGTCTCTCGCAAGACTCCCAAAATCACTTTCACTACACTTTGAGGTTTGACTACCTCAGATCTAGTCACCTTTGTCCAAAGGCAAAGAAGCTTCTAACGTGAAGTTGTAGAGACCCGAAGAACATAGACCATAAGTATTGTGAACCCAAAGACACTCAACTACTCCATACATTTACTCCCAAAATTTCAAATGCGTGTAACTTATGCTAAAGACCTTCAAACTTTGCGATTTTGGTAGCAGCGGAAAGTCCTAAACGAGACGCTTCCAAATAGATATAACACATATGATTTGGACTTTTTGTCATTGAGATATGGCTCCCGCAGTAATCTTGACTTGCAACTTCCATTCCTCCTTTGGGTTTGCACTCCTTCAGCATCTGATCCAAGTTTTTCTTCCTCTGACACAAAGTTGACTTCCTTGGGCTTGATCAAAAAATAAGTTTTCCCTCATTTCTTCTCCATTTGATTTCAATTTGGTTTCAACAAGGCACTTTGTCTTCAAAACTTGTCCAAAATGAAAAAATGTGGGTACCATAGCTTGCATCCCAAGTAGGTAGCTTCTAGAAGGAAGCTCTTAGAAGCTTCCAACTAGCTTAGCTTGCATGCCAAGTAAGTGGCTTCTAGAAAGAAGCTTCTTGAGAAGCTTCCTAATTGACTTGGCTTACACTCCAAGAAAGTGGCTTAAGGAAGCTTCTTAGGAGCCTTGTATGCTCTTTATAAATACCAAAGCCAAAGCTCATACTAAATATTCATAGTTTCCCTCATTCAAGTGTCCCAATGTGATCTTCCATTCTCCTATTTCTCTCTTCAATCTTGGGTCTTTTACAAATTGGAAGTATTGTAATTATGAGTGTTATTTGTGACAAGCTTGCAAATCACTACTTGTTACACTCTTCTAGCTGTGGTTTCTACTTGAGATATTAAAGAAGAACTCAGGAAGAACTGAATTGTTATTCTTTACTTTGTATTTGACTATTTCTAACTTGTGTCTCTAGGAGAACTATGAGCCGGCTTGTCTCTCACTCAAGATGAACCTTGGATAGCTATTATGGTAGCGCACCATGGACTAAGAAGGCAAAGAATCCAAACTCCATCATACTCCTCCAAGGCTATCGTGCATATATACATCGCTATCAACATCATACACTATAGAAGCACAACTCATACATAAGTCATACATAGACTCTAAAGTGCCATAATGATCAGATCGTTTACCACTCTCAACTCAACTCAACTTAGATTAGTACTTGATCTATCACTCTATAAACTGCCAACAATTGGGCACTGATTACAGTCAAGCCACCTCCACTCAAGCATAGAGAATCCAGGTGATGATTGCCGGTCTTTGTCCACCATAGCCAAGAACTCGAAGGCTCAACATCAGAGAAGTGAGCTCTCTAGAGCTGCACTTTGAAAGTATACCCCTTGGACTCAAGCTAGGTCTGAACCCTAACGGTCCCGCTGATGGCACACTCAACGGTGCAAACAGTGCAAAGTGACGGTGGGCCCCATCGTGAAGTCAGTACCCCAAACACAAAATCTGACCGTCAGAAAGTAGTCTATGAGAAACTGCTGAAATAACTCTAACTACTATCATTGGAACTCTAGTGTCCGAGCAATCTAGATGCAACACTACAAATGATGTGATAGCTGTTGTGCGTATATACATTGCTATACAACATACATTGCTGTCAACATCATACCCTATAGAAGCACAACTCACACATAAGTCATACATAGACTCTAAAGTGCCACAATTGCCACCCTAGCTGGCGGTTAGGTCCCTCTAACTCCAGATAGCCATCTACTCTAAGTATTTGGTATACCTTATAATGGGCAAAGATTAGGAGGTCGGGTGCTATGGAGCCCCATTGTTAGTCACCTGTCTGCAATCTATACAATATAAAGAATGAACTAGCTATAGATCAAATACATCTAGGACATAACCACTGTCTCTGAGGAACCACTATGAGGGGAGGAGTCATACATGCCATATGCCATCCTCTTGAACAGCTATTACACACTAACATAGTAGCAGCTCCACCAAAAGAGCCACATAACATACACCTCAAGCCTGCACGTACAAGTGCCAAGCTTGGGTCCATAGTACCATCAATGTCTGGGAGGTGGCATGGCGCACAATTGTGCGCATGATCCTTCCAAACAACACCATCACGTCCTTCTAACACAAGGACTCTAGATGGAAAAACCTCACGCACTCTCAAGATGGTGCAGCCTGTCAAGACATCAAGTGTCATTGGTGTTGTATGCTGTAGATATACATAGTCGCCTAGATGAAATCCACCAATCAAGGGTCTATAACCTCCTCCTTGAATGGTAGCATAACATAAAGTATCTCTATGTTGAGCAATTGCCAAGTTCTCAAAGGCCATCGGCATCACTCTCTAAAAGATTTTTGCCTGTTGAGAACATGCGCTCATCCATACATCGGGGTCATCCAAGTCCAAAACTATAGTAGCATCTTGATAGATGGCTGCAAGTAAATCTGGATCTCGTCCATAGAGTAGAAAGTACAGAGAGAAGGATGCTAAGAAGGCTTGCCAGTTGAACCGATAGCCCATGGACAACCAAGGTAATTAGAGATCTCAATCTCCCAAGTGGCTTCTCTGCAAACCATACTTTTGCAATCCTCTCTTCACTATCTGACCCACTCTCTCTGCTAAGCCATCTGCCTCAAGGGTGATCTCGGGATGTAGTACAATGATCAATCAAAGCCTTGTCACACAAGACCTGAAACTCTCCCAAGAACTCTGTACCTTGATCAGTCAAAACCTCAACTGGTGCACCAAAATGACTAAGAACTCGATCCAGGAACAAGTAAGCTGTCCCTTCACTAGACTTGTCAAGAAGTGCCACCAACTCAATCAACTTGGAGAAGTGCTCCACCATCACCAAAACATACCAATGATGTCTCATAGTCAGCGGTAAAGGTCCGGCAAAGTCCAAACTCCAATAGTAACCCAATCCCATGATAGGTAATGGTGTAACTGTGGCATAGGAGCATTGAATGATGCTCTAACTCGGTCACAAACCACACATCTGGCAGCAAACTACTGTACCTTGGTCTGCATACCGTGCCACCAATAATGACTCTGGAGTAAGCTATATGTCCGCTTTACTCCAAATGTACTAGCTCCTCATGAGGATGACGGACCAACTGTGGTCTCTATGCTGGAAGTGGTACTACTCGCACTCTACCATCCTCCCATACACGCAAAAGGTGTCTGCACTCTAATCTTAACCGTCTGGCTTGTTGAAGAACACAATGTCTCTCCTTGGCCCCAATTGTGCCTCTTGCAACACCAATGCAAAGATATTCCATCACTAGGACATCATCATGAATGTCTTGCTGAATTGTACCAATATCTTTACTCTCTGGATCTGTGATCTCAATAACTCCTCTTGTATGCACTAAGAGAGATACCACCAAAGCCTTTACAAATATACACAAAAAGGCCAATGCATGCTAACCTGGCACCATCTCCTTATCTGTCTCACCATGCTAACATGCTCCGGTCTGATCTAGCTTGTTGGGACATGGGTTTCTACTCAACCCATCTACATCACGGTTCACCACTCCAGGTTTGTGAACAACCGTGAAATCATACTCTTATAAAATTAGAGCCCATCGTGGAAGCTTCCTTGAAAGCTTGTCGGACTCTATCAACCACTTCAGTGGCTGATGATCAATGATGAGAATGAAGGGGTTACCAAATAGGCAACACAAAAAATGTGCTACTGCCCAAACTGCTGCCAAGCACTCTCTCTCATATGAACTATACTTTGCCTCCGCTGAATTGTTGGAGCGACTAGCATAGGCCACCACAAACTCCTTCTCCTCATCATCATCTTGGGTGAGCACCGCTCCAAGCCCCAACATACTCCAATCAGTATGAACCTGAAATGGTCATCCCTTGATCGGTCTCCTCAAAATAGGAGCAGATGTTAACATCTCCTTGAGCTCTACAAAAGCTCTCTCTTGCTCATCTCCCCAACACCACTCTTGTGTAAGCTTGGTCAGCTTTATCAAGGCCTTGGCAATGGCACTAAATCCTCTAACATAGCGGCAATAGAAGTTTGCCAACCCAAGGAATGCTCGCACTCTGCTCACATCCGTAGGCCAAGGAATACGTGCAATAGCGTCCACCTTGGTCTACTGAACACCAAGTCCTCCGTGGTAGATAGTGTGACCCAAATACTCATCCTGCTCGTGGAAGAACCTACACTTCCTAGGATGTAATTTGAGTCCATGAGATCTCAACCTCTCAAACACCTCCAATAACTATCTCTCATGCTCCTCCACAATAGTGCTATAGACCAAAATGTCATCAATATAACACCAAGCAAAATCCAATCCTGCTAGGATCCTATCCATGACCCTCTGGAACTTAGCGAGAGCATTCTTTAACCCAAATGGTAAGAATCTCCACTGATATAACACATCCTTGCCATGAGGATCAATAGCCCAAAATGTTGTCTTAGACTTATCCTCCTCCCTGATCGGCAACTGATGATATCCTGCTCAAAGATCCAAAGTACTGAAGATCTTGCATGTCCAATTGCATCAAAAATCTCCTCCAGTGTAGGCATGTCATATTGATCAAGCCTGGTCTGTCAATTGATAGGATGGTAATTTCCACACATCCGCCTATCTGTATAGTTGCCATGCATATCCTTCTTTGCTGGCATCACTGTCACTGATGCATACTCTCCATGTGAAATCTCCACCAAACCAGCCTCAAGAAGTTCACTACTCCGGCTCTAAATCAATGTTCTCTCCATATCACTATATTGATAAGGACATCGGAAAATTGGTGTGTCGCTAGTCAGCTCAATCCATATACTAGGTCCCTTCATAGCACCCAAATCCTTCATATTGAAGGCAAAACAACTCGTGTCGCTCCTCAAGAACCTCCAAACTCTCCGTCTTTCCTCTCCAGTAAGCTTGGGTCCAAGATTTGGCTCCCAAGTATCCTCTATAACTATAGTAGGAGTGGAAGACGTATTGACTAGCTGTTGCACTGGGCTCTTGGGAGCAATAGTGTCATGCTCCCAACCACTAGAGGTCCCAACCTCTGTGTGAAAAACTCCCTCCACTATGGCTGCAAGCTCCACACGTCCTCTAGCTGCATTCCATGTGGACCAAGGGTGTATCCAAGTAGCCCACACTCACCTAGATGGACTCTAAGTAGACCACTCTCCCTAGTAGCTACTAGATGTGTCCCAAGAATACCATGTCTACTTGGTCCATCGCCCCCAGCATGCACCTAAATCATCTCAATAGGCACAAGGCTCACAAGTGTCAGAGTGGTGATGCCTAGCAAGCGCATCCTACGATGCTCTGCCAAGCCAAGGCTCACAATCCAGGTCAAACAATTCAGGTCCATAGCCTGATCTAACACCTAATGCTTGGATGCCTCTTACACTACTGGAACAGCGGTAATACCGGTGCAAAAACCCATTGCTCGCTCTCTCTTATCAGCGTTGGGCTCCGCCAACTACTGTAACTATGAGTCTCAAACAAGTCCAGGTCCTCCTTCTCAAAAAGCATGAGAGCCTGGGAAACTCATGAGTGTGGGAAATGCAATTCTAGGCTGTCCAACTAGGTTCACCATTGCCATAGGTGACCTATCAGCCACTACCACTATCTGAGACTGACGCCCAACATCCAAGATATCATCAACAAGGATGTGGTCAAGTCGTTGAATCCCATCATAAGTGCGTTGTAGAACCTCTCTAGGTAAGAGGTTTGTCCACCAAAGACAAAGATAATGAGCCCGTGATCCCACTCTGGCTGCATCTAACAATACAATAGGTCCCATCCAAGAATGGACCTAATGTGTACTCGCCATCACTCTGGTGCGAGAATCACCCATCAAAGGAACGTTCTCCAAAATGTAAGTTGGAGAAATGGACTGATAAACTTGGAGATGTTGTAGTATCCGTAACATCTCCCAAAACACACCAGAACAAGGATCCTGAAGACCCAAACTGCAGCCTGCACGTGTATGTCCCTAACATGGCCATCCAAAAATCACCAAGTGAATAGGCCCGTGTCTCTCTAGGTCATGCGCCCCCAGTAAGGAAATGTCTACTGGTAGGGCCTTCTGGTAACCTCTGACAGCTGACATTGGTAATAACTCTGGATATCGATAGGCCACATGATGTAGAGAGACTTGCTTAGCAATCTCATCTCTCTCTACATACAAGTACCTCTGTACTTGTATACCCGCCTATAACACCGCAGCTAGTCCAATGCTAATTCCACCGAACAACTCCAATAGACATATTCCCTCTACTGGATACTATCAAGCAATGAGTGTGGTACCTAGAGGTGTCAAAGAAATTGCCTCTGGAGGCTCATCCTCACACTCATCTCTTGATGGTACGAAGGCTCCACTACAAGCTTACTGCACCAACTGATCTGCATGCTACTGCAATGCCTCCTCTGAACTCCACAATGGAATATCCAAGGTGGATGGAACAATCCCACTCGTACTCCAAAGCCGAGTGATCTCCTCTGGTACTAGAGTATCCTCTGCATGGGCGTTCTCCTCCAACAAGTCACCAGGCCAAGTAACTGCACCACTGAAAGCTAAAACTGATGTTGCCATGGTCCTAGATTGTAGTGAGCCAAGATTGCCACTACTGAAGCGTATTGGTAGGTGACATACCCCTCACCAAACTGCCAACGAGGTCTATAAGAGGCTGTCTCCTCCCAATAGTCAATGCTGAAACCCATGGAGTATAACACTGCTCCCCCAACTAGCACATCATATGACTCAACTATTATTGTAATAGCATGAGCTCTCACCACCGAGCTATCAGTCGGATGACCAGGCTGAACCTGGACAACAAGCTCCCCACGTGTGATGTATTGTGTTGAACCACCACCTAGAGATGTCTGGATCTGAAATGGACACCTCTCCACATCGGTCTTCCATAACTCCGGACCGACAATTGCAGCCTTCTCCAACATAAGAAGCTGCGCACTAGAGTCTAACAAGACTCTCTGTGGTGTATAGACCTTCCTTAAAGGTTCCACCAAACGGAAAATCCCCCTTTGGTTATCTAATAGGACAACACCAGGTGTAATTGCGCTCTCTCAAAGGCCGGTCTAGCTGGCAACTCTTCCAGTCTAGCCACTACCGCCTGCCACAAACCACTGGTTGCTGAACAAATCCCATGCTCCTCAACCAAGTCAGCTCTACTATCAACCACCTCTACCCTAGTAGTAGGAACCGCATCATCCTACTCTCACAAAGTGTGGCAGCCAACTGGAACACTGGGCTGGGTCAACTCCCAATGTAAACATATCACTGGCCGAAAACAAAGGACGCCGCATAATCAGCTGAGTTGCCCCCAACATCATGCTAGACTCAATTTGTGTAGTAGTAGGTGGCTGACTAGCAAGTAGTTCATCATGTACTCCATCACCACCTACCACACTTACACTGGGATGTCTACAAACCATGGATGTCGTGTGCAATGCCTCAGATAGCATGAAAGATTAGGGAAGTCTGACCTGTCTCCCAACCTCTCCTCTCTATGGGTCCAACTCCATTGATGCTCCTCTAGGCTCTAGAGCACATACTGCATTCCTAGTCACTATTGCAGATGCGTCCACCTGTGCTGCTCCACACATGAAATCCAAAGCATCTCTGTCACCAACATATGAGGTAAAAGCCTCAACACCCGAATCTGATCTCCTTTGAGCAATAGCCATACTAGCCAATCTCTGCTCCAACTGCTCAATCCGAGTAGCCATAGTTGTGTCAGAAGTAAGGGCAGGTACTGCACCCCTACTAGGTGTAGATCCTCTACCACCACCTCTACCACCTCATCCTTCATGAATTGGAGCTCCTCTACTACTTGCCATAGCAGCCCTACCACTTTGGGTGTAGGTCAAAACATCGGTCACTAGTGTGACCAAATCTATAGCAATGCTCACAGTGCCTCTATGCTGGTTGTGATGCACCCGAGGTATCAAGTCCACTGCCTTGAGTACACTTTCTCTGATGGTGAGGTCTACCAAGCAACACCACCACTCACTTGCTTCTGCTGACCCAAAAATGAAGGTAAGGGTCTAACTCCACTAAGCCCTCCACTTGCTCCATAGGATCTGGGTTGTCCACCTTGTCCTCAAAAACCAATTGGGTGTGGTGCAGTTTGCTGCACTCTAGAAGAAGTCACAACCATGGATGAGGTATCCCTACCAAATCCAAATGTAACCACTCTCTCCTCCACCATGTTGAGATCAATACGCTCAGCTAAACCAATGACTACTGCCAAAGAGGGCGAAGGAGCCGACAACAACGTAACATCACAAACTCTATGTCGTAACTCCCTGTCCAGTATCACATACTAAAACTGGACTGCCTGGGCCTCAATAACTCCTTGAGCCAGCCGCCTCATGCAAGTGTATGCCTCATGTAGGCTCTCTCTAGTCTTCCGGTGGAACTCCTACAAGCTCCTTAGCTTGTTAGTCCGCACTCCTTGGTAGTTCTGCCTCAAACATAGGAAGAAATCCACCATGGGGTTAAACCCTGGTACCACACCACCTCATGCAGCGGTACCTCCACTCGTAGTAGCACTATCTCCTGCTAGTGCACCTCCACTAGCTCCACCAACACTACTCGAGCTAGAACTCGTAGGTACAACCGATCTACTCTTGGCCACCAAGCTTGAAGTGATGGAGACATAGTTTGGAGACCAATACTGTCTCCATAACTCAATCTCTTCCAAATGAGCTCTCCTAAACTCATGGTAGTCATCCATTAGCAGACCCTCCAAGTGCTGAAACAACTCCTTCCATGCCATGAAAGGTGAAACAACTCCTTCCATGCCACAACTCCTTCCATGCCACAAACGCTCAAAAGTCAAGGCACCTCACACAAACGTGGTGCACAAATAGGAAGCAAAGAATGGAGGGGGTCCAATCACAAGAAATCTAAAGAAAAACCCTCCATCTCATGACACAACATGGGATTGACTCTGCCACCATTTGGCATTTGACATAAGAGAAGTTTGTATCTAAGTCCTAAACTACTAGGATCACCAAGAATGGGATCAAACTGCCTCTCCTAGCCAAAGCTACATGTGTATAGATAACAATGGCACAGTCACTAGGACAACAAGTGAAGGTGGACCAGTTGGCTAGGGCACCAGTCTAGGAACAAGAGATCTAGGGGTCAAACCCCATTGCGCACAATCTAGCAGCAAAGGCAAATTTTGCCAACCAATGACCAAGATCTACTCTAAACTAGCTAGCCTCACGTCAGCAAGCTGGCCCTTCTAGGCCTTCGTAGCCTCTCATAGCCTATGCCTCAAAATTCAGCCAAATGAGGCCTTTCTTCTTGCCACTTCGAACCTCCTCCAAAATTAGCAAAACTTCTCCAAATCTGCAAAGTCCTCCAAACTAGCAAAACTCTTCCAAATTTGGCTAAAATCTGACGTAAAATGCAGCCAAAATCTGATGTACAATCTGACGTAAACCCTAAAGTTGGCTGTCCGCCAAATCCCTTGCTAACTTTCCACTCGAGCCAAATTGACAACACAGGTTTTTCCAAATCACAAATTCATGAGAATAGCTTCCCAATTCCATCTTCAATTTGACTTTTTGAGCCCAACTCATAGCAAATTGGTCCTACCTTCACCTCTTGAGCTCAAAATCATAACCACTGCTTGAAATTTGCTCCTTCTTTGCTCGAAATTTGGCCAGCGCTTCTGTACACCGTCTGCCTTACTGCCAAATCTGCATCAATTGAATGAACTTGTGCACACTAGGGAAATACTGAACTTGAATCAAGCTACCAACGATCCACCGAGCTTGGAGATACCACCAACACTCAAAGTTATTGCACTCGATTTCCCCCTAACTTCACTTCTCTGATGTAATCAGATCGTTTACAACTCTCAACTCAACTGAACTCAGATCAGTACTTGATCTATCACTCTATAAACTGCCAACAACTGGGCATTGATTACAATCAAGCCACACACACTCAAGCATAGAGAATCTAGGTGACGTTGGCCGGCCTTTGTCCACCATAGCCAAGAACTCGAAGGCTCAACATCAAAGAAGTGAGCTCTCTGAAGCTGCACTTCAAAAGTATACCCCATGGACTTGAGCTAGGTCTGAACCCTAACGGTCCCGCTGATGGCACACTTGATGGTAAAAACGGTGCAAATGGGCCCCACCGTGACGTCAGTACCCCAAACACAAAATCTGACCGTCGGAAAGTAGTCTCTGAGAAACTGCTAAAATGACTCTAACTACTATCACTAGAACTCTAGTGTCCGAGCAATCTAGATGCGACACTACAAATGACGTGACAAGGCTAATACTCCAAGACTCAAGACATTGCTCACTAGAGAACTCAATGAGAGAGAAATAGTTGCAAATGAAAGGATGATGAGTACCTCCTCACCCCTTGTTTATATACTTGTGAAAAAGTTATGCACTAAAGTTTCTAATTACTGGAGTAACTCAAGTTATTATGCTTAAAGTCAAATAAAGTTAAAAGTATAAAGGAATATCCATCCACATGGGCATATTCCACTAAGCATGTGATCTTATCTTGACCCAACCACTAAGTCAAGGATTCCTTCACATGGGCTATCCTTGGCTTTTTGCTAAGCTTTACCAACTTGAGTAGTAGCTAGGGAAATTTGAGCAACCTTAGCCAACTCCACCTCCAAATCTGGACAACCTCTACCAATCTGATACACCTCCTCTATAGTTGGTTGATCGCCAAATCTTCCACTAACTCTCAACTCAAATAAGATCTGTACTTGATCCTTCACTCAACAATCTACCAACAATCAAGCCACATCCACTCTAGTTAAGAGGCTCTAGGTGATGCTTGTTGACCTTTGTCCACCATAGCCAAGAACTCGAAGGCTCAACATCAGAGAAGTGAGCTCTCTAGAGTTGCACTTTGAAAATATATACCTCTGCTTGACCTAAGTCCCCAACCCTAATGGCGCTATTCATGGCACATCCAATGATGTGTATGGTGCAAGTGATAATAGGTCCCATCATGTTATCAATAGCTCTAACATGGAATCTAACTGCCAACAAGTAGTCCATGAGTAACTACCAAAATAACTATGACTGCCAACACAACCACTCCAACATTTGAGAAACTAGCTTTTGCACTACAAATGTCATGATAGGTACCTTACTTAGGCTAACATAAAAATAATACAAGAACAAGATAAGTGAAGGGTCAAATGAACTAAACTTGGCTTACATATATCCTACTTAGGCTAACATACCAAAAATACAAGCACAAGGTAAGCAAAGGGTCAAATGAACTAAACTTGGTCAACATATTTGGTCAATATCTTTAGGCAAGTAATGGTCAAATTAAAAAGACTTATCAACATCTTTTACTTCTCTGTTATTGCATGGTTTCTACCAAGTATGACATACATTGTGATCCAATGTCAAAATATATTTTAGATTAATTGCCATAATGAAGATCACAAGTGAGTGGGTATTCATCAGTGTCACCTTTGCAAATAGGTCTACAAATTATTTATAATTTGCCACATCTAGAATGAAAACTTCTTCTTCTTCTCAAATTGAAATTTCTAAGTTGATTGTCAAAGTTTTGGGCTTCATAAAACAATGTTACTTTGTTGCAACATAAATCTAGCTCTTATGAGATGTATTGAGGTTTGATCGCTATAACTTCTCTAGATCTTTTGATGGCTTCAGAGCTTATGCATTCTTAATAACATGGATAAGAGAAACAACCCTTTTGCTTAAAATACTACTTGATAGAGTAGTACTCCTTTGGGTATTCATCATTCTCAAACGATAAATCCAAATATTCACGATTCTGTCCATCTTTTTTTTTTACTTCTTTATCTCTCACCCATTTCCAAACATTTCAAATAGCTCTAGTTTTTGTTTCCTTCAGGTTCTTCTCATTAGAACAATATTTGATGCTTTCAGGAATCTTTGATCTTTGACGTTTTAAACTTCTATTCCCTGTTATTGACAAGCTTTCCTTTGCAGAATTTTATCTTGAGGTCATATGAAGTTCATGCATACTTTGAAATGCAAAGAAATACGAAAATTGTGGTATTTATCTAAGTGGACCTCATCATAATGCTCTTAATGATTAGATTAATTTCATAGATGTTATTTATTCACCAAAAGATCCAAGTGGTTGCCATCAATCTTGCAACATTTACCAGCCAATTGATCTTTTTTTCCAATTCCTCAATAACACCAAATAGTTGCAATGAATTTTATACTTATGTATATATCCCCATAATTTCTATGTGGATAATGCACTACAGTGACTTAGTTCTAATATGATCCATCATGTTACTGTAGTATAGATTTTTTATCCTTTTCATTTAGTTATACTATCGCTTAAAATAAGAAAGGAAACTTAAGTAACATTAAAGGAAGTTTGGTTGGTTTAGGTAGGATGGAGATCTTGGAATTAATTGCTACTAAAGTAGAAAGAATTCATGAATTTTGCAAGAAAATGAGTAATAATAAGAAAATTTACACTTCATCACCTTGTTTGTTTGTTTGTTTGATAAATTCTCCAAAAGTGCTTAAACTGGATCAAATAAACTAAATCTAGAGAACCTTTATTACTTCTAAATTAATTTTACTTGGAATATTGAGTTGAAGAATTGCATATTCTAAAATAAGATAATTTCTTACAGATCAATGTTAACAGAAATAATCCATCACAAATCCATTATAATTTAACTGTCTATACCTAAAAGATAAAATTAGAGAAGTATAAATTTCAAGCATTAAATGCATTTATCATTAAAGATGGTATGTAATTTTACCGAATGTTTTCTTTCCGGAATTGAAATTCTAATTTGGTACCTAATTTACTATCATTCTGGAAGAATTTCTCTTCTTTCTTCTTATTTAGTATTACAGATCACTAAAAGATAGAGAACAGAATAATTCAAGAGTTAATTAATATTTGATATCATAGTTTCTCTTGAAACTGAACCAAACAATCACCAAAGTGCAATTAGACCTTTGTAATTAGATTGCAGCTCATCAATAGACGTTATTATTTTTTGTTATAAAATATTTAGAACATGCTGAGAAAGACTGAGATGTGATACAACGGAAAATAATAATATATTGATTCTTAGTAAGCATATAATCGAAGAAAGGGGACCGCGTAGGAAAAACGAAGGAGGGGAAGACCCCATCAAGCCGTACAAGGGAAAGACAAAAAAAAGAAGAAAAAAGGTAACATGGGGCTAAGCCCCATCGAAAGTAACCGGACCTCTCGATTCCGAACGAACACACGGTGCAAGATGTTGACCACATCGATCGTCGTCCGTTCCGTGTTAATACCACGTAACGTGGTTGATGTGGTTGCACAGTAGAGTGAAGTTAAGTACTGTAGTGCAAGAGCGAGCATCCAGAAACCATGGCTGCTTGCAGAGATCGAGATACGCTATTCGTCGTGTAGCACGGCAGCAAAGCTTCAACGCAGTCTCTTATCTGTCGATCCATCGTCACCGAGCTCATCGCCATTCCTTCTCGTTGGGAAACTTGGGTTGCTGGTTGGGAATTAGCAATACCCGTCCTTTCCTGTCTTGTTCACCTCATAGACATTGTGATCCGCTTTCTGCTGTCACCGGTCTAAGTCACTAATCACTAGTAGGAGTAGTACTGGTCTTTGTGGTGGACCGAATCACGTAATCGTCCGTGAGAAGAGTTCGATTGTGAGTGTTGTTTCTCGGCGAGGTGGATTGGATCGAGGGAGAACGGCGGGTCGACAGCTCTAATGGGAAGCGGAGGAGGAATTGTCGCAGCGGCACCTGTAATGGCAGTGGCGGGGAGCTTGCAGAGCGTCAAGGCATGGGCTCGAAGTGGGAGCGGGTTTGTCTGTGGAGTGCACCAAGGGCTGTTCCTGAGGCGAGAGGTGATGTCGGCGACCAATTTGGGACTTTCTTCGGTGTGTTCCCGCAAGAGTGGTTTGCAAATGCCTGGTGGCGCGGGAGGAACCAGGCCGAGAGGGAAATTTTCGGTCTCCGCTCGTATGGTGGAAGAGGTCACGGGGAAAGTTGAGTCTACGACTGGGGAAGATGGGGAGGCCTTCAATTTTAGTAAGTACATGAAGGGCAAAGCTGTCGCGGTGAACGAAGCTTTGGACCTCGCTGTGCCTCTGCAGTACCCGGAGAAAGTTACAGATGCTATGCGGTATTCGTTGCTAGCCGGAGGGAAACGAGTGCGCCCAGCGCTGTGTATTGCAGCTTGTGAGCTGGTTGGAGGCAAGGAAGAGGCCGTGATGCCAACTGCTTGTGCGATGGAAATGATTCACACCATGTCTCTTATACATGATGACTTACCATGTATGGATAACGACGATCTGCGAAGAGGAGTGCCTACGAATCACAAGAAATATGGTGAGGACACTGCCGTGCTAGCTGGTGACGCTCTTCTCTCCTTCTCTTTCGAGCACATTGCGAGAGATACGCATGGCGTGCCGGCTGAGAGAATCGTGCGAGTGATTGCTCACCTCGCCAAGGCTGCTGGTGCCGATGGATTAGTTGGCGGACAGATTGTGGACATCGCGAGTGAGGGGAATGCAACTATAGGTCTGGAAACTCTAGAGTACATTCATCTGCATAAAACTGCAGGCCTTCTCGAGAGCTCTGTAGTCTGTGGAGCAATTATTGGCGGTGCTTCTGGTGAGGAGATTGACAGGCTGGCGAACTATGCTCGGTATGTCGGTCTTCTATTTCAAGTGATTGATGACATATTGGACGTGACTAAATCGTCTGAAGAGCTTGGCAAGACTGCAGGAAAGGATTTGCTGGTTGACAAGGCCACATACCCCAAACTTTTAGGTATAGAAAAGTCGAGAGAATTTGCTGCAGAGCTAACGAATAAAGCCAAGGAGCAACTTTCAATCTTTGACCAGCGAAAGAGTGCACCACTACTAGGCTTAGCCGACTACATAATGAGCAGGCAAAATTAGGGGAAGGAATCTACTGCTGTTATCGAGAACTTAGACAAGTTAGCATAGTCGAGAAAAGAAACTAGGAGACCGACAATAAGGCCACTTGGTTCTCTGATTCAGCGGGACTGAAAAAAAGTCTTACAAATTTGAAGCACGTTAAATGTTATTTGAGCATAGGTCAAGTCTCATGCATTTACCGAGCTCCTTTCTGAAAAGGGCCTCCTCTGCGTTTGACGTCCCTTAATACCTTGTGACGGAATTTTCAAGCTGCTAACGCGGCTGCTGCCAATGTTGTAGCAAACTGTACATTTGTTATCTGTAATGAAGGGAAGGCCTCAATAAAAAGCTTTATCCCACAGGTGCTTGCTTGTTTAATACGTTGGTATGAGTTGCGATTGCCACTAGAATATTGAACTCTCGAGCTTGATATTGATGTGGCTAAAGCATCAACCTGAAGAGAATGGCAATCAAGCTACTTTGGGAGTTATCACTCCTGTTATCCTTCAATCTCCAGATTCCAATTTTTGGCACCAAAGATTGAAACTTGATTATTAGGTACATGGGCAATCGCCCTATTGCTTTGGCAGTCGTGTGAGCGGGCATTTGCCCTAATGTGCTGTAAATTTTCTATCCTGTCTCTCTCACATGCATCTGGCGACGTGACGATGCGAATTGCTACACGTCCAGAAGGTTGTTTCACCTTACTGCACCTGTGCACAACGTCGTAGGCTGTATCTCGATCGCCGCAATTACATCACGGACAGTTTATCTCTACATTTGGAGCCAATTAATCCTTCGATATACGGCAAGTCTTAACATGAGCTTCCCATGAAACGCGGCGCTTCTTAGTAACGTGATCGGAAATCGTTCTTTATCTTATACGTGGACTTCTTCAGTGGAGTCAATGGAGACTTCGGCCGTCCTAATCAAATTCCTCCTCGTTGCCGAGTCCTGCGGTCCAAAGACCTGGATGAAGAGGGAGTTATGCGCTTTATGTTCTATTTCTTATCACCCGTCCATTCTCTTGGGGCATGCTTCTTTCTCCCTCCAGTCTTGAAACTACGTTCTCCACAGTCTCGGAATATATAGCTGCCTTCAAAGCACTTTGACACATAAACACGGCCATACTTAAAGTTAAGATTTAGGACTATAACGATCCAATCTGCACTCGTGACGTACAATAAAAATTAGTTTGCCTGTTGTTGTCCTAATTGCCGCGATGAAACGAAGATAGTCGAACTACTTTCGCCCTTGTCACTGGTATGGATGTTCGAACTGAAGTCGGTGAAGCACTACTCTCTACATGCGTGCATGAAATAAGTGAGAATCCAAGAAGCGGTGCAGATTCATATGAACTCGTAATTGCTTGACAACGCGAACGTTTAAAAACCTACCTGACGACATCAGGTCTGTGAGCTTTTATACAATGAATCTACTTTATGGACGAGTACGAAGACTTTTGTTCATGGGAACTCCGGGGTCGACTCTGAACTACGATGATTTTTCCTTCGTAGGTTGATGATTGCCAGCCTGAGGTTATGGGAGTTCGGTGGGTAGTGCGCCTAGTTGGCATTCTCTCCACTACAAAGCGAGTCAAGTGCCTGGCTGAGTCGTTTCAGCAGAGTTTGAGCAAGAATCAGCAGCTGCTTGGGATGTTCTCGCAAGTGTATGACATAATTCTATTTCCTGGATGGTGAGTAAGCCGACCTCATAGAACACAAGAAGGATGGGAAGACCACATCAAGCCTGACAAGGGAGAGACAAAAGAAGTATCGAAATGACAAATCTAAGGTGGGAAGGGATACCTTAAGGGGACCATGCTTTGCACTTTGACACCCTAACTCTCAGGCCTACAAGATATAGCTTGATAGGCAAGTGATCAAAGGCTTACCTAATCCGATATACGGGATCCACAATGTGTGTATCATCTACTGAGGGAAATGCACAACTTTGCATGGCCAAAGTAGTAGATAAGAGAGCTTGAAAGTGAACCGTGGCAAACAAAGGTGTCATACCATTTGTAGTGTTGGTAGTCAAGAGTATTTTGATAGTTACTCATAGGCTACTTGTTGACAGTCAGATTTCATGTAGTGTATTAACTACATGGTGGGACTCATCGTCACTTACACTGTTCACACAATTTGGTGTGCTATGAGTGGGAACATTAGGGTTTGAGACCTACCTTGAGTCCAAGGGGTATACTTTCAAAGTGCAGCTCTAGAGAGCTCACTTCTTTGATGTTGAGCCTTCGAGTTCCTAGCTATGGTGGACAAAGGCCAATGAGCATCACCTAGATTCTCTTAGCTAGAGTGGGTGTGGTTTGACTGTAATCAATACCCCACTGTTTGCAGATTATTGAGTGACAAATCATGTACTGATTTGAGTGTGATTTGAGTTGTGTAAACAAACTGATTACATCAAAGAAGTGAGGTCAAGGAGAAATTGGGTGCAAGAATTGAGAGTATTGGTGGTATCTCCAAGACTTGCTGATCGTTGGTAGCTATATTGGAGTTTTGATTTTCTTTAGTGTGCAAAAGCTCGTTTGATTGATGCAGATTTGGCAATGAGGCAGACGGTGTGCAGAAGCATTGGCCAAATTTTGAGCAAAGAGACTCAATTTTCAAGCGGTAGTTGTGATTTTGAGCTCAGGAGTGAAAGTAAGATGAATTTAGAAAGTGAAAGTGAAGGTGGAGTTGGGAACCTTCCCTGTGAATTTGTGATTTGGAGAAACTAGTCATTTCAATTTGGCTCAAGTGGAGAGTTAGCGGAGGATTTTGGTAGTCAGCCAACTTTAGGTAGCAAGAAGAAAGGCCACATTTGGCTGAATTTTGATGTTTAGAGGCATATGGCTATGGGCAATGAGAAGCTACAAAGGCCTAGAAGGGTCAATAAGCCAGCTTGTTGGCATGAGGCTACTTAGTTTAGAGTAGATTTTGGACATTGTTTGGCAAAATTTGCCCACCTTGCTAGATTATGCGCAATAGGGTTTGACCCCTAGATCTTTGGCTCCTAGACTGGTGCCCTAGCCAATTGGTCCACCCTCACTTAGGTGTTTGGCTTTGAGGAAAGAGTTGAGAACTCTTAGGCCCGCAAGCCTTTTTTTAGATTCTTCTATAGTCCAAGGATAGCTCATGTGAAGGAATCTTTAACTTAGTGGTTGGGTCAAGATAAGATCACATGCCCATGTGGATGGATATTCCTTTATAATTTTTGACTTTACTTGACTTTAAGCATAGTAACATGAATTACTATGGTAAATAGTAACTTTAGTGTGTAACTATTTCACAAGTATATAAACTAGGGATGAGGAGGTACTCATCATACTTTCATTTGCAACTATCTCTCTCTCATTGAGTTCTTTAGTGAGCAATGTCTTGAGTCTTGGAGTGTTAGCCTTGAAGGGGTATGATGGAGTTGGGATTGCTTGCCTTCTTAGTCCATGGTGCGCTACCATAATAGCCATTAGAGGTTCATCATGAGTGAGAGACATGCCGGCTCACAGTCTAGTGTTGATTTATGACATGGAGTGTTTTCATTTAGATTTCTTGTGATTGGAACTCTTCCATTCTCTACTTCCTATTTGTGCACCATGTTTGTGTGAGTTGCACTAACTTTAGAGTGTTGGTGCTCTAGTGCGCTCTTGATAGTGAGGCTGGAGTGATGGCCAATCAGTCTACTTATGTTTGTCTACCTATGTTTCTCTCCAATGAAGCAAGAAGTGATGACTTGTAGATTGTGAGAGTGTGTGTTGTGATGGCAAGTTATAGGTTGCTCTTTCTCCTAGTGTAGTTGTTATAGTTAGAGCTACATTAGTTGGTGACATTCAGTTGGTGGTGTTGGCACTTGGTGTGGTACTTGGTGTGGTACTTGCGGTGGTTCCGATTGCGGGTTGTAGTACTTGGTTACTTTATCACAATGGAGTTCTTTGGGGATTTTGGAGGATAGCATTGCAATACGTAATGGGTTTACCCAAAGTGATGCTTGTTATCAGCCTGTATCTTAGGTCCCAATGAGGGAGGAGATTGACTCTAAGTCGGAGTTTGACATAAGAACTAATTTAGTTGAGGATGCACTTGGTGTGTCTGAACCATTGTTATGGGACATGGATGAGATTCATGGGGCCTCGAAAGGCCTTAGGTATTACTCTGGTACAAAGGATACCATTGACTTGGATGACTTTATCCAAGAGTTTGATAGTTGGTGTGATCTATAGTAGATGCAAAACCCAACTTTGTTCACACCCTTCATGGCGTGGAAAGAGTTATTTCTGCACTTGGAGGGTCCACTAATGGACGTCTACCATGAGTTTAGGAGAGCTCACTTGGAGGAGATTGAGCTATGGAGACAGTATTGGTCTTCGAACTATGTCTCTATTACTTCAGGCTCAGTTTCTAGGGGTAGATCAATAGTACTCATGAGTTATAGCTCTAGTAGTGTTGGTAGATCTCTTGGAGATGGTGCTACTACAAGTGGAGGTACTACTACAAGAGGTGGTTAGGTACTAGGGTTTAACTCCATGGTGGAGTTCTACTAGTGTTTGAGGCAAAACTATCAGGGAGTGCGGACTGTCAAGTTGAGGAGATTGCAAGAGTTATAGCGGAAGGCTGGAGAGAGCCTATGCAAGGCATACACTCACATGAGATGGATGATCAGTTTTACTCAAGGAGTTACCAAGGCCCAAGCAGTCTAGTTTTGGTATGGGATATTGGATAGGGAGTTGCAACATAGAGTGCATGATGCTATGTTGTTATAGGCCACTTCACCTACTTTGGCGGTGGTCTTTGGTTTGGCTAAGCATATTGAGCTCAACATGGTGGAAGAGAGAGTGGTGACATCTGGATTTGGTAGGGAGACCTCATCCAAAGTTGTTACTTCTTCCAAAGTGCACCACGCTATGTTGGTTTTCAAAGACAGGGTGGATAGCCTAGATCCTATGGAGTGATTGGAGGGCATACTGTAGCTAGACCCTCACCTTCATTTTTGGGTCAATAGTAGCTAGTGAGTGGTGGTGTTGCTTGTTGGACTTGTGGTGGACCTCACCACAAGAGAGAGTGCACTCAAGGCAGCGGACCTGATACCTCTAGTGCATCACAGCCAACATAGAGATGATGTGAGCATTGCCATAAATTTCATCATACTAGTGACCGATGCTTTGACTTACACCCAAAGTTACGGAGTGGTAGGGATGCTATGGCAGGTGGTAGAGGAGCTCCAAGTCATGGAGGATGAGGTGGTGGTAGAGGATCCACACCTAATAGGGGTGCAATACCTGCCCTTACTTCTAATACAGACATGGCTACTCAAATTGAGTAGTTGGAGCAAAGATTGGCTAGCATGGTCATAGCTCAAAGGAGATCAAATTTGAGTGCTTAAGCTTCCACCTCTTATATGGGCAATAGAGATGTCTTAGAGTTTGTGTGTGGAGCAACACAAGTGGATGCATCTGCTGTAGTGACTAGAAGTGCAATATGTGCTCCAGAGCCTAAAGGAGCATCAATGGAGTTGGATCCACAGAGAGGAGAGGCTGGTAGACAGGCCAGATTTCTCCAATCTTCTAAACTCTTTGAGGCACTATAAATGACATCCATGGCTCCTAGACGTCCTAGTGTAGGTGTGGTAGGTGGTGATGGGTGCATGATAGACTTACTACTAGTCAGCCACTTGCTACTACACAGACTAAATCTAGCATGATGTTGGGGGTGGCTCAGCTGATTATGCACTTTCCATTATGCTCAACCAATGACATGTTTACATTGGGAGTTGACCTAGCCTTAGTGTTCTGGTTGGTTGCCATGCTTTGTGAGAGTAGAAATGATGTGGTTCCTACTACTAGATCAGAGGTGGTTGATAGTGGATTTGACTTGGGCAAGGAGCATGAGATTCACTCAATGACCAATGGTTTATGGTAGGCAACAATGGCTAGATTGGAGGAGTTACCAACTAGACCGATCTTTGAGCGAGCACGGTTTACACTTGGGGTTGTCCTATTGGGTAACCATATGGGAATTTTTGTTTGGTGGGACCTTCAAGGAAGGTCTATACACCACAAAGGGTCTTACTAGACTTTGGTGCTTAGCCTCTTATGTTAGGGAAGGTTGCAGTTGTTGATTTGGAGTTATGGAAGACCGATGTAGAGAGATATCCATTTTAGATCTAGACATCTCTAGATGGTGGTTCTATATGGTCCATCACATGTGGAGAGCTTGTTGTCTAGATTCAGCCTAACTAATAGCTCTATAGTCAGAGCTAACTAATGGTCACCTAACTAATAGCTCTATAGTCAGAGCTCAGGCCATTGCAATTGTGGTTGAGTTGCATGATGTGTTAGTTGGAGATGCAATGTTATACTCCATGGGTTTCAATATTGACTATTGGGAGAAATAGCCTCCTATAGACCAGGTTGCAATCAAGTGAGTGACGGGTAGGTCACCTACTTGTATGCTTCAGTATTGGTAGTCTTGGCTCACTACAATCCGGGACCATGGCAACATCAGTTTCAGCTTTCAGTGGTTCTATTACTTGGCTTGGTGATTTATTGGAAGGGAATGCCCATGTAGAGGATACTCCAATACCATAGGAGATCACTCGGATTTGGAGTACAAGTGGGATTGTTTCATCTACCTTGGATGTTTGATTGTGGAGTTCAGAGGAGACATTGCAACAACATATAGATTAGTTGGTGCAACATACTTGGAGTGGAGCCTTTGTACCACTAGGTGACTAATGTGAGGATGAGCATCCAAAATCAATTACCTTGACACCTTTGGATACCACACTCATTGCTTGGCAATATCCAATAGAGGGAGTACATCTATTAGAGTTGTTTGGTGGGATTAGCATTGGACTAGCTACGGTACAACAGGCGGGTATACGAGTATAGAGGTACTTGTATATGGAGAGAGATGAGACTGCTAAGCGAGTCTCTCTACATCATGTGGCACACTTGGCCTATTAGTATCTTGAGTTATTACCAATGCTAATAGTTAGGGATTACCAGAAGACCATATTTCCTTGTTGGGGGCATAGGATTTGGAGAGACATGGTCCTATTCATTTGTTGATTTTTGGATGGCCATATTAGGAACATAGACATGTTAGCCAAGGTTTGGGTCTTTAAGATCCTTGTTTTGGTGTGTTTTGAGAGATGTTATGGATACTATGTCATCTCTAGGTTCATCAATCCGTTTCTCTAGCTTACATTTTGGAGAATGTTCCTTTGGTGGGTGATTCTTGCACTCGGGTGGTGGTGAGTATGCATCGAGTCCTATAACACCCATTTGTGCATGTGTGTGGTATTGTGATATTTAGCTTGGTATTACAAGTACTCAAGATAATTATTTATAAAGATAAAGGATGGTTCTACATTAGTCATGATTAGCTAAAGTTAGTCATAGCTAAGATAGAGGGGCCCTTACTTTAGAAGAAGTGGAAAAGATGAGCACCACTATTTTGGATTCTAGTGTGTTGAGTTAGTATTATTCTTAGTTGTATGGCTTTGAGGAAAGAGTTGAGAACTCTTGGGCCCGCAAGCCTTTTTCTTTTGGATTCTTCTATAGTCCAAGGATAGCCCATGTGAAGGAATCCTTGACTTAGTGGTTGGGTCAAGATAAAATCATATGCCCATGTGGATGGATATTCCTTTATACTTTTTGACTTTACTTGACTTTAAGCATAGTAACTTGAATTACTATGGTAAATAGTAACTTTAGTGTGTAACTATTTCACAAGTATATAAACTTGGGGTGAGGAGGTACTCATAATCCTTTCATTTGCAACTATCTCTCTCTATCATTGAGTTCTATAGTGAGCAATGTCTTGAGTCTTGGAATGTTAGCCTTGGAGGAGTATGATGGAGTTGGGATTGCTTGCCTTCTTAGTCAATGGTGCGCTACCATAATAGCCATCAAAGGTTCATCATGAGTGAGAGACAGGCCGGCTCACAATCCATTCTTGGATGGGACCTACCATGTTGTTAGATGCAGCCTGTAACACCTATTTGTGCACGTGTGTGGTATTGTGATATTTAGCTTGGTATTATAAGTACTATAAGTACTATAAGTACTATATTTAGCTTATATAGTATATTTAGCTTGGTATTATAAGTACTCTATAAAGAGATATTATTTATATAGAGATAAAGGATGGTTCTATATTAGTAATGGTTAGCTATAGTTAGTCATAGCTAAGATAGAGGGGACCTTACTTTAGAGGAAGTAGAAAAGATGAGCACCACTATTTTGGATCTTAGTGTGTTGATTTGGTATTATTCCTAGGTGTTTGGCTTTGAAGAAAGAGTTGAGAACTCTTGGGCCCGCAAGCCTTTTTGTTTTGGATTCTTCTTTAGTCCAAGGATAGCCTATGTGAAGGAATCCTTGACTTAATGGTTGGGTCAAGATAAGACCACATGCTTAGGGGAATATTCCCATGTGAATGGATATTTATTTCTACTTTTTGACTTTACTTGACTTTTAGTCTAGTAACTTGAGTTACTACGGTAATAAGTAAATTTGGTACGTAACTATTTCACAAGTATATAAACAAGGGGTGAGGAGATACTCATCATCCTTTCATTTGCAACTATCTCTCTCTCATTGAATTCTCTAGTGAGCAATGTCTTGAGTCTTGGAGTGTTAGCCTTGGAAGAGTATGATGGAGTTGGGGTTCCTTGCCTTCTTTGTCCATGGTGCACTACCATAATAGCCATTAGAAGTTCATCCTGAGTGAGAGACAGGCTGGCTCACATTTTTGGTTCCGTTGCCGAGACCTCTCTAGAAGGTAAGATAATATTCCGCGTTCAATTCTACATTAGGCAGAAGGAGACTATGAGAGCTCACTTGGAGAGAATATTAGGAGAGGAGAGGGCTGAACTTATGTTAGAGAACCAAGATCCATTTGTATACCTTTTAGTTCATTATGATATCTTTGAAGTGATTTTGTACATCTTGTACACATGAGAGGATTTGGAGAGATTGTGTGAGGTGGATTGCAGATTTTGGGGATTAAGGTGATTTTGGGTAAAATCTCAAGTTTGAGATCTAAACTTGAAATTTCTACATATGATAGCTTGGGTTATTTTTCAGTTAGCACACTTGGAATTATTGTGAGATCTATTATGCGCATTGGGCTAGAATTTTTGAAAGTTGATAGGGTAAACTATTCCTGCAATTGCATGCTCTCTGGAAAATTGTACATAGTCTGCCATTTCTTTAATTTTCAGTGGATTTTTGTGAAACTATCCAAAACAATTCAGTATGTTATATTCTACCTGCTGACACAAAAATTAGAGAGAGATCATTCTTGTGCAAGGAGTTGTGAGTTTTTAAAGTGAGGGGGGTGGTTTTGAGACCAAATCTGAAATATGTGTGTTGAATAGAAAGGTGTCTAGGCCAAATGGCTCAATGAAAAGATCTGAAATTTTACAAGGAGGGACAACCTAAAGTGTGATCACATGTGCAAAATTTTGGGGGACTTCACATACAAGTTGAGAGGTCTGAGTGAAATTGTGAGGAAGGGTCAATTCTGCAGAGTGGAGATCTCATGCATGAGGAGTTTGAGAGTAACAAAAAGCATGTTTGAGTGTTTAGATTCATCTTGGGAACATGGAGTGTCACCAAGAATGGAAATTGAGCCTTTGCAAGGTTCCCTAAGGGTTTGAGGTGATTGTAGGGGTGGATTTAGGAAAAGAGAGTTTACAATAGAATTTGAAGAGAGTGTTGAGAGGATCCAAAAACCTACACCACTTGGAGGAAAGAGTGAGTCTAAGTGCTTTCTATGTAGAGAGAAGGGATATAAGGCAAGTTCATGTCCATTGACCTTTGAGAGCAAGAGATTGAGGGAAAGGAGAGGCTTACTTGACTTGGGTTTGCATGTTGGACCTTCTTCACCAAGATTGGGAGGGAGAAGATCTAAGACCAAGGAGTTGTGTGAGGTTTGTGGAGTTGAAGGACTTCCAAAAGGACATGAGTGTAGTGGAGTAAAATCACTTTTAGAAACTTTGGTGAAGGACCTTGGAGAGAGTCTTAGTATAGCTACATAAATACTACCACCTTCATCAGCTAGTTCTCAAGATCAGTGATGGAGATAATTTTTCAACTTATGGATAAACTATCCATGAGGGTTCAATAAATATGCACTCTAGGATTTGATGTTGCTATAGAAATCTTGGAGCAACCTGAGCCTTTTGTGTTCCCTAGGGTGAATTACTCTCAAATTGTGTTAGTCATGTACATAATCTATTAGTTATAGAGTGAGAGAAAAAAAAAGAAAAAAAATTGAGAGAAAGAAAGATAGTGAGAGGTTAAGATAGGGAAACTTCTGGTTTTCTTCGGCAAGGATGGAGAAAATGTGGAGGCCTTTGTGAGAGACTTCAAGAGAGCTTGCATAGGAAACAATGAGAGGAGGAAGAATGAGTGGGTCTCATTATTACCAGATTTCTTTGAGGATGCAGCACTTACATGGTATGAGTCAAAATACCAAAAGAGAGAGAGGAGTCTTGGGAGACTTTGACTTCAACACTCATTGAGAAATTTCTTCCTGATGAGAGTTATGAGAGATTGATGAGTGAGGTTACATTTCTCAAGCAAGGAGATAGAGAGAAAGTGAGAGTCTATGTGGAAGGAGTAGAAAAGTTAGAGTCCAGATTTTGCATAGTGTTGAGGAAGAGTGGAGATGATGTGGAGACTACTATGATTGGCATAGGGGCCAATCATAGTAGTGGGAATTTTGTGGGAGGATTGAGACCACAAATTAGAAGCAAGTTGAGATATGAGAAACCTTCTTCCAAGGTTGAAGCTATCAAGATCGCAATTCGTATGGAGGAGAGTTTAGAAGGGGATGAGAGTGCTTTGGTGGTGAAGGAGGTTGTGCATTCTCCTCAAGGCTACAAGTATGGTGGAACTTCTAATACTTTGGTGGCAAGGGTTGCACCACAAGTAGCAGTTGCTCTAGTTCTTGCACCTCCACCAAAAGATCCACTTCAAACCATCACAAAACAACTTGCGGATCTCAAGATCAATGTGGTGCAATTATGGGAGAAGAGAGAGGTAATTCAGAATTTAGGGAGAGGGCCTAGGAGTTATGGAAACTATCCATATGGAGGAGGCCAACCAGCCAACAATTTCAATGATAGAAATTGTTTTGGTTGTGGAGGAAGAAGCCATATCCAAAGGAATCATCCAAATTCCACTTACCATAGAGGAAGGGGTTATGAGGGAGCCAATAGAGGGAAAGAGGGAGGTAGTGAAACCCAAGTGGCTCCTAATCCAAACAAAGGTAAGGGGATAGCATCCATAGATGTGGTTGAGAGCAAGTATGAGAAGAGGGAGTGCTCAAACTCCAAGGGTCTTAATTTGGAGCTTTTGACACAACAGAAGAAGAGAGCTCGTTTTGCAGAGGATGTTCACTCTTCTCAAGGATTTACTCTAAGCAAAGATACTTCTATATCTATAAGGAGCACTCTCACCTCAATACCATCAACAACAAAGACTCCAAGGAAGAAGTTGGGAATGGAGGACTTCTTGATCTCAAAGCAACAATGAAACTACAATGTGTTGGAGGATGTTGGTAGTCACAAGGCTAACATCACAGTGGGCCAATTGATTGCTTTGAACCCTACCTTGAGAAAGGAGCTTAGAGGTGGTTTGAGTTCTACAAGGAGCAAGAGGAAGAAGAAGGCAAAAGCTCAAGTATCAATGGGGGTGGTGGATGCCAAGCCAACACCATGGGAGGCTTGTGAATATGCCTCCAAGATTGATGTGAGAGTGAATGGTCACAACATCAAAGATGCATTGGTTGATGGAGGATCAGCAGTAAATGCCATGTCAGAAAGTTGATGAAGAAGTTGGGTATGATACCCTCAAGACCTTCAACATTTGTGGTGAGCATGGCAAACAAGCAACAAGTTTGACCAGTAGGAGTGATGGATAAAGTGGTAGTTTCAGTTATGGGAGTTCAAAATCTCATGACTTTCCAAGTCTTGAAGGATTCAAGCTATGAATTACTTATTGGGAGGCCATGGTACACACAACTGATTGATGGCACAAAGGGTACTTGAGGATTAGGCCATTAAACCATAGAGTCACAGTTCCTGTGACTAACACCACCAACACTTCACATTCAGATACAACATCTTCTGATTATTGGAAATCAAATTCTGAAGGAGCTTCAGGTGTGGACACAAGCATGGAAGAGGAGACTTCCACGGAGGAGGATGAATCTGAATTTGATTTAGATGTGTATCCTTAGTGTGCTATGGATTTTGCACCTAAGCTAGAGGTTTTGAAGGACCTAGATAAATCACCATTGACACTTGAGGAGGTAGAGAGAAGGTTATCTACCCTCAAGTATAGCCCAAATGTTACCAAGGAGGAGAAAGTGAGATTTGAGGAGATTTTTGGCAAGTTCATCCATGCTTTTGCTTTCAATTACAAGGATTTGAAGGAAGTCACCTTGGAAGAGCACAAAATAGAGATGGAATCACATGCAAGACCAATCCGCCAAAAACAACATCGCATTAGCCCACCAATATCTTTGGTTATGAAGGAGGAGATTGATAAGCTCAAGGAGGCTGGATTTATCTTTAAGGTAGAGAATTCAGAATGGGTGTCTCTAATTGTTATTGTGAAGAAAAATAATGGCAAGCTTTGGGTATGTGTGGATTACAAGAAGCTCAATGCTATTACCAAGAAGGACTACTACCCATTGCCATTCATTGATGAGATCTTGGAGGAGGTTGCAAGTCATGAGAGGTATAGTTTTGGAGATGGTTATAGTGGATATAACCAAATCAAGATTGCACCAGAGCATCAACAACTCACCACATTCACCACACCTTGGGGAACTTACGCTTTCAAGGTCATGCCTTTTGGGCTTTGCAATGCTCCAGTCACATTCCAACGGTTCATGAACAAGGTATTTGAACCTTTCATTAGGAAATTTGTGAGAGACTTCCTTGATGACTTTTGTGTCTATGGGAGCAAGGAGGAGCACCTAATCAAGGTCTTGCAACGCTTGGATGAGGCAAATGCATCACTCAACCTAGAGAAGTGTATTTTTGGATGTGAAAAATGTCTACTTTTGGGGTACATCTCCAAGGATAGAATAGCAGTTGATCCTGAGAAGGTGAGGAAAATTTCAGACCTTCCATTCCCTTCAAGCTTGACAAAGTTATGCCACTTCTTGGGGATGGTTAGATACTATAGGAGGTTCATCTTCTCATTTTCCAACAAGGCTTATGCATTGACCATCTACATGAAGAAGGAAGTAGATAACATGGTGATTTTGGAGGACAAGAAGGCTCTCAAAGCTTTTGAGGAGCTCAAGAAATCCATTGTTGTAGCTCCAATTCTTGCTAAACCTGATTGGAGTAAGCCTTTCATCCTTTACACTGATGTTTCTAATGTAGCTATAGGATGCATTCTTAGTCAATGAGACCAAGATGTACATGATCATCCAATAGCTTATGCTAGTAGGCAGATGGTTTCAGCAGAGAAGAACTACTCTGTCAAGGAGAGAGAAGGGTTGGCAGTGATCTTTGGTCTCAAGAAATTTAGACACTACTTGATTGGAGGGAAAGCCACCATTGTCATGGATCATAAGGCTTTGAAGTACATTTTCAACAAACCTAATGTTGAAGGGAGACTAGCAAGGTGGATGATACTCTTGTCTGAGTATGACTACACCATTGAGGATAGGCCAGGAAAGAAACATGCAAATGTTGATTTGTTCTCTAGAGCCTATGATCATGATGGAGATGAGCCAATGGATGATTCCTTCCTGGATGAGGAGCTCATGACAATCTCAGTCACTCAAGAGGTTCCAATGGAGTACAAGGAGATTGTGGATTTTGTGACAAGAGGTAACTATCCAGAAGGGATGCATGCTAGGGAGAGGAAGGCCCTTGGCAGCAAGATCTAGACCTTACACAATGGTGGAAGATATTCTTTTTCACCAAGGAGCAGATGGTCTACTTCAAAGAGCAGTGGGTAAGGAAGAGTCTATCCTACTCATAAAGGAGTTTCATGAAGGTTTAGTATGTGGAGGACACTTTGCATGAAAGGTGACTACTTTCAAGATTCTATATGCAGGTTACCATTGGAGAGGGATTTTCAAGGATTGTCATGATTATTGCAAAACTTGTCACGTTTGTCAAGCGTTTGTTAGAAAGTCTACATCCACTCCACCACTTAGATCAATTCCATTGCTAGGACCTTTTGTGAAGTGGGGAATTGATTTTGTAGGTCCTCTCAATAGAACCCCAAGGAACAATTGGTACATTGTGTTAGTTACATATTACCTTACCAAGTGGGTTGAGGCTAGACCATTGAGGGACAAAAATGAAGATGAAATGGGTAGATTTCTTTATGAACGCATTATCATTAGGTTTGGATGCCCTTTGGAGTTGGTTTTTGATAGAGGAGGAGAGTTTACAAGAAGCATTACTATAGCCATGCTATGACATTTCTCTATCACACATAGAGTAACTACATCCTATAAGCCAAATTCCAATGGCTTGGCAGAGAGAACCAATCAAACCTTGTGCATGATGTTGGCCAAAATGTAGAAATTGAGGGGGCTAAACATCATTTGGACAAGAGGATTCATGAAGTTTTGTGGGAGTATAGGACAACCATGAAGACTTCCACCGGATATTCTCCATTTCAATTGGTATATGGTATTGAGTCTACCTTACCTATTCACTTTGATCTTCCTACCTTCCAAAGCATTCATAGGAGATTGAAGAAAGCACAAGGAGGTGATGTAGAGAAGTCAAGGAAGGATCAACTCATGGAGTTGGAAGAGGCAAGAGCAGTTGCTATGGTTTGAGTGGAGCAAGCCCAAAGGAAACAAAAGGAGAGCTATGACAAGAGGCAAGGCAAGAAGAAGGTGGAGACTTTCAAAGAAGGTGATTGGGTAATGTTGTTTGATTCCATTCGATTCAAGAGAGTGCAAAAGAATTTTTTTGCCTAAGTACTTTGGACCTTTCATAGTGGAGAAGGTGTGGGGCAATTACACCTATGATCTCAAGGAGTTGGGAGGAAGACACTTTGATAGGATTAACCATGATAAGTTGAAGATGTACCATAGAAGGTAGAGAGACCTTCACTTTGAGGACAAAGTGAAAACTTAGTCTAGGGGTAAATGTAACACACATTTGTGCATGTGTGTGGTATTGTGATATTTAGCTTGGTATTACAAGTACTTAAGAGAAAGTATTTATATAGAGATAAAGGATGGTTCTATATTAGTAATGGTTAGCTATAGTTAGTCATAGCTAAGATAGAGGGGACCTTACTTTAGAGGAAGTAGAAAAGATGAGCACCACTATTTTGGATTTTAGTGTTTTGATTTGGTATTATTCCTAGGTGTTTGGCTTTGAGGAAAGAGTTGAGAACTCTTGGGCCTGCAAGCCTTTTTATTTTGGATTCTTCTTTAGTCCAAGGATAGCCTATGTGAAGGAATCCTTGACTTAATGGTTGGGTCAAGATAAGACCACATGCTTAGGGGAATATGCCCATGTGAATGGATATTCCTTTCTACTTTTTGACTTTACTTGACTTTTAGTCTAGTAACTTGAGTTACTACGGTAATTAGTAACTTTGGTACGTAACTATTTCACAGGTATATAAACAAGGGGTGAGGAGGTACTCATCATCCTTTCATTTGCAATTATCTCTCTCTCATTGAGTTCTCTAGTGAGCAATGTCTTGAGTCTTGGAGTGTTAGCCTTGGAGGAGTATGATGGAGTTGGGGTTCCTTGCCTTCTTAGTCCATGGTGTGCTACCATAATAGCTATCAGAGGTTCATCTTGAGTGAGAGACATGCCGGCTCACAAGCCAGAGCAAGGTCATGGGCTCATCATCTTCATCTTTGGTGGACAAACCTCTTACTTAAGAGGTTCTATAACGTGCTTATGATGGGATTCAATGACTAGACTACATCATTGTTGATGACATCTTGGATGTTGGGCGTTAATCTCAGATAATGGTAGTGGCTTGTAGGTCACCTATGGTAGAAGTGAACGTAGTTGGATAGCCTAGAGCCGGTTTTCCCACTCTTATGAGTTTCCCCGGCTCCTATGCTTTTTAAGAGGGAGGTCCTAGATTGGTTTAGGACTCACATTTACAACAGTTGGTGGAGCCCAACGCCAATGAGAGAGAACGGGTGATGGGTTTTTGCACCAATATTACCATTGTTCTAGTAATGTTAGAGGCATCTAGGTGTTAGGTGTCAGGTGTTAGGTCAGGTTATGGACCAAAATTGTTTGACCTAGAATGTGAGTATTGGCTTAGTAGAGCAACATAAGATGTGCTTGATACGCATCACCATTTGGACATTGTGAGCTTTGTGCCTATTAAGATGATTCAAGCACATGCTGTGGACAATAGATTGAGTGGACATGGTATTCTTGGGGCATAACCATTGGCTACTAGGGAGAGTGGTCTACTTGGATTCCATCTAGGTGAGCATGGTCTACTTGGATTACACCCTTGGCCTACTTGGGATGCAGCTAGAGGACGTATGGAGCTTGTAGCCAGAGTAGAGTGAGTTTCTCACACTAAGGTTGGGACTTCTAATGCTTGGGAGCATGATACTCCTGCTCCCAAGGGCCCAGTGTAGCAACTTGTTTGTATGTCTTCCACTCCTACGACAATTATAGAGGATACTCGGGAGCCAAATTTGGGACCCAAGCTTACAAGAGAGGAAATATTGAAGGTTTGGAGGTTCTTCAAGAGCTACACAAGTTGTTTTGCCTTCAATATGAAGGATTTGGGTGCTCAAAAGGGACTTGCTATGTGGATTGAGTTGACTAGCAATACACCAATTTTTCAATGTCCTTATTGTTATAGTGACATGAAGAAAGTATTGATTCAGAGCCAAAGTAGTGACATTTTTGAGGCTAGTTTGGTAGAGATTTCACATGGAGAGTGTGTATCAACTACACTGATGCCAGCCAAGAAAGATATGCATGGCAACTACATAGATAGGCAGATGTGCGTAGATTACCGTCCTATCAACCAACAGACTAGGGCTGATCGGTATGCCATGCCTACATTGGAGGAGATCTTTGATGCAATTGGGCATGCAAAGGTCCTTAGTCCTTTGGATATCATCAGTTGCCGACCAAGGAGGAGGATAAGCCCAAGACAACAATTTAGGCTATTGATTCTGACAGCAAGGATGTGTTATATTAGTGGAGGTTCTTACTATTTGGGTTAAAGAATGCTCTTGTTGAGTTGCAGAGGGTCATGGATATGATCCTAGTTGGATTGGATTTTGCTTGATGCTATATTGATGATATTTTGGTCTATAGCACTACTATGGAGGAGCATGAGAGACATTTGTTGGAGGTTTTTGAGAGGTTGAGATCTCATGAACTCAAATTACATCTTGGGAAGTGTAGGTTCTTCCACAAACAGGTTGAGTATTTGGGTCACACTATCTATCTTGGAGGAATTGGTGTTCAACAGACCAAGGTGGAGGCTATTCCATATATTCCTTGGCCTATGGATGTGAGCAAAGTGCAAGCATTCCTTGGGTTGGCAAACTTCTTATCACCGCTATGTTAGAGGTTTTAGTGCCATTGCCAAGGCGTTGACAAAGCTGACCAAGCTTACACAAGAGTGGTGTTGGGGAGATGAGCAAGAGAGAGCTTTTGTAGAGCTCAAAGAGAAGTTGACATCTACTCCTATTTTGAGGAGACTGATCAGAGGATGACCATTTCAAGTTCACACTGATTGGAGTATGTTGGGGCTTAGAGAAATGCTCATCCAAAATGATGATGAGTGGAAGGAGTTTGTGGTGGCCTATGCTAGTTGCTCCAACAATTCAGCGGAGGTAAAGTATAGTTCATATGAAGGAGAGTGCGTGGTAGCAATATGAGTAGTAGCACATTTTTTATGTTACCTATTTGGTAACCTCTTTATTCTTGTCATTGATCATCAACCACTGAAGTGGTTGATGGAGTCCGACAAGCTTCCAAGGATTTTACAAGAGTATGATTTCATGGTTATTCACAAACTTGGAGTGATGAACCGTGATGCAGATGGGTTGAGTAGAAACCCATGTCCCAGCCAGTAGGATCAGATTGGAGCACATTGGCATGGTGAGACAGATGAGGAGATGATGTCAAGTTGGCATGCATTTGCCTTTCTATGTATATTTTCTAAGGCTTTGGTGGTATCTCTCTTAGTGCTTACAAGAGTAGTTATTGAGGTCATAGATCCAAAGAGTGGAGATAGTGGTATAGTTTAGCAAGACATTCATGATGATGTCTTAGTGAAGGACTATCTTTGCATGGGAGGATGGTAGAGTGAGAGTGATACCACTTCCATCTCAGAGATCACAATTGGTCTGTCATACTCATGAGGAGCTAGGACATTTTGGAGTAAAGCATACATATAGCTTACTCCAAAGTCCTTATTGGTGGTGCGGTATGCAGACTAATGTACATCAATTTGTTGCCAGATGTGTGGTTTGTGATTGAGTTAGAGCATCATTTAATGCACCTACATCACAAATCACATCCATTACCTATAATAGGATTGGGTTACCGTCGGAGTTTGGACTTTGTTGGACCCTTATTGTTGATTGTAAGACATCATCAATACATTTTGGTGATGGTGGAGCACTTCTCCAAGTGGATTGAGTTGGTGGCACTTCTTGACAAGTCCAATGAAGGGAAAATTTATTCATTCTTGGATCGGGTTCTCAATCATTTTGGTGCATCAATTGAGATTTGACTGATCAGGGTACAAAGTTCTTGGAAGAGTTTTAGGTCTTGTGTGACAAGGCTTTGATTGATCATCATACTACCTCTTGAGATCACCTTGAGGAAGATGGCTTAGTAGAGAGAGTGGTTTAGACAATGAAGAGAGGATTGTGAAAGTATGGTTTGCAGAAAGGCCACTTGGGAGACTGGGATCTCTAGTTACCTTAGTTGGCCATGGGCTATTGATTCAGCCAAGAAGACTCCTTAGAATCCTTCTCTCCTTACTTTCTACTCTATGGACAAGATTCAGATTTACTTGTAGCCATTTGTCAAAATGCTATTGTAGTGTTGGACTTGGATGAGTGCATATTCTCAATGGGCAGAGATCTTTTGGAGAGTGATGCTGATGGCCTTTGAGATTTTGGCAATTGCTCAACATAGGGATACCTTATGCTATGCTACCATTTGAGGAGGAGGAGGTTATAGGCCCTCAATCCATCAATTTCATCCAGGTAATTATGTATATCTACAACAAACAACATCAACAACACTTGATGTTTCTACAGGCCGCACTATCTTGAGAGTGCATGAGGTTTTGCCATCTAGAGTCCTTGTGTTAGAAGGATGTGATGGTGTTGTTTGGAAGGATCATATGCGCAATTGTTCACCATGCCACCTCCCAGAAGTGATGGCACTATGGACCCAAGCTTTGCACTTGTACATGTAGGCTTGTGGTGTATGTAATGTGGCTCTTTTGGTGGAGCTTCTACCATGTTAATGTGTGATAGTTGTTTGAGAGGATGTTTGAGAGCATGTATGACTCGTCCTCTCATGGTGGTTACTCAAGGATAGTGGTTATGTCCTAGATGTACTTGACCTATAGCTAGTTCATCCTTTATATATATAGATTGAAAATAGACGACTAATGATGAGGCTCGATAGCACCCAACCTCTTGATTTTTTTGCCCACCATTGGGCATACCATATACTTGGAGTAGATGGCTATTTGGAATTAGAGGGACCTAACCGCCAACTAGGGGGGCAATTGTGGTACTTTAGAGTCCATGTATGACTTATGTATGTCTCATGTGCTTCTATAGTGTGTGATGTTGACAACAATGTATGTTGTGTAGCGATGCATATATGCACGATAGCTATCATGTTATTTGTAGCATTGCACCTAAATTCCTTGGACTTTGGAGTAGTAGTGTTGGTAGTCAGGAGTATTTTGATATATCATAGGCTACTTGTGGATGGTCAGATTTCATGTTTAGGGTACTGACTAATAGGTAGGGCCCACCATCACTTGCACCGTTTGTACCATTTTGTGCCATCAGCAAGACCGTTAGGATTTGAGACCTAGCTCAAGTCCAAGGATGTATACTTTTGAAGTGCAACTCTAGAGAGCTCACTTCTCTAATGTTGAGCATTCAATTTCCTGGTTATGGTGGATAGATGCCGGCAAGCATCACCTGGATTGTCTTAGCTAGAGTGGGTGTGGCTTGACTGTAATCAGTGCCAAGTTGTTGGTAGATTATTGAGTGCCAAATCAAGTACTGATCTGATTGAGTGTGATTTGAGTTGTGTAAACAAACTGATTACATCGGAGAAGTGAGGTCATGGGGAAATTGGGTGCAAGAACTCAGAGTGTTGGTGGTATCTCCAAGAGTTGCTGATCATTGGTAGCTCAATTGGAGTTCTGATTTTCCCTAGTGTGTAGAAGCTCATTTGATTTTGGTACTTTAGAGTCCATTTATGACTTATGTGTGAGTTGTGCTCCTATAGTGTGTGATATTGACAACGATGTTTCTTGTATAGCAATGTATATATGCACGACAAAGGTCCCCCTAAAGGATCTCTTTATCATATATCGACAATTGACTCCAAGATGATGACTCCCTCCTATGACCACCACCCATGTTGGTAGTAAAGGGAAGTAGGAGAGCCATAGAACAAACACATAGAGGGATTGAGACTTGCCAAGGATCCACTTGCCTCCCTAAGCTCTCTTAAGATGGATGTTTGAGAGACACTATTAAAAACATTCTCAACATCCACCTGTAGGACAACCCACTCCGAATGGATAACTAGGAGTACCCTGATGCCTAGGGAAATAGCCACGCAACCTCCAAGAGTAGCTACTCCAAACTGATATGGACTGAGGTACGCTCAAAAGTGAGATAGATGGTGAATGACAATGGTATGGCTAACCAAGCGTAAAAAGATCTCTCAAATAGCAATCAGTCTAATGCCCCGTGCCCTTGTCCAGCGCAAGAAGTCGACTGGCCCCTAACACCTGACTAACTAATGGAGGAATATCTCCCCTTGCTACTGCTGCAACCACTTGAAACATCTCTATAAATCCACTAGAAAGATCATCTGCCTGAAAATAATATCTAAAATGCTCATATACCATCCTTAATAAGTTTCACTAGGAGAGGAGGGGGCAGTGCACCATGCTTTTGTGCAAAAAATGAACTATCAAAACATAAAAACTGCTCAAACAGATAATCTGGATTGTCTCATAGTTTGTGGCACTTGTTTATAATTGGTAGGAGAATCAAGTGGGAAGAGGAAAGGTGAAAGGGAAAGTTTCTGGAGCTGATCCACTCTCAAGCGAGACATCTCAATCGAGCGAATCAGACTTTATCATCGTCCCCATCTCGAGGATTGTCTCCTTTATAAAGCCCACATGCCAAGTCGAGGTCCCTTTGCACCCCAGGTTTTTGCGTGCTCTAAACGGGAGTTCTGCTTGTTACTGGGAAGTATGAAGTGAAGTAGCTTCTAGTCCAATTTTTTGGCTCTGTCATTTCCGACTACGCTACTCAAACATCCCAATCAATCACAATTTTATAGCGCCATTTACTCATTCAGGTTGAATTGAGCAAGACCAGAATCACATCAGCTGGCTTGAGCTCTACAGTGACCGAATATCTCTACACTGTCGAGATATTCGGAAGAGACGGATGTGAAACAACACGTCCTCACACCGATCCAAACAGAATCCATTACACTATTGTCATGCTCCAATCTTCATCGTCACACACAAATTCCCTAACGTGAATGATTGATTGAATGATTCCCCTGAGAGGAACGATCGTAATAAAAACATCATCACGTTATATTACTTCTCTTCTCGGGGATCATCTTTAAACTTGTCGTAACATTATGGACAGAATTGACCCATAATTACGGGATGGTTATTCATCTATCTATACTATCAACAACAGAAAATGATCTTGAATAGATACATGATGAATCTAAGATGAGTTTAGCATAACTATTTGTGGAGAAGTTTAAGTATCTCATCTAATCAACTCGCTTCTCACGCTCTCCAAAATTTTAAGTCAGTCCAGTCATTGGGTACCACCCAGCTAATTGATTTTAAAACCAACTTGATCTGTGTTGATGCACCCACCACCACCAGGACCCCGTCCAGTTAGAGAGTCAAATCAGCGCTGTCTGTCCAACAAATCTCCTCGCTGGGGCAGGTCAGGAAACCAATCTTTTGTGCAAAAGAATGGATATTTCTGGCCTCTTCGAAAGCGATGGAAATGAGAGAAAGTCATTGAAGTGATGTCTCTCTCATTGCGGTAGATTCTAACAAGAGTGGAACATGAACACAGCTCGTATTTTCGTAATTGCAATCTAGTGAGCCACGTGCCCATCAGCATTCCGGAGGATTGATACTTTGGTGAGTTGAAGTTTTAGTTAGATGTTTCTTCATTATTTGGAAACTTGGGTGAATGAAAACTAATTTCTTTATATGCTAGAAATTCTTTTATTTCTTTGCTGTAGATATATCAATATTGATAATAATACATACTCTTGTACTACTGCTTGACCTTATCCACCTATTTATACTATGGAATCCACTTCCAGGTCATGCTAGTGGATGACGGACTGGTGAGGATATGGGTTGGTGGATGATTCCTATACAATACAATGTGAAAGAAACATGAGATCTTTCGTGTTTCTCATGAGATATTTTACTCACATTCATTAGAAGGTGATCATTCACGAAAAGGTATGAGACTATGCAAATACATTCCCGACTTAAACGTGGAAGATTCTTGCACTATAAGACAAATATGTGGAACAAGCTCCACGAGAGAATGAGCCATTCTACTCATGAGCATCCATCCGACTACTCCCGGATCGGGTAATGACAAACGTTGACAGCGTATGTCTACATAGAAAGTGCATCTCGTATCATCACTCTTTCCTTCACCATGTGCTTAGACTGACTTCTATGTCAACTGAGACTTTTCACTTACAGTATGTTGAAACATTCAGAAGACATAATAGATCACACTTTGTCCGCTATAAAATAGTCGTTTCTTGAAGTTTACTCTCAGTACCCGGGACATAGTGAACTGTGATGTTCCCCGCACCTTCTCGCGTTTGTTGTGATGTAAATCGAGTGAAAGCATCCCCTATTCAAAAGTCTAGTAACCACGCTGACCACCTCAGTAAACCATGGCGATTCAACAAGTCTCTTCGAATTTAGGACATTGACGTGGACAAAAGGAAGCAGTTAAGTTAGTTGTGCACGGTGAAAGCACAGAATTCAGAATGACACCCTCTGCCCACAAGAGATGCGTGCCCTCTGTGCAGAAGTGTCTGGTGCTTCAGAGTACTACTGTACACAGCCCTTCTTCTCTTTTCTTATCTAGTAACTTCATGTATGTCAGCTAAGTGTTCTTAGGTTTCACTGTTTTACGGCTGATGAGTGATGGGTATCGCAATGATAGCAATAGCAATATGGCCGAAGGTTTGCGCGTAGACATTCATATTCCTTAAATAAACACACAGACTGCAGCAAAATACTGTAATGAGTAGCCATTCTTTCCACGACAGGTGGCTATGATGAGTGAGACAGCATGGACACTTAATTTCTCATAGATAGACATTTACTACCGGTAGTGGCTTAACACATCTGTTGAAACTCGTTCTAACCATCAGTTCAGAGAGCAGTGATAATGATTGGTCTCTCTACTGACCCAGGTATTTGGATACGTCGCGATATATGTTACAAAACAATGTGAGAAGAGAATTACAACATGATTCAAATTCTTTTCTAACGCAAGCTCTTAGTGTTCTATACCCTATCTTGCTTTCAATGAAATGAGTTACAAACATAACTATTGCACTTTTGAAAATTTTCATGAAATATAGGTCAAACGAAGAATAGTTCGAGGTTACGCAGATATAATCTTCAAGGCGTCAAGCAGGCAGAAAGTCTGTGACAGACTACCCCAGAAGCCGAAGGGCAGGTTACGCATGAGGTATCAGATTGATGAACCAGAATGGGTTTATTGCAATGCACTCTGACATACAGACAGAGGGCCAAGAAGATATGGACCTGGATCTAAATAAGTGTGAAATAGAATCTCTTCTTTTTGCTTTGCCCAGAAACTGTCAGGCTTAATTATGTTGAAGAATGCTAGTCCTGGATCAATATACTCAGCATTTCTGTTTCTCTCAGTCTTTGAACAGGTAAGAAACCCATAGCATTTTGAACGTTTCGAAGCGTGGCGTTGGCAATATCGTCCGCACGCTCTGCTCCTTGTTTCAATATACCGTCTAAGTAAGCAGGTTCCGTTATTACCTCCCCATACCGCTTCTGCATTGTGTACAGAGAGTCAGTACGTCTGGGTGAAAGACAGGAAGGGCAGTTCTGCGTGGAGCGGCCACTATTCAGACCTGAGTGGGTAAGATGTGACACAACCGAGCTACTATCGGGTTGATAAGAGTATAGATCTATACCTGAATGGGTGCTAAGTGTTCGACAAGCGCATCTGCGAGCAAAGGCTTGAATTGGCCCCAATTCATTTCCTTTACTTCCTCTGCAACCTCCTGTAAATTACTTGATGGGTCAAAAGAGGAAGGGAGTACATTCTACAAGTTTCACGTGAGTTTACTTGGAATAGAGGCATGTCTCATCTTTATCGCGTATTCAAGCACAAAATGCTGGTCTTGACTGTGACTTAAGTCCAAAATATTCTGATTTAGTACGCAACGACGAAAGATAGCTTACATTCTTAGTTTTTCCACTAACTAGCTGATAGATACCGAGTAGATTTGCACATTCAGGTCTCTCAGGGTTGTCATACTCCATCCTGCAGTTGAGCAATGGAGGTCAGAGAGTGGAAGCAAGACCGACAAAGGCAAAGCAGAAGCAAGAGACAACAAGGGCATGCTTTAAAAGCACGAAAGAAACCAGCTATATTAACACCTGCAACAGAACTTTCCTAATCCTGAAAGAGCCAAGAATACCTCACTACGTACCCCATAAAAGAATCTGTCTTGCACCGAGTTACTTTTTTAACAATCTCCTGTTCAGATTGCCAGCTGCGAGTAAGTTGCTTGCATTTGTGCCTGCTGAATTTACAATCTTGTGACAAGAAATGTGCGCTGCATCGTGAATGAGTTTGCGGAATTGCGGAAACATCTGTGGGGAACTGCCAGAGGGCAACCTACCTCACGTGTATCGAGAAGATTGATTCGGGACTGATCCGAGGGGGCCGACTTAGACATCTGAAGCAGGTCAACCAAAAACTTATTCAGGCCCTCGGGAACCAAGCTACTAGTTGATTTTTGAACCGAAAGCAAGATAACCACATGACACCTTTCAATGGGGTACCTTTGAAGTTCCATCAGTCAAAGACATGATTCGAGCACCAGCTGGTGGTATCAGTGCCTCCGGGACCTGTTGTGTGACATCATATGAGATCGGATAGCAATGCAACTGCAGTACGTATCTAAAACATTTCGACCTGACACAGCCATAAAAATGACAGCCTATCAGCTGAAACCTACCTTGAATATCCTTCCTCCAGGCCTGCAAAACGGAAAGCAAGTCGTTAAGTACAGGTAATCCACTGAAATCTTCTTTCTCTGCACGCAATAACAAAGCAGGCGTCCCAAATTACTGTATATAGTAGGCAGTCTCACTCATTCATCCTGAACAACTTGGTTGACACCTTCTTCAGGCACAAATTACGTGAAATAACTAAATAAAATTTTAGAAGGCAGCTAAGTTCACTTTGAGTCCATTAACACGACTTATAACTCGAATATCCATCCATGGAAGACATACTCTGAACGAACACCCTGCGTGAACATGTTAAATGCACTCCTGACCTGCTCTGACTGCACATACTCTTGAAGAGAATTACAGGCAAGGTGTAATAATGCCTACCAACTTATCAGTTAGGTTTCCCAACTTTAAATTTAAACTATTACAATGGTAAGGGATAGAGACCAACCCGCCGCGTTTCTTCCATTTCTTGCCTCCATACAGATTATTGACCCGATCGGCGACATCACGAGTGAGTTCAAGATGCTGGCGCTGATCCTCTCCAACTGGCACAAGATCACACTGCCAAAGAGTTCCTTTCAGCTGCCCCGTGGATTATGAAGTTACAAGGTACCAAATTAGTTCGTATAGATAGAGGGCTGCACCTGGTAAAGAAGGATATCGGATGCCATCAATAGTGGGTAAGTTAGAAGGCCCGTCCCTACGTCCTCTCCCTGTAAAAAGTATATTTCAACGGTCTAGCTCAATAGATGAAGCCACTTACCTGGGCAGCTTTTAAAACTGGACAGCCCACACGGATATGCCACTGATGCGTTCGAAACAGATTCAAGTGCTGAGAATAGAGGACAACTTACTGATTTGCGAGCTTTTTCCTTGAACTGAATCATCTTATTGAGCCAGCTTATAGGGGTGACACAGCTAAGAAGCCATGTCAGTTCCGCATGAGCTCGAACATGCGATTGCACAAATATGGAAGCCTGCAGGTTTAAGTCTCTTAGCTGTGAGGGAAAGATCAAATTGTCTTTTATCCTACTCGACTTAAAATAAAACAACACGGAAAACTGCCTTACTTGTCCTATGGAGAAAACGGAGGACTTTTTATGAGCCCTACACCTGCTCAAGGACAGTTAATAGTTTTCTATAGCACTTAACCTTCAGCGAGAGCTGGTCACACCTTGGATGGATCAACTCCACATGCTATGTAAAGAGCTGCAGATTTCTTGGTTGCTTCCGTAAGTTCCTTCGGCTCATGCGGCAATGTTATCTGCGATCAATATCATAGCGACGCTTCTGGAACTGTTAGTATCAAAACCGGATCAACTCACATTCGTAGGAGAGGTGACTCTAATAGCTACAGTTCTGAAAAGAGAAGACAAGTGGGTTAAGGGAAAGACTCATATACCGCATGAAGGTCAACCACAAAGAAGAGAGTGTCGTATATGTCCTGCAGGTTTTGTGCATAACACTCCATCACATTCATTTCATCCAACAGCAAAAGGTCGAGAGAAATACAAAGCCATTAGATAAAGAGTAAAACTTTGCAGTAGCCAACTTGCTTTTCATCCTGATTGGCCAAATTGTTGAAATAGTATTTGTAAAGCACCAGCGCCACTCGTTACGGTCGCATACGTTCAGTACTTATGAATCTATTACACTCCAAATTTCCATCGACCAAATATCCAGCAAAACTGTAGACTACCCCTATAGACTATACAAGCTGCAAACGAGTCAATGTCGCGAAAATTTTGCGAGACCTAGGATAAAATGCTGTCTGACGTGACCATTGTTTCCCAATAGAAGGGTGTATGACCAATACCTGGAGAGCCACCCAGTTCTTAATTGCTCCTAGGTAGTTCCCCAAATGAATGGTCCCAGTCGGTTGAACGCCAGACACAACCCTCTTTCTGACATCCAAAGAGATTGGTGTGAGTTTAAAACGAACTTAGGACCTCCAGTGCCTTTACAGTCACAAAATAGACAGCCCAATTCAAGAGAAATTACAGAAGTTGAAGAACAAATATAATGTTAAATTCGAAATTCATCCTAAAATCCTGTAAGAACTGACGTGAGCTATGTATGTTCGCTAGTAATCAGAAGCTGATTGCTCACTTTAACGTAGAAACTTGACCAGAGGTTTCACCCTCAGCAGTAGATACGGTAGGTATTGCCTCAGCAGTTGGAAACGAGGCCTGCGCATAGACTCTCGAACGGCGTGCACTTGTTTTAGATGCAAATGCAGTTGTCGAACCTTTTGGTAGCGACAGGGGGTTGGGAATAGCTCGGGCGGACGCTCGGTGTGTAGAAAAGGACCTGCCAATATTTGAAAATACTTGATCAGATTCCATAATTCAAAGTGAGCTGGTTGTCTACTGCTGAAGCCGAATCGACAGCCATGTAATTGGCATCCAATTTCGCTGGAGGAGGATTGAACTGGATTGAGGAAGTGCACATACAGAGATGACCGGAGCACAGAACCCACACACGCCTGGGCCATGGCGAGAAGCTCGACACGAAATCAAACGTTGCTCATAACCAGGACGACGAACGGACGTACGGGACGAACAAGCACTGTGATAATCAGCTAATGGTATTGCTCTACGTCATTCGCAGTTCCTTGGGTCTCTGGTTTTGGTCCATCTCGCGTTCAGCTTGCTCCTATCGGGATAGACGGGCCTTTACCAACAAAAGTGTGCGAAGAACTTTTATCTGTTTCCGCCCGTGGCTATCAGTTTCCGCTCGCGGACCCTTTGCCTCGTTTACCGCTGAGTTTGGGAGTTGTGACAGCATAGAGGATGTGAGTACTTCCTCGGTTGTTTCACATGACAGTTGCTCTATCTGCATCGTTGGTCCAGAGAGAAACGCATTGAAGATATTTGGATCTCTCATTTTCTTTCATCGTTGGACTTGGATCGCATGTTGACTTTTCTCTGAAAGAGTATGCTGTCGCATTTGCTGAATGGGATGTGTATTATTGGTAGTTTTGTTCAAAACGTTTTACATTAATCCATGATATCGGTCAAGGAGAGCAGGACTGAAATCCTTGCAACAGTCTTAGTCAACTATCAAGCAACTAGCAATTTCCGACCTGAGATATCGTCCACACGTATGTAAAACTAAGATTGGTCACCACCTTTGCGCTCTTGAGCGAGTGCTATAATCCTGGGAAATTGCTTCTAGCAGACAGCAGGACCAAGTTCTTCCAGTAATGTCCACCTGCTCTTTCCTGCTCCAATTGTCTCAAGAGATGATTCAGAAAAATACTAAAAAGCAATCCACAGGGTCACGGGCTTCAAAGTAGATTCTCTGTGTCCAACTTTAGTATAAATTTTCATTAAGTAATCAATTTGTTCAAACAGTTCGCAAGGTTGTTGTCTATGCCTATCAGTGTACTCCTGCGAAAGAAATGATTGGATAGTTTGATGCAAATCCATCCGGGTAAAGCGCTCTTTGAGCTTGCCTATCAGCTTCAAACCGTGCTGGGCCCTGGAGTAACAAGACACAAACTTTCCCCCTCAATGCAAGTTGGAAGCAGGTGCAAGATAGGGTGCATCCCAACGTGAGGACCTCATAAAGTCACTGCAACCATACAAAACGTGAGGAAATTATTGTAAGAACTTCAGCGCAAATAGCTCAAAGCTCAAGCTCGTGGACAACTACTCACGCTTGGTGCTTGAACCATGGTAAACAAGTGGTGAGCGATGGAACTTACTTGACGCACTACCACTGCGGCACTCGTTGAGCATGTCCACATAAAATTGGCACTTGCCAATGTCCTCATTATTCGCTGAAATACACTGTTGTGGGAAACCAAGTAGCGGGAGAAAGGGTGCTAGGGGTTAATATTTGTTATGATAGTTCGAGGATAAACATGTAAACCCCTGCAACTCCAGGGAATTACTGGGAGTAAGATTTGAAATGAAAATTTGAAAGTTGACATAACTTACATCTTGGAAGGCCTTAGTTTGGTTGCTGCATGCATTTTGAGCATTTTGCAGAGTTGAGATCTGTGAGGATGAGGGATTGCCAGCACTGTCCGTGCCTTGAACATGGTCGTGTTGGATAGTTCTAGGTCCAACAACAGCATCGACAGCCCTGTGCGCGACTGCACTACCAGTTCCGAAAGCCATACCTGGGAGAACCACACAGTAAGATATTAGCCTCTCGGCACGTTGCTCCAAAAATATCCGCTGAGAAAATTTCTAGATCAGAAGGACCTTCTTAACGAAGAAACAGATCTAGACTTACCTCAAAACGAAGTTGTTAGGACGGTAGGCTAGATCATTTAAAAGCACTAAGCGACTAACGAGGCAGAAGCTCACCCCCGGCCATTTACTCCACGCTCAGCATTGTGCAATACCAAACAGATTTAAAAATGAGGAAACTCGTACCTTGTGCAATGGTGCTTGCAAGGCCACCTAGCATACCGCCGCCACTGGACTGCTGAACAGCTGGGGGTGGAGCCTGCTGGGCTGCACATTCCACATGCACAACGTTGAGCAGCAATCTCCATCGTCCCAAGAAGTATACCCGGTAAAAGTTGTGACTGGTAGAGATTCATCACTCACTCCATGAGACAAGATACAGGTCAACCTGGAGCATGTATTGAAACGCTCACAAACTTCGCTCAACATCAATGAATCCACTGACCGCTGCAATTCTAATCCTTCTCTGCGTGCGAAAACACAACCACCACTGACCTAAAACTCAGCCTGCGTCTGTAAAGTGATTGCTTCACTTGTAAGACGGGCTCATAATTTGAACTGACAAGTCACGCTTACTATGCGCAGGAGGTGCAGACCGCGATGACGAAGACCGAGCAGCCGGGCGAGGGGCAGGGCGCCCTGCATCACAATTCTGTGGTGAGACTTCACGAAACTAGGAGACTCCCAAATTGAGTAAACCCAGGATACGATCAGAGGACCATGTATACAGAAAAAAGTACATATAATTATGGTGCAATCTTATATCCACCAAAAAGAAATTAGTAAACCGTCGAGATCAAAACCACCGGGATAACCTATTTAAAGAAGAAGTTTCTATCGCCATCACGGTGTTTGCAGTTTTACATGTCATTGACTGACATCCCTAATAAAGCATCTAATCAACCTCTTAACGTTCCTTCAAGCTGAATCTAGCCAGTTGAACATGAATTAAACATGAACATTAATCTAGCCATAAAACAACAGAAATGCACCAAATTTCAGATGCAGAATAATAATTCTGCATCTGAAATTGGTGCATTTCCCCTGTTTCTTGTTGGCTGAACCGAGTCACTCTGTACACTTGTAGCACAGCTTTAATACTGACCAGGGAAGTTACAATTCAAGTCTAAAGTGACAACATTTGAACAAGGTGAAATTCCATGGTCAAATAATAGCAAAAGCAGCGCCTGATTCAGAGGAGAAACTTGTGGTATTCCTGAGAAATCAAATTGACGTGTCTCCGACAAAAAGCCCTAACCTAAAACCCCATATATTCTCCCATGGTTTCAAATCGCTCAGAACCTGCATTCCCTGTCGTATATCCCTGATGGTAATGTCATATCCCTCTTAAATTCAACGTCTCCATTTCAATCAAAATGTCAAAATTTCATATTACAACCCCCAAAATCTTCGGTAACGATCTCCAAATCGTCACCTTTATAAACAACAAACGATTACAAGTAGCGAATCTTCACATTTAAGGTAAATGAAAGGCCTCCTCCCAAATCTCAATTCTTATGAAAACGCGCAGACTATTCAAGGGGAACCAATCCAGACACAAAATCACTCAATTCGAATTGCTCGACTGGAGAGAAAACGACAGATCCACTTACCAGCACTGCGACTGCGAGGCATGATTGCGGTCGTTAAAGCAATGGAAAGCTACAGCAAAATGTCCAGACGAGCGTCAAATTCCAGGTATTATGAGTGATGTCGTGGCCGTGAGATAGGATCGATTTCCCTCAAGAAGAAAAACCCTTAATTCCTCCAATTTCTCCGGCAGTAGCACGACCTTCTACGAGAACCAGCAACGACGGACCATAACCCCTAGACCACCTGCTATTCCCTGTCATCGGGCATACACTAACACGTACGTTTACGGCATAGGACGTAAACTGCAGTTACCGGACGTGGAAGCAGTAGCGTTGTCGGGGGCCTCAAATACGCCCCAGATACCTCTACTTTAAGGCAGTGAAGCAGGTGAATCCATTTTTCGTGTACTCTTTCTATAAAGAAGTAAAGTGAAGAAAAACTTGAATTTAGTTACATTATGTGACCTGACAGACGTTTTCTCTTCCATTAATCATATTTACAAATTTTCGTGTCTAAACCTTTTTTTAATAAATGATTCTACCATATACTTGATGTCGTTATATGTAAGGTTGAGGTCTTCATCATTTAATGGGATATTTTATCTTTATCTTGTTTTTTGATATCTTTTAGCTCGAGGTACCCTAAACTAATGGGTGTATTACATCTTTATGCTTAAAAAGTTAAGCTATATATATAAAAAGAGTTTGAGAATACTCTAGATAAATGCACTAGTTATTCTTCAGCTTTGAACAGCCAATGGTTTAAAGCAAAAAAGGTGACCACGTAGAACACATGAAGGATGGGAAGAACCCATCAAGGGAGAGAAAGGGACAAGGGAGAGACAAAAGAGGTAAAATGGTGCTAGGCCTTAATAGTATCAATATGAGAAATCTGCCCAGCTGCACCTAAGATGTCTAAGCTATGCAAGTCTTAAGATATCCAAACTGTTGGAGCATCAGAATAAGCATCACCTAGTGTGATTGCTCTCCTATGGATTGCACCAGCCAATGCTCTTTGTAGAGCAATCGATACATGTTGTCTAAAGTATACTACAAAGTATGAAAGTGAGAGTGGTACCCTTGACGTCTAATATGATAAGCTCTCATGCATTCCTTGGTAAATTTGCCAAACGCCGTGCCCATTGCTCCATATAACTCCAAGGCTAGAGGAACAAGAAGATGACCTTGCTGCATACCCTTATACAAGAGACCTTGCATGCTGCTGCTCCGCTCACCGCTTATCCAAGAAGATGAGTAATCACTCCGTCCAAAACTACATCTTGCATAGGGTCTATAACCACAACATCCACCACTATCACTAGATCATCTTGGACCAAGTGTAAATCTGCTCTGACACTTGCCGTCTGCAAAGAATACAAACGTTCCCTCCAAGCAAGTTATCCACTCTCTCATGCCATAAGAAAACACTATATCCTTGATGGCATCATGGGTAGCTATCCTCTATCCTCCAAAAAAACATAGTGTCATATGGACTGTTGTTGCATCTAGGGTAGAACCACACTCACAAGTGAGTGACAAAGATGTAGACGAGTAGACCAAACCTAAGCGGAACTTCATTGTTGTAAAAAAGGTGGTTGGTGCAAGTCTGCATGCTCTAATGCACAATCAAGCTAAGATCCAAGAGCCTGCACCCTTGCCAGAGCAAGAGCAAAGACATGCTCAAGTGGTCCAAGGAATGGACAAGTCAACTAAGAGAGAATGTAGCATATGCTAACATTGTTCTTCCATCAAGGAAGATTGCAAGCCTCTGGTCCAATCGGGCGGCAATGAAGCAAAGGATGGAAGGTCCTCCCATGCATATGGAGATAGACCATCTCTTGTCTACCTCAATAACACCTAGAGAGAAAAGGATCCTTCCTTCAAAGACCAAATCACATAAGTCTCCAAAACTGGACTATCAACAACCACAAATTTGACGTAAGTAGAGGTGCCAAAAGAGCCCAACTATCCAAAAATGTTATAGGTTTTGTCTCCTCCATAGATAATAGGCCTCTACACAAGATCAATAGAGATGTTTGTCTATGTGCCAAATCCTCTATCACACACTCAAATGTCCCTAGTCTAATGATATCACCAAAGATTCCCATAATCTTCCTATCAAAAGCACTAAAATATGATAAGAAAGTCAAGGAAAGGAGAACCGTACAGAGGTAAGTTGGTTGATGGGCAATATTAGAAGAGAGTATACCAAATGCCACTTATGGATCTCTTAGTAGAGGAAAGTCATCCATATGGAGAATATTCTTTGCAAGTGTAGCATCTAAGAAGCATGTGACAAAATCCTCAAATCCTACTAGCACTCCAAGAATACAAAGTCCATTTGTAAATGTGACACACCCCACTAGAAAATCAAAGTGGGGAGGTATACCTAAAGGGGACCATGCTCTACACTTTGACACCTTGACTCTCAAGCCTATAAGATGTAGCTCAATACTCAAGTGATCAAAGGCATGCCAAATTTGATCTATGGGGCCCATAATATGTGTATCATCTACAAAGGAGGGAAATACACAACCTGGTATGGCCAAAGTAGTAGATAAGAGATCTCTGAAGTGAGCCATGGCTAACAAAGGTCCCTCTAAAGAATCTCCCTATCATGTACTAATAATTGACTCCAAGTTGGTTCTTCCTTCCTTGACCACCCATGTTGGTAGTAAAGAGAAGTAGGAGAGCCATAGAACAACCACACAAAAGGAATGGCACTTGCAAAGGATCCATCAGCTTCCCTAAGCTCTCTAAAGATAGATGCTCAAGAGATGTTATTAAAAGTTTTCTAAACATCCATCTCTAGGATAACATACTTTGGATGGATATCTAAGAGTGCCTTGATGCTTAGAGATGTAGCGTCACAACCTCCAAGTGTAATTACTCCAAATTGATGTAGATTGAGGTGTTCTTGAAAGTGATATCAATGGTGCGGCTAACCAAGCACAAAAATATCTCTCTAATAGCAATCAATCTAATGCTCTATGTATCCTTCTCCAACACAAGGAGTTGAGTAGCACCGTAACACCTAACTAATTGATGTAGGAATATCTCTCCTTGCTATTGTTGTAGCAACCTGAAACAACTTGGTAAATCCACTAATAAGATCATATACTTGAAAGTAATCTCTAAGATGCTCATATACCGTCCCTAACAAGCCTCATGAGGAGAGACCATTCCAATGCTTTGACCTACATCTAGAGTTACGAAGTGGTAGGGCTGCTATGGCAGGTCGTAGAGGAGCTCCAATTCATGGAGGACAAGGTGGTAGAGGTGGTGGTAGAGGATCTACACCTAGTAGAAGTGCGGTACCTACCCTTACTTCTGATACAACTATGGCTACTAGGATTGAGCAGTTGGAGCAAAGATTGGCTAGTATGGTCAGTGCTTAGAGGAGATCAGATTTGGGTGCTAAGGCTTCCACCTCATATGTTGGTGATAGAGATGCTTTGGACTTCATGTGCGGAGCAGCATAGGTGGATGCATCTACATCAATGACTAGGAGTGCAGTACGTGGTCCAAAAGCCTAGAGGAACATCATGGGAGTTGGACCCATAGAGAGGAGAGGTTGGGAGATAGGTCAGACTTCCCTAATCTTTCATGCTATCTGAGGCATTGCAGATGACATCCATGGCTTCTAGGTGTCCCAATGCAAGTGTGGTAAGTGGAGATGGAGTGCATGATAGACTACCTGCTAGTCAGCCACCTGCTACTACATAGATTGAGTCTAGCATGATGTTGGGGGCATCTCAACTTATTATGTGGTTCCCTTTGTTTTCAACCAATGATATGTTTACATTGGGAGTTGACCCAACCCCAATGTTCCAATTGGTTGCCATGCTTTGTGAGAGTAGGGATGATGCGGTTCCTACTATTAGAGCAGAGGTGGTTGATAGTAACGCTGACTTGGTTGATGAGCATGGGATCCATTCAACGACCAATGGTTTATGGCAAGCAACAACGGCTAGACTGGAGGAGTTGCCAACTAGACCGGCCTTTGAGTGAGTGCGGTTCACACTTGGTGTTGTCCTACTGGATAACTAGAGGGGGATTTTCTGTTTGGTGGGACCTTAAGGGAAGGTCACAAAGAGTCTTGTTAGACTCTGGTGCGCAACCTCTTATGTTGGGGAAGGTTGCAATAGTCAATCTGGAGTTACGGAGGACCAATGTGGAGAGGTGTCCATTTCAGGTCCAAACATCTCTACGTGGTGGTTTGACATAGTACATCAAACATGGGAGCTTGTTGTCCAGGTTCAGCCTGGTCATTTGATTGATAGCTTGATGGTCAGAGCTCAAGCTATTGTGACAATAGCGGAGTCATACAATGTGCTAATTGGGGGAGCAATGTTATACTCCATGGGTTTCAACATTGACTATTGGGAAGAGACAGCCTCCTACAGACCAGGTTGGCAGTCTAGTGAAGGACGGGTATGTTGCCTATCAATACACTTCAGTAGTGGTAGTCTTGGCTCACTACAGTTCGGGATCATGGCATCATAAGTTCAGCTTTCAATGGTGCAATTACTTGGCTTGGTGACTTGTTGGAGGGGAAAGCCCATGCAGAGGATACTCTAGTACCAGAGGAGATCACTTGGATTTGGAGTATGAGTGGGATTGTTCCATCCACCTTGGATGTTCCATTATGGAGTTTAGAGTAGGCATTGCAGTAGCATTCAGATCAATTGGTGCAAAAGGCTTGGAGTGGAGCCTTCATACCATCAAGAGACAAGTGTAAGGATGAGCCTCCAAAGTCAATTACTTTGACACCTTTGGATACCACACTCATTGCTTGGTAGTATCCAATGGAGGGAGTATATCTATTGGAGTTGTCTAGTGGGATTAGCACCAAACTAGCTGCAATATTATTGGAGGGTATACAAGTATAAAGGTACTTGTATGTGGAGAGTGATGAGACTATTAGGCGAGTCTCTCTACATCATGTGGCATACTTGGCCAATTGGTATCCTGAGTTATTACCAATATAAACAATCAAAGGTTACCAGAAGGCCCTACCAACAGACATTTCCTTACTCGGGGTGCATGATCTAGAGAGATATGGGTTTGTTCACTTGGTGATTTCAGGATGGCCATGTCAAGGACATATATGTGCTGACCAAGGTTTGGGTCTTTAGGAACCTCATTCAAGTGTGTTTTGGGAGATGTTACGGATACTACAACATCTCTAAGTTCATTAGTCTGTTTCTCCAACTTACATTTTGGAGAATGTTCCTTTGATGGGTGATTCTCGTACCTGGGTGGTGGCAAGTACACATCAAGTCCATTCTTGGATGGGACCTATTGCATTATTAGATGCAGCTAGAGTAGGATCATGGGCTCATTGTCTTTGTCTTTGGTGGACAAACCTCTTACCCAAAGAGGTTTTACAGCATGCTTATGATGGGATTCAGCAACTTGACCACATCCTTGTTGATGACAACTTGGATGTTGGGCGTCAGTCTAAAATGGTGGTAGTGGCTGATAGGTTACCTATGGCAGTGGTGAACCTAGTTGGACAGCCTAGAGCCGCATTTTCTACCCTCATGAATTTCCCAGGCTCTCATGCTTTTTGAGAGGAAGACTTGGGTTGGTTTGTGACTCATAGTTACAACAATTGGTGGAGCCTAACGTTGATGAGAGAGAGCGGGTGATGGGTTTTTGCATCAATATTACCGTTGTGCCAGCAGTGTTAGAGGCATCTAAGTGTCAGGTGTTAGGTCAAGCTATAGACCTGAACTCTTTGACCTAGATTGTGAGCCTTGGCTTGGTAGAGTAGCATGGAATGCGCTTGATAGGCATCACCACTCGGACACTTGTGAGCCTTGTGCCTATTGAGACTATTCAAGCACATGCTAGGGGCAATGGATTGAGTGGACATGGTATTCTTGGGACACAGCCTGTATCTACTAAGGAGAGTGGTCTACTTGGAGTCCATCCAGGTGAGCATGGGCTACTTGGATTATACCCTTGGTCCACTTGGGATGCAGCTAGATGACATGTGGAGCTTGCAACTAGAGTGAGGGGAGTTTTTCACACAGAGGTTGGGACCTCTAGTAGTTGGGAGCATGACACTACTGCTCCCAAGGGCCTAGTGTAGCAGCCAGTTAGTACATCTTCCACTTTTGTGATAGTTATAGAGGATACTTGGGAGCCAGATCTTGGACCCAAGCTTATTGAAGAGGAAAGACTGAAGGTTTGGAGGTTCTTGAGGAGCTACACAAGTTGTTTTGCCTTCAATATGAAGGATTTGGGTGCTTTGAGAGGACTTGGTATACGGATTGAGTTGACTAGCAATACACCAATTTTTTGATGTCCTTATCACTTTAGTGACATGGAGAGGACATTGATTTAGAGCCAAAGTAGAGACCTTTTTGAGGCTGGTTTGGTGGAGATTTCATATAGAGAGTATGCATCAACAACAATGATGACAACCAAGAAGGATATGCATGGCAACTACACAAATAGGCAGATGTATGGAGATTACCATCCTATCAACCTACAGACCAGGGCTGATTGGTATGCCATGCCTACATCGGAGGAGATCTTGATGTGTTTGGGCATGCAAAGGTCTTCAATACTTTGGATCTTTGAGTAGGATATCATCAGTTGCCAATCATGGAGGAGGATAGGTCCAAGAAAACATTTTGAGCTATTGATCCTCATGGCAAGGATGTGTTATATCAGTGGAGGTTCTTATCATTTGGGTTGAAAAATGCTCCTATTGAGTTCCAGAGGATCATGGCTAGGATCCTAGCTGGATTGGATTGCTTGGTGCTATATTGATGATATTTTGGTCTATATCACTACTGTGGAGGAGAATGAGAGATAATTGTTGGAGGTTTTTGAGAGGTTGAGATCACATGGACTCAAATTACATCTTGGGAAGTGTAGGAGGTTCTTCCATGAGCAGGTTGAGTATTGGGGTCACACGATCTACCCTAGAAGACTTGGTGTTGAGCAGACCAAGGTGGAGGCTATTGCACATTTTTGTTGGGAAAATAGCCCATGCATGCCCTTGATGCTTTGGTGTGAAAGGTTTTTTCTCCTCTTCTTCTTGATGTAATGCACTTGGATTTTATGTCAAAATGTCTCGGGAGTTGTTTTATGCTACCTTGTCGCGGGAGATATTTGCCATGTTATTGTAAAGCTCAAAAATAGTTGGTGGTGCTATAAGCTCAAGGGTTCTTTGAAATGTTGTGTGAGCCAGGAATTAATTTTGAGTTACAAGAGCTCAGGAATTTGTTTTATGTTATTGGGATAAAGAGTGTTTCATTTTAGAAGTAGAGCAAAAAGAGTTTCTTTTAGTTTGAAGATGCTTTGGAAGGCCTTTGGAGAGGAGTCTTTGACAATTGAGAGTTTTTGGGGAGGACTGTGAAGGTTTGGGGTTTTGAGAGAAAGCCTGAGCAAGACAGAAACAAAAAGAGGTGAACAGAAGAGTTTAGGCATCAAGGAATAGCTTGGACAGGATTTTTGGAAAAAAATGGCTGCCAAGAGTGGACTATCAAAAAAATGTTTTGTGGCCTGAATAGGGTTTGAGGGGACAAAATAAAAAGGAGAGTTGAGGCCCAAAGAAAACTCACAAAGGAGAGGCTGGACAGAGGAATGATTTCTGAAGGTATGAGGGTTTGCTAAGAGAGTGTTGACAAGGGAGCAATTTTGAATGTAGAGGGTTGGCTGCTGTGAGTGTTGGCAGTGGAGAAACTCACCAAGGAGAGGCTAGACAGAGGAATGATTTTTGAAGGTATGAGGGTTTGCTATGAGAGTGTTGACAAGGGAGCAATTTTGAATGTAGAGGGTTGGCTGCTGTGAGTGTTGGCAATGGAGAAAACTCATGAAGGAGAGGCCGGACAGAGGAATGAATCTTGAATGTAGAGGGTTGGCTGCTATGAGTGTTGGCAGTGGAGAAAACTCACAAAGGAGAGGCTAGATAGAGGAATGATTTTTGAATGTAGAGGGTTGGTTGCTATGAGAGTGTTGACATGGGAGCAATTTTGAATGTAGAGTGTTGGCTGTGAAGAGTGTAGACAGGGAAGAATTTTCACAGGATGTAGGGCTTGCTGAAGAGTGGAGAAGGCAAAAATTCTCAAGAAGGTGAAGACAAGAAAGTGTGAGGGATTTTCTAGAATGGCTAAAGGATGTAGGGTTTGCTTAAGTGTTGACAAGGGAGCATTTTCAAATGAGGTTTTGCTAGAGAGAGTGTTGGCAGTGATAGGAGCTAGACAGGGAGGAGTCCTGCTCAAATGCAAGAGAGAGAGAGAGAGATATGGCAAAGAAGGAGTTTTCTTGAATGTGAAGAGTGGCTGAATATGCAATGACATGAGCTAGACAGGGAAGAGAGGGAGAGAGAGGTAAGGTAGAAAGAAAATTTTCTCAAAGGATTAGTGTGGATGTGCAGGATTTGGAAAGCCTAGACAGAAGAGAGAGAATTGAGTGTGTAGGGTTTGTATAGAACCTAGAGTGCGAAGGATAATTGAAGGTGGGGACCTAAGCAAAGAGGCTGCAGGAAGAGGTTGTTAAGAAGGATAGGAGAAGATTGTGCAAGTCTTGGAAGCCTTGGTAGGGAAGAAGAGATTTCTTGAAGAAGACACTGAAGGTCTGACAAGAAAATAGTGGCATAAGGAATTAACACAGGACATGAAACTGCATAGAAGAATTAACCTTTGAGAGGAGAGGAGGAGAATTTCAAAGTGGCTCAGCTCATTTGAAGCAGGGGAAAAGAAAAGATTCAAAGATGGTTGACCTGACTAAATGGAGTGAATCTGATCTGTGAGCCAGCTTGTCTCTCACTCAGGATGAACCTTTGATGGCTATTATGGTAGCACACCATGGACTAAGAAGGCAAGGAACCCCAACTCTATCATACTTCTCCAAGGCTAACACTCCAAGACTCAAGGCATTGCTCACTAGAGAACTCAATGAGAGAGAGATAGTTGCAAATGAAAAGATGATGTGTACCTCCTCACCCCTTGTTTATATACTTGTGAAATAGGTGTGCATCAAAGTTACTAATTAGTCTAGTAACTCAAGTTACTAGACTAAAAGTCAAGTAAAGTCAAAAAGTAGAAAGGAATATTCATTCACATGGGCATATTCCACTAGCATGTGATCTTATCTTGACCCAACCAATAAGTCAAGGATTCCTTCACATGGGCTATCCTTGGACCATAGAAGAATCCAAAACAAAAGGCTTGCGGGCCCAAGATTTTTCAACTCTTTCCTCAAAGCCAAACACCTAGGAATAATACTAAGTCAACACACTAGAATCCAAAATAGTAGTGCTCATTTTTTCCACTTCCTCTAAAGTAAAGTCCTCTCTATCTTAGCTATGACTAACTTTAGCTAATTATGACTAATGTAGAACCATCCTTTATCTCTATATAAAATAATATCTCTCAAGTACTTGTAAAACCAAGCTAAATATCACAATACCACACACATGCATAAATGGGTGTTATAGATCTATAGAACGAGGGCATATGAGAACAAAGAGGTTCAAAGGGTGAGTTGCCTTGACTGCTATAGGATAGAGAATACGTGAAGTGCTCCGGCTGAGTTGATCATTTCTTGGAAAGCTTAGTGCAGGTGCTGTATAGACTAGAACTGTTTGGCTTGTCCAAAACTTGTGACTTCCATAGTTTGATATTCCTATGAATGATGAGTCCCAAAAACCAATGTGAGTTCTGATCTATGGCTAGCGTCAAGAGAACACTCCATTCTAGGAGCTCTTTGTCCGGTCTATGTGAATGGTGCAGTTCAATGATTTGGGTGCCGAGGATCAAATTGGGATAGACCACTCGTTATTCTCTTAAGAGACCACCTATTCCAGCTTTATGAACTACCAGATCCAAAACCATAGGCTGAACTTAACAGGAAAAAACTACAATATAAAACAAACAAGGGTAGAAACCCATAACCCAAACCTTGCAGAACATGACCAGTTTTTTTAAGGTCAAGGATAATCACAAAACCTTTAGGGAGAGCCAACCTCAAGAGCAATTGAAAACAACATGCTCTAGCAAAGAGGAGTTTTCTAACAATCCATGAATAGAGAGAGAGTCAAACTATGGGAAACTTTGAGGCACTGACAATAAGAACAAATTGAGCACAAGCATCCATGTGCCCGGCGCACTCTCAAGACCAAACAATCCCCATGACAATGTATTCCTCGGTCTATGGATGTGAGTAAAGTGCAAGCATTCCTTGGGCTGGCAAACTTCTATCGCCGCTATGTTAGAGGATTTAGTGCCATTGCCAAGGCCTTGATGAAGCAGACCAAGCTTACACAAGAGTGGTGTTGGGGAGATGAGTAGGAGAGAGCTTTTGTAGAGCTCAAGGAGAGGTTGACATCTGCTCCTATTTTGAAGAGACCAATCAAAGGACAACCATTTCAGATTCTCATTGATTGGAGTATGTTGGGGTTTGGAGCAATGCTCACCTAGCATGATGATGAGGGGAAGGAGTTTGTAGTGGCCTATGCTAGTCTCTCCAACAATTCAGCGGAGGTGAAGTATAGTTCATTTGAGAGAGAGTGCTTGGCAGCAATTTGAGCAGTAGGAAATTTTTTATGTTACCTATTTGGTAACCCCTTCACTCTCATCATTGAATCATCAGCTGTTGAAGTGGTTGATGGAGTCCAAAAAGCTTCCAAGAAAGCTCGCACAATGGGCTCTGATTTTACAAGAGTATGATTTCAAGGTTGTTCACAAACTTGGAGTGGTGAATTGTGATGCAAATGAGTTGAGTAGAAACCACCCATGTCCCAGCCAGCAAGATCAGACCGGAGCATGTTGGCATGGTGAGACAAATGAGGAGATGGTGCTAGGTTTGCATGCATTGGCCTTTCTGTGTATACTTTTTGAGGCTTTGGTGATATCTCTTTCAATGCATACAAGAGGAGTTATTGAGGTTACAGATCTAGAGAGTGAAGATATTGGAACAGTTCAACAAGACATTCATGGTGACATCTTAGTGATGGACTATCATGCTCATGAGGAGCTAGGACATTTTGGAGTAAAGTGTACATATAGCTTGCTCCAAAGTCATTATTGGTGGCACAATATGCAGATCAATGTATAGTAGTTTGTTGCCAGATGTGTGGTTTGTGACCGAGTGAGAGCATCATTCAATGCTCCTACACCATAGTTGCACCCATTACCTATCATGGGATTGGGTTACCACTGGAGTTTGGACTTTGCCAAACCTTTTCCATTGACCGTGAGACATCATGGGTATGTCTTGGTGATGGTGGTGCACTTCTCCAAGTAGATTGAGTTGGTGGCACTTCCTGACTAGTCCAATGAAGGGACTGCTTACTCATTCTTGGATCAGGTTCTCTGTCATTTTTGTGCACCAACTGAGGTTTTGACTGATCAAGGTACAAAGTTCTTGGGGGAGTTTAAGGTCTTGTGTGACAAGGCTTTGGTTGATCACTATACTACCTCCCGAGACCACCCTAAGGCAGATGACTCAATAGAGAGAGTGGTTTAGACATTGAAGAGAGGATTGCAAAAGTATGGTTTGTAGAGAGGCTACTTGGGAGATTAGGATCTCCAATTACCTTGGTTGGCCATGGGCTATCTATTCAGCCAGCATGCTTCCTTAGCATCCTTCTCTCCTTACTTTCTACTCTATGGACAAGATCCAAATTTACCTGTAGTCATTTGTCAAGATGTTACTATGGTTTTGGACTTGGATGATTTAGATGTATGGATGAGCACATGTTCTCAACAAGCAAAGATCTTTTGGAGAGTGATGCTGATGGCCTTTGAGAACTTGGCAATTGCTCAACATAGAGATACCTTACGCTATGCTACCATTTGAGGAGGAGATTATAGACCTTCAATCCATCAATTTCATCCAGGTGATTATGTATATCTACAACAGATAGTCCAACGACACTTGATGTTTTGACATGCTACACTTTCTTGAGAGTGCGTGAGGTTTTGCCATCTGGAATCCTTGTGTTGGAAGGACATGATGGTGTTGTTTGGAAGGATCATGTGCACAATTGTGCGCCATGCCACCTCCCAAATATTGATGGTACTATAGACCCAAGCTTGGCACTTGTACATGCAAGCTTGAGGTGTATATTATGTGGCTCTTCTGGTGGAGCTGCTACTATGTTAGTGTGTGATAGCTGTTTGAGAGGATGGCATATGGCATGTATGACTTCTTCCCCCATGATGGTTCCTCAAGGACAGTGGTTATGTCTTAGATGTCCTTGACCTATAGCTAGTTCATTCTTTATATGGTATAGATTGAAGATAGGCGACTAACAATGTGGCTCCATAGCACCTAGCCTTCTGATCTTTGCCCATCATAGGGTATACCATATACTTGAAGTAGATGGCTATCTAGAGTTAGAGGGACCTAACTGCCAACTAAGAGGGCAATTGTGGCACTTTAGAGTCTATGTACGACTTATGTGTGAGTTGTGCTTCTATAGTGTATTGTAACAATATGGAGTTTAGTGACGAAGTTAGTTGGGCTTATGAAGTAGAGAATAAGCCAAAATAGCCTAGAATATTCTAGAAGCATCTAAGAAGCTTCTTAGGAAGCTTCCCAACTAGTTAACTTGCGCCCTAAGCAAGTAGCTTCTAGAAGGAAGCTTCTAGAAGCTTCTAACTAGCTTAGCTTGCACGCCAAGTAGGCGGCTTCTAGAAGGAAGCTTCTTCAGAAGCTTCCTAGTTAACTTGACTTGCACTCCAAGAAAGCGGCTCAAGGAAGCTTCTTGAGAAGCTTCAAAGGCCTTGTATGCTACCTATAAATACCAAGGCCATGCTAGGCATTCGGAGTTTTCCCTCATTCAAGTGTCCCAATGTGAGTTCCATTCTCCTATTTCTCCCCTCAGTTTTGGTCTTTTACATTGGTATCAGAGCAGGAATGGGATGGATGGAATTTATGGACCACCAAATCCACTTCCGCCAAACCATTGGGACTTTCATGTCCAGATATTACCAAAGCATCGTTTCACACAATTCATCACCTCACGCTTTGGGCAGGACTTTCTACATATGATCACCGTGTCAGAGGAACCCTTGATACTTCCAGTTGTAACTTATGGAGAACGGTGGATGTGTTGTATCTATGTGTTAATCAACTAGATAAATTGAGAGTAGTGGAATAGAGTAGTAGCAATGGCGGCAATACCGGATGTTATCCTTGCAATGCAACAACAAATCAAGCATCTTACTCGATTGTTGGATGAACGAGACCAGCAACGACGAGAACAGATAGACAGAGCGCCAGTTCGAGATGGAGAAGATCGCATTCGATTTCCGAAACCCAAGGTATTTGAAGGCAAGAATCTTCCAGGCATAGTGGAGAATTTTGTGTTTGACTGTGAACGTTACTTTGAAGCCACCAATCTTCAAGACGAGCGGAAACAAATTCTCTTGGCTTCTAGCCAGTTGGATGGTGTGGCAAAACTTTGGTGGCGATTCTGAGTAGAAAGAGCTGAACGACAAATTGTTACACCGATTTTGACATGGGCAGAATTCAAGGATGCAATACTTGGTCAATTTCAGACTATAAATGCCACCCGAGCTGCACAAGATAAATTGGTGAAGTTGAGGCAGATTGGCTCAGTGAGAAGCTACATCACACAAGTTCAGAATATCATCATGCAAATTCCAGATATCCAAGAAGGTGAAGTTCTAGATCGATTTGTGCGAGGATTGAAGTCACGAACCAGATTGGAGGTGACCATGCGAGAGCCACAGAACGTAGAAGAAGCCATGCAATTGGCTGAGCGTTTTGATTCCTTAGTTGCCACAACTTGGTCTCGACCTCGACCTACACAAAACCTACCCGTACCACGAGTGGAAGAACCTGTACCAATGGAGATTGATGCTATCCAGCGAAGACCACTTGGCACAACAGATAGAGAAAGATTACAACAAAATGGAGGTTGTTTTTATTGTCGCCAGTTGGGGCATCGCATTGCTGAATGTCCACTCAAGAATGGACGACCTCGACAAGTTGCCCAAGTGGAGGTTGTGGAGCGGAATGATCCGGGAAACGAGGAATCCCAGTAGGAGATTTCGAGCCACCTACTGGGAGCTTGATTAGTTCCAATGGGATTGAAGGCTCAACCTATGCAAGTTTGCTTCACTTGCAAGGTATGATATCTAATCGGGGTTGTAGAATTTTGGTTGATTCTGGAAGTTCAGAGAATTGCATGTCTATGCAAGTAGCAAAGGAATTGGGTATTCCTATCAAGCCAGTGATTGGAAGTAGTTTGATGATGGCGGATGGTAGAAAGGGTTCTACATTCTGCACCTTGCATCCCGTTACCTTCAAGATTAGGAAGGAGTATTTGGAGTGTATGAGGTTTGTAGTGGCACCTCTACACTATGATATCATTCTAGGTCTACCTTGGCTTGAATGTCATAAGGTTCAATTTGATTGGACCCGACACCAAATTCAAGTACAACACCAAGGTAGGAATTTCCGATTAGGTTGTCTGGCACCTCTGAGTAAGACACCTAAGAATAGTCAGTCCCAAGATGGGAAGTTTGTCGAGAAGGTAGCCATAGAGCAAATCTGGAAGGGAGATGAGTCCCAAGATGGGAAGTTTGCCAGGAAGGCAACCATGGAGCAAGCTTGGAAGAGAGATGAGTCCCTAGAAGGGAAGTTTGTGAATGAAGCAGCCATAGAGCAAGCTTTGGAGGACGATAAGTCTGTATTCGCGGTGTGGATCAAGCCGATTGCACAAGAACAATCTGAGGAGGGCCAAGTGCCGCATCAAGCAATGGTTGATCGGATAGTTCAGGAGTTTGCAGATGTGTTTCCGGATGATCTGCCAAAGGGATTACCCTCCGATCGAGGTATGCCCTTCAAGATCAAGTTATTGCCAGGGAGTACTCCAGTGAGTAGACCAATCTATCGGCTCTCACCAAAGGAGTTGGAGGAGTTGCGAACAACACTTACAGAGTTGTTAGAGAAGGATTTCATACGACATAGTACCTCTCCGTGGGGAGCACCGGTACTATTTGTTCCAAAGAAGGATGGAGGACTTCGTTTCTATATTGATTACCGTGGGCTCAATAAGCAAACCGTGAAGAATGCATATCCCTTGCCTCGGATCGATGACCTGCTTGATCAACTAAGTGGAGCACGCTACTTTTCCAAGCTGGATCTTCGTAGCGGCTATTGGCAAATTCCTATTGAAGGAGAGGACGTGCAGAAGACTGCTTTTCGCACAAGGTATGGACATTTTGAGTGGAGAGTTCTACCTTTCGGACTCACTAATGCTCCAGCAGTCTTCATGGATCAGATGCATCAAGTGTTGGAGGGACTATTGGATCGGTCCGTGGTGGTGTTCTTAGATGATATCTTAATCTATAGCAAGACAGAGGCAGAACATGTGAATCATGTGCGAGAAGTCCTAAGACGACTACGATAGTGGAAATTTTACTGCAAGAAGTCAAAGTGTGCTTTTTGGTAGAAGGAGGTTACCTTCTTGGGTCATAAGATCTCATCAGAGGGGATCAAGATGGAAGAAGAGAAGATCAAGGCCATTACTGATTGGCCTACCCCGAAGGATGCTACAGAAGTACGAGCATTCAATGGACTGGCCAGTTTTTACCGACGGTTCATCCACTATTATGCTCACGTGGCTGCACCATTGACTGACCTCTTGGGAGAGAACTCGAGCTTCTAGTGGACCACCAAGCATGAAGAAGCATTCTAGAAGTTAAAGCATATGGTGTCTTCAAGACCTATTCTTCAACCATATGATCCTCAACTACCTTGTGTGGTTGATTTTGATGCTTCTAACTTTGCAATTGGAGCTGTGTTGCAACAAGAATTTCCAGATGGACTACATCCGATTGCCTTTGTGTCTCGCTGACTAAATACAGCGGAAAGAAATTACTCTGCTCAAGATCGGGAACAACTTGCAATGGTATATGCCACCAAGGTATGGAGGCATTATCTCTTGGGGAAACAAGTGATCATGCAAACTGATCACAAGCCATTGTTGCAGACCTTACACTTGGAGCACATGAAGAGCCGGCATCATCGATGGGAAGAGCAACTCCAATTGTTTGACATCAAACTTGAGTACAAACCAGGTCGGTTCCATGTCATTCCCGATGCTCTATCACGACGACCTGATTTGAAGGATCTTCCTTTCATCACGGCGGCAATTACAACGGTGTCCATTGACCCTAAGGTCCACAATGAGTTTCAATCAGCTCTACGACAAGATCCCTTCTTCCAAATGGTACACAGTCGTCTGACAGCATGCGACAAGGAGTACAACACCTTCTCCTTCAAGGAAGGCCTTTTATTCCATGCAGACCAGATCTATGTTCCAGCCAAAGGTGATCTTCGACTTGTGCGCCTTCAAGAAGCCCATGATTTACCAATAGCTGGTCACATGGGAGTAGACAAGACCTTGGGCACCCTCCAACGCCAATGGTGGTGGCCCAACATGACACGAGATGTTTGAGACTTTGTCCGATCATGTGAGAGTTGCCAACGGAACAAGGCCAGCAACCAGAAGCCAAGTGGACTCCTTCAACCACTCGCCATTCCATCCGCTCGTTGGGAGCATGTGAGCTTGGATCTCATCACATCCTTGCCAAAGACAAAACAAGGACACACCGCCATTGTGGTGTTTGTGGATAAGCTTAGTAAGCAAATCCACTTGGCACCAACTTGTGATACCGTGGATGCTCCAACCTTAGCACAAATCTACTTTGACAATGTCTTCAAGCATCATGGCATGCCACGCGTACTCATCTCCGACCGTGATCCTCGCTTTACCGGGAAGTTTTGGCAAGCACTCTTTCAGATACTCGGCACCAAGCTTGCTTTGTCCACGGCCTATCATCCTCAAACTGATGGACAAACTGAACGCGCCAATCGTACATTGGAGGATATGTTGCGGGCCTTTGTCAATGTCCACCATACCAATTGGGATGAATGTCTTGCAGTTGCAGAATTTGCCTACAACAACTCCAAACAGGCAAGCACTGGATTTTCTCCCTTCTTTCTCAATTTTGGCCAAGATCCGCTTGTTCTAGATTCTCTTCTTGCTCCCCCTCCCTCTCAGGTTCCTCATACTTCTACATTCTTGACCACTATATCCCGCTCTCTCCAACAAGCCAAGTCTCACCTCCTTGTTGCTCAGAATTGCCAAAAACAATATGCAAACCATCATCGTCGTGATCTCACCTTTGAAGTTGGTGATAAAGTCATGCTATCCTCTAGTAACCTCCCTCTCCCACTTGATACCCAAGTTCGTAAACTTGCTCCTAATTGGATAGGACCCTTTGATATCACCCATATTATCTCTCCTGTTGCTTATCGTCTTGCCTTACCTTGTCACATGCATATCCATCCTGTCTTTCATGTTTCCAAGTTGAAACCCTTTGTTCCTAACCCTTCTTCCTTTTCCTCTCGAGTCCAACCTCCCCCTCTTCCTATCCCTATCAATGATCATGAGGAGTACAAAGTTGATCGTATCCTTGAGCGTCGCCATATTCAACGAGGCCGTCGCCAACACACGGAGTACAAGGTCCTTTGGAAAGGGTATCCCCTTCATGATGCCACATGGGAACCTCTTTCTCACCTCTAGAATGCACAGATGGCCATCAAGGAATTTGAAGCTTCACTGGCGACGAGGACGTCACCAACTAGCGGCGGGGGAATATGTAACAATATAGAGTTTAGTGACAAAGTTAGTCGGGCTTATGAAGTAGAGAATAAGCCAAAATAGCCTAGAATATTCTAGAAGCATCTAAGAAGCTTCTTAGGAAGCTTCCCAACTAGTTAACTTGCGCCCTAAGCAGGTAGCTTCTAGAAGGAAGCTTCTAGAAGCTTCTAACTAGCTTAGCTTGCACGCCAAGTAGGCGGCTTCTAGAAGGAAGCTTCTTCAGAAGCTTCCTAGTTAACTTGACTTGCACTCCAAGAAAGCGGCTCAAGGAAGCTTCTTGAGAAGCTTCAAAGGCCTTGTATGCTACCTATAAATACCAAGGCCATGCTAGGCATTCGGAGTTTTCCCTCATTCAAGTGTCCCAATGTGAGTTCCATTCTCCTATTTCTCCCCTCGGTTTCGGTCTTTTACAGTATGATGTTAACAACGATGTATGTTGTGTAGCGATGTATATACACACGACAACTGTTACACTATTTGTAGTGTCAGATCTAGATTCCTTAGACACTCAAGTTGTAGTGATAGTAGTTAGAGGTATTTCAATAGTTTCCCATAGATTACTTTCCGACGGTCAGATTTTGTGTTTGGGGTATTGACTTCACGGTGGGGCCCACCATCACTTTGCACCATTTGCATCATCAAGTGTACCATCAGCAAGATTGTTATGGTTTCAGACCTAGTTAAAGTCCAAGGGTATACTTTTGAAGTGTAGCTCCAAAGAGCTCACTTCATTGATATTGAGCCTTTGAGTTCTTGGCTGTGGTAGATAGAGGCCGGCGAGCATCACCTGGATTCTCTTAGCTAGAGTGGGTGTGGCTTAACTATAATCAGTGCCCAATTGTTGGCAGTTTGTAGAGTGATAGATCAAGTACTGATTTGAGTTGAGTTGATTTGAGAGTTGTAAACGATCTGATTATTGTAGCACTTTAGAGTCTATGTATGACTTATGTGTGAGGTGTATTTCTATAGTGTTTGATGTTGATAATGATGTATGTTGTGTAGCGATGTATATACGCATGACAAGTTATCTTTGGGTCAATTATCTGAGACATTAGAGAAGAGTGGGTTGGGAGATAAAGAGATAGAAAGGTTACACATTAGTGAAATTGTAGTTTAGGGTGAAGAAGTAGTAGAAATAGTGGAAGATGTAGTAGAAATAGGTAGACCCAAAGAAGGAGAAGTGATAGGAGGATCATTGGGTTTGGAAGCCAAAGTAGGGTAGATATTGGATTGGAGTAGTAACAAATTTGAGATATTGAGAGGTGCATTGTCATTTTGGATCATAGGTTTATAGAGTTATAGAATGATATTTTTTTTACTATTGTTATTTAGTTACTATTGATTGCTTTACTATTTAAAGGTGGCATTTGCAATGTTATGTTATTCAATATTCATAATTTTTGAAGATAGATAAAGCAAAGTGTTGAGTTCAATACTCATCGCTTGAGCTTAATTTTGAGTATCAAGTTTGTGTATGCGTTTGTGAGTGTGTAGAGAATTTTGAAGTGCAAGTTAGAATGCTTGTTGGATGTTGGATTTTGCAGCATTGATCTTCATTTTGTGTGCTTGATCTTGAGTGAAGTGCAATCAAAGCAATGCCTTCACACATCTAAGAGGAATTGTAGTATTGGTAGTATTTTACATTTGTAAGTGCAGCATGAGTTTGATGTGAAGCAATTTCAATTGAGGAAGTTGTGCCTTTAATGGAGGGGTGGAACACAATTCTGAGGCAAAGTTGTTTTGTAGTGAAGTAGCTATCTTTGGAAGAATTTGAATCATCACAATCAAGATTTGTTTGGATAGAATTGAAAGAGTTGTGATTAAGGAGTGTTAATTTGTGACAAGACTATGATCTAGTGCTTGTTACTCTCTTTTGGGTATGGTTTCTACCTAAGAGATTACAGAAGAACTCAAGAAGAATTGATTTGGCTACTTTGCTTTGTATTTGGATATTTTTGACTTGTATCTCTATGGGAATGAACTTTACTTACCTGATTACCACAAAAGTGCTATTTTTTGGGTTGTCACAATAGGTAGCTAGAGGAACTACTATAAGTGATGGTCCTCATCTAGCAACCTAGACTCTTATGTGTGTTTAGGGAGTAGACTTTAATGATATCTCTTTCAACATACCCTCATAGTGGTAACGGTTCATCTTGATAGATTTAGTTCCATCTCCTTAACATATCATCTATCCTTCTAAGTGAAAGACCTTACTTTGGTTGAATCTTCCATGGAAGATCTCTTACCTACCTTTTGCATCTACCTACCACACCCTTCCTCCCAACTCTTCAACCTCACTACCACTATAAGACCCAACATCACAATAGAACTAGTCATCTCCCTTGATGTGATTAGATAAGAGTCATCCTCTTGTACCACTAGCACCTTAATATATACCTCTTCATCAAAAAGCTACACATTCTTGCTCTTATTGCACATGGGTGAGGATTGGTCTAGCACAACATCAAGGACAAGGTAGATGCTTATGGATGTTGGCCAGAGCAACATCTTTATGCCCCTCCTCCTCCAAACCCTCTCTCTATGTACTCTTGTCATCTCCGTACAAGCACCACCAGACTCATATGCTTGATTACACTCCCTTGATCCTATTCAAGCTTTCCTCCCAAGACTTTCAAGATGTTGTGCATATATGCATCACTATACAACATATACTTCTGCAACATCATACACTACAAAAGCACAACTCACAAATAAGTCATACATGAACTCTAAAGTATCACAAAATCAATTCAACTCTTCCATTCAAATCATACTCAAATTAGATTTGTACTTGATCCTTCACTCAATGATTTACCAATAATTGGGCATTGATTACAATCAAGCCTCACTCACTCTATCTAAGAGACTCCAAGTGACACTCACCGGCCTTTGTCTACCATAGCCAAGAACTCAAAGGCTCAACATCAAAGAAATGAGCTCTTTAGAGCTACACTATTATACCTCTTTTCTTGACCTAGGTCTCTAGCCCTAATGGTGCCATTGACAACACATTCTATGGTGTGAATAATGCAAGTGATAATGGGTCTCACCATGTAATCAATAGCCCCAACATGAAATCTAGCCGCCATTGAGTAGTCCATGAGCAACTACCAAAATAACTATGATTGCTAACATTACCACTCTAGCATCCAAGCAAACTAGCTTTGGTGCTACAAATGTCATGAAAATTGTTGTACATATATACATCATTATCAATATCATACACTATAAAAGCACAACTCACACATAAGTCATACATGAACTCTCAAGTGCCACAATTGCTCCTTAGTTGGCAGTTAGGTTCCTCTAACTCCATATAGCCATGTACTCCAAGTATGTGATATGCCCTATGGTGGGCAAAGATCAAGAGATCATGTACTATTGAGCCCCATTTTACTTGCTTGTTTATAATCTATGCTACATCAAGGGTGTAGCTATAGGTAAAGTACATCTAGGGCATAAATATTGTCCTTGAAGAACCACCATCAAAGGGGGAGTCAAACATACCATATGTTATCCTGTCAAACAACTATCACACACCAACATAGTAGCAACTCCACTACAAGAGCCATATAACATACACTACAAGCCTATCCATACAAGTACTAAGCTTGGGTCCATAGTGTCATCCATGTTTGGGAGGTGTCATGGTCCATAATTGTGCACATGATCCTCCCAAACAACACAATCATGTCATTTTAACACAAGGACTCTGGAAGGCAAACCCTTGTGCACTCTCAAGATAGTGCAGCCTATAGTAACATCAAGTGTTGTCAATGTAGTATGCCATAGATATGCATAATCACCTAGATGAAATTGACTGATCACGAATCTACAACATCTTCCTTGAATAGTAACATAACGTAAAGTATACATATGTTGAGCAATCATTAAGTTCTCAAAAGCCATCAACATCACTATCTGAAAGATCTCTGCCCATTGAGAACATGCACTCACCCATATGTCTAGATCATCCAAGTCCAAAACTACAATAACATCACAACAAATAGCTATAGGTAAATCTTGATCTTGTCCATAAAGTAGAAAGTAAGGAGAGAAGGATGCAAAGGAGGCTTGTCAATTGAACCTGTTGATAGTCCATGGCCAACCAAGGTAATTAGAGGTCCCAATCTCCCAAGTGGTCTCTTTGCAAACCATACTTATGCAATCATCTCTTCACCATCTATACCACTCTATGCTAAGCCATTGTCTTAGAGTGATCTTGAGAGAGTATGATGATCAATCAAGACCTTATCACATAAGACATGAAACTCTCCCAAGAAATTTTTACCTTCATCAGTCAAAACCTCAATTGGTGCACCAAAAAAACTAAAACCCAATCCAAGAACAAGTAAGTTGTCCCTTCATTAGACTTGTCAAGAAGTGCCACCAACTCAATCTACTTAGAGAAGTGCTCCACTATAACCAAAATATATTGATGATGTCTCACAATCAGCAATAAAGGTCCAACAAAGTCCCAACTCCAATGGTATACCAATATCCTGATAGGTAATGGATGTAATTATGGCATAAAAGCATTAAATGATACTCAAACTCAAGCACAAACCACACATCTAGCAAAAAATTGCTATACATTGGTTTGTATGTTGTGCCACCAAGAATGACTTTGGAGTAAACTATATGTAGAATTTACTCTGAAAATGTCCCAACTCTTCATGAGCATGACACACCAACTTTGGTCTCTGAGATGGAAGTGGTACTACACACACTCTACCATCTTCTCATATACAAAGAAGGTGTATGCTCTCCAATCTAAACCACTTGGCTTGTTGAAGAACATAATCTCTCTCCTTGGCACCAACTATGCTACCCACAACACCAATGCAAAGATAATCCATCACTAAGACATCATCATGAATGTCTTGCTGACCTGTACTAATATTTCCACCTTTTGGATTTGTGACCTCAACAATTTCTCTTGTATGTGCTAAGAGAGATACCACCAAGACCTCAAAATATATACATAGGAAGGTAGATGTATGCCAACCTAGCACCATCTCCTCATCTATCTTACCATGCTAATGTGCTTTGGTTTGGTCTTGTTACTTGGGGCATGGGTCTCTACTCAAGCTATCTACATCACGTTTCACCACTTATGGTCTATGAATAATTGTGAAATCATACTCTTGTAAAATTAGAGCCCATCATGCAAGTTTCCCTAAAAGCTTATCAGACTCCATCAACCACTTGAATGGTTGATGATTAGTGATGAGAGTGAAGGGATCACCAAATAGGTAGTATAAAAATGTGCAACTACCCATACTGCTACCAAGCACTTTCCCTCATATGAACTACACTTTGTCTCTGCTGAATTGTTGGAATGACTTGCATAAACCACCACAAGTTCCTTCTCCTCATCATTCTATTGGGTGAGCAATCCTCCAAGCTCCAATGTACTCCAATTAGTATGAACTTGGAATGGTCATCTTTTAATTTGTCTCCTAAGAGTAGGGGCACATGTCAACCTCTTCTTGAGCTCTTTAAAAGCTCTCTCTTGCTCATCTCCCCAATAACACTCATATGTAAGCTTGGTTAACTTAATCAAGGCCTTTGCAATGGTACCTAATCCTCTAATATATCAATGATAGAAGTTTGCCAAACCAATGAATGCTCAAACTTTGCTACATCTATAGGCTTAGGTGTGACAACCCAGCAAATATCACTTTTGCGGTAATCAGGTAAGTAAAGTTCGTTCCCGCAAAGATACAAGTCAGAATTGGTCAAATATGAAGTCAAACAGTAACAATGTAGTTCTTCTTGGTTGCGTCTTTAATCTCTCAGGTAGAAACCACACCCAGAAGAGAGTAACAAGCCCTGACTCGTAGTCTTGTCACAAATTAGCACTCCATAATCACAACACCTTCAACTCTTTCCAAACAATCTTGATTGTGATGATTCAGGCTCTCCCAAAAATGGCACTTCACTGCAAAACGACTTTGCCTCAGAATTGTGTTCCACCGCTCTAGTGAAGGGGCAACTTCCTTGATCAAAATTGCTTCACATCAACTTTGCACTGCCCTCACAAATGCAGAATACTACCAACACTACAATTCCTCTCAAATCTGTCCAAGCATTGCTCCGATTGCACTTCACTCAAGATCAAACACACAGAATGAAGATCAAGGCTACGGAATCCAACATCCAACAAACACACTGACTTGCACTTCAAATTTCTCCACACACTCACAAACACAATTACAAAGCTAATACTCGAAATCAAGCTCAAGCAACGAGCACTGCTTCATAGCACTTTGCTTTATCTATTCTCAGAATTAATGAGCACTAAACAACATAATACTGCAAATGCCACTCTTAAATAGTGAAGCAATCAACAGTTCTAACAACTCTACCGTTCTAAAACAACTCTTCTAACCTGTAGATCCGAAATGACAATGCACCTCTTCATATCTACCTCTTCAAATCTCAAAACTATTACTAGTCCAATCCGATGTCTACTTCGTCATTGGCTTTCAAACCCAAACCTGAAGTAATTTTACTTCCTACTACTCTATCCTTGGGTTTCACAACTTCAAATTCTTCTACCAGATCCAGGAATTCTCTTTCCTCATATGAAATTCTACTAGTGGGTAATCTATCTAACTCCTTATCTCCTTACCCACTCTTCTCTAATGTCTTTATTGCTAACTCCAAAGTCATCTGTACTCATACTTCATCTACTTCGGGTTTAACTACTATCAATTCTTTTGTTAATTCTATTGTGTCATCATCAACAATTGTAATTAAAAGCATGAATACATTATCTATGCCTTCAATTTGTAACCCACTTTCCCTTAATCACTCATGTAACTCACCCAAAGACACTTATAGTCTGATCCTGCACTTTGGGTTTATTCACTATTGCTACTTCTCCTTCAATTCATGTTCTATCTTCAATCAAAACTGAAATTGAAGTCATGGGTATCCACATATCTTCTTTCCCTACTCTAACTTCCTCTAATACTTCCCGTAAGATTCCCAAAGTCACTTTCACTGCACTCTGAGGTCCGACTTCCTCGGATTTAGTCGGTCACCTTAGTCTTGAGGCAAAGTCTTTAGACACAAATTCATGTAAACCCAAAGTCCAAAGTACAAAGTACAAAGTCACATTGACCCGAAGACAGTAACCCAAAGTACATCTACTCTAGAAATTTCAAATGCTTGTAACTTCTTCTAAAGACCTCCAAACTTTGCAATTTTGGTGGCAACGGAAAGCACTAAACAAGACGCTTCCAACGAGATATAGCACTCTTGATTTGGACTTTTGTGCATTGAGATATAGCCCCTGCAAGAATCCTGACTTGCAACTTCTATTTCTCCTTTGGGTTTGCCCTCCTTCAACGTCTGATCCGAGTTTTTCCCTCCTCTAACATGAAGTAAAATTCTTCGGGTTTGATACAATCCAAGTCCTTCTTCCTCTTACACAAAGTAGACTCCCTCGGGTCTGATCAAAACACAAGTTTGCATTCATTTCTTCTCCATTTGGTTTCAATTTGGTTTCAGCAAGGCATTTTTTCTTCAAAACTCGTCCAAAATGAAAAATGTGGGTACCACATCAGGAATACATGCAACAGCATCCACCTTGGTCCATTGAAGACCAAGTCCTCCAAGATAGATAGTTTAACCCAAATACTCAACCTATTTATGGAAGAATTTGCACATTCCAAAATGTAAGTTGAGTCTATAAGATCTCAACCTCCCAAATATCTCCAAAAAATGTCTCTCATGCTCCTCCATAGTAGTACTATAGACCAAAGTATCATCAATATAGCACCAAGAAAAATCTAATCTTGCTAGGATCTTGTTCATGATTCTCTGGAACTCATCATGAGCAATCATTAACCCAAATGGTAAGAACCTCCACTGATATAATACATCCTTACCCTAAGAATCAATAGCCCAAATATTATCTTAGACTTGTCTTCCTCCTTTATTGGCAATTGATGATATCTTGCTCAAAGATCCAAAGTATTGAAGATCTTTGCATGCACAATTGCATCAAAGATCTCCTCTAGTGTAGGCATGGCATACCAATCAACCCTAGTTTGCTAGTTGATAAGATGGTAATCTCCACACATCCACCTATCTATGTAGTTGACATGCATTCCTTCTTGGTTGGCATCCATGTAGTTGAAGCATACTCTCCATGTGAAATCTTCATCAAACTAGCCTCAAAAAGGTCTTTACTCCGGCTTTGAATCAATGCTCACTCCATGTCACTATATCCATAAGGACATCAAAAAATTGATGTATCACTAGTAAGCTCAATCCTAAAACCAAATCCTTTTAGAGCACCCAAATCCTTCATATTGAAATCAAAACAACTTGTGTAGCTCCTCAAGAAACTCAAAACTCTTTGTCTTTCCCCTCTTGTAAGCTTGGGTCCAATGTTTGGCTCCCAAGTATCCTTTGTAATTGATGTAGGAGAGGAAGACGCATTGACTGACTACTACACCAAGCCCTTGTAAGTAATAATGTCATGCCTTTCAATCACTAGATTCCCCAACTTTAGTGTAGAAAACTCCTTTTTCTCTAGCTGCAAGCTCCATATATCATCTAGGTAGATCCCAACTAGACCAAGAGTGTAAACCCAAGTAGACCGTGCTGACTTGGATGGACCCCAAATAGACCACTCTCACTAGTGGTGACCATGCTCACTCAGTCTCTCACCCGTAATATGTGCTTGAATTGTCTTGATAGGCACAAAGCTCACAAGTGTCTGAGCGATGATGCCTATCAAGCACATCCTATGCTACTCTACCAAGCTAAGCTTCACAATCTAGGTCAAACAATTCAATTCCATAGCCTATCCTAACACATGATACATGGATGCCTCTAACACTACTATAACAACAATAATACCGGTACAAAAACTCATCATCCGCTCCTTCTCCTTAACATTGGGCTCCACCAATTGATGTAACTATGAGTCCTAAACAAATCCAAGATCTCCTTCTCAAAAAAAATGGGAGCTTGGGAAACTCATAAGTGTGGGTAAAGTGGCTTTGGGATATCCAACAAGGTTCACTATTGCCATCGATGACCTATCAACACACTACCACCATATGAGATTGGTACTAAACATCCAAAAGATCATTGATAGTAAGGTGTTCTACTTGTTGAATCCCATCATAAGCATGATGTAGAACCTATCTAGGAAAGAGGTTTGTCTACCAAAGCCAAAGATGATGAGCTCTTGATCCCACTTTGGCTACATCCAACAACAAAATAGGCCCCATCCAAGAATGGACTTGATGTAAACTCATCACCACTAATGTACAAGGTACCCATCAAAAGGATGTTCTCCAAAATGTAGGCTAGAGAAACAGGCTGATGAACTTAGAGATGTCATAGTATATGTAACATCTCCCAAAACACACAAGAATGGAGATCTTGTAAACCTTAACCTTGGCTACCATGGGTATATCCCTGAAATGGCCATTAAAAATCACCAAATGAATGGGACCATGTCTCTCTAAACCTTATACTCCCAGCAGGGAAATGTCTATTTGTAGGGTCTTCTAGTTACCCTTGATTGTTGACATCAGTAATAACTCAAGATATCAATAGGCCAAGTGTGCCATATGATGTAGAGAAAATTGCTAAGTAGTCTCATCACTCTCCACATACAAATACCTCTACTCATTTACCTACCTATAGTACCATAGCTAGTCTAGTGCTAATCTACCAAATAATTCCAATAGACATACTCGCTTTGCTAGATATTGCCAAGCAATAAATGTGGTATCCAAAGGTGAGAAGGTAATAAAATTTGGAGACTCATCCTCACATTGGTCTCTTGGTGGTACAAATGCTACACTCCAAGCCTATTGCACCAATTAATCCGTATACTATTGCAATGCATTTTCAAAACTCCTCAATGGAACATCCAAGGTGAATGGAACAATCTCACTTGTACTGCAAATTAGAGTGATCTCTTCTTGTACTCCAAATCCAAGTGATCTTCTCTAGTATTGGCATATTCTCTACATGGGCATTCCCCTCCAATAAGTCACCATGCTAAGTAACATAACTATTGAAAGCTAAAATTGATGACATGGTCCTTGATTGAAATGAGCCAAGACTACCCTCACTAAAGCATGTTGGTAGATGATATAATCGTCCTTTACTTGATTGCCAACCTAGTCTATAGGAGGTTGTCCCTTCCTAATAGTCAAAGTTGAAACCCATAGGGTATAACATTGCTCCACAACTAGCACATCATATGACTTTGCTACTATTGCAATGGCTTGAGCTCTCACCATAGAGCTATCAATTGGATGACCAAGTTGAATTTGGACAATAAGCTCTCCACATGTATTGTATTGTGTAGAACCACCTCTTAGAGATGTTTGGATCTGATATGGACACCTATCCATATCTATCTTCCATAGCTCAAGACCAACAATTGCAGCCTTCCCCAACATAAGGAGTTATGCACCAGAGTTTAATAAGATCCTCTGTGGTGTATAAACCTTCCTTGAATGTCCCACCAATCTGAAAATCTCCCTTTGGTTATCCAATAAGACAACTCTATGTGTGAATTGAGCTTGCTCAAAGGCAAGTCTAGCTAGTAACTCCTCCAACCTAGCTGTTGTTGCTTGCCATAAACCATTGGTTGTTGAGTAGATCCCATGCTCCTCAATGAAGTCAACTCCACTATTAACCACCTCTACTTTAAAAGCAAGAACTACATTATCCCTACTCTCACAAAGTGGTGGTAACCAACCAGAATATTGGATTTGGGTCAGCTCCTGATGTAAACATATCATTGGCTAAGAATAAAAGGAAGTGCATAATCAATTAAGCCACCCTAACATCATGCTAGACTCAATTTATGTAATAGTAGGTGGTTGATTAGCAATCTAGTCCATCATGCACTCCATCATGAGCTCTATCATCACCTACCACAAATGATGCTATAAACCTTCATTAAAAAGGGCCTCACTTCCTTCGCGCGTCATAATCAACCAGAATAAAAGAACTACTTACACTAGGACATCTAGGAGCCATGGATATCATTTATAGTGCCTCAAAGAGTGTGAAAGATTGGGAAAGTTTGACCTATCTACCAACCTCTCCTCTTTGTAGGTCTAACTCCATTGATGCTCCTCTAGGTTCTAGAGCAAATATTGCACTCCTAGCCACAATTGTAGATGTAACTACTTGTGCTACTCTGCACATAAAATCCAAGATGTCTCTATCACCAACATAAGAGGTGGAAGCCTCAACACCCAAATCTGACCTCCTTTGAGCTATGGCCATGCTAGCCAATCTTTGCTCCAATGCTCAACCGGAGTAACCATAGTTGTATCAAAAGCTAGGGTAGGTATGAGTCCTCTATGACTACCTCTACCACCTTTTCCTCCATGACTTGGAGCTACTCTACCACTATGCTAGCAACCCTACCACTCCGTAACTTTGGGTGAAGATCAAAGCATGAAACACTAGTGTGACCAAATCTATCGCAATGATCACACTATTATTGATGGTTGTGATGCCAATGGTATCATGTTCACTGTTCTTAGTGCACTCTCCTTGTGGTGAGTTCCACCAAAGTCTAACAAGCAACACCATCATTCATTGGTTATTTTGCTGACCTAAAAATGAAAATAAAAGTCTAGCTTGTCATACCATTTGTAGCGCCATATCTAGATTACTCTAACATTGGAGTAGCAATAATAGTAGTTAGAGATATTTTGGCAATTATTCATAGACTACTTTTTGACGGTCAGATTTTGTGTTTGGGATATTGACTACATGGTGGGGCTCACCATCACTTGCACTATTTGCACCATTGGATGTACCGTCAGTAGGACCATTGGGGTGAGACCTAGGTCAAAATCAAGAGTATACCTTGCAAGTGCAATTCTAGAGAGCTCACTTCTTTGTTGTTGAGTCTTTGATTTCTTGGTTGGAGTGGATAGAAAGCCGGTGAACGACACCTAGATTCTCTTAGCTAGAGTGGTTGTGGCTTGACTGTAATCAGTGTCCAATTATTGGTAGATTATTGAGTGAAAAATCAAGTCTTGATCTCATTGAGTGTGATTTGAGTTGTGTAAACAAACTAATTTACATTAGAGAAGTGAGAGTCAAGGGGAAATTGGGTATAGGAATTGAGGGTGGTGGTGGTGTTTCCAAGCTTAGTGGATCATGGTACCTTGATCACAGTTTTGATTTCCTTGGGAGTGATTTTGTGTGGAAGTGCTAGCAAAATTTGGAGCCAAAGAGAGTCAATTTCAAGCGATAGTTGTGATTTTGAGCTTAGGAGTTGAAAGTAGTACCAATTTGGTGCAAGTTGGGCTCAAAAAGTGAAATTGAAGGTGGAGCTGAGAACCCATCCTTGTCAATTTATGATTTGGAGAAACCCATCATTTCAATTAGGCTTGAATGAAGATTTAACGGAGGATTTGGTGGTCAGCCAACTTTAGAGATTTATGTCAGATTTTAAATCAAATTTTATGTTAGATTTATGTTAAATTTTATAAGGGATTTATGTCAGATTTTAGCAAGAAGAACTTTGATCCCATTCTTGGTGATCCTCGTAGCTAAGGAAGTAGATAGGTACTTGGATAATGTCAAATGCCAAATGGTGGCAGAGTCAATATAATGTTGATTTATAAGATGGAGGGTTTTTGTTTAGCCTTCTTGTGATTGGACCCCCTCCATTCTTTGCTTCCTATTTATGCACCATGTTTGTGTGAGGTGCCTTGAATTTATTAGAGTGTTGGTGCTTTGGTGTGCTCTCGATAGTGAGGCAGGAGTATGACCAATCAGACTACTTATGTTTCTCTCTAATGACATAAGAAGTGATGGCCTATAGATTGTGAGAGTACATGTTGTGATGACAGGTTACAAGTTGCACTTTCCCTTAGTGTAGTTGTTGTAGTTAGAGCTACATTAGTCGGTGACATTTAGTTGGAAGTGTTGGCACTTGGGGAGGTTATAGTTTTTGGTTACTTTGTCACAACGGAGTTCTTTGGAGACTCCAAAGGAGATAGCATTGCAGTGCACAATGGGTTTACTTGGAGTGGCACTTGATATTAGCCTACATCTTAGGTCTTAGTGAGGGAGGAGATTGACTCCAAGTTGAAGTTTGACACACAAGAGCTGATTTAGTTGAGAGTGCCCTTGTTGTGTTTGCACCATTGGTGTGGGACATAGACAAGATTTATGGGGCCTCCAAAGGCCCTAGGCGTTACTCTAGTACAATGGGTACCATTGAGTTGGATGAGCAGTCTTCGTAGGGACCTGCATCGCTACGCACTGAAATTCCTGACCAGCCTTCATCCAAGAGTTTGATAATTGGTGTGATTTGCAGTAGATGCAAAACCTGACTTTGTTCACACTCTTCATGGCATGGAAGTGGTTGTCTCACATTTGGAGGGTCTACCAATAGACAACTACAATGAGTTCAAGAGAGAGCTCACTAAGATTAAGCTATAGAAACACTATTTGTCTCCAAACTATATCTCCATCACTTCAGGCTTAGTTTTTAGGGGTAGATCGGCTGTACCCACGAGTTCTAGCTCTAGTAGCATTGGTGGGTCTCTTAGAGATAGTGCTACTACAAGTGGAGGTACTAGTACAGGAGGTGGTGTGGCACTGGGGTTTAACCTCATGGTAGAGTTCTTCTAGTGTTTGATGCAAAACTACTAGGGAGTGCAGACTGATGAGCTAAGGAGCTTGCATGAGTTTCAATGGAAGGCTAGAGAGAGCTTACGTGATGCATACACTTGCATGAGATGGCTGATCAGTTTTACTCAAGGAGTTATTGAGGCCCAAGTAGTCTAATTTTGGTATGGGCTACTAGACAAGGAGTTGCGACGTAGAGTCCATGATGCTATGTTATTACAAGCTACTTTGCCTACTTTGGCAGTGGTCTTTGGTTTGGCTAAGTGTATTAAGCTCAACATGGTGGAGGAGAGAGTGGTGACATTTAGATTTGGTAGGGAGACCTCATCTACAACAATTACTTCTTCTAGAGTGTAGGAAAGTGCACCACGCCATGTTGGTTTTCAAGGACACAGTGGACAGCCTAGGTCCTATGGAGCAAGTGGAAGGCCTAATGCAGCTAGACCCTTAACTTCATTTTTGGGTCAACAGTAGCCAAATAAGTGGTGGTGTTGCTTGTTGGACTTGTGGTGGACCTCATCAGTGCCCTCAAGGTAGCAGACTTGATACCACTAGTGCATCACAACCAACACAAAGATAGTGTGAGCATTGCCATAGATTTTGTCACAAATGATTGGTCACACCAGTGACCAATCCTTTGACCTACACCCGGAATTATGGAGTGGTAGGGCTACTATGGAAAATAGTAGAAGAGCTCCAAGTAATGGAGGACGAGGTGGTAAAGGTGGTGGTAAAGTAGGTGAAATAATTGCCCTTACTTTTGATACAGCCATAGCTACTTGCATTGAGTAGTTGGGGTAGAGATTGGCTAGCATGGCCATAGCTCAGAGGAGATAAGATTTAGGTGCTAAGGCTTCCACCTCATATGAAGATGAGAAAGATGCCTTGGATTTCATGTGCGGAGCAGCACAAGTGGATGCATTTGATTTAGTGACTAGGAATGCAGTAGGTGCTCTAGAGCCTAGAGGAGCATCAGTGGAGTTGGACCCACAAAGAGGAGAGGTTGGTAGACATGTCAAACTTCCCTAGTCTTTTACACTCTCTGATGCACTATGGACAACATCCATGGCTCCTAGACGTCCTAGTGCAAGTGTGGTAGGTGGTGATGGGGTGCATGATGGACTACCTACTAGTCAGCCACCTGCTACTACACAGACTGAGTCTAGTACAATGTTGGTGGCGGCTCAATTCATTACATGGGTTCTATTATTATCAACTAGTGACATGTTTATCTTGGGAGTTGATCCTACCCTAGTGTTTCTATTAGTTGCCATGCTTTGTGAGAGTAGGGATGATGTGGTTCCTACTATTAGAGTAGAGGTGGTTGATAGTCAAGTTGACTTGGTTGAGGAGCATGGAATCTGCTCAACGACAAGTGGTTTATGGTAGGAAGCAATTGCTAGATTGGAGGAATTACCAACTAGACCGACCTTTGAGCAAATGCAATTAACATCTAAGGATGCCTTGTTGGATAACCAAAGGAGGACCATTTGTTTGGTAGGACTTTTAGAGAAGGCCTATACATCACAAAGGGTCTTACTAGACTATGGCGCATAGCCCCTTATGTTGGAGAGGGCTGGAGTTGTTGATTTGGAGTTATGGAAGACCAATGTGGAAAGGAGTCTATCCCAGATCCAAACATCTCTAGGTGGTGGATCACATGTGGAGAGCTTGTTATTCAAATTCAACCCGGTCATCCAATTGATAGCTCTATGGTGAGAGCTCAAGCCATGGCAATAGTAACTGCGTCATATGATGTGTTAATTGTGGTAGCAATGTTATACCCCATGGGTTTTAGTATTGACTATTGGGAGGAGACAACCTTGTATAGATGAGGTTGGTAGTCTAGTGAGGGACAAGTATGTCGCCTACCAATATGCTTTAGTAGTGGCAGTTGTGGCTCATTATAGTCCAGGATCATGGCGGCTTCAATTTCAGCTTTCAATGGTTTTGTTCCTTGGCCTGGTGACTTATTGGAAGGGACTGCCCATGCAGAGGATACTCCAATACTAGAGGAGATCACTCGGATTTGGATTATGAGTGGGATTGTTCCATCCACCTTGGATATTCCTTTGTGGAGTTCAAAGGAGGCATTGTAGCAGCATGCAAATCAATTGGTGCAACAGGCTTGGAGTGGAGCCTTTGTACCACCAAGAGACCGATGTGAGGATGAACGTCCAGCGTCAATTACCTTGATACCTCTGGATACCACACTCATTGCTTGGCAATATCTAGTAGAAGGAGTATGTTTATTGGAGTTGTTCGATGGGATTAGAATTGGATTAGCTATGGTACTATAAGCGGGTATATGAGTATTGAGGTACTTGTATGTGGAGAGAGATGAGAATTTTAGGCAAGGCTCTCTCCATCATGTGCACACTTGGCCTATCAATATCTTGAGTTATTACCAATATTAGCAATTAGGAGTTACTAGAAGGCCCCACTAGCAAACATTTCCTTGCTAGGGATGCATGATTTGGAGAGACATAGGCTATTCATTTGGTAATTTATGGATGGCTATGTCAGGGACATACACGTGCTGGTCAAGGTTTAGGTCTTTAGAATCCTTGTTTTGGTGTGTTTTGGGAGATGTTACTGATACTATGACATCTCTAGGTTCATTAGTCTAATTCTCCAGTTTACATTTTGGAGAACGTCCCTTTGATAGGTGATTCTTGCACTTATTGATGACGAGTACACATCAAGTCCATTCTTGGATGAGACCTATTGTTTTGTTAGATGCAGCTAGAGTAGGATCACATGCTCATCATCTTCATCTTTGGTGGATGAACCTCTTACTTAGAGAAGTTCTACATCACTCTTATGATGGGATTTAGTGACTAAACCACATCATTGTTGATGACATCTTGGATGTTGAGCATTAGTCTCAAACGGTGGTAGTGGTTGATAGTCACCTATGGCAGTGGTGAACCTAGTTGGACAACAAAGAGCCGCTTTTCCCACACTTATGAGTTTCCCAGGCTCTCATGCTTTTCAAGAGGGAGGTCTTGGACTGGGAGGTCTTGGACTGGTTTGGGACTCATAATTACAGTAGTTGGTGGAGCCCAACATTGACGAGAGAGAGAAAAAAAGGGGTTTTGCATAAGTATTTTTGTTGTTCTACTAGTGTCAAAGGCATCCAAGCATCAAGTGTTAGTTCAGGCTATGCACCTAATTTGTTTGACCTTGATTGTGAGCCTTGGTTTGGCAGAGCAGTGTAGGATGTGCTTGATAGGCATCACCACTTGGACATTTAGGAGTTTTGTGCTTATCAAGACAATTTAGGCACATGATAGGAGCAATGGACTGAGTGGGCAAGTTATTCTTGGGACACAACCAATGGCTACTAGAGAGAGTGGTCTACTTGGAGTCCATCCAGGTGAACGTACACTTATGAGCTTTGTGCCTATCAAGATGATTCAGGCACATGATGGGAGCAATGGACCGAGTCGGAAAGGTATTCTTGGGACACAACCAATAGCTACTAGAAGAGTGCTCTACTTGGATTACACCCTTGGTCTACTTGTGTGGTACCCACATTTTTGTTTTTTTTTCAATTTTGAAGAGGAAGTGTATATAGAAGTCAAATTGTGCCTGTATGGCCAAAGAAGGCAAAGAAAAGTGTCCTTGGGATGTAACCCAAGGTAACATGACTTCAGGTCATAAGGCAAGGAACTCGGAATTGCCCTATCAGCACACAACCCAAAGTAAGGAGTCTTTGTCTTGGGTGTGCTCAACCCAAGGTGAGGATAGTGTAACAAATTTCCTTTGGGGCAAGACATTCAAGAAGGTACCGTTCAAAAATGGCGGTCATATGTGTGAAGGACACTTGACAGTAATAGGAGCATGCAAGAGGTGTAATTCCTTGGTAGAAACTTGAATTGAAGAAAGAGAAAGAAGGTGCAACTCTATAAAAATCGGGCTAAAGACAAAGTGATGACAAGCAATTTCCCATCGCTATTAAGAAGTCGGCCTGCAAAAGATCATGGGAAGGGAAGTATAGTTGAAGACGCCTTGGTGTGTCGAGAGGAAGTCGAGAGGGTTAATCCGGGAATCAGTAGGAAGAATAGTCCCTAGCTCAAAGTGGAAGAGAGAAAGATAGGAGGTGGGAAGAAGAACTCTGAATTCATAGTGAGAAATCATGCAATTTGGAGGTTAGATGTGATCGCAAGAATTGAGGTCTTGAGCAGGCTTTGGATCACATTCTTGGCATGGAACTAGAATGTTAATTTTCCAAGTTCAATGACTGAGAACATTGAGAGTAAGTGTCTTGATGGGACAAGTCACCTCCACATTACATTGTGCCGTTTGTAGCCCATTTCTATCTAGGGCTGAACTTGCTCAATGCAGCGGAGCAAAATAAGATGGTGTCCCATTTCCATCCCGACTTGAGAAGAGATGTCAATGCGGAGGAGCAACAATACATTCTTTAGATCAGGAGCAGCGATGAGTACTATGCACAGATGGAGTAGAGTGTGCAGTTGGAAGCAAGCACTCCAAAGTCAAAGAAGAGGAGTCAACAAGAAGAAGAAGAAGTAGAGAAAGTGTGACCTTAGAAGGCTAGAAAGGCAAACCCAAGGAAAGAACTGGTGGTAATAGCATCGTCAAAAGAAGAGTCGGAAGGAGAAGCCGAGTGCAAGTCCAAAGACTCGGAGAGGGAGGAAGAACCCGAGTTCATGCTGTAGAGTGGAGACATGAGTAGTGACAACAATGATGGAGTGGAGATGAAATCAGTACCCAAAGAAGAGGAAGCCAAGATGGAGACAGAGGAGAAAGGTAACTCAAAACTGGAAGACAAAGTTCCAAAATAAGAGGAGAAAAGAGTTACAATTCAAAGGAGAGTTTGTTCCAGATGAAAAGCAAAGTATGGAGCGGGGCCAAGTAAGGTAAGAGAAGAGGAGGATGGAATTTTGGGGAGCAAAGAATCCATTCCTATAAGGCAATTACAACTTAGAAGGCGAGTGTCAAGTGAGGAAGAGATGAAGAAGGAGATAAGTCCGTGATCAAAATGAATGCAAGTGAAGGAGTAGAGTATGTGCAGAAGGTTGTGTGCCCATTGTTGGTGAAGTTAGAGCACAAGATAAAGTAGATGCAGTCAAAGTGTCCGCAGGTGAAGAATGTGTTGTAGGTGTTAGCTTGATTAGAAGAGGAGAACTCAGAATTAAAGAAAGGTATAATCCAAGGTGAGGAGGAAAGGGAAGCACTACGGGTAGATGCAGTAGTACAGAATAAAGTGATTGAGAACTTGAAGAGAGAAGCAAGGAGTAGAGAAGGACTCATAGAGCAGAGTGACATAGCAAGGGAAAGGCAAGTAACTGAGTACAAAATCTTGAAGTAGCAATTCGCTGATTTGAGATTAGAAATTATCCATGTTATGGCAAGAGTAGTAGAGAAAGAGCAAGAGCTCATTAGAGTGATGGAGAGTGTAGAAGAGAAAAAGTAGCTCTGGAAAAGAGAGTTGACAGCAAGATATAGAGAGGAAGAAAGACAGAGAGTTACTTTGCAATCTGGAGGAGAAGATTGTGCAGAAGGAGAAGGAGAAGGAGACTGTGAAAGCCAAGTTCAAAGCAGAATTGGCAATGTATAGAGAAGATTGGCTTGTAGATCAAGAAAGGGAGAGAAAAATGTGACTGGAGCCATTGAAGGAGATTTTGATCAAGATGGATGTGATGCTGAGTATAGAAGCCAGAGTGCGAATTGAAGAAACGAGACTGCATGAGTTGAAGTTGTTGGTGCAAGAGATGAGGCAGAGAAATGCAAAGGATAAAGATTTGAATGCTTTACTTATCAGTCTCTGAGCTTGTGTAGATAGAAAGATATTGGAAGTAGAGGACAATATCACAATTAGATTAGACTTAGTGAAATTAGAGATAGATAAACCTTGGAAGGATATAAGAGCAAAACCCAAAGTAAATAACATAGGAGTGCAAATGTCTTTGGAGTTACCATTGGAGATATTAGAGAAGAGTGGGTCGGGAGATAAGGAGTAAGATGAATTACCCACTAGTGGAATTGTAGATCAAAGTGAAAAAGTGTTAGAATTGGTAGAGGAATTAGTAGTTGTGAAACCCAAGGACAGAGTAGTAGTGAGTGAAGTTACTTTGAGATTGGGTTTGGAAGCCGAGGAAGAAGTAGACATTGGATCGAAGTAGTAACAATTTTGAGATAGGAAGAGGCAGATATGAAGAGGTGCATTGTCATTTTGGATCTGCAGGTTAGAAGAGTTGTTAAGAAACGGTATAGTTATTAGAATTGTTGTTTGCTTCACTATTTAAGAGTGGCATTCATAGTCATATGTTGTTCAGTGCTCAGTGAGAATAGATAAAGCAAAGTGTTGTGAAGCAGTGCTTGTTGTTTGAGCTTGATTCCAAGTATCAATTCTGTGCCTGTGGTTGTGAGTGTGTGGAGAAATTCAAAGTGCAAATCAATGTGTTTGTTGGATGTTGGGTTCCACAACCTTGATCTTCATTCTGTGTGTTTGATCTTGAGTGAAGTGCAATCAAAGCAATGTCTTGACAGATCTGAGAGGAATTGTAGTGTTGGTAGTATTCTTCATTTGTGAGTATAGTGTAGAGTTGATGTGAAGCAATTTTGATCAAGGAAGTTGGACCTTCAATGGAGGGGTAGAACACAATTCTAAGGCAAAGTCGTTTTGCAATGAAGTGCCATTTTTGGGAGAGCCTGAATCATCATAATCAAGATTGTTTGGAAAGATTTGATGGAGTTGTGATTAAGGAATGTTAATTCATGACAAGACTGCAAACCAATGCTTATTACTCTCTTTGGGTGTGGTTTCTACTTGAGAGATTAAAGACGCAACTAAGAAGAAGCTCTAATGGCAATCTTGAATCCGAAGAGAAAAACTTATGTGATGAAGCACCAAGCGGTGTTCTTCCATAAGATGTTTGCAGGAGAGCCAATTAATTGGGCAAAGTGTCTTCATCAGAGGACGAGATAGATTGTATGGAATTTGCAGGACAAGTTGCTTCCACATTACATTGTGTTGTTTGCAGCCCATTTCTATGTGGGGCTGAACTTGCTCTGTAAGCCGGCCTGTCTCTCACTCAGGATGAACCTCTGATGGCTATTATGGTAGCGCACCATGGACTAAGAAGGCAAGGAACCCCAACTCCATCATACTCCTCCAAGGCTAACACTCCAAGACTCAAGACATTGCTCACTAGAGAACTTAATGAGAGAGAGATAGTTGCAAATGAAAGGATGATGAGTACCTCCTCACCCCTTTTTTAAATACTTGTGAAATAGTTACGTACCAAAGTTACTAATTACCGTAGTAACTCAAGTTACTAGACTAAAAGTCAAGTAAAGTCAAAAAGTAGAAAGGAATATCTATTCACATGGGCATATTCCCCTAAGCATGTGGTCTTATCTTGACCCAACCACTAAGTCAAGGATTCCTTCACATGGGCTATCCTTGGACTAAAGAAGAATCCAAAACAAAAAGGCTTGCGGGCCCAAGAGTTCTCAACTCTTTCCTCAAAGCCAAAAATCTAGGAATAATACCAAGTCAACACACTAAAATCCAAAATAGTGGTGCTCATCTTTTCTACTTCCTCTAAAGTAAGGTCCCCTCTATCTTAGCTATGACTAACTTCAGCTAACCATGACTAATATAGAACCATCCTTTATCTCTATATAAATAATATCTCTTAAGTACTTGTAATACCAAGCTAAATATCACAATACCACACACATGCACAAATGGGTGTTACATTTACCCCCAGACTAATTTTTCACTTTGTACTCAAAGTGAAGGTCTCTCTACATTCTAAGGTACATCTTCAACTTATCATGGTTAATCCTATCAAAGCATCTTCCTCCTAACTCCTTGAGATCATAGGTGTAATTGCCCCACATCTTCTCCACTATGAAAGGTCCAAAGTACTTAGGCAAAAACTTCTTTTGGACTCTCTTGAATCGAATTGAATCAAACAACATTACTCAATCACCTTCTTTGAAAGTCTCCACCTTCTTCTTGCCTTGCCTCTTGTCATATCTCTCCTTTTGTTTCCTTTGGGCTTGCTCCACTTGAACCATAACAACTGCTCTTGCCTCTTCCAACTCCATGAGTTGATCCTTCCTTGATTTCTTTGCATCACCTCCTTGTGCTTTCTTCAATCTCCTATGAATGCTTTGGAAGGTAGGAAGATCAAAGTGAATAGGTAAAGTAGACTCAATACCATACACCAATTGAAATGGAGAATATCTGGTGGAAGTCTCTTCATGGTTGTCCTATACTCCCACAAAATTGCATGAATCCTCTTGTCCTAATGATGTTTAGCCCCCTCCATTTCTGCATCTTTGGCCAACATCATGCACAAGGTCTGATTGGTTCTCTCTACCAAGCCATTGGAATTTGGCTTATAGGATGTAGTTACTCTATGTGTGATAGAGAAATGTCATAGCATGGCTGTAGTAATGCTTCTTGTAAATTCTCCTCCTCTATCAGAAACCAACTCCAAAGGGCATCCAAACCTAGTGATAATGCGTTCATAAAGAAATCTACCCACTTCATCTTCATTCTTGTCCCTCAATGGTCTAGATTCAACCCACTTGGTAAGGTAATCAGTAACTACCACAATGTACCGATCGTTCCTTGGGGTTCTATTGAGAGGACCTACAAAATCAATTCCCCACTTCTCAAAAGGTCCTAGCAATGGAATTGATCTAAGTGGTGGAGTGGATGTAGAATTTCTAGCAAAAACTTGACAAACATGACAAGTTTTGCAATAATCAAGACAATCCTTGAAAATCCCTCTCCAATGGTAACCTGCATCTAGAATCTTGAAAGCATTAACCTTTCGTGCAAAGTGTCCTCCACATACTAAACCTTCATGAAACTCCTTTATGAGTAGGATAGAGTCTTCCTTACCCATTGCTCTTTGAAGTAGACCATCAGCTCCTTGGTGAAAAAGAATATCTTCCACCATTGTGTAAGGTCTAGATCTTGCTGCAAGGGCCTTCCTCTCCCTAGCATTCATCCCATCTGGATAGTCACCTCTTGTCACAAAATCCACAATCTCCTTGTATGCCATTGGAACCTCTTGAGTGACTGAGATTGTCATGAGCTCCTCATCCAAGAAGGAATCATCCACTGGCTCATCTCCATCATGATCATAGGCTCTAGATAACAAATCAACATTTGCATGTTTCTTTCCTGGCCTATCCTCAATAGTGTAGTCATACTCAGACAAGAGTATCATCCACCTTGCTAGTCTCCCTTCAACATTAGGCTTGTTGAAGATGTACTTCAAAGCCTTGTGATCCGTGACAATGGTGGCTTTCCCTCCAATCAAGTAGTGTCTAAACTTCTTGAGACCAAAGATCACTGCCAACCCTTCTCTCTCCGTGACAGAGTAGTTCTTCTTTGTTGAAACCATCTGCCTACTAGCATAAGCTATTGGATGATCATGCCCATCTTGGTCTAATTGACTAAGAGTGCATCTTATAGCTACATTAGAAGTATCAGTGTAGAGGATGAAAGGCTTACTCCAATCAGGTTTAGCAAGAATTGGAGCTACAACAAGGGATTGCTTGAGCTCCTCAAAAGCTTTGAGAGCCTCCTTGTCCTCCAAAATCACCATGTAATCTATGCCCTTCTTCATGTAGATGGTCAATGCATAAGCCTTGTTGGAAAATGAGAAGATGAACCTCCTATAGTATCCAACCATCCCCAAGAGTTGGCGTAACTTTGTCAAGCTTGAAGGGAATGGAAGGTCTGAGATTTTCCTCACCTTCTCAGGGTCAACTGCTATTCCATCCTTGGTGATGATGTGCCCCAAAAGTAGACCTTCTTCACATCCAAAAATGCACTTCTCTGGGTTGAGTGATGCATTTGCCTCATCCAAGCGTTGCAAAACTTTGATTAGGTGCTCAAAGTGCTCCTCCTTGCTCCCATAGACACAAAAGTCATCAATGAAGTCTCTCACAAATTTCCTAATGAAAGGTTCAAATACCTTGTTCATGAACCATTGGAATGTGGCTGGAGCATTGCAAAGCCCAAAAGGCATGACCTTGAAAGTTGAAGTAAGTTCCCCAAGGTGTGGTGAATGTGGTGAGTTGTTGATGCTTTGGTGCAATCTTGATTTGGTTATATCCACTATAACCATCTCCAAAATTGTACCTCTCATGACTTGCAACCTCCTCCAAGATCTCATCAATGAATGGCAATGGGTAGTAGTCCTTCTTGGTAGCAACATTGAGCTTCTTGTAATCCATACATACCCAAAGCTTGCCATTCTTTCTCTTCACAATGACAATTGGAGACACCCATTCTGAATTCTCTATCTCAAAGATAAATCCAGCCTCCTTGAGCTTATCAATCTCCTCCTTCACAACCAAAGATATTGGTGTGCTAATGCAACATTGTTTTTGGCGGATTGGTCTTGCATGTGACTCCACCTCTATCTTGTGCTCCTCCAATGTGACTTCCTTCAAATCCTTGTAACTAAAAGTAAACACATGGATGAACTCACGGAAAATCTCCTCAAATCTCACCTTCTCCTTGGTAACATTTGGGCCATACTTGAGGGTAGCTAACCTTCTCTCTACTTCCTCAAGTGTCAATGGTGATTTGTTTGGGTCCTTCAAAACCTCTGGCTTAGGTGCAAAATCCATAGCACACAAAGAATACACATCTGAATCAGATTCAGATTCATCCGCTTCCGTGGAAGTCTCCTCTTCCATGCTTGTGTCCACACCTGAAGCTCCTTCTTCAGAATCTGATTCCCAATAATCAGAAGATGGTGTATCTGAATGTGAAGTGTTGGTGGTGTTAGTCACAAGAACTGTGACTCTATGATTTGATGGCCCAATCCTCAAGTACCCTTTGTGCCATTGATCAGTTGTGCATGTTGTTCTCAACCATGGCCTCCCAAGAAGTAAGTCATAGCTTGAATCCTTCAAGACTTGGAAAGTCATGAGTATTTGAACTCCCATAACTGAAACTACCACTTTATCCATCACCCCTACTAGTTGAACTTGTTGCTTGTTTGCCATGCTCACCACAAATGTTGAAGGTCTTGAGGGTATCATACCCAACTTCTTCATCAACCTTTCTGACATGGCATTTACTGCTGATCCTCCATCAACCAATGCATCCTTGATGTTGTGACCATTCACTCTCACATCAATCTTGGAGGCATATTCACAAGCCTCCCATGGTGCTGGCTTGGCATCCACCACCCCCATTGATATTGGAACTTTTGCCTTCTTCTTCCTCTTGCTCCTTGTAGAACTCAAACCACCTCTAAGCTCCTTTCTCAAGGTAGGGTTCAAAGCAATCAATTGGCCCACTATGATGTTAGCCTTGTGACTACCAACATCCTCCAACACATTGTAGGTCCATTGTTGCTTTGAAATCAAGAAATCCTCCATCCCCAACTTCTTCCTTGGAGTCTTTGTTGTTGATGGTGTTGAGGTGCGAGTGCTCCTAGTAGACATAGGAGTATCCTTGCTTGGAGTATCCTTGAGAAGAGTGAACATCCTCTGCAAAACGAGCTCTCTTCTTCTCTTGTGCCAAAAGCTCCAAATTAAGACTCTTGGAGTTTGAGCACTCTCCCTTCTCATACTTGCTCTCAACCACATCTATGGATGCTATCCCCTTACCTTTGTTGGGATAGGTTGCCACTTGGGTTTCACTACCTCCCTCTTTCCCTCTATTGGCTCCCCCATAACCCCTTCCTCCATGGTAAGTGGAATTTGGGCAATTCCTTTGGATATGGCCTCTTCCTCCACAACCAAAACAATTTCTATCATTGAAATTGTGGGCTGGTTGGCCTCCTCTATATGGATAGTTTCCATAACTCCTAGGCCCTCTCCCTACATTCTGATCCACCTCTCTCTTCTCCTATAGTTGCACCACATTGATCTTGAGATCCACAAGTTGTTCTGTGATGGTTTGAAGTGGATCTTTTGGTGGAGGTGCAAGAACTAAAGCAACCACTACTTGTGGTGCAACCCTTGCCACCAAAATATCAGAAGTTCCACCATACTTGTAGCCTTGAGGAGGATGCACAACCTCCTTCACCACCAAATCACTCTCATCCCCTTCCAAACTCTCCTCCATACGAATTGCGATCTTGATAGCTTCAACTTTGGAAGAAGGTTTCTCATATCTCACCTTGCTTCTAATTTTTGGTCTCAACCCTCCCACAAAATTCTTGGTGAGCATGGCCCCTATGCCAATCATTGTAGTCTCCACATCATCCCCACCCTTCCTCAACACTATGCAAAATCTGAACTCTAACTTTTCCACTCTTTCCACATAGACTCTCACTTTCTCTCCTTCTCCTTGCTTGAGAAATGTAACCTCACTCATCAATCTCTTGTAACTCTCATCAGGAAGAAAGTTCTCAATGAGTGCTGAAGTTAAAATCTCCCAAGACTCCTCTTCCCCAAGACTTCTCTCTCTCCTTTGGTATTCTGACTCATACCATGTAAGTGCTGCATCCTCAAAGAAATCTGGTAAAAATGAGGCCCATTCATTCTTCCTCCTCTCATTGTTTCCTATGCAAGCTCTCTCGAAGTCTCTCACAAAGTCCTCCACATCTTCTCCATCCATGCCAAAGAAAACCGGAAGTTTCCCCATCTTAACCTCTCACTATCTTTCTTTCTCTCAATTTTTTTTCTCTTTTCTTTTCTCTCACTTTACTACTAATAAAGTATATACATGACTAACACTATCTGAGAATAATCCACTCTAGGGAACACAAAAGGTTCAGGTTGCTCCAAGATTTCTATAGCAACATCAAATCCTAGAGTGCATATTAATATAACTCTCATGGATAGTTTATCCATAAGTTGAAAGATTATCTTCATCACTAATCTTGAGAACTAGCTGATGAAGGTGGTAGTATTTCTGTAGCTGTACTAAGACTCTCTCCAAGATCCTTCACCAAAGTCTCCAAAAGTGCTTTTACTCCACTACACTCATGTCCTTTTGGAAGTCCTTCCACTCCACAAACCTCACACAACTCCTTGGTATTAGATCTTCTCCCTCCTAATCTTGGTGAAGAAGGTCCAACATGCAAACCCAAGTCAGGTAAGCCTCTCCTTTCCCTCAATCTCTTGCTCTCAAAGGTCAATGGACATGAACTTGCCTTATGTTCCTTCTCTCTACATAGAAAGCACTTAGACTCACTCTTTCCTCCAAGTGGTGTAGGTTTTTGGATCCTCTCAACACTCTCTTCAAATTCTATTGTAAACTCTCTTTTCCTCAAATCCACCCCTAAAATCACCTCAAACCCTTGGGGAACCTTGCATAATCTCAATTTCCAGTCTTGATGACCCTCCATGTTCCCAAAGATGAATCTAAACACTCAAACATGCTTTTTGTTGATCTCAAACTCCTCATGCATGAGATCTCCACTCTACAGAATTGACCCTTCCTCACAATGTCACTCAAATCTCCCAACCAGTATGTCACAGTCCTCTGAAATTTTTCACACTTGATCACAACTCTAGGGCGTCCCCCCCTGCAAAATTTCAGATCTTTTCATTGAGCCATTTGGCCTAGACACCTTTCTATTCAGCACACATATTTCAGATTTGGTCTCAAAACCACCCCACTCACTTCAAAAACTCATAACTCCCTACGCAAAAATAATCTCTCTCTAATTTGTGTGGTAGCAGATAGGATACAATGCACTGAATTTTCTTGGAAATTTTCAGGACAATTCACTGAAAATTGAAGAAATGATAGACTATATACAATTTTCCAAAGAGCATGCAGTTGCAGGAGCACTTTACCCTATCAACTTTCAAAAATTCTAGCCTAGTGCGCATAGTAGCTCTCACAATAATTTCAAGTGTCCTAACTGAAAAATAACCCAAGCTATCATGTGTAGAAATTTCAAGTCCAGATCTCAAACTTGAGATTTTGCCCAAAATCACCATAATCCCCAAAATCTGCAATCCACCTCACACAATCTCTCCAATTCCTCTCATGTGTACAAGATGTACAAAATCACCTCAAAGACATCATAATGAACTACAGGGTATACAAATGGATCTTGGTTTTCTAACATAAGTTCAACCCTCTCCTCTCCTAATGTTCTCTCCAAGTGAGCTCTCATAACCTCCTTCTGCCTAATGTAGAATTGAACACGGAACATTATCTTGCCTTCGAGAGAGGTCCCGGCAACGGAAACAAAAATGTGAGCCGGCTTGTCTCTCACTCAAGATGAACCTCTGATGGCTATTATGGTAGCGCACCATGGAAGAAGGCAAGGAACCCCAACTCCATCATACTCCTCCAAGGCTAACACTCCAAGACTCAAGACATTGCTCACTAGAGAACTTAATGAGAGAAAGATAGTTGCAAATGAAAGGATGATGGGTACCTCCTCACTCCTTGTTTATATACTTGTGAAATAGTTACTTACCAAAGTTACTAATTACCGTAGTAACTCAAGTTACTAGACTAAAAGTCAAGTAAAGTCAAGTAAAGTCAAAAAGTAGAAAGGAATATCCATTCACATGGGCATATTCCCCTAAGCATGTAGTCTTATCTTGACCCAACCACTAAGTCAAGGATTCCTTCACATGGGCTATCCTTGGACTAAAGAAGAATCCAAAACAAAAAGGCTTGCGGGCCCAAGAGTTCTCAACTCTTTCCTCAAAGCCAAACATCTAGGAATAATACCAAGTCAACACACTAAAATCCAAAATAGTGGTGCTCATCTTTTCTACTTCCTCTAAAGTAAGGTCCCCTTTATCTTAGCTATGACTAAATTTAGCTAACCATGACTAATATAGAACCATCCTTTATCTCTATATAAATAATATCTCTTAAGTACTTGTAATACCAAGCTAAATATCACAATACCACACACATGCTCAAATGGGTGTTACAGCTCAATGCGGCGGAGTGAAATAAGATGGTGGCCCATTTTCATCCCAACTTAAGAAAAGATGTCGATGCAGAGGAGCAGCAATACATTCTTCAGATCAGGAGCAGTGATGAGTACTATGCATAGACGGGGCAGAGTGTGTAGTTGGAAGTGAGCACTCCAAAGGCAAAGAAGAGGAGTCAACAAGGAGAAGAAGAAGTAGAGAAAGTGAGACCTCTGAAGGCTAGAAGGGTAAACTGGAGGAAAGAGTTGGTGGTAATTGCGTCATTGGAAGAAGAGTCGTAAGGAGAAGCCGAGTGGAAGTCCAAAGTCTCGGAGAGGAAGGAAGACCCCAAGTTCACACTACAAAGTGGAGACACGAGTGGTGACAGCGATGATGGAGTGGAGATGAAATTGGTACCCAAAGAGGAGGAAGCCAAGATGGAGATGGAGGAGATAGGTAACTCAAAACTAGAAGACAAAGTTCCAGAGCAAGAGGAGAAAAGAGTTACAATTCAAAGGGGAGTTTGTTCCATATGAAAGGCAAAGTATGAAGCGGGGCAAAGTAAGGTAAGAGAAGAGGAGGATGGAAGTTTGGGGAGCAAAGAATCCATTCCTATAAGTCGACTACGGCTTAGAAGTCGAGTGTCAAGTGAAGAAGAGGTGAAGAAGGAGACAAGTCTGCAAGTCAAAATGAATGCGAGTGAAGGAGTAGAGTATCTACGTGAGGTTGTATGCCCGTTGTTGGTGAAGTTAGAGCACAAGAAGAAGGAGATGCAGCCAAAGTGTCTGGAAGTGAATACTGTGTTGCAAGTGTTAGCTCGATTAGAAGAAGAGAACTCAGAGTTAAAGAAAAGTATATTGCGAGGTGAGGCGGAAAGGAAAGAACTACGAGTAGACGCAACAGTACAGAATCAAGTGATCAAGAACTTGAAGAGAGAAGCAAGGAATAGAGAGGGACTCATAGAGCAGAGTGACATAGCAAGGGAAAGACAAGTAGTTGAGTATGAAATCTTGAAGTAGCAGTTTGCTGATTCAAGATTAGAAATTATCCATGCTATGGCAAGAGTAGCAAAGAAAGAGCAAGAGCTCAATATAGTGATGGAGAGTGTAGAAAAGAAGAAGCCGCTCTGGCAAAGAGAGTTGACAGTGAGATATAGAGAGGAAGAGAGATTAAGAGAGTTACTTTGCAATCAGGAGGAGAAGATTGTGCAGAAGGAGAAGGAGAAGGAGACTATGAAAGCCAAGTTCAAAGCAAAATTAGCAATATATAGAGAAGATTGGCTTGCAGATCAAGAACAAGAGAGAAGAATGAGATTGGATCCATTGAAGGAGATTGTGATCAAATTGAATGCAATGTTGAGTACAGAAGCCAGCGTGCAAATTGAAGAAATGAGACTACATGAGTTGAAGTTGTTGGTGCAGGAGACAAGGAGGAGAAATGCAAAGGATAAAGATTTGAATGCTTTACTTATCAGTCTCAGAGCTTGTGTAGATATAAAGATATTGAAAGTAAGAGATAATATCACAATTAGATTAGACTTAGTAAAATAAAAGATAGATAAACTTTGGAAGGATGTAAGAGCAAAAGTTGAAGTATATAACATAGGAGTGTAGATGTCTTTGGAGTTACCATCGGAGATGTTAGAGAAGAGTGGGTTGGGAGATAAGGAGTTACATGGATTACCCACTAGTGGAATTACAGGTCACGAAAGAGAAAAGTTAGAATTGGTAGAGGAATTAGTAGTTGTGAAATGCAAGGATAGAGTAGTAGTGAGTGAAGTTACTGATGAAAGTTGCCTCGGAGAGGTAAGCTGAAAAGCTTAGATTGAAGATTGAAAGCTGAGGAAGAAGTAGACATTGGATCGGATTAGTAACAGATTTTGAGATTTGAAGAGGTAGATATGAAGAGGTGCATTGTCATTTTGGATCTACAGGTTAGAAGAGTTGTTGTAGAACGGTATAGTTGTTAGAACTATTGTTTGCTTCACTATTTGAGAGTGGCATTTGCAATCTTATGTTGTTCAGTGCTCATAATTTTTGAGAATAGATAAAGCAAAGTGTTGATTTCAGTGCTCGTCGCTTGAGCTTGATTCCAAGTCTCAACTTTTTGTGTGTGTTTGTGAGTGTGTGGAGAAATTTGAAGTGCAAATCAATGTGTTTGTTAGATGTTGGATTCCGTAGTCTTGATCTTCATTCTGTGTGTTTGATCTTGAGTGAAGTGCAATTGGAGTAATGCCTTGACAAATCCAAGAGGAATTGTAGTGTTGGTAGTATTTTGCATTTGTGAGTGTAGTGCAAAGTTGATGTGAAGCAATCTCGATCGAGGAAGTTGTGCCTTCAGTGGAAGGATGGAACACAATTCTGAAGCAAAGTTGTTTTGTAGTGAAGTGCCATCTTTGGGAGAATCTAAATCATCACAATCAAGATTTGTTTGGACAGAATTTGCTATGTTGTGATTATGGTTGTGTGTATTTGTTACAAGTTGTCAAGATTGTGAGCTTGTTACTCTCTTCTGGGTGTAGTTGCTAACTGAGAGATTAAAGAGGAAATAAAGAAGAACAACATGTTACCGTTTGACTTTGTATTTGGATATTTCTGATTAGTATCTCTACGGGAATGAACTTTACTTACCTGATTACCGCAAAAGTGATATTTGATGGGTTGTCACACCTTGGCAGTGGCACTTAATCCTCTAACATAGTGGAAATAGAAGTCTTCCAACCTAAGGAATGCTCACACTTCGCTCACATCCGTAGGCCAAGGAATATATGCAATAGCCTCTACCTTGGTATGTTGAACACCAAGTCCTCCAAGGTAGAAAGTGTGATGCAAATACTCAACCTACTCATGGAAGAATGTACACTTCCTAGGATGTCATTTGAGTTCATGAGATCTCAACCTCTCAAATAGCTCCAACAAATGTCTCTCATGCTCCTCTACAATAGTGCTATAGACCAAAATGTCATCAATATATCATTGAGCAAAATCCAATCCAACTAGGATCCTATCCATGACCCCCTAGAACTTGGCAAAAGCATTCTTTAACCCAAATGGTAAGAACCTCCACTGATATTACACATCCTTACCTTCAAGATCAATAGTTCAAAATGCTATCTTGGACTTATCCTCCTCCTTGATTGGGAATTGATGATATCCCGCTCAAAAATCCAAAGTATTGAAGACCTTTGCATGACCAATCGCATCAAATATCTCCTCTGATGTAGGCATGATATGTTGATCAGCCCTAGTTTTTTGATTGATAGGACAATAATCTCCACACATCTACCTATTTGTGTAGTTTCCATGCATATCTTTCTTGGCTGGCATCACTATAGTTGATGCATACTCTCCATGTGAAGTCTCCACCAAACTAGCCTCAAAAAGGTCACTACTTCGGCTTTGAATCAATGCTCTCCCATGTCACTATATCAACAAGGACATCAAAAAATTGGTGTATTGCTAGTCAACTCAATCTGTTGACCATGTCTTTTTAGAGCACCCAAGTCTTTCATATTGAAGGCCAAACAACTCATGTAACTCCTCAAGAACCTCCAAACCGTCTATCTTTCCTCCCTTGTAAGCTTGGATCCAAGATCTGGATCCCAACTATCCTTTGTAACTATCATAAGAGTAGATGATGTATTGATTGGCAACTACATTGGGCCCTTAGGAGTAGTAGTGTCATGCCCCCAAGCACTAGAGGCCCCAACTTCAATGTGAAAAACTCTTTTTACTCTAGCTGCAAGCTCCATACGTCCTCTAGCTGCATCCCAAGTTGTGACAACCCAAAAAATATCACTTTTGCGGTAATTGTGTAAGTAAAGTTTGTTCCCGCATAGATACTAGTTAGAAATGTCCAAATACAAAGTCAAACAATAACAATCTTCAGTACTCATGATCCTTCTCTTGATATGATCCTTATAGCTCTCCACTTTGTAGCCATTCTTCGTGCGGTTTGAAGAGAAGGCATCTCTCACTTCTTGGGTTTCTTTGGCTACTTCTCCCTTCCCCAAGAACGTGGCACCATGCTCTGTGCTTGCTTCTCTCTTGAGTACTAACCTCCAATCCGACTCTGTCCATCGGGCCAGATTTCCTCTCTTCCCATCTTCCTCAAGGCCACCGAGACACTTACTCTCAATGAACCCTGGAAAGCTAACATTCTAGTTCCATGCCAAGAATGTGATCCAAAGCCTACTCAAGACCTCAATTCTTGCAATCACATCTAACCTCCGAATTGCATGATTTCTCACTACAAATTCAGAGTTCTTCTTCCCACCTCCCATCTTTCTCTCTTCCACTCTGGGTTGGGGACTATTCTTCCTATTGATTCCAAGATTAACTCTCTTGACTTCCTCTCAACACACCAGCACGTCTTTGACTATACTTCCCTTCCCATGATCTCATGCAGGATGACTTCTTAACGACGATGGGAAATTGCTTGTCATCGCTTGGTCTTTAGCCTAATTTTTATAGAGTCGCGTCTTCTTCATCTTTCTTCAATTCGAGTTTCTATCAAGAAATCACACTTCCTGCATGCTCATGTCACTATCAAGTGTACTTCATGCATATGACCACCGGTTTTGAATGGTACCTTCTTGAATGTCTTGCCCAAAGGAAAGTTCTTACACTGTCCTTGCCTCAAGATTGAGCACCCCCGATACAAAGACTCCTTACTTTGGGTTGTATGCTGATAGGGCAATTCTGAGTACCTTGCCTTATGACCCAAAGTCACATTACCTCGGGTTGCATGCCGAGGACACTTTTCTTCACCTTCTTTGGCCATACAGGTGCAATTTAACTTCTCTGTACACGTCTTCTTCAAAATTGAGAAAAAAACAAAAATTTGGGTACCACATAGGGTTTAGGGTTTTAGGGTTTAGTTGAGCATCCCCGCAAACATAGACTTTGGGTGTCTTAGAGACTTCCAAGTCTATGTCCAATATCTCTGAACTCTCCACCCATTTACTCAAGTGGCAAAAGGATTGCCTTCCAGGTCTGCAAGTTGGATGGACCCATTTTCATAAAGATGAAGAACTCAATAAGGCCTCATCCATCTCAAATGCAACTTGCTTGGAAAAAATATTTGGCGATTGTCGTATAACAAAACCAAATCTCCTTTGCCAACAGTCACAAGCTTGATGTGCTTATCGTGCCTGACTTTCCTCTACTCTTGTACTTCTTTTGTGGTTTGCATTGCATCGTGTTGTGCGTATATACATTGCTACACAACATACATCGCTGTCAACATCATACACTATAGAAGCACAACTCACACATAAGTCATACATAGACTCTAAAGTGCCACAATAATCAGATTGCTTAACATTCTCAACTCAACTCAACTCAGATCAGTACTTGATATGTCACTCTATAAACTGCCAACAACTGGGCACTGATTACAGTCAAGCCACACCCACTCAAGCATAGAGAATCCAGGTGACGCTCGCCGGCCTCTGTCCACCATAGCCAGGAACTCGAAGGCTCAACATCAGAGAAGTGAGCTCTCTGGAGCTCACTTCGAAACTATACCCCCCTGGACTCGAGCTAGCACTGGAACCCTAACGGTCCCGCTGACGGCACACTTGACGGTGCGAACGGTGCAAAGTGACGGTGGGCCCCACCGTGAAGTCAGTACCCCGAACACCAAATCAGACTGTCGGAAACTAGTCCCTGAGAAACTACTAGAATAACTCTAACTACTATCACTGAAACTCCAGTGTCCGAGCAACTAGATGCGGAACTACAAATGGTGTGATAGCTATCGTGCTTATATACATCGCTACACAACATACATTGCTGTCAACATCATACACTATAGAAGCACAACTCACACATAAGTCATACATATACATTGCTACACAACATACATCGCTGTCAACATCATACACTATAGAAGCACAACTCACACATAAGTCATACATAGACTCTAAAGTGCCACAATCGCCCCCCTAGCTGGCGGTTAGGTCCCTCTAACTCCAGATAGCCATCTACTCTAAGTATATGGTATACCCTCTAATGGGCAAAGATCAGGAGGCCGGGTGCTATGGAGCCCCATCGTTAGTCGCCTGTCTGCAATCTATACCATATAAAGAATGAACTAGCTATAGGTCAAGTACATCTAGGACATAACCACTGTCCCTGAGGAACCACCGTGAGGGGAGGAGTCATACATGCCATATGCCATCCTCTCAAACATCTATCACACACTAACATAGTAGCAGCTCCACCAAAAGAGCCACATAACATACACCTCAAGCCTGCACGTACAAGTGTCAAGCTTGGGTCCATAGTACCATCAATGTTTGGGAGGTGGCATGGCGCACAATTGCGCACATGATCCTTCCAAACAACACCATCACGTCCTTCTAACACAAGGACTCCAGATGGCAAAATCTCGCGCACCCTCAAGATAGTGTGGCCTGTAGAAACATCAAGTATCATCGGTGTTGTTTGCTGTAGATATACATAGTCGCCTAGATGAAATCAACGGATCGAGGGTCTATAACCTCCTCCTCGAATGGTAGCATAGCGTAAAGTATCTCTATGCTGAGCAATTGCCAAGTTCTCAAAGGCCATCGGCATCACTCTCCAAAAGATCTCTGCCCGTTGAGAACATGCGCTCATCCACACATCGGGGTCATCCAAGTCCAAAACTATAGTAGCATCTCGACGAATGGCTGCAAGTAAATATGGATCTCGTCCATAGAGTAGAAAGTATGGAGAGAAGGATGCTAAGGAGGCTTGCCGGCTGAACCGATAGCCCATGGCCAACCAAGGTAACTGGAGATCCCAATCTCCCAAGTGGCCTCTCTGCAAACCATACTTTCGCAATCCCCTCTTCACCGTCTGAACCACTCTCTTTGCTAAGCCATCTGCCTTAGGGTGATCTCGGGATGTAGTATGATGATCAATCAAAGCCTTGTCACACAAGACCGTCTGGCTTGCTGAAGAACACGGTCTCTCTCCTTGGCCCCAATTGTGCCATCCACAACACCACTGCAAAGATAGTCCATCACTAAGACATCATCATGAATGTCTCGCTGAACTATACCAATATCTTCACTCTTTGGATCTTTGACCTCAATAACTCCTCCTTTATGCGCTGAGAGAGATACCACCAAAGCCTCTACAAATATACACAGAAAGGCCGATGCATGCCAACCTGGCACCATCTCCTCATCTGTCTCACCATGCCAACGTGCTCCGGTCTGATCCTGCTGGCTGGGACATGGGTTTCTACTCAACCCATCTGCATCACGGTTCACCACTCCAGGTCTATGAACAACCGTGAAATCATACTCCTGTAAAATCAGAGCCCATCGTGCAAGCTTCCCTGAAAGCTTGTCAGACTCCATCAACCACTTCAGCGGCTGATGATCAGTGATGAGAGTGAAGGGGTTACCAAATAGGTAACACTGGAAATGTGCTACTGCCCAAACTGCTGCCAAGCACTCTCCCTCATATGAACTATACTTTGCCTCCGCTGAATTGTTGCAGCGACTAGCATAGGCCACCACAAACTCCTTCTCCTCATCATCATGCTGGGTGAGCACCGCTCCAAGCCCCAACATACTCCAATCAGTGTGAACTTGAAATGGTCGTCCCTTGATCGGTCTCCTCAAAATAGGAGCAGATGTCAACCTCTCCTTGAGCTCTACAAAAGCTCTCTCCTGCTCATCTCCCCAACACCACTCATGTGTAAGCTTGGTCAGCTTTGTCAAGGCCTTGGCAATGGCACTAAATCCTCTAACATAGCGGCGATAGAAGTTCGCCAACCCAAGGAATGCTCGCACTCTACTCACATCCGTAGGCCGAGGAATACGTGCAATAGCCTCCACCTTGGTCTGTTGGACACCAAGTCCTCCGGGGTAGATAGTGTGACCCAAATACTCAACCTGCTCCTGGAAGAACCTACACTTCCCAGGATGTAGTTTGAGTCCATGAGATCTCAACCTCTCAAACACCTCCAACAACTGTCTCTCATGCTCCTCCACAGTAGTGCTATAGACCAAAATGTCATCAATATAACACCAAGCAAAATCCAATCCAGCTAGGATCCTATCCATGACCCTCTGGAACTCAACTGGAGCGTTCTTCAACCCAAATGGTAAGAACCTCCACTGATATAACACATCCTTGCCGTGAGGATCAATAGCCCAAAATGTTGTCTTGGACTTATCCTCCTCCCTGATCGGCAACTGATGATATCCCACTCGAAGATCCAAAGTACTGAAGACCTTTGCATGCCCAATCGCATCAAAAATCTCCTCCGGTGTAGGCATGGCATACCGATCAGCCTTGGTCTGTCGGTTGATAGGACGGTAATCTCCACACATCCACCTATCTGTATAGTTGCCATGCATATCCTTCTTGGCTGGCATCACTGTCGCTGATGCATACTCTCCATGTGAAATCTCCACCAAACCAGCCTCAAAAAGGTCACTACTCCGGCTCTGAATCAATGTCCTCTCCATATCACTATATCGATAAGGACGTCGGAAAACAAGTGTGTCGCTAGTCAGCTCAATCTATATACCAGGTCCCTTCAGAGCACCCAAATCCTTCATACTGAAGGCAAAACAACTCGTGTGACTCCTCAAGAACCTCCAAACCCTCCGTCTTTCCTCTCCAGTAAGCTTGGGTCCAAGATCTGGCTCCCAAGTATCCTTTGTAACTGTAGTAGGAGTGGAAGACTACTGACTGGCTGCTACACTGGGCCCTTGGGAGCAATAGTGTCATGCTCCCGACCACTAGAGGTCCCAACCCCTGTGCGAAAAACTCCCTCCACTCTGGCTACAAGCTCCACATGTCCTCTAGCTGCATCCCATGTGGACCAAGGGTGTAATCCAAGTAGCCCACGCTCACCAAGATGGACTCCAAGTAGACCACTCTCCCTAGTAGCTACTGGATGTGTCCCAAGAATACCATGTCCACTCGGTCCATCGCCCCCAACATGTGCTTGAATCGTCTCGATAGGCACAGGGCTCACAAGTGTCCGAGTGGTGATGCCTATCAAGCGCATCCTACACTGCTCTACCAAACCAAGGCTCACAATCCAGGTCAAACAGTTAAGGTCCATAGCCTGACCTAACACCTGACGCCTGGATGCCTCTGACACTACTGAAACAGCGGTAATACCGGTGCAAAAACCCATCACCCGCTCTCTCTCATCAGCATTGGGCTCCACCAACTGCTGTAATTGTGAGTCCCAAACAAGTCCGTGTCCTCCTTCTCGAAAAGCATAAGACCCTGGGAAACTCATGAGTGTAGGAAATGCAGCTCTAGGCTGTCCAACTAGGTTCACCACTGCCATAGGTGACCTATCAGCCACTACCACTGTCTGAGACTGACGTCCAACATCTAAGATATCATCAACAAGAATGTGGTCTAGTTGCTGAATCCCATCATAACTACGCTGTAGAACCTCTCTGGGTAAGAGGTTCGTCCACCAAAGACAAAGACGATGAGCCCGTGATCCCACTCTGGCTGCATCTAACAATACAGCAGGTCCCATCCATGAATGGACCTGATGTGTACTCGCCACCACTCTAGTGCGAGAATCACCCATCAATGGAATGTTCTCCAAAAGGTAAGCTGGAGAAACAGACTGATGAACCTGGAGATGTCGTAATATCCGTAACATCTCTCAAAACACACCAGAACAAGGATCCTGAAGACCCAAACCGCGGCCCACACGTGTATGTCCCTGACATGGCCATCCAGAAATCACCAAGTGAATAGGCCCATGTCTCTCTAGGTCATGCGCCCCCAATAAGGAAATGTCTCCTGGTAAGGCCTTTTGGTAACCTTTGACTGCTGACATTGGTAATAACTCTGGATACCGATAGGCCAAGTGTGCCACATGATGTAGAGAGACTCGCCTAGCAGTCTCATCTCTCTCTACATACAAGTACCTCTGTACTCGGATACCCGCTTGTAACACCGTAGCTAGTCCGGTGCTAATCCCACCAAACAACTCCAATAGGCATATCCCCTCTACTGGATACTGCCAAGCAATGAGTGTGGTATCCAGAGGTGTCAAAGCAATCGCCTCTAGAGGCTCATCCTCACACTCATCCCCTGATGGTACGAAGGCTCCACTCCAAGCCTGCTGCACCAACTGATCTGCATGCTGCTGCAATGCCTCCTCTGAACTCCACAATGGAACATCCAAGGTGGATGGAACAATCCCACTCGTACTCCAAAGTCGAGTGATCTCCTTTGGTACTGGAGTATCCTCTGCATGGGCGTTCCCCTCCAACTAGTCACCAGGCCAAGTAACTGCACCGCTGAAAGCTAAAACTGATGCTGCCATGGTCCCGGACTGTAGTGCGCCAAGACTGCCACTACTGAAGCGTACTGGTAGGCGACATACCCGTCCCTCACCAGACTGCCAACCAGGTCTATAAGAGGCTGTCTCCTCCCAATACTCAATGCTGAAACCCATAGGGTATAACACTGCTCCCCCAACTAGCACATCATATGACTCAGCTATCGTCGCAATAGCCTGAGCTCTCACCACCGAGCTATCAGTCGGATGACTAGGCTGAACCTGGACAACGAGCTCCCCACGTGTGATGTACTGTGTCAAACCACCACCTAGAGATGTCAGGATCTGAAATGGACACCTCTCCACATAGGTCTTCCGTAACTCCAGACCAACAACTGCAGCCTTCCCCAACATAAGGGGCTGCGCACCAGAGTCTAACAAGACTCTCTGTGGTGTATAGACCTTCCTTGAAGGTCCCACCAAACGAAAGATCCCCCTCTGGTTATCCAATAAGACAACACCAGGTATAAACCGCGCTCTCTCAAAGGCCGGTCTAGCTGGCAACTCCTCCAGTCTAGCCGCTGCTGCCTGCCACAACCCACTGGTCGCTGAACGGATCCCATGCTCCTCAACCAAGTCAGATCCACTACCAACCACCTCTGCTCTAGTAGTAGGAACTGCACCATCCCTACTCTCACACAATGTGGCAGCCAACCGGAACACTGGGGCTGGGTCAGCTCCCAATGTAAACATGTCATTGGCTGAAAACAAAGGATGCCGCATAATCAGCTGAGCCGCCTCCAACATCATGCTAGACTCAGTCTGTGTAGTAGCAAGTGGCTGACTAGCAGGAAGTCCATCATGAACTCCATCACCACCTACCACACCTGCACTGGGACGTCTAGGAACCATGGATGTCGTCTACAATGCCTCAGATAGCGTGAAAGACTGGGGAAGTCTGACTTGTGAGCCGGCCTGTCTCTCACTCAGGATGAACCTCTGATGGCTATTATGGTAGCGCACCATGGACTAAGAAGGCAAGGAACCCCAACTCCATCATACTCCTCCAAGGCTAACACTCCAAGACTCAAGACATTGCTCACTAGAGAACTCAATGAGAGAGAGATAGTTGCAAATGAAAGGATGATGAGTACCTCCTCACTCCTTGTTTATATACTTGTGAAATAGTTACGTACCAAAGTTACTAATTACCGTAGTAACTCAAGTTACTAGACTAAAAGTCAAGTAAAGTCAAAAAGTAGAAAGGAATATCCATTCACATGGGCATATTCCCCTTATCTTGACCCAACCACTAAAGCAAGGATTCCTTCACATGGGCTATCCTTGGACTAAAGAAGAATCCAAAACAAAAAGGCTTACGGGCCCAAGAGTTCTCAACTCTTTCCCCAAAGCCAAACACCTAGGAATAATACCAAGTCAACACACTAAAATCCAAAATAGTGGTGCTCATCTTTTCTACTTCCTCTAAAGTAAGGTCCCATCTATCTTAGCTATGACTAACTTTAGCTAACCATGACTAATATAGAACCATCCTTTATCTCTATATAAATAATATCTCTTAAGTACTTGTAATACCAAGCTAAATATCACAATACCACACACATGCACAAATGGGTGTTACATTTACCCCCGGACTAAGTTTTCACTTTGTCCTCAAAGTGAAGGTCTCTCTACCTTCTATGGTACATCTTCAACTTATCATGGTTAATCCTATCAAAGTGTCTTCCTCCCAACTCCTTGAGATCATAGGTGTAATTGCCCCACACCTTCTCTACTATGAAAGGTCCAAAGTACTTAGGCAAAAACTTCTTTTGCACTCTCTTGAATCGAATGGAATCAAACAACATTACCCAATCACCTTCTTTGAAAGGCTCCACCTTCTTCTTGCCTTGCCTCTTGTCATAGCTCTCCTTTTGTTTCCTTTGGGCTTGCTCCACTCGAACCATAGCAACTGCTCTTGCCTCTTCCAACTCCATGAGTTGATCCTTCCTTGACTTCCCTGCATCACTTCCTTGTGCTTTCTTCAATCTCCTATGAATGCTTTGGAAGGTAGGAAGATCAAAGTGAATAGGTAAGGTAGACTCAATACCATACACCAATTGGAATGGAGAATATCCAGTGGAAGTCTTCATGGTTGTCCTATACTCCCACAAAACTGCATGAATCCTCTTGTCCCAATGATGTTTAGCCCCCTCCATTTCTGCATCTTTGGCCAACATCATGCACAAGGTCTGATTGGTTCTCTCTGCCAAGCCATTGGAATTTGGCTTATAGGATGTAGTTACTCTATGTGTGATAGAGAAATGTCGTAGCATGGCTGTAGTAATGCTTCCTGTAAACTCTCCTCCTCTATCAGAAACCAACTCCAAAGGGCATCCAAACCTAGTGATAATGCGTTCATAAAGAAATCTACCCACTTCATCTTCATTCTTGTCCCTCAATGGTCTAGCCTCAACCCACTTGGTAAGGTAATCAGTAACTACCACAATGTACCGATTGTTCCTTGGGGTTCTATTGAGAGGTCCTACAAAATCAATTCCCCACTTCTCAAAAGGTCCTAGCAATGGAATTGATCTAAGTGGTGGAGTGGATGTAGACTTTCTAGCAAAAGCTTGACAAACATGACAAGTTTTGCAATAATCAAGACAATCCTTGAAAATCCCTCTCCAATGGTAACCTGCATCTAGAATCTTGAAAGCAGTCACCTTTCCTGCAAAGTGTCCTCCACATACTAAACCTTCATGAAACTCCTTTATGAGTAGGATAGACTCTTCCTTACCCACTGCTCTTCGAAGTAGACCATCTGCTCCTTGGTGAAAAAGAATATCCTCCACCATTGTGTAAGGTCTAGATCTTGCTGCAAGGGCCTTCCTCTCCCTAGCATGCATCCCTTCTGGATAGTTACCTCTTGTCACAAAATCCACAATCTCCTTGTACTCCATTGGAATCTCTTGAGTGACTGGGATTGTCATGAGCTCCTCATCCGGGAAGGAATCATCTACTGGCTCATCTCCATCATGATCATAGGCTCTAGATAACAAATCAGCATTTGCATGTTTCTTTCCTGGCCTATCCTCAATTGTGTAGTCATACTCAGACAAGAGTATCATCCACCTTGCTAGTCTCCCTTCAACATTAGGCTTGTTGAAGATGTACTTCAAAGCCTTGTGATCTGTGACAATTGTGGCTTTCCCTCCAATCAAGTAGTGTCTAAACTTCTTGAGACCAAAGATCACTGCCAACCCTTTTCTCTCTGTGACAGAGTAGTTCTTCTCTGCTGAAACCATCTGCCTACTAGCATAAGCTATTGGATGATCATGCCCATCTTGGTCTAATTGACTAAGAGTGCATCCTATAGCTACATTAGAAGCATCAGTGTAGAGGATGAAAGGCTTACTCCAATCAGGTTTAGCAAGAATTGGAGCTACAACAAGGGACTGCTTGAGCTCCTCAAAAGCTTTGAGAGCCTCCTTGTCTTCCAAAATCACCATGTAATCTACACCCTTCTTCATGTAGATGGTCAATGCATAAGCCTTGTTGGAAAATGAGAAGATGAACCTCCTATAGTACCCAACCATTCCCAAGAATTGGCGTAACTTTGTCAAGCTTGAAGGGAATGGAAGGTCTGAGATTTTCCTCACCTTCTCAGGATCAACTGCTATTCTATCCTTGGAGATGATGTGCCCCAAAAGTAGACCTTCTTCACATCCAAAAATGCACTTCTCTAGGTTGAGTGATGCATTTGCCTCATCCAAGCGTTGCAAGACTTTGATTAGGTGCTCAAAGTGCTCCTCCTTGCTCCCATAGACACAAAAGTCATCAATGAAATCTCTCACAAATTTCCCAATGAAAGGTTCAAATACCTTGTTCATGAACCGTTGGAATGTGGCTGGAGCATTGCAAAGCCCAAAAGGCATGACCTTGAAAGCGTAAGTTCCCCAAGGTGTGGTGAATGTGGTGAGTTGTTGATGCTTTGGTGCAATCTTTATTTGGTTATATCCACTATAACCATCTCCAAAACTGTACCTCTCATGACCTGCAACCTCCTCCAAGATCTCATCAATGAATGGCAATGGGTAGTAGTCCTTCTTGGTAACAGCATTAAGCTTCTTGTAATCCACACATACCCGAAGCTTGCCATTCTTTTTCTTCACAATGACAATTGGAGACACCCATTCTGAATTCTCCACCTCAAAGATAAATCCAGCCTCCTTGAGCTTATCAATCTCCTCCTTCACAACCAAAGATATTGGTGGGCTAATGCGACGTTGCTTTTGGCGGATTGGTCTTGCATGTGACTCCACCTCTATCTTGTGCTCCTCCAAGGTGACTTCCTTCAAATCCTTGTAACTAAAAGCAAACACATGGATGAACTTGTGGAAAATCTCCTCAAATCTCACCTTCTCCTCCTTGGTAACATTTGGGCCATACTTGAGGGTAGATAACCTTCTCTCTACCTCCTCAAGTGTCAATGGTGATTTATCTGGGTCCTTCAAAACCTCTGGCTTAGGTGCAAAATCCATAGCACACAAGGGATACACATCTGAATCAGATTCAGATTCATCTTCCTCCGTGGAAGTCTCCTCTTCCATGCTTGTGTCCACACCTGAAGCTCCTTCTTCAGAATCTGATTCCCAATAATTAGAAGATGGGGTATCTGAATGTGAAGTGTTGGTGGTGTTAGTCACAGGAACAGTGACTCTATGGTTTGATGGCCCAATCCTCAAGTACCCTTTGTGCCATCGATCAGTTGTGCGTGCTGCTCTCAACCATGGCCTCCCAAGAAGTAAGTCATAGCTTGAATCCTTCAAGACTTGGAAAGTCATGAGATTTTGAACTCCCATAACTGAAACTACCACCTTATCCATCACCCCTACTGGTCGAACTTGTTGCTTGTTTGCCATGCTCACCACAAATGTTGAAGGTCTTGAGGGTATCATACCCAACTTCTTCATCAACCTTTCTGACATGGCATTCACTGCTGATCCTCCATCAACCAATGCATCCTTGATGTTGTGACCATTCACTCTCACATCAATCTTGGAGGCATATTCACAAGCCTCCCATGGTGCTGGCTTGGCATCCACCACCCCCATTGATACTGGAACTTTTGCCTTCTTCTTCTTTTTGCTCCTTGTAGAACTCAAACCACCTCTAAGCTCCTTTCTCAAGGTAGGGTTCAAAGCAATTAATTGGCCCACTGTGATGTTAGCCTTGTGACTACCAACATCCTCCAACACATTGTAGTTCCATTGTTGCTTTGAGATCAAGAAGTCCTCCATCCCCAACTTCTTCCTTGGAGTCTTTGTTGTTGATGGTGTTGAGGTGCGAGTGCTCCTAGTAGACATAGGAGTATCCTTGCTTGAAGTAAATCCTTGAGAAGAGTGAACATCCTCTGCAAAACGAGCTCTCTTCTTCTCTTGTGCCAAAAGCTCCAAATTAAGACCCTTGGAGTTTGAGCACTCTCCCTTCTCATACTTGCTCTCAACCACATCTATGGATGCTATCCCCTTACCTTTGTTGGGATTAGGAGCCACTTGGGTTTCACTACCTCCCTCTTTCCCTCTATTGGCTCCCTCATAACCCCTTCCTCCATGGTAAGTGGAATTTGGGCAATTCCTTTGGATATGGCCTCTTCCTCCACAACCAAAACAATTTCTATCATTGAAATTGTTGGCTGGTTGGCCTCCTCTATATGGATAGTTTCCATAACTCCTAGGTCCTCTCCCTACATTCTGATCCACCTCTCTCTTCTCCCATAGTTGCACCACATTGATCTTGAGATCCGCAAGTTGTTCTGTGATGGTTTGGAGTGGATCTTTTGGTGGAGCTGCAAGAATTGGAGCAACTACTACTTGTGGTGCAACCCTTGTCACCAAAGTATCAGAAGTTCCACCATACTTGTAGCCTTGAGGAGGATGCACAACCTCCTTCACCACCAAATCACTCTCATCCCCTTCCAAACTCTCCTCCATACGAATTGCGATCTTGATAGCTTCAACCTTGGAAGAAGGTTTCTCATATCTCACCTTGCTTCTAATTTGTGGTCTCAATCCTCCCACAAAATTCTTGGTGAGCATGGCCCCTATGCCAATCATTGTAGTCTCCACATCATCCCCACCCTTCCTCAACACTATGCGAAATCTGGACTCCAACTTTTCCACTCTTTCCACATAGACCCTCACTTTCTCTCCATCTCCTTGCTTGAGAAATGTAACCTCACTCATCAATCTCTCATAACTCTCATCAGGAAGAAAGTTCTCAATGAGTGCTGAAGTCAAAGTCTCCCAAGACTCCTCTTCCCCCTCTCTCCTCTCTCTCTTTTGGTATTCTGACTCATACCATGTAAGTGTTGCATCCTCAAAGAAATCTCGTAATAATGAGGCCCACTCATTCTTCCTCCTCTCATTGTTTCCTATGCAAGCTCTCTTGAAGTCTCTCACAAAGGCCTCCACATCTTCTCCATCCTTGCCAAAGAAAACCGGAAGTTTCCCCATCTTAACCCCTCACTATCTTTCTTTTCTCTTAATTTTTTTTTCTCTTTTCTTTTCTCTCACTCTATTACTAATAGAGTATATACATGACTAACACCATCTGAGAATAATCCACTCTAGGGAACACAAAAGGTTCAGGTTGCTCCAAGATTTCTATAGCAACATCAAATCCTAGAGTGCATATTAATCTAACTCTCATGGATAGTTTATCCATAAGTTGAAAGATTATCTCCATCACTAATCTTGAGAACTAGCTGATGAAGTTGGTAGTATTTCTGTAGCTGTACTAAGACTCTCTCCAAGATCCTTCACCAAAGTTTCCAAAAGTGCTTTTACTCCACTACACTCATGTCCTTTTGGAAGTCCTTCAACTCCACAAACCTCACACAACTCCTTGGTCTTAGATCTTCTCCCTCCCAATCTTGGTGAAGAAGGTCCAACATGCAAACCCAAGTCAAGTAAGCCTCTCCTTTCCCTCAATCTCTTGCTCTCAAAGGTTAATGGACATGAACTTGCCTTATGTCCCTTCTCTCCACATAGAAAGCACTTAGACTCACTCTTTCCTCCAAGTGGTGTAGGTTTTTGGATCCTCTCAACACTCTCTTCAAATTCTATTGTAAACTCTCTTTTCCTCAAATCCACCCCTACAATCACCTCAAACCCTTGGGGAACCTTGCATAATCTCAATTTCCACTCTTGATGACCCTCCATGTTCCCAAAGATGAATCTAAACACTCAAACATGCTTTTTGTTGATCTCAAACTCCTCATGCATGAGATCTCCACTCTGCAGAATTGACCCTTCCTCACAATGTCACTCAAATCTCCCAACGAATATGTCACAGTCCTCTGAAATTTTCCACACTTGATCACAACTCTAGGGCGTCCCTCCCTGCAAAATTTTAGATCTTTTCATCAAGCCATTTGGCCTAGAAACCTTTCTATTCAGCACCCATATTTCAGATTTGGTCTGAAAACCACCCCCCTCACTTCAAAAACTCATAACGCACTGCGCAAAAATGATCTCTCTCTAATTTTTGTGGCACCAGGTAGGATACAATGCACTCAATTTCCTTGGGAATTTTCAGGACAATTCACTAAAAATTGAAGAAATGGCAGACTCTGTACAATTTTCCAGAGAGCATGCAGTTGCGGGAGCACTTTACCCTATCAACTTTCAAAAATTCTAGCCCAGTGCGCATAGAAGCTCTCTCAATAATTTCAAGTGTGCTAACTGAAAGATAACCCAAGCTATCATGTGTAGAAATCTCAAGTCCAGATTTCAAACTTGAGATTTTGCCCAAAATCACCTTAATCCCCAAAATCTGCAATCCACCTCACACAATCTCTCCAATTCCTCTCATGTGTACAAGATGTACAAAATCACCTCAAAGACATCATAATGAACTACAGGGTATACAAATGGATCTTGGTTCTCTAACATAAGTTCAGCCCTCTCCTCTCCTAATGTTCTCTCCAAGTGAGCTCTCATAGCCTCCTTCTGCCTAATGTAGAATTGGACGCGGAACATTATCTTGCCTTCTAGAGAGGTCCCGGCAACGGAACCAAAAATGTGAGCCGGCCTGTCTCTCACTCAGGATGAACCTCTGATGGCTATTATGGTAGCGCACCATGGAAGAAGGCAAGGAACCCCAACTCCATCATACTCCTCCAAGGCTAACACTCCAAGACTCAAGACATTGCTCACTAGAGAACTCAATGAGAGAGAGATAGTTGCAAATGAAAGGATGATGAGTACCTCCTCACTCCTTGTTTATATACTTGTGAAATAGTTACGTACCAAAGTTACTAATTACCGTAGTAACTCAAGTTACTAGACTAAAAGTCAAGTAAAGTCAAAAAGTAGAAAGGAATATCCATTCACATGGGCATATTCCCCTTATCTTGACCCAACCACTAAAGCAAGGATTCCTTCACATGGGCTATCTTTGGACTAAAGAAGAATCCAAAACAAAAAGGCTTGCGGGCCCAAGAGTTCTCAACTCTTTCCCCAAAGCCAAACACCTAGGAATAATACCAAGTCAACACACTAAAATCCAAAATAGTGGTGCTCATCTTTTCTACTTCCTCTAAAGTAAGGTCCCATCTATCTTAGCTATGACTAACTTTAGCTAACCATGACTAATATAGAACCATCCTTTATCTCTATATAAATAATATCTCTTAAGTACTTGTAATACCAAGCTAAATATCACAATACCACACACATGCACAAATGGGTGTTACAGACTTGTCTCCCAACCTCTCCTCTCTGTGGGTCCAACTCCACTGATGCTCCTCTAGGCTCTGGAGCACGTACTGCACTCCTAGTCACTGCTGCAAATGCATCCACTTGTGCTGCTCCGCACATGAAGTCCAAAGCATCTCTATCACCAGCATATGAGGTAGAAGCCTCAGCACCCAAATCTGATCTCCTCTGAGCAATAGCCATACTAGCAAATCTTTGCTCCAACTGCTCAATCCGAGTAGCCATAGCTGTGTCAGAAGTAAGGGCAGGTACTTCACCCCTTCTAGGTGTAGATCCTCTACCACCACCTCTACCACCTTGTCCTCCATGAACTGGAGCTCCTCTACTACCTGCCATAGCAGCCCTACCACTCCGTAACTCCGGGTGTAGGTCAAAACACCGGTCACTAGTGTGACCAAATCTGTGGCAGTGCTCACACTGCCTCTGTGCTTGCTATGATGCACCAGAGGTATCAGGTCCGCTGCTCTGAGTACACTCTCTCCTATGGTGAGGTCCACCACAAGTCCAACAAGCAACACCACCACTCACTGGCTGCTGCTGACTCAAAAATGAGGGTAAGGGTCTAACTCCATTAGGCCCTCCATAGGATCTGGGCTGTCCACCCTGTCCTCGAAAACCAACTGGGCGTGGTGCACTCTACTGCACTCTAGAAGAAGTCACAACCGTGGATGAGGTCTCTCTACCAAATCCAGCTGTCACCACTCTCTCTTCCACCATGTTGAGCTCAATACGCTCAGCCAAACCAAAGACTACTGCCAAAGTGGGCGAAGTAGCCTGCAACAACGTAGCATCACAAACTCTATGTCGCAACTCCCTGTCCAGTATCCCCATACCAAAACTGGACTGCCTGGGCCTCAATAACTCCCTGAGTGAAACTGATCAGCCGCCTCATGCGAGTGTATGCCTCGCATAGGCTCTTTCCAGCCTTCCGCTGGAACACCTGCAAGCTCCTCAGCTTGTCAGTCCACACTCCCTGGTAGTTCTGCCTCAAACATAGGAAGAACTCCACCATGGGGTTAAACCCAGGTACCACACCACCTCTTGCAGCGGTACCTCCACTCGTAGTAGCACTATCTCCAGCTAGTGCACCTCCACTAGCTCCACCAACACTACTCGAGCTAGAACTCATGGGTACAGCCGATCTACTCCTAGCCACCGAGCCTGAAGTAATGGAGACATAGTGTGGAGACCAATACTGTCTCCATAACTCAATCTCCTCTAAATGAGCTCTCCTGAACTCATGGTAGTCATCCATCGGCGGACCCTCCAGATGCTGGAACAACCCCTTCCATGCCATGAAAGGTGTGAACAAAGTCGGGTTTCGCATCTACTGCAGATCACACCAACTGTTGAACTCCTGGATGAAGTCATCCAACTCAATGGTACCCACTGTACCAGAGTAACGCCTAGGGCCATTGGAGGCCCCATAAATCTCATCCATGTCCCACAACAACGGTGCGGACACGTCAAGTGCACTCTCAACTGAATTAGCTCCTGTGTCAAACTCCAACTCAAAGTCAATCTCCTCACTCACTGGGACCTGAGATATAGGCTGATACCGAGCACCACTCCGAGTAAACCCACTGCGTACTACAGGGCTAACTCCTCTGGAATCTCCAAAGAACTCCGTCGTGACCACGTAACTGCAACAGCAAACCCAAACCACCAACTGCAACCGCAAGTCGCAACCGCAAGTGCCCCACCAAGTGCCAACACCACCACGTGCCAACACCAACTAGACACCACCCACTAATGTTACTCTAACCAAGATAACTACACTAGGGGAAGGGCAACCTGTAACCTGCCATCATAACACGCACTCTCACGGTCTGCAGGTCATCACTTCCTGCCTCACCGGAGAGAAACACAGGTAGTCTGACTGGTCATCACTCCAGCCTCACCACCGAGAGCACACCAGAGCACCAACACTCAAAAGTCAGCGCACCTCACATAAACGTGGTGCACAAACAAGAAGCAGAGAATGGAGGGGATCCAATCACAAGAAATCTAAACGAAAACCCTCCATCTCATAACACAACACGGGACTGACTCTCCCACTATTTGGCATTTGACATAAGAGGAGTTCGTATCTAAGTCCTAAGCTACCAGGATCACCAAGAATGGGATCAAACTGTCTCTCCTAGCCAAAGCTACATGTGTATAGATAACTGTGGCGCAGTCACTAGGACAACAAGTGAGGGTGGACCAGTTGGTTAGGGCACCAATCTAGGAACAAGAGATCTAGGGGTCAAACCCTGTTGCGCACAATCTAACAGGAAAGGCAGATTTTGCCAACCAATGACCAAGATCTACTCTAAACTAGCTAGTCTCACGCCAGCAAGCTGGCTTGCTGGCCCTTCTGGCTCTTCTAGACCTTTGTAGCCTCTCATAGCCCACAGCCCTATGCCTCGAAGCCTCTAAATGCTCAAATGAGGCCTTTCTTGTTGCCACTTCGAACCTCCTCCAAAATTGGCAAAACTTCTCCAAATCTGCGAAACTCCTCCAAACTAGCAAAACTTCTCCAAATCTGGCCAAACAGCGAAACTCCTCCAATTCTGTCCCAAAATCTGACGTAAATCTGACGTAAACCCTAAAGATGGATGTCCGCCAAATCCCCCGCTAACTTTCCACTTGAGCCAAATTGACAAAACGGGTTTTTCCAAATCACAATTTCATGAGAAGAGCTTTCCAACTCCACCTTCAATTTGACTTTCTAAGCCCAACTCACAGCAAATTGGTCCTGCCTTCACCTCTTGAGCTCAAAATCACAACACTACTCAAAAATTGCTCTTTCTTTGCTCAAAATTTGGCCAGCACTTCCGCACACCATCCGCCTAACTGCCAAATCTGCATCAACTGAATGAGCTTTTGCACACTAGGGAAACACAGAACTTGAATCGAGCTACCACGATGAATCGAGCTACCACGATCCACCGAGCTTGGAGATACCACCAACACTCAACGTTCCTGCACCCAATCACTCGACGGCACACTCGACGGTGCAAACGGTGCAAAGACTTTGGGTGTCTTAGAGACTTCCAAGTCTATGTCCAATATCTTTGAACTCTCCACCCATTTACTCAAGTGGCAAAAGGATTGCCTTCCAGGTCTGCAAGTTGGATGGACCCATTTTCATAAAGATGAAGAACTCAATAAGGCCTCATCCATCTCAAATGCAGCTTGCTTGGAAAAAATATTTGGCGATTGTCGTATAACAAAACCAAATCTCCTTTGCCAACAGTCACAAGCTTGATGTGCTTATCGTGCCTGACTTTCCTCTACTCTTGTACTTCTTTTGTGGTTTGCATTGCATCGTCTCTTTTCTCTTCTAACACATCAGTTGATGGATCCGAAGCTCCTGAATTTCTTCTTCCAACAATCGTTCTTCACAAAGAATCCGATATGTTGGTACTTCAAATTCAACTGGTAGTATGGGATGCAAGCCATATATCAAGAAGTATGGAGTTTGTTTGGTTGTGATCTTTTTTGTTGTTCGATATGCCCACAACGCAGCTAGTAATTTTGTATCCCAGTCATAGGCATAATTGACAACCACCTTATTCAGAATTTTGCAAAGTAACCCATTTGCTTTTTCTGTTAAGCCATTTGCTTTTGGGTTATAAGGAGTCGTCTTCCAATGCTTACTCTGGAAGTATTTTGTTAACGCCTCCATCACAGAGTGCAAAAAATGTGTCCCTCTATCACTGACTAATTCCAAAGGACATTCATATCAGGAGATGATGTTTTGAAAGAAAAATTCCACAACGGTTTTTGCATCATCTCTGCGAGTTGCTTCAGCTTCAACCATCTTGGTAGCATAGTCAGTGCATACCAAGATGTATCTCTTCCTTGTGACTCAGGTCACTGGTTGAATTGGACTCACAAAACCAATTCTCCATTTCTCAAATGGAGCCAAGAGTAAAATTGGTCTCAAAGGCTATTGAGAAGTAGCTGTCCGCTTCCCCATTCTCTGACAAGGGTCACAAATTCAAATATGGGCATGCGTGTCTTTGTACATCGTAGGCCACCAGTACCCCAGAGAAAGAATCTTCTTTACTGTATTCTTCAAAGCATAGTGTCCTCCCAATGCTTTGAAGTGTAAAGACTCAATTACACCTCCGACTTTGTATGACTCCAAGCATCACTGAAGTACTTTGTCTTTGCCCATCTTGAATAAAATGTTGTGTTTTAGCTGATACGGCCCCATTTTCCTGAGAAAGACTGCACTCTGCTCTAGTCTTGCCCTTCAAGACAATGGAGAGTATACAGATAATGATATTTGGTTGCATACCTTGTACTTTGCATTGCTGTTAATTGATATAACTCTTCATCAGGGAACCGATTGTCAATTTCCCATTCCTGGTCTTGAGTTTCTAACCTGGACAGGAAGTCCGCATTCGAATGCAAAGCTCCCTTCCGTACTTATATAGTATATGTGAATTCTTGTAACAACAAGATCCATCTTGCAATTTGACCGGACAAATCTGCCTTCTTGACCAAATGTTGCAATGCCTAATGGTCAACATAGAAGATGAACTCGTATCCCAGCAGGTAGTGGAAAAATTTATTGCAGGCATACACCATTTTGAGTGCTTCTCTTTCAGTCGTTGAATAGTTCTTCTTGGAAACTGAAAGTTGTCGGTTGGCATAATAAACCAGGTAGTCCTTCTTCTTCTCACCCTTCTGACTTAAGACAACTCCAATTGCCATGGACAAAGTGTCCACATATACATGAAAAGGGACATCCCAATTTGGAGCCCTCATGATTGGTGCTTCAACCAATTTCTTCTTCAATACTTGGAAAGCTTCTTCTTGATTTACTTCCCACAAGTAGTCTTTGGATTTCTTCAGAAGCTTGGTAAGGGGTGTAGCAAGCACCACATAGTTTGAAACGAAGCGTTTGTAGTATCCGATGTTGTCGTACTTTCCTTTTCTCTCTTTGAGAACACACAAGGTGCCTAGCTGTGGAGACTACAGATTAGAGGCTAGAGGTAAACCATAATGACTCGACAAAATACACATGTGACCCTTATTGCCGGAACCCTCCTTTCTCAGGACTAATATTCTTGCTATCAAGAAGGATAGTACCGGGCAACCTGACTTGTCATCACAACATGCACTCCTTGTCTGCTGGTCATCACTTCCAACAGAACCAAGGAGAAATACACAACACTCCTAGAAGGAAATAATCTGAGCGCAATGTCCGCACACCAATCCAAGCCAACTAGGCATACAAACATGCATACAAGTACAAAGAGGATCCAATCACAAGAAAAAGGCAACAACTCTCTGTACTTTTTGTTGGGAAAGAGCTTCAGAGCCTTTGTGCTCTGTCATCAAGCTCATTCCAACCTGTACTCCAAGCCTCCTCCCATCTGTACTTCAAATCTCAACAAATCCCTACTTCATGTGGGGATTTTCTATGTCTTTTTGATGGGAAAAAGCATGCGAAGTTCATATGCAAGTAACTATTTCTATATAGCTTGGATTTGAGTGATCTAGGATTCAATGGAAAGCCTGTAAAATAAGCTTTCCAATGATATAAAATGAAATTCAATCAGATTACTAAAACTCTCCTGAAAATCTCTCAAAGTTGGCCATGGTTTTTCTTGGACTTTGTAAAAGACCAAAACCGAGGAGAGAAAGAGGAGAATGGAAGCTCACATTGGGACACTTGAATGAGGGAAAACTCCGAATGCCTAGCATGAGCTTCGGCCTTGATATTTATAGGTAGCATACAAGACCCTTGAAGCTTCTCAAGAAGTTTCCTTGAGCCGCTTTCTTGGAGTGCAAGCCAAGTTAACTAGGAAGCTTCTCAAGAAGCTTCCTTCTAGAAGCCGCCTACTTGGCGTGCAAGCTAAGCTAGTTAGAAGCTTCCTTCTAGAAGCTACCTGCTTAGGGCGCAAGTTAACTAGTTGGGAAGCTTCCTAAGAAGCTTCTTAGATGCTTCTAGAATATTCTAGGCTATTTTGTCTTATTCTCTACTTCGTAAGCCCGACTAACTTTGTCGCTAAACTCCATATTGTTACATATTCCCCCGCCGCTAGTTGGTGACGTCCTCGTTGCCAGTGAAGCTTCGAATTCCTTGATGGCCATCTGTGCATTCTGGAGGTGAGAAAGAGGTTCCCATGTAGCATCATGAAGGGGATACCCTTTCCAAAGGACCTTGTACTCCGTATGTTGGTGACGGCCTCGTTGAATATGGCGACGCACAAGGATACGATCAACTTTGTACTCCTCATGATCATTGATAGGGACAGGAAGAGGGGGAGGTTGGACTCGAGAGGAAAAGGAAGAAGGGTTAGGAACAAAGGGTTTCAACTTGGAAATATGAAAGACAGGATGGATACGCATGTGACAAGGTAAGGCAAGATGATAAGCAACAGGAGAGATAATGTGGGTGATATCAAAGGGTCCTATCCAATTAGGAGCAAGTTTACGAACTTGGGTATCAAGTGGGAGAGGGAGGTTACTAGAGGATAGCATGACTTTATCACCAACTTCAAAGGTGAGATCACGACGATGATGGTTTGCATATTGTTTTTGGTGATTCTGAGCAACAAGGAGGTGAGACTTGGCTTGTTGGAGAGAGCGGGATATAGTGGTCAAGAATGTAGAAGTATGAGGAACCTGAGAGGGAGGGGGAGCAAGAAGAGAATCTGGAACAAGCGGATCTTGGCCAAAATTGAGAAAGAAGGGAGAAAATCCAGTGCTTGCCTGTTTGGAATTGTTGTAGACAAATTCTGCAGCTGCAAGACATTCATCCCAGTTGGTATGGTGGACATTGACAAAGGCCCGCAACATATCCTCCAATGTACGATTGGCGCGTTCAGTTTGTCCATCAAATTGAGGATGATAGGCCGTAGACAAAGCAAGCTTGGTGCCGAGTATCTGAAAGAGTGCTTGCCAAAACTTCTCGATAAAGCGAGGATCACGGTCGGAGATGAGTACGCATGGCATGCCATGATGCTTGAAGACATTGTCGAAGTAGATTTGCGCTAAGGTTGGAGCATCCATGGTATCACAGGTTGGTGCCAAGTGGATTTGCTTACTAAGCTTATCCACAAACACCACAATTGCGGTGTGTCCTTGTTTTGTCTTTGGCAAGGATGTGATGAGATCCAAGCTCACATGCTCCCAACGAGCGGATGGAATGGCGAGTGGTTGAAGGAGTCCACTCGGCTTCTGGTTGTTGGCCTTGTTCCGTTGGCAACTCTCACATGATCGGACAAAGTCTCGAACATCTCGTGTCATGTTGGGCCACCACCATTGGCGTTGGAGGGTGCCCAAGGTCTTGTCCACTCCCATGTGACCAGCTATTGGTAAATCATGGGCTTCTTGAAGGCGCACAAGTCGAAGATCACCTTTGGTTGGAACATAGATCTGGTCTGCATGGAATAAAAGGCCTTCCTTGAAGGAGAAGGTGTTGTACTCCTTGTCGCATGCTGTTAGACGACCATGTACCATTTGGAAGAAGGGATCTTGCTGTAGGGCTAACCGAAACTCGTTATGAATCTTGGGATCAATTGACACCGTCGTAATTGCTGCCGCGATGAGAGGAAGAGACTTCAAATCAGGTCGTCGTGATAGAGCATCAGGGATGACATGGAACCGACCTGGTTTGTACTCAAGTTTGATGTCGAACAATTGGAGTTGCTCTTCCCATCGATGATGTTGACTCTTCATGTGCTCTAGGTGTAAGGTCTGCAACAATGGCTTCTGATCAGTTCGCATGATCACTTTTTTCCCCAAGAGATAATGCCTCCATACCTTGGTGGCATATACCATTGCAAGTTGTTCCCGATCTCGAGCAGAGTAATTTCTTTCAGCTGTATTTAGTCGGCGAGACACAAAGGCAATAGGATGTAGTCCATCTGGAAATTCTTGTTGCAACACAGCTCCAATTGCAAAGTTAGAAGTATCAAAATCAACCACACAAGGTAGTTGAGGATCATATGGTTGAAGAATGGGTCTTGAAGACACCATATGCTTTAACTTCTGGAATGCTTCTTCATGCTTGGTGGTCCATTGGAAGCTCGAGTTCTTTCCCAAGAGGTCAGTCAATGGTGCAGCCACGTGAGCATAATAGTGGATGAACCGTCGGTAAAAACTGGCCAATCCGTTGAATGCTCGTACTTCGGTAGCATCCTTCGGGGTAGGCCAATCAGTAATGGCCTTGATCTTCTCTTCTTCCATCTTGATCCCCTCTGATGAGATCTTATGACCCAAGAAGGTAACCTCCTTTTGCCAAAAAGCACACTTTGACTTCTTGCAGTAAAATTTCGACTGTTGTAGTCGTCTTAGGACTTCTTGCACATGATTCATGTGTTCTGCCTCTGTCCTACTATAGATTAAGATATCATCTAAGAACACTACCACAGACTGATCCAATAGCCCCTCCAACACCCGATGCATCTGATCCATGAAGACTGCTGGAGCATTAGTGAGTCCAAAAGGTAGAACTCTCCACTCAAAATGTCCATACCTTGTACGAAAGGCAGTCTTTTTCTCTCCTTCAATAGGAATTTGCCAATAGCCGCTACAAAGATCTAGCTTGGAAAAGTATCGTGCTCCACTTAATTGATCAAGCAAGTCATCGATCCGAGGCAAGGGATATGCATTCTTCACGGTTTGCTTATTGAGCCCACGGTAATCAATACAGAAACGAAGTCCTCCATCCTTCTTTGGAACAAATAGTACCGGTGTTCCCCAAGAAGAGGTACTATGTCGTATGAAATCCTTCTCCAACAACTCTGTAAGTGTTGTTCGCAACTCCTCCAACTCCTTTGGTGAGAGCCGATAGATTGGTCTACTCACTGGAGTACTCCCTAGCAATAACTCGATCTTGAAGGGCATACCTCGATCAGAGGGTAATCCCTTTGACAGATCATCCGGAAACACATCTGCAAACTCTTGAACTATCCGATCAACCGTTGCTTGATGCGGCACTTGGTCCTCCTCAGATTGTTCTTGTGCAATCGGCTTGATCCACACTGCGAATATAGACTTATCTTCCTCTAAAGCTTGCTCTATGGCTGCTTCATTAACAAACTTCGCTTCTAGGGACTCATCTCTCTTCCGAGCTTGCTCCATGGTTGCTTTCCTGGCAAACTTCCCATCTTGGGACTCATCTCCCTTCCAGATTCGCTCTATGGCTACCTTCTCGACAAACTTCCCATCTTGGGACTGACTATTCTTAGGTGTCTTACTGAGAGGTGCCAGACAACCTAATCGGAAATTCCTACCTTGGTGTTGTACTTGAATTTGGTGTCGGGTCCAATCAAATTGAACCTTATGACATTCAAGCCAAGGTAGACCCAGAATGATATCATAGTGTAGAGGTGCCACTACAAACCTCATACACTCCAAATACTCCTTCCCAATCTTGAAGGTAATAGGATGCAAGGTGCGGAATGCAAAACCCTTTCTACCATCCGCCATCATCAAACTACTTCCAATCACTGGCTTGATAGGAATACCCAATTCCTTTGCTACTTGCATAGACATGCAATTCTCTGAACTTCCAGAATCAACCAAAATTCTACAACCCCGATTAGATATCATACCTTGCAAGTGAAGCAAACTTGCATAGGTCGAGCCTTCAATCCCATTGGAACTAATCAAGCTCCCAGTAGGCGGCTCGAAATCTCCTACTGGGATTCCTCATTTCCTTGATCATTCCGCTCCACAACCTCCACTTGGGCAACTTGTCGAGGTCGTCCATTCTTGAGTGGACATTCAGCAATGCGATGCCCCACCTGGCGACAATAAAAACAACCTCCATTTTGTCGTAATCTTTCTCTATCTGCTGTGCCAAGTGGTCTTCGTTGGATAGCATCAATCTCCATTGGTACCGGTTCTTCCACTCGTGGTACTGATGGGTTTTGTGTAGGTCGAGGTCGAGACCAAGTTGTCGTAACTAAGGAATCAAAACGCTCAGCCAATTGCATGGCTTGTTCTACATTCTGTGGCTCTCGCATGGTCACCTCCAATCTGGTTCGTGACTTCAATCCTCGCACAAATTGATCCAGAACTTCACCTTCTTGGATATCTGGAATTTGCATGATGATATTCTGAAATTGTGTGATGTAGCTTCTCACTGAGCCAATCTGCCTCAACTCCGCCAATTTATCTGGTGCAGCTCGGGTGGCATTTATAGTTTGAAATCGACCAAGTATTGCATCCTTGAATTCTGCCCATGTAAAAATTGGTGTAACAATTTGTCGTTTAGCTCTTTCTACTCGGAATCGCCACCAAAGTTTTACCACTCCATCCAATTGGCTAGAAGCCAAGAGAATTTGTTTCCACTCGTCTTGAAGATTGGTGGCTTCAAAGTAACATTCACAGTCAAACACAAAATTCTCCACTGTGCCTGGAAGATTCTTGCCTTCAAACACCTTGGGTTTCGGAAATCGAATGCGATCTTCTCCATCTCGAGCTGGCGCTCTGTCTATCTGTTCTCGTCGTTGCTGGTCTTGTTCATCCAACAATCAAGTAAGATGCTTGATTTGTTGTTGCATTGCAAGGATAACATCCGGTATTGCCGCCATCGCTACTACTCTATTCCACTACCTGCAATTTATCTAGTTGATTAACACGTAGATACAACACATCCACCGTTCTCCATAAGTTACAATTGGAAGTATCAAGGGTTCCTCTGACACGGTGATCATATGTAGAAAATCCTGCCCAAAGCATGAGGTGATGAATTGTGTGAAACGATGCTTTGGTAATATCTGGACACAAAAGTCCCAATGGTTTGGCGGAAGTGGATTTGGTGGTCCATAAATTCCATCCATCCCATTCCTACTCTGATACCAATGTAAAAGACCAAAACCGAGGAGAGAAAGAGGAGAATGGAAGCTCACATTGGGACACTTGAATGAGGGAAAACTCCGAATGCCTAGCATGAGCTTCGGCCTTGATATTTATAGGTAGCATACAAGACCCTTGAAGCTTCTCAAGAAGTTTCCTTGAGCCGCTTTCTTGGAGTGCAAGCCAAGTTAACTAGAAAGCTTCTCAAGAAGCTTCCTTCTAGAAGCCGCCTACTTGGCGTGCAAGCTAAGCTAGTTAGAAGCTTCCTTCTAGAAGCTACCTGCTTAGGGCGCAAGTTAACTAGTTGGGAAGCTTCCTAAGAAGCTTCTTAGATGCTTCTAGAATATTCTAGGCTATTTTGTCTTATTCTCTACTTCGTAAGCCCGACTAACTTCGTCGCTAAACTCCATATTGTTACAAACTTCACCCCAATTTTGAAATCTTCTTTTTAGGGTTTGCTCCTGGTTCTTGGCAATTTTCCCCAAATTTCTGATTCAAGAATACACTTGATCCTCAAAAAAACTCTGGCAACCTGAAACTCTCAGTCATAGTCACAGGACATGAGACTTGATATCCAATCAAGATGGAAGGAAACTTTGCTCTACCAAGCTTATGACAGTATTTTCAGCAGGATGTTTTGCATCAGATCTCACTCTGCACAGATCTAGAACCACCCACAGTTTCCACAATAGCTGGTTGTGTTTTTCTCTAACCTCTTGCAAATTTTTGTAGCCTAATCCAACTCAAGTCTTTAGATGTGGATCAATTCTGAGCTGGGCTAACTTGTGAGCTCTACAGACCCAGGTATACTTGATCTGTAACACCCATTTGTGCATGTGTGTGGTATTGTGATATTTAGCTTAGTATTACAAGTACTTAAGAGATATTATTTATATAGAGATAAAGGATGGTTCTATATTAGTCATGGCTAGCTAAAGTTAGTCATAGCTAAGATAGATGGGACCTTACTTTAGAGGAAGTAGAAAAGATGAGCACCACTATTTTGGATTTTAGTGTGTTGACTTGGTATTATTCCTAGGTGTTTGGCTTTGGGGAAAGAGTTGAGAACTCTTGGGCCCGCAAGCCTTTTTGTTTTGGATTCTTCTTTAGTCCAAGGATAGCCCATGTGAAGGAATCCTTGCTTTAGTGGTTGGGTCAAGATAAGGGGAATATGCCCATGTGAATGGATATTCCTTTCTACTTTTTGACTTTACTTGACTTTTAGTCTAGTAACTTGAGTTACTACGGTAATTAGTAACTTTGGTACGTAACTATTTCACAAGTATATAAACAAGGTGTGAGGAGGTACTCATCATCCTTTCATTTGCAACTATCTCTCTCTCATTGAGTTCTCTAGTGAGCAATGTCTTGAGTCTTGGAGTGTTAGCCTTGGAGGAGTATGATGGAGTTGGGGTTCCTTGCCTTCTTAGTCCATGGTGCGCTACCATAATAGCCATCAGAGGTTCATCTTGAGTGAGAGACAGGCCGGCTCACATTTTTGGTTCCGTTGCCGGGACCTCTCTAGAAGGCAAGATAATGTTCCGCGTCCAATTCTACATTAGGCAGAAGGAGGCTATGAGAGCTCACTTGGAGAGAACATTAGGAGAGCAGAGGGCTGAACTTATGTTAGAGAACCAAGATCCATTTGTATACCCTGTAGTTCATTATGATGTCTTTGAGGTGATTTTGTACATCTTGTACACATGAGAGGAATTGGAGAGATTGTGTGAGGTGGATTGCAGATTTTGGGGATTAAGGTGATTTTGGGCAAAATCTCAAGTTTGAGATCTGGACTTGAGATTTCTACACATGATAGCTTGGGTTATCTTTCAATTAGCACACTTGAAATTATTGAGAGAGCTTCTATGCGCACTGGGCTAGAATTTTTGAAAGGTGATAGGGTAAAGTGCTCCGGCAACTGCATGCTCTCTGGAAAATTGTACAGAGTCTGCCATTTCTTCAATTTTCAGTGAATCATCCTGAAATCAGTGCATTGTATCCTACCTGCTGCCACAAAAATTACAGAGAGATCGTTTTTGCGCAGGGCGTTATGAGTTTTTGAAGTGAAGGGGGTGGTTTTCAGACCAAATCTGAAATATGGGTGCTGAATAGAAAGGTGTCTAGGCCAAATGGCTCGATGAAAAGATCTGAAATTTTGCAAGGAGGGACGCCCTGGAGTTGTGATCAATTGTGGAAAATTTAAGAGGACTGTGACATATTGGTTGGGAGATTTGAGTGACATTGTGAGGAAGGGTCAATTCTGCAGAGTGGAGATCTCATGCATGAGAAGTTTGAGATCAACAAAAAGCATGTTTGAGTGTTTAGATTCATCTTGGGGAACATGGAGGGTCATCAAGAGTGGAAATTGAGATTATGCAAGGTTCCCCAAGGGTTTGAGGTGATTGTAGGGGTGGATTTGAGGAAAAGAGAGTTTACAATAGAATTTGAAGAGAGTGTTGAGAGGATCCAAAAACCTACACCACTTGGAGGAAAGAGTGAGTCTAAGTGCTTTCTATGTGGAGAGAAGGGACATAAGGCAAGTTCATGTCCATTGACCTTTGAGAGCAAGAGATTGAGGGAAAGGAGAAGCTTACTTGACTTGGGTTTGCATGTTGGACCTTCTTCACCAAGATTGGGAGGGAGAAGATCTAAGACCAAGGAGTTGTGTGAGGTTTGTGGAGTTGAAGGACTTCCAAAAGGACATGAGTGTAGTGGAGTAAAAGCACTTTTGGAAACTTTGGTGAAGGATCTTGGAGAGAGTCTTAGTACAGCTACAGAAATACTACCACCTTCATCAGCTAGTTCTCAAGATTAGTGATGGAGATAATCTTTCAACTTATGGATAAACTATCCATGAGAGTTAGATTAATATGCACTCTAGGATTTGATGTTGCTATAGAAATCTTGGAGCAACCTGAACCTTTTCTGTTCCCTAGAGTGGATTATTCTCAGATGGTGTTAGTCATGTATATACTCTATAAGTAATAGAGTGAGAAAAAAAAAGAAAAAAAAAGTTTGAGAGAAAAGAAAGATAGTGAGGGGTTAAGATGGGGAAACTTCCGGTTTTCTTTGGCAAGGATGGAGAAGATGTGGAGGCCTTTGTGAGAGACTTCAAGAGAGCTTGCATAGGAAACAATGAGAGGAGGAAGAATGAGTGGGCCTCATTATTACCAGATTTCTTTGAGGATGCAGCACTTACATGGTATGAGTCAGAATACCAAAAGAGAGAGAGGAGAGAGGGGGAAGAGGAGTCTTGGGAGACTTTGACTTCAGCACTCATTGAGAACTTTCTTCCTGATGAGAGTTATGAGAGATTGATGAGTGAGGTTACATTTCTCAAGCAAGGAGATGGAGAGAAAGTGAGGGTCTATGTGGAAAGAGTGGAAAAGTTGGAGTCCAGATTTCGCATAGTGTTGAGGAAGGGTGGGGATGATGTGGAGACTACAATGATTGGCATAGGGGCCATGCTCACCAAGAATTTTGTGGGAGGATTGAGAACACAAATTAGAAGCAAGGTAAGATATGAGAAACCTTCTTCCAAGGTTGAAGCTATCAAGATCGCAATTCGTATGGAGGAGAGTTTGGAAGGGGATGAGAGTGATTTGGTGGTGAAGGAGGTTGTGCATCCTCCTCAAGGCTACAAGTATGGTGGAACTTCTGATACTTTGGTCACAAGGGTTGCACCACAAGTAGTAGTTGCTCCAGTTCTTGCACCTCCACCAAAAGATCCACTCCAAACCATCACAGAACAACTTGCGGATCTCAAGATCAATGTGGTGCAACTATGGGAGAAGAGAGAGGTGGATCAGAATGTAGGGAGAGGGCCTAGGAGTTATGGAAACTATCCATAGAGAGGAGGCCAACCAGCCAACAATTTCAATGATAGAAATTGTTTTGGTTGTGGAGGAAGAGGCCATATCCAAAGGAATTGCCCAAATTCCACTTACCATGGAGGAAGGGGTTATGAGGGAGCCAATAGAGGGAAAGAGGGAGGTAGTGAAACCCAAGTGGCTCCTAATCCCAACAAAGGTAAGGGGATAGCATCCATAGATGTGGTTGAGAGCAAGTATGAGAAGGGAGAGTGCTCAAACTCCAAGAGTCCTAATTTGGAGCTTTTGGCACAAGAGAAGAAGAGAGCTCGTTTTGCAGAGGATGTTCACTCTTCTCAAGGATTTACTTCAAGCAAGGATACTCCTATGTCTACTAGGAGCACTCGCACCTCAGCACCATCAACAACAAAGACTCCAAGGAAGAAGTTGGGGATGGAGGACTTCTTGATCTCAAAGCAACAATGGAACTACAATGTGTTGGAGGATGTTGGTAGTCACAAGGCTAACATCACAGTGGGCCAATTAATTGCTTTGAACCCTACCTTGAGAAAGGAGCTTAGAGGTGGTTTGAGTTCTACAAGGAGCAAGAAGAAGAAGAAGGCAAAAGTTCCAGTATCAATGGGGGTGGTGGATGCCAAGCCAGCACCATGGGAGGCTTGTGAATATGCCTCCAAGATTGATGTGAGAGTGAATGGTCACAACATCAAGGATGCATTGGTTGATGGAGGATCAGCAGTGAATGCCATGTCAGAAAGGTTGATGAAGAAGTTGGGTATGATACCCTCAAGACCTTCAACATTTGTGGTGAGCATGGCAAACAAGCAACAAGTTCGACCAATAGGAGTGATGGATAAGGTGGTAGTTTCAGTTATGGGAGTCCAAAATCTCATGACTTTCCAAGTCTTGAAGGATTCAAGCTATGACTTACTTCTTGGGAGGCCATGGTTGAGAGCAGCACGCACAACTGATCGATGGCACAAAGGGTACTTAAGGATTGGGCCATCAAACCATAGAGTCACTGTTCCTGTGACTAACACCACCAACACTTCACATTCAGATACCCCATCTTCTGATTATTGGGAATCAGATTCTGAAGGAGGAGCTTCAGGTGTGGACACAAGCATGGAAGAGGAGACTTCCACGGAGGAGGATGAATCTGAATCTGATTCAGATGTGTATCCTTTATGTGCTATGGATTTTGCACCTAAGCTAGAGGTTTTGAAGGACCCAGATAAATCACCATTGACACTTGAGGAGGTAGAGAGAAGGTTATCTACCCTCAAGTATGGCCCAAATGTTACCAAGGAGGAGAAGGTGAGATTTGAGGAGATTTTCCGCAAGTTCATCCATGTGTTTGCTTTTAGTTACAAGGATTTGAAGGAAGTCACCTTGGAGGAGCACAAGATAGAGGTGGAGTCACATGCAAGACCAATCCGCCAAAAGCAACGTCGCATTAGCCCACCAATATCTTTGGTTGTGAAGGAGGAGATTGATAAGCTCAAGGAGGCTGGATTTATCTTTGAAGTGGAGAATTCAGAATGGGTGTCTCCAATTGTCATTGTGAAGAAAAAGAATGGCAAGCTTCGGGTATGTGTGGATTACAAGAAGCTCAATGCTGTTACCAAGAAGGACTACTACCCATTGCCATTCATTGATGAGATCTTGGAGGAGGTTGCAGGTCATGAGAGGTACAATTTTGGAGATGGTTATAGTGGATATAACCAAATCAAGATTGCACCAGAGCATCAACAACTCACCACATTCACCACACCTTGGGGAACTTACGCTTTCAAGGTCATGCCTTTTGGGCTTTGCAATGCTCCAGCCACATTCCAACGGTTCATGAACAAGGTATTTGAACCTTTCATTGGGAAATTTGTGAGAGATTTCATTGATGACTTTTGTGTCTATGGGAGCAAGGAGGAGCACTTTGAGCACCTAATCAAAGTCTTGCAACGCTTGGATGAGGCAAATGCATCACTCAACCCAGAGAAGTGCATTTTTGGATGTGAAGAAGGTCTACTTTTGGGGCACATCATCTCCAAGGATGGAATAGCAGTTGATCCTAAGAAGGTGAGGAAAATCTCAGACCTTCCATTCCCTTCAAGCTTGACAAAGTTACGCCAATTCTTGGGAATGGTTGGGTACTACAGGAGGTTCATCTTCTCATTTTCCAACAAGGCTTATGCATTGACCATCTACATGAAGAAGGGTGTAGATTACATGGTGATTTTGGAAGACAAGGAGGCTCTCAAAGCTTTTGAGGAGCTCAAGCAATCCCTTGTTGTAGCTCCAATTCTTGCTAAACCTGATTGGAGTAAGCCTTTCATCCTCTACACTGATGCTTCTAATGTAGCTATAGGATGCACTCTTAGTCAATTAGACCAAGATGGGCATGATCATCCAATAGCTTATGCTAGTAGGCAGATGGTTTCAGCAGAGAAGAACTACTCTGTCACAGAGAGAGAAGGGTTGGCAGTGATCTTTGGTCTCAAGAAGTTTAGACACTACTTGATTGGAGGGAAAGCCACAATTGTCACGGATCACAAGGCTTTGAAGTACATCTTCAACAAGCCTAATGTTGAAGGGAGACTAGCAAGGTGGATGATACTCTTGTCTGAGTATGACTACACAATTGAGGATAGGCCAGGAAAGAAACATGCAAATGCTGATTTGTTATCTAGAGCCTATGATCATGATGGAGATGAGCCAGTAGATGATTCCTTCCCGGATGAGGAGCTCATGACAATCTCAGTCACTCAAGAGGTTCCAATGGAGTACAAGGAGATTGTGGATTTTGTGACAAGAGGTAACTATCCAAAAGGGATGCATGCTAGGGAGAGGAAGGCCCTTGCAGCAAGATCTAGACCTTACACAATGGTGGAGGATATTCTTTTTCACCAAGGAGCAGATGGTCTACTTCAAAGAGCAGTGGGTAAGGAAGAGTCTATCCTACTCATAAAGGAGTTTCATGAAGGTTTAGTATGTGGAGGACACTTTGCAGGAAAGGTGACTGCTTTCAAGATTCTATATGCAGGTTACCATTGGAGAGGGATTTTCAAGGATTGTCTTGATTATTGCAAAACTTGTCATGTTTGTCAAGCTTTTGCTAGAAAGTCTACATCCACTCCACCACTTAGATCAATTCCATTGCTAGGACCCTTTGAGAAGTGGGGAATTGATTTTGTAGGACCTCTCAATAGAACCCCAAGGAACAATCGGTACATTGTGGTAGTTACTGATTACCTTACCAAGTGGGTTGAGGCTAGACCATTGAGGGACAAGAATGAAGATGAAGTGGGTAGATTTCTTTATGAACGCATTATCACTAGGTTTGGATGCCCTTTGGAGTTGGTTTCTGATAGAGGAGGAGAGTTTACAGGAAGCATTACTACAGCCATGCTACGACATTTCTCTATCACACATAGAGTAACTACATCCTATAAGCCAAATTCCAATGGCTTGGCAGAGAGAACCAATCAGACCTTGTGCATGATGTTGGCCAAAGATGCAGAAATGGAGGGGGCTAAACATCATTGGGACAAGAGGATTCATGCAGTTTTGTGGTAGTATAGGACAACCATGAAGACTTCCACTGGATATTCTCCATTCCAATTGGTGTATGGTATTGAGTCTACCTTACCTATTCACTTTGATCTTCCTACCTTCCAAAGCATTCATAGGAGATTGAAGAAAGCACAAGGAAGTGATGCAGAGAAGTCAAGGAAGGATCAACTCATGGAGTTGGAAGAGGCAAGAGCAGTTGCTATGGTTCGAGTGGAGCAAGCCCAAAGGAAACAAAAGGAGAGCTATGACAAGAGGCAAGGCAAGAAGAAGGTGGAGCCTTTCAAAGAAGGTGATTGGGTAATGTTGTTTGATTCCATTCGATTCAAGAGAGTGCAAAAGAAGTTTTTGCCTAAGTACTTTGGACCTTTCATAGTAGAGAAGGTGTGGGGAAATTACACTTATGATCTCAAGGAGTTGGGAGGAAGACACTTTGATAGGATTAACCATGATAAGTTGAAGATGTACCATAGAAGGTAGAGAGACCTTCACTTTGAGGACAAAGTGAAAACTTAGTCCGGGGGTAAATGTAACACCCATTTGTGCATGTGTGTGGTATTGTGATATTTAGCTTAGTATTACAAGTACTTAAGAGATATTATTTATATAGAGATAAAGGATGGTTCTATATTAGTCATGGTTAGCTAAAGTTAGTCATAGCTAAGATAGATGGGACCTTACTTTAGAGGAAGTAGAAAAGATGAGCACCACTATTTTGGATTTTAGTGTGTTGACTTGGTATTATTCCTAGGTGTTTGGCTTTGGGGAAAGAGTTGAGAACTCTTGGGCCCGCAAGCCTTTTTGTTTTGGATTCTTCTTTAGTCCAAGGATAGCCCATGTGAAGGAATCCTTGCTTTAGTGGTTGGGTCAAGATAAGGGGAATATGCCCATGTGAATGGATATTCCTTTCTACTTTTTGACTTTACTTGACTTTTAGTCTAGTAACTTGAGTTACTACGGTAATTAGTAACTTTGGTACGTAACTATTTCACAAGTATATAAACAAGGTGTGAGGAGGTACTCATCATCCTTTCATTTGCAACTATCTCTCTCTCATTGAGTTCTCTAGTGAGCAATGTCTTGAGTCTTGGAGTGTTAGCCTTGGAGGAGTATGATGGAGTTGGGGTTCCTTGCCTTCTTAGTCCATGGTGCGCTACCATAATAGCCATCAGAGGTTCATCTTGAGTGAGAGACAGGCCGGCTCACAGATCCAAGATCCTAATTTCTCTATTTGAAGAATTCACATGAAACTTCCACATAGAGGAGCTAAACCTATTCACCAACAACTCTAGAAACTTTCATGAGGAAATTCGAACTGCAACTTGGGAAGTGACCAAAACTCCAAACCTGATCATTAGCTCTTCTCCAATACCTTACATCCCATAAGCTTCAACTTCAATCAATTGGATCTGATTTTAGATTGACTCAAAATTGGAATTTATTGCACTCAGTACTGTAAGAACATTGTCTTCTCTCCAATCCCACTGACAAATAGTGAAAAGGTCTCAAGAAACTTCCTCAATTGACTACTTTGTGCTCCAAGGTATCAATTCAACCCCCCTTCACTCAATTGATCATATCCCTCTCATAATCAGCTCAAATGGAGTAATTTTTGTCTGCAAATTGTAGCTTGTTGTCTTTTTTTTCCAACCATTTCCTTTATTTTTCGAATGCCCTCCCCAAACTCCCCCAATGGTCAAAAGACTCCAGACTTTCCCCTTGAGACCCAAGTTCTTGCACATTTGTCTTTTACTCTTTTTACTTTTTGACAAATGGACCCCACAACTCCACCTTGAAGCTTATGAGCAAAATTTTAGGCATTCCCTAACTATAGAAGAACATAAATTGTCAAGTCCCAGACATTCTCATAAGTAAGCACCGGAAGGATGATAGGATCTGGGTTTCCCATCACCGACTCCACAAACACCACCCCGAAACGTGCTACCAACCAATCCTATAAGTCGTCACGGTGTAAAATCTGAAGCCTGATGAGAAAAGGATTTGGGAGTGGCAGATCGGGAGCATGGGACATCTCATGCTTGAATCTTTCCTCCGATGATCTAACACTCGCTCTTTGCTACAACTCTCTCCCAACTTCCTTCTCTCCTCAAGACTCTCTAAACTAAAACACACCCGTCTCTCTACTCACCCTCATCTTTATTCATCAGAGCCCTCAAACATGATAAGATTGTAACCCACATGGCCAATCACATACATGTACATAGATGGCTCACATGGCAACATCTCATCCATCGGATCTAGCATGCAACCTACCCCACTAACGTGGAGATAAACTATGATAAGTTGCTTTTTACGGGCTACGCAAACCACGACACGACAACGGGTCCCAAGAAGGCTCTCAGCTCCTGGATGTTCTTCAAGGATTCCAAAGCTAAGATTACTTTGACCTTCTTGACATCGACTTCAATACCTTGGCTTGACATCCAATGCCCCAAAAGAATTCCCTCCTTCATTGCAAAGAAGCATTTCTTCGGGTGTAATGACAAACAAGCAAAATAACACCTTTCAAAAGTTTGGCAAAGGTAATCCAAATGTACATCTCTTTGCCCAAACACACAAAAATCATCAATGAAAACTTCCACAAATTTGTGCAAGAAATCCCTAAAGATTGAATTCATCATCCGCTGGAAAGTAGCGGGAGCATTACACAACCCAAAGGGCATTTGATTGTAAGCAAAATTGCCCCAATCGATAGTGAATGTAGTTTTATCCTTGTCCTCTTCTTGGATGGATACTTGATTGTACTCAAAAAATCCATCAAGAAAACTTGTAACAAGGATGACCAGCTACTTGGTCCAAAATTGTATTAGTAAAAGGCAAAGGATGATGGTCCTTCCTTGTGACTACATTTAACTTGCAGAAATCTTTACACACGCAAATCTTTCCCATTTTCTTCTTCGGGACAATGACAATGGGTGAAACCTATTCAATGCTTAAGACAAGAAATATTATTCCGGCCCCTAAGTACTTGTCAATTTTGTCTTTCACCAAGAGGGAGTACTTTAGGTTCAGGCGGTATTGTCTTTGCCGAGCCGGAACTGCACCTTCAACCAGATCAATCCGGTGTTCTCCAAATTCTTGTGGAATACCCGACATTTGATTGATAGACCAGGCAAATACATCCTGGAATTCCATAAACAGGGCAATGTATCCTGCCAACTCCTCCAAAGTGACTATCTTCAAAATTTTCAAATTTTCTCTTCAGTCAAGACAACATCTTGACAGTGATTGGAGTTGATGACTCCTTCAACGTGGCTTACTTGGCTTAATCCGAGGTGCACTACCATCAAACCCCCTTCCTCCAAGTCAGGTTCACCCAAGGTGAGGTCATATGGATCTTTGTCTTTGACATCCACCTTGTAGCATTCCAAGTAATTGACTTGGACTTTGTCTTCGGATTCATCTGAGGATGAAGACGATGTCCTCGATATCCTCAGATGAATCCAAAGACAAAAACAATGAGTCTATGGATTTGTCCTCATCTTTTGACGAACTAGTTTCCCCGAGATGAGGAACTTTTGTCAAACTCACAGTCACTACCTTCTGGTCTTTGCACGAAATGTCCTTGAACCGTAGCTTCTATTAGTGCCAATCCACCACAACTTGGGCACTATACAACCAGGGTCTTTTGATCAACAATGGGTAACCAGTTTTGGTCATTAGTCGCAACACAATGTAATTCAACTTGAAGGGCACCCCTCCAATGATCATGGTAATATTTGATAGCATGCCCAATGGCCATCTCTTGGTTTGGTCTGCAAATTTCAATACTCTGGGTGTTGGTTCAAACGTATGATACCCCAACTGATTTCAAGTATCCTCGGTCATGACATTCACACCAGAACCCGAATCAATGGGTATCGATGTGATCATGCACCTTGTAATCTTTGCATCAACCTCGGGAGATCCCAAATCTTCTTGTTCAATACAATATATGGCGGGCAAGTCTTTCTTGGACATTGACCTTACTTTCTTGAGGGCCAATGTCACGCCATTTGTAGTTCCGCATCTAAATGCTCGGACATTAGAGTTCTAGTGATAGTAATTAGAGTTATTCTAGCAATTTCTCAGAGACTACTTTCCGACGGTTAGATTTTGTGTTTGGGGTACTGACTTCACGGTGGGGCCCACCGTCACTTTGCACCGTTTGCACCGTCAAGTGTACCGTCAGCGGGACCGTTAGGGTTTCAGTGCTAGCTCAAGTCCAGGGGGTATAGTTTTGAAGTGAGCTCTAGAGAGCTCACTTCTCTGATGTTGAGCCTTCGAGTTCCTGGCTATGGTGGACAAAGGCCGGCAAGCGTCACCTGGATTCTCTATGCTTGAGTAGGTGTGGCTTGACTGTAATCAGTGCCCAATTGTTGGCAGTTTACAGAGTGATAGATCAAGTACTGATCTGAGTTGAGTTGAGTTGAGAGTGTTAAGCAATCTGATTACATCAGAGAAGTGAGGTCAGGGGGAAATTGGGTGCAAGAACTGTGAGTGTTGGTGCTATCTCCAAGCTCGGTGGATCGTTGGTAGCTCAATTCAAGTTCAGTGTTTCCCTAGTGTGCAGAAGCTCGTTCAGTTGATGATTTTGAGCTCAGGAGGTGGAGGCAGGACCAATTTGCTGCGAGTTCGGCTCAGAAAGTTAAATTGAAGGTGGAGTTTGGAAGCTCTTCTCATGAAATTGTGATTTGGAAAAACCTGTTTTGTCAATTTGGCTCGAGTGGAAAGTAAGTAGGGGATTTGGCGGACAACCATCTTTAGGGTTTATGTCAGATTTTTCGTCAGATTTTGGTTGGGATTTATGTCAGATTTTGGCCAGAATTGGAGGATTTTTTGCTATTTGGCCAGATTTGGAGGAGTTTTGCTTGTTTGGAGGACTTTCGCAGATTTGGAGAAGTTTTGCCAATTTTGGAGGAGGTTCAAAGTGGTAACAAGAAAGGCCTCATTTGGCTGAATTTTGGCGCTTTGAGGCATAGGGCTGTGGGCTATGAGAGGCTACGAAGGGCTTGAAAGGCCAGCAAGCTAGCTTGCTAGCGTGAGGCTAGCTAGTTTAGAGTAGATCTTGGTCATTGGTTGGCAAAATCTACCTTTCCTGCTAGATTGTGCACAACAGGGTTTGACCCCTAGATCTCTTGTTCCTAGACTGGTGCCCTAGCAAACTGGTCCACCCTCACTTGTTGTCCCAGTGACTTTGCCACTATTATCTATACACATGTAGCTTTGGCTACGAGAGGCAGTTTGATCCCATTCTTGGTGATCCTTGTAACTTAGGACTTAGATACAAACTGCTCTTATGTCAAATGCCAAATGGTGGCAGAGTCAGTCCCGTGTTGTGTTATGAGATGGAAGGTTTTTGTTTAGATTTCTTGTGATTGGATCCCCTCCATTCTCTGCTTCCTATTTGTGCACCACGTTTGTGTGAGGTGCCCTGACTTTTGAGCGTTGGTGCTTTGGTGTGCTCTCGATGGTGAGGCTGGAGTGATGACCAGTCAGACTACCTTTGTTTCTCTCCGGTGAGGCAGGAAGTGATGACCTGCAGATTGTGAGAGTGCGTGTTATGATGGCAGGTTACAGGTTGCCCTTTCCCCTAGTGTAGTTATCTCGGTTAGAGTTACATTAGTGGGTGGTGCTTAGTCGGTGTTGGCACTTGGTGGCGCACTTGCGGTTGCAACTTGCGGTTGCAATTGGTGGTTCGGGTTTGCTGTTGTAGTTACTTTGTCACGACAGAGTTCTTTGGAGATTCCAGAGGAGTTAGCCCTGTAGTATGTAGTGGGTTTACTCAAAATGGTGCTCGGTATCAGCCTATATCTCAGGTCCTAGTGAGGGAGGAGATTGACTTTGAGTTGGAGTTTGACACAAGAGCTGATTCAATTGAGAGTGCACTTGGTGTGTCCGCACCGTTGTTGTGGGACATGGACAAGATTTATAGGGCTTCCAAAGGCCCTAAGCGTTACTTTGGTATAGTGGGTACCATTGAGTTGGATGACTTCATCCAAGAGTTCAACAATTAGTGTGATCTGTAGCAGATGCGGAACCCGACTTTGTTCACACCCTTCATGGCATGGAAGGGGTTGTTCCAGCATCTGGAGGGTCCGCCGATGGATGACTACCATGAGTTCCAGAGAGCTCATTTAGAGGAGATTGAGTTATGGAGACAGTATTGGTCTCCACACTATGTCTCTATCACTTTAGGCTTGGTGGCCAGGAGTAGATCGGCTGTACCTACGAGTTCTAGCTTGAGTAGTGTTGGTGGAGCTAGTGGAGGTGCACTAGCTGGAGATAGTGCTACTACGAGTGGAGGTACCGCTGCAGGAGGTGGTGTGGTACCGGGGTTTAACCCCATGGTGGAGTTCTTCCTATATTTGAGGCAGAACTACCAGGGAGTGCGGACTGACAAGTTGAGGAGCTTGCAGGAGTTCCAACGGAAGGTTGGGGAGAGCCTATGCAAGGCATACACTCGCATGAGGCGGCTGATCAGTTTCACTCACGGAGTTACTGAGGCCCAAGCAGTCCAGTTTTGGTATGGGATACTGGATAGGGAGTTACGACGTAGAGTTTGTGATGCTACGTTGTTGCAGGCTACTTTGCCCACTTTGGCAATAGTCTTTGGTTTGGCTGAGCGTATTGAGCTCAATATGGTGGAGGAGAAAGTGGTGACATCTGGATTTGGTAGGGAGACCTAATCCACGGCTGTGACTTCTTCTAGAGTGCAGCAGAGTGCACCACGCCCAGTTGGTTTTCAAGGATAGGGTGGACAGCCCAGATCCTATGGAGCGAGTGGAGGCCCTTGCCCTCATTTTTGAGTCAGCAGTAGCCAGTGAGTGGTGGTGTTGCTTGTTGGACTTGTGGTGGACCTCACCATAGGAGACAGTGTACTCAGGGCAGCGGACCTGATACCTCTGGTGCATCACAGCCAGCATAGAGGCAATGTGAGCATTGCCACAGATTTGGTCACACTAGTGACCGGTGTTTTGACCTACACCCGGAGTTACGGAGTGGTAGGGCTGCTATGGCAGGTAGTAGAGGGGCTCCAGTTCATGGAGGACGAGGTGGTAGAGGTGGTGGTAGAGGATCTACACCTAGTAGGGGTGCAGTACCTGCCCTTACTTCTGACACAGCTATGGCTACTCGGATTGAGCAATTGGAGCAAAGATTGGCTAGTATGGCTATTGCTCAGAGGAGATCAGATTCAGGTGCTGAGGCTTCCACCTCATATGCTGGTGATAGAGATGCTTTGGACTTCATGTGCAGAGCAGCACAGGTGGATGCATTTGCAATAGTGACTAGGAGTGCAGTACGTGCTCCAGAGCCTAGAGGAGCATCAGTGGAGTTGGACCCACAGAGAGGAGAGGTTGGGAGACAAGTCAGACTTCCCCAATCTTTCATGCTATCTGAGGCATTGCAGACGACATCCATGGTTCCTAGACGTCCCAGTGTAGGTGTGGTAGGTGGTGATGGAGAACATGATGGACTACCTGCTAGTCAGCCACGTGCTACTATAGAGACAGAGTCTAGCATGATGTTGGAGACGGCTCAGCTGATTATGCGGCATCCTTTGTTTTTGGCCAGTGATATGTTTACATTGGGAGTTGACCCAACCCCAATATTCCGGTTGGTTGCCACGTTGTGTGAGAGTAGGGATGGTGTAGTTCCTACTACTAGAGTAGAGGTGGTTGGTAGTGGAGCTGACTTGGTTGAGGAGCATGGGATCCGTTCAGCGACCAAGGGTTTATGGCAGGCAGCAGCGGCTAGACTGGAGGAGTTGTCAACTAGACTGGCCTTTGAGAGAGCGTGGTTTACACCTGATGTTGTCCTATTGGATAACCAGAGGGGGATTTTTTGTTTGGTGGGACCTTTAGGTCTATACACCACAAAGAGTCTTGTTAGACTCTGGCGTGTAGCCCCTTATGTTGGGGAAGGCTATAGTTGTTGGTCTGGAGTTCCGGAGGACCGATGTGGAGAGGTGTCCATTTCAGATCCAGACATCTCTAGGTGGTGGTTTGACACAGTACATCACACGTGGGGAGCTTGTTGTCCAGGTTTAGCCTGGTCATCCGACTGATAGCTCGGTGGTGAGAGTTTAGGCTATTGCGACGATAGCTGAGTCATATGATGTGCTAGTTGGAGGCAGTGTTATACCCCATGGGTTTCAGCATTGACTATTGGGAGGAGACAACCTCTTATAGACCTGGTTGGCAGTCTGGTGACGGACGGGTATGTCACCTACCAGTACGCTTCAGTCGTGGGAGTCTTGGCTCACTACAGTCCGAGACCATGGCAACATCAGTTTTAGCTTTTAGTGGAGCAATTACTTGGCCTGGTAACTTGTTGGAGGGGAACGCCCATGTAGAGGATACTCTGGTACCAGAGGAGATCACTCGACTTTGGAGTACGAGTGGGATTGTTCCATCCACCTTGGATATTCCATTGTGGAGTTCAGAGGAGGCATTGCAGTAGCATGCAGATCAGTTGGTGCAGTAGGCTTGGAGTGGAGCCTTCGTACCATGAAGAAATGAGTGTGAGGATGAGCCTCCAAAGGCAATTGCTTTGACGCCTCTGGATACCACACTCATTGCTTGGCAGTATCCAGTAGAGGGGATATGCCTATTGGAGTTGTTTGGTGGGATGAGCACCGGACTAGCTATAGTGTTACAGGCGGGTATACGAGTACAGAGGTACTTATATGTAGAGAGAGATGAGACTGCTAGGCAAGTCTCTCTACATCATGTGGCACACTTGGCCTATCGGTATCCGGAGTTATTACCGATGTCAGTAGTTAGAGGTTACCAGAAGGCCCTACCAGGAGACATTTCCTTACTGGGGGCGCATGACCTAGAGAGACATGGGCCTATTCACTTGGTGATTTTTGGATGGCCATATCAGGGACATATTTGTGCGGGCCACGGTTTGGGTCTTCAGGATCCTTGTTCTGGTGTGTTTTGGGAGATGTTACGGATACTACAACATCTCCAGGTTCATCAGTCTGTTTCTCCAGCTTACCTTCTGGAGAACGTTCCTTTGTAGGGTGATTCTCGCACCAGAGTGGTGGCGAGTACACATCAGGTCCATTCTTGGATGGGACCTGCTCTATTATTAGATGCAGCCAGAGTGGGATCACGGGCTCATCGTCTTTGTCTTTGGTAGACGAACCTCTTACCCAAAGAGGTTCTACAACGTGCTTATGATGGGATTCAGCGACTGAACCACATTCTTGTTGATGATATCTTGGATGTTGGGCGTCAATCTCAGACAGTGGTAGTGGCTGATAGGTCACCTATGGCAATGGTGAACCTAGTTGGACAGCCTAGAGCCACATTTCCCACACTCATGAGTTTCCAAAGCTCTCATGCTTTTCAAGAGGGAGGACCTGGACTTGTTTAGGACTCACAGTTACAGCAGTTGGTGGAGCCCAATGCTGATGAGAGAGAGCATGCGACGGGTTTTTGCACCTGTATTACCATTGTTCCAGTAGTGTTAGAAGCATCCAGGCGTTAGGTGTTAGGACAGGCTATGGACCTTAATTGTTTGACCTGGATTGTGAGCCTTGGCTTGGCAGAGCAGCATAGGATGCGCTTGATAGGCATCACCACTTGGACACTTGTGAGCCCTATGCCTATCAAGACGATTAAGGCACATGCTAGGGGCGATGGACCGAGTGGACATGGTATTCTTGGGACACATCCAGTAGCTACTAGGGAGAGTGATCTAATTGGAGTCCATCCAAGTGAGCGTGGACTACTTGGATTACACCCTTGGTCCACATGGGATGCAACCAGAGGACGTGTGGAGCTTGCAGCCAGAGTGGAGGGAGTTTTTCACACAGAGGTTGGGACCTCTAGTGGTCGGGAGCATGACACTATTGCTCCCAAGGGCCCAGTATAGCAGTCAGTCAATACGTCTTCCACTCCTACTACAGTTACAAAGGATACTTGGGAGCCAGATCTTGGACCCAAGCTTACTGGAGAGGAGAGACGGAGGGTTTGGAGGTTCTTGAGGAGTCACACAAGTTGTTTTGCCTTCAGTATGAAGGATTTGGGTGCTTTGAAAGGACCTGGTATACAGATTGAGCTGACTAGCAACACACCACTTTTCCGACGTCCTTATTGATATAGTGAGATGGAGAGGACATTGATTCAGAGCCGGAGTAGTGACCTTTTTGAGGCTGGTTTGGTGGAGATTTCACATGGAGAGTATGCATCAGCGACAGTGATGCCAGCCAAGAAGGATATGCATGGCAATTATACAGATAGGCGGATGTGTGGAGATTACCGTCCTATCAACCGACAGACCAGGGCTGATCGGTATGCCATGCCTACACTGGAGGAGATTTTTGATGCGATTGGGCATGCAAAGGTCTTTAGTACTTTGGATCTTTGAGCGGGATATCATCAGTTGCTGATCAGGGAAGAGGATAAGTCCAAGACAACATTCTGGGCTATTGATCCTCATGGCAAGGATGTGTTATATCAGTGGAGGTTCTTACCATTTGGGTTGAAGAACGCTCCTGCTGAATTCCAGAGGGTCATGGATAGGATCCTAGCTGGATTGGATTTTGCTCGGTGCTATATTGATGACATTTTGGTTTATAGCACTACTGTGGAGAAGCATGAGAGACAATTGTTGGAGGTGTTTGAGAGGTTGAGATCTCATGGCTTCAAACTACATCCTGGGAAGTGTAGGTTCTTCCACGAGTAGGATGAGTATTTGGGTCACACTATCTACCCCAGAGGACTTGGTGTTCAGTTGACCAAGGTAGAGGCTATTGCACGTATTCCTTGGCCTATGGATGTGAGTAGAGTGCGAGCATTCCTTGGGTTGGCAAACTTCTATCGCCGCTATGTTAGAGGATTTAGTGCCATTGCCAAGGCCTTGACAAAGCTGACCAAGCTTACACAGGAGTGGTGTTGGGGAGATGAGCAGGAGAGAGCTTTTGTAGAGCTCAAGGAGAGGTTGACATCTGCTCCTATTTTGAGGAGACCGATCAAAGGACGACCATTTCAGGTTCACACTGATTGGAGTATGTTGGGGCTTGGAGCGGTGCTCACCTAGCATGATGATGAGGAGAAGGAGTTTGTGGTGGCCTATGCTAGTCGCTCCATCAATTCAGCAGAGGCAAAGTAGTTCATATGAGGCAGAGTGCTGGGCAGCAGTTTGGGCAGTAGCACATTTCCGATGTTACCTATTTGGTAACCCCTTCACTCTCATCACTGATCATCAGCCGCTGAAGTGGTTGATGGAGTCCGACAAGCTTTCAGGGAAGCTTGCATGATGGGCTCTGATTTTACAGGAGTATGATTTCATGGTTGTTCACAGACCTGGAGTGGTGAACCATGATACAGATGGGTTGAGTAGAAACCTATGTCCCAGCCAGCAAGATCAGACCGGAGCACGTTGGCATGATGAGAGAGATGAGGAGATGGTGCTAGGTTGGCATGCATCGGCCTTTCTATGTATATTTGCAAAGGCTTTGGTGGTATCTCTCTCAGCGCATACAGGAGGAGTTATTGAGGTCACAGATCCAGAGAGTGAAGATATTGGTGCAGTTCAGTGAGACATTCATGATGATGTCTTAGTGATGGACTATCTTCGCACTGGTGTTGTGGGTGGCACAGTTGGGGCCAAGGAGAGAGACCGTGTTCTTTAGCAAGCCAAACGGTTCAGATTGGAGGGTAGACACCTTTTGCGTGTATGGGAGGATGGTAGAGTGCGAGTAGTACCACTTCCATCTCAAAGACCATAGTTGGTCCGTCATGCTCATGAGGAGCTAGGACATTTTGGAGTAAAGCGTACATATAGCTTACTCCAGAGTCATTATTGGTGGTGCGGTATGCAGACCGAGGTACAGCAGTTTGTTGCCAGATGTATGGTTTGTGACCAAGTTAGAGCATCATTCAATGCTCCTACACCACAGTTACACCCATTACCTATCATGGGATTGGGTTACCGTTGGAGTTTGGACTTTGCCGGACCTTTACCGCTGACTGTGAGACATCATCGATATGTTTTGGTGATGGTGGAGCACTTCTCCAAGTGGATTGAGCTGGTGGCACTTTTTGACAAGTCTAGTGAAGGGACAGCTTACTTGTTCCTAGATCGAGTTCTTAGTCATTTTGGTGCACCAGCTGAGGTTTTGACTGATCAGGGTACAGAGTTCTTGGGGAAGTTTCAGGTCTTGTGTGACAAGGCTTTAATTGATCATCGTACTACATCCCAAGATCACCCTAAGGCAGATGGCTTAGCAGAGAGAGTGGTTCAAACGGTGAAGAGAGGATTGCAAAAGTATGGTTTGCAGAGAGACCACTTGGGAGATTGGGATCTCCAATTACCTTGGTTGGCCATGGGCTATTGGTTCAGCCGGCAAGCCTCCTTAGCATCCTTCTCTCCATACTTTCTACTCTATGGATGAGATCCAGATTTACCTACGGCCATTCGTCGAGATGCTATTGTAGTTTTAGACTTGGATGACCCCAATGTATGGATGAGCGCATGTTCTCAGCGGGCAGAGATCTTTTGGAGAGTGATGTCGGTGGCCTTTGAGAACTTGGCGATTGCTCAGCATAGAGATACTTTACGCTATGCTACCATTCGAGGAGGAGGTTATAGACCCTTGATCCGTTGATTTCATCCAGGTGACTATGTATATCTACAGCAAATAGCACCGATGACACTTGATGTTTCTACAGGCCGCACTATCTTGAGAGTGCGTGAGGTTTTGCCATCTGGAGTCCTTGTTAGAAGGACGTGATGGTGTTGTTTGGAAGGATCATGTGCGCAATTGTGCGCCATGCCACCTTCCAAACATTGATGGTATTATGGACCCAATTTTGGCACTTGTACGTGCAGGCTTGAGGTGTATGTTATGTGGCTCTTCTGGTGGAGCTGCTACTATGTTAGTGTGTGATAGTTGTTCGAGAGGATGGCATATGGCATGTATGACTCCTCCCCTCATAGTGGTTCCTCAGGGACAGTGGTTATGTCTTAGATGTACTTGACCAATAGCTAGTTCATTCTTTACATGGTATAGATTGCAAACAGGCGACTAACGATGGGGCTCCATAGCACCCGGCCTCTTGATCTTTGCCCATTAGAGGGTATACCATATACTTAGAGTAGATGGCTATCTAGAGTTAGAGGGACCTAACCGCCAGCTAGGGGGGCGATTGTGGCACTTTAGAGTCCGTGTATGACTTATGTGTGAGTTGTGCTTCTATAGTGTATGATGTTGACAGCGATGTATGTTGTGTAGCAATGTATATACGCATGACAATTGTCACGCCATTTGTAGTTCCGCATCTAGATGCTCGGACACTGGAGTTCCAGTGATAGTAGTTAGAGTTATTCTAGCAAATTCTCAGAGACTACTTTCCAACGGTTAGATTTTGTGTTTGGGGTACTGACTTCACGGTGGGGCCCACTGTCACTTTGCATTGTTCGCACCATCAAGTGTACCGTCAACGGGACCGTTAGGGTTTCAGTGCTAGCTCAAGTCCAGGGAGTATAGTTTCAAAGTGAGCTTTAGAGAGCTCACTTCTCTGATGTTGAGCCTTCGAGTTCTTGGCTATGGTGGACAGAGGCCGGCGAGCGTCACCTGGATTCTCTATGCTTGAGTGGGTGTGGCTTGATTGTAATCAGTGCCCAGTTGTTTGCAGTTTATAGAGTGACAGATCAAGTACTGATCTGAGTTGAGTTGAGTTGAGAGTGTTAAGCAATCTGATTATTGTGGCACTTTAGAGTCTATGTATGACTTATGTGTGAGTTGTGCTTCTATAGTGTATGATGTTGACAGCAATGTATGTTGTGTAGCAATGTATATACGCACGACACCAAATTCAGCTACCTCTTGTACAGCTTGTTGTCTTCTCACAATTGCCTAAATGTGACATTTGCATTTGTGGCTGCCAAATCCTCTACAATATTGTATTGGAGCACTCCCCCTAATTTCACCGTCTTTGCCTTCGGCTTCGGGTTTGAAGTCTCTCCATGTTCAAATTTGACTTTGGGATGCTTCATAATGGTGATGAGAGTACTAGTGGTCTTGACCCAAGGTTCCTTGGGTTGGTCCACCTCAGCTAAAATCAGACCCTTCACTTTGGATCGGATATCCGCCGGAAAATAGAGGCTTTGTCTTTGTCTCCTCCTCCAAAATCAGTTCCCGGGTCCTTAGTATTGCTTCCTTGAGTTCTTTCTGCAAGGCTTGAGCTTTGGCTTTTGCAAGGATCTTTTCCCCCTTGGCAGAAAGGATTGCCTTTGGGTGCAGCTTCTTTGCCTTTCTTGAAGACAACAAGGTCGTACTCAGTTGTTCAGGATCACGCTTCTTCTTACTAGTGTGTGTCTCAACCTTCAAAATTTCAAGGTCCGGCCATTCTCCTTCCAAGGCCAAACTCCCTTCTTGGGGTCTCTCTTCCTCAAGTGTTATACAATTTATAGTTGTATCACCCTTTGCCTGAAGCGCTGCATGCTCAACTGAGGTTTGTACATACTTTACAGGCGGCTTTGGGTTTAGTGGGTGAGGGCATTGGTTGCCCACATGACCCAATCCTTTGCAATTTCCACACAAGAGAACATACCCAATTTGCCTTCTTGGCTCCGGATTGTTTGGAGACCAATGTCCCATCAAGCCACAATTACAACATGCCTCGGATGCAACATTCTAAGGTCAATTTTGGTTGCTCATTGGTGGTCTTCATGGAGGAGCATTGGGGTTATACTCCCTTGGTCCGTACCTCAGACCTTGATACAATGCACTTACCTAAGGCTGTACCTCTTGAGTTTGGTACACCGCTTCCTCTTCCTCTTCGTGGTTCCATCCTGTAACCTAATCAATCTGCTGCACCGAGAATGCATTGCGAGTATTGCATTCCGTGTTTGCATGGCCTGACTTGCCACACGCGGTGCACCATACATTGGATCTGTCAAATGATGAGGGCTTCCTTTGGTCCTTCGTACCAATCAGGTCTCGTCCTCTGATGAAGACACTTTGCCCAGTTAATTGGCTCTCCTGCAAACATCTTATGGAAGAACACCGCTTGGTGCTTCATCACATAAGTTGTTCTCTCCGGCTTCAATATTGCCATTAGAGCATTCATGATCCTTCTCTTGATTGGATCCTTATAGCTCTCCACTTTGTAGCTATTCTTTGTATGCTTCAAAGAGAAGGCATCTCTCACTTCTTGGGTTTCTTTGGCTACTTCTCCCTTCCCCAAGAACGTGGTACCATGCTTTGCGCTTGCTTCTCTCCCGAGTAATAACCTCCAATCCGACTCTATCCATCGAGCCAGATTTCCTCTCTTCCCTTCTTTTTTCAAAGCCCTTGAGACACTTACTCTTGATGATCTAAGTCTTGAACCTCGGAAAGCTAACATTCCAGTTCCATGCCAAGAATGTGTTCCAAAGCTTGCTCAAGACCTCAATTCTTGTGATCACATCTAACCTTTGAATTGCATGATTTCTCACTACAAATTTGGAGTTCTTCTTCCCACCTCCCATCTCTCTCTCTTCCACTCTGGGTTGGGGACTATTCTTCCTACCAATTCCCGGATTAACTCTCTCAACTTCCTCTCAACATACCAGTGCATCTTTGATTATACTTCCTTTCCCACGATCTCCTATAGGACAACTTCTTAATGGCAATGGGAAATTGCTTGTCATCGCTTTGTCTTTAGCCCAATTTTTATAGAGTTGCACCTTCTCTATCTTTCTTCAATTTGAGTTTCTACCAAGAAATCACACCTCTTGCATGCTCCTATCACTATCAAGTGTCCTTCAAGCATATGACAGCCGGTTTTGAACGATACCTTCTTGAATGTCTTGCTCAAAGGAAAGTTATTACATTGTCTTTGCCTTGGGATTGAGCACCCCCGATACAAAGACTTCTTCCTTTAGGTTTTATGCTGACAAGGAAATTTTGAGTACCTTGCCTTATGACTTGAAGTCATGTTACCTTGGGTTACATCCCAAGGACACTTTTCTTTGCCTTCTTTAGCCATACAGGCACAATTTGACTTCTCTGTACACTTCTTCAAAATTGAGAAAAAAAACAAAAATGTGGGTACTACGCAAGGCCTTGAAAAAGCTAACAAAGCTGACATAAGAGTGGTGTTGGGGAGATGAGTAGGCAAGAGCTTTAAAAGAGCTCAAGGAGAGGTCAACATTTGCTCCTATTTTGAGGAGATAGATCAGAGGATGACCATTTTAGGTTCACATTGATTGTAGTATGTTGGGGCATGGAGCAATGCTCACCCAACATGATGATGAGGGGAAGGAGTTTGTGGTAGCCTATGCTAGTTGCTCCAACAATTCAGCTGAGGCAAAGTGTAGTTCATATGAGGGAGAGTGCTTGGCAGCAATATGGGCAGTAGCACATTTTTTTTGGTACCTATTTGGTAACCCTTTTACTCTTATCACTAATCATCAGCCACTGAAGTGGTTAATAGAGTCCGACAAGCTTTCAAGGAAGCTTGCATGATGGGCTTTGATTTTACAAAAGTATGATTTCACGGTTATTCATAGACTTGGAGTGGTGAATCATGATGCAGATGGGTTGAGTAGAAATCCTTGTCCCAGCCAATAGGATCAGACCGGAGCACATTGGCATGGTGAGACAGATGAGGAGATGGTGCCAAGTTGGCATGCATCTACCTTCCTCTATATATTTTTTGAGGCTTTGGTGGTATCTCTCTCAACGCATACAAGAAGAGCTATTGAGGTCTTAGATCCAAAGAGTGGAGATAGTAGTACAATTCAGCAAGATATTCATGATATGATGTCTTAGTGATGGACTATCTTTGCACCGGTGTTGTGGGTAGCACAGTTGGGGCCAAGGAGAGAGATTGTGCCCTTCAGCAAGCTAGGCAATTTAGATTGGAGGAAAACACCTTTTGCAAGTATGGGAGGATGGTAGGGAGAGTAGTACCACTTCTATCTCAAAGACCATAGTTGGTCCATTGTGCTCATGAGGAGCTAGGAGATTTTGGGGTAAAGCGTACATATAGCTTACTCTTGAGTCATTATTGGTGGCGTGGTATATAGACCAATGTACAATAGTTTGTTGCAAGATGTGTGGTTTGTGATTGAGTTAGAGCATCATTTAATGCTCCTATGCCAGAATTACACCCATTACCTATCATGGGATTGGATTATTGTTGGAGTTTGGACTTTGCTAGACCCTTGTCGTTGACTATGAGACATCAATGGTATGTTTTGGTGATGGTGGAGCACTTCTCCAAGTAGATTGAGTTGGTGGTACTTCTTGACAAGTCCAATGAAGGGACGGCTTATCCATTCCAGTTCTCGATCATTTTGGTGCACCAGTTGAGGTTTTGACTGATCAGGGTACAAAGTTCTTGGAGGAGTTTCAGGTCTTGTGTGACAAGACTTTGATTGATATTGTACTACCTCTCAAGATCAACCTGAGGCAGATGGCTTAGCAGAGAGAGTGGTTCAAAAAATGAAGAGAGTACAACAAAAGTATGGTTTGCAAAGAGGCCACTTGGGAGATTAGGATCTCTAGTTACCTTGGTTGGCCATGGGCTATCGGTTCAACCAGCAAGTCTCCTTATTATCCTTCTCCCCTAACTTTCTACTCTATGGACGAGATCTAGATTTATCTATAGCCATTCATCGAGATGCTACCATAGTGTTGGACTTGGATGATCCAAATGTATGGATGAGCGCATGTTTTCAACGGGCATAGATATTTTGGAGAGTGATGCCAATAGCCTTTAAGAACTTGGCAATTGCTCAGCATAGGGATACCTTACATTACGCTACCATTTGAGGAGGGGGTTATAGCCCCTTAATCCATTGATTTCATCGAGGTGACTATGTATATCTATAACAGGCAGCATTGACTACACTTGATGTTTTTATAGGCCGTACTATCTTGAGAGTGCGTGAGGTTTTGCCATCTAGAGTCCTTGTGTTGGAAGGACATGATGGTTTTGTTTGAAAGGATCATGTGTGTAATTGTGTGTCATACCACCTCCCAAACATTGATGGTTCAATGGATGCAAGCTTGGCACTTGTACAAGCAGGCTTGAGGTGTATGTTATGTGGCTCTTTTGGTGGAGTTATTATTATGTTAGTGTGTGATTAGCTATTTGAGAGGATGGCATACGGCATGTATGACTCCTCCTCTCACGGTGGTTCCTCAAGGATAGTGGTTATGTCCTAGATGTACCTGACCTATAATCAGTTCATCTTTTATATGGTATAGATTGCAAATAGGAGACTAACAATGAGGCTCGTTAGCACCCAGCCTCTTGATAATTTTCCCAATATTAGGTATACCATTTACTTGGAGTAGATGGCTATTTGGAGTTAGAGGGACCTAATTGCCATCTAGGGGGGCAATTATGGTACTTTAGAGTCCATATAATGACTTATGTGTGAGTTGTGCTTTTATAGTGTGTGATGTTGATAGTAATGTCTATTGTGTAGCAATGTATATATGCATGATAATTGTCACACCATTTGTAGCATCACATCTAGATTGCTTGGACACTAGAGAAGCAGTGATAGTAGTGAGAGATATTTTGGCAATTACTCATAGACTACTTTCCAATTGTCAGATTTTGTGTTTGGGATATTAACTACATGGTGGGGCTCATCAGCACTTGCACCATTTGCACCATTGGGTGTGCCATCAATGGGACCATTAGGGTGAGACCTAGGTCAAAATCAAGAGTATACCTTGGAAGTGTAACTACAAAGAGCTCACTTCTTCTTGTTGAGCCTTTGAGTTCTTGACTGGAGTAGATAGAAAGCCGGTGAGCGTCACCTAGAGTCTCTTAGCTAGAATGGATGTGGCTCGACTGTATTTAGTGCATAATTGTTGACAGATTATTGAGCAGCAAATCAAGTATTGATCTGATTGAGTGTGATTCAAGTTGTGTGAATGAACTGATTAATTGTGGTACTTTAGAGTCCATGTATGACTTATGTGTAAGTTGTGCTTTTTTAGTGTGTGATGTTGATAAAAATTTATGTTGTGTAGCAATGTACATATCCATGACAAGCTGCACTAGGCCCTCCACTCACTCTATAAGATATGGGCTATCCACTCTGCCCTTGAAAGCCAATACGGTGTAGTACACTCTATTGCACTCTAGAAGAAGTAAAAATTGTGGATGAGGTATCCCTACCAAATACCAAATCCAAATGTCACCATTCTCTTCTACCATGTTGAGCTCAATATTCTCTACCAAACTAAAGACCACTACCAAAGTAGGTGAGGTAGCATTTAACAACATAACATCACAAATTCTATATTGCAACTCCCTATTTAGGATTCAACACCAAAACTAGACTACTTGGGCCTCAATAACTCCTTGAGAGAAACTAATCAACCATATCATGCAAGTGTATGCTTTGCATAGGCTCTTTCTAGCCTTTCACTAGAACTCATGCAAGCTCTTTAGTTTGTTAGTCTACACTCCCTAGTAGTTTTGCCTCAAACATTGGAAGAACTCCACCTTGGGATAAGACCAATAACCCCAATATTGTACCACCTTTGAAGCAATATCTCCACTTGTAGTAGCACCATCTCTAACTAGTGCATCTCCATTGGATACACCATTGCTACTAGAGTTAGGACTCATGGGTACTGCCAATCTACTCCTAGCAACCAAGCCTAAAGTAACAAAGATGTAGTGTGGAGACCAATACTATCTCCATAGCTCCAAATGAGATCTCATGAACTCATGGTAGTCATCCATTGATAGAGCTTCTAAGTGTTGAAACAACCCCTTGTATGCTATGAAGGATGTGAACAATGTTGGGTTCTATATTTGTTGTTGCTCATACCAACTATCAAACTCCTAGATGAAGTCATCTAACTCAATGGTACCCATTGTACTAAAATAGCACCTAGAGCTTTTAGAAGCCCCATAAATCTTGTTCATATCCCACAACAATAGTGTAGACACACTAAGTGCACTCTCAATTGAATCAACTTTTGTATCAAACTCCAAATTAGAGTCAATCTACTCTCTCACTTGGACTTGATATACAAGCTGATACCAAGAGCCACTACGTTCTGCATTGATATCTCCTTTGGAATCCCCAAAGAACTCCATCATGGCAATGTAACTCAAATTGCAACCGTAATCACCACAAGTACTCCACCAAGAATCATTGCCAAGTGCCATCACCAAGTGTTACCACCAATTGAGCACCCATTCACTAATGTAGCTCTAATTGTGATATCTACACTAAGGGAAAGAGTGATCTATAACCTACTATCACAACATGCACTCTCATGGTCTCCAAGTCATCATTTCTTGCCTCACCTAAGAGAATCATAAGTAATCTGATTAGTCATCACTCCAACCTTACAACCAAGAGTACACCAGACCACCAACACCCTAATGTCAAGGCACCTCACACAAACATGGTGCATGAACAAGAAGATAAAATAGAGAAAGTCCAATCACAAGAAGTCTAAACAAAAATTGTATCATCTCTAAAAAAACAACAAAAAGTAAAAAATCTAATCAAGTCTAAATCACGTCTTATAAATCAACATTGGGCTGACTTTGCCACCACCATTTGATATAATAGGAATGTTTCTATACTCCTAAGCTACCAAGATCACCAAGGAATGGATCAAACTACCTCTCCTAGCCAAAGCTATATATATATATATATATATATATATATATATATATATATATATATATATATATATCAGTCGACCTGTCATTAGGACAACAAGGAAGATGGACCAATTGGTTAGGGCACTAGACTAAGAACCATAGATCTAGGGTCCAAAAAGGTGGGTAGATTTTGCCAAAAATTACCAAAAATTACCAAAAGTCTAGCTAAATTGGCTAGCCTCCCGCCAACAAGCTAGCTTGCTGGCCCTTCTCAGCCAAATGAGTCCTTTCTTCTTGCTAATTTGAATCCTTTCCAAATTTGGCTAACCTTCACCAACTCAAGCATTAGCGAAGGCAATTCAAACAACCTCTAACTCTAAAAAACCTCCACCAACTTGACCTCTAAATTTAGACAACTTTTGCCAATTTGACACACCTTCCCTACAATTGGTTGATAGCCAAATCCTCCATTGACTAACAACTCAAGCCAAATTGAGAAGATAAGGATATCCAAATCCTAAATTTGAGGAGATGGGTTCCCAAATCTACCTCCAATTTTGCACTTTAGGCTCAATTTGCACCAAATCAACCTTGATTTCACCTCATTGTGCTCAAATCAAATACACACTATCTCAAATTGACTCAATTCTTAGACATTTGGCCAACACTTCTACACACCGTCTCCTTCATTGCTGAATCTGCATCAATTCAAATAGGTTTCTGCATACAATCAATCTTAGGGAAATCTAGGACCATGACTGAATGTGCCAATGATCAGCTAGGCTTGGATATACTACAAACAACCTCAATTCTTGCACCCAATTTCCACTTTACTCACTTCTTTAGATACAATCAATTCAACTCTTCCATTCAAACCACACTCAAATAAGATGTGTATTTGATCCCTCACTCAACAATATGCAAGCAATCATGCAGATTTGTACTTGATCCTTCACTCAATAATTTGCAAGTAATCTTGCATTGATTATAATCAAGCCACACCCACTCTAACTAAGAGACTCTAGGTTCACTGCACTCTATCCACCATAGTTAGAAACTCAAAGGCTCAACATCATAGAACTAAGCTCTTTGGAGCTACATTTCAAAAGTATACTCCTTTGCTTGATCTAGGTCTCTAATCCTAATGGCACCATTGACGGCACATTTGATAGTGTGAATTGTACAAGTGAAAAAAGGTCCCACCATGTGATAAATAGCCCTAACATGAAATCCAACCCTTATTGAGTAGTCCATGAGTAACTACCAAAATAACTATGATTGCAAGCACTACCACTCCAATGTCCAAGAAAACTAACTTTGTGTAATATTCCAAGGAAAGAAAATCCCTCAAGAGAAACACAAGAGAAGAAATACAGAGCTTCACACTGAATACTTGATGCCCCAAAGGAGCATCTTGTCTTTATTATATAGCAAAGAGGATTCTCTCTAAGGAAGTTACACCCTTGGATCAAATACATGGAATTTTGATATGTGAGTGAGCTCCATCCTTAGATTATTTGCATGGATGGATGATATGTTGGTTCTTGTCCTATGTGGTTGGTCAAACAAGTTTGACCAGAGGGAATCTTTAGGGAATGTTCTTGTAGGAAGCTCAAAATCACATGGATGAGGTGCCATTGGAAAGCTCTCAATGAGAAAAACAATGGGGAGGAAAAGTAAACCTTTTGTTCCAAGGGGGGGAAATCCCTCTATTTTTTAGGCCTAATTCCTTTGTTTAGGCCTCCAAAATTGGCTCTAAAGTTTTCAAGGTGTTTTCAACTCCTGCACTATCAATGGAAGTACTTATTTGGTGAAATATCTATCTAATCTACTTAGCCCATCATATATAATATCATTCAAGATGTTACCAAGCCAAATTTCACCTCTAGATAATATGTCTAGCTAATGGTATTATACTTTGGTGCTACAAACGTCATGACAAAGACACTACATGTATAATGAGAGTCTTATGCCCTTGCAACACCTAGTAGGTTCTACACTCTCTTTACTTTTACTTGCTATCTTCGTGGATTGACCATGAGAGAGAGAGAGAGAGATATCTCTACTTGGACTTTATTAGTACTCTTTCCTCAATGGAGTTTTCTCTTCCTTGTCCATGGGAATGCATTAGGATAATGTGACACTTCCTCTTGGATTCAACCATTGTTGCAAGAAGATTGACCAACCTTAAAAATAGAGTACACCATCTGGGCATTGGCAACAACCATATGGATTATAATTGCTACTCAACCCCATGCCTTGCCTTATAGCAATTGGAGATATCTTCTTATGTTTAGTTGCACATACTATATATTTATAGTTTCAACATTCCCTTTCATCATTCTTATCTCTCCATCAATATGTAGTGGCTACTCCAAAAGGTTACAACATGGTCATTGTGGACATTAGAGCTTCCTTAGACATCTATCTCAATTAGATGGTAGTACAAGTGGATGTTTCAAATGCCTTCAATATCATTTCTCATCTAGCTTTGTTTTAGGCACTTCGCTCCCAAGTGGATCAAATTCTCCTATCCCCTTTGAGCTACTCTTGGTGGTATTGAGACACCTTTATTGTATAGCCACCATATTCCTATAGGAAATTTCATGAAATTTGCATCTATTGAGGAGAGACACCAAGGAGATCCTTGGAGAGGACCATTATTTGCCATAGCGCACTAAACAACTATGTGGGAGGTTGCAATAGCTTTTCCTTTATGTATTTTTCCTTCCTTCTTAAATGATATGCACATTGTTAGACCTTCAAAGGATATAGTTTGGGCCATATTGGCATTCATTCTCAACTTAAAGGCCTTGGGTTTATGAGTCCAAATCATAAATGCAAGGTATGGAGTCCATATACAATTTCAATTATGGTTTCCAATAGGGGGTTTGAGGGTTTTGGGTTTTCTCCTTCAAAAGTATGACTTTTGTAGTGCAATTATCTTAAAAACCTTGGTGCAAGCTATGGCCTAAATTTATCTCCTCCATTTTTTAAAGAGTACCCAAGTGGCCTACTCTATCCTTCCACATTGTTATGTCCCAAAGGCCTCCTATCTACATACACTTCCACAAAGGTACTCCTTCCTCATCTATGAGGCTTTGATAGCACCATGTGTTATACCTTCTCCACTCTATTAGGACTATGCATGCTCTCATAGTTATCAAATGAGTATCATAGATTACATATAGCTCTTCCCATAGCCTCCCATGGTCTTATATTGCAAGAGGCGATTATGTAGGCAACATATCTAGGGGCTTGCCCCTCTAGATAAATTCTTACACAAGGTCATCCTTGTTAATTGGCATCAATCATGGTAGTAAATTTTGGCCCTTATGCTTTTCTATCTTATCTTTGGTTGGCTCTTGACCTATTACCATGACCAACATGCATAATAGTTTGTTGACTTTGTTTCCTTAGATTATAGGAAGATTCATGTAGATCTTGGTGAGTGCATACACACTCACACCCTTACTTAGCATCCTCATTGAGACACTTGTTCTTGACAGAGCTTGGACTCTCTCTTGCGGAGGAAATGGATCTAGTGCTTAGCATTACACCTCTCCTTTGATTGAGGATTTTCAGTTCACTTTGGAGGAGTTTACCATTGCTCTTTGCCAATGATTAAGATTACCATATCCAACACTTTTAGGGCTACCAGACCAATGCACTTGTTGCTCTACAAACAACACATAAGGGATCTACATTTTATGATGAGCCATAGGTGGAGAGCCCTCCATAGTTCACAATGGACTCCAAGATACAATAACTTAGATCTTACAATCCATTTGTACTTAAGTTCAAATTGAGTGATGGTTAGACCTTCTTGGACCTCTTCCTTGGAAGGTGAGAGCTAATATAGTCTCATTCATGGGTGGCCAACATACTTTCTTTGATTTGGTAGTCACAAACCCATTCCAATCAAAGTCCTTGGTTAGCACACAAATAAGGGTGCTAAGAAGAAGGAGGACCATTATGCTCCACGGCTTGCCTTTAACACTTTCATAACTTTGGCGGTAGAGATCTTTGGCCGGCTCTATCACCACTTTGATGGTCTCCTTCTTGATATAACATGAGGCTCCATATAGAAAAGAAGAGCACTAGCTATCTTGCCAACCGTGCTCACCTCCTACTTTTGGCAACATGTATATGTCACCTTACAACAATCACAAGTGGGCACCAATGGGCAATGACAATAAGAGCTCTCAATACTTCTAGGCCACTCCCTTCCCATCTATTGGCTAACCTTTGAAGGACCTCTCATACAATTCAGGAGTAGAGTAGTTTAGTGATTTCTCAATATTTTCTTCATATAGGGCTTGGACCATTGTTTCTCCTTGGCTTTCAGCCCTTTTGGCTTGGGCCTTTGGCTCAAGTTCTAGCTTTGCAGTTTTCAATGCTTTTGTACTCTATTTTTCCTTCAGTGTGTAATTTTTGGCCTTTGTGCACTTTTCACCAATCTTTCACTCTCCTATGTGTTGAAGATCTTTCTACAATTTTCCATGTAAAAGTCAACTTGGTATAAGTTAAGTTCTATGATCCTGTAATCTAATGTTTATCTTGGCTTGATCTTTAAGGTCTTGATAAAAAGAGCCACCTTCTGGATCTTATGTCTTTTTCGTGAATAATCTATATGTTGTGTATTTATTAATCTATAGAGAACTTCTTATGAGATACTTTATCCTTATTCAATCATAAATGGAGGATCTAAAATGTGTAAACATGGTAAGGCTTCTATCTTCATCTGATCAAGTTTTTCCTTAGATCTTATATTCTCTACTCCCTTGATAAATACACAACATATAGATTAAGAATTCAAGAATTCCATGTAGATTTCCAAATAAAAAAATCAAGGTGGTCCACAGTCCAAATATTAAATTTTTCACTATCACATACATTATACATGGATGCATTCCAATACTAACTTTACATAATTTTCACCTCAACTATATAAAAAAGAACCATGGCTTTATTGGTTTTGCTTAGTTTAGCTATAAATTATTCATACTGATCCTTCTCCAACCACACATATGTATCATAAAGCACTACAACTATCAATGCTTTTAGTTCTTCTACTTCTAACTCTACTTTTTACTTACTTTTTCACTCAAACTATCATCTTTATCATTTGAGTTCGCATTGTGGTATTGAGAGCTTGAGCATCTTCTTGCTCACTCTCTAAAACTCAATTCAGCTGACATCTCTAAACTGTCTTCATTTATTTTATATAAGTAGCTAAATAATTTCCATCGATATTAGTTACTTCTTCTCAATCCAATCTTACATCTTCTTGGTATGATGGTCGTCTTGGGGAGATATTACCAAGGTGAAGAGATTACTAGTAACCCATAATTGCAAGATATTAGCTGGCACAAGGAGTATTTGGATGAAAAGAAGTATTATCTAACTCAAGCACTTACATTGTATTAGCAATTCAAGACGGAATTTGATATATAATTTGATATCGATTGAGATGGATGATCTGAACTCTATTGATTGAGATTGATCGTCGAGTCACTCTCATATCCAAGAGACTCCCATCCGTTGAACTTCGCTTAGAGTTTTTCATTATGTTGTCATATTTGAGATGCTCAGAGTAACAAGTAAGTTGGTTGGTCACATGTTTACACTTGATGTTTAAATCTAAGTTGTTTGGCCCAGATAAAATTCAGGTTTGATTAACCATTTACATTCACCCTCAACCTCGACATTTTCCTCAAGGGTCGGTTCCAAGGGTTCCGATGAGTATTGGAGTATTAAGTCCATTCCTTCGTCAATAATGCTGTGTTTCAAGATCTTATTTTAACAAATCAAACTTCTTAAAACTAAATTATTCAAGATCCAACTAATCAAGGTCAAGTTCTTCATGGTACACTCACTCGGATGATTTGAGTGACAAAATGATTGCGAATGATATTTCCTGAGAAAAGTTCCCCAAATTTACTACTCCGATGTATGCCTTTCCTTCATCACACCGCCAGCCCAAGAAAATAAAAAAGTTACAACCAGGAATGCAAGTTAACCAAGTCTTAGCATTTTTTCAGAACTTAGTCAAGAACCCGTTAAAGCAGAGTTCTCCGTCTACGCTGACGCTGTTTGGATGGGCGTTCCCGCCTACATCCAAACAACACGACGTCTCCCGAAGAGTGAGCAAACACAACGTGGGCTGGAGGTATATATATGGCCCAAACTACAACAATCCATCCACCCCACTTCTGCGCAGCGAATCTTCTTCCATTAAATGAATGATAACCGTTACAGTTCAGTCGAGGCAAATGTCTGAATTGCAAGACTTGGGAGGGAGACTATCGTGATAATTCACTGAGCTACGACTTGACACAGAAAACCAGAAAGTTACATGCTACAGATATAGACTTTCATTAGCAGATGAAATCAAATTCATTTCAGGGCACTGTATGGTCAACAAAGAAACATATCTTAGCACGGGAACACTAATACGCGGAAATTGGAGAAAATTATTTCATGGAAGTCTGTCCACATCATTTAATTTCACTTATTGTACACAGGTGTCTCCGTACATCGTGATTCAAATACCTTCAGCTGAGAATTTGAATAACACATCACCAGCACACATGAACGATCTACAATTCTGCGAGTGCTCCAAGAGGTTACAATATAGTTTGTTTCTCTGCATACATCTGTGGAATCAAACTAAATTAACCTGTGATGCTTCTCTACGAAGAACAATTGCTTTGCTATACAAGTAGCTCAGAAACGCTGTATAATGAAGTCTGGGTTCAGTTCCCTGCTTCACGCAGAAGAACAACTGCAATCAGCCAATGTTGCACCGGCTTCCATGTATATAACACTGACTTGATGGTGGGAGAGAGAAGGATCTGACAACGGCCCTGTTCAGCTAATTGGATTTGCAATTAAAATTTGTCATTGAGTAATTGACAACAGATTCCAGCTGCCAGCCAAGATTTGCAGACCTCAATCAAGTGCTGCATCATCTTCCTGAGAGATGACTGTAAGAATTATGATGAAAATGGGATATCCCATTCATGACTGAGAGTTATAACGCTAGTGATGCAAAAGTGACTGTTGTTTACAGGAATTGTGTGTTAACTTCTTGCATCAGCTAGCCAGATAAACGAATGACTGTTATGTAGATTATACTCTTGGCGAGATAGAATGAGGCAACGTGAAGTTGTGTGAAGTGACTACGTATCTTCCAAATTGTCAAGACCGGTAATATGCATCTCGCAGCTAGCATCGGCAGAGTCGGCGTCAGTTCCTTTGTTTACAGAAGGATTTGGTTTGACGATGATAACAGGACACGCAGAATGTTTCGCGCAGTAATCACTCACGCTGCCAAGAAATACCCTACGCACAACACTGTTCAATCAGTAGCCACTTCCCCGTTAGTTAATTGTCACAACTTCCCGCGCAGGACTACTTCGACAGAACATCAAGACGGCTGCTACAGGTACATTATCTTCTTCCTCTACGTGATGAACAAACATATCTCATCTGGCAAGTCTACTAGAAATCGTCGTTGTACATTTCCTCGAAGAAAGAACCAAGAACGGATGTCGAGACCATACACTTTTGTCCACATTGGTGACAGATAGAATCCGTCGTAGGAAGATGTAACAGATATGTAGGCACAAGCTCTAAGTACAATCTGCGAACGCTAAAGGCTTCAAAACCTCCCAAACACAACTATTCTCGGCAAGTGCTTGGAAAAGTCATCGTGTATTAGCAAAGATACACACACACACACCTTTGAACGCAGTTTAGTCCTCTGCTACCAACAATAAGTACGTCTGCACACACCCATAGAACTTCTTTGCAGATCTCCTCACGTTCATCACCAACTACCGTCCTGCCTCTGCACATTAACTGAGAAAAAACTCCGCGTTCAGATTCGGGCACGTTCAGGACAGAGTAGACAGCACACCGGTAACAGTGCCAAATCTTGGATTATCCAATCAAGGCCCTGGTTAGTGGGGCTTCTGGAGGACGTATTCCATGTACAGATGAATACCTTGGCTTGGCTGGCACGTTCGATGTACTTCTGCAGAAGGGCTGCGGCTCCTGCCTCTGCTTCTTGTTCTACTCTTGCAGCTACATCTGCTGGAAGTCGCCATTGCCCGAGGTCTACGAGCAACATACAATAGAATAATCAGCAGAACAGAAAATTGACAGCAAAACCTAGATCCAACCTAATGACTGACGGATCTCCCACTCCTCACAGACAGGAGATCTACTTGAATTGCGTGCATTCAAGGGAAAATGACCAGATGATTCACCAAGGGCGGGTAAGTCTGAGTCTGAGGAGCTAAGCCAACCATCTATGGTGCGTCGCACATAAAGGAGATGCACACTATCGTTTTGCTTGCAGTAGTTCTTCACAGCCCAGTCGAAAGCACATTCCGCCCCTGCACAAGAAGCAGATGACTGCATGAGTGCTTGATGACACACACCTTCCAAGGGCGAATCACCTTAGCGTTCCTCACTAAATGACAGGACAGAGCATTATACCTAGCCCCCACTTCAATTTGTGCCGCTAGCGCGAAGTAGCGCCCTCATATGAATCGGATCGCAAACCGGTTTGTCCATATTCGCTATGACTTGAACGAATGCAAAAAGCTCCGTGGATTTTCAGGAGCTTTAACAATCAGCATCCAAGACCACGTATCTTCCTACTCCAGCTAATCTCACTCTCCTAAGCGAACTCTAACTAGCAGCGACAATCAATTCAAATTCCAAACATGGAGATTAATTCTACAAGAGGTTATTCACTTTGATGAGAGTTCAGCTGACTGTCAAAATGCATGTCTTGTTGAAGGTAGACGGAAGCTAGCCTCCTAGCCTCTCAAGCCTACAATATGAACTAAGTTACGATTCTGACAACAATCAAAAACAATCAATCTGTCCGCCAAAGTTCCTTCCTTATTGGGATGGCAAATCTTGGATTTATTTGGTATCGTTGGCACCAAATGGCTAGAAATTGCGCGAGAGCAATCAAGCAATTCTCGTCCAGCATATACTCACGACGCAGAGCACACGGTCTCTGGAGCGAAATCAGATCGAAGGTAGCGGAAAGTACCGGGACTTTGGTCGAGCGCGATGAGGACAGTGCGTGGTTCTCCAAGTAGAGCGTCCATTGTTCGCCGGCAATTCCAAGCCCTGTAGTTTTATTAGCTCGCTTCCTCGACGTCCTGCGCCGTGGGCAGGATACCACGCCAGCTCGCAGGTTTTGATCCTGCACGCTAAAGCACTTTCCTAGGCTTTCCGTGCGCTAGCCTTGCTGGGATAATGCGCTAAGAAAGAATCAGCAAACAGTGCTGCTCCCTCACTTCCAGCGTGCGTTGCGGCCGGGGAAGGCAACCTGGGCTTTCCTTCCTTTCTCTCTTTCTTTTATCACTACTTGCACAGAAGACAGAAGGAAGAATGTACAGTAGTAACACTAGTGAATGCCCCCCAGCATCTACTGTAGATCTCTCCTACGCCAGTTCTAGTTCTGTCCTACGTCTCCCATCTCAACACTTCTCCGCAAGGAAAGCGCGCTCTGGTTTCGCCACTGCCCTGAACAGTTTCAGCGCTCGCTCATCCATGTCGTCATCTGCTCTGTCTTCCCAGCACTTCGGATTGTACAGCATCCCCCAACCCTTTCTCGTAAGGTAACGCAACTGACTATTGCTTTCCGTTGTCGGGGAGGTTAGCAGCAACACAGATTGTTCCCAGGTTGAGTATCTCCAAGCCGAGCCTTCACTTTCCGGGTGGCTGTCCCACTCACTTCCGACGGGTCGGTGGTGCTTCTCGTGAGACACTATGCCCTTGATTCTTTCGCTTCTTTTCGCGGTTATGTAATTTGCCCCAAACAAAACGTCCGAAGGATGTCGGCGCGACTGGTATGGTGCAATCTATTGACGAATGACCTTGCCCTTCGCTTCTTACGCTCGTACTCGTCCCCTCAGTGGCTACACGAGACCTTCACCTAACTCATGCGACTGGGTAAAACAGACGCTGGAGTCTTTCTTTCTGCTTGGCTGCGCCTTAGACTTCCAACAACTCTTCTGCTTTCAAGCGTTATATACAGAGAGACTCGGTATCTTTTACACCTCGAAACCTCTACCATTGAGGGAGAAGGCAATCGTTCCTGGCACTTCCTTTGGGATTATCTTGTATCCAATCACTTGCTCGGCAGCACTCTAGATCCTTATTACAGTGAAGATCGGGAAAAGTTAGATCTTGGGAGAACTGGTAGACGGCGATATAGAAAGAAGCCGGCCAGCATGGCTAGCATCTGTGGAACGGTTCGCGATTACCTTCGGGACATTGTGTTGTGGTCTCCAGCAGAAGTGGCGGACATATCCTGCAATTCCCTTGTAAGGAAATCCGGTCATCGATCGTGCTTCTTAGACCATGTCTCCATTGGTCACGTCTTGTCAACAGAAGGGTACAAATTCCGAGACCCTGGCATTTGGCTGCCAGTAAAGATGTTAGCAAAATTTTCTTTCCAAGCTTCTTTGTAGACCACTCAAAGGTCCGGCAAAATTGTCAGCAGACAGTTAAGGTTGACTGTTCACTGCACCCAAATTATGTTGTCTTCTACATTTGGCAGCGCACCACTCAATCACCGCATTCCGATGATCTCCGGTTTGTGGTCCCTTTCTCTCCCTAGAAGAGGTGACCTGTACTTCGTTGGCGCAGTGCATCCTCACATCTCTTTCACAACAGTTCTCCTTTCCCATAATACTGTATACACTTTCATTCCTTCTTGTTCTGGTGGTGGTCTGCCTTACACCTAAAATCAATCATTCCCTAAGATCGTGGGACAGATTTCTCATGCCGATGCTATTGGGTGGGCTTACCCCCACTTTACCTCTTATGTTAAACCCTTCTTGACCCTTGTTCGCTTTGATGGTGGGGCCTTCCCATTCCTTCTTGTATCCGATGTGTGTCGCATCCGGGAGTACGACATGCAAGAGGAACTTTCTTGGCCACAACAAGGCGCGAAACAACATTGTGTAGGACAGTTCGCTCCGATAAGCCGTGAAATGCACCTATTATGCTCGACTTGCTTCTTTCCTCTGCTAGCGTTAACAACAAGCCGAGATGATCAAAATCTGTGGTAGACTTCTGCTGTAGTTCACCCGTTACATCATGTCACCTGTCCAACGAGTGGGGCTCATGTTACCTATACGGTTTTTAGCAGCACCTGAGTACGGAAAATTAGCATTTCTAATTAAACACATCGGTTCATCCAATCCTTTGCTTCAACTGCAACACGGAAGCAAGGCAATTCCCTGTTCATAGGCGATAAGAAAGCAGAAACTTATTTTTACCATTTAAGAGTGTCACCTACTCGAGTCCCTGCATTGAAACTCTCTTCCTTTGAAATCAATGCAAAGGAAGTTCACCACGTGTCGAGGGAGCTCCGGCCGAAGGTGAGGGAGGTTCAGGGCACTACAGTCCGGATCAAATCTTTCTAGCAGAGGTAGAGAGACCTTTCTAACGGCGGACCAAAATACTCACTGATTGCGATTCTCATGAGTACACCGCACCGTCTGGGTGATGCTGCTTAGTATTACTTAAGCTATTTTCTTTACAAATAATTAATGCGAAAGATGCTGCATCTACGGTGTTCGTTACACACGAACTCGTGGTGTAGGGTCAGTCGACCACCAGTTAACGTCAGAACCTCAATTTGTTGTACATATCGCCAGTAGTGGTCATTGCCTGGAGCTTAGAAGAACCAGGTCTGTTGTTAATGGTGATCATGAGATGCTTACGGCAGTCTGCTATCGTACTTTTGTTTCGAGTCCGATTGTCGCGGATCAGAGCAGATTGCAAAGTTCAGAATCGACGCTTTAGGTTGAGTCACGGCTGAGGTATGCTCCAGTTTCATAGAATAAGCGAATATTTTGGAACTCGTTCCCACTTTCATAGGATGAATAGACGCATGATTTCGCCCTGACGCAGCAGGAGTCGAATATGAGGAGGACAAATCCTTGTTGATTTTTCTGCCACCTAAGCACTCCTACCTGGCCGTCAAGAGGTGAGACGTTGCGATTCAAGATGCATTGCCTATCATGTTTCCTGGGTTCGAGTAAAAGTCGCGCAGCACTCATTACATATCCGACCGTGGTAAAAGCGATCTCGTGAAAGGGAATTGCAGTGCTATCCAACAATGCAACACACGCGGCACAGGTCTGTTCTGAAGTGGTTCTCTGACCCCTCCACCAAACACAGCTACGTGACGAGGTTTTATTCCTATGACTCCTTTACAAGATGCTAAAGACGAGCAGCTTCATGAGGCAAGAATCGGACAAATATTAATGCACTACGTTAGCCACGATTTCGTATCAAGAAGAAGCTTCGGAGCAGATGTTAATATGAAGACTTGACAAATAATCTGGAGATTTGCAAACCTGGCAGCTTGACATCAAACTTGTTACAAGACATTAATTTCTGGGCTAAACATCATGCGCTTGAAACTGCTTAGAGCACCCTATAAGGACCTTTTCCAACGATCAACCAGTCGAAGAAGACCAGTAAACGACTGAGCATTAATTGGTTCACATTGGCAAATTGGCTTTAGTGCTTTTGATATATGTGTGAAAGGCGACCGCGTAGGAAAAACGAAGGATGGGAAAACCCCATCAAGCCGTACAAGGGAGAGACAAAAAAGGTAACATGGGGCTAAGCTTTTGATATATTGGACCATCCGTTCAGGTGCCAATAAATTGAATGCTTTGTGATCTCATCCACGTGCATACAGAGACATAGGAGGGCGTATGGTTCCTGCCAAATAGCTATGCCTTCCAGGTGGAATCGCTGTTACGCCTCTTTAGGGGAGGCAAGAAGGACCCCATCCCTACCCCTAGTTTCTAAGATTTGTCTGATGTTCTTCTCGGATTGTCTCTTGCATCTACAAATGTTCATGTTTAGCATATTTCGGAATTCGTCAACCACATGACTTTGCTGCGAGGTGTTTCTATGGAAATGTTTGTATCCGCCTCTCACTCCCGCCCACAGACGTTTGGAGGTGAAGGGAGATACGCAAGCCTCCATGGACACCGATTTGATAAGATCATACCTTACACTGGATTGCAAGTTGAGCGTTCTCTTTTCCATCATGACCTTTAGCCACAAACCGAGGCACCTGTCTGAGCCAGGTGACCAGGTGTTAATACCTTCTCATTCATGAGGGCAAAAACACGATCGACCACGAGATCTCCTGTATTTTCCTTTCTGTGTAGCTTGCCTGTCCTTTCAGGTCCGGGTGATCGGGTGATCTGATGCTCCGGAACAAATACAACCAGAGAAAATGATCACACCAAGTTCAAGGAGTAATTTCGCATGTACTATTGGTTTCCCAAATCTGCTTCACCTAACAAGCGCGAGACGCGTGTTGGTGTCGAGTAACCAGCAGTGAAAGCACTGGAGAACATCCGATGCTACGGTATCCCGGTTGCAATGGATTTTTCGAATGTAGGGAGCCACTTTACTTCCGAGCCAATCAGCCACTTACACCAGATTATCCTCCTTCCTCGGCGAACTAACTAGAGTATGGTCGGAATTAAAAACATGTTTGATTCTGGAGCCGAAGATAAATTTTGTGGCAACTAAAGCAATGTCCTACATCAGAAAAACAGGAAAGTTCTGAATAGTGTGATCGAATCGTACGTCCAAATACCAACCGCCGAGCTAGTATAACCACTAGTTCGCAAACAATGTTTGGACGTTTAGATTTGAGACATGTTTGATTAAGCTCGAGTGGGACCAAACCGCTTATCGTGGTAACGAAACCATTGCCCTCCATCAGAGAAACAGAAACAGGAGATTTCTATATTTCTGTTGATTCATAGGTCTAAACACCGACAGCTGAACTAGTTTATAATCATTCCTCGCAAACAACGTTTTGATGTTTGAATTAGAAACAAATATGATTCTGATCGTGTGGAACCAAAAGCCGCTTTCGATGGTAACAAGAGCAATGTCCTCCATAAGAAAAAATATGTCATTCCATGATTGATTCTTTTGCCGAGCTAGTTGCTACTCATTCCTCAGCGATGTTTGGATATAGAAAGCATGTTTGATTTGGGTCGTATGAAACCAAAGCCGCTTTTCGTGGTAACAAGAGCAATCTCATCTGAGAACCATAACATTGTAAAATTATATGATTGGTTAGTCTTAACCACAGCTTCTCCCATAATAATTAACGAAGATATCGAGATTGCACTCATGATCTCGGTTAACGAGGTTCATTTCAATGAAACATCTACCAAGTCGAGTACTTCTCAATTCGGTGTCTCAAAAGAGGTGCGTACAATGACAACTCCCATAGCTTTGACTTTGACTTCTTCTCTGGTGTGCTTCTCCTCTATAAAAGAGACGATGAATATGCGTGAGTGAAAGGCACCACCGTCGCCAAGATGATGTTGAATCGTTATTTAGATAGGCTCACACAAATTTTTCGGTGTAAATATCCATACTATATATATTTATAATATACCTTATAGAAGCAGAATTCATACGTGAATTCTAAAATATGATAATAATTAGTTCAATTTATATTCAAATCACGGTTCAATTTGGATCAAAATTCAATAGACAACTTAATAATGTATTAACAATAAACACTAATTACAATAAAACTATATCCAACTCTAGTTAAAGATTTTAAGTGATGCTAACCAACAGAGTTAGAAACTCAAAAACTAACATCAAAGAAATGAGCTTCTTGGAATCGCACTTCAAAGATATACCCCTCTGCTCGACCTACATCTTCAACCCTAACGGTATTGTTGATTGCACATTTGACTATGCAAATGGTGCAAGTGATGGTGAGTCTAACATTGTGATCAATAGCCATAATACAAAATCTGGCTGCCACTAAGTAATCTTTGAGCAACAACTAATGTAACTCTAACCACCAAGATATTACTCCAACGTTTGTAGCTTTGGCACTACAAATGTCTAAACAATTTTCATGCATATATAGATCATTACACAACATACATTGTTGTTAACATTATACACTATAGAAGCACAACTCATACATAAGTCATACATGAACTCTAAAGTACCACAATCATCTCCTTAGTTTGTAGTTAATCCCTCTAACTCTAGATAGCCATCTACTCCAACTATATGATATGCATATGGTGGGCAAAGACCAACAGACTATGTACTATTGAGTCCCATCATTACTTGCTTGTCTGCAATCTATATCACATAAAGAGTGAACTAGCTATAGTTCAAATATATAGACATTGACATTGAAGAATCATTGTGACTATAGGAATAAAACATACCATTTTCATCCACTTGAACAACTATCACACACCAAGATAGTAGCAACTCTACCAAAAGAGCCACATAACATACACCGCAAGCTTGCATATACAGTTGCTAAGCTTGGATTCCTAGGGCAATCAATGTTTGGAAGGTGACATGATGCACAATTGTGCACATGATCTTTCCAAAAAACACCATCCCATCCTTCCAACATGAGGACTTTGAAAGGAAAAACTTATGCACTCTCAAGATAGTGCAACCTGTAGTCACATCAAGCATCATCAATGCAATTTGTTGTAGATATACATATAAATTGATGGATCAACGATCTATAACCTCCTCCTTGAATAATAGCATAGCATAAAGTATCTTATGTTGAGCAATCATTAAGTTCTCGAATGCTATTGGCATCATTCTCCAAAAGATCTCTTCTTGATGAGAACATGCACTTATCCATATGTTTGGATCATCATAAAACTACAATAGCATTATGATGAATGGCTATAGGCAGAATCTAGATCTAGTCCATAGAGTAGAAATTAATGAGAGAAGAATGATAAGGAAGCTTGCCGGCTGAATTGATAGCCCATAGCCAACCAAGATAATTGGAGATCCCAATCTTGCAAGTGGCTTCTTTCCCAACCATATTTATGCAATCTTCTCTTCATCGTTTGAGCCACTCTCTTTGCTAGGCCATCTGCTGCAAGGTGATCTCAAGAGGTAGTGTGGTAATCAATGAAGGCCTTGCCAAACAAGACCTAAAAGTCTCCCAAGAACTTTGTACCTTGATCAATCAAAACCTCAATTCGTGCACCAAAATGACTAAAGGATTTGAACTAAGAATAAGTAAGTTATCCCTTCACTAGATTTTTCAAGAAGTACCACCAACTCAATCCACTTGGAGAAGTGCTCCACCATAACCAACACATCATATTATAGTCTCACAATCAATGATAAAGGTCCAACAAAATCCAAACTCCAGTGGTAACCTAACTCCATGATAGGTAATGGGTGTGACCATGCCATAGGAGCATTAATTGATGCTCTAACTTGGTCAAAAACCACACATCTATCATCAAACTATTGTACATTGGTCTATATGTTGCACCACCAATAATGACACTAGAGTAATGTGTATGTGCATTTTACTCCAAAATGTCTTAGCTCCTCATGAGCATGACGTACCAACTGCGATCTCTAAGATAAAAATGGTATTATTTGCACTCTATCATCCTCCCATTCATAAAGAAGGTGCCATCCAATCTAAACCATCCAGCTTCTTGAAGAATACAGTCTATCTCCTTGGCACCAATTATCCCACCCACAACATCATTGCAAAGATAATCCATCACTAAGATATCATCATCAATGTCTCGTGAGAATCTTGTGAGAATCAATAACCCAAAATGTTATCTTGGACTTGTCTTCCTCTTTGATTGGCAATTGATTATGTCTTGCTTGAAGATCCAAAGTACTAAAGACCTTTGCATACCCAATGAAATCAAACTTCTCCTCATGTCTAGGCTTAGCATACCAATCAACCCTAATCTATTGGTTGATAGGACAATTATCTCCACATATTTGCCTATTTGTGTAGTTACCATGCATATCCTTCTTGCTAGCATCATTGTAATTAAAGCATATCTCCATGTGAAATCTCTACCAAACCAACCTCAAAAAGATTTCTACTCTAGCTCTAAATCAACACTCTCTCCATGTCCTTATATCTGTAGGGACATAAAAAAATTTGATGTATCACTAGTAAACTCAATCTAAATATTGTGTCCTTTTAGAGCATCTAAATATTTCATATTGAAGGCAAAATAACTTTTGTAGCTCCTCAAGAACCTCCAAACTCTCTATTTTTCTCCTCTATAAGCTTGGGTTCAATGATACTTGGGAGCCAAAGAAAAAATGTTTGGCTCCCAAGTATCCTTTTAACTGATGTAGGAGTGGAGGACACACTATGACTAGTTGCTACATTGGGCCTCATGAGCAATAATGTCATGCTCCTAACCTCTAGATTCTCCAACCTAAAGGCAAAGAACTCCCTCTACTTTAGCTAGGAGCTCCACATGTACTCTAGCTACATCCCAAGTAGCCCAAGAGTGTAACCTAGGTAGACCATGCTCACTAGTAGCTATTTGCTATGTCCCAAGAATACCATGCCCACTTAGTCCGTTGCTCCTCCCTCCCCCCTACTGATAGTGCCTATCAAGTACATCCTACACTGCTCAACCAATCCAAGGCTCGTCATCTAGGTCAAATGGTTCAACTCCGTAGCTTTACCTAATACTTGAAACTTGGATGCCTTTAACACTATTGAAATAACATAAATACCGGTATGAAATCCCATCACTTTCTCTCTCTCAATGGCATTGGGCTTCACCAACTACTATAACTATGAGTCCCAAGATCTCCTTCTCAAAAATCATGTGAACTTGGGAAACTCATGAGTGTGGGTAAAGAAGCTCTAAGCTGCCCAACAAGGTTCACAACTATCATTGGTGGCATATCAATTACAACCTTTATCAAAGACTAATGCCCAATATCTAGAATATCATTAAAAGTAAGATGAACTAGCCATTGAAGCCCATCATAGGCACATTGTAAAACCTTTCTAGGTAAGAGGTTTAAACCACCAAACATGAAGATGAAGAGCCTATGATTCAACTTTGGTTGCATCCACCAACACAATAGGTTTTATCCAAGAAAAGACCTTGTGTGTACTTGCCACCACTTGTGTGCAAGAACCACCCATCAAAGGGACGTTCTACAAAATGTAGACTAGAAAAATAACTTGATGAACCGAAAGATGTCATAGTATATATAACATCTCCCTAAAGACACAAGAATGGAGATCCTATAAACACTATCTTAGCCAAGATAAATATATCTCTAACATGGTCATCCAAAAATCATCAAATAAATGGGACCATGTTTCTCTAGATCTTATGCCCCCAACAAGGAAATGTTTGCTTGTATAGGTGTTTGCTTGCTTTTGGTAACTCCTAATTGTTGACATTGGTAATAAATCAAGATACCAATAAGCCAAGTGTGCCATAAAATGTAAAGAGACTTACCTAATAGTCTCATCTCTCTATGCACAAGTACCTCTAACCTCATATGCTTGCTTGTAGTACTGCAACTAGTCCAATTCTAATCTCACCAAACAACTCCAATAAGCATACTCCCTTTGTTGCATATTGCCAAGTAATAAGTGTGGTATCCAAGGTAACAAGGCAATAGACTCTAGAGACTCATCGTCACATTGGTCACCTAGTGGTATAAAAGCTTCACTCCAAGCCTACTACACCATTTGATTTGCATATTGTGGCAATGCCTCCTTAGAACTTGTAATTGTAATACCACACGCTAGCCATATGATCTAGATGTAAAATTTGGTTTGGTAACATCTAGAATGATTTTATACATGATAGTCAAAATAGATCAGATAGAAGTATCACCAAAAGAGTACTTCTAGTGATAGAGTAGGAACCAAAATAGACTTGAGAACCTTAGACCAATAGCTCGACAGATGATATAAAGGTGAGAATTGGTTTGGTAACATCTGGAAGGATGTTACACATGATGGACTGTACAGATCAAAAAGAGGGATCACCAAAAGGGGACTTCTATTAATAGAGTAGGAACCAAAATATGCTTGAAATCTTTGAAGGCAATTTCGGAGGCCTAAACGGATGAATTAGGCCTCAAAAATGTGCTAATTCCATATCTCCACCGGAGGTAAGGCTGGCCTTCACTCCCCCCTAGTTTGTCTCATTGAGAGCTTTCCAATGGTCCCTTACATGATTCTGAGACTCCCATAGGAAGATTCCACAAAAGATTCACTTTGGTCAAAGCTTGTTTGACCAACCAGATAGGACTTTGACCAACATGTCACCCATCCAAGTAAGTAATCCAAGGGTGGAGCTTGATGACATGTCACCTATCTGTGTGCCTAATCCTATGGTGGAGCTTCCTTGGAAGAGATCCTCTTTATCTATATAATAAAGAGAAGGTGCTCCTTTGGGGCACCAAATGTTGAGTGTGTAATCTATGTTTTCTTTCTTCTCTTATCCTTGGAGTATTATAGTAATACCATTAGCTAGACATATAATCTAGAGGTTTGGAAATTGGCTTGGTAATATCTAGAAGTATGTCATATATGATGGTCTAAGTAGATCAGATAAGGGTGTCGCCAAAAGAGTACTTCCACTAATAAAGCAGAGGTCAAAAACACCAAAAAAAACTTTAATGTCAATTTTGGAGGCTTAATTGCAAGGAGGCGAGGGAGATGAATGCGTTGGTTGCAGTGTTGAAAGTGGAAATTTCAGATGTGCGTGAAGAGTTAATTCACTCCAAAGCAAGTACCATGGTGATGGAGCAAGAGTTGGAGAGTCTAAAGAAGAAAGCAGCGGAGAAAGATCAAGCATGGCAACAAGAGTTAGCGGAGCGCAATAGGGAAGAAAATTGTTTGTGGGGGTTGATGCGGGAGGAAAAGGAGAAAATCCTTATGCATCAAAGGGAGAAGAAGGCATTGAAGTCCAAATTTGAAGACGAGCTCCAGATGTATTGCATTGAATTGGAAGAAGAAAGGAAGAAGGAGAAGCTTATGGTCATAGGAGAAGCTGATGAGGTAGAAGGAGTTGTCAATGAAATCAAGGCAATGCTAAGCACAGAAGTTGAAGGTAGACTCAAAGAGGCGAGATTGCATGAGCTGAAGTTATTAGTGCAGGAGACGCGCAAGAGGAAAGCAAAGGACACGGAAGTGAATAATCTATTAATTTGTTTGTAGGATCGTGTAGATAGGAAGATGTTAGAGGTGGGAGACAATGTGTGTCTCAGACTAGATCTTGTCCGAACAAAGTTAGCTAAAATTAATAGTGAAGTACAAGAAGTACAAAGACCCGATGTTGCAGAAGTAGGACTTCAGGTGTCTTCGGACTTGTTATTTGACACATTGGAGAAGAGTGGGTCAAGAGATAAAGAGATAGAAGAGTTACCCATGACCTCAATTGTAGTTTATAGTGAAGAATTATAGAAATAATAGAGTTAAGAGTAGGATTAGATAGACCCAATAATGGTGAAATTATAGTGGGATCATCGGGTTTGAACGGCAAAGTCAAGGTTGACATCGGATCGGAGTAGTAATAGATTTGAGATCTAAAGAGGTAGATATGAAGAGTTGCATTGTCGGTTTGGATCTATAGGTAAGAAGAGTTGTTATAGAACGGTATTTTTGTTAGTAACTATCGTTTGCTTCACTATTTAAGGGTGGCATTCATTGTATTATGTTGTTTAGTATTTATATTTTTGAAGATAGATAAAGCAAAGTGTTGATTTTAGTGCTCATTGTTTGAGCTTAATTCCGAGTGTCAACTTTGTGTATGTGTTTGTGAGTGTGCAAAGAGATTTGAAGTGCAAATCAATGTGCTTTTTGGATGTTGGATTTTGCAGCCTTGATTTTCATTATGTGTGTTTGATCTTGAGAGAAGTGCAAATGGAGCAATGCCTTGACAGATCTGAGAGGAATTGTAGTGTTGGTAGTATTCTGCATTTGTGAGTGCAGCGTGAAGTTGATATGAAGCAATTTTGATCAAGGAAGTTGTGCCTTCAGTGGAGGGATGGAACACAATTCTAAGGTGAAGTTGTTTTGTAGTGAAGTGCCGCCTTTGGGAGAATTTGAATCATCACAATCAAGATTTGTTTGGATAGAATTTGTGATGTTGTGATTATGGGAGTGTGCATTTGTGACAAGTTGTCAAGATTGTGAACTTGTTACTCTCTTTTGGGTGTAGTTGCTACTTGAGAGATTAAAGAAGAACCCAAGAAGAACTAAACTATTACTTTGCTTTGTATTTGACCAATTCTGATTCGTATCTCTACGAGAACAAACTTTACTTACCTGATTACCACAAAAGTGATATTTGTCGGGTTGTCACAACCCCTAAGAGAAACATAAGATAAGAAACACAAAGCTTCAACTCCCAATACTTCGATGCTCCAAAGGAGCACTTTGCCTTTATTATATAGCAACAAGGAACACTCAAAGGAAGCTTTACCCCTGGATCAGATAAATGAATTGGTGATATGTAAGTGAGCTCCACTCTTAGATTAGTTGCATAGATGGGTGACATGTTGGTCTTTGTCCTATTTGGTTGGTCAAATAAGTTTAACCAAAGGGAATATTTAGAGAATCTTCTTAAAGGAAGCTCAAAACAGCATGGTGAGGTATTGTTAGAAAGCTCTCAGCAAGAAAGATATGGGAGAAGAAGGCAGAATCCACTCTTCTAAAGAGGAAGAACATAAGTCTATTTTCAATTTCTAATTCATCCGTTTAGGCCTCCAAAATTGGCTTAGAAGTTTTTTGGGTTTTTTCAATCTTTACCCTATTAGTAGAAGTACTCTTGTATTGACATCTCTATCTAGTCTACTTAGCCCATCATTTATAAAATTATTCTAGATTCTTACCAAGCCAATTTATACCTCTAGATAATATGTCTAGCTAATGGTCTTACAAACCTCCTCCCTTTTAAGATATAACAACCTCATAACAAAATTGTTGCTCAAAAGATTGCACTAACACTGGTGCATGGATCAAGTTGCCTCATACAATGAGTACCCTTTCCAATGTACAAGATATTCCACATGTAGATGGTGGGTACGACAAATGCATTTTTGGAAAATGTGTTCAACTTTATATTTCTTCATGCTATCAATGAGTGTTGGACAAGGTCTAACTTCTTATATGGAAGGAAAGTGGGGCAATTGGGGTGCATATATGTGTAGTAAGGAAACATGGAACATTGGGTGGATCTTCATGTGTGGTGTTAACTTCATCATGATCTCAATGGCAAAATCATAACATTTTGCTAGGATTGTTGTCCTTAGGTATGGAGCATTCAAGATCCATAACTTGCCACAAAAGGTGAGTCCTTGGGTCTTTGTTGTGCCTTTGGATGATTGAGCTCAATTATCCAACTAATCTATGGGTTAGTTTTTGTAGCAATAAGAATCCTTGGCCATATTTCTAGATTCATCTTGACCTCTATCACTCTATGGTTTTCCATAAGCATTTGGGTGAATGCATATGCAAGTTACTTCTTGCCTTCCACATATGTGATTGTCATGTTGAACTAGTTTAATGTTGACCTCTACTCCACCCACCAAAGATGTTGATGAGGTGGATCTTTTTATGTCTCAAGGAAGACTATAATTTTTTGGTCTGTCCCCACTACAAATGCCTTCTTGCCAAGATAGTGCTTCTAATATTTGGTTGCAAGTACAATGGCCAACTCTTCTTATTCAATGGTGTGATAGTTGCATTCTAATAGTAATAAATTTTAAGAGAAATATGTAACTAGGTGCCATCTATTATTTCATTCTTGTTGTAAGATTACTCCTATTGCAATGCCTGATGCATCTATAGCCCGCTTGATTGGAAGTTTTGGGTCATACCATTTCAAGATAAGTGCATCTAGTAATACGCCTTTCAATCTTGAAGGGCTAATTTTATGTGGTTCCTCACATTTATTTCTTCAACTTGCAAAGTAGTGCCATTATAGGTTATATAACCTTGGAGAAGTCCTTGAAAAATTGATGATAGAACCCCATCAATCCCAAGAAGCTCTTGAGTGAGTCTTATCTTCTAAAGCACCCTATTTTTGAGTGATCTATATATTATTTGTTAACACTTAGATACCTTTTTCACTTGCTCTATGCCCCAAGAAGTCTACTTTAGACTTGAAAAACTTGCACTTTGAGATTTTGGCATACAATTGATTTTGTCATAGAATGTGGAGGACTTCTTATAGATATTGCTTGTGCTTTGTCATTGTCCTATTGTAGAATAATATGTCATCAAAGAAAATGATAATACATTTATCCAAGTATGGAGAAAATATGTCACTCATCATACTCATGAAAGTGGTTGGTGTGTTGCTGAGGCCAAGAAAGGCATCACCTAGTACTCAAAGTGACCATACCTTGTTCAAAAGGTAGTTTTGTAAACGTCTTCCTCGGTTATCCTGATTTGATTATAACCACTTTATAGATCAAGATTGGTAAAGTGTTTTGCTCCATTAGTTGATCAAACAAGTCATTCATATGGAGTTATGGGTATTTGTTCTTCACTATTTTTTGATTTAGGCCTTGGTAGTCAATGCACATGTGCATTGTATCATCTTTCTTTTTCACAAACAAGACAAGAGCCCCCTATGGTGATATGTTAGGTTAGATAAACCCATTCTATAGCATCTCCTCAATTTGAGCCTTACACTCCTCCAACTCATGAGGTGATAATAGATATAGGGCCTTACAAGGAGTTTTCTTCCCAAGAAATATCTTGATTCTATAATCTGTTCTCCTTTTTGGTGGTAATCTTTAGGGTAAATCATCCAAAAAGACATCTTAAAACTCATTGAACACATCTTTCAAATTCTAAGGAATTTCTCTATCAAGTTGTGCACTTTGGACTTCTCTTGTTAGATCCATGAAACATTTATCTATCTTCCCAATAATTATATCACTACAACATAGAGAGGCAATTCTTGTCTTTGTGATCTTTCTTTAACCCCAATGATCTTTCATTGGCTAGTTCTCACTACTTTCTTTCTCCAATTGACCATAGGGTTGTATTGCTCTATCCACAATGTGCTTAAGATCACATTGTAATAAGCTAACCATATCACTTGCCACTCAATTTCTTCTTGATACTCTCCTATAGAGAGTGTTATCTTTTCATGTAACAACTCAATCCTCTCTATCTGATCATTAGATAACTCTATTTCTTCATTCTCATCCTTCTTTTATTCCATGTCTAACCTTATTGCAATAGAGTAAGACAAGACAAGATCTATCAATGCTCTCACTTGATTGCCTTCTAGTACTCCATTTACAAAAATTAGCTATGCATTTTTCTTCCTCAACCTTTGCGCACTTGTTCTTTTCCTCCCCCAACTTTTACTCTTCTTTATTGAGCCAATAAGGCCATAAGGTACATTTATTGGTAAACTTTGTTTTCCTATTTGATTTCAGCATATTCTTCTTCAATTTTTCCCCCCATGTTGTTCAAAGGTCACTTGTATTGAGGCCAAGGGTCTTTAAGAAGATGAGCATGACAATTGATAGCTATGTGCCCAACTTGGCCACAATTGTAACAATGTTGTTGTTTTTCTTGAGTCCCTTCTCCTCATGTGACTCCATCTCTCCTTTGGTGGACCAATTTCATAAGAATTGGTCCACCAAAGTGGGGTATCTCAACCCAATAGTGTTGCATTGGGACTACTCCTTCACCTCCTCCACGCACCCTACTATTCTTTGAGCACAAGCAATGGCTTCAAAAACAAATTGAGGATTTTGTGTCATGACTTCTTGGTGAATTTTCTCTTTTGACCAACCTTTTTGAAATTTTCAAGAGCTTTAGTTGGACTCCTGTTGGTTATCACGACTTGTAGATCAAGAGATACCTCCATGTAGTCTTGTATGTTGTTCTTTTTCTTCAATTGGCATAGTCAAGTTTAGACCATCCACATGGAACCACAAATTGGAAATTCTTTAGCATCCTTTCTTGCATTTCTATCCAAGTGATATGTATTCTTTCTACCAACAATGATCATTCCCAAGCATCATACAATGTGAGTGCTTTATTGGTTAAGTACCCACATGAAAACACGCTTGTAGAATGATTAGTGATCTCAATTGTGAATAGTAAGAATATCCATTAATTCTTGAAATCCAATTTCCACTATTCCCATGGAACATTGGTCCTTGTAAGGCTTGATGTTGCATGTCTTCTTTAGCTGTAGTAAAAATATGGCTTCATCATTGATAAGAGATGATATCATTGGCATGAGTGACTCTCCAAGTACTTTGGTTGATAGTATTGGCTTTTGGGTTGGTTCTCTTTTTTGCATTACTTCATCATTCTTGAAGGTACATACTTGACTTTGCAATGCCTCCATTTTGATCTTGATCTCCCAAAACTTGTTCAACATACCTTGCATTCCTTGAGTTAAATCTTGCAACTACAGCTCCTTGATTTGTACACGGAAAACACGCAATTGCTACTTCCTACTTCAATAGAGGGTTAACATGATCACTTGGGATAGAATGTCAACTATTGGGCCTACCATTGGGACCTTAGAAGCTATCACTTGTTGATAATATTTTTCACTAAAATTACAGACTACTAAATCCCTAAATATCACTTTGGTCTAACCATATAATAAATTTCTACTTGAGTGATTAAAAGGAGAAGATTTAGTATATTCAGATTCATTGTATCATAATAGAATGTAGATTGTCAAATACTACTCTCTATTGTATATCACCATAGGTAGAATCATTGGGTTTGGTGAATTTATCACCATGTCCATAAACTCTACTCCAAAATGGTAAATGAGATATACTCTCACTTGCTCACATTGGATGTTCATAAACTTGATGTAGAATGGATTCAAGGATAGAAAATAAGGTGCATGAAATTGTCCTCCAAGAACCTCCATCCCATCCTCTCTCTAAAACAATTATAGTATATCAATTGCACTATGTAGCCCATATTCCTCCAAGGAGGGTGATCCACTCTCTTGGATTAAACATCTGCTTTGATACCATTGTAATATCTCGAGGACATGGGAACCCCCAAAAAAAACAAAAGATAAGAAATACAAAGCTTCAACCCCCAATACTCTAATGCTCCTAAAGGAGCACCTTGTTTTTACTATACAGCAAAGCAGAACTCCTCAAAGGAAGCTCCACCCTTAGATTAGTTGCATGGATGGGTGACATGTCAGTCTTTGTCCTATTTGGTTGGTCAAACAAGTTTGACTAGAGGGAATCTTTAGAGAATCTTCTTATAAAAAGCTTAAAACAACATGTATGAGGTATCATTAGAAAGCTCTCAATGAGAAAAAAAGGGGGGAGGGGGGAAGAAAAAAACATCTTTTCTTCAAAATAAGGAAAGATAAATTATTTTCAAGGCTAACACCTCCCTCATCACCTCAAAGTGCTTACTCCAAAGAACCTCCTCAACCCAAAGTTCTTTGACTTCCATCTCCACCCTTGTCAATTTACTTTGCAACAACAAGGTTCTGCACTCCAAGTCTTTACTACTGCCAATTCATCTGGCACCTCGAGATTGGCACTCACCATCTCCATCTTCTTCTCTTGTAGCAATGTCAATAGTGGAGCAACTACTTTAGACAAATAGTCCACTCCTTTGCACCTTGCACCCTCAGCTCGGCCTTTGGGTTCCGACCACTCTACTTCTTGCACCTTGCCTCAAAGTCGTGATCTTCGTACCTTCAAAGTTTCTTCCTCTAAAATTTCTCCACCTTCAAGAGTAAATTTACTAGGCCCCACTTCAGCTGCATGCATTTCATTCTTATACTTGGCAGGCCGAGGTTGTGCCACGACTTGCTCTACCTTCTTCTTCTCACTTCCTTGTTCAACCATGGAAACCTCGGGACTCGACTTTCTTGCCTTGATCACCGGCTGTCGCGTTTGCTATACTCCCGCTTTGCCTTTGCTTCCACTGCTCAATTCTTCACTCCTTAGGGTTAACTCCTCTTCTTCTCCCAACATTCCTTCCTTTGATCTAGTTTCTCCTTCCGACTTGTCTTCTACTTCAAGCGTGGCTTCCTTCGTCTTCACTACCACCGCCATTGGGTTCAGCTTTGGAACTTTTCGGGGCTGGACTGTCACAACATGACTCTCAGGCTTGGCTCTCTTTCTAGCTCTGGGAAGGTCAATTGCTACAATTTTCTCCTTCCTACTCTTCTTGTAGTATTCATCTCCATCTTGCACTCTCCCTATATAATATTGCTCATCTACATCTGCCTCCTTCCGCAAATCCGGATGAAAGTGCAAGCACATTTGATTTTGTTCTTCCAAAGTCAGCAAGTTTAACCCAAAATAAAAATGCTCTGCATAGGGCACAAAATAATGTGGTGGCATATCCATTCTCCATCCCAAAATCATATGCTCTACTCTCTGATGTAGACATTTTGCCCATCTACTGCCTCCCCCACAAACATTTGGTGAAAGAACACCACCTGTTACATAGTAACATAGGTGGTTCGCTCTGGCTTGAACATTGCAATCATTGCGCTTACTGTCCCTCTCTACTTGGGGTCTCTTTAACTGTCCACCTTGTACCCATTCTTAGTGTGAGGTTGATTGAACGACTTCCTCACTTTGGCAGTCTCTTTTGAAGCCTCACACTTCCGATAGAAGGTGGTCCCTCCTACCTCTCCTGCCTCTCTTCCCAAAACTACTCTCCAATTTGCCTGTGTCCATCCACCGGGATTCCCTCTCTTCCCCCTGTGCTTTGGTCCATCCTTGCAATTACTTGCAGCAATTTCTACCATGAAACATGGAAAACTGAAGTTCCAGTTCTAGGCCAGGAATGTGATATGAAGTCTTGTCAAGACTTCTATCCGTGCTATCACTTCTAATCTACAAATTGCAAGCCCCCTCACTGTACTCTGCTTACTCTCTTTTGGGGTCATTGTGTGCTTCCTCACCTTCTTCTTGTGGAAGATCATTCCCAAGATCCTAACCCACTCCTCGACTTGCTGATATGCAATTTGCATTACTTTGGGTTGACTCTGAATAGTAATCGGGTAGTGACTGGACATTGCTCTACTTACTTGCATAACTTGTAATTTTATAGTCTTTCCGTAATAGGTCATTCTTCAGTTGCTCCTCCTCTTTTGTCTCCGACTTGATGAAATTGTTTCCTGTCACTATCAAGAAGTTCTTGATTACGAAATCATTACTTTCTTCCCGCATACTTTCTTGATTGGGCCAACTCCAAAGAAGTTTGTTATAAGTTCTTTGGATCTGCTCACGCCACCCGATACAAAGTCTCTCCTTCTTCATCTTTGTCTTCGTATCTTTGGGTCTTCAGATCTTTGCCCAAGGTCAACTTTGGGTTTTACTTCAAACTCCCGCTTCTTCTTATTTCTGCCCTGGTTAGCACTCTTTAGGCTCTATCCACATACTTCTTCTTCCAATTTTCCTAAAACTATCCAAAACAAAAAATTGTGGGTACCACACGGGTTTTCCTATCCTTAGAACATTATAGAACTCCATAATGAAATATCCATAGTAGATAGAACAACACCACTTGTACTCCAAATTTAAATAATCTCCTTTGGTATTGGGGTATACTCTGCATGAACATTCACTTGCAAAAATTACTAGGCCAAGTAATGAAACCACTAAAAGCTAAAACTAATCCCATGGTCCTTAATTGTAGTGAGCCAAGATTACCATACTAAAGCACACCGGTAGGCAGCATACACGTCCCTTACTTGATTGTCAACTTGGTCTACAAGAAGTTGTCTCCTCCCAATGGTCAATGTTGAAACCTATGGGGTATAACACTACTCCACTAATTAGCACATCATATGACTCTACTATTGTCACAATGCTTGAGCTCTCACCATAGAGCTGTCAATTGGATGACCGGGCTGAATTTGAGCAATGAGCTCCCTACATGTGATGTACTATGTACACCTCTTAGAGATATCTAGATTTAAAATGGACACCTCTCCACATTGGTCTTTTGTAGCCCAAGACCAATAATTATATCCTTCTCCAACATAAGGAGCTATGCACCAAAGTCTAAATAAGACCCTATATGGTGTATAGACCTTCCTTGAAGGTCTCATCAAATAGAACATCACACTCTGGTTTTCCAATAGGACAATTCTAAGTGTGAACCAAACTTTCTCAAATGTAGGTCTAGTTGGTAACTCCTCCAACCTAGAAATTGCTACTTACCATAATCCATTGGTAGTTAAACAAATCCCATACTCCTCAACCAAGTCAGCTCCATCATCAACCACCTTTGCTATAAAAGCAAGAACCACATCATCTTTACTCTCACAAAGTGCAACAACCAACCAAACATTGGAATTGGATCAACTCCCCATGTAAACATATCATTAGTTGAGAACAAAGAGGAGTGCATAACCAACTAAGCTGCCCCTAACAATGTGCTAGACTCAATCTATGTAGTAGTAGGAGAGTGAATAGTATCTAGTCCATCATGCACTCTATCACCACCTAGCACACCTACACTAGGACGTCTAGGAGCTATGGATGTTGTTTGTAGTACCTCCAAGAGTGTAAAAGACTAGGGAAGTCTACTTATCTACCAACCTCTCCTCTTTTAAGGATCCAACTCCACTAATGCACTTCTAAGTTCTAGAGCACATATTGCACTTTTAGTCATTGTTGAAGATGCATCTACCTATATTGCTATGCACATAAAATCAAGAACATCTCTATCACTAACATAAGAGGTGGAAGCCTTAGTGCTTGAATCTAATCTCCTCTAAGCTATGGTCATGTTAACCAATCTTTGCTCTTAATGCTCAATCCAAGTAGACATGGTTGTATCAAAAGCAAGGGCATGTACTGGGCCCCTAACAAGTGTAGGTCCTTTACCACCATCTCTACCCACCTCATCCTCCATGACTTGGAGCTCTCCTACTACCTGCCATAGTAGGTTTACCACTCCATAACTCCAAGTCAAGGCATTTATCACTAATATGACCACATATGTGGCAAAAGTCACATTTTATGTGACTTGGTTGTGGTGCTCTAAATGTATCATGCGTGCTACCCTAGGGCCATTCTCTCTTGTGGTGAGGTTCACCACAAGTCCAACAAGAAACACCACCACCTATTAGCTATTGTTAACCAAAAAATGAGAGAAGCATGTAGGTGCACTAGGCTTTTTACTTGCTCCATAATATATGGGTTGTCCACTTTGCCTTCAAAAGCCAACATGGTGTGATGCACTATATTGCACTCTAGAAGAAGTAACATTTGTAGATGAGATCTCTCTACAAAATCTATATGTCACCACTCTCTTTTCCACCATGTTGAGCTCAAAGTGTTGAGCCAAACGAAAAATCATTGTCAAAGTTGGTGAGATAGCCATAACAATGTGGCATCAAGTACTCTACATCAAAAATCCCTATCTAGTATCCCATACCAAAATTGGAATGCTTAGGCCTCAATAACTTACTACGTGAAATTGATCAGACATCTCGTGCAAGTATATGCCCCATGTAGACTCTCTACAACCTTCCATTAGAGCTCATATAAACTCTTCAGCTTGTCAATCCACACACCTTGATAGTTCTACCTCAAGCATTGGAAGAATTCCACCATGGAGTTAAACTCCTAATATTCCATCATCTCCATAGTAACACTATCTTCAACTAGTGCAACTCCATTGGATACACCATCGCTACTAGAGCTAGAACTTGTGGGTATTGCCAATCTACCTATGAAAACCAAGCCCAAAGTGATGGAGATGTAGTTTGGAAACCAATACTATCTCCATAGCTCAATCTCCTCCAAGTGAGCTCTCATGAACTTATGGTAGTCATCCATTGGAGGATGACTACCATAAGTTCTTGTTATAATCAATCCCTTGTTGTTGGCAAGTTGATTCCAATGCCTTGTCATTGGCAAGTTGTTTCCCAATGCCCTATTGTTGGCAAGTTGATTAATTTTGTGAAGGAGTTACGTTAGATTTTGGCAAGAAGAACATTGATCCAATCCCCGGTGATCCTCGTAGCTTAGGAAGAAGATAGGTACTCCAATTATGTCAAATGCCAAATGGTGGCAAACTCAGTCCCATGTTGATTTATGAGATGGAGGGTTTCTGTTAAGCATTCTTGTGATTGGACCCCTCCATTCTCTAGTTCTTGTTTGTGCACTGTATTTGTGTGAAGTGCCCTGAATTTTGGGTGTTGGTGCTCTAGTGTGCTCTTGGTAGTGAGGCTAGAGTGATAACCAATCAGACTATCTTTGTTTCTCTCCGGTGAGGTAGGAAGTGATGACTTGCAGACCATGAGAATATGTGTTGTGATGGCAAGTTACAGGTCACCCTTGCCCCTAGTGTAGTTGTCTCAATTAGAGTTACATTAGTGGGTAGTGTTCTATTAGTTTTGGCACTTTGGTGGTGCTTGGTTGGTGTTGGCACTTGGTGGCACTTAGTTGGCATTGGCACTTGGTGGGGTACTTGCGGTTGCAGTTTGTGGTTGAATTTGGTGGTTCCAGTTTGTGGTTGCAATTGTGGTTACTTTGTCATGACGGAGTTCTTTGGGGATTCTAGAGAAGTTAGCCATGTAGTACGCACTAGGTTTACTCGAAGTGGTGCTCAATATCAGCTTGTATCTTAGGTCCTAATGAGGGAGGAGATTGACTCTAAGTTGGAGTTTGACACAGGAGCTAATTCAGTTGAGAGTGCACTTGGCATGTCCGCACTATTATTGTGGGACATGGACAAGATTTATGGGGCCTCCAAAGGCCCTAAGCATTACTTTGGTATAGTGGGTACCATTGAGTTGGATGACTTCATCTAGGAGTTTGATAGTTGGTGTGATCTACAGCAGATGCAGAACCCAACTTTGTTTATGCCCTTCATGGCATGGAACGGGTTGTTTCAGCACTTGGAAGGTCCACCAATGGATGACTACCATGAGTTCAAGAGAGCTCATTTGGATGAGATTGAATTATGGAGACAATATTGGTCTCCAAACTATGTCTCTATCACTTCAAGCTTGGTTGCCAGGAGTAGATTGGATGTCTCACGAGTTCTAGCTCAAGTAGTGTTGGTGGAGCTAGTGGAGGTGCACTAGTTGGAGATAATGCTACCACGGGTGGAGGTACCGCTACAAGAGATGGTGTGGTACCGGGGTTTAATGCCATGGTGGAGTTCTTCCAGTGTTTGAGGCAAAACTACCAAGGAGTATGGACTAACAAGCTGAGGAGCTTGCAAGAGTTCCAGCAAAAGGCTGGAGAGAGCCTAAGCGAGGCATACACTTGCATGAGGCGGCTGATCAGTTTCACTTAGGGAGTTACTAAGGTCCAAGCAGTCCAATTTTGGTATGGGATATTGGATAGGGAGTTGCAACGTAGAGTTCATGATGCTACGTTGTTACACGCTACTTTGCCCACTTTGGTAGTGGTCTTTGGTTTGGCTGAGCATATTGAGCTCAATATGGTGGAGGAGAGAGTGGTGACATTTAGATTTGGTAGGGAGACCTCGTCCACAACTGTGACTTCTTCTAGAGTGTAGTGCACCACGCCAGTTGGTTTTTGAGGATAGGATGGATAGCCCAAATCCTATGGAGCAAGTGGGGAGCCTACTATAGTTAGACCCTTACTTTCATTTTTGGGTCAGCAGTAGCCAGTGAGTGGTAGTGTTGTTGGTTGGACTTGTGGTGAACCTCAGCATAGGAGAGAGTGTACTCAAGGCAGTGGACCTGACACCTCGAGTGCATCATAGCTAGCACAAAGGCAGTGTGAGCATTGCCATAGATTTGGTCACACTAGTGATCGGTGCTTTGACCTACACTCGGAGTTACAGAGTGGTAGGGCTGCTATGGCAGGTAGTAGAGGAGCTCCGGATCATGGAGGACAAGGTAGTAGAGGATCTACACCTAGTAGAGGTGCAATACTTGCCCTTACTTTTGATATAGCTATGGCTACTTGGATTGAGCAGTTGGAGCAAAGATTGGCTAGTATGGCCATTGCTCAAAGGAGATCAGATTTGGGTACTGAGGCTTCATATACTGGTGATAGAGATGCTTTGGACTTCATGTGCGGAGCAACTCAGGTGGATGCATCTACAATAGTGACTAGGAATGTAGTGCATGCTCCAGAGCCTAGAGGAGCATCAATGGAGTTGGACCCATAGAGAGGAGAGGTTGGGAGATAGGTCAGACTTCCCTAGTCTTTCACGCAATTTGAGGCATTGTAGATGACATCTATGGCTCCTAAACATCCCAATGCAGGTGTGGTAGGTGGTGATGGAGTGCATGATGGACTACCTACTAGTTAGCCACCTGCTACTACACAAACTGAGTATATCATGATGTTGAGGGCGGCTCGGCTGATTATGTGGTGCCCTTTGTTTTCAACCAATGAAATGTTTACATTGGGAGTTGACCTAGCCCTAGTGTTTCGGTTGGCTTCCATGCTTTGTGAGAGTAGGGATGATGCGGTTCCTACTACTAGAGCAGAGGTGGTTGGTAGTGGAACTGACTTGGTTGAGGAGCTTGGGTTCAGCAACTAGTGGTTTATGGTAGGTAGTATTGGCTAGACTGGAGGAGTTGCCAGCTAGACCGGCCTTTGAGAGAGCATGGTTCACACCTGATGTTGTCCTATTGGATAACTAGAGGGGGATTTTCTGTTTGGTAGGACCTTCAGGGAAGGTCTATACACCACAGAGAGCCTTGTTATACTCTGGTGCACAACCCCTTATGTTGGGGAAAGCTATAGTAGTCGGTTTGGAGTTATAAAAGACTCATGTGGAGAGGTGTCCATTTCAGATCCAAACATCTCTAGGTGGTGGTTTGACACAATACATCACACATGGGGAGCTTGTTGTCTAGGTTTAGCCTAGTCACCCAACTCATAGCTTAGTGGTGAGAGCTCAAGCTATTGTGACAATAGTTGAGTCATATGATGTGCTAGTTGGGGGAGTAGTGTTATACCCCATGGGTTTCAATATTGACTATTGGGAGGAGACAACCTCCTATAGACCAAGTTGGCAGTCTGGTGAGGGGTGGGTATGTTGCCTACCAATACGCTTCAGTAGTGGCAATCTTGGCTCACTATAGTTTGGGACCATGGCAACATCAATTTTAGCTTTTAGTTGTGCAGTTACTTGGCCTGGTGATTTATTGGAGTGGAACACCCATGCAAAGGATACTCTAGTACCAGAGGAGATCACTCAGATTTGGAGTATGGGATTGTTCCATCCACCTTAGATATTCTATCATGGAGTTTAGAGGAGGCATTGTAGCAGCATGCATATCAGTTGGTGCAACAGGCTTGGAGTGGAGCCTTTGTACCACCAGGGGATGAGTGTGAGGATGAGCCTCCAAAGTTGATTACCTTGACACCTCTGGATACCACACTCATTGCTTGGTAGTATCTAATAGAGGAAGTATGTCTATTGGAGTTGTTCGGTGGGATTAGCACCGGACTAGCTATAGTATTATTGGCGGGTATACGAGTACAGAGGTACTTGTATGTGGAGAGAGATGAGACTGCTAGGCAAGTCTCTCTACATCATGTGGCACACTTGGCCTATTAATATCCGGAGTTATTACCAATGTCAGCAATCAAAGGTCACCAGAGGGTCTTACCAGTAGACATTTCCTTACTGGAGGTGCATGATTTGGAGCGACATGGACTTGTTCACTTGGTGATTTCTGGATGGCCATGTTAGGGACATGCACGTGCTGGCCAAGGTTTGGGTCTTTAGGATCCTTGTTCAGGTGTGTTTTGGGAGATGTTACGGATACTACAATATCTCTAGGTTCATCAGTCCGTTTCTCCAACTTACCTTCTGGAGAACATTCCTTTGATAGGTAATTCTTGCACCAAAGTGGTAGCAAGTACACATTAGTTCCATTCTTGAATGGGACCTGTTGTATTGTTGGATGCAGCCAGAGTGGGATCACTTGCTCATTATCTTTGTCTTTGGTGGACAAACCTCTTACCCAAAGAGGTTTTACAACATGCTTATGATGGGATTCAACGACTTGACCACATCCTTGTTGATGACATCTTGGATGTTGGGCGTCAATCTCAGATATTGGTAGTGGTTGATAGGTCACCTATGGCAGTGGTGAACCTAGTTGGACAACCTAGAGCCGCTTTTCCCACACTTATGATTTTCCCAAGCTCTCATGCTTTTCAAGAGGGAGGACTTGGACTTGTTTGGGACTCACAATTAAAGCAATTGGTGGAGCCCAACACCGATGAGAAAGAGTGGGTGATGGGTTTGTGCACCGGTATTATCGCTATTCTAGCAATGTCAAAGGCATCTAGGCATCAAGTGTTAGGTCAGGCTATGGACTTGAACTGTTTGACCTGGATTGTGAGCCTTAGGTTGGCAGAATAGCATAGGATGTGCTTGATAGGCATTACCACTCAGACACTTATGAGCCATGTGCCTATCGAGATGATTTAGGCACATGCTGGGGGTAATGAACCAAGTGGACATGGTCTTCTTGGGACACAACCAATAGCTACTAGGGAGAGTGGTCTACTTGGAGTCCATCTAGGTGAGCATGGGCTACTTGGATTACACCCTTGGTCCACTTGGGATGCAGCTAGAGGATGTGTGGAGCTTGCAGCCAAAGTGGAGGGAGTTTTTCACGCAAAAGTTAGGACCTCTAGTAGTTGGGAGCATGACACTATTGCTCCCAAGGGCCAAGTGTAGTAGCCAGTCAATACGTCTTCCTCTCCTATGACAATAATAGAGGATACTTGGGAGCCAGATCTTGGACCCAAGCTTACAAGAGAGGAAAGACAGAGAGTTTGGAGGTTCTTGAGGACCTACACGAGTTGTTTTGCCTTTAGTATGAAGGATCTGGGTGATCTAAAAGGACCTGGTATACACATTGAGCTAACTAGTGATACACTAGTTTTCTGACGTCCTTATCGCTATAGTGACATGGAGAAGACATTGATTCAAAGCCGGAGTAGAGACCTTTTTGAGGCTAGTTTGGTGGAGATCTCACATGAAGAGTATGCATTAACTACAATGATGCCAACCAAGAAGGATATGCATGGTAACTGCACAGATAGGCGGATGTGTGGAGATATCGTCCTATCAACCAACAGACTAGGGCTGATTGGTATACCATGCCTACACCGGAGGAGATTTTTGATGTGATTGGGCATGCAAAGATCATTAGTACTTTGGATCTTTGAGCGGGATATCATCAGTTGCCGATCAAGGAGGAGGAAGTCCAAGACAACATTTTGGGCTGTCGATCCTCATGACAAGGATGAGTTATATCAGTGGAGGTCTTACCATTTGGGTTTAAGAATGCCCCTGTTGATATCTTCTCCTATTTTGAGGAGACCGATCAAAGGATGACCATTTCAGGTTCATACTAATTGGAGTATGTTGGGGCTCAGAGCAGTGCTCACCCAACATGATGATGAGGGAAAGGAGTTTGTGGTCGCTTATGCTAGTCACTCCAACAATTCAGCGGACGCAAAGTATAGTTCATATGAGGGAGAGTGCTTGGTAGCAATTTGGGCAGTAGTACATTTCTGATGTTACCTATTTGGTAACCCCTTCACTCTCATCACTGACCATCAGCCGCTGAAGTGGTTGAGAGAGTCTGACGCTTGTCAGACTCCCTCAGGGAAGCTTGCATGATAGGCTCTGATTTTATAGGAGTATGATTTCACAATTGTTCACAGACCATCACGGTTCACCATGATGCAGATGGGTTGAGTAGAAACCCATGTCCCAGCCAATAGAATCAGACCGGAGCATGTTGGCATGGTGAGATAGATGAGGAGATGGTGCCAAGGTAGCATGCATCTACCTTTCTAAGTAGAACTTTTGAGGCTTTGGTGGTATCTCTCTTAGCGCATACAAGAGGAGTTATTGAGGTCAATGGTCCAAAGAGTGAAGATATTGGTACAATTCAGCAAGACATTCATAGGGACAACTTAGTGATGGACTATCTTTGCACTGGTGATGTGGGTAGCATAGTTGGGGCCAAGGAGAGAAATAGTGTTCTTTAGCGAGCCAAACGGTTCAGATTGGAGGGCAGGCACCTTTTGTGTGTATGGGAGGATGGTAGAGTGAGAGCAGTACCATTTCCATCTTAGAGACTACAGTTGGTCCGTCATGCTCATGAGGAGCTAGGACATTTTGGAGTAAAGCATACATATAGCTTACTCCAGAGTCATTATTGGTGGCGCGGTATGCAAACCAAGATACAACAGTTTGTTGCAAGATGTGTGGTTTGTGACTGAATTAGAGCATCATTCAATGCTCCTATACCATAGTTATACCCATTGCCTATCATGGGTTTGGGTTACCATTGGATTTTGGATTTTGCCGGACCTTTACGGTTGACTATGAGACATCATTGATATGTTTTGGTGATGGTGGAGCACTTCTCCAAGTTGATTGAGTTGGTGGCACTTCTTGACAAGTCCAATGAAGGGACGGCTTACTTGTTCCTAGATCAAGTTCTTAGTCATTTTGGTGCACAAGCTTAGGTTTTGACTGTATCAAGGTATAGAGTTCTTGGGAGAGTTTTAGTTTTTATGTGACAAGGCTTTGATTGATCATCATACTACATCCCAAGATCACCCTGAGGCAAATGGATTAGCAGAGAGAGTGGTTCAAACGGTGAAGAGAGGATTGCAAAAGTATGGTTTGTAGAGAGGCTACTTGGGAAATTAAAATCTCCAATTACCTTGGTTGGCCATGGGCTATCGGTTCAGCTGGCAAGCCTCCTTAGCATCCTTCTCTCCTTACTTTCTACTCTATGGACAAGATCCCGATTTACCTACAGCCGTCTGTCAAGATGCTATTGTAGTATTGGACTTGGATGATCTAGATGTATGGGTGAGCACATGTTCTCAATAGGCAAAGATCTTTTGGAGAGTGATGTCGATGGCCTTTGCAAACTTGGTAATTGCTTAGCATAGGGATACCTTATGTTATGCTACTATTTGAGGAGGAGGTTATAGACCCTTGATCCGTCAATTTCATCTAGGGACTATGTATATCTAAAGCAAACAACACCGATAACACTTGATGTTTTGATAGGCCGCACTATCTTGAGAGGGCATGAGGTTTTTCCATATGGAGTCCTTGTGTTAGAAGGACGTGATGATGTTGTTTGGAAGGATCGTGTGTGCAATTGTGCACCATGCCACCTCCCAAACAGTGATGGTACTATGGACCCAAGCTTGGCACTTGTATGTGCAGGCTTGAGGTGTATGTTATGTGGTTCTTCTGGTGAAGCTACTACTATGTTAGTGTGTGATAGTTGTTTGAGAGGATGGCATATGGCATGTATGACTCCTCCCCTCACGGTGGTTCCTTAGGGACAGTGGTTATGTCTTAGATGTACTTGACCTATAGCTAGTTCATTCTTTATATGGTATAGATTGCAGACATGCGACTAACAATGGAGCTCCATAGCACCCGGCCTCCTGATCTTTGCCCATCATAGGGTATACCATATACTTGGAGTAGATGGCTATCTGGAGTTAGAGGGACCTAACCGCCAGCTAGGGGGGCAATTGTGGCACTTTAGAGTTTATGTATGACTTATGTGTGAGATGTGCTTCTATAGTGTATATTGTTGACATCAATGTATGTTGTGTAGCAATGTATATATGCATGACAACTGTCACGTCATTTGTAGTGTCGCATCTAGATTGCTTGGACACTAGAGTTCTAGTGATAGTAGTTAGAGGCATTTTGGCAATTACTCATAGACTACTTTCCAACAGTTAGATTTTGTGTTTTGGGTATTGATTTCATGGTGGGGCCCACTATCACTTGCAGCATCCGCACCGTCAGGTGTGCCATCAGCGGGACCATTGGGATGAGACCTAGGTCAAAATCTGGAGTATACTCTGGAAGTGCAGCTCCAGAGAGCTCACTTCTTTGATGTTGAGCCTTCGAGTTCCTGGCTAGAGTGGATAGAAAGCCGGCGAGCATCACCTAGAGTCTCTTAGCTAGAGTGGGTGTGGCTTGAATGTAATCAATGCCCTGTTGTTGGCAAGTTGTTAAAGATTAGATCAAGTATTGATCTAATTTTGATTGATTTGAGTTGTAAGCAATCTGATTATTGTGGCATTTTAGAGTTTATGTATGACTTATGTGTGAGATGTGCTTCTATAGTGTATGATGTTGATAGTAATGTATGTTGAGTAGCGATGTATATATGCACGACATGTACAATCCTTAAGGGTGGGTAGATTTTGCCAAAAAGCTATCATAGACTACCAAAAACTAAACTAAAATAGCTAACTTGCCATACTTGTTTGCCCTTCTAGGCCTTCATAACCTCTCTAGGGCATAAACCTATATCTCAAATCCTCTAAATGCCAAAATTTAGCCAAGATTAGGCTTCTTTTCCTGTAAATTCAAGCTAACTTCCACCAACTCAAGCACCAATTATGGTCAAACCTCCGCCAAACTCAAGCAACCTCCAACTTTGGATGACCAATGCAAACTTGAGCAATCTTCAATCCTAGACAACCTCTACCAATCTGATAGACATCTACTATAGTTTGATTGACCTCCAAATCTATTGCTACTATCAAATCAAGTCAAATAGAGTGGATAGAGACCTCCAAATCCTCAATTTTAGGAGATCAAAACCTCTCAAATTTGCCTCTAATTCTACAACTTGCAACCCTCAATTGCAAATTGGACCTTTCCTTCTCAAATAGACATCTATGATTAGTAAAATTGAATATCCATTCTTCAATTTCACCAAATTTTGGCAATGTTTCCACACATTGTCTGCCCCATTTGTCAAATCTATAGCAAATCAAGTAGTGCTTTTGCTCAAGATCCACACAATTGAAACAAAACTCAAGTAACAATGATCAAAGATACCAATGATACCACCAAGCTTGGAGATATCACTTACGTTCTTAGTCCTTACACCCGATTTCTCTCTAATCTCATTTCTTTGATATAATCAATTTAGTTCACACTCAAATCACATTCAACTTGGATTAGAACTCAATCCTAAACTCAATAATTTGGCAACAATGTGCTTTGATTACAATCAAGCCACACTCACTCTAGCTACAAAACTCCAGGTGATGCTCATCAAACTCTATCCACCGTAACCAAGAACTCAAAGGCTCAATATTAGAGAAGTGAGCTCTCTAAAGCTACACTTCAAAGGTATACTCTTTGCTTGACCTGAATCTCCAACCCTAATGGCATTGCTAATGATGCAAATGGTAGTGGGTCCAATGGTGTGATCAATAGCCGTAACATAAAATCTGGTTGCCACTAAGTAGTCTCTAAGCAATTACTAATATAACCCTAACTACCAAAACTATCACTCTAACATTTGAGCAAATTAGCTTTGGCATTGCAAACGTCGTGACAAAATACCTTAGTGGCACTTCCTTTTGGGTTGTCTAGATTTGCTTCTTTTGGTTAAGGATTGAAGAACTTCCACCTTCATTCTACGGTTGTTGTCAACAACAGTAGAATGGACACTAGTGCAGCACAACTATCAATTATCAAGACCATAAAGTTTGTGTTCCTAATGGAATCCACTTCCCTATAATAGCATAAAAGTGTTCAAAGATAAGCTCAACTTTGAAGTGTTTCTTTCCCAAATGTAGCTCAACTCTTGGGTTTGCGCTAATCTCCAAAGTGCGAACAAACAACAAACAACTATTGAACTTAAAGAACACACAAGTGAGTAAAGGAAAAGAAGGAAAGAACTATCATATACTTTTTGAAGCCCATCAACCCTCTACAAAACAAGAGATGCATGGAAACAACAACCATGAGTATTGGACAAGTACAATGAAAGCAAGATCTTGTGTTCCAAGGCATATATAGCAGATATTCACATCATGTTGGAGAGATGGAGAGAGTTGTGCGGTTAAGCAATCCCATGGTCCTCAAGAAAGTACTGCTAGATGTCTCAAGAAATGCTAGATGTCTCAAGAAAGTACTGCTAGATGTATGATCTGCAAATTGCAAACACAATAGGGTTCCAAACGGTGAGTGTCCGAATTCTTTCATGATACCACAAAGTTTTCTCAATAGCGATGGATGGTCTTGTAATATACATTAGGGGGTTTCAATAATAAATATTCGGGTACTGCATGCACCATGAGGTTCCATTTTTATGGGTAAAAGCTTCATAGTCGTAAAGTGTAAAAGCTTCATAGTCGTAAAATGCTTGGGAACTGTATAAGGTTACACGTAGCCCTGTTACGGACAATGTTTCCCATCTCCCCGTAAATTGAAGCCCTAATATCTTAGGCACCCATAAATCTATAATTGAAGCCCCTGTTGGGACTGAGAACGTTCCTTTATGGTGATGTGACCGAAAGTGTGCGGAATCTACGAGATGATTAGTAGATTATGATTTTTTCATTTTTGAATGCATTTGCATTTTCTGCTGAATATTCTATCCCATTTTATGAAAAGACCATATTCCAGAATTTTCTAATAGTTAAATTAAATTATTTATATTGCATTGTATAAATTTCTTTTATCAAATGCTTCCTAGATTTGTTCACTTTCAAAGCATAATGCATAGAATATGTTGTTAATTCTCCTAGCCTACATTTTATTTTGTTGTTTTTCTAAATATAACCTCTAATCTAAGCAATGGAATTCCTCAACTGAAACTCTCCTTTGTAAGCAGTTTAGAATGCATTGATCCACTCATCGCGTGCAATCAACAAGCGAATCAACAGTAGTGCTTGAAGAACAACTTGGACTGCAAAATACTTGGTTAGCCAAGAATGTTAGTCATGCAAACCAGGTGTTCACCATATCTAGGCTTTTCCTCGACAGTAAAACAACCTCAAGCAATCTTCAGTCTTACTGATTCCTTGGTCCACTAACGTCCACGTCGGGGAGTATCATATTCAGAGAAGAAGGCAGTCTGTTCACTTGTTTCTTAGAGTAATAGCAAATGTCAAAAGGTCAGAGACACGACAAAGCCTAGACTGTTCGGATAGCAGATGCGCAGCAACCACAATTATACCAACAGTTTTCATGTAGGCAGGCATGAATGACGAAGCGCAGCCCATTACAGTACAAGAGTCAGCCCGGTATTCATCAGCAGGATCTAAATTCAGAGGACATTACTCAGCATATTGCAACATAGAAACAAAAACAGACGTGTAGGCCTCAGGATTGCATGAGTCTCGCCTGCGAAGTTACAAGAATGTTGATTTCTTTAATAAAGAGCTTCTCTGTTTTACTCCACTCAATTTCCAGAAATTGCCCCTGAACTGAACCCCACACACAAGTTATAATAATCTACCCCGAAGTGTTGTGCTTGTTGACTAAACTTTGAGACCAAAGTCTCTGTCTGCTCGAGATGCGTTTCTTTTTGCTTCTTTCCCCTCGAGTAACTTCGAAATTCCGTTTCTTCACGCGAATCTCAATTGCAATAATGGAGTCAGTCATTCATCTTCAGCAATTGAACCGGAGACGCGCGGAACCGCAAGAAAAGAATGTCAACGACTGCCTCTCAAAAGGACAAAAGCGGCAAGAGAACTTCTATTATGGAAAAACCCGACCGCGTGTGAAAACAAGAGAACTTTCCAGGAACTTCGAAGCGTTCCAAATGCCCAAGGGCGAATAGCAACCACTGCCGTTGAAGATGATGGCGAACTTGGCCAAGCTGACTATGCAAGAACAAAGTTGAAATTGAGATTCCAGAGGCAAGGCGGAAATTCCAATCCAAAGGAATATTAGAATAGCATGTGATCCCCGTATCTTTCCAAGTTGAGAGTAACAGTACCTTTCACCTTTATGATAGTTTCCAATCCTGGATTATGTGTAGCTCGATGTATGATGATGACGGTCTTTTGTTTCACTTTTCTTTCCAAACATATGCGATGACCATGGTTAATTTTCTCCATGCATCATGTGAGATGAAACAAACTACATAACCAGCTCCGTCTGTAAAATCTACACCCACTTGCTTCCAGATACTGCCATATGCTCGACTACTTGTCTCAGGATAAATTTGATGACTTTAGTACTACATACTATAAATGGTTTTATTTTCTTCTACTCGAAGAACAGAAAGTGGTTATGTTCAAAACCATAGCCGTTGGGCTCGTTCTCTTCGTTTCTGGTTTCTCGCTTTTCGTCTCTATCCATATTACATACAGCAATCTATTATTTGAGTCTCGTTCTAAACATATGTGGTGAAACAAAATTTGTTTGGGGAGTGCGACCGCGTAAAGAAAACAAAGGATGGGAAGACCCTATCAAGCCGTACAAGGGAGAGACAAAAATGGTAAAATGGGGCTAAGCCCCAACAGAGTCTATATGAGAAATCTGCCCTACCTCACCTAAGATATCCAAGCTATGCAAGTCGTACGGTCTACACACCACTGGAGCATCCAAAGAAACATCACCTAATGTGATTGCTCTCCTAAGGATTGCAACAGCCACTGCACTCTGTAGAGAAATGGACACACGCTGTCTAAAATACGCTACAAAGTATGAGAGTGAGGTTGGCACCCCATCACCTAACATGATAAGCTCTTGCGCACTCCCTGACAAATGTGTCAAATGCCGTGTCCATCGCTCCATATAACTCCAAGGCTAGAGGAACAAAGAGGTGACCTCGCTGCATGCCCCTATACTTGGAGACCTTGCGACTTGCCGCTGCACTCGCCACCCATCCAGGGGGATGGGTAATCACTCCCTCCAAAACTGTATCCCGCGTAGGGTCCGTAACCACGACATCAGCTACTGTCACCTGATCATCTCGGACCAAGTATAAGTCTGCCCTGACACGTGTCATCTGCAAAGCATACGAACACTCTTTCCAGGCCAAGTATCCATTCTCTTGTGCCATAGCAAACACTATGTCCCTAATAGCATGATGTGTAGCTATCCTTTGTCCTCTAAAAGGACACCATGTCATGTGGACCCCTGTTGCATTAGTGTAGAACCACACTCACAAGTGAGTAATGAAGATGCAGATGGGTGGACCAAATCTAGGCAAAACCTCATCGATGTAGAGAAAGTAGCTACTGCGAGCCGGAATGCCCTAATGCATGGTCCAACTAGGATCCAAGAGCCTACACCCTTGCCGGAGCAAGAGCAAAGATGTGCTCTAGTAGCTTGAGGAATGGACGAGTCGACTAAGAGAGAATGTAGCATATACTCACACTATCGCTCTATCAAGGAAGACTGGAAACCTCTAGTCCAATCTGACGATAGTGAAGCAAAAGGTGGAAAATCCTCTCGTGCCCGTGTGGATAGACTATCTCTCAACTGCTACAATAAGGAGAGAAAAGGATCCTCCCTCCACCTCTATCAAATAAGTCTCCAAAACCGGCCAATCAACAACCACAAAACGAGAGGAAAGTAGGGGTGTTGAGAGAGCCCAACTACCCAAAAACGCTATAGGTGCCGTCTCCTCCATAGATAGCAAGCCAACTCCTCTATGTGAGATTAGCAGAGCCGTCTGTCTATGTGCCAAATTTCCTATCACATACTCAAATGTTCATGGTCCAATAATATCACCAAAGACTTCCCATAATCCTCCTATCAAAAGCTCTCAAACGTGATAGGAAGGACGGTGAGGCGAGAACTATACATATGAGGTAGGATGGTTGATGAGCAATACTAGAGGAGAGTATACCAAATGCCACATGCGGATCCCCTAGTAATGGAAGGTCATCCACATGGAGAACATCCTCTGCAAGGACAGCGTCTAAGAAGCATGTGACAAAATCCTCCAATCCTAGTGGCACTCCAAGAACACTAAGTCCATATGTGGATGTGATACACCCTTCTAGAAGCTCAACTCAAATTTGTTCCATGGGTGAACTTTTGGAAAAGAAGAAGAAGAAATTTGTGTTTTGTAGCGAGTTTAGGACGGTCTAGTAGGGACCCTTCCTCCGTTGCCTTTTGTTTTGTCCTTCCCAAACTCATGACTAGCTTCAAATCTCAGATCCCTTGTGATCCGTACCAATTGTGAAGAGCTATGAGGTGTAAATAGTTCTCTGCAGATAAACGACGCCAGTTCCAATCAACTTTCCTCAAATAAGTAATGAGATAACTACGGAGAGACCTGTTCATTGCCGACCGTTCCCTACAGCGATATTCTTCAAGGACTCAAAAAGACGGGTGATAGGGACATTTTCATCATTAAATTTGATCTGGGAAAGAACATTGATAGGACGGGAGTCCCTGGTATTCATCTGCTCTAGAGAAATTAATAATGCGACAGACACACTAACTACAAGGAGCATGATTCCATATGATGTCTTCTAGTTGAGTTCCTAATGACTAGAGACGTCCTAAGGATAAGAAACTCCTCCGATCGATGTTTGCATCGTGGACGCGGGTGGAAAATTGAAGTTGCCTCTAAACCAGGAAAGGTAGAAGAAACCCGTTAAGACCTCGTAGTAGGGCACTCTACCGTTACAAAGAGGTGCTCCAATCCAATCTAATCCCATGTGCAGTTGCTGTTTAGCTTGAAGTGCAGGTCACTGTTTCTGATTGCAGAAGTCGATCAAAACATCTTAGCCCACCCCGCGTCTTTAGAATAATAGCGTCTCTATTTCCAGGTGCCGTTTTATGCTATTCTTTCTATTAGTAAGGCATGAACTTCATCTAGAAGTGGTTGAAACTATAGGACATTCTTGAAATTCAAACTCTACTTGTATCGACAAATATACAATTGCACGCACCTCTATTATGCACTCCACATACACGTTATAAATAAACGAGAGACACCGATGGTTGGACACACAATTTGACATTCAATGACGTAGCTTTTCTTTTTATGGCTGAACTTTAGAGCTCTAAGAATCACAACAATGTCCCTCATATAACGATGCCAATACCGAAACAAGTCATATTAACTGTAAACCGATTGTTTATTGGAATCACTCGCATGCATCAGATAGATTTTCAAGGATCCCCATAGGTACGAGGGAGTAGTTTGTCAAAAACGTTATATTACTACGAAATTTATTGACATTAACAAGTCCAGTCTGATATCAAGCTAAACATTTAATTCATCAGACTTTACATGTGAGTCAGGGCTGCATCATTTGCTAACGATACTGCAAAGGCATGTCTGTGTGTTGAATTCAAGACATCGAAAAATATACCTGGAGTAGAGAAAAGGTAAATCATACTCAAAAGGTCAGCTCCAACTGATTCAAAAGCTATATACTCAGTATATAACATGAAATCCACTGAATCTGAGCTATTCCATTACAGTAACTATAACCTGTTTATATAGTTGACGTACGTCTTGATCTGTAGAATCTGATGATGACATTCTAGATATGAAAGATGACTTTGTTTCTAGCCGTTGAAAACAGCAGGATAACCTTGCTATATATATTTTTTTTCAGCATATTATATCATCACCATTATTAAAAGTAAATTACCTCAGCTCAACAGGGTAAGTTAGAATAGCAACAGTCCATGTTTTTCATGTGGTCCGATTTGGATAGAGAATCTATTCGAGTCAAGCAAATACTTTTTAAGAATCGAATTATTGGTTTGAATGTCTTTTCTGTCATCATACAAAACTGGAGAGCAAAGACCATTGTTGACCATATTCTTGGTTTGATATCATTTTTTGTTGTTATCATCCAAAGCGGAGAGCAAACCTTGTTAACTAAATTATTGCTGCTAATTATAAACTCAAGACATATTCTGCTTTGCGTGCTCTATGTTAAGATGACTGGAAAGGGAATAGTTGAATGGTTTTCCGCCTTCCGTGGCGAGACAGAGAGGTATTGTCTCGTTATTGCCAAATATATGCCTGAAATTGAACTTCAGAGTGTGGATTAGAGACACAATGAAAAGGGGAAGGGACAGGTGGTATGTACATAAGCAGTGAAGCCCAAATCCAAGTCGAAGTCTATAGTCAACCTTGGGTAATTTGTATCAACTCTCACGCAGATGTCAAGGTAAAAGAAGGTGTAGTTGTAGAAAAGAAACGTTTAACGTATATTAGTGGCAATCCTCCCAGTTGATCCCACCACGGTTATTACAGCATCCATCTCAGTGAGCGTGGATGGCTCTTCGTCTTCCTCAAAACCATCTTTCAAAATCACATTTCGAAACGTATGTCGTGCACCTATTTTTATTCTTCGGGAGAGTGTGGAGACTCGAGAGGAGAGGGAGAGACGTGAGACAATATCTATAAATTTTGAGTGCTCTCTAACATGTAGCATTCGAGTGAATAGTCTATTCTTTTTTTTTTTCAATTTCGGTTCTATTGGCACCTAGATTGAAGACTATGGAGAATGGAGTAGAAAGTTATGAGGATTTTTAGATTTTTTAGGGTTTAGAGTGATCATTATACATTGAGAGTGATGGGTCGGGGATTTTCATTTCCAATCTCTTGGTTTTTATGATTAAGTTCCATGGGAATTTAGTTTGAAAATTTTGGGGATGGAGATTAAAAGTTATGAGAGTTTATAGATTTTAGGGTTTGGAGAGATTGTTTTCTTATGTGAGTTGGGATGTGAGGGGTTGTGGTTTTGTAGATATGGGGAGATATAGAGAGAAGCAATATGTGTTACTGTCATTATTCTTGTACTAGCCATGGTTACACCTTCCCATGTAGGGTCGCCTAGAGCGGGTCGGGATACACCATGCATGGTGTGTCATCGATGCTTTACCTCGCAAGGGGTAAAGACCCATGTGGGAACGATACACAAGGACTATGATTGCACCCCTTGGGATGCCCACGTGAGACAAGCGACCACATTGACAGCAGTGATACTCGGGATTACACACGCTTCTTCTATAACTTTGTTGATCGTTCCAAGGATACCGATCGAGTCGTGGGAATGGTTAGCTTCTCAGGCTGGTTGCATTTTGGGGTTAATTGAGACTAGTTTTCCATGTCCATATCTATTCCATAGGCTACCCCACACACTCCATGATGAGGCTAGATATGCTTTTTGCCTACCACTAGACCGTTTGGCACGTGATCCTTTGGACAAGTTAGCATGGTTCCTATTCCTCTTACTCCTTCGATGGTGTCTTTGTTATGCTAGAGGGGGACATACGGGGCATAGAGAGGTGGCTGCTAGATTTAGTTGATTCCAAGCAGGGGACTGGGCAGCCCTTCAGGAAGAGTCTGTTAGGGCTACATGATTTAGGAGACAGGCATTGCCACAAGATACCACAGATTCAACTCGATTACAATGATGTAGGACATTGGGTCAGGCGAGAGAGTTTAGTAGAGCAACATGAGCGCTATACCTTTGTCTATAGAGAGTCCTACTGATGAGACCATCTCTTCCCTACGCTCACTACATCATATAGCAGTAGAAGGACTACCACTAGAGGTCTTAGATTATCAGCCTGAGCAGCCTTTATGTTCTTGATAGGTCGCTATTTGCACAAGCATTGTGCATTGCCCCTTGCCTTTCCTCAAGAGGCTTGTCAAGAATGGTTTATGAGCACCTTAGAGATTGCTTTCAGGCAGATGATCCTTCTAGTGGTTTTATTGAGTTGTTTCAGGTGGCTGCACCAGTAGTGAGACGAGACATTCCTATGTCTATTAGTCGGGTGTTAGGTGCTAGTCAACTTCTCACGATGGAGAAGGACACGAGAGGCATTAGACCGATTGCTATTGGAGAGATCTTTTTGTGTTTGCTCAGTCGTACCATTGTTCTTTAGCATTGTTCTCACTTTTGACAACATCTTAGTCCACATGAGTTTGCAGTAGCTACACTTGGAGGATGTGAGGCTATATCTCTAGGCATTAGAGCACTCCTAAATATCCATCCGGAGTGGGTTGTCCTACAGGTGGATGTTGAGAATTCTTTTAATAGCGTCTCACGTGCATCCATCTTTAGAGAGCTTAGGGAGGCTGGTGGATCCTTGGCGAGTCTCATTCCTTTTGTGCGGTCTTTTTATGGCTCTCCAGCTTCCCTTTACTACTAGCATGGGAGTTCACAGGAGGGAGTCACCGTCTTGGAGTCAGCTATTAGTACACGTCAAGGAGATTCTTTGGGGGGGCCCCTTATTTTCCATGGCTCATTTTAGAGCACTCCTATCTACTACTTTGGCCATGCCAGGTTGTGAGTTTCCCTCCTTGACAAATGATACACACATCGTAGGCACTGTAGATCAGATTAGGCAGGCCTTTGACTACTTGACTGCCAAGCTACATCTAGTAGGCTTGAGAGTCAAGGTGTCAAAGTGTAGGGCATGGTCCCCTTTAGGTATCCCTCTCCACCTTGAGCTTCCAGAGGGTTGTATCACATCCATAGATGGACTTCGTGTTCTTGGAGTGCCAGTAAGATCGGAGGATTTTGTCACACGCTTCTTAGATGTTGTTCTTGCAGAGGATGTTATCCATGTGGATGACGTTCCATAACTAGGAGATCCGTAGGTGGCATTTGGTATACTCTCTTCCTGTATTGCTTGTTGTCCATCCTACCTCATCTGTACAATTCCTCCCTCACCGTCCTTCCTATCACTTCTGAGAGCATTTGATAGAAGGATTATGGGAATCTTTGGTGATATTATTGGACCATGGACTTTTGAGTGTGTGATAGTGGATTTGGCATGTAGATAGACGGCTCTACCGATCTCATGTGGTAGGGCTGGCTTGCTTTCTATGGAGAAGACAACACCTATAGCATTTTTGGGTAGTTGGGCTCTCTTGGCACTCCTACTTTCCTCTTGTTTTGTGGTTGCTGATAGGCCGGTTTTGGAGACTTATGTGATAGAGGTGGAGGGAGGATCCTTTCCTCTCTAGGTGTTATTGAGGCAGACAAGAGATAGTCTATCCCCACGAGCACGAGAGAATTTTCCACCTTTTGCTTCACTATTGTCAGATTGGACTAGAGGTTTACAGTCTTCCTTGATGGAGCAACAGTGTGAGCATACGCTACATTCTCTCTTAGTCGACTCGTCCATTCCTCAAGCTACTAGAGCATGTCTTTGCTCTTACTCCTAGCTTGACTGTGCATTAGGGCTTTCCGACTCGCACCAACTACTTTCTCTACAACAATGAGGTTTCGCCTAGGTTTGGTCCACCCATCTGCATCTTCATTACTCACTTCTAAGTGTGGTTCTACACTAGATGCAATAGCGGTCCACATGACACGGTGTCCTTTTGGAGGACAGAGGATAGCTACCCATGATGCCATAAGAGACATAGTGTTTGCTATGGCACAAGAGTGTGGATACTTGGCTTGGAAGGAGCGTTCGTATGCTTTGCAGACGACACGTGTTAGGGCAAACTTATACTTGGTCTGAGATGATCAGGTGATAGTAGCGGATGTCGTAGTTATGGACACTATGCGGGATACAGTTTCGGAGGGAGTGATTACCCATCCCCCTGGATGGGCGGCGAGTGCAGCAGCAGGTCGCAAGGTCTCCAAGTATAGGAGCATGCAGCGGAGTCACCTCTTTGTTCCTCTAGTTTTGGAGTTATATGGAGCGATGGATATGGCATTGGACACATTTTCAGGGAGTGCACGAGAGCTTATCATGTTAAGCGTCAGGGGGTACCACTCCCACTCTCATACTTTGTAGCATATTTTAGACAGCGTGTGACCATTGCTCTACAAAGGGCAGTGGCTGGTGCATTCCATAGGAGAGAAATCACATTAGGTGATGTTTCTTCGGATGCTCCCGTTGTGTGTAGACCGTACGACTTGCATAGCTCGGATATCTTAGGTGTGGTAGTGCAGATTTCTCATATAGACTCTATTGGGGCTTAGCCCCATGTTACCTTTTTTGTCTCTCCCTTGTACAGCTTGATGGGGTCTTCCCATCCTTTGTTTTTCCTACGTGGTCGCCTTTCATTTCTTTGCGTGCTCTTGATACAATAATATGCCGAGTAAAAATTTCTTGACAGACTCTCTAGTAGTGCAACAAAGCTATCCTGACTTCCATACACATAGCTTTCTCAGCATATAGAATCTAATTGATTAGAATACATAGAGCAGATCGACATACATTGTGCCGGATATACAAGTAGATAATCTCTCTTCACATGTTTTGTTTCAGGGAAATAGTATTTCCATCACACTTTTTACTATCTCCATCACATTGTAAATTAATCTCCCCTAAACTAATCCTCGTGCTGGAATATAGGTTTAAATGTGGGGGAATAGCAAAACTTTGCTGTAAATAGTACTTCCCTTGTTTAATACTTAACCTACTTTCCCTTTCTGATGCTAAATTGACTAAGAAACTAAAGCATTCCATCTAAAAAAGAATCAATTATTTTGCAACAACAAATTACTGCGGAAGACCCGTCGAGCCCCTGGTCAATGAATTACCAAGGAGCCAAATCTTTTCTTTAATATTTATACGTAAAGCAATCGCTCACGACGATAGGCCTCATTACAATCAGACGTTAAATCTTGGACGTACTACATATACTTATCAACTTTGACAGGAATGACAATCCATCCTGGTGCTTTGTACTCCTGTTTCTGTTTCCTTCGGGGTATATATTTATTTACTGTCTTCTCATCAGTAATTTAGTACGATATCGATTGAGATATAGTTCCAAGAGATGTGCTTGAACGAGACGCTTTCCCTTTACTCTAGTCCACGTAAAGTCTTACAAGTTTCAAACGGCTAAGGTTTTCCTTTGAATCCCTGACAGTTTTTATTAAACTAATATATTGTCGTCTGCAGAAACCATAGTACTCACCAACAAAATAGCACTTTAGACAACACATCTAGTGATACGCAAACACCTGCAATACGTGCATCAGTCGCTGACTGGCTGGATATGCAATGTAAAATTTTGGACGTGAAAAGCTCATCTGTCAGAAAAGTTTGCAGGAGAAAAGCAGCAGCCAGCATAAGAACGTCAACGAACGTGAAATTCTATTAGACATGACAAACACGAGAATTCCGCAAATCCGACAACTCAGAATCCCGTATGTAAAGAATAGGGGAGAAGGCGACCGCGTAGAAAAAACGAAGGATGGGAAGACCCCTCAAGCCGTACAAGGGAGAGAAAAATAAAAATAAAAAATGGGGCTAAATTCCAGTAGAGTCTACATGAGAAATAGTAAAGAATAGCCGATAACACACCGACTTGTTTGGAATAATATTAAATTGGCAGCCCATGTGCAGATACGTTTCACAAAAGAGAGAACATAGACGACACACGAAATGTGTGTGTTGTTGAATGTGTAATCCATCCTTTGAAATTTTCAAGAGTTCAATTCCCAGGGATAAAGCCCCACCGGGCAAACAGGTGTGAGTGCTCCCACCCAGCGGAACTAAGACCCAGGTTTCATGACCTATTGTAGGTTCTCAGGTTCTGTTCGTGCTAGGTATGGATGAATGAATTTTCAAGAGACAATAACAAATTTGCTAATTTTTGTTATGCCCTTTATATGATTGAATGACTAATATGATTTGCTCGACAGTTTACATTGAGTAAACGCATCGACATCTGAAATACAAGATCTCGCTGTTCAAGTACTAGATTCTGCAAGCAACTTTGTCACTTTTGGAGCCTTGATGACGAAAAGTCTAGATCAATGGATTCGCAATTCTTTGACAATCTACAATTCACCAATCAAAACGACTAATTACATTGCGTAATCTGTTGGGACCGAGTTGCATGACCTTCAACTGATCCCTCACATTATAAGCTAAGAATTGCAACTTGAAATATGGTGTCCGTTAATTTCACATTCCAGGTGCCAAATTTGGAGAAGAATTCCCATATATTTGAAATAAATTATACAGAAAACGAACAAAATAAGAATGCACTGTGGATTCTATCCGGACTGAGTGGTATGACATTGCACTAAGATTACACATTAATATCCAGTTGCTTATATTGCTTGTGAATTTAAAATTACTAATTTATAATTGCATAGTAAACTTTTACATAATCTAGATATACCGGATTTGGAATAGGACAACTCAGCGAAACTATGATTTCATATTTACATATAGCTACTTAGATCTCGTCACAAGCGTCATGTTACATGTATACCATAATCTAGGGGTAGAGGAAAAGAATGATATTCTTTAACAAAATGCTAATATTTATTTTTAGATCACAGGAGCACCGAGGAAAATATGTCAAGGAGATTTTCCATGCGGACCAAGGATATATTGACTGACAAGATTAGATTGATGCTTCAAAGCTATGTGGTAGTTAAATTCTTCAAGATGAATTTCCTTTGAAAACACGGAGTAATGAAGCTTGGTACATTTATTGTTATAAGTGGACTGGAAGTGTGCAAACTAGGGAACTTTTGGATTTCATGCTTTCTACTACTAGCAAATACATCAATTGTAAAACTAGCACGAGGATGTTGACTATAGCTACCACTGAACCCTTAAATAGGATTATGTTGTTTAATAAGCGCAAACACTTGTAGATGACTCTGGGCCATCAGCTTACTGCTAAAGCAATTCCACACCATAAGCCCGGGGTCGGAGTTATACATCAAGTATTTTACTGTAAATTATGTAACTCTGATAATCTAGTAAAATATCTACAATTTACTTCATTCAGTAAGAAGCATTTGTCTGGTATTATCTACGAGTGTATGCTATTATCAATGAGGACATCAGAGGCTTATACTCCTTAGTTAGAACTTGTAGAGTTTAGCTTTGAAAGCTATAAATTTGAGTGTAGCTTAGAAAGCTAGGTACGATGGTGAAGAAGCACTCAATTGTCACCATATTACATACTCAATACATGGATCAAGCTTTTCACTAATTCGGGACAGTACAATGTCCAAATCCATTCATCAAAAGTCCAAAAATGAATCCTCAAATACCAAAACAAAACTCTAAAAGCACACGCTAGACTAAAAATTCTGAAGAGGGAGAATATTAGTAATAGTTTAGTAAAAAATATTATATTGAAATGATTGACCTGTAAATAATATAATGTAAATATTCTATAACTCCTATATACATATGATTAAGGTTTTGCACTTTTTATTACAATCCAATATTCTAATAATCATTATCCTTCCACTCTGTTTCATCCTCAAGAAAGCCAAATAAAAGAATATAATTCATAAGCTCATCTGGTTCCAAATTATAAACATATCCCCCATATGTCTAAGAACATGTTACAAGTATTTCGGTAACATATTAGGTAAACCATATAACATTGGATTCAATGTGCCTTTCAATAATATATCTTTGCCTTGAATTGGTTGACAATCATAGTACAAGTGATTTTAGGCAACGTAGACCAAAAAGCCCACATTGGAAAATATAGTCAATTATAAACTTAAGCTTGGAATTAGTAAGCTAGACCTGCAAGGTAAGGCAAAGTTTATCCACAAGAAATTTACCATACATGAAACCATCATATACTGATTATAGAAAAGTTGAATGGCTCATTTGACAAAATTTGTGAGTATCCTTATTAAAATAATAGTATATGATCCATTTCCCCAGGCATGTTATATTCATAGCTACATAAGTTATTGCCAATGATAACTGCATGAGTTATTGCCACCAGATCCTATATCATACAAAGATCAACAATGTACTCCCATTCTTGAAGTACACTAACTCCAAGAGTTTACTCTTACTTAAAATGCAGAAAGATTGAAGGATTCATCTTGTATCAAAACAAACTTCAACAATTTACAAGTCTCAAATGGCAAAAGAAGTTCCCTTAAAGGCTGCACAAACCATGATATACTCTATATAGCAACATCAAAGAGTGAAAAACTACATAGAATTGATTTCCTCATATAGATACATTGAGGATGATTGTATCATTGTAAAATAAATTTTCCTTACCAACAATGCAGTCATATGGAACCCTAGAACAATGTCCACCAAAACACTATTCAAGTCAAACACTACAAGCTTGCAAGGCTACTCTTACCACAATAGTATTATATGTTGATGTGCACTCTACATCTGCCAAGAAAGTAGACAAGAGTACAAAGTTCACTAACCCATGCTAGCTTCTCAAGCTGAAGGAAATCTGTAGTAGCACTTATAAGAATAAGAAGGGTAAATGAAAAAATAAAATAAAAGCTAATATATATATATATATATATATATATATATATATATATATATATATATATATATATATATATATATATATATATATATATATATATATATATACGTTTGGGAACATTGATAGAACTCAAGTAGGAGAGAGTTGGCCAGTTTTACTTATTGCAATTCAATGTAAAACTTCAAACTCTCGAAGCCTAGACTATTTTACTTGCTCTACAAACTAGACTCATAACAGTATCTTCTTGGTCCCTCTACCATCAAGCAACCGTAATCTTTGAGTCTAGGAGTCTCACGCTGTAGATACCTCATGGGATTGCTTTTTTGGAAGTAATGTTGGTTTTGGGACACCTTGAACACTATAGACCTCAATGTCAACTTTCTATGTCTACACAATCATTATCAATCAAGAGTTGTGGACTATGTGACAAGAAACCTCTATACTCATCCAAAAGGACAAAGATTAGCAAATAACTTGAGCTCATCTATAAAAATCTCAAAGGAATAACTCTAAACAGTAGACTTCTAGTTGGCAGCAATGAAATATACAACAAATGTTCATATGATTTCTTGCAATAAGTTGACCTTCATACCATAGGAGCAATAACAAGGAACTCATAGAACCTTTTCAACTCTTTGGAAAAATCTACAAAAAATCATTGTAGAGGAACTCTCACCTCTACTATCAACAAGAAGCTTACCATATTGATGGGCTTTGAGTAGTCAATATCATTACACTCTTGATGAAGAATAGTAGAGAAAATAATTTTAAAAGCGCCAACTATGATGTCACCAAAGGAGTTCTTTATAAAGTCTTCATCACTATTATGGTTTCTTTGTAATGCCACAAAGACCTTTAAGAGTCCTCTTGTTGTTCAACTTCATGTTTGGAGTTAGCAACTACATGAACAATCATAGCCTCACTGTTGAATCCAACTCCATTTGGATCTTTGATGATAATGAAATATGCATTATCCATGTTATCAAAAGGGTTGAAAAAATCAACATTTATAGTACCTTGATTGCTTGGTACCTTAGCAAATCCTCCTTTACTTGTAGAGGGTTATTAGCGATTGACCTTCCTATGCTTTTACCAACTTGCTATATATTTTGCTCACCTTTATCTTGCTTTAAGAGATGAAGCAGTCAACAAAGATATGCATTAAGAAATTTTTGCTTCAAAGGTGACTCTAAGAAGCACAATTAAAAATGTTAAAACAAACCTTTACAAAGAAGTTGACCACTAGAGAAATATATTTTTATATATATTATTTTGGTGAGAAATTCCAACAAGATATGCTTTAAGAAGTGCTTGACCTTTTGGTACTCATATACTAAACCATGTGGTACATCAATTGCATAAAATTTTGATGAGCACTTCATATATACTCAAATCCTATGCTTCAACTATTGCTTCTTCTCCTCAACAAACTCACTGATTGCAATATTTGTGCCAAGTAGCTCAAGATCTTGATATGAAGGAGTTGACTTGAAGCTTAATGAAAACAGGATACACTTGGCCAAGTCTCTGGGATTAGCAATGAGATCTGGAAAACTACTATCCTCTCATCCTTTGTTCTTTGTAATGAAACAAAAAGCAATAAAAAACTTTAGTTTGGAATTATCATTTTGGAAAGTTTTCTTTTGGTAAGAGTGCTTTTGTAACCATAGAAGTACTTCATATAATATTTATTTTTGAAGTGATGATATATAAGATATGATAATGTATGGAACTTTAGCATAGAATCAAAAATATCACAAAGACAAGAGGGGAGTAAGGTTCATGAGGAGAAGACAAAAAGAAGGAGACTATGATAAAAAAAAGTTGGGTTAAAGATCATAGAAAGTCTACACATAAAACAATGAGAGTGAGCTTGACAAAAGAAAGAATAGAAATATTAAATGCAAAAAGGGAGTAGAAGAGAAATTAGACCAAGGGAAAGGATTATGAGGAACTGCAAGACCAAGAGCCCCATAGTTGAAAAAAATTATCCTATTATTGTAGCAAGTATCCATGTCATTCTTCTCCTACTCTTGCAAATAGAAATATAACCAAGCCTATTTGTCACTTTAGATATAATTTTATTAACAATTTGTTTGTGCACTATGTGCTAGAGGATGGAACAAGTGGATTTCTAGCACAATAAATGATAACAATTCAAGGGAATTTCCCACTCACTCTAAAAATCTATGGTAATATGAAATTAGAAAAAGCTAAATATAGCTAATAGGTGGCATAATTAGCATATAACTAGGAAAATCTAAAAATATTCTAGAAGCATCTAGAAAGCTTCTTGGAAAGAAGCTCCTAAGAACTTTCCAAAGGTTGAATAACTTATACACCAAGTTAATGGCTAGCTTAGCTTATGTGCCAAGTAAATAGCTAGTTTAGCTTGCATTCCAAGTAAGGCAACTTCTAGAAGGAAGCTTCTTGGAAGCCTTATACCCAAGTTGCCTATAGATACCACCTAAGCTTAGGCTAGGTGTAACAATATGGAGTTTAAGGAAGAGTTTGTCGAGACTTGCTGAGTAAAAAATAAGCCAAATTAGCTATAATTTATAAGAATATTCTAGAAGCATGTAGGAAGCTTCTTTGTACCTTCCAAGTATTGGGTAATATAGATGCCAAATGACAACTTCTAGGAAGAAACTTCTTTGTTAGCTTAGCTTGCATGCCAAGTAGGTGGCTTCTAGAAACAAACTTCTTGAGAAGTTTCCAACTAGTTGAGTTTGCCTGCCAAGTAGGTGACTTCTAGGGAAGCTTCTTGATAAACTTAGCTTACACTCTAAGAAGACGGCTTTAAGAAGCTTTTAGAGAAGCTTCTCAAGAGTTTTGTATGTTCCTTATAAATACCAAAGCCCAAGTTAATGCTAGGCATTTGGAGTTTTCCTCATTTAGGGTCCCAATATGATCTTTCACTCCAATCTTCCACTCTTTAATTTTTTTCCTCAATTTTTTTACATTGGTATTAGAGTAAGAATGGGATGGATGGAATTTATGGACCACCAAATCTATTTCCTCAAAACTAATAGGATCTTTTATTCATGTAATACCCAAGTATCAATTCATGTAAAGAGCAAATCCAATTTCCAAAACCCAAGGTATTTGAAAGCAAGAATCTCCAAGGCATAGTGGAGAATTTTTGTTTGATTTTTGATTGATTGATTTATTTTGAAGCTAGAAATCTTCAAGATGAACAAAGATAGATTCTCGTTGCTTCAAGCCAATTGGATGGAACGGTAAAACTATGGTGGCAATTCCAAATGCAGCAAAGCAAATGGCAATTTGTTGTGCAAATCTCAATATGGGAAGAATTCAAGAGAATAATTGAGCAATTCTAAGCTATAAATGCTACACAAGCCACACAATATAGAGTGGAAAAATTGTAACAAATTGGTTCTATGAGAAGCTATATCACTCATTTCCAAACACCATAATGCAAATTCTCTATATATTAAAAGGTGAAGCTTTGGACCAATTTGTGAGGGGCTTGAAATCACAAACCAAATTGGAAGTAAACATGTGGGAGCCCAAACACTTAGAGGAAGCCATGCAATTGGTTTAATGCTTTGATTCCTTGGTTGCAACAAATTGATCTTGATGTTGACCTTCATAGAACATGCCAATACACTACATACATGTAGAGGAGAGAACATTGATAGAGATTTGTAAAATTCCAAGACCGAGGAGAGAAATAGGAGAATGGAAGCTGACATTGGGACACTTGAATGAGAGAAAAACTCCTAATGCATAGCATGAGCTTTGGCTCTTGTATTTATAGGGAGCATGCAAGGCCCTTGAGAAGCTTCTCAAGAAGCTTCCTTGAGTTACTTTCTTGGAGTGCAAGCCAAGTTAATTGTGAAGCTTCTCAAGAAGCTTCCTTCTAGAAGCCACTTACTTGGCAAGCTAAGCTAGTTGGAAGCTTCTAGAAGCTTCTTTCTAGAAGCTACCTATTGGGGTGCAAGCTAAGCTAGCCGGGAAGCTTCACAAGAAGCTTGGTAGATACTTTGGAATATTTTAGGCTAATTTTTCTTATTTGCTACTCGTTATTGCTACTAACTTCGTTGCTAAACTCCATATTGTTATAAGATTGATGTAGTCCAATAGAGACCACTTGGTACTACAAATAGGGAAAGATTGTGACAAAATGGTGGTTCCTTTTATTGTCACCAAATTGGAAATTATATTGCTTCATGTCCACTCAAGAATGGATGACCTTGATAAATTGCCCAAATGGAATTCATGGAGCATGATGATCAAGGAAACAAAGAATCCCAAGAGGAGAGTTCAAGCCACATATTGGGAACTTGATTAGTTGCAATAAGATTGCAGGCTTGACCTATGCAAGTTTACTTTACTTAATAGGTATGATAGCTAATTGTGGTTATAAGATTTTGGTTGACTTTGGAAGTTCAAAAAAATTTCATGTCCATTCAATTAACAAAGAAATTAGGTATTTTTATCAAGCCAATACTTGAAAGTAGATTGATGATGGCAGATGGTAGAAAAGGTTTTGCATTCTATACCTCACATCCTATTATATCAAGATTGAGAAGGAGTATTTGAAGTGTATATAGTTTTTAGAGGCATGTCTAAGTATAACACCCAGGTAAAAATTATTAATTAGGTTATTTTGCACCTTTGAGTAAGCCACCTAAGAATAGTCAATCCCGAGATGAGAAGTTTATCAATAGAGCAACATAGAGCAAGCTTTGGAGGAAGATACTCCTATTTTTACTGTGTGTATCAAGTCGATTATGCATGGAGAACTTGATGAAGTTTGGATCAAGTCGATTATGCATGGAAAACTTGATGAAGGTCAAAAGCCCCATCAAACATGGATAGATTAGATAGTTCAAGGGTTTGCATATGTGTTTTTGGATGATTTACTAAAGGGGCTACCCTTTGATTGTGGTATGCCCTTCAAGATCAAGTTATTGCCAAGAAGCACTTGAATGAGTAGATGTAATACTCCAAGGACAAGAGAAGAGAGAAAACACAGATTTCACACTCAATCCTTTGATGCCCCAAAGGAGCACCTTCTCTTTATTATAAAGATAAAAAGGATCTCCTCCAAGGAAGCTCCACCACAGAATTAGGCACATGGATAGGTGACATGTCAGCAAGCTCCACTCTTGGATTACGTACTTGGATGGGTGACATGTTGGTCTTGGTCCTATCTGGTTGGTCAACCAAGTTTTGACTAGAGGGAATCTTTTAGGGAGTCTTCTTGTAGGAATCTCAAAATCATGTGGGCGAGGTACTATTGGAAAGATTTTGATGAGAAAAACCAGGGGGGAGGATGGATAGCACTTCCTTCATTGGGGGGGATATGCACATTTTCAAGGCCTAATTCATCCGTTTAGGCCTCCAAAATTGCCTTCAAAGATTTCAAGCATATTTTGATTCCTACTCTATTACTAGAATTCCCCTTTTGGTAATACATCTTTATGATCTATTAAGTCCATCATGTGTAACATCTTTCTAGATATTATAAAACCAATTCTCACCTTTAAATCATATGTCTAGCTATTGATTCTAAGGTTTTCAAGTCTATTTTGGTTTCTACCCTATTAGTAGAAGTACTCTTTTGGTGATACTTCTATTTGATCTATTTTGTCCATCATGTATAACATTGTTACCAAACCAAATTTCATATCTTGATCATATGGCTAGCTGTAAAAGACCAAAACCGAGGAGAGAAATAGGAGAATGGAAACTCACATTGGGACACTTGAATGAGGGAAAACTCTGAATGCCTAGCATGAGCTTTGGCCTTGGTATTTATAGGTAGCATACAAGACTCTTGAAGCTTCTCAAGAAGCTTCCTTGAGCCGCTTTCTTGGAGTGCAAGCCAAGTTAACTAGGAAGCTTCTCAAGAAGCTTCCTTCTAGAAGCCGCCTACTTGGCGTGCAAGCTAAGCTAGTTAGAAGCTTCTAGAAGCTTCCTTCTAGAAGCTACCTGCTTAGGGCACAAGTTGACAAGTTGGGAAGCTTCCCAAGAAGCTTCTTAGATGCTTCTAGAATATTCTAGGCTATTTTGTCTTATTCTCTACTTTGTAAGCCCGACTAACTTCATCTCTAAACTACATATTGTTACACTAGCTCTTGGTATTACAATAGACCAATCTATCAACTCTCACCAAAGGAGTTGGAAGAGCTTCAAACAACACTAATAGAGTTGTTGGAGAAGATTTCATACAATATAGTACATCTTCTTAGGGAGAACCAATACAATTTGTCCCAAAGAAAGATATAGAACTTTGCTTTTATATTGATTACCTTGGCTTCCATAAACAAACAATGAAGATTGCATATCCTTTGCCTCAAATTGATGACTTGCTACATCAACTAAGTGGAGCACAATGCTGCTTTAAGTTTGATCTTTGAAGTAGCTATTGGCAGAGTCCCATTGACAGAGAAGATCTAGAAAAGAATACTCTTTTTTACAAGGTATGGGCACTTTGAGTAGAGAATTCTTCCTTTCGTGCTCATTAATGCTCCATCAATCTTCATGGATTAGATGCATTGGGTGTTGGATGAGCTATTGGATTAGTATATGGTGGTGTTCTTGGATGATATTTTAATCTATAGCAAGATAGAGGAAAAACACACAAATCATATGCAAGAAGTCTTAAGATGACTACATCAATGGAAGTTTTATTGCAAGAAGTCAAAGTGTGCATTTTGGGAGAAGAAAGTTACCTTCTTGGGTCATAAGGTATCATTAGAGGGGATCAAGATAGAAGAGGAGAAAATTAGGGCCATTAATGATTGGCTTGCTCCAAATGATGCCACATAAGTGCAAATATTTAATGGATTGGTAAGTTTTTATTGACAGTTCATCCACTACTATGCTCATGTGACCACACCATTGACCAATCACTTATAGAAGACCTCAAGCTTTCAATAGACCACCAAGCACAAAGAAGCATTCAAGAAGCTAAAGCATATGGTGTCTTCAAGACTCACTCTTTAACCATATGACACTCAACTACCTTTTATGGTTGATTTTGATGCTTCTAACTTTGCCATTTAAGCTATGTTGCAATAGGAATTTCTAGATGTGTTCCATCCCATTGCCTTTATGTCTTGCCAACTAAACAACATCAAATGGAATTACTCTATTTGAGATCAAGAATAAATAGCAATGGTATATGCCACCAAGGTATGGAGTCGTAATCTCTTGGGAAAATAAGTGATCATGAAAACCAATCACAAACATTTGTTGTAGACATTACATTTGGAGCACACAAAGAGTCAATATCATCGATAAGAGGAACAACTAGAATTTTTTGGCATCAAACTTGAGTGCAAACCCAATAGGTTCCATGTCATCTCTAGTGCCCTATCATAACAACTTAATTTGAAGACTCTTCTTGAATCTCTCATCATGGTGGCAATTATAACAATGTTAATTAACTCAAAAGTCCAAATCAAGTTTAGGACCACTTTACAACAAGACCTTGTGTTTCAAATGGTACAAGGTCATCTTGAAGCATAAAACAAGGAATACAACACCTTCTCCTTCAAGGAAGCCTTCTATTATGTGAGGATTGGATCTATGTTCTAGCTAAGGGTGATCTACAACTTGTGCACCTTCAAGAAGCCCATGACTTACCAATCACTAGTCATATAGGTGTGGAAAATACCTTGGATACCCTACAATGCCAATGTGGTGGTCCAACATGGCATGAGAGGTTCAAGAGTTTGTCCAATCTTGTGAGAGCTACCAATGCAACAAGGCCTATAACTAGAAGCCGAGTGGACTCTTTCAACCACTTCTGTGACAACCCAAAAAATATCACTTTTGCGGTAATTGGGTAAGTAAAGTTTGTTCCTGTAGAGATACAAGTCAGAAATGTCCAAATACAAAGTCAAAGTAGCACTCACAGTTCATCTTGGTTGTGTCTTTAATCTCTCAGGTAGAAACCATACCCAGAAGAGAGTAACAAGCACTTACTTGCAGTCTTCTCACAAATTAACACTCCTTAATCACAACTCCATCAATTCTTTCCAAACAATCTTGATTGTGATGATTCAGGCTCTCCCAAAAATGGCACTTCACTGCAAAATGACTTTGCCTCAGAATTGTATTCCACCCCTCCACTAAAGGCACAACTTCCTTGATCAAAATTGCTTCACATCAACTTTGCACTACACTCACAAATGCAGAATACTACCAACACTACAATTCCTCTTAGATCTGTCAAGGCATTGCTCCGATTGCACTTCACTCAGGATCAAACACACAGAATGAAGATCAAGGCTATAGAATCTAACATCCAACAAGCACACTGACTTGCACTTCGAATTTCTCCACACACTCACAAACATAAACACAAAGTTGATACTCGGAATCAAGCTTAAGCGACAAGCACTACTTCACAACACTTTGCTTTATCTATTCTCTGAATTATGAGCACTGAACAACATAAGCCTACGAATGCCACTCTTAAATAGTGAAGCAATTGATAGTTATCTTCCTAGTGCACCTCTTCCTTGTGACTCTACAAACCTATAGATCCGAAATGACAATGCACCTCTTCATATTTGCCTATTCAAATCTCAAATTGGTTACTAATCCGATCTGATGTCTACTTCTTCTTTGGCTTTCAAACATGATCCCAAAGTAACTTCACTTCCTACTACTCTATCCTTGGGTTTCATAATTCCTACATCTTCTACCAAATCTAACAATTCTCTTTCTTGATCTAACATTTCACTAGTGGGTAATCTATCTAATTGCTTATCTGCTAACCCACCCTTCTCTAATGTCTCCAATTGTAATTCCAAAGACATCTGCACTCCTACTTCATCTACTTTGGGTTTTGCTCTAACATCTTTCTGAAGTTTATCTATCTCCGATTTTACTAGATCTAATCTAATTGTGATATTGTCTTCTACTTCTAATATTTTCCTATCTACCCAAGTTCTAAGACTAATTAATAGAGCATTCAAGTCTGTATCCTTTGCATGTCTCCTCCTTGTCTCTTGCACCAACAACTTCAACTCGTGCAACCTTGTTTCTTCAATACAAACACTGGCCTCTATACTCAGCATCGCATTCATCCTGATTACGATCTCCTTCAATGGCTCCAATCTTCCTTTCAGGCTCCCGATTTGCAAGCCAATCTTCCTTGTACATTGCCAACTCTACCTCAAACTCGGCTTTCATAGTTTCCTTCTCCTTCTCCTTTTGCATAATCTTCTCCTCCTAATTACAAAGTAACTCTCGTAATCTCTCTTCTTCCCTTTATCTCACTGTCAACTCCCGTTGCCACAGTTGCTTCTTCTCTTCTACACTCTCCATCACTCTATCGAGTTCTTATTCCTTCTTTGCTACCCTCGCCATAACATGGATAATTTCTAGTCTTGAATTAGCAAATTGCTGCTTCAAGATTTTGTACTCAGCTACTTGTCTCTCCCTTGCTATGTCACTCTTCTTCACAAGTTCCTCTCGATACTTCTCCTCTCTCTTCAGGTTCTCAATTACCTGACTCTACACTACTATGTCCTCTCGCAATACTTCCCTTTCCTCCTCACCTTGGATTATACTCTTCTTCAACTCCGAGTTCTCTTCTTCCAGTCTTGCTAATACCTTCAACACAGTCTTCACCTCCGAACATTTCGACTGCATCTCTTTCTTCTTGTGCTCTAGCTTCACTAACAACAGGCACACAATTTCTTGTAGGTACTCCATTCCATCACTCGCAACTACTTCAACCTATTGAGTGATCTTCTTCTTCACCTCTTCTTCTCCCAATACTCGCCTTCTTCTCTACAATCATCATATTGGAATAGATGCTTCACTAGCATTCTCCTCTTCCCTTGCCTTGCTTGGACCCGCTTCACACTTTGCCTTGCACCTCGACCGAACTCCCCTCTGAATTGTAATCTTCTTCTCCTCTGGCTCGGGTACCTTGTCCTCCAACTTTGTGTTATTCTCTTCCTTGAGCTCCATCCAAACTTCTTCTTCTTCTGCTGCAAGTACCGACGTCATCTCCCTACCTTCATCGCTATCATTACTCGTATCCCCACTTTGTAGCGTGAGCTTAGGTTCTTCCTTGTGTTCCTCATCTTTAGACTTGCACTTGGCTTTGCCTTCCGAGTCTTCTTCCGATGACGCAATCACCACCATACCTTTCCTTCGGTTTCCTCTCCTAGTCTTTTGAGGTCTTGTCTTCTCTACGTCTTTGCCTTCTCCTTGTCAACTCCGCTTCTTCAACTTTAGAGTACTTACTTCTACCTGTGCACTCTTTCCCGTCTGTGCGTAGTACTCATCAGTGCTTTGAATTTGAAGAATATATTGTTGCTCCTCCGCGTCGACTTCTCTTCTCAAGTCGGGATGAAAGTGAGCCACCATTCTGCTGCGCTCCGCCGAAGTGAGCAAATTCAACCCGAGGTAGAAATGTGCTGCAAATGGCACGATGTAGTGTAGAGGTAACTTATCCCACAAATTCCACACCATCTGCCTCGTCCTCCCATGGAAGCACCTTGCCCAGTTGATAGGTTCTCCTGCAAACATCTTATGGAAGAACACGCTTGGTGTTTTATCACATAAGTAGTCCTCTTCGGCTTCAAGATTGCCATGAAAGCACTCATGATCCCTCTCTTCACCGGATCTTTGTAACTCTTGACCTTATACCCATTCTTTGTCCTCTTTGAAGAGAAAGCATCTCTCACTTCTTGGGTTTCTTTGGCTACCTCTCCCTTCCCCAAGAACATGGCACCTTGCTCCGCACTTGCCTCTCTTCCGAGCATCAATCTCCAATCCGACTCTCTCTAGCAAGCCGGATTTCCTCTCTTCCCCTCTTCCTAGGGGCCATCAAGACACTTACTCTCAATTATCTTGGTCATGAATCCTGGAAAACTTACGTTCCAATTCCATGCCAAGAATGTGATCCAAAGTTGGCTCAAAACTTCAATTCTTGTGATCACATCTAACCTCCAAATTGCATGATTTCTCACGGAAAATTTGGAGTTCTTCTTCCCTCCTCCTATCTTTCTTGCTTCCTCACTATCTCTTGGTTTAACTCTCTTGAATTCTCCTCTATACACTAGCGCGTCTTCAACTCTACTTCCCTTCCCACGATCTCGTGCAAGACAACTCTTCAACGGCAAAGGAAAATTGCTCGACATTGCTTTGTCATTAGCCCAATTTTTATAGATTTGCACCTTCTTTGTCTCTCTTCAATTCAAGTTTTTACCAAGAAATCACACCTCTTGCATGCGCTTATCACTGTCAAGTGTACTTCACATGTATGACCACCGGATTTTGAACGGTCCCTTCTTGAATTTCTTGCCCCAACGCAAGGTTGTTACACTGTCTTTGCCTCGGGTTGAGCTCCTCCCTCCTCCGATACGAAGACTTCTTACTTTGGGTTGTATGCTGACAGGGCAAGTCCAAGTACTTCGCCTTATGACCCTAAGCCACGTTACCTTGGGTTTCATCCGGAAGACTCTTTTTTTTGCCTTCTTTGGCCATACAAGCGCAATCCGACTTCTCTATACACTTCTTCTTCTCCATTTCAAAAAAAAATAAAAATGTGGGTACCACAACTATCCATCCCATCTGCTTCATGAGAACACATGAGCTTAAATCTCATCACATCCTTGCCAAAGACAAATTAATATCATACAAAAATTGTGGTGTTTGTTGATAAGCTTAGTAAGCAAATCTATTTGGTATCCATTTGATATCTTTGATATAGTGGATGGTCCAACATTGGCCCAAATCTACTTTGACAATATTTTCAAGCATCAATGGATGCCTTGTGCACTCATCTCCTATCATGATCCTTGATTTATCAATAAATTTTGGCAAGCACTCTTCAAGCTACTCGGCACCAAGCTTGCTTTTTCCATGGTATATTATCCTCAAACTAATATGCCAATTTAACATGCAAGTCACACCTTGGAGGATATGCTTTGTGCTTTTGTCAACATTCACCATGCCAATTGGAATGAACGCTTTGCCTACAATAACTCCAAGCAAGCAAGCACCAGATTTTTTCTATTTCTCCTTGATCCCAGGCCAAGATCCCCTTGTTCCAAATTCATTACTTGCTCAAAGTCCATGGAGGGAGTAGCATTTTTAGAAGGAGAAGATCAAATTATATATTTTAAACCAAAGGTATTTGAATGCACAAATCTATTGAGTGCAATAGAGAACTTTGTGTTTCATTGCGAATGTTATTTTGAAGCTACTAAATGATAGGAGATAATTGTCTTAGCTTCAAGTAATTTAGATGGAGCAAAAAATTTATGGTGGCCATTCTAGGTGGAGCAAACTCAATAGTAGTTTATTACTCCAATTTTGACATGAGAAGATTTCAAGAGTACAATCATTGGGAGATTACAAGCCATGAATGTTGCACAAGATCAACTAGCAAAATCAAGGCATGTTAGTTCTATGAGAAGTTATTTTTCTCAATTCCAAAACAACTTGATGTTGATTCTAAACAAATATGAAGGCAAAGCCTTGGATTTGTTTGTGAGAGGCTTGAAATTGTGGACTAAATTGGAAGTAACCATGCACAAATCCCAACATAAAAAAGAAACCATGTAGATGTACTTTAACTCATTATTTTCCATAACTTGGCCTTGATTTTTACCTCTATAAAACCTGTAAACTCACCAAACAAGTTGTTGTGTTGTGGTTTTCTTAGCTATTAAAAAAGCAATTTAGTGTTATTTATCTTTGTAATATTAGAGTAGATTGTATGACAAATCCCATGGTTGAGCAATTGCCATGTGAACAAGCTATGTATATTTAAGTGATTGGCCATATGGATTACAATCTTGTCCTTTTGAGAGTTTTGATATATATATATGTGATGTAAAAGACTAAGGAGAGAAATAGGAGAATGAAAGATCAAAGTGAAAAATCATATTGGGACTCTTGAATGAGGAAAACTCCAAATGTCTAGCATGAACTTGAGCTTTGGTATTCATAAGAAACATACAAGGCTCTTGTGGTACTCACATTTCTTGGTTTTTTTAGTTTCTGTGCAGTTTTGAAGAAGAAGTGTATAGACAAAGTTGCATTGAACCCAAAAGGCATTGGAAGGAGAAGAAGGATTACTTTGGTTGAAACCCAAAGTAATGTAACTCTGTGTCCAAAACAAAGTACTCGGGTTAGAACCGGCCAAGAGAGACCCAAAGTAAGGGGACTTTGTCTATGGGTGATCAACCTGATGCAAAGATGGCACAACAACTTCTCTTTGTAGGGGCGAATCAAGAACATACAGGCAAAGAAATGGCGGACAAGGTACAAACCCCAAACCTATATAACGCCAGGAAGACGTCATGCAAAAAGGATGCAATTCAGTGACAAGCGACGGAAGAATGGTTGATCAACAAGGAAATGTAAAATTAGGACTTCATCAAGGAGATTGTGAAATGTCTCGTAAGTATCCTATGCCTCTAAGTAGTTGACCTAAAGGAGTGCTTGTAGAGAAGCCACTTGAGTGTTTGATGTTTAGCAAGGTTGAAGGAGTGAGGATTTTGAGACCAAGGGACGGTAGAATCATTTTTCAATTACCATGCACTAGAGATCACACAATGCCAAAGAAAGGTGAGAAGAAGAGTCTATCACTTGCAGTAAGAAATCCAGTGATTCAAACATTAGATATGATAGCTTGAGTTGAAATCCTAAGTCAACTTTGGATCACTTTTTTGGCATGGAAATGGAATTTGAGCTTTCTAGGGTTCATGGCTGAAGTAGCCTCAAGTGATTGTGAGGAGGGACTTGAAGGTGAAGGAAAGAGAGGCAATCCAGCTCGATGGAGAAAGGCGGATTGGAGACTAGTGTTGGGGAGAGAGGCCGGTGAGGAAACTGGGGCCACATTTCTTAGAAAAGGAGAGTCTACGGAGGAGACGGATGAGATCCAAAATTCCTTACATCACCACGCATAAAGAATGGGTATAAGGTAGATACCTATCGAGACCCAGTCAGGCAAAGCATCATTGGGAGCAATGATTGCACTTTTCAAGCCCAATTGTACACCTTATGTGATGAAGCATCAGGCGGTCTTCTTCCACCAGATGTTTCCAGGTGCGTCAGTAAAGTGGGCGAAGTGTTTTCAACGAAGAATGCAGTAGATGGTGTGGTGTTGGAGACAACAAGGTGCACCTCACTATTTGGTGCCATTTGCTGCCAATTTCTACTTTGGATTGAACTTGATGAAGGAGTCCGAGCAAAGAAAAATGGTGTTGCATTTCCATCCTGACTTACAAAAGACTGTAGATGGCAAGGAATAATAGTATATTTGACAGATCCAAAGAAGTTATGAGCATTATGCGCACAAGGCAATATCTACAAGTAGAAGTGGCTATTCCAAAGACAAGGAAGTGAAGTCATCTAGAGGAGAGTTTTTCACCAGTCAAGCCAAAGAAGGTGCGGAAAGTAAACCCAAGACAAGAAGTCATAGTGCTTGATGAGTCATCAAGAGCAGAAGAGTAGGAAGGTGAAGCTCAGTACAAGGAAGAAGACTCAAAAGAAGAAGAACTAGAGTTGACACTGCAAAGTGAAGAGTCGAGCATTGGACGGAAAGGTGAGGTAGAAGTTCAGCAATGAGGTGGAGACTATGCTGAGAAAGAAGACTAGGAGTTTCATCCATCTGAAATAGAGGAAAATTTGGAGGTTGAGCTAATCACGGAAGTTCAGCAGAGCAAAAGAAGGGGAAGAAGTGTTGCTACTATGATAGCAAAAGTAAGTAATGTGAGTCCGGTAGAAGAAGAAGAGGCCTGTTTAGATGAAGAACCTCTAAGAGTTAGTAGATTACAACTTGAGAGTAAAGCTCTAGTAGAAGTGAATAGAAGCAAAGAGCCAAAGCAAATTGAGAAATATAAAGTCTTGGATGGAGTAGTATAATTTTCATGGGTGGTTTGTCCTTTGCTAGTACAGTTACAAAAGAAGCAAGATGAATTGAAGCAAGATCACTCAAGAGTGAAGGAAAAATTAGCAATAGTATGATATATGAGTGATGAAAATTTGGAGTTGAAACGGAAGTTGAGTCAAGGAGAGCGTGATTTAGTCAAGCTTTGTAATGATGTAGAGCTGAGGAGAAAGGAGATAGAGAGTCTAACAAAGGACTTTGCAAAGAGAGGCAAAGCCATGGCAAAGCAAGAAGAAGATTGGAAGGAGTAGTTGGTAAAGTTTGAAGCCTTGCGGGCAAAAGTGCACAATACTAGCATAGAAGTTAATTTGAAAGCAATGGCTGTTGTTATGGGTCAAGAGTTGGAAAGTTTGAAAGCCAGTGCAATAGAGAAAGATCGGGCTTGGCAACAAGAGTTGACCACGCGTGATAGAGAAGAAGAATGGTTGCAAGGGTTGGTCAGAGGAATGAAAGACCAGCTTAGGCAAAGTGTGAAGGAGAAAGAGGCATTGAAGGCCAAGTTGGAAGATGAGGTGAAGATGTATTATGAAGAATTGTTAGCAGAGAGAGAGAAGCTACAAACGCCAAGACAAGATACAAGCAAAGATGTTGTTATGAGAATGAAAGCAATGTTAGGGATGATGTCTGAAGTCTGGTTGGAGGAAGCAAGACTGCACAAATTAAATTTTTTAGTGCAAGAAATGAGGAAGAAGAAGGCAAAGGACATGGAATTGAACCAGTTGTTGATTTGCTTAAGAGATAGAGTAGATAGGAAGATATTAGAAGCAAAAGACAATGTGTGTCTTAGATTGGACTTAGTACATTCAAAATTGGAGAGACTTGTAGTTCCATGAGGTTAGAGATGAAGTCCAAGGTGGCAGAAGTAGGAGTGCTAGTGTCTTTGGATTTGTCACTTGAAACTTTAGTGAAGAGAGGGTCGGGAGAAAACGAGTTAGATAAGTTACCCACTAGTGCAATTGTAGTTTGTAGTGAAGAGGTAGTAGAAATAGCAAAGGACCTAGTAGAATTAGATAGACCCAATGAGGTGAAGGGGTTTTTCTTGGGTTTGGAAGCTGAAGTAGAGGTAGACATTGGATTGGAGTAGTAATAGATTGAGATAGGAAGGGGCAGATATGAAGAGATACATTGTTATTTCAGATCTGCATGTTGTTAGAGGTTGTTAGGAAGCAGTTTAGGAAGTTAATTAACTCTTGAAGAGCTTTGCTTATTTAAAGGAGGCATTTGCAATATAATGTTGTTCAGTGCTCATAATTCGGAGAAAAGATAAAGCAAAGTGCTATGAAATAGTGCTCATTGCTTGAGCTTAATTCTAAGTATCAAATTTATGGTTGTGTTTGTGACTGTTGGGAGAATTTTGAAGTGCAAATCAATGTGTTTGTTGGATGTTGGATTCCATAGCCTTGATCTTCATTTTGTGTGTTTGATCCTGAGTGAAGTGCAATTGGAGCAATGCCTTGATAGATCTAAGAGGAATTGTAGTGTGTGTAGTATTCTATAGTTGTGAGTGCAGCACCGTGTTGATATGAAGCAATTTCAATCAAGGAAGTTGTGACTTCAATGGAGAGGTGGAAGATAATTCTAAGGTGAAGTCGTTTTATAGTGAAGTAGCCATTTTCAAGAAAGACTGAATCCTCACAATCAAGATTGTTTGGAAAGATTTGATGGAGTTATGATTAGTGAGTGTCAATTTGTGACAAGACTGCAAGTCAGTGCTTGGTACTCTCTTTTGGGTGTGGTTTCTACCCAAGAGTCTAAAGAAGAAATCAAGAAGAACCACGTTTGTGATATTTGACTTTGTATTTGGACATTTCTGACTAGTATCTCTGCAAGAACAAACTTTACTTACCTCATTACCTTAAAAGTGATATTTGTCAAGTTGTCACAGCTCTTGAGAAGCTTCTCAAGAGACTTCTTCAAAGCCACCTTCTTAGAGTGCAAGCTAAATTAATGGGGAAGTTTCTTGAGAAGCTTCCTTCTAGAAATTGTCTACTTGGCGTGCAACTAAGCTAGTTAGGAAACTTCCCAAAAAGTTTCCTTGTAGAAGCCACCTACTTGGCTAAACTAGTTGCTGAGCTAAACCAGTTGGGAAGAGTTCCAAGAAGCTTCCTCCTAGAAGTTACCACTTGGCGCAAACGTTATCCAATACTTGGAAGGTACCAAGAAGCTTCCTAGATGCTTCTAGAATATTTTTATAATTTGTGGCTAATTTGGCCTATTTTCTACTATGTTAATCTTGACTAATTCCATATAAACTCCATATTATTACAAGTGATGAAGACTTAATAGCATGGGATAGGGTGGGATGGGGTGGAGTAGAAGGTTTTGATTCTTTTGAGTGGGAGGAGGATGTTGGAGAGTGAGAGTTGCAATAGAGTGGAGGAACTTTTCCTCCACTCTAGAGCGCCAAAACAGAATTTGAACCAAAGATATATTGTGCTCCTAATCTATCACTCCCAACTCCTTTTCTCAAATTTTTCACTGTGATCACTTTAGAGCTTGGATGATAGCATACTTTGGGCTTCTATATATGGCATCAATGATGGAAACCCTAGGTCCCATGACATTCTTGTGTTTACTTAACAATTTTGGGATTTGATTATTTATATAATTTTCTAATAGGAGAGGGATTTAATTTTTCTCAAGGCCTTTAAGGTGGAGTTGTGTGATCCATGTGTCAAAAGGAGAAATGACTAAGTGACAAAAGAGCAAGAAATTTGGTCCAACATGTGAAGTTGGTCATTTTTTACATGTGAGGGAGTTAAGGAAGAGCATTTGGAGAGAGAAGACCATGGTTGGAGAAATTTTTTTATAGGCTATGGTATGCATAGCCTGTCAAATTTTTGAATTTTAGAACAAATATTACAACTAAGCTTATTAGATTACCCCAAGTCCCGTGGCAAAGAGCTCTAGATTTTATTGCCCAAACCTAAGTTGAGGATAAAAACTAGTTACCATTTGATATAATTTTAGTTAGATGTTTGAGTGTTATGAGGTTCTATGATTTATGTAAGATTCTTATTTTATCTTTAATCTTATTTCAAAGTCTTTATTTCAGTCATATGAACAAACATATGAGGGCTCCAAAAGGTACTTGGGGTATTAAAGAAAGCAAAAAGTAAAAGAATGGTTTTTTTTGCCTAGAACATACCATAGTTCAGGAGTGAAGACTATTTTGAGCACAAGAGCACATTGACTTTAGAGTTACAAAAGGCTTTGGAACATAAGCTTGGTAAAGAATTAGAAGACTGAAAAGAGAATTTTGTTCGATCACCAAAGAGACAATTCTACACTTATTTTGTACTACTCAATGATATTAGTGAAGGAATAATGCTCATGATTTGACTACAAAATATTTGACCATGATAATTGTGTATGGGTTGGTGTGTAATTGGCTCAATCAACAAGGAAAGAAGATACATCAACTATATCAAATTCCGATTGGGGTAGTACCAACCAAGCATAAATCAACTAATGCTTCTATATGCAAAGATCAATGAATAGCATAAAGGAGATAACTTCATGAGAAAGATCTTTCATATGATGGAAGGCAAAGTACTCTATGAATTGGACTAATGGAGATACTTGTATCCTCTTTTGGAATTTTAGAACAAAGATTACAACTAAGCTTATTAGATTACCCCACATGCAAAGACAAAGAGCTCTAGATTTTCTCGCCCAAGCCTACGGAGAGGATAAAAACTAGTTAATGTTTGATAAAATTTTAGTTAGATGTTAGAGTGGTATGAGATTCCACCATCTATTTAAGACTCTCATTTTATTATGGATTTTGGAAATTCCTACTCATATTTTTTATTTGAGACTTTAAATTTTCATTTGATAGGGAGTAAATGTCTAAATGCTATGCTTGGTCTTTCTTAAAATTTTAAAATTTATTAAAATTTTAAGTTCAAAATATGAAAACTTTTTTCTTTTGAAATATTTTGATTTTAATTTCTTTCTCCTCCAATAAAAATGCCATTTTAATAAAATGCTCTTGCTTTGAATGTCCAAATAGTCCAAACTAAACATCTACCTCTTTCAATTTTAGTATAGTTGTCTAAATTATTTTTGTTTAAACTCTAAAATTTTGAAATAATCAAATGTTAATGAATATATTTATATGAAATAAAAGGTTATGTACCTTCATTTATAAAGGAATAAGCTCATGGATATATCCTGATTCTGATAAGTAAAACAACATTATATGCCTTTTATTTTGTGGGTATAATGAAGAAAGTAGGAGTATCTTACACTTTATAACTTCTACCCATGTTTTCCCTTATGCTTATGAGGATGTATAATTATTATGTTTGCTAATAGTTACTACAAATATTATTAGTATCTTCCAAGCAAATGGGACTTAATACACATAATATTATTAATTATGTTAATATTTAGTTTATCTATTAAGTATGAACTGAAATTAAAAGTAAGACTTAGTAGAAGAAATCTTTTATAAGTTATCCATATAAACTGGTATGTATTTATTATTTGATTCAACTTACAAGGTCACTAACTAATTCCAAATCGTAAAACAATCCAGAATTGAGTGGAAAAGCTACAATACACCTTAATCAATTGTTCCAAGATATTCTTATTTTGGCATACAGCTATAAAGTTTAAAAGTTCATTGATTATCACATTTTTATTCTCTCGAGAAGATTATCCTCAATGAGATGGATTAGATGAGGAATTATTTTTTGAAAAATTAGACTGTTTAACACATCTCGCCCCCTTCCATTTACAAAATTTTATATTAAAGAATCCAAAGACATGGTACATTATAACTTAGTTTCTTAGATTATCCATCTGATATCCAATGTTGAAGATACTTGTTCATGTATAAGAGTGATTATTGCTTGTACGGAAATGCAAAAAAATTTGTATTAATTTTAGGTTTTTATATTTATGTTAAAATATAAATGATGAGCAGAAAACAAGAATATACTCCCATGAAATTGGTATCAGGAGATTGAGATGTTTAGTCACATGGACTCGATCAAAGAAAACCTCTTGCTAAGAATATCTTTCTTTTCCAAATTTGATGATGTTTTAGCAAATTTACAACCCATTTTCAAGAAAAGTATTTTGATTTCTCAAGGCAAACCAAGAAGGAAATAACTATTCAATCAAAAGATATTGTTGATAGATTTTTGTTGTCTTTGTATATATATTATTATATATATTCTCTCCCATATTTGATTCTTCACCTACTGGTTGAAACTGACATTTTCTTCATGCAATTTGCTATTTTTCCACAACAGCATCAACAATTAAGCAAAAGGAGAGCCGGACTTGTCTACAACACTCGCTATCTTAATAGCTACTAGAGGCTCTAGATCCAGCTCTATCCGGGATTCATGTTTTTGGCTCGTAAGAAGTATTCTGCTAAACCTTCACAGATGACACATTTACATCCCACTTTTTTTGGAGTGGAGTGGCATGAAGCCACTCCACTCAAATGTAGATAGGTTGTATCTGCTGGATGGTGCATTTTCCCTGGATTTTAGCGGTAGGTACAAAGCTGTTGAGACTCCCCTCTCCTTTTCAAGAAAACAAATAAGTAAATAGAGATTGATCAAATAAAAAAATTGATCAAATTAGGCAATGGTCCCATCTATATCGTACGTGGATAGTAATAAGTAATATAGTGTAGAAGGCGACCGTGTAGGAAAAATGAAGGGTGGGAAGAACCCATGAAGACATACAAGGGAGAGAAAAAAAGGTAAAATGGGGCTAAGCCCCAATAGAGTCTATATGAGAAATCTGCCCTACCATACCTAAGATATCTGAGCTCTACAAGTCGTATGGTCTACACACAACTGGAGCATATGAAGAAACGTCACCTAATGTGATTGCTTTCCTATGGATTGCACCAGCCATTGCAATGGCTGGTGGAGCAATGAACACACTGTCTAAAATATGCTACAAAGTATGAGAGTGAGAGTGGTACCCCTGACGCTTAACATGATAAGCTATCATGCACTCCCTGACAAATGTGTCAAACGCTGTGTCCATCCATCACTCCATTTAACTCCAAGGCTAGAGGAACAAAGAGGTGACCTTGTTGCATGCCCCTATACTTGGAGACCTTGCAACCTGCTGCTGCTTTCATTGCCCATCTAGGAGGATGGGTAATCACTCCCTCCAAAACTGTATCTTGTGTAGGATCCGTAACCACGACGTCAACTACTATCACATAATCATCTTGGACCAAGTATAAGTCTACCCAGACATGTGATGTTTGCAAAGTATACAAACGCTCCTTCCAAGCTAAGTATCCACTCTCTTGTGCCATAGCACACACTATGTCCCTAATAGCATCATGGGTAGTTATCCTTTGTCCTCCAAAAGAACACCGTGTCATGTAGACCGCTGCTGCATCTAGTGTAGAACCACACTCACAAGTGAGTAATGAAGATACAGATGGGTGGACCAAACCTAAGCAAAACCTCATCGCTGTAAAGAAAGTAGTTGGTGTGAGTTGGAATGCCCTAATGCACGGTCAAGCTAGGATCCAAGAGCCTACATCCTTGCTAAAGTGAGAGCAAAGATGTGCTCTAGTAGCTTGAGGAATGGACAAGTCAACTAAGAGAGAATGTAGCATATGCTCACACTATTGCTCTATCAAGGAACATTGTAAACCTCTAGTCCAATTAGATGATAGTGAAGCAAAAGGTGAAAAATCCTCTTGTGCCTGTTGGGATAGACTATCTCTCATCTGTAGCAATAACATTTGGAGAGAAAAGGATCCTCCCTCCAACTTTGTCACATAAGTCTCCAAAACAGACCTATCAACAACCACAAAACAAGAGGAAAGTAGGGGTGTCGAGAGAGCCCAACTACCCAAAAATGCTATAAATGCCGTCTCCTCCATAGATAGCAAGCCTCTTACATGAGATTGGCAGAGCCATCTGTCTATGTGCCAAATCCCTCGTCACACACTCAAATGTCCCTAGTCCAATAATATCACCAAAGACTCCCATAATCCTCCTATCAAAAGCTCTCAAACAAGATAGGAAGGATGGTGAGGAGAGAACTATACGGATGAGGTAGGATGGTCAACGTGCAATACTGGAAGAGATTATACCTAATGCCACCTATGGATCTCCTAGTAATGGAAGGTCATCTACATGGAGAACATCTTCTTCAAGGGCAAGAAGCATGTGACAAAATCCTCCAATCCTATTGGCACTCCAAGTCCATCTGTGGATGTGATACACCCCTCTAGAAGCTCAAGATAGAGAGGCATACCTAAAGGGGACCATGCACTGCACTTTGACACCTTGACTCTCAAGCCTACTAGATGTAGCTTGTTAATCAAGTAGTCAAGGTCCTGCCTAATCTGATCTACAATGCCTACAATGTGTATATCATCTGCCAAGGAAGGAAATACACAACCTGGCACGGCCAAATTAGTAGATAAGAGAGCTCTAAAGTGAGCCATGGAAAATAAGGGTCCCCCCAAAGGATCTCCCTTGTCACGCCATTTGTAGTGTCGCATCTAGATTGCTCGGACATTGGAGTTCCAGTGATAGTAGTTAGAGGCATTTTGGCAATTACTCATATACTACTTTTTGATGGTCAAATTTTGTGTTTAGGGTACTAACTTCATGGCAAGGCTCATTGTCACTTGCACCGTCCACACCCGTTGGGTGTGTTGTCAATGGGACTGCTGGGATGAGACCTAGGTTAAAATCAGGAGTATACCTTGGAAGTGCAACTCTAGAGAGCTCACTTCTCTGATGTTGAGCCTTCGAGTTCTTGGCTAGAGTGGACAGAAAGCTGGTGAGCATCACTTGGATTCTCTTAGCTAGAGTGGGTGTGGCTTGTTGTAAGCAGTGCAATGTTGTTGGCAAGTTGTTGAGGATCAGATCAAGTATTGATCTGAGTTCAGTTGATTCAAGTTGTAAACTATTTGATTACATCAAAGAAGTGAGTCAATAGAAATTGGGTGCAAGAATTGCGAGTGTTGGTGGTATCTCCACGCTTAGTGGATCATGGTGTCTCAATTGAGTAGTTCAGATTTCCTTGAGAGAGTATGTGTGTGGAAGTGTTGGCAAAATTTGGAGCCAGAGATTTTGAGCTCAGGACCAATTTGTTGCGAGTTGAGCTCAGAAACTGAAATTGAAGGTAGAGTTGAGAGCACATCCTTGCAAATTAGAGATTGGAAAAAACCCATTTTTCCAATTTGGCTCAAGTGAAGAGTTAGCAAAGGATTTGGTAGTCAGCCATTTTTAGGGATTTATGTCAAATTTTATGTTAGATTTTGTGAAGAATTTACGTCAATTTTTGGCAAGAAGAACTTTGATCCGCTCTTTGGTGATCCTTGTAGCTCAAGAAGTAGATAATTACACTAATTATGTCAAATGCCAAATGGTTGCAGAGTCAGTCACGTGTTGATTTATGAGATAGAGGGTTTTTGTTTAGCATTCTTGTGATTTGACCCCTCCATTCTGTGCTTCATATTTGTGCACCATGTTTGTGTGAGGTGCCCTAAATTTTGAGCATTGGTGTTTTGGTGTGCTCTCGATAGTAAGGTTGGAGTGATGACTAGTCAACTATCTTTGTTTCTCTCAAGTGAGGTAGGAAATGATGACCTGCAGACCGTGAGCGTGCATGTTGTGATGGTAGGATACAAGTTGCCCTTGTCCTTAGTGTAGTTATCTTAGTTAGAGTTACATTATTGGGTAGTGTTCTATAAGTTTTGGCACTTGGTGGTGTTGGCACTTGGTGGTGTTGGTACTTGTTGGGGTACTTGTTGGGGTACTTGTTGGGGTACTTGTTGTTTGTACTTGCTGTTGCAATTTGCGGTTGCGGTTACGATTGTGGTTACTTTGCCATGAAAGAGTATTTTGGGGATTCTAGAGGAGTTAGCCCTGTAGTATTGTGAGCCGGCCTGTCTCTCACTCAAGATGAACCTATGATGGCTATTATGGTAGCGCACCATGGACTAAGAAGGCAAGGAATCCCCACTCCATCATACTCCTCCAAGGCTAACACTCCAAGACTCAAGACATTGCTCACTAGAGAACTCAATGAGAGAGAGATAGTTGCAAATGAAAGGATGATGAGTATCTCCTCACCCCTTGTTTATATACTTGTGAAATAGTTATGTACCAAAGTTACTAATTACCGCAGTAACTCAAGTTACTAAACTAAAAGTCAAGTAAAGTCAAAAAGTAGAAAGGAATATCTATTCACATGGGCATATTCACTAGCATGTGATATTATCTTGACTTAACCACTAAGTCAAGGATTCCTTCACATTGGCTATCTTTGGACTATAGAAGAATCCAAAACAAAAGGCTTGCGGCCCCAAGAGTTCTCAACTCTTTCCTCAAAGCCAAACACTTAGGAATAATACCAAGTCAACACACTAGAATCCAAAATAGTGGTGCTCATCTTTTTCACTTTCTCTTAAGTAAAGTCCCCTTTATCTTAGCTATGACTAACTTTAGCTAATCATGACTAATGTAGAACCATCCTTTATCTTTATATAAATAATATCTCACAATTACTTGTAATACCAAGCTTTATATCACAATACCACACACCTGCATAAATGGGTGTTACATTTACTCCCGGACTAAGTTTTCACTTTGTCCTCAAAGTGAAGGTCTCTCTACCTTCTATGATATATCTTCAACTTATCATGGTTAATCCTATCAAAGAGTCTTCCTCCCAACTCCTTGAGATCATAGGTGTAATTGCCCCACACCTTCTCCACTATGAAAGGTCCAAAGTACTTAAGCAAAAACTTCTTTTGCACTCTCTTGAATCAAATAGAATCAAACAACGTTACCTAATCATCTTCTTTGAAAGGCTCCACCTTCTTCTTGCCTTGCCTCTTGTCATAGCTCTCCTTTTGTTTCCTTTGGACCTACTCCACTCAAACCATAGCAACTGCTCTTGCCTCTTCCAACTCCATGAGTTGTTCCTTCCTTGACTTCTCTGCATCACCTCCTTGTGCTTTCTTCAATCTCCTTTGAATGCTTTGGAAGGTAGGAAGATCCAAGTGAATAGGTAGGGTAGACTCAATACCATATACCAATTTAAATAGAGAATATCTGGTGGAAGTCTTCATAGTTGTCCTATACTCCCACAAAACTACATGAATCCTCTTGTCCCAATGATATTTAACCCCCTCCATTTTTGCATCTTTGGCCAACATCATGCACAAGGTCTTGTTGGTTCTCTCTGCCAAGCCATTGGAATTTGGCTTATAGGATGTAGTTACTCTATGTATGATAGAGAAATGTCATAGCATGGGTGTAGTAATGCTTCCTGTAAACTCTCCTCCTTTATCAAAAACCAACTCTAAAGGGCATCCAAATCTAGTGATAATGCATTAATAAGGAAATCTATCAACTTCATCTTCATTCTTGTCCCTCAATGGTCTAGCCTCAACCCACTTGGTAAGGTAATAAGTAACTACCACAATGTATGGATTGTTCCTTGGAGTTCTATTGAGAGGACCTACAAAATCAATTCCACACTTCTCAAAAGGTCCTAGCAATGGAATTGATCTAAGTGGTGGAGTGGATGTAGAGTTTGTAGCAAAAGCTTGACAAACATGACAAGTTTTGCAATAATCAAGACAATCCTTGAAAATCCCTCTCCAATGGTAACCTGCATCTCAAATCTTGAAAGCAGTCACCTTTCATGCAAAGTGTCCTCCACACACTAAACCTTCATGAAACTCCTTTATAAGTTGGATAGACTCTTCCCTACCCATTGCTCTTTGAAGTAGACCATCTGCTCCTTGGTGAAAAATAATATATTCTACCATTGTGTAAGGTCTAGATCTTGCTGCAAGGGCCTTCCTCTCCCTAGCATGCATCCCTTCTGGATAGTTACCTCTTGTCACAAAATCCACAATCTCCTTGTACTCCATTGGAACTTCTTGAGTGACTGAGATTGTCATGAGCTCCTCATCCGGGAAGGAATCATCGACTGGCTCATCTCCATCATGATCATAGGCTCTAGATAACAAATCAACATTTGCATGTTTCTTTCCTGGCCTATTCTCAATGGTGTAATCATACTCAAACAAGAGTATCATCCACCTTGTTAGTCTCACTTCAATATTAGGCTTGTTGAAGATGTACTTCAAAGCCTGTGATCCGTAATAATGGTAGCTTTCCCTCCAATCAAGTAGTGTCTAAACTTCTTGAGACCAAAGATCACTGCCAACCCTTCTCTCTCCATGATAGAGTAGTTCTTTTATGCTAAAACCATCTGCCTACTAGCATAAGCTATTGGATGATCATGCCCATCTTGGTCTAATTGACTAAGAGTGCATCCTATAGCTACATTAGAAGCATCAGTGTAGAGGATGAAAGGCTCACTCCAATCAGGTTTAGCAAGAATTGGAGCTACAACAAGAGATTGCTTGAGCTCCTCAAAAGCTTTGAGAGCCTCCTTATCATCCAAAATCACCATGTAATCTACACCCTTCTTCATGTAGATGGTCAATGCATAAGCCTTGTTGGAAAATGAGAAGATGAACCTCCTGTAGTACCCAACCATCCCCAAGAATTGGCTTAACTTTGTCAAGCTTGAAGGGAATGGAAGGTCTGAGATTTTCCTCACCTTCTCAAGATCAACTACTATTCCATCGTTGGAGATGATGTGCCCCAAAAGTAGACCTTCTTCACATCCAAAAATGCACTTCTCTAGGTTGAGTGATGCATTTGCCTCATCTAAGCATTGCAAGACCTTGATTAGGTGCTCAAAGTGCTCCTCCTTGCTCCCATAGACACAAAAGTCATCAATGAAGTCTCTCATAAATTTCCCAATGAAAGGTTCAAATACCTTGTTCATGAACGGTTGGAATGTGGTTGAAGCATTGCAAAGCCCAAAAGACATGACCTTGAAAGTGTAAGTTCCTCAAGGTGTGGTGAACATGGTGAGTTGTTGATGCTTTGGTGCAATCTTGATTTGGTTATATCCACTATAACCATCTCCAAAACTATACTCCTCATGACCTGCAACCTCCTCCAAGATCTCATCAATGAATGGCAATGGGTAGTAGTCCTTCTTGGTAACAACATTGAGCTTCTTATAATCCACACATACCCAAATCTTGCCATTCTTTTTCTTCACAATGACAATTGGAGACACCCATTCTGAATTCTCTACCTCAAAGATAAATCCAGCCTCCTTGAGCTTATCAATCTCCTCCTTCACAACCAAAGATATTGGTGGGCTAATGCGATGTTGCTTTTAGCGGATTGGTCTTGCATGTCAATCCACCTTTATCTTGTGCTCATCCAAGATGACTTCCTTCAAATCCTTGTGACTAAAAGCAAACACATGGATAAAATTGCGGAAAATCTCCTCAAATCTCACTTTCTCCTCCTTGGTGACATTTGGGCCATACTTGAGGGTAGCTAACCTTCTCTCTACCTCCTCAAGTGTCAATGGTGATTTATTTGGGTCCTTCAAAACCTCTGGCTTAGGAGCAAAATCCATAGCACACAAGGGATACACATCTGAATCAGATTTAGATTCATCCTCCTCCGTGGAAGTCTCCTCTTCCATGCTTGTGTCCACACCTAAAGGTCCTTCTTCAGAATCTGATTCCCAATAATCAGAAGATGGTGTATTTGAATGTGAAGTATTGGTGGTGTTAGTCACAGGAACTATGACTCTATGTTTGATGGCCCAATCCTCAAGTACCCTTTGTGCCATCAATCAGTTGTGCGTGTTGCTCTCAACCATGGCCTCCCAAGAAGTAAGTCATAGCTTGAATCCTTCAAGACTTGGAAAGTCATGAGATTTTGAACTCCCATAACTGAAACTACCACCTTATCCATCACCCCTACTGGTCAAACTTGTTGCTTGTTTGCCATGCTCACCACAAATGTTAAAAGTCTTGAGGGTATCATACCCAACTTCTTCATCAACCTTTCTGATATGGCATTCACTGCTGATTCTCCATCAACAAGTGAATCCTTGATATTGTGACCATTCACTCTCATATCAATCTTGGAGGCATATTTACAAGCCTTCCATGGTGATAGCTTGGCATCCACCACCCCCATTGATACTAGAGCTTTTGCTTTCTTCCTCTTGCTCCTTGTAGAACTCAAACCACCTCTAAGCTCTTTTCTCAAGGTAGGGTTTAAAGCAATCAATTGGCCCACTGTTATGTTAGCCTTGTGGTTACCAACATCCTCCAACACATTGTAGTTTCATTGTTGCTTTCAAATCAAGAAATCCTCCATCCCCAACTTCTTCCTTGGAGTCTTTGTTGTTGATGGTGTTGAGGTGAAAGTGCTCCTAGTAGACATAGGAGTATCCTTGTCCTCCTCTCATTTTTTCCTTAACAAGCTCTGTTGAAGTCTCTCACAAAGGCTTCCACATCTTCTTTACCCTTGCCAAAGAAAACCGGAAGTTTCCCCATCTTAACCCCTCACTATCTTTCTTTTCTCTCAAATTTTTTTTTCTCACTCTATAATTAATAGAGTATATACATGACTAACACCATCTGAGAATAATCCACTCTAGGGAACACAAAAGGTTCAGGTTGCTCCAAGATTTCTATAGCAACATCAAATCCTAGAGTGCATATAAATCTAACTCTCATGGATAGTTTATCCATAAGTTGAAAGATTATCTCCATCATTAATCTTGAGAACTAGCTGATGAAGGTGATAGTATTTCTGTATCTATACTAAAACTCTCTCCAAGATCCTTCACCAAAGTCTCCAAAAGTGATTTTACTCCACTACACTCATGTCCTTTTAGAAGTCCTTCAACTCCACAAACCTCACACAACTCCTTGGTCTTAGATCTTCTCCCTCCCAATCTTGGTGAAGAAGGTCCAACATGCAAACCCAAGTCAAGTAAGCCTCTCCTTTCCCTTAATCTTTTGCTCTCAAGTTCAATGGACATGAACTTGCCTTATGTCCCTTCTCTCTACATAGAAAGCACTTAGACTCACGCTTTCCTCCAACTAGCGTAAGTTTTTGGATCCTCTCAACACTCTCTTCAAATTCTATTGTAAACTCTCTTTTCCTCAAATCCACCCCTTAAATCACCTCAAACCCTTGGGGAACCTTGCATAGTCTTAATTTTCACTCTTGATGACCCTCCATGTTCCCAAGATGAATCTGAACACTCAAACATGCTTTTTGTTGGTCTCAAACTCCTCATGCATGAGATCTCCACTCTACAGAATTGACACTTCCTCACAATGTCACTGAAATCTCCCAACCAGTATGTCATAGTCTTTTGAAATTTTTCACACTTGATCAAAACTTGAGGACGTCCCTCTCTGAAAAATTTCAGATCTTTTCATTGAGCCATTTGGCCTAGACACCTTCCTATTCAGCACACATATTTCAGATTTGGTCTGAAAACCACCCCCTCACTTCAAAAACTCATAACTCCCTCCGCAAGACTGATCTCTCTCTAAATTTTGTGGCAGCACGTAGGATACCATGCACTTAATTATATTAGAAATTTCAAGAAAATTCACTAAAAATTAAAGAAATGGCAGATTCTATATAATTTTCTAGAGAGCATGCAATTCCGAGAGTAGTTTACCTTATCAACTTTCAAAAATTCTAGCCCAGTGCGCATAGTAGCTCTCACAATAATTTCAAGTCCAGATCTCAAACTTGAGATTTTGCCCAAAATCACCTTTATCCCCAAAATCTGCAATCCACCTCACACAATCTCTCCAATTCCTCTCATGTGTACAAGATGTACAAAATCACTTCAAAGACATCATAATGAACTACAGGGTATACAAATGGATCTTGGGTCTCTAACATAAGTTCAGCTCTCTCCTCTCCTAATGTTCTCTCCAAGTGAGCTCTCATAGCCTCCTTATGCCTAATGTAAAAGTGAATGTGGAACATTATCTTACCTTCTAGAGAGGTCCCGACAACGGAACCAAAAATGTGAGCCGGTTTGTCTCTCACTCAAGATGAACCTCTAATGGCTATTATGGTAGCGCACCATGGACTAAGAAGGCAAGGAACCCCCACTCCATCATACTCCTCCAAGGCTAACACTCCAAGACTCAAGACATTGCTCACTAGAGAACTCAATGAGAGAGAGATAGTTGCAAATGAAAGGATGATGAGTATCTCCTCACCCCTTGTTTATATACTTGTGAAATAGTTACGTACCAAAGTTACTAATTACCGCAATAACTCAAGTTACCAAACTCAAAGTCAAGTAAAGTCAAAAAGTAGAAAGGAATATCCATTCACATGGGCATATTCCACTAGCATGTGATCTTATCTTGACTTAACCATTAAGTCAAGGATTCCTTCACATTGGCTATCTTCGGACAATAAAAGAATCCAAAACAAAAAGGCTTGCGGCCCCAAGAGTTCTCAACTCTTTCCTCAAAGTTAAACACCTAGGAATAATACCAAGTCAACACATTAGAATCCAAAATAGTGGTGCTCATCTTTTTCACTTCCTCTTAAGTGAAGTCCCCTCTATCTTAACTATAACTAACTTTAGCTAATCATGAATAATGTAGAAAATCCTTTATCTCTATATAAATAATATCTCACAATTACTTCTAATACCAAGCTTAATATCAATACCACACACCTGCACAAATGGGTGTTATAGTACGCAGTGGGTTTACTTGGATTGGTGCTCAATATCAGCCTATATCTTAGGTCCTAATGAGGGAGGAGATTGACTCTGAGTTAGAGTTTGACACAAGAGTTGATTCAATTGAGAGCGTGCTTGGCATGTTTGCACCGTTGTTGTGGGACATGGATGAGATTTATGGGGCCTCCAAAGGCCCTAGGCATTACTCTAGTACAATGGGTACCATTGAGTTGGATGACTTTATTTAGGAGTTTGATAGTTGGTGTGATCTGCAACAAATGCAGAACCTAACTTTGTTTACACCCTTCATGGCATAGAAAAGATTGTTTCAACATTTGGAGGGTTTATTGATGGATGACTACCATGAGTTTAGGAGAACTTATTTGGAGGAGATTGTGTTATGGAGACAATATTGGTCTCCGAACTATGTCTCTATCACTTTAGGCTTGGTTGCCAGGAGATGATCGGCTGTACCCATGAGTTCTAGCTTGAATAGTGTTGGTGGAGCTAGTGGAGGTGCACTAGTTGGAGATTGTGCTACCACAAGTGGTGGTGTGGCACCGGGGTTTAACCCCATGGTGGAGTTCTTCCAGTGTTTGAGGTAGAACTACCAAGGAGTTACAGATTGACAAGCTAAGGAGCTTGCAGGAGTTCCAACGGAAGGCTGGAGAGAGCCAATGCAAGGCAAACACTTGCATAAGGCGGTTGATAAGTTTCACTCAAGGAATTACTAAGGCCCAGGTAGTCCTGTTTTGGTATGGGATATTAGACAAGGAGTTGCGATGTAGAATTCATGATGCTATGTTGTTATAGGCTACTTTGCCTACTTTGGCAGTGTTCTTTGGTTTGGCTAAGCATATTGAGCTCAACATGGTAGAGTAGAGGGTGGTGACATCTAGATTTGGTAAGGAGACCTCATCCATAATTTTTACTTCTAGAGTGCAGCAAAGTGCACCATGCCTAGTTGGTTTTTGAGGACAAGGTGGATAGCCTAAATCCTATGGAGCAAGTGGAGGGCCTACTGTAGTTAGATCCTTACCTTCATTTTTGGGTCAATAGCAACCAAAGAGTAGTGGTGTTGCTTGTTGGACTTGTGGTGGAACTCACCATAGGAGAGAGTGTACTCAAGGCAGTGGACTTGATACCTCTGGTGCATCATAGCTAACACAAAGGTAGTGTGAGCATTGCCACAGATTTGATCACACTAGTGATCAGTGCTTTGACCTACACCTAGAGTTATGAAGTGGTAAGGCTGCTATGGTAGGTAATAGAGGAGCTCTAATTCATGGAGGACAAGGTGGTAGAGGTGGTGGTAGAGGATCTACACCTAGTAGAGGTGCAGTACATGCCCTTACTTTTGATACAACTATGGCTACTCGGATTGAGCAATTGGAGCAAAGATTGGCTAGTATGGCCATTGCTCAAAGGAGATCAGATTTAGGTGTTGAGGCTTCCACCTCATATGTTGGTGATAGAGATGCTTTGGACTTTATGTGTAGAGCAACACAAGTGGATGCATCTACAACAATGATTAGGAGTGCAATACGTGCTCCAGAGCCTAGAGGAGCATTAGTGGAGTCGGACCCACAAAGAGGAGAGGTTGTGTGATAGCTCAGACTTCCCTAGTCTTTCACACTATCTGAGGCATTGCAAATGACATCCATGGCTCCTAGATGTCCCAATGCAGGTGTGGTAGGTGGTGATGGAGTACATGATATAAAACCTATTAGTCAACCACCTGCTAGTCAACCAGACTTAGTTAGGCATGATGTTGGGGGCGGCTCAGCTGATTATGTGGTGCCTTTTGTTTTCACCCAATGATATGTTTACATTTGGAGTTGACCCAACCCAATGTTGCGGTTAGCTGCCATGCTTTGTGGGAGTAGGGATGATGCGGTGCCTACTATTAGAGCAAAGGTGGTTGATAGTGGAGTTGACTTGATTGAGGAATATGGGATCCATTCAACGACCAATGGTTTATGACATGCAGCAATGGCTAGACTGGAGGAGTTGCCAGCTAGATTGGCCTTTGAGAGAGCATAGTTCACACCTGGTGTTGTCATATTGGATAACCAAAGGAGGATTTTCCATTTGGTGGGACCTTTAATGAAGGTTTATACACCATAGAGAGTCTTGTTAGACTTTGGTACCCAACCCTTTATGTTGGGGAAAGCTACAGTAGTTGGTCTGGGGTTACGGAAGATTGATGTGGAGAGGCATCCATTTCAGATCAAAACATCTCTAAGTAGTGGTTTGACACAGTACATCACATGTGGGGATCATATCACTTGTTATTCAAGTTCAGCCTGGTCATCCAATTGATAACTTGGTGGTGAGAGCTCAGGCTATTGTGACAATAGTTGAGTCATACAATGTGCTAATTGATGGAGTAACGTTGTATCCTATGGGTTTCAGTATTAACTATTAGGAGGAGACAACCTCTTATAGACCAGGTTGGCAGTCTGGTGAAGGACAAGTATTTTGCCTACCAGTATACTTTAGTAGTGGTCTTGGCTCACTACAGTCCAAGACCATGGTGGTGGCCATATTAGGGACATACACGTGCTGGCTGAGGTTTGGATCTTCAAGATCCTTGTTCTGGTGTGTTTTGGGAGATGTTATAGATACTACAACATCTCTAGGTTCATCAGTTCATTTCTCCAGCTTACATTTTGGAGAACATTCCTTTCGGTGATTCTTGTACCCAAGTGGTGGCAAGCACACATCATGTCCATTATTGGATGGGACTTGTTGTTTTAATAGATGCAGCCAAAATAGAATCATGTGCTCATCATCCAAGACAACATTTTGAGCTATTGATCCTCATGGCAAGGATGTGTTATATTAGTGGAGGTTCTTACCATTTGGGTTAAAGAATGATCCCGCTGAGTTCTAGAGGGTCATGGATAGGATCCTAGCTAGATTCAATTTTGCTTGGTGCTATATTGATGAGATTTTGGTCTAGAGCACTACTGTGGAAGAGCATGAGAGATAGTTGTTGGAGGTGTTTGAGAGGTTGAGATCTCATGGACTCAAATTACATCTTGGGAAGTGTAGGTTCTTCCATGAGTAGGTTGAGTATTTGGGTCACACTATCTACTTTGGAGGACTTGGTCAACAGACCAAGGTAAAGGCTATTTCACATATTCCTTGGCCTATGGATGTGAGCAGAGTGTGATCATTCCTTGGGTTGGCAAACTTCTATTGCCGCAATGTTAGAGGATTTAGTGTCATTGCCAAGACCTTGACAAAGCTAACACATGAGTGGCATTAGGGAGATAAGCAAGAGAGAGCTTTTGTAAAGCTCAAGGAAAGGTTGACATCTTCTCCTATTTTGAGAAGACCGATTAGAGGACAACCATTTTAGGTTCATACTGCTTGGAGTATGTAGGGGCTTGGAGTAGTGCTCACCTAGCATGATGATGGGAGGAAGGAGTTTGTGGTGGCCTATGCTAGTTGCTCCAACCATTCAGTAGAGGTGAAGTATAGTTTTTATGAGGGAGAGTGCTTGGTAGCAATTTGGGCATTAGCACATTTGCGATGTTACATATTTGGTAACCCCTTCACTCTCATCATTGATCATCAACCGTTGAAGTGGTCGATGGAATCCGACAAGCTTTTAGGGAAGCTTGGACAATGGGCTTTGATTTTATATGAGTATGATTTCATGGTTGTTCACAAACCTAGAGTGGTGAACCATGATAAAAATAGGTTGAGTAGAAACCCATGTTCCAGCCAGTAGGATCAGACCAAAGCACGTTGGCATGGTGAGATAGATGAGAAGATGGTGCTAGGGTGGCATGCATCGGCCTTTCTATGTATATTTTTTGAGACTTTGGTGGTATCTCTCTCAATGCATACAAGAGGAGTCATTGAGGTCATAGATACAGAGAGTAAAGATATTGGTATAGTTCAGCAAGACATTCATGGTGATGTCTTAGTGATGGACTATCTTTACATAGGTGTTGTGGGTGGCACAATTTGGGCCAAGGAGAGAGATTGTGTCCTTCAGCAAGCCAGACAATTTTAGATTTGAAGATAGACACCTTTTGCGTGTATGGGAAGATGGTAGAGTGCGAGTAGTAATTGTTCCATCTTAGAAACCACAGTTGGTCCATCATGCTCATGAGGAGCTAGGACATTTTGGAGTAAAGCATACATATAGCTTACTCTAGAGTCATTATTGGTGGCATAGTATGCAGACCGATATAGTTTGTTGCCAAATGTGTGGTTTGTAACCAAGTTAGAGCATCATTCAATGCTCCTATGCCACAGTTACACCCATTACCTACCATGGGATTGGGTTACCATTGGAGTTTGGACTTTGCTAGACCTTTACCGCTGATTGTGAGATATCATTGGTATGTTTTGGTGATGGTGGAGCACTTCTCCAAGTGGATTGAGTTGGTGGCACTTCTTGATATGTCTAATGAAGGGATAACTTACTTATTCCTGGATCTAGTTCTTAGTCATTTTGGTGCACCAACTGAGGTTTTGACTGATCAGGGTACAAAGTTCTTGGGGGATTTTATGGTCTTGTGTGATAAGGCATTGATTGATCATTGAACTACATCTCAAGATCACCATGAGGCAGATGGCTTAGTAGAGAGAGTGGTTCAGACGATGAAGAGAGCATTATGAAAGTATGGTTTGCAAAAAGGCCAGTTGGGAGATTGGAATCTCCATTTACCTTGGTTGGCCATGGGCTATTGGTTCACCCGGCAAGCCTCCTTAGCATCCTTCTCTCCTTAATTTCTACTCTATGGACAAGATCCAAATTTACTTGTAGCCATTCTTCAAGATGCTATTGTAGTTTTGGACTTGGATGATCTAGATGTATGGATGAGTGCATGTTCTCAGCGTGCAAAGATCTTTTGGAGAGTGATGTTGATGGCCTTTAAGAACTTGGCAATTGCTCAGCATAGAGATACCTTACGCTATGCTACCATTCAAGGAGGAGGTTATAAACCCTCAATCCGTCAATTTCATCCAGGAGACTATGTATATCCACAACAGACAACACCAATGACACTTGATGTTTTGACATGCCGCACTATCTTAAGAATGCATGTGGTTTTGGCATCTGGAGTCCTTGTGTTGGAAGGACGTGATGGTGTTGTCTGGAAGGATCATGTGCACAATTGTGCACCATGCTACCTCTTAAACATTGATGGTACTATGGACCCAAGTTTGGCACTTGTACGTGCAGGCTTGAGGTGTATGTTATGTGGCTCTTCTAGTGGAGCTGTTACTATGTTAGTGTGTGATAGTTGTTTGAGAGGATAACATATGGCATGTATGACTCCTCCCTTGTAACAACATGGAAAATATCACTTTTGCAGTAATTGGGTAAGTAAAGTTTGTTCCCGTAGAGATACTAGTCATAATTGGTCAAATATGAAGCAAAGTAACAATGTAGTTCTTCTTGGTTGCATCTTTAATCTCTCAGGTAGAAACCACACCCAGAAGAGAGTAACAAGCTCACAATCTTGACAACTTGTCACGAATGCACATTCTTTAATCACAACATAGCAAATTCTATCCAAACAAAATCTTGATTGTAATGATTCAGATTCTTCCAAAGACGGCACTTCACTACAAAATGACTTTGCCTCAAAATTTTGTTCCACCCCTCCATTGAAGGCACAACTTCCTTGATCAAAATTGCTTCACATCAACTTTTCACTGCACTCATAAATGTAGAATACTACCAACACTACAATTCCTCTCAAATCTGTCAAGGCATTGCTCTAATTGCACTTCACTTAGGATCAAACACACAAATTGAAGACCAAGGCTGCAAAATCCAGCATCCAACAAACACTATGAATTTCTCCACACACTCACAAACATAGACACAAAGTTGATACTCAAATCAAGCTCAAGCGACGAGCACTGAAAACAACACTTCACTTTATCTATCTTCAGAAATATGAATATTGAACAACAACCGACTACAAATGCCACTCTTTAAATAGTGAAGCAAACAATAGTTACTAACAAAAGTACCATTCTACAACAACTCTTCTAACCTATAGATCCAAACTAACAATGCAACTCTTCATATCTGCCTCTTCAAATCTCAAATCTGTTACTACTCCGATCTGATGTCTACTTCTTCATTGGCTTTCAAACCCGTTGATCTTCCTATCACTTCTCCTTCTTTAGGTATATCTAATTCTACCAAATCATTCACTATTTCTACTACTTCTACACTAGGAACTACAATTGAGCTCAAGAGTAACCCTTCTATCTCCTTATCTCCTGACCCACTCTTCTCTAATGTCTCGAATAATAAGTCCGATGACACCTGAATTCCAACTTCTGCAACATTGGACTTCCTCTCCTCTGTCACAATACTCCTAATTCTCTCTAACTCTGACTTGACTAACTCTAATCAAAGACTGACATTTTTTCCTACTTCTAACATCTTCCAATCTACTTGCTCTCTTAAAGTGTTCATATCCACATCTTTGGCTTTCCTCTTCCAAGTTTCCTGCACAAGCAACTTTAACTTGTATAGATGTACTTCTTCCAACCTTCCTTCAGCCTCTGTGCTCAAAATTGCTTGCAACTTTCCTACAACTTCTCCTACTGATTCCGACTCATAACCTCAAGATTGCTCTGCCTTCAACTCTTTGCGGTACATCTTCAACTCATCTTTGTAATCAACAGCAAGCATCTTCTTCTCCTCCGTATATTGAGAACTTTGTAACTAAGCACTTTGTACCAGCTTGCGCAATCTTTCTTCTTCTTGATGCCTGCCTGCTAGCTCTCTCTACCATGCTTGATCCTTCCCGGCTGCACTCTTCCTCAAGTTTTCTAATTCCTGCTCCATTATTGTGGCCACTGCCTTCATATGAGTACTCTTGATGCGCACATCACTGACCTCCTCTTTCATCTTGGTCAGCAACATTGCATGCTCTTTCAATTCTTTGGCTTGCTTCTACATTTCCTTACATCTTGACTCAAAACTCTCTTGCAACTTCTCGAAAGTCTTCTTCTTCAAGACCACATCCACCGAAGTTCTTCAACTTCCTTATCTCTTTGGGTTACACGCTCATGCAAACCCTTCACTTGAACAAGCAAATACTTCACCACCTGCAACTCACTTATCACCTTCATACAATCTTGGGGATTTACCTTTTGGTGCTCCTTCAACAATTCCAACAATGGACTGACAACTTTGATAGATATTGTATTCTGCCAAAGTTCTCCTCGTCTTCGGCCCCATCTTTGTACTTTGCCTCTTCCATTGGCTCCTTTTGCCAAAGTCTTGATCTTTGTATCTTCAGAGACACTACTTCCAAGCTTCCTTCTTCCTTACCTACTGAACTTGGCCCCGCAAGATACTCTTTTTGTCTTTCAGCCTCCTTCTCTTCCACAACCAGAGCTACACAATGATTTGTCTTTCCTTGTACACTATCAATCATCGCATGATAAGCTTCACCCACTCCAACCAATTGCTAAACCTTGTGTTCACCCTCACTCTTGCTTCTGGATTCCTCACTTTGTAAAGTGAATTTGTCTTCTTTTAAGTCCTCTCCTCAAGACTTTGTCTCCCCTTCAGACTTGGTTTCCGACGGTGCTCTTTCTTCATCTTCTTACTCTGCAAAACCCATCTTTGGGTCTTCCTTTGTGCTGGAGGTGACTTTGCTTCTTTGGGTTTATTGTGCTTCTTCTTCTTCGGGCTTGTGACTTCTTCTCTCTTCTATTATCCCTTCCTCAAGAAGTGATCATCACTAGCTCGTAGGTGTGCCATATATTGTTGCTCTTCTTCATCCGCTTCCTGTCTCAAATCAGGATGGAAATGCTACACCATGTGACGCCTCTCCTCTACTGTCGGCAAGTTCAACCCAAAGTAGAAGTGTGCTGCAAACAATGAGAAATAATGTGGAGGCAAACCTGTCCTCTAATTGACCACCATCCGCCTCGTTTGTTGGTGAAAACACTTTGCCCAATTCGCCTTCACTCTTGCAAACATCTGGTGGAAAAGGACCGCATGCTGCATATTCACATAAGTCGTTTGTTCTGGTTTGAACATGGCCATTATCATCCCCACAATACTTTTGATAATCGGGTCCCAATAGGACTCCACCTTGTAACCATTAGTTGTGCACGGAGCAAAGAACATATTTTGTATGTCCACCCTCTCCTCTGCAACATCACACTTCCAATAGCATGTGATCCCCGTTGGTTCTCCTGCTTCCTTCCCCAACACTAACCTCCAATCCGACTCAGTCCATTGAGCTGGATTTCCTCTCTTCTCCTCGACTTCAAGGCCTTCCTCGCAATTACTGGCAGCTATCTCTACCATGACTCTTGGGAAACTAAAATTCCAGTTCCATGCTAAGAAAGTAATACAAAGTCTATGCAAGACTTCAATTCTTGCTACGATGTCCAACCTACAAATTGTGAAACTTTGCACTGCTAGAGCATTTGTGACCTTCTTTATGATCTGCTCTCTCATTCTTTGACACTGGAAAACTATTCCTTCTCCTAGATGAGACACTCTAACCCCTTCTGGATTTTGGAAAATTCCACTCTCAATTGGCTTCTTGACACCCATTACTATAGGACGACTACTCAGAGGGATAGGAAATCTACTTGACATATTCAACTTGTCCTTGCAAAATCATAATTTTATATTACCCCAAATTGCAGTCATTCTTTGGTCAATTTCAAAATCGACTTCCCCTTCTTCTGCATGTTGCCATCCTATCATTGTCAAGACATGCTTCTTCTGCCTCTGCCATTTCTTGAAGTGTACTTTCTTGCCACATACTAAGGTTGTTAGACGGTCTTCATATCGGACTTTGCTTCTCAATCCAAAGACAATGCTCTTCGGACTTCTTTCTTTGTACTCCTCTCTTGAGTACCTCCATCATCAGATTTCCTCTGAAGATACTCCCGTCCATTCTTCTTTTGCAATTTAGCTTTCTTTTCTTACTTCTTCTCCAAATGATAATAAAAAACAAAAAACAAAAAATGTAGGCACCACATCCCCTCAAGGATAGTGGTTATGTCCTAGATGTACTTGACCTATAGCTAGTTCATCATTTATATGGTATAGATTGCAGACATGCAACTAACGACGGGGCTCCATACCACCCGGCCTCTTGATCTTTGCCCATCATAGGGTATACCATATACTTGGAGTAGATGGCTATCTGGAGTTAGAGGGACCTAACTGCCAACTAGGGGGCAATTGTGGGACTTTAGAGTTTATGTATGACTTATGTGTGAGTTTTGCTTCTATAGTATATGATGTTGACGACAATGTATGTTGTGTAGTGATGTTTATACACACAACAGCTGTCACGCCATTTGTAGTGTGCATCTGGATTGCTCGGACACTAGAGTTCTAGTGATAGCAGTTAGAGGCATTTTGGCAATTACTCATAGACTACTTTTTGATGGTCAGATTTTGTGTTTAGGGTATTGACTTTGTGGTGAGGCCCACCGTCACTTGCACCATCCACACCGTTGGGTGTGGTGCCATCAGCGAGACCGTTGGGATAAGACCTAGGTCAAAATCAGGAGTATACCTTGGAAGTGCAGCGCCAAAGAGCTCATTTCTTTGATGTTAAGCCTTCAAGTTCCTAGCTAGAGTGGATAGAAAGCTAGCAAGTGTCACCTGGATTCTCTTAGCTAGAATGAGTATGGCTTGACTGTAATTAGTGCCTTGTTATTGGCAAGTTGTTGAGGATCAGATCAAGTATTGATCTGTGTTTAGTTGATTCAAATTGTAAACGATCTGATTATTATAGCACTTTAGAGTTTATGTATGACTTATGTGTGAGTTGCACTTCTATAGTGTATGATGTTGACAACAATGTTTGTTTGTAGCAATGTATATATGCTGTCGTGTTGTGGTTTGCATAGCCCGTAAAAAGCAACTTATCATAGTTTATCTCCATGTTAGTGGGGTAGGTTGCATGCTAGTTCCGACGGATGAGATGTTGCCATGTGAGCCATCTATGTACATGTATGTGATTGGCCACATGGGTTACAATCTTATCATGTTTGAGGGATCTGATGAATAAAGATGAGGATGAGTAGAGAGACGGGTGTGTTTTAGTTTGGAGAGTCTTGAGGAGAGAAGGAAGTTGGGAGAGAGTTCTAGTAGAGAGCGAGTGTTAGATCATCGGAGGAAAGATTCAAGCATGAGATGTCCCATGCTCCCGATCTGCCACTCTTGAATCCTTTTCTCATCAGGCTTCAGATTTTACACCGTGACGACTTACGGGATTGGTTGGTAGCACGTTTTGGGGTGGTGTTTGTGGAGTCGGTGATGGGAAACCCAGATCTTATCGTCTTTCCGGTGCTTATTTATGAGAATGTCTGGGACTTGAAAATTTATGTTCTTCTATAGTTGGGGAATGACTAAAATTTTGCTCATAAGCTTCAAGGTGGAGTTGTGGGGTCCATTTGTCAAAAAGTAAAAAGAGTAAAAGACAAATGTGCAAGAACTTGAGTCTCAAGGGGAAAGTCGAGAGTTTTTCGACCATCAGGGGAGTTTGGGGAGAGAATTCAAGGAATGGAAGACATGGTTGAAAAGAGGAGACAACAGGCTACAATTTGCAGACAGAAATCCCTCGATTTGAGCTGAGTATGAGAGGGATATGATCAATTGAGTGAAGGGGGGTTGAATTGATACCCAAGAGCACAAAGTAGTCAATTGAGGAAGTTTCTTGAGACCTTTTCACTATCTGTCAGTGGGATTGAAGAGAAGATAATTTTTTTACAGTACTGAGCGAAATAAATTCCAGTTTTGAGTCAATCTCAAATCAGATTCAATTGATTGAAGTTGAAGCTTATGGGATGTAAGTTGTTGGAGAAGAGCTAATGATCAGGTTTGGAGTTTTGGTCACTCCCCAAGTTGCAGTTCGAATTTCCTCATGAAAATTTCTAGAGTTGGTGGTGGATAGGTTTAGCTCATCTTTGTGCAATTTTCATGTGAATTCTTCAAATAGAGAAATCAGGATCTTGGATCAAGTATACCTTGGTCTGTAGAGCTCACAAGTTAGCCCAGCTCAGGAATTGATCCTCATCTAAAGACTGGAGTTGGATTAGGCTGTGAAAATGTGCAGGAGGTTAGAGAAAAACACAACCAGCTATTGTGGAAAATTTGGGTGGTTCTAGATCTGTGCTGAGTGAGATCTGATGCAAAACATCCTGCTGAAAATACTGTCATAAGCTCGGGAGAGCAAATTTTCCTTCCATCTTGATTGGATATCAAGTCTCATGTCCTATGACTATGACTGAGATTTTCAGGTTTCCAGAGTGTTTTTGAGGATCAAGTGTATTCCTGAATCAGAAATTTGGGGAAAATTGCCAAGAACCAGGAGCAAACCCTAAAAAGAAGATTTCAAAATTAGGGTGAAGTCCAAGAAAAACCATGGCCAACTTTGAGAGATTTTCAGGAGAGTTGTAGTGATCTGATTGAAGTGAATTTTATATCATTGGAAAGCTTATTTTACAGGCTTTCCATTGAATCCTAGATCACTCAAATCCAAGCTATATAGAAATAGTTACTTGCATATGAGCTTTGCAGGCTTTTCCCCATCAAAATGACATAGAAAATCCCCACATGAAGTAGGAATTTGTTGAGATTTGAAGTACAGATTTGAGGAGGCTTGGAGTACAGGTTGGAATGAGCTTGATGATAGAGCACAAAGGCTCTAAAGCTCTTTCCCAACAAAAAGTACATAGAGTTGTTGCCTTTTTCTTGTGATTGGATCCTCTCTGTACTTGTATGCCTATTTGTACGCCTAGTTGGCTTGGATTGGTGTGCCGGCATTGCGCTCAGATTATTTCCTTCTAGGAGTGTTGTGTATTTCTCCTTGGTTATGTTGGAAGTGAAGACCAGCAGACCAGGAGTGCATGTTGTGATGATAGGTCAGGTTGCCCGGTACTATCCTTCATGATAGCAAGAATATTAGTCCTGAGAAAGGAGGGTTCCGGCAATAAGGGTCACATGTGTGTTTTGTCAAGTCATTACGGTTTACCTCTAGCCTCTAATCTGTAGTCTCCACAGCTAGGCACCCTATGTGTTCCCATAGAGAGAAAAGGAAAGTATGACAACGCACGACACCTTGACGTGTACCCACAATTGACTCCAAGACGATGACTCCTTCTTGTAAAGCACCAAGCTGGTAGTAAAGGGAAGCAGGAGAGCCATAAAAAGACCCCACAAAAGGAATGAGACTCGCCAAGGATCCACCAACCTCCCTAAGCTCTCTAAAGATGGATGCCCTTGAGACACTATTAAAAGCGTTCTCAACATCCACCAGTAGGATGACCCACTCCGGATGGATATCTAGGAGTGAATTAATGCCTAGAGATATATCATCACATTTTCCAAGTGTTGCTACTCCAAAATGATGTGGATTGAGGTGCTATCAAAAGTGAGAATGATGTTGAAGGAAAATGGTATGATTGACCAAACACAAAAAGATCTCTCCAATAGCAATAGGTCTAATGCTCTCCGGATCATTCTCCATTGCAGGAAGTTGACTAGCACCTAACACCCGACTAACAAACATAGGAATGTTTGCTCTCGCTACCGTTGTAGCCACATGAAAAAACTCGGTAAAACCACTAGAAGGATCATCTGCCCAAAAGCAATCTCTAAGGTGCTCATAAACCATCCTTGACAAGCCTCCTGAGAAAAGGCAAGGGGCAATGCACAATGCTTGTGCAAACAGTGACCTATCAAGACATAAAGGCTACTTAGGCTGATAATCTAAGACCTCTAGTGGTAGTCCCTCTATTGCTATAGGATGTAGTGAGTGTAGGGAAGAGATAGTCTCATCAATAGGACTCACGATAGACAAAGGGTGTAGTGCTTGTGTTGCTCTACTAAACTCTCCCGCTTGACCCAATGTCCTACACCATTGTAATTGAGTGGACTTTGTGGTATCTTGTGGCGATGCTTGTCTCTTAAATTATGTAGCCCTAACAGACTCCTTCTGAAGGGCCACCCAATCCCCACTCAAAATTGATGAAATCTAGTAGCCACCTCTCTATGCTCTGCACGTCCCCCTCTAGCATAACAAAGACACCATCGAAGGAGTAAGAGGAATAGGAACCATGCTAACTCGTCCAAGGGATCACATGCCAAATAATCAAGTGGTAGGCAAAAAACCTATCTAGCCTCATCATGGAGTGTGGGGTAGCCTATAGAATAGACGTGGACATGGAAAACTAGTCTCAAATAACCCCAAAATGTAACCCGCCTGAGAAGCTAACCACTCTCAAGACTCGATCGGTATCTCTAGAACGATCAACAAAGAGATAGAAGAAGCGCGCGTAATCTCGAGTGTCATTGCTATCGATGTGATTGCTCGTCTCACATGGGCATCCCAAGTGGTCCAAAAGTGGTCCAATCATAGTCCTTGTGCATCCTTTCCACATGGGTCTTTACTCCTTGTGAGGTAAAACGTCGATGGTACATTGGGCATGGTGTATCCCAAGCTACTCTAGACGACCTCACATGGAAAGATGTAACCATGGCTAACCAAAGAATAATGATAGTAACACATGATGCTCCTCTCCATATCTCCCCACATGTGCAAAACCACAACTCCTCACATCCCAATTCACATAAGAAAATAATCTCTCCAAACCCTAAAAACTATAAACTCTCATAACTTTCAATTGCTATATCTAAAATTTCAAACTAAATTCCCATAGAACTTAATCTGAAAACCAAGAGATTAAAATAAAATTTCACTACTCATCACTCTCAATATGTAATGATCACTCTAAACCCTAAAAAAGCTAAAAGTCTTCGTTACTTTCTACTCAATCTTCCATAGCCTTCACTCTAGGTACCAAAATGGAAAAACACAGAGAATAGAACTATTCACTCAAGTGCTATATGCTAGAGAGCCTTGAGAAATTATAGATATGTCTTCTCACATCGCTCCCTCTCCTCTCCCATCTCACTCACGTCTCTCCCTCTCCTAGCCGACAGAGCTTACCTTAGGATTCATCCACCAAAGCCTTGTTTATGTGTGGTTTTGCTTTTGATCATTAAAGCACTAAATCTAGGCAGCATTATAGAATATCGTCTCCAATCATTACGGCACTAAATCTAGGCAGCATTATGGAATATCGTATACAGGCAGTTAATAAACACTGTCAAAGCTTTGAATTTGAGCGTGGGTCGATGATCATGCAAAAGACAACACTAGTGAAGTCCATCCTACAGAACTACTGTACGGGCAACGGGAACAATGGTGAGATACAGTCTCTCAATTCGTCTAGATCTTAAAGTTTCCACAACTTTCTAGGATCCAGAGTGAAGAAACATCACAGAAAGGGCCTGTCCCCACAATTACTGTGATCATACGAGATGCATTGCCCTACTATGCACGTCACTGAACAGAGATTTCAAAGGGATCAAACAGCTGAGAATCAACCACGAACAGTAATGTGACATAGATGTGAGCGTCTATTTCAAAACAGACATTGGGGCTTAGCCCCATGTTACCTTTTTTGTCTCTCCCTTGTATGCTTGATGGGGTCTTCCCATCCTTCATTTTTCCTACGCGGTCGCCTTTTTTCTTTCTTTCAAAACAGAGCAATGTGGAAATGCCCTTTACTAGAAAGGTCATCTCATACTATATAAATACGCAGCACCAATTAAAATACTTGCACTTTTCCTCCCGGAACACCTCCCACATGATGAGTGACAATGAGTATAGTTCGACTCTCGCTTTGAAGGATCGACTTGGAGGATGCAGGAATAGGTACAAAAACTCCTTCCATGAGACCCTCGAATTCTACTGAACTCAAGAATGTAAGTTAAAACGCACATGGATCCAGGATTATTAATATAATCACATGAAGACGCTGATGAAACTTTTGGCAACCGGATGCAGATGACATTGCTAGTTCAACTTGTATGAACGAAGCAAATGTCCTCAATGGGGTATCGGAGAGCAATAGTTGTCAGTTGTCCACAATGTGAATTGTCGTGCCAGTTGTCCACATATCAGAATGGCCAGAAAGCCGGAATGCGGGAATACTCCTGGCACGACAATTTGAATGCATATCGGCACTGCAATGTAATTGTTCCGTAAATAAGTAAACTCCTTTCATTGAAATTCAACACGGGAATTCATTAGTTTTTCATCCAGAAGCAGGTGTCTGACATTTACTTCAATGAACATGCTCGGTGAGTGCCAGCAAACTTTGATCTGGTTATCATGGAAGACTAATATTTCAAAAGCTTTCACTGTGCCAAATCACGTCTACCAAATCAACTAATCTCGATAGTAGCTCTCTTTACATCGCATTCCTTCCTTTCGTTCGTTGATACAAAGGACTGCGCCAGGCCGACCTTGGATAGATAAATTACGATCATGAGATTCAAAATGGAAGGAGTTCTAGCTCTTCCCACCCTGATCACTTTCTTGCTTCCAGTATCTGTAGTCAGATTACGTATTCTGGACTGTACTTCCTCGATTTGTACTGTTTTTAAATTTTATGTTTCATGACATAACTGGATATCTGGATCCATGTTAGGCACCTGAGGGGTTCTAGGTTTCTTAGTAAAGAACCTTCATATCTGATGCTCTGTTCTAGGAGAACGAGGTGATAAACAGAGAGACGAAAACCCTTAAATATGCCAAACTTTAAAGAAAACAAACTTGCAGATTCTGAATCTTGTTAATCCATATTCTGTAATGCACAGCCAGAGGCAACATCACTTCCGGCTAAACAAATGTTCCCCCAATCGATACCGGTTGTTCTTCTAAAATGGATCCACCAGAGCCATTGGCTTTAGTATATACCTCTAGCGTCCTGAATTGCTCATTGTCACACACATGACAACAAACACGAGAATGTTTCTGATGCATATGATACTTTCGCTTTCTGATGTGCACGATACTCAGGTCCTTCACTGGGCTCCTAATTTTAGTAGGAAACAAAAGCATATTACGCACTATCCATCCCGAAATTGATCTCCATCTCGACATATAAGGATATTGCGCAATATGTATCTGAATTTGATGTCGATCTCGACAATGAAGTAATTACTGTACTAGTTCATCTAATGTCCAATTAGTACAGCAGATCTCTCCTACAATCGGTGTCCAGGATTCAACCATCTGTACCCGATAATGCGGATTTCGTTCTTTCCTGAAAGACATTTTGCGTTTATGTAATATGGGCAGAGATGCGGGGGATTGAAGTGTCCGCAATTTAGCTTCGGGCACTTGCAGCTAATATTCAGCGGGACTTAATCCCTCGTAATATGGGCTTTGAATATCATGGAGGCAGAATTCGTGAAATGCAGTCACATTGGCTGCCTAAGCGTAGACGCAGCGCAAAAACATTCAATGTTCTGAGCAAAGTTCATGGAATGATTAGTCGCATACATCCTGTTCACATGTTCAGTTTCTCGAGCTCTTGGCAGTTCAAGCTCCTGACGCCAGATACAGAAGTTCTAGAACGCAAACTTCTCGTGAGGCATCACTGATCCCATTACCGAACACGGTAGAGACTAGCATGGCTTTTCTCAGACATTACCGTACAATTCACTAAGTATCCATGCTTTTTTAAGTATACACATTAAAACGAATTCACCATTAAGTTTTCCCAGATAGCACCATGCCACACTACACCTTAAAGTACACATTAAAACGAATTCACCATTTAAGTTTTCCCAGATAGTACCATGCCACACTACCCCTTAAAGTTCACAGGCCCTTCAAGAGAAAACGCGTTACAGTATACGTTGCAATTGAGGACCGATTTAAACGTAAAATTGAGGTGACCAAGAAAAAGCCACCGATTTGTTCTGTACATTCGAATTCTACCATCAGAACTTCCAGAGGCTAATAAGCTCCAACTGATTAAGCTAATCTACGAACATAATTGGTTTCATATTTCACACGCCTTCCAAGAGAAAACGGGTTACAGCAGACGTTACTATAGAGGGACGATTTAAAACGTAAAACTGAGGTGACCACAAAAAAGCCACCGATTTGTTCTGTACATTTGAATTCCACCACCAGAATTTCCAGAGGCTAATAAGCTCCAACTAACTAAGCTAATCTGCTAACATAATCGGTTTCATATTTCCTTATGGTTTCTGCATCAAAATTTGGAATGTCTATCTTTTCCCCACTCCTCTATTGTTTAGAAATTATTCCTCTATTCACGAATTCCAACCACCTTCCTGTCACTTATCCTGTTCAAGAGTATTACAAATTCCAACCACCTTCCTGTCACTTATCCTGTTCAAGAGTATTACACTATGTACTTGGAGTCATATCTATCTATGTATTCGCACCTCTCTACATGTCCGATAAACCAATAACAAAATTGGTAAAGGACGACCGCGTAGAAAAAATGAAGGATGGGAAGACCCCATCAAGCCGTAAAAGGGAGAGATGAAAAAGGTAAAATGGGGCAAACAAATAACAAACTAAATAATAAAATTTGGGCGACTCTCTAGACGACCCCGTAAGAACATGGCCCTTGATCTGCCAGGGATACAGATAGCTAACTTTTTAAAGTGAGATCCTGTATCGATAGCTGCTTAGATGGTGCATTGGAAAGGGAACTTGTGCGCTTGCAACTACCAAAGAACTGCTGTTGATTCTTTATGGACGCCGCACGAGCAAGGGGCACCACCGGCAGTTTATCGCAGTTGCATACTTCGATCATAAACCAGTCCGGATCATGAAAGAACAGTTGGTCAACCATGATACCACCTTCCTCAACCTCTCGTCTCAAGTACTCGATTCCATTCTCTTGTAGCTTTTCCTCCACGAGTTCCATGTCCTCGCACTGCCATAGTTCACGTAGCCAGCCATTAGATCGGAGGCCCAGACCCACAGCGTTTCACGTATGAGTCAGGGGACATCCCAGAGCACAAGCAAAATTATCGGGCGATTTCCTTCCATCTTAACGTGTGGTACAGAATCATACACAAACAGATTGAATATACCTGAAATCTGATCGTACTACATCGACTGAATGTTGATGATATTCACCTGAAAAGAGACGTGGTCGTCTTTTGGATCAATTTCTTTCTTGGGAGGTACAACTCCCTTTTGACTCTGCAATAAATGAATGCCGATACCGTAATTGAAGAGCCTGCAGTGAAGAAACACAGCACTCAGAGTGAGCGTTTACTACGGCGTTGTAAGAAGTAATACGTAAGTTGTTTGTTTTCAACAACGAGGAGTGAAGAATCCTCCTCGAAAGCGGATTGAACAGAGGCAGCTACGATAAGTTGCATACCATGAACCCTCAACATCGAAAGATCCAGGTCTTTTGATTTGCACGAAGCCAAGCACGTTCTCATAAAAATTTCTTGATGCGATCAAATTGCTGCAGACTCTCGAAATGTGATTCACACAAGACAATGGCAGCGCCGACGATTTTCGGAACGTGTTAAGGTTGGTTTCCGAGACCATCGCGCAAGCAGCTGCGGTTTCTTCTACCCGCATGTCTACTGAATAATGGCCAGAGCTCAATGAACCCAAACGAATATACAATCCCTCTACACGGAATTCGAGGCCAACGTGTCCACCAGGGCTCGATCTCCTCACTCGCTCAAATATTATTTTATCCCACACGAAATGAAGCGCTCCCAAGGCCTTGCCAGGCAGTCTGTTGGCAAAATTCTACTTGAATCCACAACTCTTCCCAAAGTTCCTCTCACCTCTCCCGAGTTCTCTCTCACCCCCAAATCGGTCAAAATCGGCAACCAGAAGTTCCGAACCCAAGGGTACTGTTCAGTCTCGCAGTAGTTTTAAACACTCGAACACGAATCTTATGCAGATTTTGACACTATCCTTCTGCAATTGACGAAGACCGAGCCAACTCCAAGAAAGTGGAGGAGTACCCACGATCCGCAGCTCCAATTTAGCTTAGAATGCTTCAGTGGCTGCGTCTTGCCCTTCTTATTCTCCAGAATTGCCACGGCAGCTCCATGACAAATGTTCTATCACAGAACTCTTGGTAATTATTATAACGGCTGCGTCACGTGCCGCCTCTCTTCCACGCCAGCTGCCCATTACGGTCACAACCGTCAATTGGTAGCGACTTGAGAGCTGTCACAGCAATCCACTTGCGCCGCATGCTCTACACTCTTGGTTCATATTGTTCCAGCTGGTGAACTGTAGAGTTAACCATGATCAACAAGGTGATCTTGACCATTCCTACGGGGTCATCCAACGATAAGGAATAATAAGTACCTACCTAGTTCCCCACTCTGAGTTAGCCCAATTACCCTGCTCTACCTGCGCCTGATTAAGGCTAATGACATGCTTTCCGTCCTTATTAGTTGCGGTGGCTCGATACTTCCGGCTACTTTCTCTATCGCGATGAGGTTTCGCCTAGATTTGGTCCACCCCTCTGCATCTTCACTACTCACTTGTGAATGTGGTTCTACACTAGATGCAACAGCGGTCCACATGACACGGTGTCCTTTTGGAAGACAGAGGATAGCTACCCATGATGCCATTAGAGACATAATGTTTGCTATGGCGCGAGAGAGTGTATACTTGGTTTGGAGGGAGCGTTCGTATGCGTTGCAGACGACACATGTCAGGGCAGATTTATACTTGGTTCGAGATGATCAGGTGACAGTAGCGGATGTCGTGGTCATGGACCCTATGCGGGATACAGTTTCGGAGGGAGTGATTACCCATCCTCTTGGATGGGCGGCGAGTGCAACAGCAGGTCGCAAGGTCTCCAAGTATAGGGGCATGCAGCGAGGTCACCTCTTTGTTCCTCTAGCCTTGGAGTTATATAGAGCGATGGACATGGCATTTGACACATTTGTCAGGGAGTGCACGAGAGCTTATCATGTTAGGCGTCAAGGGGTACCACTCTCACTCTCATACTTTGTAGCATATTTTAGACAGCGTGTGTCCATTGCAATACAGAGGGCAGTGGCTGGTGCAATCCATAGGAGAGCAATCACATTAGGTGATGTTTCTTCGGATGCTCCAGTTGTGTGTAGACCGTACGACTTGCATAGCTCGGATATCTTAGGTGCGGTAGGGTAGATTTCTCATACAGACTCTATTGGGGCTTAGCCCCATGTTACCTTTTTTGTCTCTCCCTTGTACGGCTTGATGAGGTCTTCCCATCCTTCATTTTTCCTATGCGGTCGCCTTTTTCTCCTATTAGTTGCTGTACGCGAAGTCGAAAGAGTCAGAACGTAGGCTTGGGGCCCCCACTGCCTCACCATTGGGTTATCAAGAAGTCAGTCTAATAAGAAAAGCGTTGGGAATTATGAGATCTCAATTCTGGAAGAAGGCGACCGCATAGAAAAATAGAAGGATGGGAAGACCCATCTCACTTATGGCGCAAATTGCTTGTCAGTCGGCAACTTAAAGTAAAAAGCCTTTGGCAACGGACACTTGAAAGTTGTGATGTACATCGGGATGGAACCCTTATCTACTTTTTTTGTTCATGAAGAGTCTTATCTGTTTAAGTATCGGTACGGTTTAGGGACTCATGAGATTAAGTTAAACATAAAAACTACAGTTACATGAGGCTGACTAAACTCTATTCACCAACTTGATTAGCACTTTCTGGATAAATTTTAGAGAAAGGACGACCGCATAGAACAAATAAGGAGGGGAAGACCCATCAAACCATACAAAGATGAAAAAGGTAAAATGAGAACACTAGAGTCTACATGAGAAATCTGCCCTACTGCACCTAAGATGGCCAAGCTATGCGGGTAGTGTGGTCTATAAACAAATAGAGCATCCTAAGAAGCATCACCTAGTGTGATTGCACAATTATTGCACCAGCCACTACACTCTATAGAGCAATGGACACACGTTATCTAAAATACGCTACAAAATATGAGAGTGAGAGTGGTACTCCGTGCGACTAACATGATAAGTTCTCGTGCATTCTTTGACGAATGTGTCTAACACCATGTTCATCGCTCCATATAACTCCAAGACTAGAGGAACAAAGAGATGACCTCATTGCATGCCCCTATTCTTGGAGACCTTGTGACCTGCTGCTGCGCTCGCCGCCCATTCAGGGGGATGGGTAATCACTCCCTCTGAAACTGTATCTCGCGTAGGGTCTGTAACAACGACATCCATTATTGTCACCTGACCATCTCGGACCAAGTATAAGTCTACCTCGACACGTCTTGTCTGCAAAGCATACGAACGCTGCCTCCAAACCAAGTATCCATTCTTGCGTGCCATAGCAAACACTATGTCACTAATAACATGAATTTTATGAGTTTATTTTAGAGTAATTTAATTTGTATTTTCAAAGTTGAAGGTAGGTGTAACTTGATTTCAAAGGAAGCGGGCAAGATTAAGGAATCAAACCGTCAACATAGGATGCATGCTCAATTTGATGGTATAAAATGAAAGGATGCATGCTCAATTCGATGGTATAAAATGAAGAAGTCCGAATGCATCCGTCTTGCAATTTTTTTCTACCTTTGATACTCTAGTAATAATATAAATATCAATTTATGAGGACATGTGAAGATATGTGATTTCCTCTTGTTAAAATTGTTCCGGTAAATTGAAGGCTAAGTCCATATAGCACCATAAAATGTTTATTTCAAAGCATTTTCCTTACATGAGATATTCAAGTCTTACTGGTTAAGTGATCTGCTTATTTATGATGAAAATCCATGCAAAGTGGTAATATATTAGAGTTAGATGTGGATGTTCATCTTTGACTCTAAATCTTTTTTATTTTTAGGAATGGTTTGCTATAATAGTGGGCACATAGATCGTTGTTAAACGTCTAGAATTTTTTTCACACAAATAACATCGTAAACGTGTAGCGTTATTAATCTTCTTATGTGGTTAATGAAACATCAGAACTTCTTGCATCCTTCCAGATCCCGAATATTTAGAGTACACATGTGTTTCAGTAATTAATTATGGATGGAGAAGTCAGCACCAAATCAGAAGGTGTGTCTCGTGGCCAATTGAACTACTTCGAGTTCTTGATATCATGTGCAATAATACAGTAAATCTTTTCATTGTGAATATAAGATATCAACAAATTTAACTTAAGAAGTTCTCCTAGAAAATCACTTTTTTTCGTTGGTTCATTTTCTTTACGTTTTAGTATACAGTTACAAAATAAGAGTAAAGTAATTTTTATGCTTTGGCGTAATCATATAGATGTATGTTATAAATTAATCTAACCTACACATTGTATTCTTAGATACTATAGTTCTATAGAGATGAAATACAAATTTCTCTTATATTTGATAAATTATTTTATCTTGTTACACATCATTGAAGTGTTTTTTTTATTGACAAAACGAGACAAGTTAAAATACATAGACCTGAAAGAAAATGCACTGAAAATCTCATGCACTTAATTTATTTCCATAAGCATGTCAAAGGTAGGTATATGAAATAAGCAAGTCCAATTATCAAGCAATTTATACTTAAGGTATAATATATCCCTCTCCTTTGATGGATCGAGAGGGAGTGTGACCAAGGGGGAGAGATGGAAAAGAGAAAAGAAAATTAGTATATTTGGAAGGCTCACTAGCATATATCATAGCATAACATATACGTGAATTTTTCAATTTTAGAGGAGAGTGGCCACGGGAGAGAGATAGAAACGAGGAAAGAAAATTTTTGGTTTTGGAAGGCTCATTGGCATATAGCATAGCATATAAGTCAATTTTTGTATTTTAGTTCCATTGGTATGTAGATTGAAGTCTAGGGAGAATTGAAGAGAAAGTTATGAAGACTTTTGTTTTTTTAGGGTTTAGAGTGGTCATTTCACATTGAGAGTGATGGATCTGGAATTTTTCAATTTTAATCTCTTTATCTTCATACTCTAGTTCAATGAGAACTTAGTTTGAAAATTATCAAGATGTCTATTAAGATGTCTAAGCTATTGAAAACTATGAGAGCTTCTAGTTTTTAAGGTTTGTAAAGATAATATTTATGCATGTGAGTTAGGATGTGAGGGGTTGTGGTTTTGTAGGTATGGGGAGATATGGAGAGGAGCATCATGTGTCATTAATATTATTATTCTTGTGCTAGCCATGGCTACACTCTTCCATATGAGGTTGCTTAGAGGAACTTGGGATACACATTGCACATTATATCACTTACGCTTTACTTCTCAAGGGGTAAAGACCCATGTGAGAATGATGTACAAGGACTATGATTGGACCACTCGAGATGCTCATATGAGGTGAGGAACCACATCAACAATGGTAACACTTGGGATTACGTATCTTATTCATCTATTCCTTTGTTGACCATTTTGGGAATACCAATTGAGTCATAGGAGTGGTTAGTATCTTAAGTGGATTGTATTTTTGGATTATTTAAGATTTGTTTTCCATGTTCACACCTATTCCATAAGCTATCCCATACATTCCATGTTGGAGGTTAGATAGGCTTTTTCCTATTGCTTGATAATTTGGCATGTTATCCCTTGGATGAGTTAGCATGGTTCTTATTCCTCTTACTCGCTCAATGGTGTCTTTGTTATACTAGAGAAGGACATGTGGGGCTTAAAGAGGTGGTTGCTAGATTTTATAGATTCCAAGCAACGGATTGGGCTGCACTATAGGAGGAGCCTATTAGAGCTAGACATACAAGAGATAGGTTCAACTATCAAATACCACAAATTTCACTTGATTATGATAGTGTAGGATATGAGATCAAGCGGGAGAGTTTAGTAGAGCAGAATATGTGCTACGTCCTTTGTCTATGGCTAGTCCCATTGATGAAACTATCTCTTCCCTATGTTTACTACATCTTATGCTAGGAGGGGGAGTACTATCAGAGGTTTTAGATGATCAAACTGAGCAACTTTTATGTCTTGATTGGTTTTTTTTTGCACATGTGTTGTGCATTACCCCATGCATCTCCTCAAGAGGCTTATCGTAGATCATATATGAGCATCATAGAGATTGCTTTTAGGCAGATGATCTTTCTAGGGGTTGTAATAATAGCAAGGAGAGATATTCCTATGTCAATTAGTTTGGTACTAGTCTACTTCTTGTGACGGAGAAGGATACATGGGACATTAGACCAATTGCTATTGGGGAAATCTTTTTTTGCATCTGGTTAGCCGCACCATTGTTCTCACTTTTGATAGCACCTTAGTCCACATTAGTTTGAAGTAGCTATACCTAAAGGTTGTGAGGGTATATCTTTAGGTATTAAGGCATTCCTAGATATCCACCTTGGGTGGATCATCCTATAAATAGATGTTGCAAATGCTTTTAATATCATCTTACATGCATTCATCTTTAGAGAGCTTAGGGAAGCTAGTGGATCCTTGGTAATTCTTATTCCTTTTGTGTGGTCTTTCTATGGCTCTCTTGCTTCTCTCTACTACTAACATGGTTTTTCACAAGAGGGAGTTATTATCTTTGAGTCAATTGTTGGTACATAACAAGGAGATCTTTTAAGTGGATCTTATTTTCCATGGATCACTTTAGAGCTCTCTTATCAACTACTTTGGCCATAAAAATTTGTATATTTTCCTCCTTGGTAGACGATACACACATTGTGGGCCATGTAGATCAAATTAAGTAGGCTTTTGATAACTTGACTATTGAGCTTCATCTTGTAGGCTTGAGAGTCAAGTTGTCAAAGTTTAGCAAATGGTCCCCTTTATGTATTGCTCCCCACCTTCAGCTTCCAAAGAGGTGTATCATATCTATAGATGGACTATGTATTGTTGGAGGATACAAAGACATTATCACATGCTTTTAAGACATAACATTTACAAAGGATATTCTCCATGTGGAAAACCTTCCACTACTAGGGGATCCACAAGTGGAATTTGTTATACTCTCCTCTAGTATTGCATATTGATAGAATTACCTTCTTTGCATAGTTCCTCCTTCCTTGACCTTCCTATCATGTTTGAGAAATTTTGAAAGGATGATTATGAGAGTCTTTGGCAATATCATTGGACCATGGACATTTGAGTGTGTGATAGTGGATTTGGCATGTAGACAGACATCTTTACTAATCTTGTGTGGAAGGATAGGCCTATGATCGATGGAGTAGATATCACCTATAGCATTTTGGGTAGTTGTGATCTCTCTAAATCCCTACTTTCTTCCCATTTTGTGGTTGCTAATAGGCCAGCCTTGGAGATATATGTGACCAAGGTGGAGGAGGGATCCTTTTATCCCTATATATTATTGTGGTAAAAAAGAGATGGCCTATCCCCACAGGCATGAGATGACCTTCCATCTTTTTCTTTCTTATCTATTGATTGGATTGAGGCTTACAATCTTCCTTGATGGAGCAACAATGTCAACATATGCTACATTCGCTCTTAGTTAACTCTTCCATTCCTTAGGCTATTAGAGCACATCTTTGCGCTTGCTCTAGAAAGGGTGTAGGCTCTTGGATCCTAGCTTGCATGTGCATTAAGGCGGTTTGACTCACACTAACTACCTTGTTTACAACAATGAGATTTTGCCTAGGTTTGGTCCATCCATCTACATCTTCATTACTCACTTGTGAGTGTGAGTATGGTTCTCCAAAAAATGTAACAGCAGTCTATATGACACCATGTCCTTTTGGAGGAAAAAAGATAACTACCCATGATGCCATTTGAGATAAAGTGTTTTCTATGGCACAAGTGAGTGGATATCTTGCTCGGAGGGAGCATTATATGCTTTGCAAATGATACATGTCAAGGCAAACATGGTCATACTTGGTCTAAGTTGATCAAGTGACAGTAGTAGATGTTGTGGTTATGAACCTTATAAATGATAATGTTTTGGAGGGAGTGGTTACTCATCTCTTGGATGGCGATGAGCAGAGTGACATCAAGCAAAGTCTCCAAGTGTAGGGGTATGCAATGAGATCACCTTTTTGTGTCTCTAGCCTTGGAATTATATGGGTGATGGATACAACATTTAACACGTTTTTCAAGGAGAGCACAAGAGCATATCATAAAAGAATGTGAGGAGGTGCCACTTTCACTCTCATACCTTATTACATATTTTAGATAACATGTGTCCATTTTTAATACCATTAGCTAGACATATTATCTAGAGGTGAAATTTGGCTTGGTAACATATAGGAGGATGTTATGTATAATGGATTAAGTAGATCAGATAGAGGTGTCACCAAAAGAATACTTCTACTAATAGGGTAGGAGTCTAAAATAGAGATTAAAGACTCAATTTTGGAGGTCTAAATAGATGAATTAGGCCTTGAAAATGGAAAGATTCCTATGTCCCTTGGAGAAAAAGGCTTGCCTACTCCACCCAATATTTGTCTTGTTGATAGGTTTCCATTTTTACCTCACCCATGCAAGTCTTAGAAGATTTTCTAAAGATTTTCTAAAGATTCCCTTGGTCAAACTTGTTTGACCAACCAGATAGGACAAGAACACACGCCACTCATCAATATAACTAATCTAAGGGTGGAGCTTACTGACATATCACCAATCCATATATTTGATCCAAGGATGGAGCTTCCTTTGAGAGGATGCTATATAATAAAGACAAGATGTTCCTTTGGGGCATTGGAGTATTGAGTGTGAAACTTTGTGTTTTTATTCTTGAGTGGTCTCACATCCTTTGGATATTTCACATTTCTAGAGAGCATTGGCTAGTGCAATCCATAAGAGAGCAATCACACTATATGATGCTTCTTTGTATGTTCCCATAGTTTGTAGACCTTATGACTTGCATAGCTTGGATATCTTAGGTGCAATAGTGCAGATTTCTCATACCTATACTATTGGGGTTTAGCCCCATTTTACCTCTTTTGTCTCAACCTTGCAAGGCTTGAAGGTCGTCCAATCCTTTGTGTTTTCTATGCAGTTGTCTTTGCTTTGTCAATTGTAGAGGTGGATAGAGACTTGTTTCTCACCAACATTCATGAGTGACAAAGAACAATGAAAGAGCTCATGAGCATCCTATCGCAATTGATAACTTGATACCTTTCCCAATTTGATTTTATTTGATGACAGTTATTCCCCTCTCCATAGATAATATGCATGACCGTATCAAACCATTGTGCACTCCCAATTTCTGTCCAAACCGACGTGATATCCACGTTATTAAGAGCAATAAAGGGAGGAAAAAGAGGCACCTTCAAAGTTCATAAGATTATAAAAAATTCATGATATGACGTGATCAAACACACAAGTAAATATTCTATTTTTCTTCAATGTCATGGTGCTCTAACTTTATAAGTGGCGGACCACGGCAGCAAATTCGATCATGAGCTTCACGTGTTTTTTTCTTTTTCGAGAAAGGGATAAGCTTTTCTTGAGAGTATAACTGATTCGTTTCTCGTTCTGACTAGGTTTGCACTACGCTTTCTCCCCCCTAGTTCTAACAGTCCAGCTGTTGGTCCAGGAAGAAGAGTATTTTCCGTTTCTATATGAATTGACCTTCATATTTATAATGCAAACTGTATCCAGTCCGGGGACATAACTTCTAAAGCATCACAGCAGACATCGCATGGGTTTTTCTTTTCTGGTGAGCCGGTCTCACGCTTAAAATGCTCTAAATGCTGTCCTTGAATTATATAAAGTAGATTGCAGGTTGCCTGTTATCCTAAGGAACCGACCATCTATATAATGCAGAATAAAGTGGATGCAGATTGCCTCTTATCCTAGGGAATTATAAAGCAGATTATAAAATAGATTGCAGATTGCATCTCATCCTAAGGAACCGACCACATATATTATGCAGACTGCCGTGCGTAACAGATTACTCTAGGAAAGGAAGACAAAATTACTCACAATAGCAAAAACGGTGTTCAATAGTTCCCTCATGAGATAACTACGCGAGCTATAATTTGATTCTATACATGTGGTAGAATAGATTTGATCTAAATTTACCTCCCACATTTCATAATTTATGTTGAAATATTCCGTATAGTTACAAAAGTCTATCAAACATAGTACTGCGTATTGTAAAACTGTCATGGCTTGTATGGGTGTTGTTCTTTAAATTGTATAGGCCAACTATTCTCCATAGATATTAATTGTACGTGGAAATCCACTGTAAAGGTCTAGGTATAGAAATGATCGTTCCAAGAATGGATGTTCTAAAAGTTTATGTCCGAATGAATTGAAAGTGCATCTAAGTTTATTTGGTAGAAATTTTAGTATCAAATTAATATAAGAGAAAAGTGAAGTAGCATGAGGGTCCAGCTTTTACCACAATTGAGATTTAGAGAAAAGAAGGTGAATGGCAAAAGGAAAATATCTACTGCAAAAAGATTTTGTTTTTATTGTAGTCACAAGCAAAATTTACGAGTAGAATCAACTAAACACTATAATTAGAAGAAAATGAGAAAAGAAGGTGAATGGCAAAAGGAAAATATCTACTGCAAAAAGATTTTGTTTTTATTGTAGTCACAAGCAAAATTTACGAGTAGAATCAACTAAACACTATAATTAGAAGAAAATGAACGTGAAAGATTTCACAAAAGTCTTTCTAGCTGTTCACCATTCTCATATTAGGGCGTTTCAAGAGTATATATTATGGGATATTTATGGGAGTAGCAAGGGTTTTGTAAAATTGCCTAAGAGGTCTTATTGAAGGAAAAGGATGAGAAAAAGGAAATGCTTGTAATTAAATTTGTGGCTCTAAGGGCCATTACCTTTTTTACTTGGTTGATTCCATTTGCCTGATTTTTAAGTTCCGAGCCCAATTAGCATGCAAAGATGAAAGGAAAAATCTTAATTACATGTACCATGTCAAGGAGGAAATGCAACTTTGTAGATGCCAAAACAAGCTATAGGCTTACCATGTTGTGTCAAAACAAGCTGAAGAGGTTTGTGCAGCTTGGTCATGTGGTGCAGAGAGAGAATTTTCAAAATTGCAATCTTGCTCATCAAGAGGAAAGCTTAGCTTAGGTGTATCTTGAGGGAATTTTCAAAATTGCAAATCTTACTCATCAAGAAGAGAACTCAGCTTAGGTGTATCTTGAGAGGGAATTTTCAAAATCAAAATCTTCCTTTAGAGACTCTAGAGAGGAGAATGAAAACAAGCTAAAGGTTTTGCATGACCTTGCACAAAGAAAAATTTCAAATTCTTAGTAGTCCGCATTGAGAGGAGAGCTTAGAACTTGGATGTATTGTGAGGGGGAAATTTCAAAACCAAAGTCCTCCTCTTGAGAGGAGAGCTCAGGTGTTTCTAGACAGGAAATGCTAGAGAGTAGAAAGGCAAATAGGTATGCAAGGAAATGCTATTGACTAGACCTGTATGAGGCACGAGGGAGAAGTGTTGTGAGTATATACATCGCTACATAACATACATTGCTATCAACATCATACAAAATAGAAGCACAACTCACACATAAGTCATACATAAACTCTAAAGTGCCACAATAATCAGATCATTTACAACTCAAATCAATCAAACTCAGATCAATACTTGATCTGATCCTCAATAACTTGCCAACAATAGTGCACTGATTACAATTAAGCCACACCCACTCTAGCTAAGAGACTCTAGGTGATGCTTGACGGCTTTTTGTCCACTCTAGCCAAGAACTTGAAGGGTGAGCTCTCTAGAGTTGTGAGATCATTAGAGAAGTGAGCTCTCTAGAGTTGCACTTCTAGGGTATACTCTTGATTTTGACCTAGGTCTCATCCCAATGGTCCCACTGACGGCACACCCAACAGCACAGATGGTGCAAGTGATAGTGGCCCCACCATGAAGTCAGTACCCCAAACACAAAATCTGACTATCAGATTTTGTGTCAGAAAGTAGTCTATGAGTAATTGCCAAAATGCCTCTAACTACTAACACTGGAACTCCAATGTTCAAGCAATCTAGATGTGACACTACAAATGGTGTGACAGCTGTAATGTGTATATACATTGCTACACAACATACATCGCTCATAACATCATACTCAATAGAAGCACAACTCACACATAAGTCATACATAAACTCTAAAGTGCCACAATTGCTCCCCTAGCTAGCGGTTAGGTCCCTCTAACTTCAGATAGCCATCTACTCCAAGTATATGGTATACCCTATGATGGGCAAATATCAGGAGGCCGGTGCTATGGAGCTCCATCATTAGTTGCTTGTTTACAATCTATACCATATAAAGAATGAACTAGCTATAGGTCAAGTACATCTAGGACATAACCACTTTCCTTGAGGAACCACCGTGAGGGGAGGAATCATACATGCCATATGCCATCCTCTTGAACAGCTATCACACACCAACATTCGTAGCAGCTCCACTAGAAGAGCCACATAACATACACCTCAAGCCTGCACGTACAAGTGCCAGGCTTGGGTCCATAGTACTATCAATGTTTGGGAGGCGTCATGGCGCACAATTGCGTACATGATCCTTCTAGACAGCACCATCACGTCCTTCTAACACAGGACTCTAGATGGCAAAACCTCACGCACTCTCAAGATAGTGCGGCCTGTCAAAACATCAAGTGTCATCGGTGCTGTTTGCTATAGATATACATAGTCTCTTAGATGAAATTGATAGATTGAGGGTCTATAACCTCCTCCTCAAATGGTAGCATAGCATAAAGTATCTCTTTGTTGAGCAATCGCCAAGTTCTCAAAGGCCATCCGTATCACTCTCCAAAAGATCTTTGCTTGTTGAGAACATGCGCTCATCCATGCATCTTGGTCATCCAAGTCCAAGACTACAATAGCATCTCCATGAATGACTGTAGGTAAATTTGGATCTCGTCCATAGAGTAGAAAGTATGGAGAGAAGGATGCTAAGGAGGCTTGCCGGCTGAACCAATAGCCCATGGCCAACCAAGGTAATTGGAGATCCCAATCTCCCAAGTGGACTCTCTACAAACCATACTTTTGCAATCCTCTTTTCATTGTTTGAACCACTCTTTCTGCTAAGCCATCTACCTTAGGGTGATCTCAGGAGGTAGTATGGTGATCAATCAAAGCTTTGTCACACAAGACATGAAACTCCCCCAAGAACTCTGTACCTTGAGTAGTCAAAACCTCATCTGGTGCACCAAAATGATTTAGAACTCAATCCAAGAATAAGTAAGTTGTCCCTTCACTAGACTTGTTAAGAAGTGCCACCAACTCAATCCACTTGGAGAAGTGCTCCACCATCACCAAGACATACCAATGATGTCTCACAATCAGCGGTAAAGGTCCAAAAAAGTCCAAACTCCAATGGTAACCCAATCCCATGATAGGTAATGGGTGTAATTGTGGTGTAGGAGCATTGAATGATGCTCTAACTTGGTCACAAATCACACATATGGCAACAAATTGCTATACCTCGGTTTGAATACCACACCTCCAATAATGACTCTGGAGTAAGCTGTATGTACGCTTTACTCCAAAATGTCCTAGCTTCTCATGAGCATGACGGACTATGAGCTGGCTTGTCTCTCACTCAAGATAAACCTCTGATGGCTATTATGGTAGCGCACCATGGACTAAGAAGGCAAGGAACCCCAACTCCATCATACTCCTCCAAGGCTAACACTCCAAGACTCAAGATATTGCTCACTAGAGAACTCAATGAGAGAGAGATAGTTGCAAATGAAAGGATTATGAGGACCTCCTCACCCCTTGTTTATATACTTGTGAAATAGTTAAGTACCAAAGTTACTAATTACCGAAGTAACTCAAGTTACTAGACTAAAAGTCAAGTAAAGTCAAAAAGTAGAAAGGAATATCCATTCACATGGGCATATTCCACTAGCATGTGATCTTATCTTGACCCAACCACTAAGTCAAGGATTCCTTCACATGGGCTATCCTTGGACTATGGAATAATCCAAAACAAAAAGGCTTGCGGGCTCAAGGGTTCTCAACTCTTTCCTCAAAGCCAAACACCTAGGAATAATACCAAGTCAACACACTAGAATCTAAAATAGTGGTGCTCATCTTTTCCACTTCCTCTAAAGTAAGGTCCACTCTATCTTAGTTATGACTAAATTTAGCTTATCATGACTAATGTAGAACCATCCTTTATCTCTATATAAATAATATCTCTCAAGTACTTGTAATACCAAGCTAAATATCACAATACCACACACATGCACAAATGGGTGTTACATTTACCCCCAAATTAAGTTTTCTTTTTGTCCTCAAAGTGAAGGTCTCTCTACCTTCTATGATATATCTTCAACTTATCATAGTTAATCCTATCAAAGTGTCTTCTTCCCAACTCCTTGAGATCATAGGTGTAATTGCCCCACACCTTCTCCACTATGAAAGGTCCAAAGTACTTAGGCAAAAACTTCTTTTGCATTCTCTTGAATCAAATAGAATCAAACAACATTACCCAATCACCTTCTTTGAAAGGCTCCACCTTCTTCTTGCCTTGCCTCTTGTCATGGCTCTCCTTTTTTTTCCTTTGGGCTTGCTCCACTCAAACCATAGAAACTGCTCTTACCTCTTCCAACTCCATGAGTTGTTCCTTCCTTGACTTCTTTGCATCACCTCCTTGTGCTTTCTTCAATCTCTTATGAATGCTTTGGAAGGTAGGAAGATCAAAGTGAATAGGTAGAGTAGACTCAATACCATATACCAATTGAAATGGAGAATATCTGGTGGAAGTCTTCATGGTTGTCCTATACTCCTACAAAACTGCATGAATCCTCTTGTCCCAATGATGTTTAGCTCCCTCCATTTCTGCATCTTTGGCCAACATCATGCACAAGGTCTGATTGGTTCTCCCTGCCAAGCCATTGGAATTTGGCTTATAGGATGTAGCTCCTCTATGTGTGATAGAGAAATGACGTAGCATGGCTGTAGTAATGCTTCCTATAAACTCTACTCCTCTATCAAAAACCAAGTCCAAAGGGCATCCAAATCTAGTGATAATGCGTTCATAAAGAAATCTACCAACTTCATCTTCATTCTTGTCCCTCAATGGTCTAGCCTCAACCCACTTGGTAAGGTAATCAGTAACTACCATAATGTACCAATTTTTCCTTGGGGTTCTATTGAGAAGACCCTACAAAATCAATTCCCCACTTCTCAAAAGGTCCTAGCAATGGAATTGATCTAAGTGGTGGAGTGGATGTAGACTTTCTTGCAAAAGCTTGACAAAGTTTGACAAGTTTTGCAATAATCAAGACAATCCTTGAAAATCCCTCTCCAATGGTAACCTGCATCTAGAATCTTGAAAGCAGTCACCTTTCGTACAAAGTGTCCTCCATACATTAAACCTTCATGAAACTCCTTTATAAGTAGGATAGACTCTTCCTTACCCACTGCTCTTTGAAGTAGACAATCTGCTCCTTGGTGAAAAAAACTATCCTCCACCATTGTGTAAGGTCTAGATCTTGCTGCAAGGGCTTTCCTCTCCCTAACATGCATCCCTTCTGGATAGTAACCTCTTGTCACAAAATCCACAATCTCCTTGTACTCCATTGGAACCTCTTGAGTGATTGAGATTATCATGAGCTCCTCATCCGGGAAGGAATCATCCATTGGCTCATCTCCATCAAGATCATAGGCTCTAGATAACAAATCAGCATTTGCATGTTTCTTTCTTGGCCTGTCCCCAATGGTGTAGTCATACTTAGACAAGAGTATCATCCACCTTGCTAGTCTCCCTTCAACATTAGGCTTGTTGAAGATGTACTTCAAAGCCTTGTGATCCGTGACAATGGTGGCTTTCACTCCAATCAAGTAGTGTCTAAACTTCTTGAGACCAAAGATCAATGCCAACCTTTCTCTCTCCGTGACAGAGTAGTTCTTTTCTGCTGAAACCATCTGCCTACTAGCATAAGCTATTGGATGATCATGCCCATGTTGGTTTAATTGACTAAGAGTGCATCCTATAGCTACATTAGAAGCATCAATGTATAGGATGAAAGGCTTACACCAATCAGGTTTAGCAAAAATTAGAGCTACAACAAGGGATTGCTTGAGCTCCTCAAAAGCTTTGAGAGCCTCCTTGTCCTCCAAAATCACCATGTTATCTACACCCTTCTTCATGTAGATGGTCAATGCATAAGCCTTGTTGGAAAATGAGAAGATGAACCTCCTATAGTACCCAACCATCTCCAAGAATTGGCATAACTTTGTCAAGCTTGAAGGGAATGGAAGGTATGAGATTTTCCTCACCTTCTTAGGATCAACTACTATTCCATCCTTGGAGATGATGTGCCCCAAAAGTAGACCTTCTTGACATCCAAAAATGCACTTCTTTGGGTTGAGTGATGCATTTGCCTCATCCAAGCATTGCAAGACCTTGATTAGGTGCTCAAAGTGCTCCCCCTTGCTCCCATAAACACAAAAGTCATCAATGAAGTCTCTCACAAATTTTCCAATGAAAGGTTCAAATACCTTGTTCATGAACCGTTGGAATGTGGTTAGAGCATTGCAAAGCCCAAAAGGCATGACCTTGAAAGTGTAAGTTCTCCCAACGTGGTGAGTTGTTGATGCTCTGGTGCAATCTTGATTTGGTTATATCCACTATAAACATCTCCTAAACTGTACCTCTCATGACTTGCAACCTCTTCCAAGATCTCATCAATGAATGGCAATAAGTAGTAGTCCTTCTTGGTAATAGCATTGAGCTTCTTGTAATCCACACATACCCAATGCTTGCCATTCTTTTTCTTCACATGACAATTGGAGACACCCATTCTGAATTCTTTGCCTCAAAGATAAATCCATCCTCCTTGAGCTTATCAATCTTGTCCTTCACCACCAAAGATATTGGTAGGCTAATGCGACGTTGCTTTTGGCGGATTGGTCTTGCATGTGACTCCACCTCTATCTTGTGCTCCTCCAAGGTGACTTCCTTCAAATCCTTGTAACTAAAAGCAAACAAATGGATAAACTTGTGCAAAATCTCCTCAAATCTCACCTTCTCCTCCTTGGTAACATTTGGACCATACTTGAGGGTAGATAACCTTCTCTCTACCTCCTCAAGTGTCATTGGTGATTTATCTGGGTCCTTCAAAACCTCTAGCTTAGGTGCAAAATCCATAGCACAAAAAGGATACACATGTGATCAAATTCAGATTCATCCTCCTCTATGGAAGTCTCCTCTTCCATGCTTGTGTCCACACTTGAAGCTCCTTTTTCAAAATCTGATTCCCAATAATCAAAAGATGGTGTATCTGAATGTGAAGTGTTGGTAGTGTTAGTCACAAGAACTGTGACTTTGTGGTTTGATGGCCCAATCCTCAAATACCCTTTGTGCCATTGATCAGTTGTGCATGCTACTCTCAACCATGGCCTCCCAAGAAGTAAGTCATAGTTTGAACCCTTCAAGACTTTGGAAAGTCATGAGATTTTGAACTCCCATAAGTGAACCTACCACTTTATCCATCACCCCTACTGGTGGAACTTGTTGCTTGTTTGCCATGCTCACCACAAATGTTGAAGGTCTTGAAGGTATCATACCCAACTTCTTCTTCAACCTTTCTGACATGGCATTCACTGCTGATGCTCCATCAACAAGTGCATCCTTGATGTTGTGACCATTCATTCTCACATCAATCTTGGAGGCAAATTCACAAGCCTCCCATGGTGCTGGCTTGGCATTCATCACCCCCATTGATATTGGAGATTTTGACTTCTTCTTCCTCTTGCTCCTTGTAGAAATCAAACCACCTCTAAGCTCCTATCTCAAGGTAGGGTTAAAAGCAATCAATTGGCCCACTGTGATGTTAGCTTTGTGACTACCAACATCCTCCAACACATTATAGTTCCATTGTTGCTTTGAAATCAAGAAGTCCTCCATCCCCAACTTCTTCCTTGGAGTCTTTGTTGTTGATGGTGTTGAGGTGCAAGTGCTCCTAGTAGACATATGAGTATCCTTGCTTGGAGTAAATCCTTGAGAAGAGTGAACATCCTCTGCAAAACGAGCTCTCTTCTTCTCTTGTGCCAAAAGCTCCAAATTAAGACCCTTGGAGTTTGAGCACTCTCCCTTCTCAAACTTGCTCTCAACCACATCTATGGATGCTATCCCCTTACCTTTGTTTGGATTAGGAGCCACTTGGATTTCACTACGTCTCTCTTTCCTTCTATTGGCTCCTTCATAATCCCTTCCTCCATAGTAAGTGGAATTTAGGCGATTCCTTTGGATATGGCCTCTTCCTCCACAACCAAAATAATTTCTATCATTGAAATTGTGGGCTGGTTGGCCTCCTCTATATGGATAGTTTCCATAACTCCTAGGCCCTCTCCCTACATTCTGATCCACCTCTCTCTTCTCCCATAGTTGCACCAAATTGATTTTGAGATCTGTAAGTTGTTTTGTGATGGTTTGAAGTGGATCTTTTGGTAGAGGTGCAAGAATTGGAGCAAGTTCTACTTGTAGTGCAACCCTTGCCACCAAAGTATTAGAAGTTCCACCATACTTGTAGCCTTGAGGAGGATGCACAACCTCCTTCACCACCAAATCACTCTCATCCCCTTCCAAACTCTCCTCCATACGAATTGCAATCTTGATAGCTTCAACCTTGGAAGAAGATTTCTCATATCTCACCTTGCTTCTAATTTTTGGTCTCAACCCACTCACAAAATTCTTGGTGAGTATGGCCCCTATGTGAATCATAGTAGTCTCCACATCATCCTCACCCTTCCTCAACACTATGCAAAATCTAGACTCTAACTTTTCCACTCTTTTCACATAGACTCTCACTTTCTCTCCATCTCCTTGTTTGAGAAAGGTAACCTCATTCATCAATTTCTCATAACTCTCATTTGGGAGATAGTTCTCAATGAGTGTTGAAGTCAAACTCTCCCAAGACTCTTCATGCCCATCTCTCCTCTCTCTCTTTTGGTATTTAGACTCATACCATGTAAGTGCTGCATCCTCAAAGAAATCTGGCAATAATAAGGCCCATTCATTCTTCCTCCTCTCATTGTTTCCTATGCAAGCTCTCTTGAAGTCTCTCACAAAGGACTCCACATCTTCTCCATCCTTGCCAAAGAAAACCGGAGGTTTCCTCATCTTAACCCTTCACTATCTTTCTTTTCTCTCAAATTTTTTTAATTCTTTTTCTCTTTTCCTTTCTCTTACTCTATAACTGATAGAGTATATACATGAATAAAACCATCTGAGAATAATCCACTCTAGGGAAGACAAAAGATTCAAGTTACTCCAAGATTTCTATATAGCAACATCAAATCCTAGAGTGCATATTAATCTAACTCTCATGGATAGTTTATCCATAAGTTGAAAGGTTATCTCCATCACTAATCTTGAGAACTACCTGATAAAGGTGGTAGTATTTTTGTGGCTATACTAAGACTCTTTCCAAGATCCCTCACCAAAGTCTCCAAAAGTGCTTTTACTCCACTACAATCATGTCCTTTTGGAAGGCCTTCCACTCCACAAACCTCACACAACTCCTTGGTCTTAGATCTTCTCCCTCCCAATCTTGGTGAAGTTAGGTCCAACATGCAAACCCAAGTCAAGTTAGCCTCTCCTTTCCCTCAATCTCTTGCTCTCAAAGTTCAATGGATATGAACTTGACTTATGTCCCTTCTCTCCACATAGAAAGCACTTATACTCACTCTTTCCCTTTAAGTGGCATAGGTTTTTGGATCCTCTCAACACTCTCTTCAAATTCTATTGTAAACTCTCTTTTCCTCAAATCCACCCCTACAATCACCTCAAACCCTTTGGGAACCTTGCCTTGTCTCTATTTCTACTCTTGATGACCCTCCATGTTCCCAAGATGAATCTGAACACTCAAACATGCTTTTTGTTGCTCTCAAACTCTTCATGCATGAGATCTCTACTCTGCAGAATTGACCCTTCCTCACAATTTCACTCAAATCTCTCAACTAGTATGTGATAGTCTTATGAAATTTTGCACACTTGATCACAACTCTAGGTCATCTCTTATTGAAAAATTTCAGATCTTTTCATTGAGCTATTTGGCTTAAACATCTTTCTATTCAGCACACATATTTCAGATTTGGTCTAAACACCAGCCCCCTCACTTCAAAAACTCATAACTCCCTCCTTAAGAATGATCTCTCTCTAATTTTTATGTTTTCAAGTAGAATATAATGTAATTAATTGTCTTGGAAAGTTTCAAAACAATCCACTAAAAATTGAATAAATGACTCTATACAATTTTCCAGAGAGCATGCAATTGCGGGAGCAATTTACCCTATCAATTTTCAACAATTCTAGCCCAATGTGCATAATAGCTCTCATAATAATTCCAAGTGTGCTAACTGAAAGATAACCCAAGATATCCTGTGTAGAAATTTCAAGTTCAGATCTTAAACTTGAGATTTTATCCAAAATCACTTTAATCCCCAAAATCTGCAATCCACCTCACACAATCTCTCCAAATCCTCTCATGTATACAAGATATACAAAATCACTTCAAATACATCATAATGAATAACAGTGTATAAAAATTGATCTTGGTTCTCTAACATAAGTTCAGCCCTCTCCTCTCCTAATGTTCTCTCCAAGTGAACTCTCATAGCTTCCTTTTGCCTAATGTAGAATTGAACACATAATATTATCTTGCTTTCTAGAGAGGTCCCGACAATGGAACCAAAAATGTGAGCCGGCCTGTCTCTCACTCAAGATGAACCTTTGGTGGCTATTATGGTAACATACCATGGACTAAGAAGGCAAGGAACCCCAACTCCATCATACTCCTCCATTGCTAACACTCCAAGACTCAAGTCATTGCTCACTAGAGAAATCAATGAGAGAGAGATAGTTGCAAATGAAAGGATTATGAGTACCTCCTCACCCCTTGTTTATATACTTGTAAAATGGTTTCGTACCAAAGTTACTAATTACTGCAGTAACTCAAGTTACTAGACTAAATGTCAAGTAACGTCAGAAAGTAGAAAGGAATATCCATTCACATGGGCATATTCCACTAGCATGTGATCTTATCTTGACCCAACCACTAAGTCAAGGATTCCTTCACATGGGCTATCCTTGGATTGTAGAAGAATCCAAAACAAAAAGGCTTACGGGCCCAAGAGTTCTCAACTCTTTCCTCAAAGCCAAACACCTAGGAATAATACCAAGTCAACACACTAGAATCCAAAATAGTGGTGCTCATCTTTTCCACTTCCTCTAAAGTAAGGTCCACTCTATCTTAGTTATGACTAACTTTAGCTTATCATGACTAATGTAGAACCATCCTGTATCTCTATATAAATAATATCTCTCAAGTACTTGTAATACCAAATATCATAATACCACACACATGCACAAATGGGTGTTATAATAGAGGCTAATATCAAGCACCACTCCAAGTAAACCCACTACGTAGTGCTGAGCTGACTCCTCAAGAATCCCCAAAGAACTCCATCGTGACAAAGTAACCGCAATTGCAACAACAAGTGCCAACACCAACCAAACACCACCAAGTGCCAACACCAACCAAGCACCACCTAGTGCCAAAACTAACAAAACATTGTCCTAATGTAACTCTAATTGAGACAACTCCACTAGGGGCAAGGGCGACCTGTAACCTGCCATCACAACACGCATTCTTGCGGTATGTAGGTTATCACTTCCTGCCTCACCGGAGAGAAACAAAGATAGTCTGATTGGTCATCACTCCAGTCTCACTCTTGGTCGAGAGCACCTCACACAAACACGGTGCACAAACATGAAGCAAAGAATGGAGGGGTCCAATCACAATAATGCTAAACAACAATCCTCTATCTCATAAATCAACACATGATTGACCCTGCCACCATTTGGCATTTGACATAATTGGAGTACCTATCTACTTCGTGAGCTACGAGGATCACCGAGGATCGGATTCAAGTTCTTCTCGCCAAAATCTGACGTAACTCCTTCACAAAATTTGACATAAAATTTGACAGAAATTTGACATAAAATCTGACATAAATCCCTAAAAATGGCTGACCACTAAATCCTCATCTAACTCTTCACTCAAGCCAAATTGGAAAAATGGGTTTTGTCCAATCTTCAATTTGCAAGGATTTGCTCCCAACTCCACTTTCAATTTCAATTTCTAAGCTCAACTCGTACCAAATTGGTCTTGAGCTCAAAATCACAACTACCGCTTGAAAATTGCTTCTTCACTGGCTCTAAATTTTGCTAGCACTTTTGCACACATACTCTCTTAGGGAAATTTGAACTACTTGATCGAGACACCACAATCTATTGAGCTTGGAGATACACCAACACTTGCAGTTCCTACACCAAATTTCCCTGACTCACTTCTCTAATGTAATCAAATCGTTTACAACTCAAATCAATCAAACTCAGATCAATACTTGATCTGATCCTCAATAACTTGCCAACAATTGGGCACCAATTTCAGTCAAGCCACACCCACTCTAGCTAAGAGACTCATGGTGACGCTTATCGGCTTTTTGTCCACTCTAGCCAAGAACTCGAAGGCTCAACATTAGAGAAGTGAGCTCTTTGGAGCTGCACTTCTAGGGTATACTCTTGATTTTGACCTAGGTCTCATCCCATTGGTCCCATTGACGACACACCCAATGGCACGGACGGTGCAAGTGACAGTAGGCCCCACCATGAAGTAAGTCCCCAAACACAAAATCTGATTGTCAAAAAGTAGTCTATAAGTAATTGCCAAAATGCCTCTAACTACTAACAATGGAACTCCAATGTCCAAGCAATTTAGATGCAACACTACAAATGGCGTGACAGAGGGGATAGAGGCACCATGGGTTGAAAGGAGAGAAATAGAATGAGCAAGAGAGATGATGAGAGAGGGATGATGGGATAGGCAAAAATGAGGGAAAGTGGAGGATTATAAATTGGTTAGAATTAAGGCACTCCATTGAATGTGGTGCATGTGGCGTCAAGAGTATAGGGAGTTAATATTGAGTGGCCACATTTATAATTTGGTGCATTTGCAAATTTGGGATATCAGGCCTTGGATGCAATGTAGTGCAATAGATATGAATATCATGGAATGCACAACGACCCCCTTTAGAAATTTTCTTAAAATCCTAAACTCTCACTCTCTTGAATCTCTTGACACTCTAGGAGAAGTGTTTTCCAAGAATAGCATTTCATGAAAGCTTCAATCTCTTTTAGCATTAGAATTGTCAACGAGTTATATGTAGCCACCTCACGGTGATTGTAGTGAAGTAGTTAGCACTATCATTGATTCTCAAACTCTGTGCCTTGCAACCTATGTTGAAGTACTCTTTGAAGGCAACCTCTTGTCACCTCTTTCTCCATCTACAACTCTTTCTCAATCTATGACCCTTGTAGGAGAATCTATAAGCACTTTAGATTCAACCAGAGCTACTTCTCCTATTGTTCCACCACTATGTAAATTCTAAGATCTTCTTAACTTGGTGTTATCTTCAAGACCTTCTAGGTAGGTAAAAAGATTGTCCGCGGGGCCATCAATATCACAATTTGTGAATCCTTCTCTAGGGTTACATGATGATAGATTTAGAATGATATCACATCAACATAGTCAACTTATTGCTTATCTTGAAGACCCAAACCATTTCAAGTAGATCCATGAAAGTACATGTTAGATGCCTATGCAAAAGAGCACCACCTTCAACTGCATGGCCACATACCTTCTAAAGTTTGGAAGAGGCTTTCTTGAATCAATGAGTGGAGAGAGATTAACCAAGAAGTAGGCTCATTACATGGCATCATATAAATTAGCTTAGAATTGGAAAGTTAAATGCACAAGAGAAGGCTTGATACACAAGGATTAAAATATATTGAGAAGAAGCTAAACAATATCTATCTACAATACACAAGAATATACTTTGACAGTGATAGGAAACCAAGACGTAGAAGAAGTGGGAGTCCATTTTGAAATTGACTAAAGAATGATTGCACTTTGAGGTAATAAAAAATTGTGATTGCGTAGGGGGGAATCGAATATGTCAAATAGATATCTTGGTCCTTTGAGTAGTAGTCCTATAATAATGTGCATCAAGAAGCCAATTGAGAGTGAAATTTTCCGAAGTCCAAAAGGGTTTAGAGTGTCCCGTCCAGGAGAGAGGATAGTTTTTTAGTGCCAAAGAACTAGAGAGCAAATCATGGCAAAGAAGGCTAAAAATGCACTCTCAATGAGGAGTTTTGCAATTCGGAGGTTAGATGTCATAGCAAGGATCAAGGTCTTGAATAGACTTTGGATTACATTTCTACCATGGAATTGGAATTTTAGTTTCCCAAGAGTCATGGTGGAGATAGCTGCCAGTAATTATGAGGAAGGCCCTGAAGTCAAGGAGAAGACAAGAAATCCGGCTCAATGGATTGAGTTGGATTAGAGGTTAGTATTGGGGAAGGAAGCAAGAAAGGCAATTAAGTACCCCTTCTATCGGAAGTGTGATGCTGTAGAGGAGACTACGGAAATCAGAAATTTGTTCTTTGCCCCACGTACTACCAATGGTTACAAAGTGGAGTCCTATTGGGACCCAATTAAGTGAAGCATTGTAGGAGTGATAATAGCCATGTTCAAACCCAAAAAAACAACATACATGAACATGCAACATGTAGTCTTCTTCCACCAGATGTTTGTAGGAGTGAACGTGAACTGGGTGAAGTGCTTCCACCAAAGAACAAGGTAGATGATCGTCAATTGGAGAACCAATTTTCCTCCACATTACTTTGCACCGTTTGTAGCACACTTCTACTTTGGATTAAATTTGCTAACAGCAGAGGAGAGGCATTGCATTGTGTCACATTTCCATCCTGATCTACGACAAGAAGCGGATGAAGAGGAGCAGCACTACATGTCACACCTATAAGCCAATGATGATCACTTTACCAAAATAGGACAGAGAGAGTGGGTGGAAGGAAGAAGTCCAAAAGACAAAGAAGCAGACTAAACCCAAAGATGTAGGGTTGCCTCAGCCATAACGGAAGACCCAAAGACTTACTTTGTGAGGTAAGAAGGTGGTGAAGGAGGAGACTTTGGAAACAAAGTCTGAAGGAGAGACAAAGTCTAGAGGAGGAGGCTCCGAAGAAGTGGAGCTCACACTACAAAGTGAGGAATTTGGAAGTGAGAGTGATGGTGAAGAGGAAGTTCAACAATCGGCTAAAGTGGAAAAAGATGAAGCATTCCATGCGGTGATTGACCGTATGGAGGGATGAGATAATCCTTGTTTAGAATTGGCCATGGAGGAGATGGATGCAGAGCCAAAGAAGGGAGACCAGAAGGGAAGCAAAGACAAGAAATCAACAATGGAAGATCTTGCAGGACCAAGTTCAGCCATAAGGAAGAAGGAAGCTTGGAAGCAATACCATTGAAAGTACAAAGATCAAGACTTTGGGAGAAGGCGCCGGTGGAAGAAATCAAGTATGAAAATGGAGCTAAAGATGAAGAGAGCTTTGGGAGAGTACAATATTTAACACAGATCGTGATTCCATTGTTGGAGCTGTTGAAGGTGCAGCATGAGGTCATCCTGCAAGATTGTATGAAGGTGAAGAATGAGTTGCAGGTGGTGAAGTATCTGCTAGATGAAGTGAAGAGACTGCAAGAAAGTGTAACCCAAAGAGAAGAAGAAGTTGAGGAGCTTTGGATGGATGCAATCTTGAAGAAGAAGACGTTACAGAATTTGCAAGAGAGTTCAAGAAGAGGGGAAAAGAGATGCATCATCAAGTCAAAGAGTTGAAAGAGTAGACAACATTGCTGACAAAGATGAAAGAGAAGGTCAATGAAGCTTGCATTGAGAGTATTCATGTGAAAGCGGTGATGGAGCAAGAGTTAGAGAGCCTAAAGAAGAGTGCTGCAGGAAAGGATCAAGCATGGTAGAGAGAGTTGTCAATCTAAAACCAAGAGGAAGAAAGATTGAGAGGCTTGGTAAGAAGTGCTAAGCTATAAAGTTCTCAATATGTGGAGGAGAAGAAGATGCTTGTTGTTGAGTACAAAGACAAGTTGAAGATGTACTGTAACACCCATTTGTGCAAGTGTGTGGTATTGTGATATTTAGCTTGGTATTACAAGTACTTGAGAGATATTATTTATATAGAGATAAAGGATGGTTCTACATTAGTCATGATTAGCTAAAGTTAGTCATAGCTAAGATAGAGGGGACCTTACTTTAGAGGAAGTGGAAAAGATAAGCATCACTATTTTGGGTTCTAGTGTATTGACTTGGTATTATTCCTAGGTGTTTGGCTTTGAGGAAAGAGTTAACAACTCTTGGGCCCGTAAGCCTTTTTGTTTTGGATTCTTCTATAGTCCAAGGATAACCCTTTTGAAGGAATCCTTGATTTAGTGGTTGGGTCAAGATAAGATCACATGCTAGTGGAATATGCCCATGTGAATAGATATTCCTTTCTACTTTTTGACTTTACTTGACTTTTAGTCTAGTAGCTTGAGTTACTATGGTAATTAGTAACCTTGGTACGTAAATATATCATAAGTATATAAAAAAGGAGTGAGTAGGTACTAATCATCCTTTTCATTTGCAACTATCTCTCTCTTATTGAGTTCTCTAGTGAGCAGTGTCTTGAGTCTTGGAGTGTTAGCCTTGGAGAGGTATGATGGAGTTGGGGTTCCTTGCCTCTTAGTCCATGGTGCGCTACCATAATATCCATTAGAGGTTCATCCTGAGTGAGAGACATGCCGGCCCACATTTTTGGTTTCATTGCCGAGACCTCTCTAGAAGGCAAGATAATGTTCCGCGTTCAATTTTACATAAGGCAGAAGGAGGCTATGAGAGCTCACTTGGAGGGAACATTAGGAGAGGAGAGGGCTGAACTTATGTTAGAGAACCAACATCCATTTGTTTACCCTGTAGTTCATTATGCTGTCTTTGAAGTGATTTTGTACATCTTGTACACATGAGAGGATTTGGAGAGATTATGTGAGGTGGATTGCAGATTTTGGGGATTTAGGTGATTTTGGGCAAAATCTCAAGTTTAAGATCTGGACTTGAAATTTCTACACATGATAGCTTGGGTTATCTTTCAGTTAGCACACTTAAAACTATTGTGAGAGCTACTATGCACACTGGGCTAGAATTTTTGAAAGTTGATAGGGTAAACTGCTCTCACAACTGCATGCTCTTTGGAAAATTGTACAGAGTCTGCCATTTCTTCAATTTTCAATAAATTTTTCTCAAAATTTCCAAGAAAAATCAGTGCATTGTATCCTATGGGCTGCCACAAAAATTAGAGAGAGAACAATCTTGCGGAGGGAGTTATCAGTTGTTGAAGTAAGGGGGGTGGTTTTCAGACCAAATCTGAGATATATGTGCTGAATAGAAAGATGTATAGGCCAAATAGCTCAATGAAAAGATCTGAAATTTTTCAATGAGGGATGCCCTAGAGGTGTGATCAAGTGTGAAGAATTTCATAGGACTGTCACTTACTGGTTGGGAGATTTGAGTGACATTGTGAGGAAGTGTCAATTCTGCAGAGTGGAGATCTCATGCATGAAGAGTTTGAGAGCAACAAAAAGCATGTTTGAGTGTTCACATTCATCTTGGGAACATGGAGGGTCATCAAGAGTGGAAATTGAGACTATGCGAGGTTCCCAAAGGGTTTGAGGTGATTGTAGGTGTGGATTTGAAGAAAAGAGAGTTTACAATAGAATTTGAAGAGAGTGTTGAAAGGATCCAAAAACCTACGCCACTTAAAAGGAAAGAGTGAGTCTAGTGCTTTCTATGTAGAGAGAAGAGACATAAGGTAAGTTCATGTCCATTGAACTTTGAGGGCAAGAGATTGAGGGAAAGGAGAGGCTTACTTGACTTGGGTTTGCATGTTGGACATTCTTCACCAAGATTGGGAGGGAGAAGATCTAAAACCAAGGAGTTGTGTGAGGTTTGTGGAGTGGAAGGACTTCCAAAAGAACATGAGTGTAGTGGAGTAAAAGCACTTTTGGAGACTTTAATGAAGGATCTTGGAGAGATTCTAAGTACAGCTACAGAAATACTACCACCTTCATCAGCTACTTCTCAAGATTAGTGATGGAGGTAATCTTTCAACTTATGAATAAACTATCCATGAGAGTTAGATTAATATGTACTCTAGGATTTGATGTTGTTTGTGGTGCCCACATTTTTTGTTTTTTTCAAAATAAAGGAGAAGGAGTTGTATAGAGAAGTCGAATTGCGCCTGTATGGCCAAAGAAAGCCAAGAAAGGAGTCTTCAGGATGAAACCCAAAGTAAAGTGACTTTGGGTCATAAGGCGAAGTACTCGGAAATGTCCTGTCAGCATACAACCCAAAGTAAATTGTCTTTGGATTGGGGAGAGCTCAACCTGAGGCGAAGAAAATCTAACAACCTTTTATTGGGGCAAGAAATTCAAGAAGAGGCTGTTTGAAAACTGGTGGCTCATACGCACGAAGGTTGATTGACAGTGACAGGTGCATGTTGGAGGTGTGATTTCTTGGTAGGAACTCGAAGAGACGCAAGACAAAGAAACTCAACTCTATAAAAATCAAAACTGCAACGACGAAATGTCAAGCAATTTTCCTTTGCCGTTGAGGAGTCGTCTTGCAGGTGATTGGGGAAAGAGGAATAGAGTTGGACTCGTGTTAGTGCGCAAGGGCAAAGTTGCGAGAGTGAAATTGAGAGAAAGTGAGAAAGTAGAAGAGATGGGAGGAGGGAAGAAGAACTCCGAATTTGAAGTGAGAAATCATGCGATTCGGAGATTAGATGTGATAGCAAGGATTGAAGTCTTGAGCGGACTTCGGATCACATTTTTGGCATGGAACTGGAACGTGAGTTTTCCAAGATTCATGACAAAAATCATCGAGAGTAAGTGTCTCGATGGACCCAAGGAAGAAGGGAAGAGAGGAAATCCGGCTTGTTGGACAGAGTCGGATTGGAGACTCGTACTCGGGAAGGAGGCAGGCTCGGAGCAGGGAGCCACGTTCTTGGAGAAAGGAGAGATAGCCCAAGAGACGTAGGAGGTGAGAGATGCCTTCTTGTCACAAAGAACGAAGAATGGGTACAAAGTTGAGAGTTACAAGGATCCAGTGAAGAGAGGGATCGTGAGTGCTCTCATGGCAATCTTGAAGCCAGAGAGAACAACTTATGTGATGAAACACCAAGCGGTGTTCTTCCATAAGTTGTTTGCAGGAGGACCTATCAATTGGGCAAGGTGTTTTCACGGGAGAACGAGGCAGATGATGTGGAATTTGCGGGATAAGTCACCTCCACACTTCATTGTGCCGTTTGAAGCACACTTCTACCTCGGGCTCAATCTATTGACCTTGGTGGAGCAGACTTGGATGGTGTCGCACTTCCATCCTGATGTGCGAAAGGAGGTGGATGTCGAGGAGCAACAGTACATTCTCCAAATCCAGAGCACCAACAACTACTACGCAAAGACAGGAAAGAACGTGGAGGTCGTAATGAGTACCCCGACAAAGAAGAGGAGTTGGCAAGGAGAAGCCGAAGACAGCAAGAAACCTCGAAAGATGTAGAGAAGTAACCCAAGGCAAAGTATGGTGGTAATTGAGTCGGAAGATGAAGACTCAGAAGGCGAGGCCGAGCTCAAGACGAAGGACTCGGAACATGAGGAGGAACCTGAGCTGACATTGTAGAGTGGAGATACGAGCAGTGATAGTGAAGAAGGAGGAGAGATGACATTAGTGCCAGCGGCTAATGAAGAAGAAGAAGAAGTGCAAGCCGAGTTGGAGGCTGAAGACAACTCACCGTTGGAAGACAAAGTTCCGGTGCCCAAGGAAAGGAAGATCGCAGTGCAGCAAGAGGTGCGCTCGAGACGTAAGGCAAAGTGTGAAATGGGGCCGAGTAATGTGAAGAAAGAGGCAGAAGAAAGCTCGGGCAGTGAAGCATCAATCCAGATATGAAGACTCCAGAGAAGAAGGCGAGTATCAGGAGAACACAAGGAGAGAAGAGAGACCACTCTGCGGGTGGAAGTAGTTGCCAATGATGGAGTCGATTACCCGCAAGAGGTGGTGTGTCCTCTGTTGGTGAAATTGGAGTACAAGAAGAAGGAGATGCAGTTGACTTGTCCAGAGGTGAAGACTGGTTTGCAGGTCTTATCGAGATTAGAAGAAGAGAACTTGGAGTTGAAGAGAAGTATAACCCGAGGTGAGGAGGAGAGAGAAGTACTGCAAGCGGAAGCAGTAGAGAGAAGTCAGGTAATTGAAGACCTGAAGAGAGAAGTAAATTATTGAGAGGATCTTGTGAAGAAAAGTGACATAGCAAGAGAGAGACAAGTAGCTAAATTCGAAATCTTGAAGCAGCAGTTTGCTGATTCAAGAGTAAAAGTAATCCATGCTATGGCGAGGGTAGCAGCAAATGATCAAGAGCTCAATAGAGTGATGGAGAGTATGGAGGAGAAGAAGCAACTATGGCAAAGAGAGTTGGCTGTGCGGTATAGAGAAGAAGAAAGATTACGAGAGTTACTTCGTAATCAGGAAGAAAAAGTTGTACAAAAGGAGAAGGAGACGGTGAAAGCCGAGTTCAAGGCAGAGTTGGCAATGTACCAAGAGGAATGGCTTGCAGATCGGGAACAAGAAAGGAAGACAAGATTGGAGCCATTGAAGGAGATAGTTCTCAAGGTGAACGTGATGTTAAGTACATAAGCCATCGTTTGAATTGAAGAAGCACGACTACACGAGTTAAAGCTGTTGGTGCAGGAGACGAGGCGTAGACAAGAGAAAGACACAGAGATGAATGCCTTGTTAATAAAACTAAGAACTCGTGTAGACAGAAAGGTTTTAGAGGTAGAGGATAACATTTCAATTAGATTAGACTTAGTGAAAATAGAGTTAGAAAAACTTCGGAAGGATGTTAGAGCAAAACCCAAAGTAGATAACATAGGAGTCCAAATATCTTTGGAGTTACTATCAGAGACATTAGAGAAGAGTGGGTCGGGAGATAAGGAGTTAGATAGATTACCCATTAGTGATATTTCAGATCAGGAAAGAGAATTGCTAGATCTGGTAGAAGAAGTAGAAGATCTGAAACCCGAGGAAAAGATAGTAGGAAGTAAGATTACTTCGGGTTCGGGTTTGGAAGCCGAGGACAAAGTAGACATCAGATCGGATTAGTAACAGATTTGAGATTTGAAGAGGCAAATATGAAGAAGTGCATTGTCATTTCGGATCTGCAGGTTAGAAGAGTTTTTTTAGAATGGTATAGTTGTTAGAACTGTCAATTGCTTCACTATTTAAGAGTGGCATTTGCAGTCAAATGCTGTTCAATGCTCATAATTTTTGAGAATAGATAAAGCGAAGTGCTGTGAAGCAGTGCTCGTCGCTTGAGCTTGATTCCAAGTATCAACTTTGCAATTGTGTTTGTGAGTGTGTGGAGAAATTCAAAGTGCAAGTCAGTGTGCTTGTTGGATGTTGGATTCCTTGATCTTCATTTTGTGTGTTTGATCCTGAGTGAAGTGCTATCGAAACAATGCCTTGACAGATCTGGGAGGAATTGTAGTGTTGGTAGTATTTTGCATTTGTGAGTGTAGTGCAAAGTTGATGTGAAGCAATTTTGATCAAGGAAGTTGTGCCTTCAATGGAGGGGTGGAACACAATTCTGAGGTAAAGTCGTTTTGCAATGAAGTGCTGTTTTTGGGAGAGCCTGAATCATCACAATCAAGATTGTTTGGAAAGATTTGATGGAGTTGTGATTAAGAAGTGTGAATTTGTGACAAGACTGCAAATCAGTGCTTGTTACTCTCTTCTGGGTGTGGTTTCTACCTGAGAGATTAAAGACGCAACCAAGAAGAACTAAATTGTTACTTTGCTTTGTATTTGACCAATTCTGACTTGTATCTCTATGGGAACAAACTTTACTTACCCGATTACCGCAAAAGTGATATTTGCCGGGTTGTCACATTGTTTTAGAAATCTTGGAGCAACCTAAACCTTTTGTGTTCCCTAGAGTGGATTATTCTCAAATGGTGTTAGTTGTGCATATACTCTATTAGTTATAGAGGGAGAGAAAGAAAATGAGAAAAAGAAGAAAAAAAATTGAGAGAAAACAAAGATAGTGAGTGGTCAAGATGGGGAAACTTCCTATTTTCTTTGGCAAGGATGGAGAAGATGTGGAGGCCTTTGTGAGAGAATTCAAGAGAGCTTGCATATGAAAATATGAGAGGAGGAAGAATGAGTGGGCCTCATTATTACTAGATTTCTTTGAGGATGCAGCACTTACATGGTATGAGTCAAAATACCAAAAGTGAGAGAGGAGAGATAAGCATGAAGAGTCTTGGGAGACTTTGACTTCAGCACTCATTGAGAACTTTTTTCCTGATGAGAGTAATGAGAGATTGATGAGTGAGGTTACCTTTCTCAAACAAGGAGATGGAGAGAAAGTGAGAGTCTATGTGGAAAGAGTGGAAAAGTTAGAGTCTAGAGGAAGGGTGGAGACTACTATGATTGGCATAGAGGCCATGTTCACCAAGAATTTTGTGAGAGGGTTGAGACCACAAATTAGAAGCAAGGTGAGATATGAGAAACCTTCTTCCAAGGTTGAAGCTATCGAGCGTGCAATTTTTATGGAGGAGAGTTTGGAAGGAGATGAGAGTGATTTGGTGGTGAAGGAGGTTGTGCATCCTCCTCAAGGCTACAAGTATGGTTTAGAGGTGGTTTGAGTTCTACAAGGAGCAAGAGGAACTAGAAGGCAAAAGCTCCAGTATCAATGGGGGTGGTGGATGCCAAGCCAACACCATGGGAGGCTTGTGAATTTGCCTCCAAGATTAATGTGAGAGTGAATGGTCACAACATCAAGGATGCACTTGTTGATGGAGGATCAGTAGTGAATGTCATGTAAGAAAGGTTGATGAAGAAGTTGGGTATGATACCCTCGAGACCTTCAACATTTGTGGTGAGCATTGCAAACAAGCAACAAGTTGGACTAGTAGGAGTGATGGATAAAGTGGTAGTTTCAGTTATGGGAGTTCAAAATCTCATGATTTTCCAAGTCGTGAAGGATTCAAGCTATGACTTACTTCTTGGGAGGCCATGGTTGAGAGCAGCACACACAACTGATTGATGGCACAAAGGGTACTTGAGGATTGGGCCATCAAACCATAGAGTCACAGTTCTTGTGACTAACACCACCAACACTTCACATTCAGATACATTATCTTATTATTATTGGGAATCAGATTTTGAAGAAGGAGCTTCAGGTGTGGACATAATCATGGAAGAGGAGACTTCCACAGAGGAGGATGAATTTGAATTTGATTCAAATGTGTATCCTTTGTGTGCTATGGATTTTGCACCTAAGCCAGAGGTTTTGAAGGACCCAGATAAATCCCCATTGACACTTGAGGAGGTAGAGAGAAGGTTAGCTACCCTCAAGTATGGCCCAAATGTTACCAAGGAGGAGAAGGTGAGATTTGAGGAGATTTTTGGCAAGTTCATCCATGTTTTTGCTTTCAGTTACAAGGATTTGAAGGAAGTCACCTTGGAGGAGCACAAGAAAGAGGTGGAGTCACAAGCAAGACCAATCTGCCAAAAGCAATGTCGCATTAGCCCACCAATATCTTTGGTGGTGAAGGATGAGATAGATAAGCTCAAGGAGGCTAGATTTATCTTTGAGGTAGAGAATTCAGAATGGATGTCTCCAATTGTCATTGTGAAGAAAAAAAATGGCAAGCTTTGGGTATGTGTGGAGTACAAGAAGCTCAATGTTGGTACCAAGAAGGACTATTACCCATTGCCATTCATTGATGAGATCTTGGAGGAGGTTGCAGGTCATGAGAGGTACAGTTTTGGAGATTGTTATAGTGGATATAACCAAATCAAGATTGCACAAGAGCATCAACAACTCACCACGTTCACTACACCTTGGGGAACTTACACTTTCAAGGTCATGCTTTTTGGGCTTTGCAATGCTCCAACCACATTCCAACAGTTCATGAACAAGGTATTTGAACCTTTCATTGGGCAATTTGTAAGGGACTTCATTGATGACTTTTGTGTCTATGGGGAGCAAGGAGGAGCACTTGGAGCACCTAATCAAGGTTTTGCAATGCTAAGATGAGGCAAATGCATCACTCAACCCAGAGAAGTGCATTTTTGGATGTGAAGAAGGTCTACTTTTGGGGCACATCATCTCCAAGGATGGAATAGTAGTTGATCTTGAAAAGGTGAGGAAAATCTTAGACCTTCCATTCCCTTCAAGCTTGAAAAAGTTACACCAATTCTTGGGGATGGTTGGGTACTATAGGAGGTTCATCTTCTCATTTTCCAACAAGGCTTATGCATTGACCATCTACATGAAGAAGGGTGTAGATTACATGGTGATTTTGGAGGACAAGGAGGCTCTCAAATCTTTTGAGGAGCTCAAGCAATCCCTTGTTGTAGCTCCAATTCTTGCTAAACCTGATTGGAGTAAGCCTTTCATCCTCTACATTGATGCTTCTAATGTAGCTATAGGATGCACTCTTAGTCAATTAGACCAAGATGAGCATGATCATCCAATAGCTTATGCTAGTAGGCAGATGGTTTCAGCAGAAAGGAACTACTTTGTCACAAAGAGAGAAGGGTTGGCAGTGATCTTTGGTCTCAAGAAGTTTAGAAACTACTTGATTGGAGGGAAAGCCACCATTATCACGGATCACAAGGCTTTGAAGTACATCTTCAACAAGCCTAATGTTGAAGGGAGACTAGCAAGGTGGATGATAATCTTGTCTAAGTATGACTACACCATTGAGGATAGGCCAGGAAAGAAACATGCAAATGCTGATTTGTTATCTAGAGCCTATGATCATGATGGAGATGAGCCAGTGGATGATTCCTTCTCGGATGAGGAGCTCATGACAATCTCAGTCACTCAAGAGGTTCCAATGGAGTACAAGGAGATTGTGGATTTTGTGGAAAGGGGTAACTATCCAGAAGGGATGCATGCTCGGGAGAGGAAGGCCCTTGTAGCAAGATCTAGACCTTACACAATGGTGGAGGATATTCTTTTCACCAAGGAGCAGATGGTCTACTTTGAAGAGTGGTGGGTAAGGAAGAGTCTATCCTACTTATAAAGGAGTTTCATGAAGGTTTAGTTGTGGAGGACACTTTGTAGGAAAGGTGACTGCTTTCAAGATTCTAGATGCAGGTTACCATTGGAGAGGGATTTTAAAGGATTTTCTTGATTATTGCAAAACTTGTCATGTTTGTCAAGCTTTTGCTTGAAATTTTACATCCACTCTACCACTTAGATCAATTCCATTGCTAGGACCTTTTGAGAAGTGGGGAATTGATTTTGTAGGTCCCCTCAATAGAACCCCAAGGAACAATTGGTACATTATGGTAGTTACTGATTACCTTACCAAGTGGGTTGAAGCTAGACCATTGAGGGACAAGAATGAAGATGAAGTTGGTAGATTTCCTTATGAACGCATTATCACTAGATTTGGATGCCATTTGGAGTTGGTTTCTAATAGAGGAAGAGAGTTTATAGGAAGCATTACTACAGCCATGCTACGACATTTCTCTATCACACATAGAGTAAGTACATTGTATAACCCAAATTCCAATGGCTTGGTAGAGAAAACCGATCAGACCTTGTGCATGATGTTGGCCAAAGATGCAAAAATGGAGGGGGCTAAACATCATTGGGACAAGAGGATTCATGCTATTTTGTGGGAGTATAGGACAACCATGAAGACTTCCACTGGATATTCTCCATTTCAATTGGTATATGGTATTGAGTCTACTCTACCTATTCACTTTGATCTTCCTACCTTCCAAGGCATTCATAGGAGATTGAAGAAAGTAGAAGGAGGTGATGTAGAGAAGTCAAGGAAGGAATAACTCACGGAGTTAGAAGAGGCAAGAGCAATTGCTATGGTTCAAGTGGAGCAAGCCCAAAGGAAACAAAAGGAGAGCTATGATAAGAGGCAAGGAAAGAAGAAGGTGGAGCCTTTCAAAGAAGGTGACTGGGTAATGTTTTTTGATTCTATTCGATTCAAGAGAGTGCAAAAGAAGTTTTTGCCTAAGTACTTTGGACCTTTCATAGTGGAGAAGGTGTGGAGCAATTACACCTATGATCCCAAGGAGTTGGGAGGAAGACACTTTGATAGGATTGACCATGATAAGTTGAAGATATATGATAAAAGGTAGAGAGACCTTCACTTTGAAGACAAAGTGAAAAGTTAGTCCGAGGGTAAATATAACACCTTTCGTACAGGTGTGTGGTATTGTGATATTTAGCTTGGTATTACAAGTAATTGAGAGATATTATTTATATGGAGATAAAGGATGGTTCTACATTAGTCATGATTAGCTAAATTTAGTCATATCTAAGATAGAGGAGATCTTACTTTAGAGGAAGTAGAAAGGATGAGCACCACTATTTTGGATTCTAATGTGTTGACTTGGTATTATTCTTAGGTGTTTGGCTTTGAGGAAAGAGTTGAGAACTCTTGGGCCCGCAAGCCTTTTTGTTTAAGATTTGTCTACAATCCAAGGATAGTCCATGTGAAGGAATCCTTGACTTAGTGGTTGGGTCAAGATAAGATCACATGCTAGTGGAATATGCCCATGTGAATGGATATTCTCTTCTTCTTTTTAACTTAACTTGACTTTTAGTCTAGTAAATTGAGTTACTACAGGAATTAGTAACTTTGGTATGTAACTATTTCACAAGTATATAAACAAGGGGTGAGGAGGTACTCATCATCCTTTTCATTTGCAATTATCTCTCTCTTATTGAGTTCTCTAGTGAGCAATGTCTTGAGTCTTGGAGTGTTAGCCTTGGAGGAGTATGATGGAGTTGGGGTTCCTTGCCTTCATAGTCTATGGTGCGCTACCATTATAGCCATCAAAGGTTCATCTTGAGTGAGAGACAGGTTGGCCCACAGTACCAAGAAGAGTTGAAGGTAGAATGATCTTGTGGGCATGAATCAGAATCAATAGGAGAAGTTATTGGAAGATTGCAAGCCATGCTGAGCATGGAGTCTAAAGGAAGGTTGGAGGAAGCAAGATTGAACAAATTGAAATTGCTGGTGCAAGAAACTCGGAAGAGGAGAGCAAAAGATGTAGATATGAACACTCTTCTGATTTGTTTAAGGGAAAGAGTAGAAAGAAAGATGTTGGAGGTAGGAGACAACATAAGTTTCAAATTAGATTTTGGGAACTCAGAGTTAGAGAGACTTAGGAGTAGTGTGTAGGAAGATAAGAAGTCCAAAGTAAGAGAGGTAGGAGTATAGGTGTCTTTGGAGTTGTCCTTCAAGACATTAGAGAAGAGTGGGTCAAGAGATAAAGAAATAGAAAGGTTACCCATGACCTCAATTGTAGTTCATAGTGAAGAAGTAGTAGAAAAAGTGAAGGATTTGGTAGTTGAAGATAGACCCAAAGAAGTAGAAGTAATAGGAGTACCACTGGGTTTGGAAGCCAAAGAAGTAGACATCAGATTGGAGTAGTACCAATTTTGAGATATGAAGAGGCAAATATGAAGAGGTGCATTGTCATTTTGGATCTGCAAGTTTGTAGAGTTGTTGTAGAACAGTATAGTTGTTAACAACTATTGAGTGCTCTACTATTTACAAGGGGCATTTGCAATGTTATGTTGTTCAATAATCATAATTTTTGAAGATAGAGAAAGCAAAGTGCTTACAATGGTTGTCGCTTGAGCTTAATTTAGAGTATCAACTTTGTGTTTTTGCAATTATGAATGTTTGGAGAATTTTGAAGTGCAAGGCAATGTGTTTATTGGATGTTGGATTCTGCAGCCTTGATCTTCATTTTGTGTGTTTGATCTTGAGTGAAGTGCAATCAGAGCAATGCCTTCACAGATCTGAGAAGAATTGTAGTGTTGGTAGTATTCTGCAATTTTGAGTGTAGCACAGTGTTGATGTGAAGCAATTTTGATCAAGGAAGTTGTGCCTTCAGTGGAGCGGTGGAACACAATTCTGAGGTAGAAGTCATTTTGTAGTGAAGTAGCCGTCTTCAGGAGAATCTAAATCATCACAATCAAGCATTATTTGGATAGTATTTGATGAAGTTGTAATTAGTGAGTGTCAATTTGTGACAAGATTGTGAGTCAACGCTTGTTACTCTCTTTTGGGTGTAGTTGCTACCTAAGAGGTTAAAGATGCAACCAAGAAGAAATGAGATTGTTACTATTTGCTTTGTATTTGGACATTTTTTACCAATATCTCTATGGGAACAAACTTTACTTACCTGATTACTACAAAACTGATATTTGCCGGGTTGTCACATGATTTTTGGCACTACTGGCGGGATACACATATCGAAATTGGACAAATACAAAGCCAAATTCAAAACTGGGTGTTAAATCAACATGAATGTTTGCATTGAGTGAACAAGAAGAAGAGAGAGCACAAAGAATAACTTTGCAATGTGAAGAAGAAGAACGTCAAAATGGCCATATCAATTTAGACAAGGCCAAAAGAGAGGCATTGGATTTACAAATCCTTCACAAAGTTCAAGAATCCTTGAGAGAGCTCAAACAAAAGAAACGTGAAGTTGGGTGATATGGCTACTTCACGTCTCCCAATTCCAAGAAGAAGAAAGACTTGAGCGGGCAAACATATTCCTTACAATCCAATACACCAACTTCCCTAAAAGCTATCAAGGAAGTAAAGTTTCTAAAGGAATTCATCTGTGAAAAGACAACACAAAGTTTGATGGAAGAGGAGTGTCAACATCTTCTATGCATGATTCCTTGATTGGCTCAAAGGAATTTTGAAGAACACTCCAAGGGTGTTGAAACTCTTTCTTCTATTTGAGTCAAAGTCAAAACTATTAGAGAAGAAGAACCTGTCGACAACGACCCCACTTTGAACTTGACCAATTGGAACCCCTAGGCTATCAACACAAAATCAATACCAGCCAGTTCCTTGGGCCCATCAAGTTCAACCTTACCACAGCCAATTCCACCAAGTCAAACTATGACTTTGTTACCTATCACCCAACATGCCTATGAGAAGTATAAGGGGACAGAACAAGACAATGATCTTGATGAATTCATCAAAGAATTTGAATTCATTTCCTTTGCCAACAAGGAACATGAATCTACGGGTCGTCAACAAATTTTCCAAGTTAACTCCAAAAGAAAGCCCGGAGCTGGTATACCCATGTAACTCAAAAGAGGTCCATACCAGCCGACTAGGTAGACTTGCAAAATGGCTTCCTAGAACAATTCCAGGACGTTGACTACAATACAAGTGTCTTTCCTGCACTCAATGATTTGGCCCAACAAAAGAAGGAGAAGTTGAGAGACTACTTTGAGCATTTCATGGCTCTCTTGAACCAAGTCCCAAAGCAATCCAATGTGGTGGGTTAGTCCAATGCCCAAGCCATTACCTGGTTCCTTGGCAGACTCTCACCAGAGATTGGTATCTTTGCTAGGGAGAGGAATGTACCTTCCTTGGACAAAGTACTCAAATATGTTACCTGATATGAGGCGGCTGACTCTCACTTGTCTAGAAACCAAAGAAATTGGGAGAAGAAAGGCAAGAAGCCCAAAAGAAGAGCTTCTCGCATCACATCCCTTTTTTGGAGGGATCCTCTACGTCTTTGAGTTCTTCTTTGGAATCCGAAGAAGATTCAAAGCCAAAGAGAATACAAAGACATGGAGGAAAGAAGCCAGTAACAGCTCTAGCAAAGAATGTACATAAGGCGGATCAAAAGCTGGAGACTCTTATTAAAGAGTTTGGGGATTTCAATATCCAAATGATTGGGATGAAGCTTTTGTTGATGACCTTGCGTTTGATTTACATGATCAAGTGAAATTTGTAATCACCTCCAGAATTTGCACCATATGAAAATCTTCTATTGTCATTGAAGTTCTACCAGTCAGTTTGGAGGAGGCAGAGCAGATCCTGGCTGCACATGCAGGACTTGCAGACTACAAACTACCATCAAACTTGAAGGTTTGACATACCATCTCTTTGCAACTCTCATGATCAATTATAATATATTAATGGAGAAAATGGTTTTCCAATATATCATATTAAATCGTGAATACCGTTGGATCATGAGAAGCTATTTTATACATGGTTGCTAAGGACCAAAGAAAGCCTCCATTGTTTTGCAGACCAAATGTATGGTGCACTGTGTGTGGTAAATCCGGCCATGCTAATACAAAGTGTTTGACTTGCAATGCATTTCCAGTGCAACAAATTGATTGGGTTCCAAGTTGGGACCAAAGTAAGGAAAGATGAGGCTATTTACCAAACCAAAGAGGTATAGCCTCAGGCAAGCACATTGTATCAAGGTCCCAGGTATGGACTAAGGGTGTACAACAACAATGATTCTCCATGAAGACCACTGATGGGTGGCCAAAATAGGCCTCAAAATGTTGCATCGGGTGCTTGTTATGATTGTGGCTCGATGGGGCATTGGTCCCCCAATTGTCCAAAGCCAAGACGGCAAATTGGGTATGTCCTGTTGTGCAGAATTGTAAAGGATTGGGTCATATTGGAAATCAGTGCCCGGAAACACCAAACCCAAAGCTGTGTGTAAAATATGTACTGACCCCAACTGAGCGTGTTGCACTCTAGGCAAAAGGGGATACCAATGTAAATGTTCTAACACTTGCGGAGGAGAGACCTCAAGAAGGGAGTACGGCTTCAAAAGGTGAATGGTTGGACCTCACAATTTTGAAGGTTAAGACATGTTTGGGTAAGAAGAAGCATGATCCTAAAGAAGCAAGTACTACTTCTTCATCTTCATGAAAGGCAAAGAGGTTGCGTCCAAAAGCTATTCTTTTTGCCAAGGAGGAAAAAATTCTAGCTGTAACAATATGGAGTTTAGCGACGAAGTAAGTCGGGCTTACGAAGTAGAGAATAAGACAAAATAGCCTAGAATATTCCAGAAGTATCTAAGAAGCTTCTTGGGAAGCTTCCCAACTAGTTAACTTACGCCCCAAGTAGGTAGCTTCTAGAAGGAAGCTTCTAGAAGCTTCTAACTAGCTTAGCTTGCACTCCAAGTAGGCAGCTTCTAGAAGGAAGCTTCTTGAGAAGCTTCCTAGTTAACTTGGCTTGCACTCCAAGAAAGCGGCTCAAGGAAGCTTCTTGAGAAGCTTCATGGGTCTTGTATGCTATCTATAAATACCAAAGTCAAAGCTCATGCTAGGCATTTGGAGTTTTCCCTCATTCAAGTGTCCCAATGTGAGGTTCCATTCTCCTATTTCTCTCCTCGGTTTTGGTCTTTTACATTGGTATCAGAGCAGGAATGGGATGGATGGAATTTATGGACTACCAAATCCACTTCCGCCAAACCATTGGGACTTTCATGTCCAAATATTACCAAAGCATCGTTTCACACAATTCATCACCGCTTTAGGCAGGATTTTCTACATATGATCATCGTGTCAGAAGAACCCTTGATACTTCCAATTGTAACTTATGGAGAAAGGTGGACGTGTTGTATCTATGTGTTAATCAATTAGATAAATTGAGAGTAGTAGGATAGAGTAGTAGCGATGGTGGCAATACCGGATGTTATCCTTGCAATGCAACAACAGATCAAGCATCTTACTCAATTGTTGGATGAACAAGACCAGCAACGACGAGAACAGATAGATAGAGCGCCAGTTCGGGATGGAGAAGATTGCATTTGATTTCCAAAACCCAAGGTGTTTGAAGGCAAGAATCTTCCGGGCACAGTGGAGAATTTTGTATTTGACTATGAATGTTACTTTGAAGCCACCAATCTTCAAGACGAGCGGAAACAAATTCTCTTGGCTTCTAGCCAATTAGATGGCATGGCAAAACTTTGGTGGCGATTTCTAAGTAGAAAGAGCTGAACAACAAATTGTTACACCGATTTCGACATGGGCAGAATTCAAGGATGCAATACTTGGTTGATTTCAAACTATAAATGCCACCCGAGCCGCACAAGATAAATTGGCGGAGTTGAGGCAGATTGGCTCAATGAGAAGCTACATCACACAATTTTAGAACATCATCATGCAGATTCCAGATATCCAAGAAGGTGAAGTTCTAAGTCAATTTGTGCAAGGATTGAAGTCACAAACCAAACTGGAGGTGACCATGCGAGAGCCATAGAACGTAGAAGAAGCCATGCAATTGGCTAAGCGTTTTGATTCCTTGGTTGCGACAACTTGGTCTCGACCTCGACCTACACAAAGCCTACCAATACCACGAGTGGAAGAACCAGTACCAATGGAGATTGATGCTATCTAACAAATACCACTTGGCACAGTAGATAGAGAAAGATTATGACAAAATGGAGGTTGTTTTTATTGTCACCAGTTGGGGCATCACATTGCTGAATGTCCACTCAAGAATGGACAACCTCGACAAGTTGCCCAAGTGGAGGTTGTGGAGTGGAATGATCAGGGAAACAAGGAATCCCAGTAGGAGATTTTGAGCCGCCCATTGGGAGCTTGATTTGTTCCAATGTGATTAAAGGCTCAACCTATGCAAGTCTGCTTCACTTGCAAGGTATGATATCTAATCGGGGTTGTAGAATTGTGGTTGATTCTGGAAGTTCAAAGAATTGCATGTCTATGAAAGTAGCAAAGGAATTGGGTATTTCTATCAAGCTAGTGATTGGAAGTAGTTTGATGATGGCGGATGGTAGAAAGGGTTCTGCATTCCGCACCTTGCATCCTGTTACCTTCAAGATTGGGAAGGAGTATTTGGAGTGTATGAGGTTTGTAGTGGCACCTCTACACTATGATATCATTCTGGGTCTACCTTGGCTTGAATGTCATAAGGTTCAATTTGATTGAACCTTATTTGATTGACCCGATGCCAAATTCAAGTACAACATCAAGGTAGGAATTTCCGATTAGGTTGTCTGGCACCTCTGAGTAAGACACCTAAGAATAGTCAGTCCCAAGATGAGAAGTTTGTCAAGAAGGTAGCCAAAGAGTGAATCTGGAAGGGAGATGAGTCCCAAGATGGGAAGTTTGCCAAGAAGGCAACCATGGAACAAGCTTGGAAGAGAGATGAGTCCCTAGAAGGGAAGTTTGTTAATGAAGCAACCATAGAACAAGCTTTGGAGGAAGATAAGTCTGTATTTGCGGTGTTGATCAAGCCGATTGCACAAGAACAATCTGAGGAAGGCCAAGTGCCGCATCAAGCAATGGTTGATCGGATAGTTCAGGAGTTTGTAGATGTGTTTCCGGATGATCTACCAAAGGGATTACCCTCCAATCGAGGTATGCCCTTCAAGATCAAGTTATTGCCAAGGAGTACTCCAGTGAGTAGACCAATCTATTGGCTCTCACCAAAGGAGTTGGAGGAGTTGCAAACAACACTTACAGAGTTGTTGGAGAAGGATTTCATAAGACCTAGTACCTCTCCTTGGGGAGCACCGGTACTATTTGTTCCAAAGAAGGATGGAGGACTTCATTTCTATATTGATTACCGTGGACTCAATAAGCAAACCGTGAAGAATGCATATCCCTTGCCTCGGATCAATGACTTGCTTGATCAACTAAGTGGAGCATGCTACTTTTCCAAGCTGGATCTTCATAACGGCTATTGGCAAATTCCTATTGAAGGAGAGGACGTGCAAAAGACTGCTTTTTGCACAAGGTATGGACATTTTGAGTGGAGAGTTCTACCTTTCGGACTCACTAATGCTCTAGTAGTCTTCATGGATCAGATGCATCGGGTGTTGGAAGGACTATTGGATCAGTCCGTGGTGGTGTTCTTAGATGATATCTTAATCTATAGCAGAACAGAGGCAGAACACATGAATCGTGTGCAAGAAGTCCTAAGACGACTACAATAGTGGAAATTTTACTGCAAGAAGTCAAAGTGTGCTTTTTGGCAAAAGGAGGTTACCTTCTTGGGTCATAAGATCTCATCAGAGGGGATCAAGATAGAAGAAGAGAGATCAAGGCCATTACTAATTGCCCTACCTCAAAGGATGCTATAGAAGTACAAGCATTCAATGGATTGGCCAGTTTTTACTAACGGTTCATCCACTATTATGCTCACGTGGCTGCACCATTGACTGACCTCTTGGGAAAGAACTCAAGCTTCCAATGGACCTCCAAGCATGAAGAAGCATTCCAGAAGTTAAAGCATATGGTGTCTTCAAGACCTATTCTTCAACCATATGATCCTCAACTACCTTGTGTGGTTGATTTTGATGCTTCTAACTTTGCAATTGGAGTTGTGTTGCAACAAGAATTTCCAGATGGACTACATCCTATTGCCTTTGTGTCTCGCCGACTAAATACAGCTGAAAGAAATACTCTACTTGAGATCGGGAACAACTTGCAATGGTATATGCCACCAAGGTATGGAGGCATTATCTCTTGGGGAAACAAGTGATCATGCGAATTGATCACAAGCCATTGTTGCACTTGGAGCACATGAAGAGTCGGCATCATCGATGGGAAGAGCAACTCCAATTTTTTGTCATCAAACTTGAGTACAAACCAGGTCGGTTCTATGTCATCCTCAATGCTCTATCATGACGACCTGATTTGAAGGATCTTCCTCTCATCACGGCGGCAATTACAACGGTGTCCATTGACCCTAAGGTCCATAATGAGTTTCAATCAGCTCTACAACAAGATCCCTTCTTCCAAATGGTACACGGTCGTCTGACAGCATGCAATAAGGAGTACAACACCTTCTCCTTCAAGGAAGACGTTTTATTCCATGCAGACCAGATCTATGTTCCAGCCAAAGGTGATCTTCGACTTGTGCGTCTTCAAGAAGCCCATGATTTACCAATAGCTAGCCACATGGGAGTGGACAAGACCTTGGGCACCCTCCAACGCCAATGATGGTGGCCCAACATGACACGAGATGTTCAAGACTTTGTCTGATCATGTGAGAGTTGCCAATGGAACAAGGCCAGCAACCAGAAGCCAAGTGGACTCCTTCAACCACTCGCCATTCCATCTGCTCGTTGGGAGCATGTGAGCTTGGATCTCATCACATCCTTGCCAAAGACAAAACAAGGACACACTGTAATCGTGGTGTTTATGGATAAGCTTAGTACGTAAATCCACTTGGCACCAACCTGTGATACCGTGGATGCTCCAACCTTAGCGCAAATCTACTTTGACAATGTCTTCAAGCATCATGGGATGTCACGTGTACTCATCTCCGACCATGATCCTCAATTTATCGGGAAGTTTTGGCAAGCACTCTTCCAAATACTCGGCACCAAGCTTGCTTTGTCCACGGCCTATCATCCTCAAACTGATGGACAAACCGAATGCGCCAATTGTACATTGGAGGATATGTTGCGGGCCTTTGTCAATGTCCACCATACCAACTGGGATGAATGTCTTGCAGCTACAGAATTTCCTACAACAATTCCAAACAAGAAAGCACCGGATTTTCTCCCTTCTTTCTCAATTTTGGCCAAGATCCACTTGTTCCAGATTCTCTTCTTGCTCCCCCTCCTTCTCAAGTTCCTCATACTTCCACATTCTTGACCACTATATCCCAATCTCTCCAACAAGCCAAGTCTCACCTTCTTGTTGCTCAAAATCGCCAAAAACAATATGCGGACCACCATCGTCGTGATCTCACCTTTGAAGTTGGCAATAAAGTCATGCTCTCATCTAGTAACCTCCCTCTCCCACTTGATACCCAAGTTCATAAACTTGCTCCTAATTGGATAAGACCCTTTGATATCACCCACATTGTCTCTCCTGTTGCTTATCAACTTGCCTTGCCTTGTCACATGCGTATCCATCCTGTCTTTCATGTTTCCAAGTTGAAACCCTTTGTTCCTAACCCCTCTTCCTTTTCCTCTCAAGTCCAACCTCTTCCTCTGCCTATCCCTATCAATGATCATGAGGAGTATGAAGTTGATCGTATCCTTGCACGTTGTCACATTCAACGAGGCCGTCACCAACATACAAAGTACAAGGTCCTTTGGAAAGGGTATCCCCTTCATGATGCCACATAGGAACCTCTTTCCCACCTCCAAAATGCACATATGGCCATCAAGGAATTTGAAGCTTCACTGGCGATGAGGACGTCACCAACTAGCAGCGGGGGAATATGTAACAATATGGAGTTTAGTGATGAAGTTAGTCGGGCTTACGAAGTAGAGAATAAGACAAAATAGCCTTGAATATTCTAGAAGTATCTAAGAAGCTTCTTGGGAAGTTAACTTACGTCCCAAGCAGGTAGCTTCTAGAAGGAAGCTTCTAGAAGCTTCTAACTAGCTTAGCTTGCACTCCAAGTAGGCGGCTTCTAGAAGGAAGCTTCTTGAGAAGCTTCCTGGTTAACTTGGCTTGCACTCCAAGAAAGCGGCTCAAGGAAGCTTCTTGAGAAGCTTCATGGGTCTTGTATGCTATCTATAAATACCAAAGTCAAAGCTCATGCTAGGCATTTGGAGTTTTCCCTCATTCAAGTGTCCCAATGTGAGGTTCCATTCTCCTATTTCTCTCCTTGGTTTTGGTCTTTTACACTAGCAGAAGCTAAAGCTAAATCTTTGCAAAAAGAAATCAAGGAAACAATACTCAGAACTTGGGAGATGAGTTTGGAAGAGGATATAAAGCCTCCCATTTTTCTGGCGGATATTAGATCCAAAGTGAAGGATTTGATCCAAGCCAAGTTTGGCCAACCCAAAGAACATTGGGTTAAGACCGCCAGTACTCCAATCACTGTCTTCAAGCACCCTAAAGTCCAATTTGAACAAGGAGAGACTTCAAACCCAAAGAAAAAGGTGAAGAAGATGAAGTTGGGAGGAGTCCCTTAATATGATATTGTGGCCGATTTGGCATCTACAAGTGCTAATGTCACATTTAAGCAATTGTGGAAGGACAACAAGTTGTACAAGAAGCAGCTGAGTGTAGCCCTCAAGAAAGTAAGGACGATGACCAAGAAAGACTTGCCTGCCATTTATTGGATTGAACAAGAAGATTTGGGATCTCTTGAAGTTGACATGGAGATTGTAGGCTGCATGATCACATCCTACTCATTGATTTGGGGTAGGGTGTGAATGTCATGATAGAAGACATTGCACATTGATTGGGATATATGACGTTTGAACCAACACCCCAAATTCTAAAATTTGCAGATCAAACCAAGAGACGGCCTTCAGGATGCTATCAAATATTACCACAATCAATGGAGGAGATCCCTTCAAGTTAAATTACATTGTGTTGCGACCAATGACCAAAACTGGTTATCCACTCTTGATCTGAAGTCCTTGGTTGTACAACACTCAAGTTATTGTGGATTGGTTAGCACTAGCAAAAGCCAAGGTTCAAGGACATCCCATCCAAAGATCAGAAGCTGGTGACGGTGAGTTAAACAAAGGTTCCCCACTTTGGGAAACAACTTTGTCAAAAGACAAAGATGAATCCAAAGATTCATTGTCTCCGTGTTCAAGAGACTCTGAAGACAAAGTCCAAGTCAACTACTTGGAATGCTACAAGGTAGATGTTGAAAACAAAGACCCATACAACATTTCTTTGGGTGAAAATGACTTGGAGGAAGAGGGTTTGACTGCAATTTGACTCGGGTTTTGCCGAGTCAGTCATGTTGAAGGAGTCATTAACCTCAATGACTATCAAGATGTTGTTGACTAAAGGAAAATTTTGAAAATTTCAAAGACAATCACTTTGGAGGAGTTGGCAGGATACATTGCACTATATATAGAATTCCATGATGTATTTGTCTGGTCTATTGATCAAATGCCGGGTATTCCATGAGAATTTGGAGAACACCGGATTGATCTAGTTGAAGGTGCAATTCCGGTTTGGCAAAGACAATACCACCTGAACCCAAAGTACTCGCTCTTGGTCAAAGATGAAATTGACAAGTACCTAGGGGCCACAATAATTTTTCTTGTCTTAAGCAGTGAGTGGGTCTCACCCATTGTCATTGTACCAAAGCATAAAACTAGGAAGATGCGAGTGTGCAAAGATTTTCAAAATTTGAATGCAATCACAAGGAAGGATCTCATCCCTTGCCTTTTACTATTACAATTTTGGACCAAGTAGCTAGTCATCCTTGCAACAATTTTTTTGATGGATTTTTAAGGTATAATCAAGTTTCCATCCAAGAAGAAGATAAGGATAAAACTACATTCACTACCAATTGGGGAACTTTTTCTTAAAATCAAATGCCCTTCAGGTTGTGTAATGCTCCCACTACTTTCCAATGGATGATGAATGCAATCTTCAAGGATTTTTTGTGCAAATCTGTGGAAGTCTTAATTGATGATTTTTGTGTGTTTGGGCAAAGAGAAGTACATTTAGATTACCTTCCCTAAACTTTTGAAAGGTGTCATTTTTCAGGTTTGTCATTACACCCGGAGAAATGCGGAGAAATGTTTCTTTGCAATGAAGGAAGGAATTCTTCTGTGGCATCAAGTGTCAAGCCAAGGTATTGAAGTTGATTTTGAGAAGGTAAAATTTATCTCAACTTTGGAATCTCCTAAAAAAATCCAGGAGCCGAGAGCATTCTTGGGACATGTCAGATACTATAGATGCTTTGTATCAAACTATGTGGTGCTTGCTGCACCCCTTACAAAACTTTTGAAGAAGTCCAAAGACTACTTGTGGGAAGCATAACAAGAAGAAGCTTTCCAAGTATTGAAGAAGAAATTGGTTGAAGCACCAGTTATGAGGGCACCAAATTAGGATGCCCCTTTTCATGTGTATGTGGATACTTCATCCATGGCAATCGGAGTCATCTTAAGTTAGAAGGACGAGAAGAAGAAGGACTACCCAATTTATTATGCCAACCAACAATTATCACTTTCAAAAAAAGAACTATTTGATGACTAAAAGAAAAGCACTCGGAATGGTTTATGCCTGCAAGAAGTTTTACCACTACCTATTGGGATACGAGTTTGTCTTCTATGTTAATCATTATGCATTGCAACATTTGGTCAAGAAGGCAAATTTGTTCAAGCAAATTGCAAGATGGATCTTGTTGTTACAAGAATTCACATACATTGTACAAGTAAGGAAGGGAGCTTTGCATTCAAATGCAGACCTCCTATCTAGGTTAGAAACTCAAGACCAAGACTTGGAAGTTGATGATTGGTTTCTTGATGAAGAGCTATATCATTTAATGGCTATGCAAAGTACAAGGTATATGGCCAAATATCACTATCTGCATACTTGTCATTGTCTTGAGAGGTTGGACCCGGAGCAGAGTGCAGTCTTCCTCAGGAAGATGGGACCGTACCAACTAAAACACAACATTTTATTTAAGATGGTGGAAGACAAAGTACTTTGTAGATGTTTGGAGGCATGCAAAGTTGGAGGAGTCATTGAGTCCTTACACTCTAAAGCATCGGGAGGACACTATGCCCTACAGAATATTGTAAAGAAAATCCTTTCAGCAGGGTATTGGTGGCCTATGATGTATAAAGACACTTATGCCCATATTTGAAGTTGTGATGCCTATTAAAGAATAGGAAAACTGATGGCTACTTCCCAGTGGCCTTTGAGACCAATTTTGCCATTGGTTCTATTTGAGAAATTGGGTATTGATTTTGTAGGTCCAATTCAACCAGTGACCCAAGTCACGAGGAAGAGATACATCTTGGTATGCACTTATTATGCTACCAAGATGGTAGAAGCAGAAGCAACACAAAGAGATGATGCAGAAATAGTCATATAATTTTTCTTCCAAAACATCATTTCATGTTATGGGTGTCCTTTGGAATTCGTCAATGATTGGGGAACCCATTTTTTGAACTCCATGGTAGAAGCATTAACCAAGTATTTCTAGATTAAACATTGGAAGACAACTCCCTATAATCTAAAAGCAAATGGACTATTAGAGAAGGCCAATGGATTATTGTGTAAAATTTTGAAGAAGGTGATAGTCAATTACGCCTATGATTGGGACACAAAGTTATCTAGAGCTTTGTGGGCATACAAAATGACTGAAAAGATTACAACCAACCAAACTCCATATATCCTAACATATGGGTTGCATCCCATTCTACCAATTGAATTTGAAGTATTGTCATATTAGATTCTTTGTGAGGAACGATTGTCGGAGGAAGAAAGTCAAGATCTTTGGATCCATCAACTGATGTGGTTAGAAGAGAAAAGGGATGATTCAATGCAAACCACATAGGAAGTGCAAGAACAAAGGAAAGTCAGGCACAACAAGAAATTCAAGCATGTGGCTGTTCAGGAGGGTGACTTGGTGTTGTTATATGACAATCACCAAATATTTTTTCTGAGCAAACTACATTTAAGGTGGATGAGACCATATCGTGTTGTGCACATATATGCCAATGGCTCTATTCAACTTGCAGACCTGGAAGGAAATCCTTTTGTTACTCAAGTAAACGGGTAGAGAGTTAGAAAATATTGGACCAAGGACCCAACTTTATATAAAGAACCGGTTGTTAGGGTTTGCAAGGACGCTCACATTTCAAGGAGGGGGTATGTGGTACCCACAATTCTTGTTTTCTTCTATTTTGGTAAAGTTTTGAAGAAGAAATGAGTAAGAAAGCTAAATTACAAAGGAAAGAATGGACAGGTGTGTCTTTGGAGTAAACCCAAAGAAGTAGACTTGGAGTCAAGAACTGGAAGTACTCGGATGGGGTTACAAAGAGACAAGTCCAAAGAAAGGCATCTTTGAACCGGGAAGTGAAGGCCGATATGAAGATGGTGTAACAACCTTTCTACATGGCAAGAAAGTACACTTCAAGAAATGGTAGAGGCAAGAGAAGGTCTTGATAGTGACAAGAAACCAACATGCAGAAGAAGTAGGAGTCAATTTGAAATTGATTGAAGAATGACTGCACTTTGGGGTAATATAAAATTGCAATTGTATAGGGGAAATCAAATATGTCAAATAGATATCTTGTTCCTTTGAGTAGTCATCCGACAATAATGCGTGTCAAGAAGCCAATTGAGAGTGAAATTCTTTGAAGTCCAAAAGGGGTTAGAGTGTCACATCCAGAAGAGGGGATAGTTTTTTAAGTGCCAAAGAACTAGAGAGCAAATCATGGCAAAGAAGGCTAAGAACACAGTTGCAGTGAGGAGTTTTGCAATTCGGAGGTTAGATGTCATAGCAAGGATTGAGTTCTTGAATAGACTTTGGATTACATTTCTAGCATGGAATTGGAATTTCAATTTCCCAGGAGTCATGGCAGAGATAGCTGCCAGTAATTGTGAGGAAGACCTTGAAGTCAAAGGGAGAGAGGAAATCTAGCTTGATGGACTGAGTCAGATTGGAGATTAGTATTGGAGAAGGAAGTAGGAGAGGCAATTGGGATCACCTTCTATCAAAAGTGTGATGCTGCAGAGGAGACTGCGGAAATCAGAAATTTTTTCTTCACCTTGTGTACTACCAATGGTTACAAAGTGGAGTCCTATTGGGACCTGATTAAATGAAGCATTGTAGGAGTGATAATAGCCATGTTCAAACCCAAATGAATGACATATGTGAACATGTAGTAGGTAGTCTTCTTCTCCCAGATTTTTGCAAGAGTGAAGGTGAATTGGGCAAAGTGCTTCTACTAGCAAACAAGGCAGATGATTGTCAATTGGAGAACCAATTTGCCTCCACATTACTTTGCACTATTTGTAGCACACGTCTACTTTGGATTGAATTTTTTGACAGCGGAGGAGAGGCATCACGTAGTGTCATATTCCCATCTTGATCTACAACAAGAAGCAGATGAAGAGGAACAGCACTACATGTCACACCTGTGAGCCAACAATGATACTTTACCAGAATGGAATAGAGAGAGTGGGTGGAAGGAAGGAGTCCAAACACAAAGAAGCGGACTAAACCCAAAGATGTAGTGTTGCCTCAGCCACGACAGAATACCCAAAGACCTACTCTGCAAGGTAAGAAGGCGGTGAAGGAGGAGACTTTGGAGACTGAGTCTAAAGGAGAGATAGAGTCAAGAAGAGGAGACTCAGAAGAAGTGGAGCTCACACTACACAGTAAGGAATCCAGAAGTGAGAGTGATAATGAAGAGGAAGTTCAGCAATCGGCTGAGGTGGAAGAAGATGAAGCATTTCATGTGGCAATTGACCGTATGGAGGGAAGAGAAAATCCTTGCTTAGAATTGGCCATGGAGGAGATGGATGTAGAGCCAAAGAAGGAAGACTAAAAGGGAGGCAAAGACAAGAAATCAACAATGGAAGACCCTACACAATCGAGTTCAGCCAGTAAGGAAAAAGGAAGCTCGGAAGCAATACCGCTGAAAGTATGAAGATCAAGACTTTGAGAGAAGGCACTAGTGGAAGAAACCAAGTACAAAGATGGAGCTGAAGATGAAAAGAGCTTTGGGAGAGTAGAATATTTAATGCAGATTGTGACTACATTGTTGGAGTTGTTGAAGATGCAGTAGAAGGTAATCCCGCAAGATTGTATGAAGGTGAAGAATGAGTTGTAGGTGGTGAAGTATCTGCTAGACAAAGTGAAGGGATTGCAGGAAAGTGTAACCCAAAGAGAAGACAAAGTTGAGGAGCTTCCGGTGGATGTAGTCTTGAAGAAGAAGATGTTAGAGAATTTGCAATAGAGTTTTGAGAAGAGAGGAAAAGAGATGCATTGTCAAGCCAAAGAGTTGAAGGAGCAAATGATATTGCTGACAAAGATGAAAGAGGAGGTCAATGAAGCTTTCATCAAGAGTATTCATGTGAAAATGGTGATAGAGCAAGAGTTAGAGAGCCTAAAGAAGAGTGCAGCAGGAAAGGATCAAGTATGGCAGAGAGAGTTGTCGATCCAACACCAAGAGGAAGAAAGATTGAGAGATTGGTAAGAAGTGCTGAGCTACAAAGTTCTCAGTATGCAGAGGAGAAGAAGATGCTTGTTGCTGAGTACGAGTATGAGTTGAAGATGTACCAAGAAGAGTTAAAGGCAGAATGATCTTGTGGGTATGCATCAGACAATAAGAGAAGTTGTTGGAAATTGCAAGCCATGTTGAGCATGGAGTCTAAGGAAGGTTGGAGGAAGCAAGACTGCACAAATTGAAATTGATAGTGCAAGAAACTCGGAAGAGGAGAGCAAAAGATCTAGATATGAACACTCTTCTGATTCGTTTAAGGGAAAGAGTAGATAGAAAGATGTTGGAGGTAGGAAACAATGTAAGTCTCAGATTAGATTTAGTGAACTCAGAGTTAGAGAGACTTAGGAGTAGTGTGCATGAAGATAAGAAGTCCAAAGTAAGAGGGTAGGAGTATAGGTGTCTTTAGAGTTGTCCTCCAAGACATTAGAGAGGAGTGGTTGGGAGATAAAGAGATAGAAAGGTTACCCATGACCTCAATTGTAGTTCATAGTGAAGAAGTAGTAGAAAAAGTGAGAGATTTGGTTGTTGAAGATAGACCCAAAGAAGGAGAAGTAATAGGAGTGTCATCAGGTTTGGAAGCCAAAGAAGAAGTAGACATCGGATTGGAGTAGTAATAATTTTTAGATATGAAGAGGTGCATTATCATTTTGGATCTACAAGTTTGTAGAGTTGTTGTAGAACAGTATAGTTGTTAGCAACTATCAATTGCTCTATTATTTACAAGGGGCATTCATAGTGTTATGTTGTTCAATATTCATAATTTTTGAAGATAGATAAAGCAAAGTACTTTCACTGCTTATTGTTTGAGCTTAGTTTTGAGTATCAACTTTGTGTTTCTGCAATTATGAATGTTTGGAGAATTCTGAAGTGCAAGTCAATGTGTTTTTTTGGATGTTGGATTCTATAGCCTTGATCTTCATTCTATGTGTTTGATCTTGAGTGAGGTGCAATTTGAGCAATGCCTTGAAAAATATGAGAAGAATTGTAGTGTTGGTAGTGTTATGCAATTGTGAGTGCATCACAATGTTGATGTGAAGCAATTTTGATTGAGGAAGTTGTGCCTTTAGTGGAGGGGTGGAACACAATTCTGAGGCAGAAGTTGTTTTTTAGTGAAGTAACCATCCTTGGGAGAATCTAAATCATTACAATCAAGAATTTTTTGGATAGTATTTGATGAAGTTGTGATTAGTGAGTGCCAATTTGTGACGAGATTGCGAGTAAGTGCTTGTTACTCTCTTTTGGGTGTAGTTGCTACCTGAGAGGTTAAAGATGCAACCAAGAAGAACTGAGATTGTTACTATTTGCTTTGTATTTGGACATTCCTGACCAGTATCTTTGCGGGAATGAACTTTACTTACATGATTACCGCAAAAGTGATATTTAATGGGTTGTAATAATGTTGTTAGATAGTAGCAAATATTGCTCCTCTTGCTCCTGTAACTCTAGGAGTAAAGAATGATTTTGCAGAGATAATATTGCAAGAAGACTTCTTTTCCCAAGTCATAAGTGAACCCCAAGTGCATTCAATGCACTATCATGCTACTCATGCCACACATGCATCAAGAAGGTTTTCTAAAGGTTTTCATTCTACTACTTTTCCAATTTTTCATGAACCCAATACACAAGAATCAAAGTATGTTTATTATGTACCATACTCTCAAGACTTTAGAGTTCAGCACTTGCAAGAGTAGAGCAGAACTAAGCACATACAGAAAGAGAGTAGAATTGAACAGGAGGAGTAATACAAACAAATCCACAAAGAGGATGAAGAAGTTGAGAATATGGGATGCATGCTTGCATAAATTGAATCTCCAAGACTTGCCAAGATGAAGAAGTTGAGAATGCAACGTGAAATAGAGAAAAATACTCTGAATTCCAAGAACAAGAAGAGACTTGCAAAGATAGAGAAGTTGAGAATCAAAGAAAGGAGTGCTAAGTCCAAAAGGTTTCAAAAGGCAATTATAGAGTTAGCAAAAGCTATGAAAATCTCAAAAGAAATTAGGAGCATCATGGGCCTCATGAGCATGGTTCTAAGCTTAGATGAGATCCCGTCCCATGTAGAGAATAGTGAGTGATCAGTAATGTGTGAGTTTTGAGACCAAGTGAGATGTTTTCACACTTGTATTACCTATATACTATATAAGCTGAGTGTATTTGATTTAATATATAATCTTTTGTTCAATCTTCTCCTTGGTGCATCTACTTTGTTGATCTTTTGCTCAGTGCATCTACTTTGTTGATTTGTTGTATTAAGGGAACATTTTTTATTCCTTCTTGTGCTTGCATTGCTTTGTTGATTTGCTTGGTAAGAGAATGCTTTGTATTCAAGTTTCTTCAATTTAAAGTGTATTACTCTATTAATGGTTACAATCAAAAAATATAGAGTAGTACATGGGAATGTCATTTTGATAGTGAAGAGCAAGATGGAGCACTCTACATCTATATTTTATGATTGGGTGGAGCTTGTTTTATTTGCTATTGAGGTAGAGCTAGTTGTAGTTTGTAGGCAGCTTCATCACCTAGGGATGAGACGCTTTTGTGTGACTCATGTAGGGCAGGTCTTTACACACTTGCTCATGGAGAGAGGTATGGTGAGTGAGAAAGAGCTTGTATATGGCCCACAAGAGACCAAGGAGGATTATGACATTGAGTGTGAGGATGAAGAAGAGGAGGCACCTGATGACCATGATGATTACAAGGGTGAGTGAGAGACTTGAATGGAGCAATATATATCTAGATTAGAATATTTATTTATTTAATCATGTATTTATGATGAAGCATGATAGACTTTGAATATTCATTGAATATTTCATGGATATGATTTTGGTATGAGCTTGGATAAACTTGATAGACTTGACTTGATACAAGCGACTTGATAGTCTTTGCTTGATCTAGGCTCAAAGACTTGATCATGTGTAGATTTTATGTACATGTCATGCTCATTCTTCCCATGAAATCACCCCTTCCACATTCTTCCCGTGAGTTGACTTGTATTTGAGGCCTATTGTTATACTCCGAGGACAAGAGAACTCTCCAAGAGAGATACAAGAGAGAAAACACAGGTTTCACACTCAATCCTCCGATGCCCAAAGGAGCACCTTCTCTCTAATATATAGCAAAGAGGATCCACTCAAAGGAAGCTCCACCCTTGGATCAGATACATGGATTGGTGTCAGCGAGTTCCATCCTTGGATTAGTTGTTTGGATGGGTGACATGTCAGTCCTTGTCCTATCTAGTTGGTCAAATGGGTTTGACCAAAGGAGATCTTTAGGGAATCTTCCTATAGGATTGCGCGGGTGAGGTACCATTGGAAATCTCTTGATGAGACAAATCATAAGGTGGAGAAGGCAAGCCTCTCTTGTTCTTGAGAGAGTTTTCTTCCATTTTCAAGGCCTAATTCATCCATTTAGGCCTCCAAAATTGGCTCTAAAGTTTTAAGGCTATTTGTGGCTTCTGCCCTAAGGTAGAAGTTCTCTTTTAGTGACACCTCTATCTGATATACCTAGCCCATTGTACACACAATCTTTCTAGGTGTTACCAAGCCAAGTTTCACCTCTTGATAATATGTCTAGCTGCTTGTATTACACCCATTAGAGCACTCTCCATGCTCATTCACCCCATTGTACTGCTCTTATGGAAATTGAGCTCCCCACTCTACCTAGAGAAACTCATATGTATAAACTTCTAGAGGAACATCTAGTTGAGAAAGAAGAGCAAATTTGTCCTTAGGAGCATAAAATAGTGAAGTATGAGTTTAGGATGAGCACTTGGGAGAGTGGACTAGGAGAGAGGGAGGAGCAAGGCTGGATGAGCATATTCTTATAGAAAGAGAGACAAGACTAGTCAAGTGAGAGATACACTTATCTACCAAGGAGAGCACTATTCATGGAAGGTTATCACACTTAGTTAGTGTAGTTAGAAAGAAGGAGAGCATACAAGCATAGAGTTGCCAAGCTGGAGCACCTTGTTGGTGATAGAGTTGAGAGGATTGATGAGTTAGATAGACTTATGAGAGAGAGAGAGAGAGAATTGATGGCCAAGGGTTTAGTGTATTTAGGGAATTGATGGCCAAGGGTATAAACTTCAGGATATGTTTTATATGAGAGAGTTTGTTATGATTATGAAGCTATTGGAGAGTACTCAAAGGATTCTACATGGGGTGAGGACTTTGCTAGATTCTCTTAGGCTTGCATATGAGGATGCTTGCAGGGAGGTGACAAAGTGCTAGAAGCAAAGCAACTTTGATTCCTCACATTGATGTGGTACTCAAACAAAGCATGTACATGATTGTATGGTAGCATAGAAGTTTCCTCACACTGATGTATGTACTCAGACCGAGCATGTACATGATAGGGTTGGGAGATACATTTATGCAAGTCAAACTTTGTTGACTCTCATAGGTGAGCCAAGGAAGGAGCTTTATTTACATACTAAGGAGGAAATTGTATCATAGAGACATTGCACAAGTGATGATCTTGCCACCACTTTATGCTTTAGAGGTACATACCATATGACTTGATGGCATCAAGAGAAGAAGCAACTTTTGCATAATGAGATATTGAGGCTCATAGAGCTTAGATAAAGGATGAGCATGTCTAGAGTATTTATCCCATTTGTACTCTTCTACACTTATTTGAGGAGGAGGATTCTAGTATTGGATGTGGATTTTTTGGTTGACTTTAGAGATCCTACTAATCTTATGTTACCCCCATTCTTGGATTGGTATTCAAAGACTAGTATGAGAAGAGGGAGGCACTATTATAGGGAAAATAGTACTTCATGGTATATATCACATCTTGGACTCAAGGAGCTCATGGAGTATTGGTTATCACATATTTTGAGGTGATCCTTTGGACTAGTGGTCCAAAGTGGGAGGGAGACTTCCTATTGCAATCTTTGTAGGATCAATGCTTTATCCCAAAAGGATTACATATAGGTTCAAGGCTCATGGCTTGCTTTTTAGACAAGGATAGATATATTGATTATTATAGAGGGTTCATGGTTAGGCCTTATAGTACATTTAAATTTACATTTTTAGGATAATGTCTTAGAGATATTCTTATCATAGATAGTGATGCTCTTCCTTATAGTAGAAACTAACCTCATAGAGCTATATATTCTCTTAGATTTTCCCCTTTTGATATGCTTAGTGCTTCATGCACCTCTTTAGTAGGTAGACTTATAGCTCCTCTAGATAGAGTTAGAGTCTCTACACATGTTGTTATTAGGTTTCTAGAGAAGGAGTGGGCCTTGTGCCATTTTAGGACTACAGTGTTGATCCTTATGCTTCTAGGACGAGCCTTTTGTGAGCCATAGATACATCCTTGTGAGAAGAGATGGATGTGGTACTATAGTCCTTCCTTTATACCGCACACTCTGTATTTCAGATTTCATGGTGCACTAGAGCGGGTATCCTAGGGAGCATGTACCATTTAGGTTACCCCTTGGTATTATACACTTGCACATGTAATACCATTAGCTAGAAAAAGTATCTAGAGGTGGAAATTGGCTTGGTAATATCTTTAGAAATATTATAGATGATGGTCTAAGTAGATCACATAGATGTATCACCAAAAGGGTACTTCCACTAATAGGGCAGAGGTCAGAAACACCTTGAAAATTTCAAAGCCAATTTTGAAGGCCTGAACAAAAGAATTAGGCCTCAAAAAATGATATTCTTCTACTCCCTCTTTTTTCTTATCAAGATCTTTCCAACAGTACCTCATCCAAGCTATTCTAAGCTTCCTGCATGAAGATTCCTAGATTCCTCATAGATTCTCTTTGGTCAAACTTGTTTGACCAACCAAATAGGACAAGGATCAACATGTCATCAATCCATGCAGCTAATCTAATGGTGGAGCTTGCTAACATGTCACCAATCCAATACTTAATCCAAAGGTGTAGCTTCCTTTGAAAAGATCCTTTTTGCTATATAATAAAGACAAGGTGCTCCTTTGGGGCATTGGAGTATTGAGGAATGAAACCTTGTGTTTCTCTTGTGTTTGTTCTCTTTTGTCTCTCTTGGGGTTTTTCCTATCCTCATAACATTACAACACACCAAGATTCAATTTGGTATTGTTCTTGATGAGTTTTGTTGATGTTGATGGCAAGTTTTGCTTTGTTTCACATAGTTGTTTCACCAACTAAATAATGAAAATGTCATCCACTTTTTAGCTGATCTTTTTCTCATGCATCAATTTTTATCTTTTCTAAATCTTCCTATCATGAGTGTTTATGATGAGAAGTTGTCAATTCAATCAATATTCATGAACTAAGAGTAAAACATGCAAATTCAGGTAGCATCATATACAAAACCAGTCAATGTATTAATACAAAAGAGATTACCAAAGGACCTTCCATTTATTAAACTGAATAATGAAGAATTTTCAAAAAATGTCTCAAAGCTAAGTGCTAATGCTAATGAGTGTGTTGCAACATCTGTTGAGATAATCTGCAGGTGCCATTTTTTTCTATGTATACTTTGTGCCAAATTTAAAGTCATTAATATTGCTAATATCCATGTAGACATCTTGTATGCAATGCAGACCGAGCCTCTCAATGCCATATAACCCACCATTTGTGCTGTGAGCCGGCCTGTCTCTCACTCAGGATGAACCTCTGATGGCTATTATGGTAGCGCACCATGGACTAAGAAGGCAAGGAATCCCAACTCCATCATACTCCTCCAAGGCTAACACTCCAAGACTCAAGACATTGCTCACTAGAGAACTCAATGAGAGAGAGATAGTTGCAAATGAAAAGATGATGAGTACCTCCTCACCCCTTGTTTATAAACTTGTGAAATAGTTACGTACCAAAGTTACTAATTACCATAGTAACTCAAGTTACTAGACTAAAAGTCAAGTAAAGTCAAAAAGAAGAAAGGAATATCCATTCACATGGACATATTCCCCTAAGCATGTGGTCTTATCTTGACCCAACCACTAAGTCAAGGATTCCTTCACATGGGCTATCCTTGGACTAAAGAAGAACCCAAAACAAAAAGGCTTGCGGGCCCAAGAGTTCTCAACTCTTTCCTCAAAGCCAAACACCTAGGAATAATACCAAGTCAACACACTAAAATCCAAAATAGTGGTGCTCATCTTTTCTACTTCCTCTAAAGTAAGGTCCCATCTATCTTAGCTATGACTAACTTTAGCTAACCATGACTAATATAGAACCATCCTTTATCTCTATATAAATAATATCTCTTAAGTACTTGTAATACCAAGCTAAATATCACAATACCACACACATGCACAAATGAGTATTACATTTACCCCCGGACTAAGTTTTCACTTTGTCCTCAAAGTGAAGGTCTCTCTACCTTCTATGGTACATCTTCAACTTATCATGGTTAATCCTATCAAAGTGTCTTCTTCCCAACTCCTTGAGATCATAGGTGTAATTTCCCCATACCTTCTCCACTACAAAAGGTCCAAAGTAGTTAGGCAAAAACTTGTTTTGCACTCTCTTGAATCGAATGGAATCAAACAACATTACCCAATCACCTTCTTTGAAAGTCTCCACCTTCTTCTTGCCTTGCCTCTTGTCATAGCTCTCCTTTTGTTTCCTTTGGGCTTGCTCCACTCGAACCATAGCAACTGCTCTTGCCTCTTCCAACTCAATGAGTTGATCCTTCCTTGACTTCTCTACATCACCTCCTTGTGCTTTTTTCAATCTCCTATGAATGCTTTGGAAGGTAGGAAGATCAAAGTGAATAGATAAGGTAGACTCAATACCATACACCAATTGAAATGGAGAATATCCGGTGGAAGTTTTCATGGTTGTCCTATACTCCCACAAAACTGCATGAATCCTCTTGTCCCAATGATGTTTAGCTCCCTCCATTTCTGCATCTTTGGCCAACATCATGCACAAGGTCTGATTGGTTCTCTCTGCCAAGCCAGTGGAATTTGGCTTATAGGATGTAGTTACTCTATGTGTGATAGAGAAATGTTGTAGCATGGCTGTATTAATGCTTCCTGTAAACTCTCCTCCTCTATCAGAAACCAACTCCAAAGGGCATCCAAACCTAGTGATAATGCGTTCATAAAGAAATCTACCCACTTCATCTTCATTCTTGTCCCTCAATGGTCTAGCCTCAACCCACTTAGTAAGGTAATCAATAACTATCACAATGTACCCATTGTTCCTTGGGGTTCTATTGAGAGGACCTACAAAATCAATTCCCCACTTCTCAAAAGGTCCTAGCAATGGAATTGATCTAAGTGGTGGAGTGGATGTAGAATTTCTAGCAAAAGCTTGACAAACATGACAAGTTTTTCAATAATCAAGACAATCCTTGAAAATCCCTCTCCAATGGTAACCTGCATCTAGAATCTTGAAAGCAATCACCTTTCCTGCAAAGTGTCCTCCACATACTAAACCTTCATGAAACTCCTTTATGAGTAGGGTAGACTCTTCCTTACCCACTGCTCTTTGAAGTAGACCATTTGCTCCTTGGTGAAAAAGAATATCCTCCACCATTGTGTAAGGTCTAGATCTTGCTGCAAGGGCCTTCCTCTCCCTAGCATGCATCCCTTCTGGATAGTTACCTTTTGTCACAAAATCCACAATCTCCTTGTACTCCATTGGAACCTCTTGAGTGACTGAGATTTTCATGAGCTCCTCATCCGGGAAGGAATCATCCACTGGCTCATCTCCATCATGATCATATGCTCTAGATAATAAATCAGCATTTGCATGTTTCTTTCCTGGCCTATCTTCAATGGTGTAGTCATACTCAGACAAGAGTATCATCCACCTTGCTAGTCTCCCTTCAACATAAGGCTTGTTGAAGATGTACTTCAAAGCCTTGTGATCCGCAACAATGGTCTCTTTCCCTCCAATCAAGTAGTGTCTAAACTTCTTGAGACCAAAGATCACTGCCAACCCTTCTCTCTCCGTGACAGAGTAGTTCTTCTCTGCTGAAACCATCTGCCTACTAGCATAAGCTATTGGATGATCATGCCTATCTTGGTCTAATTGACTAAGAGTGCATCCTATAGCTACATTAGAAGCATCAGTATAGAGGATGAAAGGCTTACTCCAATCAGGTTTAGCAAGAATTGGAGCTACAACAAGGGATTGCTTGAGCTCCTCAAAAGCTTTGAGAGCCTCCTTGTCTTCCAAAATCACCATGTAATCTACACCCTTCTTCATGTAGATGGTCAATGCATAAGCCTTGTTGGAAAATGAGAAGATGAACCTCTTATAGTATCCAACCATCCCCAAGAATTGGCGTAACTTTGTCAAGCTTGAAGGGAATGGAAGGTATGAGATTTTCCTCACCTTCTCAGGATCAACTGCTATTCCATCCTTGGAGATGATGTGCCCCAAAAGTAGACCTTCTTCACATCCCAAAATGCACTTTTCTGGGTTGAGTGATGCATTTGCCTCATCCAAGCATTGCAAGACTTTAATTAGGTGTTCAAAGTGCTCCTCCTTGCTCCCATAAACACAAAAGTCATCAATGAAGTCTCTCACAAATTTCCCAATGAAAGGTTCAAATACCTTGTTCATGAACCGTTGGAATGTGGCTGGAGCATTGCAAAGCCCAAAAGGCATGACCTTGAAAGCGTAAGTTCCCCAAGGTGTGGTGAACATGGTGAGTTATTGATGCTCTGGTGCAATCTTGATTTGGTTGTATCCACTATAACCATCTCCAAAACTGTACCTCTCATGACCTGCAACCTCCTCCAAGATCTCATCAATGAATGGCAATGGGTAGTAGTCCTTCTTGGTAACAGCATTGAGCTTCTTGTAATCCACACATACCCAAAGCTTGCCATTCTTTTTCTTCACAATGACAATTGGAGACACCCATTCTGAATTTTTGACCTCAAAGATAAATTCAGCCTCCTTGAGCTTATCAATCTCCTCCTTCACAACCAAAGATATTGGTGGGCTGATGCGACGTTGCTTTTGGCGGATTGGTCTTGCATGTGACTCCACCTCTATCTTGTGCTCCTCCAAGGTGACTTCCTTCAAATCCTTGTAACTAAAAGCAAACACATGGATGAACTTGCGGAAGATCTCCTCAAATCTCACCTTCTCCTCCTTGGTAACATTTGGGCCATACTTGAGGGTAGCTAACCTTCTCTCTACCTCCTCAAGTGTCAATGGTGATTTGTCTGGGTCCTTCAAAACCTCTGGCTTAGGTGCAAAATCCATAGCACACAAGGGATACACATCTGAATCAGATTCAGATTCATCCTCCTCCGTGGAAGTCTCCTCTTCCATGCTTGTGTCCACACCTGAAGCTCCTTCTTCAGAATCTGATTCTCAATAATCAGAAGATGGGGTATCTGAATGTGAAGTGTTGGTGGTGTTAGTCACAGGAACAGTGACTCTATGGTTTGATGGCCCAATCCTCAAGTACCCTTTGTGCCATCGATCAGTTGTGCGTGCTGCTCTCAACCATGGCCTCCCAAGAAGTAAGTCATAGCTTGAATCCTTCAAGACTTGGAAAGTCATGAGATTTTGAACTCCCATAACTGAAACTACTACCTTATCCATCACCCCTACTGGTCAAACTTGTTGCTTGTTTGCCATGCTCACCACAAATGTTGAAGGTCTTGACGGTATCATACCCAACTTCTTCATCAACCTTTAAGACATGGCATTCACTGCTGATCCTCCATCAACCAATGCATCCTTGATGTTGTGACCATTCACTCTCACATCAATCTTGGAGGCATATTCACAAGCCCCCCATGGTGCTCGCTTGGCATCCACCACCCCCATTGATACTGGAACTTTTGCCTTCTTCTTCTTCTTGCTCCTTGTAGAACTCAAACCACCTCTAAGCTCCTTTCTCAAGGTAGGGTTCAAAGCAATTAATTGGCCCACTGTGATGTTAGCCTTGTGACTACCAACATCCTCCAACACATTGTAGTTCCATTGTTGCTTTGAGATCAAGAAGTCCTCCATCCCCAACTTCTTCCTTGGAGTCTTTGTTGTTGATGGTGTTGAGAAGCAAGTGCTCCTAGTAGACATAGGAGTATCCTTGCTTGAAGTAAATCCTTGAGAAGAGTGAACTGTGAGCCGGCCTGTCTCTCACTCAGGATGAACCTCTGATGGCTATTATGGTAGCGCACCATGGACTAAGAAGGCAAGGAACCCCAACTCCATCATACTCCTCCAAGGCTAACACTCCAAGACTCAAGACATTGCTCACTAGAGAACTCAATGAGAGAGAGATAGTTGCAAATGAAAGGATGATGAGTACCTCCTCACCCCTTGTTTATATACTTGTGAAATAGTTAGGTACCAAAGTTACTATTTACCGTAGTAACTCAAGTTACTAGACTAAAAGTCAAGTAAAGTCAAAAAGAAGAAAGGAATATCCATTCACATGGGCATATTCCCCTTATCTTGACCCAACCACTAAAGCAAGGATTCCTTCACATGGGCTATCCTTGGACTAAAGAAGAATCCAAAACAAAAAGGCTTGCGGGCCCAAGAGTTCTCAACTCTTTCCCCAAAGCCAAACACCTAGGAATAATACCAAGTCAACACACTAAAATCCAAAATAGTGGTGCTCATCTTTTCTACTTCCTCTAAAGTAAGGTCCCATCTATCTTAGCTATGACTAACTTTAGCTAACCATGACTAATATAGAACCATCCTTTATCTCTATATAAATAATATCTCTTAAGTACTTGTAATACCAAGCTAAATATCACAATACCACACACATGCACAAATGGGTGTTACATTTACCCCCGGACTAAGTTTTCACTTTGTCCTCAAAGTGAAGGTCTCTCTACCTTCTATGGTACATCTTCAACTTATCATGGTTAATCCTATCAAAGTGTCTTCCTCCCAACTCCTTGAGATCATAGGTGTAATTGCCCCACACCTTCTCTACTATGAAAGGTCCAAAGTACTTAGGCAAAAACTTCTTTTGCACTCTCTTGAATCGAATGGAATCAAACAACATTACCCAATCACCTTCTTTGAAAGGCTCCACCTTCTTCTTGCCTTGCCTCTTGTCATAGCTCTCCTTTTGTTTCCTTTGGGCTTGCTCCACTCGAACCATAGCAACTGCTCTTGCCTCTTCCAACTCCATGAGTTGATCCTTCCTTGACTTCCCTGCATCACTTCCTTGTGCTTTCTTCAATCTCCTATGAATGCTTTGGAAGGTAGGAAGATCAAAGTGAATAGGTAAGGTAGACTCAATACCAAACACCAATTGGAATGGAGAATATCCAATGGAAGTCTTCATGGTTGTCCTATACTCCCACAAAACTGCATGAATCCTCTTGTCCCAATGATGTTTAGCCCCCTCCATTTCTGCATCTTTGGCCAACATCATGCACAAGGTCTGATTGGTTCTCTCTGCCAAGCCATTGGAATTTGGCTTATAGGATGTAGTTACTCTATGTGTGATAGAGAAATGTCGTAGCATGGCTGTAGTAATGCTTCCTGTAAACTCTCCTCCTCTATCAGAAACCAACTCCAAAGGGCATCCAAACCTAGTGATAATGCGTTCATAAAGAAATCTACCCACTTCATCTTCATTCTTGTCCCTCAATGGTCTAGCCTCAACCCACTTGGTAAGGTAATTAGTAACTACCACAATGTACCGATTGTTCCTTGGGGTTCTATTGAGAGGTCCTACAAAATCAATTCCCCACTTCTTAAAAGGTCCTAGCAATGGAATTGATCTAAGTGGTGGAGTGGATGTAGACTTTCTAGCAAAAGCTTGACAAACATGACAAGTTTTTCAATAATCAAGACAATCCTTGAAAATCCCTCTCCAATGGTAACCTGCATCTAGAATCTTGAAAGCAGTCACCTTTCCTGCAAAGTGTCCTCCACATACTAAACCTTCATGAAACTCCTTTATGAGTAGGATAGACTCTTCCTTACCCACTGCTCTTCGAAGTAGACCATTTGCTCCTTGGTGAAAAAGAATATCCTCCACCATTGTGTAAGGTCTAGATCTTGCTGCAAGGGCCTTCCTCTCCCTAGCATGCATCCCTTCTGGATAGTTACCTCTTGTCACAAAATCCACAATCTCCTTGTACTCCATTGGAATCTCTTGAGTGACTGAGATTGTCATGAGCTCCTCATCCGGGAAGGAATCATCTACTGGCTCATCTCCATCATGATCATAGGCTCTAGATAACAAATCAGCATTTGCATGTTTCTTTCCTGGCCTATCCTCAATTGTGTAGTCATACTCAAACAAGAGTATCATCCACCTTGCTAGTCTCCCTTCAACATTAGGCTTGTTGAAGATGTACTTCAAAGCCTTGTGATCCGTGACAATTGTGGCTTTCCCTCCAATCAAGTAGTGTCTAAACTTCTTGAGACCAAAGATCACTGCCAACCCTTCTCTCTCTGTGACAGAGTAGTTCTTCTCTGCTGAAACCATCTGCCTACTAGCATAAGCTATTGGATGATCATGCCCATCTTGGTCTAATTGACTAAGAGTGCATCCTATAGCTACATTAGAAGCATCAATGTAGAGGATGAAAGGCTTACTCCAATCAGGTTTAGCAAGAATTGGAGCTACAACAAGGGATTGCTTGAGCTCCTCAAAAGCTTTGAGAGCCTCCTTGTCTTCCAAAATCACCATGTAATCTACACCCTTCTTCATGTAGATGGTCAATGCATAAGCCTTGTTGGAAAATGAGAAGATGAACCTCCTATAGTACCCAACCATTCCCAAGAATTGGCGTAACTTTGTCAAGCTTGAAGGGAATGGAAGGTATGAGATTTTCCTCACCTTCTCAGGATCAACTGCTATTCCATCCTTGGAGATGATGTGCCCCAAAAGTAGACCTTCTTCACATCCAAAAATGCACTTCTCTGGGTTGAGTGATGCATTTGCCTCATCCAAGCGTTGCAAGACTTTGATTAGGTGCTCAAAGTGCTCCTCCTTGCTCCCATAGACACAAAAGTCATCAATGAAATCTCTCACAAATTTCCCAATGAAAGGTTCAAATACCTTGTTCATGAACCGTTGGAATGTGGCTGGAGCATTGCAAAGCCCAAAAGGCATGACCTTGAAAGCGTAAGTTCCCCAAGGTGTGGTGAATGTGGTGAGTTGTTGATGCTCTGGTGCAATCTTGATTTGGTTATATCCACTATAACCATCTCCAAAACTGTACCTCTCATGACCTGCAACCTCCTCCAAGATCTCATCAATGAATGGCAATGGGTAGTAGTCCTTCTTGGTAACAGCATTAAGCTTCTTGTAATCCACACATACCCGAAGCTTGCCATTCTTTTTCTTCACAATGACAATTGGAGACACCCATTCTGAATTCTCTACCTCAAAGATAAATCCAGCCTCCTTGAGCTTATCAATCTCCTCCTTCACAACCAAAGATATTGGTGGGCTAATGCGACGTTGCTTTTGGCGGATTGGTCTTGCATGTGACTCCACCTCTATCTTGTGCTCCTCCAAGGTGACTTCCTTCAAATCCTTGTAACTAAAAGCAAACACATGGATGAACTTGCGGAAAATCTCCTCAAATCTCACCTTCTCCTCCTTGGTAACATTTGGGCCATACTTGAGGGTAGATAACCTTCTCTCTACCTCCTCAAGTGTCAATGGTGATTTATCTGGGTCCTTCAAAACCTCTGGCTTAGGTGCAAAATCCATAGCACACAAGGGATACACATCTGAATCAGATTCAGATTCATCCTCCTCCGTGGAAGTCTCCTCTTCCATGCTTGTGTCCACACCTGAAGCTCCTTCTTCAGAATCTGATTCCCAATAATTAGAAGATGGGGTATCTGAATGTGAAGTGTTGGTGGTGTTAGTCACAGGAACAGTGACTCTATGGTTTGATGGCCCAATCCTCAAGTACCCTTTGTGCCATCGATCAGTTGTGCGTGCTGCTCTCAACCATGGCCTCCCAAGAAGTAAGTCATAGCTTGAATCCTTCAAGACTTGGAAAGTCATGAGATTTTGAACTCCCATAACTGAAACTACCACCTTATCCATCACCCCTACTGGTCGAACTTGTTGCTTGTTTGCCATGCTCACCACAAATGTTGAAGGTCTTGAGGGTATCATACCCAACTTCTTCATCAACCTTTCTGACATGGCATTCACTGCTGATCCTCCATCAACCAATGCATCCTTGATGTTGTGACCATTCACTCTCACATCAATCTTGGAGGCATATTCACAAGCCTCCCATGGTGCTGGCTTGGCATCCACCACCCCCATTGATATTGGAACTTTTGCCTTCTTCTTCTTTTTGCTCCTTGTAGAACTCAAACCACCTCTAAGCTCCTTTCTCAAGGTAGGGTTCAAAGCAATTAATTGGCCCACTGTGATGTTAGCCTTGTGACTACCAACATCCTCCAACACATTGTAGTTCCATTGTTGCTTTGAGATCAAGAAGTCCTCCATCCCCAACTTCTTCCTTGGAGTCTTTGTTGTTGATGGTGTTGAGGTGCGAGTGCTCCTAGTAGACATAGGAGTATCCTTGCTTGAAGTAAATCCTTGAGAAGAGTGAACATCCTCTGCAAAACGAGCTCTCTTCTTCTCTTGTGCCAAAAGCTCCAAATTAAGACCCTTGGAGTTTGAGCACTCTCCCTTCTCATACTTGCTCTCAACCACATCTATGGATGCTATCCCCTTACCTTTGTTGGGATTAGGAGCCACTTGGGTTTCACTACCTCCCTCTTTCCCTCTATTGGCTCCCTCATAACCCCTTCCTCCATGGTAAGTGGAATTTGGGCAATTCCTTTGGATATGGCCTCTTCCTCCACAACCAAAACAATTTCTATCATTGAAATTGTTGGCTGGTTGGCCTCCTCTATATGGATAGTTTCCATAACTCCTAGGTCCTCTCCCTACATTCTGATCCACCTCTCTCTTCTCCCATAGTTGCACCACATTGATCTTGAGATCCGCAAGTTGTTCTGTGATGGTTTGGAGTGGATCTTTTGGTGGAGGTGCAAGAACTGGAGCAACTACTACTTGTGGTGCAACCCTTGTCACCAAAGTATCAGAAGTTCCACCATACTTGTAGCCTTGAGGAGGATGCACAACCTCCTTCACCACCAAATCACTCTCATCCCCTTCCAAACTCTCCTCCATACGAATTGCGATCTTGATAGCTTCAACCTTGGAAGAAGGTTTCTCATATCTCACCTTGCTTCTAATTTGTGGTCTCAATCCTCCCACAAAATTCTTGGTGAGCATAGCCCCTATGCCAATCATTGTAGTCTCCACATCATCCCCACCCTTCCTCAACACTATGCGAAATCTGGACTCCAACTTTTCCACTCTTTCCACATAGACCCTCACTTTCTCTCCATCTCCTTGCTTGAGAAATGTAACCTCACTCATCAATCTCTCATAACTCTCATCAGGAAGAAAGTTCTCAATGAGTGCTGAAGTCAAAGTCTCCCAAGACTCCTCTTCCCCCTCTCTCCTCTCTCTCTTTTGGTATTCTGACTCATACCATGTAAGTGCTGCATCCTCAAAGAAATCTGGTAATAATGAGGCCCACTCATTCTTCCTCCTCTCATTGTTTCCTATGCAAGCTCTCTTGAAGTCTCTCACAAAGGCCTCCACATCTTCTCCATCCTTGCCAAAGAAAACCGGAAGTTTCCCCATCTTAACCCCTCACTATCTTTCTTTTCTCTTAATTTTTTTTTTCTCTTTTCTTTTCTCTCACTCTATTACTAATAGAGTATATACATGACTAACACCATCTGAGAATAATCCACTCTAGGGAACACAAAAGGTTCAGGTTGCTCCATGATTTCTATAGCAACATCAAATCCTAGAGTGCATATTAATCTAACTCTCATGGATAGTTTATCCATAAGTTGAAAGATTATCTCCATCACTAATCTTGAGAACTAGCTGATGAAGGTGGTAGTATTTCTGTAGCTATACTAAGACTCTCTCCAAGATCCTTCACCAAAGTTTCCAAAAGTGCTTTTACTCCACTACACTCATGTCCTTTTGGAAGTCCTTCAACTCCACAAACCTCACACAACTCCTTGGTCTTAGATCTTCTCCCTCCCAATCTTGGTGAAGAAGGTCCAACATGCAAACCCAACTCAAGTAAGCCTCGCCTTTCCCTCAATCTCTTGCTCTCAAAGGTTAATGGACATGAACTTGCCTTATGTCCCTTCTCTCCACATAGAAAGCACTTAGACTCACTCTTTCCTCCAAGTGGTGTAGGTTTTTGGATCCTCTCAACACTCTCTTCAAATTCTATTGTAAACTCTCTTTTCCTCAAATCCACCCCTACAATCACCTCAAACCCTTGGGGAACCTTGCATAATCTCAATTTCCACTCTTGATGACCCTCCATGTTCCCAAAGATGAATCTAAACACTCAAACATGCTTTTTGTTGATCTCAAACTTCTCATGCATGAGATCTCCACTCTGCAGAATTGACCCTTCCTCACAATGTCACTCAAATCTCCCAACCAATATGTCACACTCATCTGAAATTTTTCACACTTGATTACAACTCCAGGGTGTCCCTCCCTGAAAAATTTCAGATTTTTTCATTCAGCCATTTGGCCTAGACACCTTTCTATTTAGCGCACAAATTTCAGATTTGGTCTCAAAACCACCCCACTCACTTCAAAAACTCATAACGCACTGCGCAAAAATGATCTCTCTCTATTTTTTGTGGAACCAGGTAGGATACAATGCACTGAATTTTCTTGGAAAAGTTCAGGACAATTCACTAAAAATTAAAGAAATGGCAGACTCTGTACAATTTTCCAGAGAGCATGCAGTTGCGGGAGCACTTTACCCTATCAACTTTCAAAAATTCTAGCCCAGTGCGCATAGAAGCTCTCTCAATAATTTCAAGTGTGCTAACTGAAAGATAACCCAAGCTATCATGTGTAGAAATCTCAAGTCCAGATCTCAAACTTGAGATTTTGCCCAAAATCACCTTAATCCCCAAAATCTGCAATCCACCTCACACAATCTCTCCAATTCCTCTCATGTGTACAAGATGTACAAAATCACCTCAAAGACATCATAATGAACTACAGGGTATACAAATGGATCTTGGTTCTCTAACATAAGTTCAGCACTCTCCTCTCCTAATGTTCTCTCCAAGTGAGCTCTCATAGCCTCCTTCTGCCTAATGTAGAATTGGACGCGGAACATTATCTTGCCTTCTAGAGAGGTCCTGGCAACGGAACCAAAAATGTGAGCCGGCATGTCTCTCACTCAGGATGAACCTCTGATGGCTATTATGGTAGCGCACCATGGACTAAGAAGGCAAGGAACCCCAACTCCATCATACTCCTCCAAGGCTAACACTCCAAGACTCAAGACATTGCTCACTAGAGAACTCAATGAGAGAGAGATAGTTGCAAATGAAAGGATGATGAGTACCTCCTCACCCCTTGTTTATATACTTGTGAAATAGTTAGGTACCAAAGTTACTATTTACCGTAGTAACTCAAGTTACTAGACTAAAAGTCAAGTAAAGTCAAAAAGTAGAAAGGAATATCCATTCACATGGGCATATTCCCCTTATCTTGACCCAACCACTAAAGCAAGGATTCCTTCACATGGGCTATCCTTGGACTAAAGAAGAATCCAAAACAAAAAGGCTTGCGGGCCCAAGAGTTCTCAACTCTTTCCCCAAAGCCAAACACCTAGGAATAATACCAAGTCAACACACTAAAATCCAAAATAGTGGTGCTCATCTTTTCTACTTCCTCTAAAGTAAGGTCCCATCTATCTTAGCTATGACTAACTTTAGCTAACCATGACTAATATAGAACCATCCTTTATCTCTATATAAATAATATCTCTTAAGTACTTGTAATACCAAGCTAAATATCACAATACCACACACATGCACAAATGGGTGTTACAGAACATCCTCTACAAAACAAGCTCTCTTCTTCTCTTGTGCCAAAAGCTCCAAATTAAGACCCTTGGAGTTTGAGCACTCTCCCTTCTCATACTTGCTCTCAACCACATCTATGGATGCTATCCCCTTACCTTTGTTGGGATTAGGAGCCACTTGGGTTTCACTACCTCCCTCTTTCCCTCTTTTGGCTCCCTCATAACCTTTTCCTCTATGGTAAGTGGAATTTGGGCAATTCCTTTGGATATGGCCTCTTCCTCCACAACCAAAACAATTTCTATCATTGAAATTGTTGGCTGGTTGGCCTCCTCTATATGGATAGTTTCTATAACTCCTAGGCCCTCTCTCTACATTCTGATCCACCTCTCTCTTCTCCCATAGTTGCACCACATTGATCTTGAGATCTGCAAGTTATTCTATGATGGTTTGGAGTGGATCTTTGGGTGGAGGTGCAAGAACTGGAGCAACTACTACTTGTGGTGCAACCCTTGTCACCAAAGTATCAGAAGTTCCACCATACTTGTAGCCTTGAGGAGGATGCACAACCTCCTTCACCACCAAATCACTCTCCTCCATACGAATTGCGATCTTGATAGCTTCAACCTTGGAAGAAGGTTTCTCATATCTCACCTTGCTTCTAATTTGTGGTCTCAATCCTCCCACAAAATTCTTGGTAAGCATGGCCCCTATGCCAATCATTGTAGTCTCCACATCATCCCTACCCTTCCTCAACACTATGCGAAATCTGGACTCCAACTTTTCCACTCTTTCCAAATAGACTCTCACTTTCTCTCCATCTCCTTGCTTGAGAAATGTAACGTCACTCATCAATCTCTCATAACTCTCATCAGGAAGAAAGTTCTCAATGAGTGCTGAAGTCAAAGTCTCCCAAGACTCCTCTTCCCCCTCTCTCCTCTCTCTCTTTTGGTATTCTGACTCATACCATGTAAGTGCTGCATCCTCAAAGAAATCTGGAAATACTGAGGCCCACTCATTCTTCCTCCTCTCATTGTTTCCTATGCAAGCTCTCTTGAAGTCTCTCACAAAGGCCTCCACATCTTCTCCAACCTTGCCAAAGAAAACTGGAAGTTTTCCCATCTTAACCCCTCACTATCTTTTTTTTTTCTCTCAATTTTTTTTTCTCTTTTTTTTTCTCTCACTCTATTACTTATAGAGTATAAACATGACTAACACCATTTGAGAATAATCCACTCTAGGGAAAACAAAAGGTTCAGGTTGCTCCAAGATTTCTATAGCAACATCAAATCCTAGAGTGCATATTAATCTAACTCTCATGGATAGTTTATCCATAAGTTGAAAGATTCTCTCCATCACTAATCTTGAGAACTAGCTAATGAAGGTGGTAGTATTTCTGTAGCTGTACTAAGACTCTCTCCAAGATCCTTCACCAAAGTCTCCAAAAGTGCTTTTACTCCACTACACTCATTTCCTTTTGGAAGTCCTTCCACTCCACAAACCTCACATAACTCCTTGGTCTTAGATCTTCTCCCTCCTAATCTTGGTGAAGAAGACCCAACATGCAAACCCAAGTCAAGTAAGCCTCTCCTTTCCCTCAATCTCTTGCTGTCAAAGGTCAATGGACATGAACTTGCCTTATGTCCCTTCTCTCCACATAGAAAGCACTTAGACTCACTCTTTCCTCCATGTGGTGTAGGTTTTTGGATCCTCTCAATACTCTCTTTAAATTTTATTGTAAACTCTCTTTTCCTCAAATCAACCTCTACAATCACCTCAAACCCTTGGGGAACCTTGCATAATCTCAATTTCCACTCTTGATGACCCTCCATGTTCCCAAAGATGAATCTAAACACTCAAACATGCTTTTTGTTGATCTCAAACTTCTCATGCATGAGATCTCCACTCTGCAGAATTGACCCTTCCTCACAATGTCACTCAAATCTCCCAACCAATATGTCACACTCATCTGAAATTTTTCACACTTGATTACAACTCCAGGGTGTCCCTCCCTGAAAAATTTCAGATTTTTTCATTCAGCCATTTGGCCTAGACACCTTTCTATTTAGCGCACAAATTTCAGATTTGGTCTCAAAACCACCCCACTCACTTCAAAAACTCATAACGCCCTGTGAAAAAACGATCTCTCTCTATTTTTTGTGGCAGCAGGTAGGATACAATGCACTGAATTTTCTTGGAAAGTTTTAAGACAATTCCGTGAAAATTGAAGAAATAGCAGACTCTATACAATTTTCCAGAGAGCATGCAGTTGCGGGAGCACTTTACTCTATCAACTTTCAAAAATTCTAGCCCAGTGCGCATAGAAGTTCTCACAATATTTTCGAGTGTGATAACTGAAAGATAACCCAAGCTATCATGTGTATAAATCTCAAGTCCAGATCTCAAACTTGAGATTTTGCCCAAAATCACCTTAATCCCCAAAATCTGCAATCCACCTCACACAATCTCTCTAATTCCTCTCATGTGTACAAGATGTACAAAATCACCTCAAAGACATCATAATGAACTACAGGGTATACAAATGGATCTTGGATCTCTAACATAAGTTCAGCACTCTCCTCTCCTAATGTTCTCTCCAAGTGAGCTCTCATAGCCTCCTTCTGCCTAATGTAGAATTGGACGCGGAACATTATCTTGCCTTCTAGAGAGGTCCCGACAACGGAACCAAAAATGTGAGCCGGCCTGTCTCTCACTCAGGATGAACCTCTGATGGTTATTATGGTAGCGCACCATGGACTAAGAAGGCAAGGAACCCCAACTCCATCATACTCCTCTAAGGCTAACACTCCAAGACTCAAGACATTGCTCACTAGAGAACTCAATGAGAGAGAGATAGTTGCAAATGAAAAGATGATGAGTACCTCCTCACCCCTTGTTTATAAACTTGTGAAATAGTTACATACCAAAGTAACTAATTACCATAGTAACTCAAGTTACTAGACTAAAAGTCAAGTAAAGTCAAAAAGTAGAAAGGAATATCCATTCACATGGACATATTCCCCTAAGCATGTGGTCTTATCTTGACCCAACCACTAAGTCAAGGATTCCTTCACATGGGCTATCCTTGGACTAAAGAAGAATCCAAAACAAAAAGGCTTGCGGGCCCAAGAGTTCTCAACTCTTTCCTCAAAGCCAAACACCTAGGAATAATACCAAGTCAACACACTAAAATCCAAAATAGTGGTGCTCATCTTTTCTACTTCCTCTAAAGTAAGGTCCCATCTATCTTAACTATGACTAACTTTAGCTTACCATGACTAATATAGAACCATCCTTTATCTCTATATAAATAATATCTCTTAAGTACTTGTAATACCAAGCTAAATATCAAAATACCACACACATGCACAAATGGGTGTTACAGTGCGCTATGCAAACCAGCTCAATGCCATGTAAACCATATGCCTTTGGGAAAACGGTTTATGTGGCATTAGCAGGTGGTTTGTGTGGCATTTTGGTTTGTGTAGGAGCATTTGCAATTTGCAATAGTTTGTGCAATTGGCTTGCACAGTTGCGGCATGTGCTAAATTTTGTTGACAAGTTGATTGTTGTGTGATTTCCTCATCATATACACATCCTAAACATCCATAGATGTATACATAAGATATATGTAACTATATCTTACAATAATGGAGAAATAGATATTCATCATGTAATCATGCTTATTGTTTTGTGCACTAGATCTAGTTGAGTTATTGTTTTGTGCACTAGTTGGATGATTTCAAATAATGAGTGTATCATATAGAACCATATCAAAAAAGAACCTAATCATACAAACCATGAACTTGTATCATATTATCATTCACATAGTATCATTCAAAACAATATCAAGAACATTCAAAACCAAACCTTAGAACCATATCCTAGAAACTCCTTATGACCAAAAACCATATCATTCAAAATCATAGGAACTCCATGACCAATGATAGATTCACAAAACTCCATCTCTAATTTGAAAAATTCATGAATTCACCAAAAGTGGTATAATACATTATGTCAAAGTCTTGTCAAATTATGTCACCTTGTCAAAGTCCAAGTCCATGTTTACATTGAATGTCCAATAATATGATACATTGAATTGTGTCAAAGTCTCTAATACTCTTTAGAAGTTTTCAATATGAAGGCTCAAGGGTTCAAACTCATAACATGTGATCTAGTATCCTCTTTATTGAAACTTTGTTTATTTTCTTCCAATATATCTTGAGCTATAGTGGGACTGTTTGCCTTTAAACTCTCTATGCATTCTTCTTCATCCTCCCACATGTCTCTTTTATTTATCAATAAGTTATGCAAAATAAAGCACACACTAATCCACCTTAACAAATATCTATTTCTACTTTTATTCCTCTTTAGTTCAACTCTCAATTCATGCAATGAATGCCATCTACCTTTCAATATCCCTATGTAGTGCTTATTGAGCACACAAGTGCAAGGTACACATTTGTTGAAGTCTATTTGCTCTTGAGAGAATTTCACTTTGAAAGAAGGTTCCAGCTGACTCATGGGCACATACACGGAATCACCAAGAAGAAATTAATGTGGACTAAAGGACTCATTAGCTCCTCTTGTATTAAAATTGCTTCAAAATTCAAAGAGTTGACCTTTTCAAACAAGTCATGTCATGGCAAGAGCCAAGCATTCATGCATATTTGATCCAAATGCAAATATGAGATAAAATACCAAACTCATGAACTTGTGAAGGGACTCATTGTGGAGTATGCAAGAATCCTAGCAATCTAGTGAACACCAAGGACAAGATCCGCACTAAAATTTACCTGACCAAATAGATCCTTATCACCAAAGAAGCATATTATTCTCCTAATTTAATTTCAGATTACTTGCCCATTGTGGAGTAAGGTCCTTTTCTACTAAAATAAGTTTCACTATCAATTTTTGGTCGTTGAGACAATGGGAAAAAGGTTTTGTCAACCAATCCCACAAAGTTGGGAAGTCCTTTTGCTCCAAATACTTGTGAAAACCTTTCTCTTTTCTCCATATTAGGCCACATAACCTCTTTTTCTAGATTTGCTAATAGCAGTGATTACTCTATCAATGAATTTGTAGTGGACCCAACACTAATACCCTACAAGTTGGTGCCTTTAGTTATGTAGGCTCCATTCCCACTATGACCAAATCTATCCAAGGCAACAACAAGTTGGATCCATAGGGGAGTCTACTTCTTTCCTTTTTCTTTTTGAGCACCTCATGATCTTTGACTAGAGCAAGCAATATATAAAATGAATTTACATCCATCCTAATCAATTGCCTAAAAGGAATTCGATCTAGATTCTAGAAAAGCATGGTAACAACTTTGCTAGGGTAATTTGCAATGGTTTGATCCACCAAATAGCAAGATGTATGGGCAAAGTCCTACCATCTTAACAATATGGCACATTGTTGAATGTGAACACCATTGTCATCTTCATCCATATCATCAAAATCTCTAAACCTATCCCTTGAAACAATATGGAGTTTAACAATGAAGTTAGTTAGGGCTAATGAAATAGTGAATAGGCCAAATTAACCTAGAAAGTTCTAGAAGTATCTAGGAAGCTTTTTGGGAAGCTTCCTAACTAACTTAGTTTGTACCCCAAGTAAGTAGCTTCTAGAAGGAAGCTTCTAACTAGCTTAGCTTGCAAGCAAAGTAGGCAACTTATAGAAGGAAGCTTCTTGGTTAACTTGGCTTGCACTCCAAGAAAGTGGCTCAAGGAAGCTTCTTGAGAAGCTTCTCAAGAGCCTTGTATGCTCCTTATAAATACCAAAACCAAAGCTCATGCTAGGCATTTGGAGTTTATCCACATTCAAATGTCCTAATGTGATCTTCCATTCTCTAATTTCTCTCCTTAGTCTTGGCCTTTTACATTGGTATTAGAGCAAGAATGGGATAGATGGAATTTATGGACCACCAAATCCACCTCCGCCAAACCATTGGGATTTTTGTGTCCAAGTACTACCAAAGCATTGTTTCACACAATTCATCACCCCATGCTTTGGGCAAGATTTTCTACATGCAATCACCTTGTATGAGGAACGTGTGATACTTTTGGTTGTAACTTATGTACACAGGTGAACATGTTGCATCTATGTGTTAATAAATTAAATAAATTGGGAGTAGTGGGATAGAGTAGTAGCCATGACAATAATACCCAACATTATCATTGCTATGCAACAACAAATCAAGCATCTTACTCAATTGTTGGATGAACAAGATCATCAACAACAAGAATATGTAGAATGAGCACCCGTTCAAGATGAAGAAGATCAAATCCAATTTCCAAAATCCAAAGTGTTTGAAGGCAAGAATCTCTTGGGCATAGTGGAGAATTTTGTATTTGACTACAAACATTACTTTGAAGCTACCAATCTTCAAAATGAAAGGACATAGATTCTCTTGGCTTCTAGCCACTTTGGCATGGCATGGCAAAACTTTGGTGGCAATTCCAAGTAGAGTGAGCTGAACAACAAATTGTTGCACCAATTTTGACATGGGCAAAATTCAAGAATACAATACTTGGTCAATTTCAAGCTATAAATGCTACACAAGCCGTATGAGATAAGTTGGCAAAGTTGAAGCAGATTTGCTCTATAAGGAGCCACATCACGCAATTCTAGAATATCATCATGTTGATTCTAGATATACAAGAAGGTGAAGTTCTAGTTCTATTTTTGAGGGGCTTGAAAGCACAAACCAAGTTAGAGATGACCATGCGGAAGCCACAAAATGTGGAAGAAGCCATGCAATTGGTTGAGTACTTTGATTCCTTGGTTGCAACAACTTGGTCTTGACCTTGACCTACATAGAACCTACCAATACACTACATACAAGTGGAAGAACCGGCACCAATGAAGATTGATGCTATTCAACAGAGACCACTTGGTACAATAGATAAAGAAAGATTGCAACAAAATATTGGTTGTTTTTATTGTCACCAAGTTGGACATCACATTGCTATATGTCCACTTAAGAATGAGCGACCCTCACAAATTTCCCAAATGGAGTCTACGGAACACATTGATCAGAGAAACAACAAATCTCAATAAGAGATTTTGAGCCACCTGTTGGGAACTTGATTAGTTCCAATAGGATTGAAGGCTCAACCTCTACAAGTTTGCTTGTATAAGTCTTTCCACCTCCCAGCTTGTATAAGTCTTTCCACCTCACAATTTTTAATTAGAAATCATGCAATTTGGAGGTTACATGTGAATGCCAAGATCAAAGCTTGAGCAGACTTTGGATTACATTTCTAGCATGGAACTGGAACCTTAGCTTTCCAAGATTCATGACCAAGATAATAGAAAGTAAGTGTCTAGAGAGACCTGTGAGCCGGCATGTCTCTCACTCAGGATGAACCTCTGATGGCTATTATGGTAGCGCACCATGGACTAAGAAGGCAAGGAACCCCAACTCCATCATACTCCTCCAAGGCTAACACTCCAAGACTCAAGACATTGCTCACTAGAGAACTCAATGAGAGAGAGATAGTTGCAAATGAAAAGATGATGAGTACCTCCTCACCCCTTGTTTATATACTTGTGAAATAGTTACGTACCAAAGTAACTAATTACCATAGTAACTCAAGTTACTAGACTAAAAGTCAAGTAAAGTCAAAAAGTAGAAAGGAATATCCATTCACATGGACATATTCCCCTAAGCATGTGGTCTTATCTTGACCCAACCACTAAGTCAAGGATTCCTTCACATGGGCTATCCTTGGACTAAAGAAGAATCCAAAACAAAAAGGCTTGCGGGCCCAAGAGTTCTCAACTCTTTCCTCAAAGCCAAACACCTAGGAATAATACCAAGTCAACACACTAAAATCCAAAATAGTGGTGCTCATCTTTTCTACTTCCTCTAAAGTAAGGTCCCTTCTATCTTAGCTATGACTAACTTTACCTAACCATGACTAATATAGAACCATCCTTTATCTCTATATAAATAATATCTCTTAAGTACTTGTAATACCAAGCTAAATATCACAATACCACACACATGCACAAATGGGTGTTACATTTACCCCCGGACTAAGTTTTCACTTTGTCCTCAAAGTGAAGGTCTCTCTTCTTTCTATGGTACATCTTCAACTTATCATGGTAAATCCAATCAAAGTGTCTTCCTCCCAACTCCTTGAGATCATAGGTGTAATTGCCCCACACCTTCTCCACTATGAAAGGTCCAAAGTAGTTAGGCAAAAACTTGTTTTGCACTCTCTTGAATCGAATGGAATCAAACAACATTACCCAATCACCTTCTTTGAAAGTCTCCACCTTCTTCTTGCCTTGCCTCTTGTCATAGCTTCCTTTGGGCTTGCTCTACTCAAACCATAGCAACTGCTCTTGTCTCTTCCAACTCCATGAGTTGATCTTTCCTTGACTTCTTTGCATCACCTCCTTGTGCTTTCTTCAATCTCTTATGAATGCTTTGGAAGGTTGGAAGATCAAAGTGAATAGGTAAGGTAGACTCAATACCATATACCAATTGAAATGGAGAATATCCGATGGAAGTCTTCATGGTTGTCCTATACTCCCACAAAACTGCATGAATCCTCTTGTCCCAATGATGTTTAGCCCTCTCCATTTCTGCATCTTTGGCCAACATCATGCACAAGGTCTAATTGGTTTTCTTTGCCAAGCCATTGGAATTTGGCTTATAGGATGTAGTTACTCTATGTGTGATAGAGAAATGTCATAGCATGGCTGTAGTAATGCTTCCTATAAACTCTCCTCCTCTATCAGAAACCAACTCCAAAGGGTATCCAAACCTAGTGATAATGCATTCATAAAGAAATCTACCCACTTCATCTTCATTCTTGTCCCTCAATGGTCTAGCCTCAACCCACTTGGTAAGGTTATAAGTAACTACCACAATGTACCAATTGTTCCTTGGGGTTCTATTGAGAGGACCTACAAAATCAATTCCCCACTTCTCAAAAGGTCCTAGCAATGGAATTGATCTAAGTGGTGGAGTGGATGTAGACTTTCTAGCAAAAGCTTGACAAACATGACAAGTTTTGCAATAATCAAGACAATCCTTGAAAATCCCTCTCCAATGGTAACCTGCATCTAGAATCTTGAAAGCAGTCACCTTTCTTGCAAAGTGTCCTCCACATACTAAACCTTCATGAAACTCCTTTATGAGTAGGATAGACTCTTCCTTACCCACTGCTCTTCAAAGTAGATCATCTGCTCCTTGGTGAAAAAGAGTATCCTCCACCATTGTGTAAGGTCTAGATCTTGCTGCAAGGGCCTTCCTCTCCCTAGCATGCATCCCTTCTGGATAGTTACCTCTTGTCACAAAATCCACAATCTCCTTGTACTCCATTGGAACCTCTTGAGTGACTGAGATTGTCATGAGCTCCTCATCCGGGAAGGAATCATCCACTGGCTCATCTCCATCATGATCATATGCTCTAGATAACAAATCAGCATTTGCATGTTTCTTTCCTGGCCTATCCTCAATGGTGAAGTCATACTCAGACAAGAGTATCATCCACCTTGCTAGTCTCCCTTCAACATTAGGTTTGTTGAAGATGTACTTTAAAGCCTTGTGATTAGTGACAATGGTGGATTTCCCTCCAATCAAGTAGTGTCTAAACTTCTTGAGACCAAAGATCACTACCAATCCTTCTCTCTCCGTGACAGAGTAGTTCTTCTCTGCTGAAACCATCTGCCTACTAGCATAAGCTATTGGATGATCATGCCCATCTTGGTCTAATTGACTAAGAGTGCATCCTATAGCTACATTAGAAGCATCAGTATAGAGGATGAAAGGCTTACTCCAATCAGGTTTAGCAAGAATTGGAGCTACAACAAGGGATTGCTTGAGCTCCTCAAAAGCTTTGAGAGCCTCCTTGTCCTCCAAAATCACCATGTAATCTACACCCTTCTTCATGTAGATGGTCAATGCATAAGCCTTGTTGGAAAATGAGAAGATGAAACTCCTATAGTATCCAACCATCCCCAAGAATTGGTGTAACTTTGTCAAACTTGAAGGGAATGGAAGGTCTGAGATTTTCCTCACCTTCTCAGGATCAACTGCTATTCCATCCTTGGAGATGATGTGACCCAAAAGTAGACCTTCTTCACATCCAAAAATGCACTTCTCTGGGTTGAGTGATGCATTTTCCTCATCCAAGCGTTGCAAGACTTTGATTAGGTGCTCAAAGTGCTCATCCTTGCTCCCATAGACACAAAAGTCATCAATGAAGTCTCTCACAAATTTCCCAATGAAAGGTTCAAATACCTTGTTCATGAACCATTGGAATGTGGCTGGAGCATTGCAAAGCCCAAAAGGCATGACCTTGAAAGCGTAAGTTCCCCAAGGTGTGGTGAACGTGGTGAGTTATTGATGCTTTGGTGCAATCTTGATTTGGTTGTATCCACTATAACCATCTCCAAAACTGTACCTCTCATGACCTGCAACCTCCTCCAAGATCTCATCAATGAATGGAAATGGGTAGTAGTCCTTCTTGGTAACAACATTGAGCTTCTTGTAATCCCCACATACCCAAAGCTTGCCATTCTTTTTCTTCACAATGACAATTGGAGACACCTATTCTGAATTTTCGACCTCAAAGATAAATCCAGCCTCCTTGAGCTTATCAATCTCCTCCTTCACAACCAAAGATATTTGTGGGCTAATGCGATGTTGCTTTTGGCGGATTGGTCTTGCATGTGACTCCACCTCTATCTTGTGCTCCTCCAAGGTGACTTCCTTCAAATCCTTGTAACTAAAAGCAAACACATGGATGAACTTGCGGAAAATCTCCTCAAATCTCACCTTCTCCTCCTTGGTAACATTTGGGCCATACTTGAGGGTAGCTAACCTTCTCTCTACCTCCTCAAGTGTCAATGGTGATTTGTCATGGTCCTTCAAAACCTCTGGCTTAGGGGCAAAATCCATAGCACACAAGGGATACACATCTGAATCAGATTCAGATTCATCCTCCTCCGTGGAAGTCTCCTCCTCCATGCTTGTGTCCACACCTCAAGCTCCTTCTTCAGAATCTGATCCTCAATAATCAAAAGATGGTGTATTTGAATGTGAGGTGTTGGTGGTGTTAGTCACAGGAACTGTGACTCTATGGTTTGATGGCCCAATCCTCAAGTACCCTTTGTGCCATCGATCAGTTGTGTGTGCTACTCTCAACCATGGCCTCCCAAGAAGTAAGTCAAAGCTTGAATCCTTCAAGACTTGGAAAGTCATGAGATTTTGAACTCCCATAACTGAAACTACCACTTTATCCATCACCCCTCCTGGTCAAACTTGTTGCTTGTTTGCCATGCTCACCACAAATGTCGAAGGTCTTGACGGTATCATACCCAACTTCTTCATCAACCTTTCAGACATGGGATTCACTACTGATCCTCCATCAACCAATGCATCCTTGATGTTGTGACCATTCACTCTCACATCAATCTTGGAGGCATATTCACAAGCCTCCCATGGTGCTGGCTTGGCATCCACCACCCCCATTGATATTGGAACTTTTGCCTTCTTCTTCTTCTTGCTCCTTGTAGAACTCAAACCACCTCTAAGTTCTTTTCTCAAGGTAGGGTTCAAAGCAATTAATTGGCCCACTATGATGTTAGCCTTGTGACTACCAACATCCTCCAACACATTGTAGTTCCATTGTTGCTTTGAGATCAAGAAGTCCTCCATCCCCAACTTCTTCCTTGGAGTCTTTGTTGTTGATGGTGTTGAGAAGCAAGTGCTCCTAGTAGACATAGGATTATCCTTGCTTGAAGTAAATCCTTGAGAAGAGTGAACATCCTCTGCAAAACGAGCTCTCTTCTTCTCTTGTGCCAAAAGCTCCAAATTAAGACCCTTGGAGTTTGAGCACTCTCCCTTCTCATACTTACTCTCAACCACATCTATGGATGCTATCCCCTTACCTTTGTTGGGATTAGGAGCCACTTGGGTTTCACTACCTCCCTCTTTCCCTCTATTGGCTCCCTCGTAACCCCTTCCTCCATGGTAAGTGGAATTTGGGCAATTCCTTTGGATATGGCCTCTTCCTCCACAACCAAAACAATTTCTATCATTGAAATTGTTGGCTAGTTGGCCTCCTCTATATGGATAGTTTCTATAACTCCTAGGCCCTCTCTCTACATTTTGATCCACCTCTCTCTTCTCCCATAGTTGCACCACATTGATCTTGAGATCCGCAAGTTGTTCTGTGATGGTTTGGAGTGGATCTTTGGGTGGAGGTGCAAGAACTGGAGCAACTACTACTTGTGGTGCAACCCTTGTTACCAAAGTATCAGAAGTTCCACCATACTTGTAGCCTTGAGGAGGATGCACAACCTCCTTCACCACCAAATCACTCTCACCCCCTTCCAAACTCTCCTCCATACGAATTGTGATCGTGATAGCTTCAACCTTGGAAGAAGGTTTCTCATATCTCACCTTGCTTCTAATTTGTGGTCTCAATCCTCCCACAAAATTCTTGGTGAGCATGGCCCCTATGCCAATCATTGTAGTCTCCACATCATCCCCACCCTTCCTCAACACTATGCGAAATCTGGACTCTAACTTTTCCACTCTTTCCACATAGACTCTCACTTTCTCTCCATCTCCTTGCTTGAGAAATGTCACCTCACTCATCAATCTCTCATAACTCTCATCAGGAAGAAAGTTCTCAATGAGTGCTGAAGTCAAATCTCCCAAGACTCCTCTTCCCCATCTCTCCTCTCTCTCTTTTGGTATTCTGACTCATACCATGTAAGTGCTGCATCCTCAAAGAAATCTGGTAATAATGATGCCCACTCATTCTTCCTCCTCTCATTTTTTCCTATGCAAGCTCTCTTGAAGTCTCTCACAAAGGCCTCCACATCTTCTCCATCCTTGCCAAAGAAAACCGGAAGTTTCCCCATCTTAACTCCTCACTATCCTTCTTTTCTCTCAATTTTTTTCTTTTCTTTTCTCTCACTCTATTACTAATAGAGTATATACATGCCTAACATCATCTGAGAATAATCCACTCTAGTGAACACAAAAGGTTCAGGTTGCTCCATGATTTCTATAGCAACATCAAATCCTAGAGTGCATATTAATCTAACTCTCATGGATAGTTTATCCATGAGTTGAAAGATTCTCTCCATCACTAATCTTGAGAACTAGCTGATGAAGGTGGTAGTATTTCTGTAGCTGTACTAAGACTCTCTCCAAGATCCTTCACCAAATTTTCCAAAAGTGCTTTTACTCCACTACACTCATGTCCTTTTGGAAGTCCTTCCACTCCACAAACCTCACACAACTCCTTGGTCTTAGATCTTCTCCCTCCCAATCTTGGGGAAGAAGGCCCAACATGCAAACCCAAGTCAAGTAAGCCTCGCCTTTCACTCAATCTCTTTCTCTCAAAGGTCAATGGACATGAACTTGCTTTATGTCCCTTCTCTCCACACAGAAAGCACTTAGACTCACTCTTTCCTCCAAGTGGTGTAGATTTTTGGATCCTCTCAACACTCTCTTCAAATTCTATTGTTAACTCTCCTTTCCTCAAATCCACCCCTACAATCACCTCAAATCCTTGGGGAACCTTGCATAATCTCAATTTCCACTCTTGATGATCCTCCATGTTCCCAAGATGAATCTAAACACTCAAACATGCTTTTTTTTGATCTCCAACTCCTCATGCATGAGATCTCCACTCTGCAGAATTGACCCTTCCTCACAATGTCACTCAAATCTCCCAACCAGTATATCACAGTCCTCTGAAATTTTGCACACTTGATAACAACTCCAGGGTGTCCCTCCCTGAAAAATTTCAAATTTTTTCATTCAGCCATTTGGCCTAGACATCTTTCTATTTAGCGCACAAATTTCAGATTTGGTCTCAAACCATCCTACTCACTTCAAAAACTCATAACGCCCTGTGCAAAATTCATCTTTCTCTAATTTTTATGGCAGCAGGTAGGATACAATGCATTGAATTTTCTTGGAAAATTTCAGGACAATTCCGTGAAAATGGAAGAAATGGGAGACTCTGTACAATTTTCCAAAGAGCATGCAGTTGCGGGAGCAGTTTACCCTATCAACTTTCAAAAATTCTAGCTCAGTGTGCATAGTAGCTCTGATAATAATTTCAAGTGTGCTTACTGAAAGATAACCCAAGCTATCCTTTCTAGAAATTTCAAATTCTGATTTCAAACTTGAGATTTTGCCAAAAATCACCTTAATCCCCAAAATCTGTAATCCACCTCACACAATCTCTCCAATTCCTCTCATGTGTACAAGATGTACAAAATCACATCAAAGACCTCATAATGAACTACATGGTAAACAAATGGATCTTGGTTCTCTAACATAAGTTCAACCCTCTCCTCTCCTAATGTTCTCTTCAAGTGAGCTCTCATAGCCTCCTTCTGCCTAATGTAGAATTGAACGTGGAACATTATCTTGCCTTCTAGAGAGGTCCCGGCAATGGAATCAAAAATGTGAGCCGGCCTGTCTCTCACTCAGGATGAACCTCTGATGGCTATTATGGTAGCGCACCATGGACTAAGAAGGCAAGGAACCCCAACTCCATCATACTCCTCCAAGGCTAACACTCCAAGACTCAAGACATTGCTCACTAGAGAACTCAATGAGAGAGAGATAGTCGCAAATGAAAAGATGATGAGTACCTCCTCACCCCTTGTTTATATACTTGTGAAATAGTTACATACCAAAGTAACTAATTACCATAGTAACTCAAGTTACTAGACTAAAAGTCAAGTAAAGTCAAAAAGTAGAAAGGAATATCCATTCACATGGACATATTCCCCTAAGCATGTGGTCTTATCTTGACCCAACCACTAAGTCAAGGATTCCTTCATATGGGCTATCCTTGGACTAAAGAAGAACCCAAAATAAAAAAGCTTGCGGGCTCAAGAGTTCTCAACTCTTTCCTCAAAGCCAAACACCTAGGAATAATACCAAGTTAACACACTAAAATCCAAAATAGTGATGCTCATCTTTTCTATTTCCTCTAAAGTAAAGTCCCTTCTATCTTAGCTATGACTAACTTTAGCTAACCATGACTAATATAGAACCATCCTTTATCTCTATGTAAATAATATCTCTTAAGTACTTGTAATACCAAGCTAAATATCACAATACCACACACATGCACAAATGGGTGTTACAAACCTGAGGCAAAAGGGAAGAGAGGAAATCCAGCTCATTGGATAGAGTTATATTGGAGGTGAGTACTCGGAAGAGAGGCTGGTGAGGAGCAAGGAGCCCCATTCTTGGGGAAAGGAGAGGTTGCTAAAGAAACCCAAGAAGTAAGAGACACCTTTTCTTCAAAATGCACAAAGAATAGATATAAGGTCAAGAGTTATAAGGACTCTGTGAGGAGAGGCATCGTAGGAGCAATGATGGCCATCTTCAAGCTGGAGCAAATTACTTATATGATGAACACTAAATGGTGTTTTTCTATAAGATGTTTGCAAGGGAACCCATCAATTGGGTAAAGTCCTTTCATCAACCCATGAGATAGATAGTGTGGAATTTACGGGATAAGACGCCTCCACACTACATTGCACCATTTGCAGCCCATTTTTACTTGGGATTGAATCTACTAAATGCAGTAGAGCAACAAAAGATGGTGTTGCACTTCGATCCCAACTTGAGGAGAGATGTTGATGTGGACAAGCAGCAATACATTCTTCAGATTAGAAGCTGTGATGAGTACTATGCACAGACAAAGCAAAGTGTGAGATTGGTGGTGACTGCTCCAAAGTCAAAGAAGAGGGGTCAATCCAAAGAAGAAGTGGTGGCGGCGAGACCACCGAAGACCAGGAAAGTGAACCCAAAGAAGGACATGGTGGTAATAACATCGTCAAAGGAAGAACCAGAAGGTGAGGCCGAGTACAAGTTAGAAGACTCAAAGAGAGAAGAGGAACCCAAACTCACATTGCAAAGTGGTGAAGTGAGTAGTGAGAGTGAGGACAAAGAGGAGATGCAGCCAATACCAGAGCAAGAAGAGGGAAAGCCGGAGATTGCAGACAAAGATAACTAGAAAGAAGAAGAGGAAGTTCCAAAGAAGTTGGAGAAGAAGGTTATCATCTAGGAGGAATCAGATCAAGAAGAAATGCAATGCATGAGGTGGGGAAAAGCTAGAGGAACGAAATAGAAAGTGAGAGTTAGGTGAGCAAGAGATCAATTCCGATCAGACAACTCCCTTTGAAAAGAGAATGTCATGCAAAGAAGAGACAAAGAATGAGAAAAGCCCACAAGAAGAAGGGAACCAGACTGGAGGGGTGGAGTATTTATAGGGGTTCGTCTACCCATCATTGATGAAGCTGGAGGAGAAGAAGAAAGAAATGCAACCAGAGGATCCCAAGGTAACAACTGCATTGTAGGTGCTGGAGCGGTTAGAAGTTGAACACTTGGAGTTTGAAGGACTGTATAACCCGAGGAGAGGAGCAAAGGGAAATACTACAAGTAGATGCAATAGTACAGAATCAGATAATTGAAAATTTAAAGAGAGAAGTGGGGAGTAAAGATAGACTAATAGAGCAAAAGGTCATAGCCATGGAAAAAAAATTAGTTGAGTACAAAATCTTGAAGCAAAAATTTGTTGATTTTCAAATAGAAGTCATCCACGCCATGGCAAGGGTAGCAGAGAAGGAGCAGGAACTCAACCAAGTGATGTAGAGTGTAGAAGAGAAGATGCAATTCTGGCAAATAGAGTTAATAGTGTGGTATAGAGAAGAAGAAAGATTGCGGGAACTAATTTGTAATCTATAAGAGAAGGTAGTGTAGAAAGAGAAGGAGAAGGAAAATGTGAAGGCCGAGTTTGAGGCAGAACTAGCAATGTACTGAGAAGAATGGCAATCGGATAGGGAACATGAAAGAAGGATGAGACTTGAGCCATTGAAGGAGATAGTAGTGAAGATGAATGCAATGCTAACTACCAAAGCCAATATAAGAATTGCAGAAACAAGGTTGCACAAGTTTAGATTGTTGGTGCAGGAGACGAGGAGAAGAAATGCAAAGGATAAGGACTTGAATGCATTACTGATTAGTCTTAGGACTCTTGTAGATAGGAAGATATTGGAAGTGGAAGACAATATCACGATTAGATTAGACCTAGTTAAGTTATGGGTAGATAAACTTCGGAAAGATGTAAGAGTGAAACTTGAAGTAGAGGAAGTAGGAGTAAAAATGTCTTTGGAGTTGCCATTGGAGATATTAAAGAAGGATGGGTTGCAAGAAGAAGATGTATGTAGGTTACCCATGATGGTAATTGCAGATCAAGGGGAAGAGGTGTTAGAATTGGTAAAAGAGTTAGTAGTTGTAAAACCCAAGGATAGAGTAATATGTGAATTTACTTCAGGTTTGGAAGCCAAAGAAGAAGTAGACATGGGATTGGAGTAGTAACAGATTTGAGATTTCGAAGGGCAAATATGAAGAGGTGCATTGTCATTTTGGATCTGCAAGTTGGTAAAGTTGTTACGAAGTAGTTTAGGAAGTTAGATAACTATCAAGTGATTTGCCTATTTAAAGGTAGCATTTGCAGTACCATTTTGTTTAGTGCTCATAATTGTGAGAACAGATAAAGCAAAGTGTTGTGAAGCAGTGCTCGTTGTTTGAGCTTAATTCTAGGTATCAGCTATGTGTTTGTGTTTGTGAGTGTTGGGAGAATTTCAAAGTGCAAGTCAATGTGCTTGTTGGATGTTGGATTCCACAACCATGATCTTCATTTTGTGTGTTTGATCATGAGTGAAGTGCAATCAAAGCAATGCCTTGATATATCTAAAAGGAATTGTAGTGTTGGTAGTATTCTGCAATTGTTGAGTGCAGCATTGAGTTGATGTGAAGCAATTTCTAATGGAGGAAGTTGTGCCTTTAGTGGAGGGGTGGAATATAATTTTGAGGCAAAGTTGTTTTGCAGTGAAGTAGCTATTTTTGGGAGAGATTGAATCAGCACAATCAAGGTTGTTTGGAAAGATTTGATGGATTTGTGATTAAGAGTGCTTATTCATGACAAGACTGCAAGTCAATGCTTGTTACTATCTATTGGGTGTGGTTTCTACTCAAGAGTCTAAAGAAGAAATTAAGAAGAACCACATTAGTGATATTTGACTTTGTATTTGGACATTTTTGACCGGTATCTCTACAGGAACAAACTTTACTTACCTGATTACCACAAAACTAATATTTGCTGGGTTGTCACAATATGTGATCGTGGTTGTAGGATTTTGGTTCAAAGAATTGAATATCTATGCAATTAGCCAAGGAATTGAGTATTCCTATCAAGCCAGTAATTGGAAGTAGATTGATGATGGTGGATGGTAGAAAGAGTTCTACATTCCGTACCTTATATCATGTTACCTCCAAGATTGGGAAGGATTATTTGGAGTATATGAGGTTTATAGTAGCACCTCTACACTATGATGTCATTCTAGGACTACCTTGGCTTGAACGTAGATTCAATTGGACTAGACGACAAATTCAATTACAACACCTAGGTAGTAATTTCCAATTAGGTTGTTTTGCACCTTTGAGTAAGACACCTAACAGTGACTTGTCTCAAGATGGGAAGTTGGTAAAGAAAGCAGCCATAGAGCAAGCTTTGGAGGAAGAGAGTTCCCAAGATGGGACGTTTGTAAGGAAAGTAGGCATAGAGCAAACTTTAGAAGAAGATACATCTATTTTTGTGGTGTGGATCAAGCCAATTGCACTAGGAAAATTTGAAGAGAGTCATGAGCCTCATCAAGCAATGGTTGATTCAATAGTATAGGGGTTTGCAAATGTGTTTCTAGATTATCTACCAAAGGGATTATATTCTAATCATGGTATGCCCTTCAAGATTGAGTTATTACCAAGGAGTACTCAAGTAAGTAGACCAATCTATTGGCTCTCACCAAAGGAGTTGGAGGAGTTGCAAACAACACTCATGGAGTTGTTGGAGAAGGATTTCATACAACATAGTACATCTCCTTGGGGAACACTGATACTATTCATTCCAAAGAAGGATGGAGGACTTTGTTTCTGTATTGATTATTGTGGGCTCAATAAAAAAAATAGTGAAGAATGCATACTCCTTGCCTTCAATTGATGACTTGCTTGATCAATTGAGTGGAGCATGATACTTCTCTATGTTGGATCTTTGTAGTGGCTATTGGCAAATCTCTATTGATAGAGAGGATTGAAAATGACATTTTGAGTAGAGAGTTATGCCTTTTGGGCTCACTTATGCTCCAATAGTCTTCATGGATTAGATGCATTAGGTGTTGGATGGATTGTTGGATTGGTACGTGGTGGTGTTCTTGGATGATATCTTAATTTATAGCAAGACAGAGGCAGAACATATGAATCACATGCAAGAAGTCCTAAGATGACTACAACAATGGAAGTTTTATTGCAAGAAGCCACAATGTGCCTTTTGGCAAAAGGAAATTACCTTCTTGGGTCACAAGATCTCATTGGAGGGGATCAAGATGGAAAAGGAGAAGATCAAGGCCATCATTGATTGGCCTATTCTAAAGGATGCTACAAAATTATGAGCATTTAATGGATTGGCTAGATTTTACCAATGGTTCATCTGCTGCTATGCTCATGTGGCCGCACCATTGAATGATCTCTTGGAGAAGAACCAAAGCTTTCAATGGACTAGTAAGCACAAAGAAGCATTCAAAAGCTGAAACGTATGGTGTCTTCAAGACCAAGTCTTCAACCATATAATCCTCAACTATCATGTGTGGTTGATTTTGATGCTTCTTACTTTGCAATTGGAGCTGTGTTGCAACAAGAATTCATAGATGGATTGCATCCCATTGCCTTTGTATCTTGTAGACTATATACAATGGTAAGGAATTATTGTGCTTAGGATTGGGAACAACTAGCAATGGTATATGCCTCCAAGGTATGGAGGCATTTTCTCTTGGGGAAACAAGTAGTCATGCAAACTAATCACAAGCCCTTGTTGCAACATTACATTTGAAACACATGAAAAGTCAACTTCATCAATGGGAGGAGCAACTATAGTTGTTTGACATCAAAATTGAGTACAATCCCGGTCAATTCCATGTCATCCCTGATGCCCTATCACAAAAACCTGATTTTAAGTCTCTTCCTCTCATTACAATGGCAATTATGATGGTATCCATTGACTCCAAAGTCCAAATTGAGTTTCAAACAACTCTACAACGAGATCCTTTCTTTCAGATGGTACAAGGTCATCTTGTAGCATACAACAAGGAGACCAATAACGTATCCTATAAGGAAGGCCTTCTATTCCATGAGGACCGGATCTATGTTCTAGCCAAAGGTGATCTCCAATTTGTGTGCCTTCAAGAAGCCCATGATTTACCAATTGCTGGTCACATGGGTGTGGAAAAGACCTTGGATACCCTCCAACGCAAATGGTGGTGGCCCAATATGGCATGAGATGTTTGGGAGTTTGTCCAATCATGTGAGAGCTGCCAATGTAACAAGGCTAGTAAACAAAAACCAAGTGGACTCCTTCAACCACTCCTCATTCCATCTACTCATTGGGAACATGTGAGCTTAAATCTCATCACATCCTTGCCCAAGACAAAGTAAGGTCACACAACCATTGTGGTGTTTTTGGATGAGCTTAGTAAGAAAATTCATTTGGCACCAACCGTTGATACTATGGATGCTCCAACCTTGGCATAGATCCACTTCAACAATATATTCAAGCATCATGGGATGTCGTGTGTACTCATCTCCGGCTGTGATCCTTGCTTCATTGGAAAGTTTTGACAAGCACTCCTCTAGATACCTGGCACCAAGCTTGCTTTGTCCATGGCCTATTATCCTCAAACTGATGGGCAAACTGAATGCATGAATTGCACCTTGGAGGATATGCTTTGTGCCTTTGTCAATGTTCATCATACCAATTAGGATGAATGTCTTGCAGTTGTGGAGTTTGCATACAATAATTCCAAATAGGCAAGCATCGGATTCTCTCCTTTCTTCCTCAATTTTGACAAAGATCCACTTGTTCCAGATTCCTTTCTTGCTCCTCCTCCATCTCATGTCTCTCATAATTTAGCCTCCTTGACCACCATATCCCAATCTCTCCAACAAGCCAAATCTCACCTCTTTGTTGCCCTGAACCTTCAAAAACAACATGCAGACAACCATCGTCGTGATCTCACCTTTCAAGTTGGTGATAAAGTCATGCTCTCATCTAGTAACCTATCCTTCCCACTTGATACCCAAGTCCATAAACTTGCTCCTAATTGGATGGGACCCTTTGAAGTCACACACCTCATTTCTCTTGTTGCTTATCAACTTGCTTTGCCTTGTCATATGCACATCAACCAATTCTTTCATATTTCCAAGTTGAAACCCTTTGTCCATAATCTATCTTCTTCCCCCTCTTGTATCCAACCTCCTCCTCCTCCTATCTCTATCAATGATCATGAGGAATATGAAGTTGATTGTATCCTTGCACGTTGCCACATTCAATGGGACCACCGACAACATACAAAGTACAAGGTCCTTTGGGAAGGGTATCTTCTTCATGATGCCACATGGGAACCTCTTTCTCATCTCCAAAATGCAAAAATGGCCATCCAGGAGTTTTAAGCTTCAATCGCAACAAGGACATCACCAACTAGTGGTAAAGGAATATGTAATAATATGAAGTTTAGCAACAAAGTTAGTTAGGGCTAACAAAGTAGTGAATAGGCCAAATAAGCCTAGAATAGTCCAAAAGTATCTAAGAAGCTTCTTGGGAAGCTTCCCGACTACTTAGCTTGCACCCCAAGTAAGTAGCTTCTAGAAGCTTCCAACTAGCTTAGCTAGCAAGCCAAGTATGCAACTTCTAGAAGGAAGCTTCTTGAGAAGCTTCTTGGTTAACTTGGCTTGCACTCCAAGAAAGTGGCTCAAGGAAGCTTCTTGGGAAGTTTCTCAAGAGCCTTGTATGCTCTCTTTAAATACCAAAACCAAAGCTCATGCTAGCTATTTGGAGTTTACTCACATTCAAGTGTCCCAATGTGATCTTCCATTCTCTTATTTCTCTCCTTGGTCTTGTTCTTTCACATCCCTAATGTCAATGTCAAATTCAACCTCACTTTACCACATTGCTAAATAGGCTTGCATCACCTTTTTGATCTCATTTTCCAACTCCTACCTTGTGCTCATATGGGGCATACTGAGTAATATGGCATCTATAACACCACCTTCTAAAAATCATTCTATACACTCCACAACAAAAGCTTAAAACCCTTTACTACCATGTATTGTTATGTAGATTCTCAGATCCTCTAGCATGTACTCTTATTATGTGGGTTTTCTGCTCCTATAGCACGTAATTTTATGTAGATTCTTAGCTCCTCTACAAAGTGTAAATTCTATGTACATGTTTTTTCTTCTCTATGCATCTATATTTGTGCATTGGCAACATCCACAAAGATCAAAGATCCATCTTATCCACTACCAAGAGTGTTTTTCCTTGTTCTATGTATTCTTCTATGTGACTTTTACTAATATGAGACTATAGAGGACACATTGATTTTCCTTTTCTACCCCTATTGAAAATTGATTTCTGTTTTCCATCCCTTTGCTAATGATAAAAGCTATATACACACAATACAATAAAGCCCATGATTTTCTTTCTAGTTTATTTCTAACTCCTCTCAATGTTGTTTATAATTTCTCATTGTCAAATCAATTCTAAGGACAAAACAAATTGTTTTGTTTTGACCTCTGATTTTCCTTTACATGTATTCTTTCCTTGACCTCTACTCCGATGTGACTCCTACTAAACCACATGAACTCTTATTTCTATTTTTTCCTTGACCTCCCTCTACTAACCTACATGAACTCTTATTCCTATCAAATCCACTAAACTAAACTCTTAATCCTATCAAACATGGACCCAAGCAAGGCTAGACTCTTGCTAAGGACATGTACCAACTCCATCCACACTGATATTTTTATAAAATTCATAAGGACATGTACCAAGGAGGAAAATCCATGGATTTCTTGGATTACAAATAAAGATTAAACTCAAATTGAAATTATTAAATTTGGAGAGTATCACTTGATTTTCAAACTTGGATCTCTTTGCATTGCCTCGTGATCTTTCTCTCTTGCTCTCCTGATCTTGGATCTGCTTCACAACAACATTCTCTTCAAGCCTCACTTCAAGCTTGCAAGAGTTACAAGAGGCAATGTGCTTGAGAGAGGAGGATCTTGTCTCTGCCTCATGCACCACTCTCTTCCACGCTTGGAGTTGCATGAGGCAATGTGCCTCCCTCCACACTCTCTTCTAGCTTGGAATTGCACGAGGCCTCTTGATCTCAATCTCACTCCACACTCTCTTCCAACTTGGAATTGCATAAGGCAATGTGCAATGTGCCTCATAATTTTTTCCTCACACAACACTCTCTTCTATCTTGGACCCAAGACTCATCATCTTTCTCTTTTGGTTTAGTTTAGTTGGGAGTCTCCTCTTGTAATTGGATCTCTTTACCACTTCCCTACCAATCCACAGATCCTGTCTAATCGAGTTTCTCTTCTCTTTTTGTACTCACTACTCATCTCTAATGTGCACATTCCACTCCAATTGGATTTCTTCACATCACTAGCTCTGTCTTTTGTTCCTCGCGTGCTACATTAAGAGATACGAGACAAGGGACTTCCCGCTCCAAATCATTCCATGTCACATAGCATTCATTTATCTAATTAGAACCCTCTTAAAGCTACTAGATCTATTCGTTCTCTTGACACAACTACCTGCTGTCCACCCCAAGTTCTCTGGTTCTGATTCAAGACTGGAATTTGTAAAATGTGAAAGAGGATTCCCTATGGGGAGCCAAACTCATTTCAAATCCAAACTCCTCTCGTTTGCCAAGGTCATCAACGTCCCAATGACAAACTCATTTCAAATCCAAACTCCTCTTGTTTGCCCATGTCGTCAACGTCCCAATGACAGATCACCATGCCACACAAGCTATTTCTAACAACCATTAAACTAATTGAAAATGATTAATAGTAATGGGATCACATGATTCTGCCATAAAACTCCACACGTCACCTTTTGGATCCCTGACGATCGTTTACGGAGACTGGACTCTTCCCATAATGATCTCAAATATCTTTCACCCGGGACCGTATAGTAAATTTTCAAATTTCCCATATTTATTTTGACAGGAGGGGAAAAAAGCTATTCTTGAAAAGCCTTATTGAGTCTGCATTCAGCTTCGCACTTGTATTTATTTTGACAGGAGGTGAAAAAGCTATTTTTGAAACGCCCTATTGAGTCAGTATTCAGCTGTGCACTTGAACCACGAAGATATCACTATGATTCTCCAAATTGATGCTACCAGGTATTTATATTTGGAAAGATGTAGTAGTTACTTAACCTGTGTAAAACTTTAATATCTTCACTTGTCCCCTATTCCCGATCTCGAGAATAGGCGGGTGCCATCCACTGCTTCTTGGCAAACAAATAAATGATAATTTATTATTTAGGAAAATAAATTTAATGCACAATTTCCTACGTACCACAACTTTAGCAGCTCACCAAAATTGTAGGAGGGCACAGAATTTCGACCAAAATACTGTACCTTACTTCCACCATAGCTTGCTTTTTGCTCCCTACAACTCGGACTCATATCCCTTTATTCACATCACCAAGAAGATGGTGTAAGATTTCTCTGCATATATGATGGCCACTAGATCCATGCAGGAAAGGAACCCTCTTGTATCCGCACAAGCAAAAGCACGATTACTGTCCTATACACATAAGATACCTACACACAGTTTTCAACGGGTTGGGTCTCTCACAAGCGCAGTGGTTTAGTCGGAATGTGAATGTCAAGAAATGACATTTGAATAACCACGAGAACATGAAAATATCTCTTGGAAGCACCGGCCTGTTTTGAACAGGACTCTTCAGACATCTGTAGCGTGATAATCATGATTTCAGTGCTTGTGGCTTTAGTTAGGCTGGTGATTATGTGTAACAGCCAAATGGCAATCTATTTGCCTCAAAATATGTCACGTCATTTTAGTGTTCGAAACTTTATCTCGAACTCTAGAATCACGTATCATCCTGTCTCTTTTGAGTTATCAAGTTCCTACATCCTTCTGATCTACGTCGCTTTCCATGCAATTTTGCTCTCATTAATACCACTTTTTCATCATCACGGCTGTTCTGAGCAAAAATAGCTGTTCTCATGTTGTGTTATGCCCAGTGCGCTCTGCAAATTAGCCTTTATATTTCATACTTTATTTTCACGTTCTTATCGTAAATACTGAGTAAAAAAATATTTATATATATCGAGAGAGCAATGAGAGAGAACGTCAATGGAGTAATATGAGGTAACTTGTGTCTAACTATCTCCCAGGAACATGTGCCTATAACCGCTTCTAGATCTCATGGTTACGGGCTACACCATAGCTGCAACTCGACCTGGCAAAATAAGGAAGTAGTTGGGCTAGAGTTTGGACTCCTACCAGATTTATCCAAAAATATCAAACTTATTCTTAGCTGCCTCAGGCTTCTCGTTAAAAAGTTGACGTCCTTCCTATAGAATATATAAATATTCACACCGTCGGTGCTAATTGTAAGTTAAAAGGCTACAAGAATGTTCCTATTCAAGCAGTATATAAATATTGCCAATACCAGCAATCATCATTGCATTGCTTTGCTTTCTATTCTGTTTACCCCAAGTGATTCCAACCCAATACGGCAGGTGTTATAACACATCACTTGACGTAAGCGTAATTTGCATACATCAGCGAAGTTCTCAGAATCAGGTTTCCTGTTAAGTCATCGAAATTTTGCTACTGCTGGTACCCGGTAGTGGAATGGTGACAACGTTTACCCGGATCAGCTTGACAATCGAGACTTGAGTATCAGGTGCATTGTTGAACTACTGTGTGTATGCGCGACATGTTGCTCAAGATCATAAGGAGTCAATATTCTCTCTTAAGTCACATAAGCGCTGCTACATACCTCAGTAGTGAAATTGTGACAGCGTTTACCCGGATCAGATTCAGAATCGAGACTCGAGTATCATGTGCAATGTGAAATACTGCGTGTGTGCGCGACATGTTGCTCGAGGTGCGGACATGTTGCTCAAGGTCGTATGGAGTCAATATTCTCATCCAAACTGTTCTTGCGGATGAAGATAGTTCTTATGCAAAACACAAACGTCGCACACCACATGATTCAGTCAAGGTAGTTCCTCGACGGTTATGGAATCATTCTAGCATATAGTTTGAGTAACCTTTAGTATACGATTACGAGTTAATCTATACATTGTTGGCCAGATGCATGCCTCACCCAAGTTAGGAATGCGGCTATAAGTGGTTGCGTAAGTGACTTCTGAGCTTCATGTAACACCCAAACCCAAAACATTTATAGTAAGACTGCTTTCAACCTTAGAATTTATCCACGTCTCATTTCCGGACAAGATATGACTGACCAAGCAAGGGTACTATGGTTTTGGTTACAATAGTTACAATGGTTTTATTACCTCTAAACAAGTAAGATAATTAGAAATTCAGGCTCATCGACAACGTAAGTTTCTGACAAAGTTATTGTGAACAAAGCAACCAATTTGGCAATATCTTTGCTGTCGTTGCTTAAAATGTCTAAAGTTGCTTGATCTCGATGCAAAATGGGTCCTCGCAAACGTGTGTCTCTTTACTTCTGCAACCACCTAAAGGGAAAAGACAGTACCTTCAAGTATATTTCTATATCTATCAAATTGGAGCTTAGTTTCAAAAGTAAATCTCATACAAGCAAAGTAGGTGCATAGTTTACCCTTCATTGAAAGTGTTTGAAAATTTGGAAAGCTCTTAAACTACAAATAGGAAGTCCAGCTAATTTCTCCGCGTTTAAATATTGTCTCTTGTTTTCCGGAAAGGTCCATAGGTTGGCATTGGCCAATGACTCCAGCAGATAAAGTGCAATACCGTAGGACTTGTACGTCCTCAATTCAACGTCCCACTTACTGGAGCACATGTAACCCCAAAGTTAGAGTGACCCTTTTGTTGTTTGAAAGCGCTCTTCCATGGCCTACATCTGCTTCGAAGATGGAGGACCATATTTTGTGAGGGTAGAATATCTAGTGGGTATGAGTAACTCAATTTCTCTTCTATCCTTTTTTGATGAGTTCTTAAAACAACTTTCGGATAATAAGGAACCACCTACTGTTGAATCCTGTCTCATGCGGACAAAGAAACATATTGCATGCAAGTTTCAAGTTTCATGCATTGTGGAGGATTCACATTTATGCACTTCAAAGGATTCAGCATATATCTAAGGCTCGCAACCTTTAACAGTCCATTTACGCGCATCACTCTCAACGTTAACACAATTAGACTCACACAAATATCAGTGAGCGTGTATGCATACCAGCATCCTCATTGATGCACCATGCATGGTATGCTGGTATGCATACACCAGCATCCTCATTGATGCACCATTATCTGACCGAGCTATCAATCTTTTCTATGGAGGAAAGGCTCCGGAGCTTAGTTCCATACCTCTCTCTTTTGATAAGAGTATTTTTGCTTCACACCTAAGAAGGTATGGAGCCAAGCTCACCTAAATGTAAGATACAAACCAATGCACATGTGGTTCCACATACAACACACAAGGCATACATCTACTACGGTTTGTTATAGGAGGAGAGCACACCAAAGTTCATGATGCCATTAGGGATACACTAGCTTAGCTCCTCTGATCTACACTGTCCCAAGTTCAGGGCAAGCAGTAGTTAGATTTAACAAGACAATCTCCATGTCGGGTGAGAGGAAATATCATCATCTTCACGTATGATTGGCTTACTTTGTATGATGGGGGGTTGCGAATGCCCTACAAGCAGACACACTAGTACTAGCACGCATTCAGGTAAGAGCAATGGCAACCATTGCAGCTTGAGGAAAGGAGAATTATTATGCACCATGGCTCACCTCCCATACCTTTGTTCCTTTGGTGGTAGAGATTTTTGGACACTTTCATCACCATTCTGATGGACTACTTAGGGAAGTAGTACAAGATTCCACATAGAGGAGAGGAGCTATGGCGGTCTTCCAAGCCATGCTCACCTCTTAGTTTAGACAAAGAGTCCCATTCACACTACAACACTCTCAAGCATGGGGTTTTCATAGACAAGCAGCAATAGTAGGAGTGCATGTCATGTTAGGGCTCTCCGCCTTTACTTTCAAGATATACCATAAGAGTATCTTTATTACACAGTCCAGTAGTCATATTAGTTTCCTTGTTACTTTCAGCTGGTTGCTTTATAGACTCCCCTTGGGACTGTTTTGGGTGTCTTTGTCTTGCTACGGCTTGTGTACCCTTGTGTTTCATTAGGTGCTATAAGTGGTTTCACTCTCCCCAGCCTTGATGCTTTGTACTCCTTTTCTCTTTCCTTTGGAATATATATTTGGTGTGTGTTTCTTTTAACCCATGTGAAGCAAAAAAACAAGTATTAAATGCCTGATGGGCTACCAAAAAAGTGTATCACACCAAGCCAGATATAATAAGATGTTGGAATGCACTTAGGTATGGTCACTATAAGTTTCTCTTTTTTTTAGATGCTTGAGAAGACATCATCCAACTCACATAAGTAGGTCGTCTTTAAGTTCTCCTTATCTATTGCGATAATGCTAATCCTCAAGAACTCTTGATTGGTTTGAGCTTAACAAGAGATTTAAACCATAGCACAACTACAGCACCATCTAAATTTAAACCATGAAAAAATGATGTAAGTTTGGACACACTATTGGCTTGTCACCTTTTAATAATAGACTCTTCTCTAATTTGGAAGAGAAATTGTGGAATTTGGTTAAACTAAAACATCTAGGGAGGCTTATTTTCATCTAGTGTTGTCTTTTGATTCCTTTTTAACTCAAGCAACTATGATTTCTATCATCATGAGGAAACAAGAGAGGAAGAAGGAGAGATGCGAAGAATAGATATTTCAGATTTTTAAAGAGCTCACCATCATATATCACATGAGTGAATAGTATATTTTGTTTTTTTTTTTCAATTTTAGTTAAATTGGTACCTAGATTGAAGGCTATGGAGAATTGAGTAGAAAGTTATGAGCTCTTTTAGCTTTTTTTAGGATTTAGAGTGATTATTTCACATCTAGAGCAATGGGTAGTGAATTTTCATATTAATCTCAATTCATGCTCTAGTTCCATGGGAACTTAGTTTGAAAACTTTTGAGATGTGAATTGAAAGATATGAAAGTTTATATTTCTTTAGGGTTTCGAGAGATAGCATTTACTCATGTGAGTTTGGATATGAGGGGTTGTGGTTTTGCATGAAGGCTATGGAGAATTGAGTAGAAAGTTATGAGCACTTTTAGATTTTTAGGATTTAGAGTGATTATTTCACATCTAAAGCGATGGGTCATGAATTTTTAACTCTAACCTCTTGGGTATAAATGCTCTAGTTCCATGGGAACTTAGTTTGAAATTTTTTTAGACATGAATTGAAAGGTATGAAAGCTTATGTTTTTTAGGGTTTGGAGAAATAGCATTTACTCATGTGACTTTGGATGTAAGGGGTTGTGGTTTTTACATGTATAGGGAGATACAAAGAGGAACATCATGTATTACTATCATTATTCTTGTGCTAAGCATGGCTATAATTCACTATGTAAGGCCACCCAAAGCAGCTTGGGACACACCATGCCAATGTGTCACCAACGCTTTACCTCACAAGGCATAAAGACCCATGCAGGAAGGATGCACAAGGACTATGATTGGTCCACTCATGTAAGACAAACAACCATATCAATAGCTATAACAATATGGATTTTACAGATGAGTTAGTCAAGACTAATGAAGTAGCAAATAGACCAACTTAGCCAAGAATTATAAGAATATTCTAGAAGCATTTATGAAGGTTCTTGATATCTTCCAAGTATTGAGTAACATGTGCGTCAAGTAGATGACTTCTAGAAGGAAGCTTCTTGTCTAGTTTAGCTTGCATGCCAAGTAGGTGGTTTCTGGAAGGAAATTTCTTGGGAAGCTTCCCAGCTAGCTTAGCTTGCATGCCAAGTAGATAGCTTTTAGAAGGAAACTTCCCAATTAGCTTAGCTTGCATTCTAAGAAAGAAAATTTTAGGAAACTTCTTGAGAAGCTTCTTAAGAGCTGTATATATATTTTTATAAATACCAAAGCCCAAGCTCATGCTAGAATTTGAAGTTTCCTCATTCAAGAGTCGCAATGTGATCTTTTGTTTTGGTCTTCTCTTTTACTATTTATCTCCTCTATCTTTTACAATAGTGGTGATACTCAAGATTATGCACATTTACTCTATCCTTTGTTGACCTTTCCAAGGATACCCATCAAGTTGTGGGAGTGGTTAGCATATCAAGCGGGTTGTATTTTATTTAGGGTTATTGGAGACTAGTTTTCCAATATCCATGTTTATTGTATAGGCTACCCCATAGATCCCATGATGAGGCTAAACATGCTTTTTGCCTACCACTTGATTGTTTGGCACGTGATCTCTTGGACAAGTTAGCAGAGTTTTTATTCCTCTTACTCCCTTGATGGTGTTATTTGTTATGTTAAAGTAGGATGTATAGGGCATAGGAAGTGGCTACTAGATTTTGTTGATTTCAAGCAAGGGATTGGACTGCACTACAAGAAGAGTATGTTAGGGTTGCATGTTTTAGGAGACAAGCTTTACCAAAGGAAACCACAAAGTACACTTGGCTATGATGGTTTAAAACATTGGGTCAGGCAGGAGAGTTTGGTAGAGCAACACAAGCACTACATCTTTTATCTATGGCTAGCCCCATTGATAAGACTATCTCTTCCTTATGCATACTACATCATATGGCAGGAGATGGACTACCATGTCATGCCATTTGTAAAATCTCACCTAGATTGCTCAGACTTTGGAGTAGGAGTGTTGGTAGTTAGGAGTATTTTGGTAGTTACCTAAAGACTACTTGTTGACAGTCAAATTTTGTGTTCAGTGTACTTACTACATGGTATGACCCACTGTCACTTGCACAGTTCACACCATTGGATGTGCCATCAATGGGACTTTTAAGGTTGGAGTCCAAGGGGTATACTTTTGAAGTGTAGCTCTAGAGAGCTCAATTCTCTGATGTTGAGCCTTCAAGTTCCTAGCTATGGTGGACAAAGGCCGATGAGTGTCACTTGGATTCTCTTAACTAGAGTGGGTGTGGCTTGACTTTAATCAATGCATAGTTGTTTGTAGATTATTGAGTGACAGATCAAGTATTAATTTGATTGAGTGTGACTTGAGTTGTGTGAACAAACCAATTACATCAAAGAAGTGAAGTCAAGCGGAATTAGGTATAGGAACTGAGAGTGTTGGTGGTATCTCCAAGACTTGTTGATCATTGGTAGCTCAATCAAAGTTCTGATTTTCTCTAGTGTGTAGAAGCTCATTTGATTGATGCAAATTTGGCATTGAAGCAGATGGTGTGCAAAAGTGCTAGCCAAATTTTTAGCAAAGAGAAGCAATTTTCAAGCAATAATTATCATTTTGAGCTCAAGGGGTGAAATTAGGACCAATTTGGTAAGAGTTGAGCTTAGAAAGTGAAATTGAAGGTGAAATTGGAAACCTATTCTCTTGAATTTGTGATTTAGAGAACCTTATCTTTCAATTTGGCTCAAGTGGAGAGTTAGCGGAGGATTTAGCAATAAGCCAACTTTAGAGATTTACGTAAGGTTTTACATCAGATTTTTGTTAAGGTTTACATTAGATTTTGGCCAGATTTGGAGGAGTTTTGCCAAATTTGGAGAGGGTTTGGAGTGGCAAGAAGAAAGGACTCATTTGGCTGAATTTTGGTGTTTCAAGGCATAGGGTTGTGGGAGGCTACAAAGGCCTAGAAGGGCCAACAAGATAGCTTGTTGGCATGAGGCTAGCTAGTTTAGAGTAGCTTTTGGTCAGTGTTTAGCAAAATTTGCCTACCTTGCTAGATTATGTGCAATAGTGTTTGACCCCTAGATCTCTGGTTCTTAGACTGGTCCCTTAGCCAATTGGTCCACCTTCACTTGTTGTCCTGGTGGTTGTTCCATTTGTTATCTATACACTTATAGCTTTGGCTAGGAAAGACAATTTGATCCTATTCTTGGTGATCCTAACAGCTTAGGAAGTGGATAACTCATATTATGTTAAATGCCAAATGGCGCCAAGTGGTGCCAAAGAGTCAATCCAATGTTGATTTATGAGATGGAGAGTTTTTGTTTAGATTTCTTGTGATTGGGCCACCTCCATTCTCTGCTCCTTGTTTGTACACCATGTTTGTATGAGGTGCTCTGACTGAAGAGCTCTAGTGTGCTCTTGGTAGTGAGGCAAGAAGTGATGATCTATAGACCATGGGAGTGCTTGTTGTGATGATAGGTTACAAGTTGCACTTTCCCCTAATATAGTTGTTGGAGTTAGAGCTACATTAGTGGGTGAGATATGGTTGGTATTGGCACTTGGTGGTGTTGGCACTTGTGGGAGTACTATTGAGTGTTGCAATTTCCGATTACTTTTTTCACAACAAAATTCTTGGGGGATTCCAGAGGAGAAAACACTATAGTACATAGTAGGTTTACTTGGAGTGGCACTTGGTATCCGCTTGTATCTCAGAGCCCAGTGAGGGAGGAGATTGATTTTGAATTGGAGTTTGACGCAGGAGCTGATTTAGTTGATAGTGCACTTGGTGTGTCCGCACCATTGTTGTGGGACATGGTAGAGATTTGTGGAGCCTCTAAGGGCCCCAAGCATTACTCTAGTAAAGTGGGTATCATTGAGTTGGATGACTTCATCCAATAGTTTGATAGTTGATGTGAATTATAGCAAATACAAAACCTGACTTTGTTCACACCCTTCATGGCATGGCAGGGGTTATTTTAGCACTTGGAGGGTCCTTTGATGTATGATTACTATGAGTTTAGGAGAGCTCATTTGGAGGAGATTGAGCTATGGAGATATTATTGGTCTTTGAACTATGTTTCTATCACTTCAAGCTTGGTTTCTAGGGGTAGATTCGTTGTACCCACGAGTTCTAGCTCTTGTAACATTGGTGGATCTCTTGGAGATGGTGCTACTATGAGTGGAGGTACTACTACAAGAGGTGAGTTAGTACCTGAGATTGATCTCATTGTGGAGTTCTTACAATGTTTAAGGTAGAATTACCAAAGAGTACGGATTCATAACTGAGGAGCTTGCAGGAGTTCCAACAGAAGGCTGGAGAGAGCCTATGCAAGGCATATACTTGCATCAGACAACTCATCAGTTTTACTCAGGGAGTTATTGAGGTCCAAGCAATCTAGTTTTGGTATGGGATATTGGATAAGGAGTTGTGTGTGACAACCCAACAAATATCACTTTTGCGGTAATTTGGTAAGTAAAGTTTGTTCCCGCAGAAAAACAATTCAGAATTGGTCAAATACAAAGCAAAGTAACAATTTCAATTCTTCTTGGTTGCGTCTTTAATCTCTCAGGTAGAAACTACAATCTTGGCTGAGTCCGTCTTCATCTGACACAAAGTCGACTTCCTTGGTCTTGATCAAAATACAAATTTCCTCTCATTTCTTCTCCATTTGGTTTCAATTTGGTTTCAGCAAGGCACTTCTTCTTCAAACTTGTCCAAAATAAAAAATGTGGGTACCACATACCCCCTCCCTCAAATGTGAGCGTCCCTGCAAACACACAACAAGGATTCAACAAGATGAATAAAATGACAAAGACATTGTTTCTCTTGCTCAATTTTGAACAACATCATGCACAAAATTAATAATTAAAGTGGGCTTTGTCAATGCTTCAATAATGAAGCAGTGACAATTCTCTACATGCTCAATTGAGTCCTCCAAATGGATCATTGTAGCCCAGCAAGGATTTTGTCTTTTGATTCAAGTTTTGCTCAAAGATCTGTAGTCTTCCTTCCCTCTATTGTAAACTAATTTTTTCTTTTTCTTTTTCTTTCTTTTCCAAACAAGGAGAATTGCAAACCAAACAAGGCGACGACCACTCCAAATCATTCCAAGATTTAAATTCATCGTCTGTGGCCAAGAATCTAAAGGTGACAATTGGAACTCAAGGAAAGGTGTCTTTGGATTCACATTCTCAAGATATGGGAGTTCAAATATGTTAATTGCTGGTGATCCACACAATTTCGTGGCCACAATATGCTCCAACTCACTCCAAAAACATGATTCCTTGTCTAACTCTTTAGAGGAAGTAGATTCCTTTGAATCTTGATTTAATTCTTGAACATTGTTGAAAATTCTCCTCATTCTCCTCCTTTGTTACGACATAACAACAAAACTTTGTATCCTTCCACTTTTGAAGATTGTAACCTTGGCAGCGGTGCCACAAATCAGGTGACAACCCAACAAATATCACTTTTGCGGTAATTGGGTAAGTAAAGTTCATTCTAGCAGAGATACAATTCAGAATTGGTCAAATACAAAGCAAAGTAACAATTTTAGTTCTTCTTGGTTGCATCTTTAATCTCTCAGGTAGAAACTACACCCAAAAGAGAGTAAGAAGCTCACAATCTTGACATTTTGTCACGAATACATACACCCATAATCACAACATAGCAAATTCTGTCCAAACAAATCTTGATTGTGATGATTCAGATTCTCCCAAAGACGGCACTTCACTGCAAGACGACTTTGCCTTGGAATTGTGGTCCACTCCTCCATTGAAGGCACAACTTCTTTGATCAAAATTGCTTCATATCAACTTCATGTTGCACTCACAAATGCAGAATACTACCAACACTACAATTCCTCTCAGATCTGTCAAGGCATTGCTCCGATGCACTTCACTCAAGATCAAACACATAGAATGAAGATCAAGGCTGCAAAATCCAACATCCCTAGACACACTGACTTGCACTTCAAAATTCTCCACACACTCACAAATACAAACACAGAATTGACAATCAGAATTAAGCTCAAGCGACAAGCACTAAAAACCAACACTTTGCTTTATCTATCTTCAGAAATTTGAATACTGAACAACATAATACTGCAAATGCTCCCCTTAAATACTGAAGCAAACAACAATTCTTCCTATTGTACCCTTCCTAACATCTCTTCCTGCCTGTAGATCCAAATTGACAATCTATATTTTCATATCTGCCTCTTCCTATCTCAAAATTGTTACTACCCCAATCCAACGTCTACTTCATCATCAGCTTTCAAACCCAATGATCTTCCTATCACTTCTCCTTCTTTGCGTATATCTGGTTCTACCAATTCCTTCATTACTTCTACTACTTCTACACTAGGAATTACAATTACACTAAGGAGTGATTTATCTAACTCTTTATCTCCTGATCCACTCGTCTCTAATGTGTCAAATAGCAAGTCTGATGAATTCCTACTTCTGTAACATCGGAGTTAACTATTATCAATTCCTTTGCTAATTCTACTATATCCTCATCAAGAATTGTAATTGAAAGCATGAGTACACTATCTACGCCTTCAATTTGTAACCCACTTTCCCATAATCTCTCATGTAACTGACCTAAAGACACTTATTGTTTGATCTTGCACTGTAGGTTTATTCATCACTCCTACTTCTCCTTCAATTCCTATTCCATCTTCAATCAAAACTGAAATTGAAGTCATGGGTATCCTAACTATCTATTCTTTCTCTATCCTAACTCTCTCTAATGCCTCTGGCAAGATTCTCAAAGTCATCTTCATTGCACTCCGGGGTCCGACTATCTCAGATACGGTCATCTTTGTCTTGAGGCAAAGAAGCTTCTAACCCAAAGTTGTGTAAACTTGAAGTCCGAAGTCCAAAGTCTCAAGTCTCAAGTCCAAAGTCCAAAGTCTCAAGTCCGAAGACCCGAAGACACTAACTTACTATGTACATCTACTCCTAAAACTTCAAATGCTTTTAAATTCTTCTAAAAACCTCCAAACGCTGCAATTTTGGTGGCAACAAAAAGCCCTAAATGAGACGCTTCCTACAAGATATAGCATGCTTGATTTGGACTTGTGGACATTGAGATATGCCCCCCGCAAGAATCTCAACCTATAACTTCCATTCCTCCTTTGGGTTTGCCCTCTTTCAATCTTGGCTGAGTCTGTCTTCATCTAACACAAAGTCTACTTCCTCGGGCTTGATCAAAATACAAATTTCCTCTCATTTCTTCTCCATTTGGTTTCAATTTGGTTTCAGCAAGGCACTTCTTCTTCAAAACTCATCCAAAATGAAAAATATTGGTACCACATTGTGACATAGAGTCCATGATGTTATGTTGTTAAAAGCTACTTTGGCAATAGCTTTGGTTTGGTCGAGTGTATTGAGCTCAACATGGTGGAAGAGAGAGTGGTGACATCTAGATTTGGTAGGGAGACCTCATCCACAATTGTTACTTCTTGAAGAATGCAACAAAGTGCAATAGAGTGCACCACATTATGTTGGTTTTCAAGGACAAGGTGGACAATCCACATCCTATGGAACAAGTAGAGGGCCTAGTGTAGATAGACCTTTACCTTTATTTTTTGGTTGACATAAGCTAGTGAGTGGTGGTGTTGCTTGTTTGGCTTGTGGTGGACCCCACCATAAGAGAGAGTGCACTAAGGGCCGTGGACCTAATACCTCTGGTGCATCATAGTCAACAAAGAGACAATGTAAGCATTGCCACAGATTTGGTCACACTAGTGACCGATGCTTTGACCTACACCTAGAGTTATAGAGTGGTAGAGCTGCTATGGCAAGTGGTAGAGGAGCTCTAGGTCATGGAGTGCAAGGTGGTAGAGGTGGTCGTAGAAGATCCACACCTACCTTTACTTATGATACAACCATGGCTACTCAAATTGAGCAATTGGAGCAGAGATTGGCTAGCATGGTAATAACTTAGAGGAGATCAGATTTGGGTGCTAAGGCTTCTACCTCATATGCGGGTAATAGAGACATCTTAGACTTCATGTGTGGAGCAACACAAGTAAATGCATCTGCCATAGTGACTAGGAGTGCAATACATGCTCCAGAGCTTAAAAGAGCATCAGTGGAGTTGGACCCATAGAGAGGAGAGGCTAGTAGACAGGTCAAACTTCCCCAATCTTTTACACTCTCCAAGGCACAATAGATGACATCCATAGCTCCTAGATGTCCTAATGTTGGTGTGGTAGGTGGTGATCAGGTGCATGATGGACTATCTACTAGTCAACCACTTGTACTACACAGATTGAGTCTAGCTTGATGTTGGGAGTGGCTTAGCTGATTATGCATTTTCCATTATTCTCAACTAGTGACATGTTTACCTTGGGAGTTGACTGCTATGCCGCTGGTTCTGGTTGGCTGGTATGTTTTGTGAGAGTATGGATGATGTGGTCCCTACTACTAGAGCAAAGGTAGTTGATACTAGAGCTGACTTGGTTGAGGAGCATGGGATCCGCTTAGCAACCAATGGTTTATGGCAAGAAGTAGTGGCTAGATTAGAAGAATTACCAATTAGACCGGCCTTTCAACAAGTGTGGTTTACACATGGAGTTGTCCTATTGGATAACTAGAGGGGGATTTTTTGTTTGGTAGGACCTTCAAGGAAGGTCTATAAAACATAGAGGTATTACTAGACTCTAGTGCATAGCCCTTTATGTTGGGGAAAGTTGCAATTATCAGTCAGGAGTTACAAAAGACCGATGTGAAGAGGTGTCCATTTCAGATCTAGACATCTTTAGGGGTGGTTCTACACAATATATCACATATGGAGAGCTTGTTGTTCAGATTTAGCTTGGTCATCTGACCAATAGCTTTGTGGTGAGAGCTCAAGCCATTGCAACAATAGCTAAGTCATATGATGTGTTAGTTGGGAGAGGAGTGTTATACCCCATCGGTTTTAGTATTGATTATTGGAAAGAGACAACCTCCTATAGACCAGGCTGGCAGTCAGGTGAGGAACAAGTATGTTGCCTACTGGTATGTTTCAATAGTGGCAATCTGTGCTCACTACAGTCTGAGACCATGGCAACATCAATATCAGCTTTCAGTGGTCTGTTACTCGGCCTGGTGATTTATTGGAGGGAACCGCTCATGCAAAGGATACTCTAATACCAAAGGAGATCACTTGGAATTTGATTCAAAATGGGATTGTTTTATCCACCTTGTATGTTTCATTGTAGAGTTTAAAGGAGACATTGTAGCAACATGTAGATCAGTTGGTGCAATAGGCTTGGAATGGAGCCTTTGTACCATTTGGAGACCAGTGTGAGGATGAGCCTCTAGAGTAAATTACCTTGACACCTTTGGATACCACACTCATTGCTTGGCAATATCCAGTCGAGGGAGTATGTCAATTGGAGTTGTTTGGTGGGATTAGTATTGGACTAGCCATGGTACTACAGACAAGTATACGAGTATAGAGGTACTTGTACATGGAGAGAGATGAGATTGTTAGGCAAGTCTCTCTACATCATGTGGCACACTTGGCCTATCAGTATCCAAAGTTATTACCAATGTCAATTGTCAAGGGTTATTAGAAGATCACACAAGCAGATATTTCCTTGCTAGGAGTAAGGATTTGGAGAGACATGGTCCTATTCATTTGATGATTTTTGGATAGTCATATCATGGACATACACATGTTTGGTACCCATATTTTTGTTTTTAATTGCATCGGTAGATAATCTAGAAATACATCCGCAAACTCTTGAATTTTTTGATCAACCATTGCTTGATGAGGCTCTTGACCCTCTTCAGACTTTCCTTGTACAACCGGCTTGATCCATATAATGAAAATAGACTTACCTTCCTCCAAAGCTTGCTCTATAGCTATTTCATTGACAAAATTTCTATTTATGGACTTATCTTCCTTCAAAGTTTGCTTTATGGCTACTTCACTTACAAATTTCTCATGTTAAGACTTATCTTCCTTCAAAGCTTGCTTTATGGCTGCTTTCCTAACAAACTTCTCATCTTGGGATTGACTATTCTTAGGTGTCTTACTCAAATGTGGCAAACAACCTAATTGGAAATTCTTGCCTTGGTATTGTACTTGAATTTACCGTCGGTTCCAATCAAATTGAACCTTATGATGTTCAAGCCAAGGCAAACCCAAAATGACATCATAGTACAAAGGTGCCACTATAAACCTCATACACTCCAAATACTCCTTCCCAATCTTGAAGGTAACAAGATGCAAGGTACAAAATGCAGAACCTTCTCTACCATCCATCATCATCAATCTACTTCCAATATTGGCTTGATAGGAATACTCAATTCCTTTGCTAATTGCATAGACATGCAATTTCTGAACAACCAAAATCCTACAACCACAATCAGATATTGTACCTTGCAAGTGAAGCAAACTTGCTTAGGTCAAGCTTTCAATCCTAATAGAACTAATCAAGTTCCCAATAGGGGACTCAAAATCTCCTACTAGGATTCCTTGTTTTCTTGATCATTCTGCTACACAACCTCCATTTGGGCAATTTGTCAAGATTGCCCATTCTTGAGTGGACATTCAACAATCCAATGTCCAATCTGGTGACAATAAAAGCAACTGCTATTTTGTTGTAATCTTTCCCGGTCTGCTATATCAAGTGGTCTCCATTGAATGGCATCAATCTCCATTGGTGCTAGCTCTTCCACATGTGTGTAATGTGCTAGTTGGGTTTGTGAAGGTCAAGGTCAAGACCAAGTTGTTGCAACCAAGGAATCAAAGCACTCTACTTGTTGCATGGCTTCTTCCAAGTATTTTGGCTATTGCATAGTCACTTCTAATTTGGTTTGTAACTTCAAGCTCCTCAAAATTGATCGAGAGCTTCACCATCCATTATATCTAGAATTTTCATAATGGTGTTCTAGAATTGCAAGATGTAGCTTCTTAAAGAACCAATTTGCTTCAACTTTGCCAACTTATCTTGTGCAACTTGTGTGGCATTTATTGCTTAGAATTGCCCAATTACTGTAGCCTTGAATTCTTTCCATATCAAGATTGGTGCAACAAACTACCTTTCAGCTTGCATTACTCCATAGCTTTGCTACTCCATTCAATTGGCTTGAAGCTAAGAGAATTTGTTTCTGTTCATCTTGAAAATTGGTAACCTCAAATAATATTCATAATCAAATACAAAATTCCCCACTATGCCCCAAAGATTCTTACCATCAAATGCCTTGAATTTTGGAATCAGGTTTGGTCTTCTCCTTCTCAAAATGGTGCTCTCTTTACATGCTCTTGTTGTTGTTGGTCTCATTTATCCAATAATTGAGTAAGGTGCTTGATTTGTTGTTGCGTAGCAATGATAACCTCAGTCATTGCCCCCATAGCTACTACTCTATCACAATGCTCACAACCTATCTAATTTACTAACACATAGATGCACAACGTCCACCATTCTCCATAAGTTACAATTAGAAGTACCAAGTGTGATAACAAAGCAAGTATCACTTTTGCAATAATTAGTAAGTAAAAGTTTTTTCCCATAGAGATACAATTCAGAAATGATCAAATATGAAGTAAAAAAACCAAAAAATTCTTCTTTAGTTCTTCTTTAGTCTCTCAAGTAGAAACCACACCCAAAAGAGAGTAACAAGCACTGACTCGCAATCTCATCACAAATTAACACTCATGATCACAACACCATCAAATCTTTCCAAACAATCTTGAATGTGATGATTCACATTTTTCCAAAGAAGGCTACTTCACTATGAAATAATTTTACCTCAAAATTGTGTTTCACCCTCCCATTGAACGCACAACTTCCTCAATCAAACTTACTTCACATCAACCCCATGTTGCGCTCACCAATGAAAATTACTACTGACACTACAATTCCTCTCAAATTTGTCAAGGCATTGGTTTGATTGCTACCCACTCAAGATCAAACACACAAAATGAAATCAGAAATGTGGAATCCAACATCCAACACTCACTTGCACTTCAAAATTCTCCAAACACTCACAAACACACATACAAGATTGATACCTAGAATTAAGTTGAAATGACAAGCACTTAGTTACATCACTTCACTTTACTCAACTTCAAAAATACAAATATTGAACAACAACACATTGCAAATGCTTCCTTTAAATAGGTAGAGCACTTCAATAGTTACTAGCTAAAATACAATTCTACAACAACTTTACCAACCTATAGATCCAAAATGACAAATCACTTCTTCATATCTGCCTCTTCAAATCTCAAATCTATTACAACTTTGATCCAATGTCAACCTCAAATTTGGCTTCCAAACCCAATGTTCCTATAAGTACTTCTTCTTCTAGTCTCTCTACTACTCATACTACATCTTCTATTTCTACTATCTCTTCAATTTGAACTTTAATGGCATACATGGTAATCTATCTACTTCTTTATCCGCTAACTCACTCTTCTCTAATGCCTTAGATAACTCATCCAAAGACACTTGCACTCCTACTTCTATGACTTTGGACTTCTTATTTGTCTTCATCTCACTACAAAGTTTATCTAACAAAATCTAATCTGAGATAGACATTGTCTCCTACCTCTAATACTTTCCTATCACTCAATCTCTTAAGTGAATCAAAAGATTGTTCAATTCTGCATCTTTTGCTTTCCTCTTTCTTGTCTCTTGCACCAACAACTTCAACTTGTGCAGCCTTGCCTCTTCTAATTCACCTTGACTTTTAGTACTTAGCATCACTTTCAACTCCTTCACGATTGCTCCTACTACGTCTAACTCTACATTTGGAACTACCTTCTCCTTACTTCTCTCCACTTCCAATTAGTTTTGATACATAGTGAATTCATCCTCAAATTCAACCTTCAGTGCCTCCTTCTCTTGCCCATATTGGACTAATTCATCTTCAACTCCTCAGCACACTCCCCATAATCATTCCTCCCTCCAATTACATTCTATCAATTATCATTGCTAAGCTTGGTTTTTCTCTACTATGCTCTTCTTCAAACTCTTTAGCTCTTGCTCCATTATTGCTGCAATTACCTTTGAGTGTATGACCTCTACTCAAACATCAGCAACTTCACGTTTCATTTTCTTGACTAATGTCTTTTGCTCCTTCAGTTCTTTGCTGCAGTTCACAAAGTTCTCCTACAAGGCATTTTAACTTTTCTTCCAAAGAACTACTTCAACTTGAATTTCTTCAGCTTCCTTCTCTCCTCCGGTTAGCTTACTCATCAACTCCAAGGTCTCCTCATTCCATTTTATTACTACTTCTAACTCATCCCTCACTTTTAGATGATGGTTCATTTCTAGCTTGTCTATTGGCAATTTCAAACACAACTTATCTCCACCTTCCATGCGGCCTCATGAAACTCCAGCTCTTCTTCTCCAACAACCCCTTCTCTTGATTGCTGAACTTTGGCCTCTCCTTCATTTTCACTGCTAGACTCTTTGCTCCATAGTGTAAATTTCTCTTTTGCTCCTAAGGCTTCTCCCTTTGACTCTTTTTCTCCTTCCAATTCCTCCTCCAAAGTTGATTCCTTCACTTCTACAAGTCTGGGTGTGGTACCCATATTTTTGTTTTGTTTTGTTTTGTTTTGTTAAAGTTTTGAAGAAGAAGTGAGTAAAGAAAGCCAAATTATGAAGGAAGAATGGATTGGTGTGTCTTTGTAGTAAACCCAAAGAACTCAACTTGGGGTTGGGAACCAGAAGTACTCGGATGGGGTTACAAAGAGACAAATCCAAAGAAAGGCATCTTTGGATTGGGAAGCAAAGGCCAATATAAAGACGGTGTAAAAACCTTTCTATGAGGCAAGAAAGTATGCTTCAAGAAATGGCAGAGGTAGGAGAAGAAGGCCTTGAGAGTGATAGGAAACCAGCATGCAGAAGAAGTGGGAGTCAATTTTGAAATTGACTGAAGAATGACTACACTTTGGGGTACTATAAAATTGCAACTACGTAGGGAGAAATTGAATATGTCAAATAGATATCTTGTTCCTTTGAGTAGTTGTCCTGTAGTAATGCACGTCAAGAAGCCAATTGAGAGTGAAATTTTCCAAAGTCCAGAAGGGGTTAGAGTGTCATGTCCAAGAGAGGAGATGGTTTTTCAGTGCCAAAGAACTAGAGAGATAATCATGGTGAAGAAGGCTGAGAATGCACTTGCAATGAGGAGTTTTGCAATTTGGAGGTTAGATGTTATAGTAAGGATCGAGGTCTTGAATAGACTTTGAATTATATTTTTAGCATAGATTTGGAATTTCAGTTTCTCAAGAGTCATGGCAGAGATATCTGCCAATAATTGCAAGGAAGGCCTTGAAGTCAAGGGGAAGAGAGGAAATCCGGCTTGATGGACTGAGTCGGATTGGAGGTAAATATTGGGAAAGAAGTAGGAGAGGCAACTAGGATCACTGTGACAACCCGGCAAATATCACTTTTGCAATAATCGGGTAAGTAAAGTTCGTTCCCGCAGAGATACGAGTCAGTAATGTCCAAATACGAAGCAAAGTAACAATTTCAGTTCTTCTTGAGTTCTTCTTTAGTCTCTTAGGTAGAAACCACACCCAGAAGAGAGTAACAAGCACTGACTCGCAGTCTTGTCACAAATTCACACTCCTTAATCACAACTCCATCAAATCTTTCCAAACAATCTTGATTGTGATGATTCAGGCTATCCCAAAAATGGCACTTCACTGCAAAACAACTTTGCCTCAAAATTGTGTTCCACCCCTCCATTGAAGGCACAACTTCCTCGATCAAAATTGCTTCACATCAACTTCGCATTGTACTCACAAATGCAAAATACTACCAACACTACAATTCCTCTCAGATCTGTCAAGGCATTGCTTCGATTGCACTTCACTCAGGATCAAACACACAAAATGAAGATCAAGGTTGTGGAATCCAACATCCAACAAGCACATTGACTTGCACTTCAAATTTCTCCAAACATTCACAAACACAATTACAAAGTTGATACTCGGAATCAAGCTCAAGCGACAAGCACTGCTTCATAGCACTTTGCTTTATCTATTCTCATAAATAATGAGCACTGAACAACAATTTCATGCAAATGCCACTCTTAAGTAGTGAACAATTGATAGTTCTAACAACTATACCATTTTGCAACAACTGTTCTAACCTGTAGACCCCAAATGACAATGCAACCTTTCATATCTGCCCCTTCAAATCTCAAATTGGTTACTAATCCGATCCGATGTCTACTTCTTCCTCGGCTTTCAAACCCGAACCCGAAGTAATCTTACTTCCTACTACATTTTCCTCGGGTTTCACATCTCCTGCTTCTTCGACCAGATCTAGCAATTCTCTTTCCTGATCTGAAATTGCACTAGTGGGTAGTCTATCTAACTCTTCATCTTTCGACCCACTCTTTCCTAATGTCTCTGAGGCCAACTCCAAAGACATTTGGATTCCTATGTTATCTACTTCGGGTTTTGCCTTAACATCCTGCCGAAGCTTTTCTAGCTCTATTCTCACTAAGTCTAATCTAATTGAAATGTTATCCTCTACCTCTAAAATCTTTCTGTCTACACGAGTTCTGAGACTAATTAACAAGGCATTCAAATCAGTATCTTTTGCTTGTCTTTGCCTCGTCTCCTACACCAACAACTTCAACTCGTGCAGTCGTGCTTCTTCAATTCGAACGCTGGCTTCTGTACTTAACATTGCGTTTACTCTGAGGACTATTTCCTTCAATGGCTCCAATCTTGTCTTTCTTTCTTGTTCCCGATCTGCAAGCCATTCCTCTCTGTACATTGCCAACTCTTCTTCAAACTCGGCCTTCACCGCTTCCTTCTCTTTCTCCTTCTGTATGATTTTCTCTTCCTAATTACGAAGTAATTCTTGTAATCTTTCTTCATCTCTATACCGCACAGACAACTCTCTTTGCCAGAGTTGCTTCTTCTCCTCCATACTCTCCATCACTTGATCGAGCTCTTGATCCTTTGATGCTACCCTCGCCATAGCATGGATAAGCTCTACTCTTGAATCAGCAAACTACTGCTTCAAGATTTCAAATTCAGCTACTTGTCTCTCCCTTGCGATGTCACTCTTCCTCACAAGATCCTCTCGATAACTCACTTCTCTCTTCAGGTCTTCGATTACCTGACTTCTCTCTACTGCTTCCGCTCGCAGTACTTCTCTCTCCTCCTCACCTCGGGTTACACGCTTCTTCAACTCCGAGTTCTCTTCTTCTAATCTTGATAAGACTTGCAAAACAATCTTTACCTCTGGACAAGTAGACTGCATCTCCTTCTTCTTCTGTTCCAACTTCACCAACAGCGGGCACACTACTACTTGCAGGTAATCTACTCCATTACAGGCAACTTCTTCCTCCCGTGGAGTGGTCTCTCTTCTTTCTTTGTGTTCTCTCGATACCCGCCTTCTTCTCTAGAGTCTTCGTATCGGAATTGACGCCTCACTGCCCGAGCTTTCTTCTACCTCTTCCTTCACTCTACTCGGCCTTGCTTCACACTTCACTTTACATCTCGAGCAAACTCCTCGCTGTACTGCAATCTTCTTCTCCTTGAGCACCGGTACTTCGTCTTCCAGCGCCACATTGTCTTCGGCTTCTACTTCGGCTTGCACTTCTTCTTCGTATTCTTCAGCCGTTGGTGCCGAGGTCATTTCTCCACCGTCTTCACTGTCACTGCTAGTATCTCCACTCTGCAGTGTCAGCTCAGGTTCCTCCTCAAGTTCCGAGTCCTCCGTCTTGAGCTCGGCTTCGCCTTTTGAGTCTTCATCTTCTGACTCAATCACCACCATTCCTCGCCTCGGGTTATTTTTCTGCATCTTCTGAGGTTTCTTGTTTTCTTCGGCTTCTGCTTGCCAAGTTCTCTTCTTCGTTGGGGTACTTACAATGACCTCCACGTTTTTCCCTGTCTTCGCGTAGTAGTCGTTTGTGCTCCAGATTTGGAGAATGTATTGCTGCTCTTCTGCGTCGACTTCTCTTCTCAAGTCAGGATGGAAATGAGACACCATTCTATTGCGCTCCGCCAAATTGAGCAAATTCAACCCGAGGTAGAAATGTGCTGCAAATGGTACAATGTAGTGGAGAGGCGACTTGTCCCACAGATTCCACACCATCTGCCTCGTTCTCTCGTGAAAACACCTTGCCCAGTTGATCAGTTCCCAATCTGCAAGCCATTCCTCTCTGTACATCGCCAACTCTTCTTCGAACTCGGCCTTCACCGCTTCCTTCTCTTTCTCCTTCTGTACAATTTTCTCTTCCTGATTACTAAGTAATTCTCATAATCTCTCTTTGTCTCTATACCGCACAGACAACTCTCTTTGCTAGAGTTGCTTCTTCTCCTCCATACTTTCCATCACTCGATCGAGCTCTTGATCCTTCGATGCTACCCTCGCCATAGCATGGATAAGCTCTACTCTTGAATCAACAAACTATTGCTTCAAGATTTCAAATTCAGCTACTTGTCTCTCCCTTGTGATGTCACTCTTCCTCGCAAGATCCTCTCGATAACTCACTTCTCTCTTTAGGTCTTCGATTACCTGACTTCTCTCTACTGCTTCCGCTCGTAGTACTTCTCTCTCCTCCTCGCCTCGGGTTACACGCTTCTTCAACTCCGAGTTCTCTTCTTCTAATCTTGATAAGACCTGCAAAACAGTCTTTACCTCTGGACAAGTAGACTGCATCTCCTTCTTCTTCTATTCCAACTTCACCAACAGCGGGTACACTACTTCTTGCAGGTAATCTACTCCATTACTGGCAACTTCTTCCTCCCACGGAGTGGTCTCTCTTCTTTCTTCGTTTTCTCCCGATACCCGCCTTCTTCTCTGGAGTCTTCGTATCAGAATTGACGCCTCACTGCCCGAGCTTCATTCTACCTCTTCTTTCACTCTACTCGGCCCCACTTCACACTTTGCCTTACGTCTCGAGCGAACTCCTCGCTGTACTGCGATCTTCTTCTCCTCGAGCACCGGTACTTTGTCTTCCAGCGCCACATTGTCTTCGGCTTCTACTTCGGCTTGCACTTCTTCTTTGTATTCTTCAGCCACTGGTGCCGAGGTCATTTCTCCACCGTCTTCACTGTCACTGCTAGTATCTCCACTCTACAGTGTCAGCTCAGGTTCCTCCTCACGTTCCGAGTCCTCCGTCTTGAGCTCGGCTTCGCCTTTTGAGTCTTCATCTTCTGACTCAATCACCACCATTCCTCGCCTCGGGTTATTTTTTTGCATCTTCTGGGGTTTCTTGTTTTCTTCGGCTTCTGCTTGCTGAGTTCTCTTCTTTGTCGGGGTACTTACAACGATCTCCACGTTTTTCCCTATCTTTGTGTAGTAGTTGTCCGTGCTCTGGATTTGGAGAATGTATTGCTGCTCCTCCGCGTTGACTTCTCTTCTCAAGTCAGGATGGAAATGAGACACCATTCTATTGCGCTCTGCCAAATTGAGCAAATTCAACCCGAGGTAGAAATGTGCTGCAAATGGTACGATGTAGTGGGGAGGCAACTTGTCCCACAGATTCCACACCATTTGCCTTGTTCTCCCGTGAAAACACCTTGCCCAGTTGATCGGTTCTCCTACAAATAACTTGTGAAAGAACACCGCTTGGTGTTTCATCACATAAGTGGTTCTCTCCGGCTTCAGGATGACCATTAGTGCACTCACAATTCCTCTCCTCATAGGGTCTTTGTAGCTCTCCACTTTGTACCCATTCTTTGTTCTCTTTGACGAGAAGGCATCTCTCACCTCCTGCGTTTCTTGGGCTATCTCTCCTTTCCCCAAGAACGTGGCTCCCTGCTCCAAACCCGCCTCCTTCCCGAGTACGAGTCTCCAATCCGACTTTGTCCAGCGAGCCGGATTTCCTCTCTTCCCTTCTTCCTCGGGACCATCGAGACATTTACTCTTGATGATTTTTGTCATGAATCCTAGAAGACTTACGTTCCAGTTCCATGCCAGAAAAGTGATCCGAAGTCGGCTCAAGACTTTGATCCTCACTATTATATCTAATCTCCAAATTGCATGATTTCTCACTGCAAATTCAGAGTTCTTCTTCCCTCCTCCCATCTCTTATGCTTTCTTACTGTCTCTCGATTTCTCACTCGCAACTTCTCCCTTGCGCACTAACTTGAGTCCAACTCTATTTCCCTTTCCCCGATCACCTACAAGACGACTCCTCAACGGCAAAGGAAAATTGCTCGACATTTTGTCGTTGCAGTTTTGATTTTTATAGAGTTGCAATTCTTCGTCTTCCGTCACTTTGAAATTCTACCAAGAAATCACACCTACGGCATGCACCTGTCACTGTCAATCAACCTTCACGCGTATGAGCCACCAGTTTTGAAACGGCCCCTTCTTGAATTTCTCGCCCCGACAAAAGGTTGTTAGACTGTCTTCGCCTCGGGTTGAGCTCCCCCCCGATCTGAAGACAAGTTACTTCGTATTGTGTGCTGACACGGCATTTCTGAGTACTTCGCCTTATGACCCGAAGTCACTTTACTTTGGGTTTCATCCCGAAGACAATTTTCTTTGCCTTCTTCAGCCATACAGGCGCAATCCGACTTCTTTATACACTTCTCCTTTATTTTGAAAAAAAACAAAAAATGTGGGCACCACAATCACCTTCTATTGGAAGTGTGATGCTACAAAGGAGACTGCGGAAATCAGAAATTTGTTCTTCACCCTGCGTACTAACAATGGTTACAAAGTGGAGTCCTATCAAGACCCAATTAAATGAAGCATTGTAGGAGCAATAATGGCCATGTTCAAACCCAAACAAACAACATACGTGAACATGTAGTAGGCAATCTTCTTCTCCTAGATGTTGCAAGAGCGAAGGTGAATTGGGCAAAGTGCTTCCACCAGTGAATGAGGCAAATGATCATCAATTGGAGAACCAATTCACCTCTACATTACTTCGCACTATTTGCAACACACTTCTACTTCAGATTGAATTTGTTGACAGCGGAAGCAAAGCATCGCATGGTGTCACATTTCCATCTTGATCTACGACGAGAAGCGAATGAAGAAGAGCGGCAATACATGATACAACTGCAAGCCAGTAATGATCACTTCATCTGAACAAGACAAAGGGAGATGGAGGAAGGAAGAAGTCCAAAGACAAAGAAGTGGACTAAATACAAAGAGGTAGCCTTGCCTTAGCCACAAGAGAAGACCCAAAGACTCAATCCGTGGAGTAAGAAGGCGGTGAAGTAGGAGACCTAAAATATAGAGTTTGAAAGTGAGATAGAGTCTAGAAGAGAAGACTCAGAAGAAGCGGAGCTCACACTACAAAGTGGGGGATCCAGAAGTGAGAGTGATGGTGAAGAGGAAGTTCAACAATCAATTGAAGTAGAAGATGAAGCATTACATGCGGCAATTGATCGTATGGGTGGAGGAGATAATCCTTGTTTAAAATTGGCTATGGAGGAGATGGATGCAAAGCCAAAGAAGGAAGACCAAAAGGGAGGTAGTGGCAAGAAGTCAATAATGGAAGACCCTGCAGGTTCGAGTTCAATCTATAAGGAAGAAGAAAGCTTGGAAGCAATACCACTCAAAGTACTAAGATCAAGACTTTGGGAGAAGGCAACGACAAAATAAACAAAGTACAAAGACAAAGCCAAAAATGAAGGGAGCTTTGGGGGAGTACAATATTTAACACAAATTGTGACTCCATTGTTGGAGCTGTTGAAGGTGCAGTAGAAGGTAATTCTGCAAGATCATATGAAGATGAAGTATCTGCTAGATGAAGTGAAAGGATTAGGGGAGACTGTGACCCAAAGAGAAGAAGAAGCTGAGGAGCTTTGGGTGGATGCCATCATGAAGAAGAAGACTTTAGAGAATTTGCAAGAGAGTTTTGATAAGAGGGAAGAGAGATGCACAGTCAAGACGCAAAGTTGAAGGAGCAAATGATGTTGCTGGCAAAGATGAAAGAGGAGGTCAGTGAAGTTTGCATCAAAAGTATTTATGTGAAAGTGATGGCAGCTATGATGGAGCATGAGTTACAGAGTTAGCATTGCTAGAGTGCTTGAGCATTGCTGTTAGAGTGCTTGAAGAAGAGTGCAATAGGAAAAGATCAAGCATGGCAGACAGAGTTATTGATCCATTACCAAGAGGAAGAAAGATTGCAAGGATTGGTAAGAAGTGCTGAGCTGCAAAGTTCTCAGCATGTGGAGGAGGAGAAGATGCTTGCTACTGAGTATAAAGAAGAGTTGAAGATGTACCAAGAAAAGTTGAAGGTAGAACACTCTTAGGGGTATGCATCAAAATCAGTAGGAGAAGTTGTTGGAAGATTGTGAGCCATGCTGAGCACGGAGGCTGAAGGAAAGTTTGAGGAAGCAAGACTGCACAAATTGAAATTTCTTGTGCAAGAAACTTGGAAGAGTAGAGCAAAAGATGTAGATATGAACACTCTTCTGATTCGTTTAAGGGAAAGAGTAGATAGGAAGATGTGGAGGTAGGAGACAATGTAAGTCTCAGATTAGACTTGGTGAATTCAGAGTTAGAGAGATTTTATAGTAGTGTGAAGGAAGATAAGAAGTCCAAAGTAGTAGAAGTAGGAGTGCATGTGTCTTTGGAGTTGTAACGTGAGATATTAGAGAAGAGTCGATGGGTCGGAAGATAAAGAGTTGGAAAGGTTACCCATGACCTCAATTGAAGTTCATAGTGAAGAAGAAGTAGAAATAGTGAAGGATTTTGTAGTTGAAGATAGAGCTGAAGAAGGGGAAATTCTTGAAGGAAGATCATTGGGTTTGGAAGTTGAAGTCAAAGTTGACATCGAATCGGATTAGATACAGATTGAGATATGAAGAGGCAGATATGAAAAGGTGCCTTGTCATTTTGGATCTACATGTTAGAAAAATTATTGTAGCATGGTATAGTTGGAAGCAACTTTCAATTGCTTGACTATTTAAAGGAGGAATTTGCAATTTTATATTATTTAGTATTCACAATTTTGAAGATAGATAAAGTGAAGTGCTGGTTTCAGTGCTTGTCGCTTAAACTTGATTCCAAGTATCAACTCTATGTGTGTGTGTTTGTGAGTGTTGAGAGAATTTTGAAGTGCAAGTCAATGTGCTTGTTGGATGTTGGATTCCGTAGCCTTGATCTTCATTTGGTGTGTTTGATCTTGAGTGAAGTGCAATCAGAGCAATGCCTTGACAGATCTGAAAGGAATTGTAGTGTTGGAAGTATTTTGCATTTGTGAGTGCAACACTGACTTGATGTGAAGCAATTTTGATTAAGGAAGTTGTGCCTTTAGTGGAGGAGTGGAACAAAATTCTGAGGCAAAGTTTCTTTGTAGTGAAGTGCCGTCTTTGGGAGAGACTGAATCATCACAATCAAGATTATCTAGAAAGATTTGATGGAGTTGTGCTTAAGTATGACATTTTTGTGTGACGAGACTGCAATTCTGTGCTTATTACTCTCTTCTGGGTGTGGTTTCTACTTATGATACAACTAAAAAGAACTAAGATTGTTATTTTTTGCTTTGTATTTGACCAATTTTGAATTGTATCTTTACAAGAACAAACTTTACTTACCTGACTACCGCAAAAGTGATATTTGCTAGGTTTTCACAATGGGCTTTGGATTTAGTCTTTGTATCTTTTTGGGATGTACCAATGCGGTTTGTCCTTTGGGTCTGCTTCTCTTCCTTGGTATAAGGATGTCCACTACCACTATCTTCTCTTTTCCACTCTTCAGGTAATACTTATCATCTTCACAAACCTGCTTCATGTAATATTGTTCATCCTCATCTGCTTCTCTACGTAAATTAGGGTGAAAATAGGACACCATCCATCCTCTCTTCTCTATGTTAAGTAAGTTTAGCCTGAAGTAGAAGTGGGCTACAAAGGGTACAAAGTAGTGGAGCGGCATATCCATTCTCCAATTGGTGATCATTTGCCTAACCCGTTTGTGCAAACACCTTGCCCAATCCACCGCCTCTCTTGCAAGCATATGGTGAAAGAAGACTGCCCTATTGCATCATAATATAGGTGGTTTCCTCTAGCTTTGACATAGCCATTATTGTGCTCACAATCCCTCTTCATATTGGATCCTTGTAGCTATCCACCTTGTACCCGTTCTTGGTGCAAGGTCTATTGAAAGAATTCCTCACCTCATCAATTTCTTCCAAAGCATCACACTTTGGATAAAAATGACACCTCCTACCTCTCCTAATTTTCTCCCTAGGACTAATCTCTAATTTGACTCAATCCATTAAGCTGGATTTCCTCTCTTCCATTCATGCTTGGGCCCGTCCTTGCAATTGCAAGCAGTGATTTATGTCATGAACCTTGGAAAGCTTAAAGTCCAGTTCTAGGCCAAAATTGTGATCAAAGTGTGGACAAGACTTTGATCCTTACCACTATATCTAATCAAAAAATTGCAAGACCCCTCACTGCACTTTTCTTATTTCCCTTTGGGGCCATCATGTGCTTCTTCACTCTCTGCTTATGAAAGATCAAACCTAAGACTCTAATTCACTCCTCTTGCGTACTTGCAGTTTGCATTCCTTTGGGTCAAACTCTAAATATGAATAGAATATCATGTAGACATTGCAGTGCTTCCTCATCTAGATCTCAATTTTATAGTCTTTCATTGATTGGTCATTCTTTGGTCACTTTTTTGTTTACCCACCAATTTTACAAGTTGGTTTCTTGTCACTTTCAAGGTCATCTTGGTCCTGAGATAGTCACCTTTTTCCCAAGTACTTTCTTGATTACTTGGACACTTGAGTGTGGGAAACTCCAAATGCCTAGCATGAGCTGTGGCTTTGGTATTTATAGGGAGCATATGGGGCTCTTGGGAAGCTTCTCAAGAAGCTTCCTTGAGCCACTTCCTTGGAGTGCAAGCTCAGTTAACCGAGGAGCTTCTCAAGAAGCTTCCTTCTAGAAGCTGCCTACTTGGCGTGCAAGCTAAGCTAGTTAGAAGCTTCTAGAAGCTTCCTTCTAAAAGTTACCTACTTGGGTTTAAGCTAAGCTAGCCAAGAATCTTACCAAGAAGCTTCTTAGATACTTCTAGAATATTCTAGGCTACTTTGGCCTATTTGCTATCTCATTGCTTGGTGCAAGGTCTATTGGAAGAATTCTTCACCTTGGCAGTTTCTTCCAAAGCATCACACTTTTAATAGAAGGTGACACCTCCTACCTCTCCTCCTTCTCCCCCTAGGCCAATCCGACTTAGTCCATCAAGTTGGATTTCCTCTCTTCCTTTCAAGCTTGGGCCCATCCTAGCAATTGTTGGTAGTGATTTTTGCCATGAACCCTGGAAAGCTCAAATTCTAGTTCTAGGCCAAAAATGCGATGCAAAGTCTAGATAAGACTTTGATCCTTACCACTACATCTAATCAAAAAATTGCAAGACCTCTCATTGCACACTACTTATTTCCCTTTGGGGCCATTGCGTGCTTCTTCACTCTTTGCTTATGAAAGATCAAACCCAAGACTCTAACACACTCCTCTTGCAAACTTGTAGTTTGCATTCCTTCAAGTTGACTTTGAATAGGAATATGATATTGTCTAGACATTGCAGTGCTTCCTCATCAAAATCTCAATTTTATAGTCTTTTGCTGATCGGTCATTCTTCACTCTTCAAGTTTGAGTCCATGGTCCAATATTTTTGAACTCTCCACTTGTTCATTCAAGGGGCAAATAGATTGCCTTCCAGGTATACAAGTTGAAGAGAGCCATTGTCATAAATGTGAATTGTATGGTATGGCCTCATCCACCATAAGTGCAGGTTGCCTAGAAAAAATATTTGGCAATTGTCATATAACAACACCAAATTGCCTTCCTAAATAGCAACAGGCTTTATCCACTTATCATGCTTGACTTTCCGCTGCTCTTGTACTTCCCCTGTGGTTTACTTTGTATCGTCTTTTTTCTCTTTTAACCACATCAATTGATGGATCCAAATATCCTGACTTTCTTCCTCCGACAATCATTTCTTACACAATATCCAATATGTTAGTACTTTGAATTCAACTAGTAGTATAGGATGCAAGCCGTATGTTAAGAAATATGGAATTTTTTTGGTTGTTATCTTTTTGGTGGTTCTATATGCCCACAAAGCTACATGTAGCTTTGTGTCCCGATTGTAGGTATAGTTGACCGTCACCTTGTTCACAATTTTACATAACAACCATTTGCTTTCTCTGTTATTCTAGTTGCTTTTGGATTGTAAGGAGTCATCTTTCAATGCTTAATTTGGAAGTACTTGGTTAATGCTTCCACCATTGAGTTCAAAAATGAGTCTTTTGATCACTGACCAATTCTAGAGGCCATTTGTAACATGAAATGATGTTCTAGAAGAAAAAAATTGTGATTATTTTTGCATCATCTCTCTAAGCTGCCTTGGCTTCAACCATCTTGGTAGCATAATCCATGCACACCAAGATGTATCTTTTCCTCGTGAATTGGTTCACCAATTGAATTGGACCCACAAAATCAATTCCCCATTTCTCAAATGGGCCAATGGCAAAATTGGTCTCAAAGGGCACTAGGAAGTACCAGTCTACTTTCTTGTGCTTTGACATGCATCACAACTTTGGAGTTAGGCATGAGTGTCCTTGAACATTGTAGGCCACCAATACCCTAATGAAAGAACCTTGTCTACAATATTCTTTAGGGTATAGTGTCCTCTAGATGCTTTCAAGTGTAAGGACTCAATTACTCCTCTGACTTTGTATGCCTCTGAGCATCTCAGAAGTAATTTCTCTTTGCCTATTTTAACAAAATGTTGTATTTTAGCTCATATGCTCCCATCTTCTTGAGGAAGACTGCCCTCTACTCTGAGTCTAATCTATCAAGACAATGGCAAGTATGTAGATGGTGATATTTTGCCGCATACCTTGTACTTTGCATTGCCATTAAATGATATAGCTCTTCATTAAGAAACCAATCATCAACTTCCAAGTCTTGGTCTTGAGTTTCAAACCTGGATAAGAAATCCATATTTGAATTCAAAGCTCCCTTCCTTACTTGTATAGTGTATGTGAATTCTTGTAACAACAAGATCCACCTTGAAATTTGCCAAGACAAATTTTTCTTCTCTACCAAATTTTGCAGAGCATAATGGTCCACATAGAAGACAAATTCATATCCCAACAAATAGTGGCAAAATTTTTTGTAGGCATACACCATCCAAATGCTTTTCTTTCAATTGTCAAATAGTTTGTTTCTGCAATTGAAAGTTGTTGGCTGGCATAGTAAATTAGGTAGTCTTTCTTCTTCTCGGCCTTCTAACTTAAGATGAATTTGATTGCCATGGATGAAGTGTCCACATATACATGAAAAGGGGCATCCCTATTTGGAGCCCTCATAATTGGTGCTTCAACCAATTTCTTCTTCAACACTTGGAAAATTCTTCTTGTTTTGCTTCCCACAAGTAGTCTTTGGACTTCTTTAGAAGCTTTGTTGCAATATCATTGCATAGTTTGACACAAAGTGTCTATAGTATCCAACATGTCCCAAGAAGGCCCTCTTGTCCCAAAATTTTTTAGGAGATACCAAAGTTGAGATGACTTACACTTTCTTGACATCAACTTCAATACCTTGGCTTGAGACCCAATGCCCCAAAAGAATACCTTACTTCATTGCAAAGAAGGATTTCTCCAAGTGTAATGACAAGCAAGCAAATTGAAATCTTTCAAAAGTTTGGCAAAGGTAATCCAAATGTACTTCTCTTCACCCAAACACACAAAAATCATCAATGAAGACTTCCACAAATTTGCATAAAAAATCTTTGAAGATTGCATTCATCATCAACTGAAAAGTAGCAAGAGCATTACATAACCCAAAGGGCATTTGATTATTAGCAAAAGTGCTCCAATTGGTGGTGTATGTGGTTTTATCCTTGTTTTCTTCCAAATGGATACTTGGTTATAGCCTAAAAATCCATCAAGAAAGCTATAGCAAGGATGAGCAGCTATTGGTCTAAAATTGTATCAGTTAAAGGTAAGAGATGATGGTCCTTCCTTGTGACTACATTCAATTTCTGGAAATCTTGGCACACACATATCTTTTCAGTATTCTTCTTCAGAACAATGATAATGGGGGAAACCCACTCACTGCTCAAGATTGGAAAAAACGTATCCCGGCCCCTAAGTACTTGTCAATTTCATCTTTCACCAAGAGCAAGTACTTTGGGTTTAGTTTGTATTGTTGTTGATGCACTAGAACTGCACCTTCAACAAAATCAATCCAATGCTCTCCAAATTGTTTTGGAATACCCGGCATTTGATCAATTGACTAGGCAAATACATCATGGAATTCTTTAAACAAGGTAGTGTATCCTGCTAACTCCTCCAAAGTGACTGTCTTCAAAATTTTCAGAATTTTACCTTCAGCCAAGATAATGTCTTGACAGTCATTAGGGTTGATGACTCCTTCAATGTGATTGACTCGGCTTAAGTCTTTCTTGGTCATTGCTATTACTTTCTTGAGGGCCAAACTAGATGCTTTTTGTTTAGCTTGTTGTCGTCCCACAATTGCTTGAATGTGACATTCACATTCATGGACACCACATTTGCCACAATATCATATTGGGGTACTCCGCTCAACTTCACCTTCTTCACTTTTGACTTTGGGTTCAAAGTCTTTCCTTGTTCACATTAGACTTTGGGGTGCTTCATGATGGTGACCAGAGTACTAGGAATCTTGACCCAAGGTTCTTCGGGTTTACCCACCTCAACTTGGATCAGATCCTTGACTTTGGATCTGATGTCAGCCAAAAAAATTAGAGGCTTTGTCTTTGTACTTTCTTCCAAACTCATCTCCCATGTTTGTTGTATTGCCTCTTGCATTTCCTTTTGCAAGGCATTGGCTTTGGCTAGAATTTTCTCCTCTTTGTAGAAAGAATAGCTTTTGAGCACAGCCTCTTTGCCTTTCATTAAGACAAAGAAGTTGTGCTCACTTCTTTGGGATCACACTTTTTCTTTCTTGAGCGTGTCTCAACTTTCAAATTTTCCAAGTCCGGCCATTCTCCTTCTAAAGCCAAACTCTCTTCTTGATGTCTCTCCTCCTCAAGTGTTATACAATTTACATTTGTATCCCCTTTTGATTGAAGCATAGTGTGCTCAGTTGGGGCATACATACTTCATCGATGGCTTTGGGCTAGGTGGTTGCGGGCACTTATTTCTAATGTGGCTCAATCCTTTGCAATTTCCACAAAGTGGAACATACCCAACCTGACACCTTGGCTTAGGGCAATTTGGAGACCAATGGCCCATAGAGCCACAATTATAGTATGCCCTTGGTGCAACATTTGAGGCCTATTTTGGCTGCCCATTGGTGGTCTTTGTTGAAGAGTGTTGTTGTTGTACTCCCTTGTTCCATATCTTAGACCTTGATACAATGTGCTTGCCTAAGGCTGTACCTCTTGGTTTGGTACGCTACCTCCTCTTCCTCACTTTGGTCCTATATTGGAACCCAATCAATTTGTTGCGATGGAAATGAATTTTGGGTCAGACACTCCATGTTGGCATGGCCTGACTTACCGCACATAGTGACTATACATTTGGTCTACCAAACAAAGGAGGCTTTCTTCAGTCCTTCACTCCAATCATCTAGATCTTGAAATCCAGAAACTCTTTAATAAGAGTCTCCAACTTATTGTCGGTCTTATTTACAATTTTTGTTGGGGTGTCAATGGTTTCTTTCTCCCTCATCTTCAGTTCTTCTTGGCTTTGAATCCTTTTTGGATTCCAAAGAAGAACAAGAGGATATGGAGGATTCTTCTAAAGAAGAAGAGGTACTACAAGGAGCTCTTTGTCTTGACTTCTTGCCTTTCTTCTCCTGATTTCTCTGCTTTCCAAAAGAATGAGAGTGGGTTGCCTCATATCAGGCAACATGTTTGAGTACTTTATCCAAGGAAGTTACATTCCTCTCCTTGGCAAAGATCTGAATCTTTGGTGACAAACCACTGAGGAACCAGGTCATGGCTTGGGCATCGGAGTAACCCACCACATTGAATTGCTTTGGTACTTGGTTTAGCAATGCCGTGAACCGCTTAGAGTAGTCTCTCAACTTCTCTTTCTTCCCTCTGTCCAAATTATTGAGTACTACAAAGACACTTGTATCATAATCAATATTTTGGAATCATTTTGAGAAAAATTTTCTCAAGTCTGCCCAATCTGTTGGTCTAAACCCCTTTTGTGTTATGTTAGTGTACTGTAACACCCATTTGTGCATGTGTGTGGTATTGTGATATTTAGCTTGGTATCACAAGTACTTAAGAGATATTATTTATAAAGATAAAGGATGGTTCTATATTAGTCATGGTTAGCAAAAGTTAGTCATAGCTAAGATAGAGGGGGACTTTACTTTAGAGGAAGTAGAAAAGATGAGCACCACTATTTTGGATTTTAGTGTGTTGACTTGATATTATTCCTAGGTGTTTGGCTTTGAGGAAAGAGTTGAGAACTCTTGGGCCCGCAAGCCTTTTTGTTTTGGATTCTTCTTTAGTCCAAGATAGCCCATGTGAAGGAATCCTTGACTTAGTGGTTAGGTCAAGATAAGACCACATGCTTAGGGGAATATGCTCATGTGAATGGATATTCCTTTCTACTTTTTGACTTTACTTGACTTTTAGTCTAGTAACTTGAGTTACTATGGTAATTAGTAACTTTGGTACGTAACTATTTCACAAGTATATAAACAAGGGGTGAGGAAGTACTCATCATCCTTTCATTTGCAACTATCTCTCTCTCATTGAGTTCTCTAGTGAACAATGTCTTGAGTCTTGGAGTGTTAGCCTTGGAGGAGTATGATGGAGTTTGGGTTCCTTGCCTTCTTAGTCCATGGTGCGCTACCATAATAGCCATCAGAGGTTCATCTTGAGTGAGAAACAGGCCGGCTCACATTTTTGGTTCCGTTGCCAGGACCTCTCTAGAAGGCAAGATAATGTTCCGCGTTCAATTCTACATTAGGCAAAAGGAGGCTATGAGAGCTCACTTGGAGAGAACCTTAGGAGAGGAGAGGGCTGAACTTATGTTAGAGAACCAAGATCCATTTGTATACCCTATAGTTCATTATGATGTCTTTGAGGTGATTTTGTTAATCTTGTACACATGAGAGGAATTGGAGAGATTGTGAGAGGTGGAGTGCAGATTTTGGGGATTAAGATGATTTTGGGCAAAATCTCAAGTTTGAGATCTGAACTTGAAATTTCTACACATGATAGCTTGGGTTATCTTTCAGTTAGCACACTTAAAATTATTATGAGAGCTACTATGCGCACTGGTCTAGAATTTTTGAAAGTTGATAGGGTAAAGTGCTCTTGCAACTACATGCTCTCTGGAAAATTGTACAGAGTCTGCCATTTCTTCAATTTTCGGTGAATTTTCCTGAAACTTCCCAAGAAAATTCAGTGCATTGTATTCTACCTGCTACAAAACTTAGAGAGAGATCATTTTTGCACAAGGCTTTATGAGTTTTTGAAGTGAGGGGGGTGGTTTTCAGACCAGATCTCAAATTTTTGTGTTGAATATAAAGGTGTGTAGGCCAAATGGCTCAATGAAAAGATCTTAAATTTTGTAGGGAGGGATATCCTAGAGTTGTGATTAAGTGGGAAAAAGTTCAGAGGATTGTGACATACTGGTTGGGAGATGTGAGTGACATTGTGAGGAAGGGTCAATTCTGCAGAGTGGAGATCTCATGCATGGAGATCTCATGCATGAGGAGTTTGAGATCAACAAAAAGCATGTTTGAGTGTTTAGATTCCTCTTGGGAACATGGAGGGTCATCAAGAGTGGAAATTGAGATTATGTAAGGTTCCTCGAGGGTTTGAGGTGATTGTAGGGGTGGATTTGAGGAAAAGAGAGTTTACAATAGAATTTGAAGAGAGTGTTGAGAGGATCCAGAAACCTACACCACTTGGAGGAAAGAGTGAGTCTAAGTGCTTTCTATGTGGGGAGCAGGGACATAAGACAAGTTCATGTCCATTGACCTTTGAGAGAAAGAGATTGAGGGAAAGGAGAGGCTTACTTGACTTGGGTTTGCATGTTGGACCTTCTTCACCAAGATTGGGAGGGAGAAGATCTAAGACCAAGGAGTTGTGTGAGGTTTGTGGAGTGGAAGGACTTCCAAAAGGACATGAGTGTAGTGGAGTAAAAGCACTTTTGGAAACTTTGGTGAAGGATCTTGGAGAGAGTCTTAGTACAACTACAGAAATACTACCACCTTCATCAGCTAGTTCTCAAGATTAGTGATGGAGATAATCTTTCAACTCATGGATAGACTATCTATGAGGGTTCGATTAATATGCACTCTAGGATTTGATGTTGCTATAGAAATCTTGGAGCAACCTGAACCTTTTGTGTTCCCTAGAGTGGATTACTCTCAAATGGTGTTCGTCATGTATATACTCTATTAGTTATAGAGTGAGAGAAAAGAAAAGAGAAAAAAAATTTGAGAGAAGAGAAAGATAGTGAGGGTTAAGATGGGGAAACTTCCGGTTTTCTTTGGCAAGGATGGAGAAGATGTGGAGGCCTTTATGAGAGACTTCAAGAGAGCTTGCATAGGAAACAATGAGAGGAGGAAGAATGAGTGGGCCTCATTATTACCAGATTTCTTTGAGGATGCAGCACCTACATGGTATGAGTCAGAATACCAAAAGAGAGAGAGGAGAGATGGGGAAGAGGAGTCTTGGGAGACTTTGACTTCAGCACTCATTGAGAACTTTCTTCCTGATAAGAGTTATGAGAGATTGATGAGTGAGGTTACATTTCTCAAGCAAGGAGATGGAGAGAAAGTGAGAGTCTATGTGGAAAGAGTGGAAAAGTTGGAGTCCAGATTTCGCATAGTGTTGAGGAAGGGTGGGGATGATGTGGAGACTACAATGATTGTCATAGGAGCCATGCTCACCAAGAATTTTGTGGGAGGGTTGAGACCACAAATTAGACGCAAGGTGAGATATGAGAAACCTTCTTCCAAGGTTGAAGCTATCAAGATCGCAATTCGTATGGAGGAGAGTTTGGAAGGGGATGAGAGTGATTTGGTGGTGAAGGAGGTTGTGCATCCTCCTCAAGGCTACAAGTATGGTGGAACTTCTGATACTTTGGTGGCAAGGGTTGCACCACAAGTAGTAGTTGCTCCAGTTCTTGCACCTCCACCAAAAGATCCACTCCAAACCATCACAGAACAACTTGCGGATCTCAAGATCAATGTGGTGCAACTATGGGAGAAGAGAGAGGTGGATCAGAATGAAGGGAGAGGGCCTAAGAGTTATGGAAACTATCCATATAGAGGAGGCCAACCAGCCAACAATTTCAATGATAGAAATTGTTTTGGTTGTGGAGGAAGAGGCCATATCCAAAGGAATTGCCCAAATTCCACTTACCATGGAAGAAGGGGTTATGAGGGAGCCAATAGAGGGAAAGAGGGAGGTAGTGAAACCCAAGTGGCTCCTAATCCCAACAAAGGTAAGGGGATACCATCCATAGATGTGGTTGAGAGCAAGTATGAGAAGGGAGAGTGCTCAAACTCCAAGGACTCTTAAACTCTTAATTTGGAGCTTTTGGCACAAGAGAAGAAGAGAGCTCGTTTTGCAAAGGATGTTCACTCTTCTCAAGGATTTACTTCAAGCAAGGATACTCCTATGTCTACTAGAAGCACTCGCATCTCAACACCATCAACAACAAAGACTCCCAAGGAAGAAGTTGGGGATGGAGGACTTCTTGATCTCAAAGCAACAATGGAACTACAATGTGTTGGAGGATGTTGGTAGTCACAAGGCTAACATCACAGTGGGCCAATTAATTGCTTTGAACCCTACCTTGGGAAAGGAGCTTAGAGGTGGTTTGAGTTCTACAAGGAGCAAGAGGAAGAAGAAGGCAAAAGTTCCGGTATCAATGGGGGTGGTGGATGCCAAGCCAGCACCATGGGAGGCTTGTGAATATGCCTCCAAGATTGATGTGAGAGTGAATGGTCACAACATCAAGGATGCATTGGTTGATGGAAGATCAGCAGTGAATGCCATGTCAGAAAGGTTGATGAAGAAGTTAGGTATGATACCCTCAAGACCTTCAACATTTGTGGTGAGCATGGCAAACAAGCAACAAGTTAGACCAGTAGGGGTGATGGATAAAGTGGTAGTTTCAGTTATGGGAGTTCAAAATCTCATGACTTTCCAAGTCTTGAAGGATTCAAGCTATGACTTACTTCTTGGGAGGCCATGGTTCAGAGCAGCACGCACAACTGATCGATGGCACAAAGGGTACTTGAGGATTGGGCCATCAAACCATAGAGTCACAAATCCTGTGACTAACACCACCAACACTTCACATTCAGATACACCATCTTCTGATTATTGGGAATCAGATTCTGAAGAAGGAGCTTCAGGTGTGGACACAAGCATGAAAGAGGAGACTTCCACGGAGGAGGATGAATCTGAATCTGATTCAAATGTATATCCTTTGTGTGCTATGGATTTTTCACCTAAGCCAGAGGATTTGAAGGACCCAGATAAATCACCATTGACACTTGAGGAGGTAGAGAGAAGGTTATCTACCCTCAAGTATGGTCCAAATGTTACCAAGGAAGAGAAGGTGAGATTTGAGGAGATTTTCCGCAAGTTCATCCATGTGTTTGCTTTAAGTTACAAGGATTTGAAGGAAGTCACCTTGGAGGAGCACAAGATAGAGGTGGAGTCACATGCAAGACCAATCCGCCAAAAGCAACGTTGCATTAGCCCACCAATATCTTTGGTTGTGAAGAAGGAGATTGATAATCTCAAGGAGGCTGGATTTTATCTTTGAGGTGGAGAATTCAGAATGGGTGTCTCCAATTGTCATTGTGAAGAAAAATAATGGCAAGCTTTGGGTATGTGTGGATTACAAGAAGCTCAATGTTGTTACCAAGAAGGACTACTACCCATTGCCATTCATTGATGAGATCTTGGAGGAGGTTGCAAGTCATGAGAGGTTCAGTTTTGGAGATGGTTATAGTGGATACAACCAAATCAAGATTGCACCAAAGCATCAACAACTCACCACGTTCACCAAACCTTGGGGAACTTACGCTTTCAAGGTCATGCTTTTGGGCTTTGCAATGCTCCAGCCACATTCCAACGGTTCATGAACAAGGTATTTGAACCTTTCATTGGGAAATTTGTGAGAGACTTCATTGATGACTTTTGTGTCTATGGGAGCAAGGAGGAGCACTTTGAGTACCTAATCAAAGTCTTGCAACGCTTGGATGAGGCAAATGCATCACTCAACTCAGAGAAGTGCATTTTGAGATGTGAAGAAGGTCTACTTTTGGGGCACATCATCTCCAAGGATGGAATAGCAGTTGATCCTAAGAAGGTGAGGAAAATCTCAGACCTTCCATTCCCTTCAAGCTTGACAAAGTTACGCCTATTCTTGGGGATGGTTGGATACTATAGGAGGTTCATCTTCTCATTTTCCAACAAAGCTTATGCATTGACCATCTTCATGAAGAAGGGTGTAGATTACATGGTGATTTTGGAGGAAAAGGATGCTCTCAAAGCTTTTGAGGAGCTCAAGCAATCCCTTGTTGTAGCTCCAATTCTTGCTAAACCTGATTGGAATAAGCCTTTCATCCTCTTCATTGATGCTTCTAATGTAGCTATAGGATGCACTCTTAGTCAATTAGACCAAGATGGGCATGATCATCCAATAGCTTATGCTAGTAGGTAGATGGTTTCAACAGAGAAGAACTACTCTGTCACGGAGAGAGAAGGGTTGGCAATGATCTTTGGTCTCAAGAAGTTTAGACACTACTTGATTGGAGGGAAAGCCACCATTGTCACGGATCACAAGGCTTTGAAGTACATCTTCAACAAGCCTAATGTTGAAGGGAGACTAGCAAGGTGGATGATACTCTTATCTGAGTATGACTACACCATTGAGGATAGGCCAGGAAAGAAACATGCAAATGCTGATTTGTTATCAAGAGCCTATGATCATGATGGAGATGAGCCAGTGGATGATTCCTTCCCAGATGAGAAGCTCATGACAATCTCAGTCACTCAAGAGGTTCCAATTGAGTACAAGGAGATTGTGGATTTTGTGAGAAGAGGTAACTATCCAGAAGGGATGCATGCTAGGGAGAGGAAGACCCTTGCAGCAAGATCTAGACCTTACACAATGGTGGAGGATATTCTTTTTCACCAAGGAGCAGATGGTCTACTTCAAAGAGCAGTGGGTAAGGAAGAGTCTATCCTACTCATAAAGGAGTTTCATGAAGGTTTAGTATGTGGAAAGGTGAGTGCTTTCAAGATTCTAGATGCAGGTTACCATTGGAGAGGGATTTTCAAGGATTGTCTTGATTATTGCAAAACTTGTCATGTTTGTCAAGCTTTTGCTAGAAATTCTACATCCACTCCACCACTTAGATCAATTCCATTGCTAGGACCTTTTGAGAAGTGGGGAATTGATTTTGTAGGTTTCTCTCAACATAACCCCAAGGAACAATCGGTACATTGTGGTAGTTACTGATTACCTTACCAAGTGGGTTGAGGCTAGACCATTGAGGGACAAGAATGAAGATGAAGTGGGTAGATTTCTTTATGAACGCATTATCACTAGGTTTGGATGCCCTTTGGAGTTAGTTTTTAATAGAGGAGGAGAGTTTACAGGAAGCATTACTACAGCCATGCTACAACATTTCTCTATCACACATAGATTAACTACATCCTATAAGCCAAATTCCAATGGCTTGGCAGAGAGAACCAATCAGACCTTGTGCATGATGTTGGCCAAAGATGCAGAAATGGAGGGGGCTAAACATCATTGGGACAAGAGGATTCATGCAGTTTTGTGGGAGTATAGGACAACCATGAAGACTTCCACCGGATTTTCTCCATTTCAATTGGTGTATGGTATTGAGTCTACCTTACCTATTCACTTTGATCTTCCTACCTTCCAAAGCATTCATAGGAGATTGAAGAAAGCACAAGGAGGTGATGAGAAGTCAAGGAAGGATCAACTCATGGAGTTGGAAGAGGCAAGAGCAGTTGCTATGGTTCGAGTGGAGCAAGCCCAAAGGAAACAAAAGGAGAGCTATGACAAGAGGCAAGGCAAGAAGAAGGTGGAGCATTTCAAAGAAGGTGATTGGGTAATGTTGTTTGATTCCATTCGATTCAAGAGAGTGCAAAAGAAGTTTTTGCCTAAGTACTTTGGACCTTTCATAGTAGAGAAGGTGTGGGGAAATTACACCTATGATCTCTAGGAGTTGGGAAGAAGACACTTTGATAGGATTAACCATGATAAGTTGAAGATGTACCATAGAAGGTAGAGAGGCCTTCACTTTGAGGACAAAGTGAAAACTTAGTCCGGGGGTAAATGTAAGACCCATTTGTGCATGTGTGTGGTATTGTGATATTTAGCTTGGTATTACAAGTACTTAAGAGATATTATTTATAGAGATAAAGGATGGTTCTATATTAGTCATGGTTAGCAAAAGTTAGTCATAGCTAAGATAGAGGGGACTTTACTTTAGAGTAGGTAGAAATGATGAGCACCACTATTTTGGATTTTAGTGTGTTGACTTGGTATTATTCCTAGGTGTTTGGCTTTGAGGAAAGAGTTGAGAACTCTTGGGCCCGCAAGCCTTTTTGTTTTGGATTCTTCTTTAGTCCAAGGATAGCCCATGTGAAGGAATCCTTGATTTAGTGGTTGGGTCAAGATAAGACCACATGCTTAGGGGAATATGCTCATGTGAATGGATATTCCTTTCTACTTTTTGACTTTACTTGACTTTTAGTCTAGTAACTTGAGTTACTACGGTAATTAGTAACTTTGGTACGTAATTATTTCACAAGTATATAAACAAGGGGTGAGGATGTACTCATCATCCTTTCATTTGCAACTATCTCTCTCTCATTGAGTTCTCTAGTGAACAATGTCTTGAGTCTTGGAGTGTTAGCCTTGGAGGAGTATGATGGAGTTTGGGTTCCTTGCCTTCTTAGTCCATGGTGCGCTACCATAATAGCCATCAGAGGTTCATCCTAAGTGAGAGACAGGCCGGGTCACAGTACCAACTCCCAGCTTTCTTTTGTAGCAAACTTGGAAAAATGCGTTGCCTGTCAATAGAGCCATGCTCCTTATTGGCAAAGGAGATGACTTTGAATTCTTTAATGAATTCATCAAGATCTTTCATCTTGCTTCATCTCCTTATATTTTGGATAGGATTGTTGGTAATGGGTTGTCAAGTCATTTTGTAACTCTAAGAAATAAGTTGCGGTAATGTGGGGCTTGATGGACTCAAGGTACTGGTTGGTGATTGTTTGTCAAATTCAGCTCAAGGGTTCATCAAGTTCAAAATGGAGTCTTTGTTGATAGATTGCTCTTCTTTGTTACATCAACTTCAACTTGAGTCAAAGATAGAGGTTCAATATCTTCAATTGGCTCTTTCAAATCCCTTCAAACAAGTCAAGGAATTGTATGAAGAAGGTATTGACACTCTTCTTCCATGAAGATTTGTGTTGTCTTTTCATGAATGGATTCTTTTATGAAACCGGCTCCCTTGACAGCTCTTGAGGAAGTCAGAGTATTGGATTTTAGCAAATATGTTTGTCTGCTTGCATCTTTCTTCTTGGGATTTGGAGATGCAAAGTAGACTCACCACCCAATCTCTTGTTTCTTATGCTCAAGGTCTTTCAAGGCTTCTTGAACTTCATGAAGAAGTTGCAAATCCAATGCTTCTTTCTCAACTTTGTCAAAGGTGAATTGGCTCTTTTGGCATTCTTCTTCCTCATTGTGCAAATTTTGTTAATGAACTCTCACTTCCCATTGTTCTCTTGATGCGGACATTCTTATTGGTTGGATACCCAGTTTCAAATTTGGCTTTTTATTCTTCCACTCCCAAGATTTTTATCCTTGGCAATAGTGCCAAAAATCATGTGACAACCCGGCAAGTATTACTTTTGCAATAATCAACAAGTAAAAGTTTGTTCCCATAGAGATATGATTCAGAAATGATCAAATACAAAGTAAGCAATAACCAAACGGTTCTTCTTGAGCTCTTCTTTAGTCTCTCACGTAGAAACCACACCCAAAAGAGAGTAACAAGCACTAACTCACAATCTCATCACAAATTCACACTCATAATCACAACTCTATCAAATCTTTCCAAACAATCTTGATTGTGATAATGTAGATTCTTCCGAAGAAGGCTACTTTGCCTCAGAATTGTGTTCCACCCCTCCACTAAAAGCACAACTTCCTTGATCAAAATTTCTTTGAATCAACCCCGTGTTGTGCTCACCAATGCAGAATACTACCAACTTTAGAATTCCGCATAGATTCATCAAGGCATTGCTTTGTCAAGGCATTGCTTAGATCAAGATTAAACACACAAGATTAAACACACAAAATGAAATCAGCAATGTGGAATCCAACATCCAACACTCTCACTTGCACTTCAAAATTCTCCAAACACTTTACAAACACACACAAGATTGATACTTGGAATTAAGTTGAAACAACAAGCATTGAATTATAGCACTTTGCTTTACTCAACTTCAAAGATACAAATATTGAATAACAACACATTGCAGATGCTTCCTTAAATAGTCAGAGCACTTCAATAATTACTGACTAAAATACCATTCTACAACAACTTTACCAACCTATAGATCCAAAATAGCAAACCACCTCTTCAAATCTCAAATCTATTACTACTCCAATCCAATGCCAACCTCAACTATGGCTTCCAGACCTGATATTCCTACAAGTACTTCTTGTTCTTTGGGTCTCTTTATTACTCCTACTAATATTCTATTTCTACTATCTCTTCACTCTGAACTTCAATTGCAGACATATGTAATCTATCTACTTCTTTATCCACTAACCCACTCTTCTCTAATACCTCAGATAGCTCACCCAAAGACTCTTGCACTCCTACTTCTACAACTTCAGACTTCTTATTCATCTTTATCTCACTACAAAGTGAATCTAAATCTGATCTAATAAAATCTAATCTGAGATAGACATTGTCTCCTACCTCTAACATTTTCCTATCTACTCAATCTCTTAAAGGAATCAGAAGATTGTTCAATTTTGGATCTTTTGCTTTCCTCTTCCTTGTCTCCTGCACCAACAAATTCAACTTGTGCAGCCTTGCCTCTTCTAATTCACCTTGACTTTAGTACTTAGCATCACTTTCAACTCCTTCATGATTGCTCCTACTACATCTAACTCTACACTTGGAACTACCTTCTTCTTACTTCTCTCCACTTCCAACTTGTTCCAATACATAGTCAACTCATCCTCAAATTTATCTTTCAATGCCTCCTCTTGCCCACACTGGACTAAGTGATCTTCAACTCCTTGGAGCAACCCTTGCAATCGTTCCTCCTCCCAATTACGTTATGTCAAATCTTGTTGTCAGGCTTAGTCTTTCTCTATTGCGCTCTTCTTCGAACTCTTCAGCTCTTGCTCCATTAGTACTGCAATTTCCTTTGAGTGTATGACCTCTACTCAAACATTGGCAACTTCATGTTTCATTTTCTTGACCAATGCCTTTTGCTCCTTCAATTAATTATTGCACTTTACAAGTTTTTCTTCAAGAAGTCCAAGCTTTTCCTCTGAAGAACTGCTTCAGCCCAAAGTTCTTTGGCTTCCTTCTCTCCTCAGGTTAGCTTATTCCTCAACTCCAAAGTCACCTCATCCCATTTTGTTACTACTTCCAACTCATTCCTCACTTCCAGATGATGGCTCTTCAGCTCCACTTTTTTTGTTGTAGAAGCACAAGCAAAGGACAAATGATCTTTGATAGATACTCAACTCCGTCATATCTTCCTTCCATGTCTCTAATGTCTTTGTCTTTGGTGTGCACTTCTTTTGTTGGCGCCTTATCCCAAAGATGCAATCTTTGTATCTTCAATGCCTCGACCTCTGAGGTCTCTTCTTTGTCTTCAGCTTTGCTTGGTCCTGCAATGACCACTTGAGTGCTTCTCTTTGTTCTTGCCACCCTTGGAAATACCAAAGCACCATCTCCTACTTCTTCATCTTCCAGCTCATTTGCTAGCAACTCCAGACATGGCTTCTCTCTACCTTTATGTAGTCAATTGCCTCATAAAACTCCACTCTTCTTCTCCAACAATCCCTTCTCTTGATTGCTTAACTTTGGCCTCTCCTTCACTACCACTGCTAGACTCTTTGCTCCATAGTATTAATTCTTCTTATGCTCCTAAGGCTTCTTTCTTTGACTCCATTTCTCCTTTTGATTCTTCCTCCAAAGTTGAGTCTTTCACTTCTACCGGTGCGGGCTTTGGATTTAGTCTTTGTATCTTCTGGGGCTACACTGGCATGATTCATCCTTTGGGTCTACTTCTCTTCCTTGGCATAGGGATGTCTATTGCCACTCTTCAAGCAATACTCATTGCCTTCATGCGATGAAATATCATTTATCCCCATCTGCTTCTCTACATAAATTGGGGGTGAAAATGAGACACCATCCATCCTCTCTCCTCCAATCTAAGTAGGTTTAGCCCAAAGTAGAAGTGAGTTGCAAAGGGTACAAAGTAGTGGAGCAGGATATCCATTCTCCAACTGGTGATCATCTGCCCAACATGTTGGTGCAAACTCCTTGCCCAGTCCATTGCCTCCCTTGCAAACATCTAGTGAAAGAAGACTACCTATTGCATCATTACATAGGTGGTTTGCTTTGGCTTAAACATAGCCATCATCATGCTTATGATCCCTCTTCATATTGGATCCTTGAAGCTATCCACCTTCTACCCATTCTTGGTGTGAGGTCTACTTAAATAATTCCTCACCTCAGCAATTTCTTCCAAAGCATCACACTTTTGATAGAAGGTGATACTTCCTACCTCTCTTGCTTCTCTTACCAAGACCGATCCCCAATCCAACTCAATCCATCAAGCCGGATTACCTCTTGTCTCTTCATGCTTGGGCCCATCCTTGTGATTGTTGGTAGTGATTTCTGCCATGAACCTTAGAAAGCTCAAATTCTAATTATAGGCTAGAAATAGGATGCAAAGTCTGGACAAAACTTTGATCCTTGCCACTACATCCAATTGACAATTGCAAGACCTCTCACTGCACTCAACTCATTTCCCTTTGGAGCCATCATATGCTTCTTGACTCTCTACTTATGAAAGACCCAAGACTCTAACCCACTCCTCTTGCGTACTTGTAGTTTTCATTCCTTTGGGTTGACTTTGAACAAGATATCATCTAGACATTGTAGCGCTTCCTTGTCTAAATCTCAATTTTATACTCTTTCATTGATCAGTTATTCTCAATCACTTCTTCATTTACCCACCAATTTTATAGGTTGGTTTCTTGTCACTGTCAAGGTCATCTTGGCCTTGAGGTAGTCACTTTCTTCCCATGTACTTTTTGATTAGTTGACCTCCAAGATAAGTTGTTACAAGTTCTTTGGATCAGGTTGCACATCCTAATACAAAGTCCTTTGTTTTTGGCTTCATACTTATATATGCCTGACCCAAGTCCTTTTGACTTTGACCCAAGGTCTACTTTGGGTTTATGCTAAACATACAATTCTTTGTGTTTCTTCCTCATTTAGCCCTCTTTTGGCTTTACCAACGCATTTCTTCTTTAAAACTTGTAAAAGCCAAAAAATGTGGGTACCACATCAAGGGATCCTCAAACAAGTTGATTGTATTTAGAAAATTCTGCCCAAAACATGAGGTGATGAATTATGTAAAATGATGCTTCGGTAGTACCTTGACACAAAAATCCCAATGGTTTGGTGGAAATGAATTTGGTGGTCTATAAATTCCATCCATCTCATTCTTGCTCTAATACCAATGTAAAAGACCAAGACCAAAGAGAGAACTAGGAGAATGGATGATTACATTGGGATACTCGAGTGTGGGAAACTCCGAATGCCTAGCATGAGCTTTGGCCTTGGTATTTATATGAGGCATATAAGGCTCTTGGGAAGCTTCTCAAGAAGTTTCCTTGAGCTACTTTCTTGGAGTGCAAGCTAAGTTAACCAAGAAGCTTCTCAAGTAGACAAATTCCTTCTGGAAGTTGGCTACTTGGCGTGCAAGCTAAGCTAGTTGGAAGCTTCTAGAAGCTTCCTTTTAAAAACTATCAACTTGGAGTGCAAGCTAAGCTAGCCAAGAAGCTTCCTAAGAAGTTTTCTAGATACTTCTAGAATATTCTAGGCTAATTTGGCCTACTTGCTACATTGTTAGCACTAACTAACTTCATTGCTAAATTCTATATTGTTATAATAGTGTTGGACTTGGATGATCTAGATGAGTGCATGTTCTCAACAAGCAGAGATCTTTCAAAGAGTGATGCCAATGGCCTTTGTGAACTTGGCAATTATTGAGCATAAGGATACCTTAGACTATGCTACCATTTGAGGAGGAGGTTATAGACCCTTGATCCGTTGATTTTATCCAAGTAATTATGTATATCTATTGTAGACAACACCAATGACACTTGATGTTTCTATAGGCTGCACTATCTTGAGAGTGTTTGAGGTTTTGCCATCTGAAGTCCTTGTGTTGGAAGGACGTGATGGTGTTGTTTGGAAGGATCATGTGTGCAATTGTGCACCATACTACCTCCCAAACATTGATGGTACTATGGAACCAAGCTTGGAAGTTGTACATGTAGACTTGTAGTGTATGTTATATGGCTCTTTTGGTGGAGTTGCTACTATGTTAGTGTATGATAGTTGTTTGAGAGGATACCATATGGCATGTATGACTCCTCCTCTCATGATGGTTCCTCAAGGATAGTAGTTATGCCCTAGATGTACTTGACCTATAGCTATTTCATCCTTTATATGATATAGATTGCACACAAGTGACTAATGATAGGGCTCAATAGCACCCAACTTCTTGATCTTTTGCCCACCATAGGGTATACCATATACTTGGAATGGATGGCTATTTGGAGTTAGAGGAACCTAACCACCAGCTAAGGGGGCGATTGTGGCACTTGAGAGTCCATGCATGACATATGTGTGATTTTTGCTTCTATATTGTGTGATGTTGATAGAGATGTATGTTGTATAGCAATGTACATATACACATGATAGTTGTCATGCTATTTGTAGCATTGCACCTAGATTGCTTGGACTCTAGAGTAGTAGTGTTGGTAGTAAGGAGTATTTTGGTAGTTACTCAAAGACTACTTGTTGACAATCAGATTTTGTGTTCAAGGTATTGACTACATGGTAGGACCCACCATCACTTGCACCATTCACACCATTGGATGTGCCATCAACAGACCATTAGGGTTGGAATCCAAGGGGTATATTTTTGAAGTGTAGCTCCAGAGAGCTCACTTCCCTAATGTTGAGCCTTCTAATTCTTGGCTATGATGGATAGAGGCCGGCAAGCATCACTTGGATTCTCCTAGCTAGAGTGAGTATGGCTTGACTATAATAAGTGCCCAATTGTTAGCAGATTGTTGAGTGACAGATCAAGTACTGATTTGATTGAGTGTGATTTGAGTTGTGTGAACAAACTGATTATTGTGGCACTTGAGAGTCCATGTATGACTTATGTGTGAGTTGTGCTTCTATAGTGTTTTGACAATGATGTATGTTGTGTAGCAATATATATATGCATGAAAACCATTAGAGGTCTTGGATTATCAACTTGAGTAGTTTTATGTCTTGATAGCTTGCTTTTTGCATCTATGTCATGCATTACTCCTTGCTTCTCTTTAAAAGGGTTGTAAGGGATGGTATATGAGTATCTTAAAGATTGACGTCAAGCAGATGATCCTTCTAGTGGATTTACTAAGCTATTTTAGGTAGCTATAGCAAAAGTGAGGGAATATATTCCTACATTAGTTAGTCAGGTGTTAGGTGTTATTCATCTTCTTGCAATGGAGAAGGAAAAAAGAGACATTAGACCAATTGATCTTGGAGAGATCTTTTTGTGCTTGGTCAGTTGTACCATTGTCCTTCAACATTATTTCACTTTCGACAACACCTCAACTCTCATCAGTCTAAGGTAACTCACTTGGAGGTTGTGAGGCTATATCCCTAAGCATCAGGGCATTTTTGGATATCCATCCAAAGTGAGTCATCCTATAGATGGATATAGAGAATGCTTGTAATAGCATCTCTTGGGCATCCATCTTTAGAGAGCTTATGGAGGCTAGTGGATCCTTGGTGAGTCTTATTTCTTTTGTGTGGTCATTCTATGGTTCTCTTGCTTCCCTTTACTATTAGCATGGTTCATCATAAGAGGGAGTCACCATCTTGGAGTCAATTGTTAGTACAGGACAAGGAGATCCTTAAGAGGGACCTTTATTTGCCATGGATGACTTTAGAGCTCTCTTATTTACTACTTTGGCTATGCTAGGTTGTATATTCCCCTCCTTGGTAGACAATATACACATTGTGTAACAATATGGAGTTTATTGACAAGTTAGTCAAGGCTAACAAAGTAGCAAATAAGGCAAATTAGCCTAGAATATTCTAGAAATATCTAGGAAGCTACTTGGTACCTTCAAATTATTGGGTAATGTGCATGCCAAGTGGTGACCTCTAGAAGGAAGATTTTTGGGAAGCTTCTTGGTTAGCTTAGCTTGCATTCCAAGGTAGCTTCTTGGGAAGCTTCCAACTAGCTTAGCTTGCATGCCAAGTAGATGGCTTCTAGAAGGAAGCTTCTTGAGAAGCTTCTTGGTTAACTTGGCTTGTATTCCAAGAAGGTGGCTTAAGGAAGCTTCTTGAGAAGCTTCTCAAGAGCCTTGTATTCTCTCTATAAAAAACAAAGCCCAAGTTCATGCTAGGCATTCAGATTTTCCTTCATTCAAGCATCCCAATGTGATCTCTCACTACGGTCTTCCATTCTCCTATTTCTCTCCTTGGTCTTGGTCTTTTATATTGGTATCAAAGCAAGAATTGGATGGATGGAATTTATAGACCACTAAATCCATTTCTATCAAAACATTGAGATTTTTTTGTCCATGTACTACCCAAGCATCATTTCATGTAGTTTATCATCTCATGCTTTGGGTAGAATTTTCTAAATGCAATCACCTTGTTTGATGAACCCTTGGTACTTCCAATCGTAATGGTAGATGTATTGCATCTACATGTTAACTTAGATAAACTATAAAGTATTATGATAGAGTAATAGTCATGGCGGCAATTCATGAGGTTATCATTTTGTGATAACCCAGAAAATATCACTTTTGTGGTAATCAGGTAAGTAAAGTTTATTCCCATAGAGATACGAGTCTGAATTGGTCAAATATGAAATCAAACAGTAACAATGTAGTTCTTCTTGATTGCGTCTTTAATCTCTCAGGTAGAAACCATACCCAGAAGAGAGTAACAAGTAATGATTTGCAGTATTGTCACAGATTAATACTTCTTAATCACAACACCTTCAATTCTTTCCAAACAATCTTGATTGTGATAATTCAGGCTCTCCCAAAAATGGCACTTCATTGCAAAATGACTTTGCTTCAGAATTGTGTTCTACTCCTCCACTAAAGGGACAACTTCCTTGATCAAATTGTTTCACATCAACTTCACGCTGCACTCATAAATGCAAAATACTACCAACACTACAATTCTTCTCAAATCTGTCAAAGCATTACTTTGATTGCACTTCATTCAGGATCAAACACATAGAGTAAAGATCAAGGTTGCGGAATCCAACATCCAACAAGCACACTGACTTGCACTTCAAATTGCTCCACGCACTCACAAACACAAACACAATGTTGATACTCAGAATCAAGCTCAAGCGATGAGCACTGCTTCACAACATTTTGCTTTATCTATTCTTAGAATAATGAGCACTGAACAACATAAGACTACAAATGCCACTCTTAAATAGTGAAGCAAATGACAGTTCTAACAACTATACCGTTCTACAACAACTCTTCTAACATACAGATCCAAACTAACAATGCACCTCTTCATATCTACTTCTTCAAATCTCAAAACTGTTTCTAATCCGATCCGATGTCTACTTCTTCCTCGGCTTTCAAACCCAAACCTGAAGTAACTTCACTTACTACTACTCTATCCTCGTGTTTCACAACTCCTAATTCCTCTACCAAATCTAACAGTTCTCTTTCCTGATCTGAAATTCCACTAGTAGGTAATCTATCTAACTCCTTATCTCCCGACCCACTCTTCTCTAATGTCTCCAATGGTAACTCCAAAGACATCTGTACTCCTATGTTATCTACTTTGGGTTTTGCTTTGACATCCTTCTGAAGTTTATCTATCTCTAATTTTACTAAGTCTAATCTGATTGTGATATTGTCTTCTACCTCCAATATCTTTCTATCTACACGAGTTCTTAGACTGATAAGTAAGGCATTAAAGTCTTTGTCCTTCATATTTCTCCTCCTTGTCTCCTGCACCAACAACTTCAACTCATGTACTCTCGTTTCTTCAATGCACATGTTGGCCTCTGCACTTAGCATCGCATTCATCTTGATCACAATCTCCTTCAATGGCTCCAATCTCATTTTCCTCTCCCGTTCTTGATCTGCAAGCCAATCTTCTCTATACATTGCTAATTCCGCTTTGAACTCGGCTTTCACAGCTTCCTTCTCCTTCTCTTTCTGCACAATCTTTTCCTCTTGATTGCAAAGTAACTCTCTCAACCTTTCTTCCTCTCTATATCTCACTATCAACTCTCGTTGCCACAGTTGCTTCTTCTCCTCTACACTCTCCATCACCCTATCAAGCTCTTGCTCTTTCTCTGCTACTCTTGCCATAGCATGGATAATTTCTAATTATCCATGCTATGGCAAGAGTAGTAGAGAAAGAGTCAGCAAACTGCTACTTCAAGATTTCATACTCAACTATTTGTCTTTCCCTTGCTATAACATTTTTCTCTATTAGTTCCTCCCTATTCCTCACTTCTCTTCTCAAGTTCTCAATCACTTGAATCTATACTACTGCATCTACTCATAGTACTTCCCTTTCCTCTCCACCTTGGATTATACTCTTCTTTAATTCAGAGTTCTCTTCTTCTAATCTTGCTAACACCTGCAACACAATCTTCACCTCCGGACACTTTGACTGCATCTCCTTCTTCATGTGCTCTAACTTTACTAACAATGGGCACACAACCTCCCACAGGTTCTCTACTCCTTCACTCGAGGTTACCTCGACTTGCAGAGTGATCTCCTTCTTCACCTCTTCCTCACTCGACACTTTCTTCTAAGCCGCAGTCGCCTTATAGGAATGGATGCTTTGCTCCTTGAACTTCCATCCTCCTCTTCTCTTACCTTACTTAGCCCCGCTCCACACTTCACCTTTTGTCTGGAACAAACTCCTCTTTGAATGGTAACTCTCTTCTCCTCTTGCTCTAGCACTTTGTCTTCCAATTTTGAGTTACTTTTCTCCTTGGTCTCCATCTTGGCTTCCTCTTCCTCAAGTACCAATGTCATCTCCCCTCCATCATCGCTATCACTACTTGTGTCTCCACTCTACAGTGTGAACTCGGGTTCTTCTTCTCTTTCCAAGTCTTTGGACTTGTACTCGGCTTCTTCTTCCAATTCTCCCTTTGATGATGCAATGACCACCATTCCTTTCCTTGGGTTTACCTTTCTAGCCTTCCAAGGTCTTGCTTTCTCAACTTCTTCTTCTTCTCCTTGTCGACTCCTCCTCTTTGACTTTGAAGTACTCACTTCCAACTGCACACTCTTCCCCATTTGTGTGTAGTACTCATCACTACTCCTGATCTGAAGAATGTATTGCTGCTCCTCCGCATCGGCATCTCTTCTTAAGTCAGGATGGAAATGCGATACTATCCTATTGCGCTCTGCCGCATTGTGTAAGTTCAGCTCCAGATAGAAATGGGCTGCAAATAGCACAATGTAATGTGGATGCAACTTATCTCACAAATTCCACACCATCTGTCTTGTCCTCCCATGAAGACACTTTGCCCAATTAATTGGCTCTCCTGCAAACATCTTATGGAAGAACACCGCTTATTGCTTCATCACATAAGTCATTCTCTTTGGCTTCAAGATCGCTACTAGAGCACTCACGATCTCTCTCTTGACAGGATCCTTATAGCTCTCTACTTTGTAATTATTCTTTGTGCACTTTAAAGAGAAGGCATCTCTCACTTCTTGGGTTTCTTTGGCTACTTCTCCCTTCTCCAAGAACGTTGCACCATGCTCCATGCCTGCTTCTCTTCCGAGTACTAACCTCCAATCCGACTCTGTCCAGCAAGCCGGATTACCTCTCTTCCCTTCTTCCTTAGGGCCATCGTACACTTACTCTCGATGATCTTAGTCATGAACCCTAGAAAACTAACATTCTAGTTCCATGCCAAGAATGTGATCCAAAGCCTACTCAAGACTTCAATTCTTGCGATCACATCTAACCTCCAAATTGCATGATTTCTCACTGCAAATTTGGAATTCTTCTTCCCTCCTCCCATCTTTCTCTCTTCCACTTTGGGCTGGGAACTATTCTTCCTACTTATTCCCGGATTAACTCTCTCGATTGCTTCTTGACACACCAGCACATCTTTAACTCTACTTCCCTTCCCACAATCTCCTATAGGGTGACTTCTTAATGGCGAGGGAAAATTGCTTGTCATTGCTTTGTCTTTAGCCCAATTTTTATAGAGTTGCGCCTTCTTTGTCTTTCTTCAATTCGAGTTTCTACCAAGAAATCACACCACTTGCATGCTTCTATCACTGTCAAGTGTCCTTCATGCGTATGACCGCCATTTTTGAACGGTCCCTTCTTGAATGTCTCGCCCCAAAGGAAAGTTGTTACATTGTCCTTGCCTCGGGTTGAGCACCCCCAATATGAAGACTCCTTACTTTGGGTTGTATGCTAAGAGGGCAATACCGAGTACCTCCCCTTATGACCCAAAGCCATGTTACCTCGGGTTTCATCCCAAGGACACTTTTCTTTGCCTTCTTTGGCCATATAGGCGCAATTTGACTTCTCTATACACTTCTTCTTCCAAATTCAAAAAGAAAACAAAAAATGTGTGTGCCACACATTTTCATGTAGCAGCAAATTGAGCACCTTACTTGATTGTTGGAAGAACAAGATCATCAACTACAAAAACAAGTAGAGAGTATTATTTCAAGAAGGAGAAGAGCAAATCTGATTTCCAAAGCCCAAGGTATTTGAAGGCAAGAGTCTCCAAGGTGCAATAGAGAATTTTTTGTTTGAATATGAATGTTATTTTAAAGCTAAAAATCTTCAAGATGAACAAAAACAAATCCTCTTGGCTTCAAACTTGGATAGAGTGGCAAAGTTATGGTGGTAGTTCCAAGTAGAGCAAGCTGAATGGCAAATTATTGCACCAATCTTGACATGGGAAGAATTCAAGTGTAATAATTGGGCAATTCCAGACTATAAATGCCACACAAGCCGCATGAGATAGATTGGCAGAGTTGAAGTAGATTGGCTATATAAGAAGCTATATCATGCGATTCCAAAACACCATTATGAAAATTCCAAATATCCTCAAAGGTGAAGCTTTGGATCAATTTGTGAGGGACCTGAAGTCACAAACCAAATTGGAGGTTATTATATAAGAGCCAAAACACTTGGAAGAAGCCATGCAATTGGTTGAGCATTTTGATTCCTTGGTTGCAACAACTTTGTCTCAACCTCAACCTGTAACACTCATTTGTGCATGTGTGTGGTATTGTGATATTTAGCTTGGTATTACAAATACTTGAGAGATTTTATTTATATAGAGATAAAGGATAGTTCCACATTAGTCATAATTAGCTAAAGTTAGTCATAGCTAAGATAGTGGGGACCTTACTTTAGAGGAAGTGGAAAACATGAGCACCACTATTTTGGATTCTAATGTGTTGACTTGGTTTTTCCTAGGTATTTGGCTTTGAGGAAAGAGTTGAGAACTCTTGGGCCCGCAAGCCTTTTTGTTTTGGATTCTTCTATAGTCCAAGGATAGCCTATGTGAAAGAATCCTTGACTTAGTGGTTAGGTCAAGATAAGATCATATGCTTGGTAGAATATGCCCATATGAATGGATATTCCTTTGAAATTTTTGACTTTACTTGACTTTTAGCCTAGTAACTTGAGTTATTGTAGTAAATAGTAACTTTAGTATGGAACTATTTCACAAGTATATAAACAAGGAGTGAGTATGTACTCATCATCCTTTCATTTGCAACTATCACTATCTCATTGAGTTCTTTAGTGAGCAATGTCTTGAGTCTTGGAGGAGTATGATGGAGTTGGTGGTTCCTTGCCTTCTTACTCCATGGTGTGCTACCATCAGAGGTTCATCTTGAGTGAGAGACAGGCCTGCTCACAAACCTTCACCAGACCTACCAATACACCACACATGTATAGAGGAGCCAACACCAATGGAGATTGATATCATCCAATAGAGACCACTTGGCACTGCAAATAGAGAAAGTTTGCAACAAAATAGTGGTTGCTTTTACTATCACCAAATTAGGTATTGTATTGATGAATGTCCATTCAAGAATGGGTGACCTCAACAAATTGCCTAGATGGAGGTTGTGAAGCAAAACGATCCACAAAATAAGAAATCCCAATAGGAGATTTGAACTACATATTGGGAACTTGATTAGTTCCAATGAGATTGAAGGCTCAACCTATGCAAGTTTGGTTAACTTGCAAGGTATAATATTTGATCATGGTTGTTGGATTTTGGTGGATTTTGGAAGTTCAAAGAATTGCATGTCTATGCAATTAGCAAAGGAATTAAGTATTCCTATCAAGCCAATAATTGGAAATAGATTGATGATGATGGCGGATGGTAGAAAGGGTTTTACATTCCGTACCTCACATCTTATTACATTCAAGATTTGGAAAGAGTATTTTGAGTGTATGAGGTTTGTAGTGACACCTCTACACTATGGTGTTATTCTAGGTTTGCCTTGGCTTGAACATCATAAGGTTTAATTTGATTGGATCTATCGACAAATTCAAGTACAACACCAACATAGAAATCTTTGATTAGGTTGTTTGGCACCTTTGAGTAAGACATCTAAGGACAGTTAGTCCCAAGATGGAAATTTTATCAATAAAGCAACCATAGAGCAAGCTTTGGAGGAAGATAAGTCTATTTTTGCAAAGTGGATCAAGCCGATTGCACATGAAGAATCTAAGGAGGGATAAAAACCTCATCAAGCAATGGTTGATCAAATATTATAGGAGTTTTTAGATGTGTTCCCAAATGATCTGCCTAAGGGATTACCTTCCAATTGTGGTATGCCCTTCAAAGATTGAGTTATTGCCAAAAATAATCCAATGAGTAGATCAACCTATTGGCTCTCACCAAAGGAGTTGGATGAGCTTTGAACAACACTGATGGAGTTGTTGGAGAAAGATTTCAAATCATATAGTACATCTTCTTGGGGAGCACCAATACTATTTGTTCCAAAGAAGGATAGATGACTTTGCTTTTGTATTGATTATTGTGGCCTCAATAAACAAACAATGAAGAATGCATATCCCTTGCCTCAAATTGATAACTTTCTAGATCAATTGAGTAGACCATGATACTTTTCCAAGTTGGATCTTCAAAGTAGCTATTGGCAGATTCCCATTGAAAGAAAGGATGTGCAAAAGACTTCCTTTTGTACAAGGTATGGGCATTTTGAGTGGAGAGTTCTACCTTTTGGGCTCACTAATGCTCTAGCGATCTTCATGGATCAATTGCATTGGGTGTTGGATGGGCTATTGGATCAATACATGGTGGCATTTTTGGATGCTATTTTGATCTATAGCAAGATGGAGGCAAAGCACACAAATCACATGCGAGAAGTCCTAAGACAACTACGTCACTACAAGAAGTCAAAGTGTGTCTTTTGGTAGAAGAAAGTTACCTTCTTGAATCCAAAGATCTCATCAAAGAGAATTAAGATGGAAGAGGAGAAAATCAAGGCTATTACTGATTTGCCTACTTTGAAGGATGCCATAGAAGTATGGGCATTGAATGGATTGGCAAGTCTTTATTGATGGTTCCACTACTATGCTCATGTAGCCACACATTGACCAACCTCTTGGAAAGAACTCAAGCTTTTAGTGGACCACCAAGCATGCAAAAGCATTCCAAAGGCTGAAACATATGGTGTCTTCAAGACCCATCCTTCAACTAGATGACCTGCAACTACCTTGTGTGGTTGATTTCATTGCTTCTAACTTTGCCATTAGAGTTGTGTTGCAACAAGAATTTCCATATAGGTTACATCCCATTTCCTTTGTGTCTTGCTAACTAAACACCACAAAAAGGAATTACTCTGCTCAAGATTGGAAACAACTAACAATGGTATATGCCACCAAGGTATAGAGGTATTATCTCTTGGGGAAACAAGTAATCATGCAAACCAATCACAAACCCTTGTTGTAAACATTATATTTGGAACACATGAAGAGTCAACATCATTGATGGGAGGAACAACTACAATTTTTTGATATCAAACTTGAGTACAAACCCAATTGGTTCCATGTCATCCTTGATGCCCTATCACAATGACCTAATTTGAAGTCTCCTCCTCTCATCACGGTGGCAATTATGACGGTGTTAGTTGACTCTAAAGTCTAAATTGAGTTTAGGATAGCTTAGGCTAGCAAAATATCCCTTCTTTCAGATAGTACAAGGTTGTCTTGAAACATGCAACAAGGATTACAACACCTTTTCCTTCAGGAAGGCTTTCTATTTTGTGAGAACCAAATCTATGCTCCAGCCAAGGGTGAACTTTGACTTGTGCACCTTTAAGAAGCCCATGATTTACTAATTGTTGGTCACATGGGTGTGGACAAGACATTGGGTACACTCCAATGCCAATGGTGGTGGACTAACATGACACAAAATGTTTGAGAGTTTGTTTGATCTTGTGCGAGCTATCAATGTAACAAGGCCAACAACCAAAAATTGAGTGGACTCCTTCAACCACTTCCCATCCTATCTGCTTGATAGGAACATGTGAGCTTAGATCTGATCATATCCTTGCCCAAGACAAAGCAAGGTCATATAGCAATTGTGGTGTTTGTGGATAAGCTTAGTAAGCAAATCCATTTGGCACCAATCTTTGATATCATGGATGCTCCAATATTGGCACAAATCTATTTGAAAATATCTTCAAGCATCATGGGATGCCTTGTGTACTCATCTTTGATTGTGATCCTCAATTCATTGGAAAAGTTTAGCAAGCACTCTTCCAGAATACTCTACACCAAGCTTGCTTTGTCCACATCCTATCATCCTCAAATTGATGGACAAATTGAACATGCAAATTGCACCTTGGAGGATATGCTTCATGTCTTCATCAAAGTTCACCATACCAACTAGGATGAATGTCTTGTAGTTGCTGAGTTTTCATATACTAATTACAAACATGCAAGCATAGGATTCTCTCCTTTTTTCCTTAATTTTGGTCAAGACCCACTTGTTCTTGATTCTCTACTTTCTCCTCCTCCATCTCATGTCCCTCATATTTCCACCTTCTTGACTACCATATCCTAATCCCTCTAACAAGCCAAATCTCATCTCCTTGTTGCTCAAAATTGTCAAAACCATTATGCGGACCAACATTGTTGTGATCTCACCTTTCAACTTGGTGATAAGGTTATGCTCTCCTCTAGTAATCTACCCCTCCCATTTGATACCCAAGTCTATAAACTTGCTCCTAATTGGATAGGGCCCTTTGATGTCACCTAAATCATTTCTCCTATTGCTTATCAACTTGCCTTGCCTTGTCATATACACTTCCACCCTATCTTTCATGTTTCCAAGTTGAAACCCTTTCTTCCTAATCCATCTTTTTTTCCCTTTGCATCCAACCTCCTCCTCCTCCCATCCCTATCAATGATCATGAGGCATATGAAGTTGATCGTATCCTTGTGCATTGCTACATTCAACAAGGCCACCCCACCAGCAACATATAAAGTACAAAGTCCTTTGGAAAGGGTATCCTCTTCACGATGCCATTTGGGAGCCTCTTTCTCATCTCTAGAATGCACAAATGGCCATCTAGGAGTTTGAAGCTTCAATGGTGATGAAGACATCACCAACTAGCGATGGGGGAATATGTAACAAAATAAACTTTACCAACAATTTAGTCAAGGCTAAAAAAGTAGCAAATAGGCCAAATCAGCCTAGAATATTCTAGAAGTATCTCAAAAGCTACTTAGTATCTTCAAAGTATTGGGTAACATGCACGCCAAGTGGTGATTTCTAGGAAGAAGCTTCCTGGCTAGCTTAGCTTGCACTCCAAGTAGGTAGCTTCTAGAAGGAAGCTTCTTGGGAAGCTTCTAACTAGCTTAGCTTGCATGCCAAGTAGGTATCTTCTAGAATGAAGCTTCTTGAGACGCTTCTTGGTTAACTTGGCTTGCACTCCAAGAAGGAAACTTTAGGAAGATTCTTGAGAAGTTTCTCAAGAGCCTTGTATGTTCTCTATAAATACTAAATCCCAAGCTCATGCTAGGCATTCAGATTTTCCCCCATTCAAGCGTCCCAATATGATCTCCCACTCAGGTCTTCCATTCTCCTATTTCTCTCCTTGGCCTTGGTCTTTTATGCATCATGAGCCCCATAGATCAAATTAGGCAAGCCTTTGATCACTTGTCTACCAAGCTACATCTTGTAGGCTTGAGAATCAAAGTATCAAAGTGCAAAGCATGGTCTCCTTTAGGTATGCCTCCACGCTTTGAGCTCCCAAAGGGGTATATCACATCTACAAATGGACTATATATTCTTGGAGTGCCAATAAGATCCAAGGATTTTGTCACATGCTTTTTAGAGACTACTCTTGTAGAGGATATTCTCCATGTAGATACCTTCCTCTACTAGGAGATCCACAGATGGCATTTGGTATACTTCCTCTTGCATTGCCTGTCAATTGACTTACCTTGTCCGCATGATTCTCTCTTCCTTGACATTCCTATCATGTTTGAGAGCTTTTGATAAGAGAATTATGGGAGTCTTTGGTGATATCATCAAACCAAGGACATTGAATGTGTCACATGAGAGTTAGCATGTAGATAGACATCTCTACCACTCTTGGACAAAAGCATATTATTTATAGAGGAGATAGTACCTATAGCATTTTTGGGTAGTTGGCTCTCTTGGCACCTCTACTTTCCTCCCATTTTGTGGTTATTGATAGGTCAATTTTAGAGACATATATGACCAAGATGGAGCAAAGATCCTTTTCTCTCCATGTGTTATTGTGGCAAATGAGAGATGGTCTATTCTCATAGGCACGGGAGGACCTTCTATCCTTTGCTTCACTACCATCAAATTGGACCAAAGGTTTGTAATCTTCCTTGATGGAGCAATAGTGTCAGCATATGCTTAGAGCTTGCACCCTTAATGGAGCAAGAGAGTGATTACTTATCCTACTAGATGGGTGGCAAGCAGAGCAGCAACACACAAGGTCTCCAAGTATAAGGGTATGCAACAAGGTCACCTCTTTGTTCCTCTAGCCTTGGAGTTATATGGAGTGGTGGACACAATGGTTGACACATTTGTCAAGGAGTGCACAAGAGCTTATCATATTAGACATCAAGGGGTACCACCCTCACTCTCATACTTTGTAGCATACTTTAGACAACATGTGTCTATTGCTCTACAAAGAGCATTGGTTGGTTCAATCCATAAGAGAGCAATCACACTAGGTGATGCTTCTTTGGATGCTCAAGTAGTTTGTAGACCTAACAACTTGCATAGCTCTGATATCTTAGGTGCCTTAGGGCAGATCTCTCATATCAATACTATTGAAGCCTAGCCCCATTTTACATCTTTTGTCTCTCTCTTATACGGCTAGATGGGGCCTTCCTATCCTTTGTGTTTGCAACGCGGTCGCCTTTCTCCTTTTTGATTCATCTTGTCAATTAGTGGAATCTTATCCGTCATATAAGAGAAAAAGTGAGCCATATATAGTGATTACTAAAACAATTACAGAAAATTTTAGTGAAAGTTTTACTTTCACTAAACCTTGGTATGCTTTCACTAATATTCTAGGATTTGGAGTACCTCCAATAATTTGACTCAAGAATTCCGTACTAATCACAAGAATCAGCTTGATAAGTAAAGGAGAACTAAAATTTTCCAAAATAGGCAGCTATTATATCAAATTCTGTCAAAAGTGGAGACAATGAGGAGATTTTACTTGTTGAGTGACTAAAGTTTGACAAACATGAGCGTGCACTCTTCTCTCTAGTTAGTATAGATAATATAAATTGCATATAGTGATTTTTTGGATCATTTTCCTCACTTTTTATTGTGGTTGACAGTACTACACTAATTCAAACTCCACACTATTTTGATCAATTAGTGTTGATCAAAACATGAATAAGTGTTGATTAAAATTAAACATGAAATGCATAAAAGCAGTGAAAATAGAAGGAACATCAAGGTAAAATCTATAAATTTAATTCATTAAATTTTGTGAAATAAATCACAAAACACTATAGAATAATAGATTAACATGAAGGATGATGATGTATAGGGTCTTAGATTCCAACCCCTTTGGCTTCAATTTGAAAATGAAACTTTAATCTGAAGAACTTAAATAGGATTAGTTTCCAGAACGGTATAAATGGTCTTATGACGCTCTAAGCATATTCCCACAATTTTTTATACATAAGTTAAATTTTTGTTAAATTAAGTTAAGTTTTTGACACATTTGTCAGAGAGTGCACAAGAGCTTATCATGTTAGGCGTCAGGGGTACTACTCTCACTCTCATATTTTGTAGTATATTTTAGACAACGTGTGGCCATTGCTCTACAAAGGACAGTGGTTGGTGCAATCTATAGGAAAGCAATCACATTAGGTGATGCTTCTTCGCATGCTCCAGTTGTATATAGATAGTATGACTTGTATAGCTTGGTTATCTTAGGTGCGGTAGGGCAAATTTCTCATATAGACTCTATTGGGGCTTAGCCCCATGTTACTTTTTTGTCTCTCCCTTGTACGGCTTGATGGGGTCTTCCCATCTTTCGTCTTTCCTACGCGGTCGCCTTCTTTCTTCATAAGTTAAACATGAAGCAAACATCAACAGAGTATATTTTCTTCTCAAAATCTCTCTTAATGTGGACGACACTATTTAGGAATTAACACTAATTTTGGCATTTACGGAAAAGTGTGCAAAGAGTGCAATGACCAAACAGTCTGGCGGTTACTGCGCAGGTCAACCTTGTAGCCTATTTCAAAATCGTCGAATCCGAAAGATGCTCTTCCGGGCCAGGCCAAATTTCCCAAAGCGTAGTCAGTGAGAAATGTTCGGGTGAGGTCGGCTTGTGAAAGCCCTTGGGACGGACCAGGTCCTGACAGATCACACCAAACGACGGACCCGGTTGCATGACATACCTTATCCCACAGCTCCGTGACAGGGTCACCCGCCGGCGTCAGTCAGGCCATGTGCGTCGACGTGGATGTACAGTCATGGCCACGTACACTGCTTGCATAGGACATGCCGTGAAAGCTGTAGCCACCTGGAGGCTATCCATTGGTAGAGATGATGTGGGAAATCGGAAGAGCCGTGTTTGCCCTCTTCCCCATCCCACTCTCCATCCAAACCTCGTGGGTCTTACCACAGCCTTATTTTTAGGTCCTTCCATCATAGCGATGGTCGCAGACTAGAGATAGGATGGGTCCAGCGTCCTCTTAATCAATTATACCAACTGTAGCAAAACTTTAGCAGAGCACGGAGAGAGGGAGAGAAAGGCGACCGCGTAGGAAAAACCAAGGATGGAAGACCCCATCAAGCCGTACAAGGGAGAGACAAAAAGGGTAACATGGGGCTAAGCCCCAATAGAGTTTATACGAGAAATCTACCTATCTGACAGAGGCAGGCGGTTGGAAACTAAAAGATTTCTCATATAGACTCTATTGGGGCTTAGCCTCATGTTACCTTTTTTTCTCTCCCTTGTACGGCTTGATGGGGTCTTCCCATCCTTCATTTTTCCTACGCGGTCGCCTTTTTCCGAAACTAAAAGAATTCCGGGTCATGTTTACTGACATGTGTGATGTGCTTCTTTTTACTTAGATGGATATGTTTGAATATGCAGTCTGCGCCCACTCGAGCTTGGGGATGCGGATATTGGACATATGAGGACAGACTCCATCTCGAGAAACTAAACCCCACCCCACCCTCGACCCAACCCACCACCACCCCTCTCATCGAAAAGCCCTGAATCAATATTAAACAGAATTCGTTTAGAGAGATTATGTTGTGTGATAAGTGGAAGATAACGTGAAAAGGCGCGTCACTACTACAGAGAGACACTGGACCTACTTGTTCGAGATTTGGACATATGGCTTAAATCAGCAATTCAACCGATAAGGTTTTAACATTCATAGTAATTTGATTTGCTCAAAGAATGATTTGCACAGGACATCGAAACGTCATAGTGGTCAAAACTAAATGAGCAAACGGTTCACAGGTTGCGTCCAGACCCGGTATTTGAGGCTGTGATTATCATTAGAAGGATAATCCAAAATTTATGAAATCGAAGCTTACCATTGGTATCCAAAATTTCCGAAACAGCTATTCTGTATGTGGCTATGAAGTGTACTCAGTCTTACTTTAGAGATCAATGAAAGGTGTAATTTTTGCGCCGGGCAGAACGATGAACCACGAGGAGCGAGGCACGACTCAAAGGCTTCTGCTAAGATGCTTGACCAACTGAGACAGATGAACCACGAAGAGCAAGGCACGCTCGCAGCCTTCCGCAACAGTGCTTGACCACTGAGCGAACGGAATTTCATTTGCAAGAATATCAAGTGCGGGTTCGACGAGTATAGACCTAAGAGCTCTGGGCCTGGGTAGCAGAGGTTATACGTGACGCCAAGGAATCATCTTATAATGCAAGGAGAAATTCAGTCAGTTGGTATCAATCTGGAGATTCTCCACATGTTGTAAGTTCTGTGGGGCTATACCATACAGCAACACTTGGTTTCCAACAAAACAATGCCAACTTTTACTTCCAGTAGAAAGTGTGACTGGATATTGATACTGTCTAGGGAAGAACCAAGCAAAGGTATCTATTGGTAGTGAAGCAGTAGAAACAGTCACCGGAGTAACGAGGTTGCCAAGTACATCGGGTACTAAAAATCACGTAGACGTAGATCTTTTACTTCTAGTAATGACAGATCTACCATGTTACATAGTGAACCATATAGTTTCGTTCCTTTTCTCATTTGGTCGTGATTTCTGTTCTTTTCTTTTCATTTCTCACTTTCGTGTGAGAAAACTTGAAATGATATGGGCAACGGTGTGTGCAGGAATCGTTCAAAGAATCCGCTATCCTCACCCACCCATGACTATCAGATCCCACTCTACAAAGGAAACATGCAACGGAATCCTAGAGAATTGCCTATCGAAACAGGTAGTCTATGAATGCCCAAATGAAAGCAGAACCTAGGCCCGTACTGCAACAGTGCCACGAGGTCCGGAGGCAACGAAACTGAACGAGGTGATAACGGTCCCTCGACTAGACATGCTTCGGTGTTAAAGAGGGTAACAGGTGATAATATACATAACTTGCTGTGGCATCCCCATTCAACTTCTCATGCGCACATGCTTGCGAGATATGTGTTGGGAGGAGACCACATCTATTCTCAAATGGTGATTGTTTGTGTAGCACTGTTCTATGCGAACTACTATCGGTTCCAGCCTCATCTGGGATCTGACTAGTCAAAGGAACTTGGGATACCTAGACAAAATCTACCATCGCTGCGATGAATCGGTACTTGTTAGAAGTCGAACAGTTTCCACAAGAAATTCCTTCATGCCGCATGCGGTGGAAAAATCTGTTGCGTGAAAGTGTGTAACGAGTAGGACCAAGGTTGAAGTGGCTGGGAGGAGTCGTTGAGGCAGACCAAACGGCGAAGAGAGTACCGACTCTTTTGTGCGCCGGAGATACTATACCTACCGACTTCTATTTCTGCGTGCAAGATCACTTGACTATCTGGAACCTCACAACCACTATGGTCTATCTGATGGTCAATACAAGAATCACTGGCTCTCAGTTTAATTACTATAATCACTGGTATGCTGTACCACAACCAGCAACTACTTAATAAGACGTCTGCAACTCAGCTAGTGAAATAGCACCTCAGAATAGGTCAAACATTACAGCAGTTACGCCCAGCACTGCTAATCATCTTCAGTGGCAACTTCAAATACGCGCAGAATAGCAGAGGTGTGAGCGATGAGCTCCTGACAAGTAGAACCTAAACAAGACCAAAACGAAGAGCCCAACCCGGTTCCAAATTTTCGGAAACCTGAAATGCATTGAAGGACAGACTGATTTGCATGAGGCGATCAAACTTTCAGGAAGTCGAGATACTAAATGAACTATGCGCATGCCTGGCATGATCAGTCAATTAACTGCTTGGAAGCCTCAAAATAGAAAGGCTCAAAGAGGAGTGGATATAAAGATTACTTTTCGACTTGTATCAATTATACAAATGAGCTGCTGAATCTCCCCGTGGCCCCAAGTTGCCGACTCATGTGCGAATAACCTTTCAGTTCACTACTCTTCAGACTACACTCGTTCGCTATACCAGACTCCAGATAACCGATCGTCGTCCGAAAATGGGCATAAAACATTGGCTGATTGATTATGGTGAGAACTTCAATCTAATCTACTCACCAGGAAACAAGTAAGCAGATTAAGCTACCAATTTGTTGTTTGAGAGTAGAGAGAGAACGGACCCTAAAATTGTCGATAAACGGGCAAAAGAAAAGAAAGCGGAGCTTACAAGGAACTGGTGGTCAATAGTCACCTTCTGCCACTGGTAACCCCTTAAAGGGTCTACAAAGCTTATAATGAATGGACCTTACCCTAAGATCTCAATACAGGCTACCGACTTATAACAAGGGAGTCATCTACAACGCTACCACAATGCTAGCAGAGCAGTAACCAGCTAAAGGACCTTTGAAGCACAGAGAGTTGAACATAGTGCCGGAGGAAGCACGCAAACAATATGAGGTCCTGCAGGGCTACTACTGACGTGAGCTCGACTGATGTTCGCCAGGTACAAAGAAGGGGGGTGTACATGACCAGCCACTAGTGGAACGCACGACATTGAGATCACAACTCTCGAGCCCATCTTAGCCGAGAGCATAATGTGACCCTTCTTTCTACCGGCAATCATCCAATTATCTGTACTTGCTTGAAGTTCATACTGAAGCTCTTCATTATCATCCTAGAAAAAAACCACGATGGGCAATAATCAGATACGTTATGCGTGTCCTCCTATACTTCTGCCAACAATACATTTCAGCACGAGTCTGACACTATAGAGCGCAAACAGATATTCCTTCCAATGATTCAATGAAGAGGTTAAAACGAGGCCTATCTTAGATCTTATTAGAAAACTGGGTACGAGATTTGCTGTTCACGAGTCACTTCTAGAGAGCGAGTGTTCAGGAATCTTGAGGGCAATGCAGTGAGTGTTGGATACAGACGGCCATAAATCTTATATTTGAAGTATTTAGAGCTAACCTGAACGTCAGAAGACGAATGCTCTGATAATTGAACGGCTTCTTTCCTGTCACCTTGCAGATTCTTGACTTTGATCGAGCCTTCCTTCAACCTCTCAACCCTCCATTGAAAGATCACCTGCTCTCCAACTCTGGGACCAGGAGTCGGTATCGGGAGCATACCAATGGCCGCCAGCTGCTCAAGTACTGGCATCTGTAACACAAAGGCGTTTGTGAAAGTCAACTGTGTTTGAACACCATCAAGAGAGGTACTATTCTCCCTCACAGGAGCATGTGCGCCTAACCTGCGCTCGCCAGTTATTATATACTGAACAATTAACTTGCTCTCTCGCCGTTTTGATGAATCCATAGGATGTCCATTGCTTAAAACTGGAGTGCCTGCAGGAACGACAAACTCATATCATTGCAGTGGACGGACCTCCAAATACCAACAATGTGTCTTCACATTACTAAGGATTAATTTGAGCAATGGGAGAATCTATGTATACTGTCTTCAGAAAAGTAGCAAGCTCAATGAGCTCTAATGCTTGTGATCTGTCTTCTTTCGGCAATACAGGTGGGTTGTAATATAACACCTTCATTCACGGTGGGGCTCGTAGAACGAACAACAAAGAGTAAAGCGCCTTCAGAAGTCGCTGAAAGTTTAAGAGGTAACAACCAAGATGGGCTAGGCCGACCATCAGAGTCATTAACATGTACAAAGCCCGCTTGCAACTCTAGTCTTGCATCCAAAACTGTAATGGTAGCCACCAACTCCGACGTCAAGGTAACCTGCATGTCAAACAAAGTCTTCAGAACATCTGAACATAGTGTAAACGACGGAGTGTCTAGCACAAACTCGTCGCTAACCATTGCTTGACGAACAAATGTGAAAATGGATCAGTTTAGAAAACACCAAATCACAGATCTAACCTGCAAAATGAGAGTTCCATCATTGCCTTTGCTCACCACCCGCGTAACTGTATGGAACGGTCTTGTAAACTGCAGAGCGATTGCCCTGGTAAAAGAAAGTGCAGGCACGTGAGAACCAACCTAACGAGGTAAAATCAGGCGAACTGGCTTGCTTGAGAATGTCGGCAGATTTAGGAGATGATTAGGGGAAAAAAGATGACCCACACTTCAACACAAATGAGGAGAGAGAAAGTACTAGAATAAAAAGTTTCTTCCATTCTTACCTTTCAAATATTCGGCTTCTCCCAGCTCCAAATTCTAACTTCACGTTAATTGTCCTCATCCCTTCGGCTGTGCTGGTGGCATATCGCGAGGATTCAAGGCGAGAACCAATTTCTCCTCCCTCAGATGCGGACTCAATCGTCACGACATCTTTAGCAGTCTTATTGATCGACAATGCTCTTGTGAGCCCGTGTCTTGGAGATGTAGGCACTAAGGGAAGAAGTTCGGCCCCTTCATTCTCATCCTGCACATGGGCTACTACTCGCAGCCACAGAATGGAGGAGATGTTACTCGCCCACTCTGGTAATTCCACTTGTCCGCCTTTCACGTGCACTACTTCCTCTCTGTTACTAGAATCACTTCCCTTTGTGGACATATCCTGATCTCCTGTACTGACATTTCCGTTCACCTGCCCCCTGTTGAACCCTGTAGTAGAGGGTGGTACAATGTGAAGTCCTGTGAATGGAACGCCTGCATTTTCAAATACTTCCAGGTGGGTGGTTTGATCTGAGTCCAAGTCCAAACCAGGTCCGCCTGATATTGTCACACGCGCACCGTTCAATGAATACTCCAAAGGTTGAATCACAACTCCAACCCACTGAGGCTCACCGATGAGAAGTCTCCAAGATATAGCCGCTTGGACAGCTACTAGTGCTCGCGGTTTAGAAACCTAACATCACGAACAAAAGAATGAAGCATGTGAAAGACTTGCAAATCACACAATAAAGTAGGTCGATCCAAGTGGTTTATTCCAAAACGGCACTTCGCAAAGAGATTAAGATATCCCAAAAATGGACAGATGACAATGGGAACTTGACTAGATCTTTCGCGAAGCTTCAATAACTAATAGAAACGCCATATCTTGAGCGGTCCCAGCAACGGTTTTCTGACTCAGTTCCACAGCAGTACGAGCGGGGATAATTAGGGGGGAAATGCCAGTAAACTCTGCGGCAAGTTTAAATGATCCCATAGATGTTAGTGGAGCAAGGAATTATAGAACCTAGTAACCAACATGGACTCACCTCAAGGACAGGTCGAATAGGCTTTTCTTGACTTAGATAATCATCACTATCTGGAGGACCACCTTTGCAACTAGATGCACTTGTATAGCAGTAAGTGTGCGACCGCAGCTTCACTTCTCCTATATGCCCCGTAAGTACCCCAAGCACGTAAGACCCAGGGCGTTGAGGAGGCAAGAGAATAGAAACACTATTCTTGCCAGGGTTCAAGACTGGAGCGTCTGCACTTTTCACCACCTGGAGAATAATCCACATGATCAGAAACCCTACTACAAGGGACCTGCACATCTGTCTAAGTTGACACTTCTGAATGTCGAGTATCACCAACTACACCATGTCAGCCAAAATCCCGTTATGAAGCCCCATCACTTGCCCCTCAAAAACGCACATCAGGCTCAAAACATGGAACTTAGCACTTAGTGCTTGTTGTCTAGACATACTTTCCTATCTGTCATGGGGTGAACGGAACTGAAGCAAAGAGTCTGTTCCAGTTATGAAAGCACATACCTTGGTACCCTCGTCTGCGCTAAAAGTGGTGACAAGAGTTAAGCTCAAGGATTCAAGGGAAATGTCATTGGGAAATCCACTCCAGACTGTAACTTGGAGCATCCCGGGGTCTCCTTCACAAAGCTCTAGAGGTGGCCCTCCTTTCGAGGTGAATGTAATAAGCACAGAGACATCCAAAGACACAGGAGCTTTCAATCCACTGTGAGCAAGCCTGACTATTTCTGACTGCAAAGTTTGCCGCTCTTCATCCGTCAGCAACCCTCGATCAAGAGACAGGAGTTTAATACAAGAAGAAAGATATCCAGCCCAGTCACCAAGTTGCTTCTGGCAGTCGGAGAGACGGGGGAGGACCTCTGCAAGTAATGCGTGCCAGCGTTCCCCTGCATAAAGGGCACAAACTTTTTCATACAGCTTAGCTGCTGAGTCCAAATTACCACGCCGGAAGTGCACTGCCGCAACTTCTCCGTCCAGAACGACACCATGACGCTTTCGCCAAGATAGGTGAAAATTGTCCGCAGCCGCCCGAGTAAGATCCAGGTACATTTCCTGTCACCAAAGAGTTCACACGGCATCACTTGGAAGGGATCAAGGTTGCCAGCATGTTGATTCCATTGCGCTCATGGATCCGACTCCCGAATACAGTCAGCTACAGTGTGCGGCAAATCCACATTTCTTTCCTCGAGCAAGTTCTTCCAAAGTAGGTTCGGGAACCTGAAGATTAGTTGCTCCAATTCAAGCGCTTAGGAGCCCAATTAACTGTCAAAGGCCTGAGGCATGTGTCACTTATAAATTAATCAAGTAGGCCATTGATGTCAATCTTGAAGGGTGATTAAATTCTGCGTTCAAAAGGACCACTGCTTACCTCGAATCCTTCAATGGAAGACAAAGCTTTCTGGAGGATCTCGTCACAATCCTTCGCCTTCAAAGCATCCTCTGCCGCTACTTGTATTTCGCCAAGCTTCATAGGACGATCTATTGCACCCCAACCAACACCTGAACTTTGTGGTGATAGTGCTGGGCTTCCTGAGCGCGCTTGGGTCAATCCAGGACTCACAGGACTTGGGGGTAATGCCCGTGGTGAATTTACGCTTGCACCCTCAGCCATCAGATTGCCGTTACTGGCTGTTCGGAAAGTAGCTTTGAGGCCACCCCGACCACCCTCCTCCCCCATAGATTCAGATCTTTTAAACCTATAGACATGCGAACTGACCACGATCAGTTCTGGCTTAAGCTTGATACTCGACACATTTTCCAACCAGGACTCAGTATGACCACCTAAGCATAACAGGAATGGCCTGAGATCTAAAATCATACTGAACTCAGGTTCAGCAGCCCCTACAGGCTTATCCCACGGAGAAGGCCCGTGAGATAAGCCCATAGGGCTGCCGAACTTGAGTTTATCCGTGCACACCAATCCTAGTACTTGGAGTATCTCTCATAAAACACACAATAAGCTTAATCATTCTTCCACACGCATCCAAAGGTTAAAAGTGAGTTGCTAACCCTTCCTTGAAGCTATTCCGATTAGTGTCCATCAACTCCAGAACATTTCCAGCAGAGAGAGAAGCTCTCCTACGATTTGCTTCTCGCAGAAGAATACCAGGAGCCAAAGGAAGCTCCCTCCTCATGCTACCAGTTGTATTCGACGTTTCTGAAAGGGCCTGCTGCCATCTTGCAGCAGATAACATGTAAGGGCATGTGAATGGAACGAAACAATTAACAAGTCAAGACTCAAAGACAACTAACCTCCATACAGCTCACGTTGACTTTGAGTAGCTTATAAGACTCTCGTCGTGTAAGCAACTCTCTGTCATTCCTCTGTCATTCCATTACCCTTGGAATTACAGAGACGACAGACTTGACACGTAAACTCTCAAAATCGGTGAGCACACTTTGTAGCAGAAATATATGACCATCAAGCTATATTGATTATATCCAATGAAAAGCTTGCATATAACGTCTGTAATCGCGTTCAGACACAGAAAAGTTACGCTAAACTGTGCCTGGTATCCCCCTCCATGCGACCTTGTCAAGCAACATGCAAGACGGTTAAGAAGGGGGGACCAGAATACACAAAAGAAATGAAGAACGAAAGAAAAAGGGAAAAAAAAACACTGTAAGATGCGTGGACCTCCTGGTTCAAGGGAACTTACTTGTTGTTTAGCAAGAACTCGAGCATTTGCATCAGCCGGCACAACAGGCCAAACTGCTGGCTTTGGCCAGGGCGACATGCTTAATGCTGCACTGCTCAATTGCGAAAGAAAACGAGGGATGTCAGAACATATCCTTAGCTGTAGCTTAATTTTCGTAAAGCCAGAGGAAGATTGACGCCTATGGAAACAACAATCCATAGGTAGGATGCCCCAACGAACTGCAGACCTTTCTCACCAGTTCCATGATGGGTGTTCACCTACAAAGTACAGGAACAGAAGAATTTCTTGATGTCCTTTGCTAGAGCAGTGTGTGCCGTTCTTTTCACTATGATGTAATACCTGTCTACTGTTCATTTCACTCACAAAAAGGATCTCAAACATTGCAGGGATATAACGATTCCCTAGATGATTACGCATTGGGCATGAGGGCGGCATTGTACGTTTCTAATGACAATACCTGTTGCATGGGCTTTTCTGTATTCTTGATCCATATCCAACCAAGTCCGCTAACCTCATCAGCTGCAACACCAAAGTGAAGTGCAGATTATTAAGTCACCAAAGCTCGATATATTTCACCTTATGCATCCGACTGACTAACTTTCTGACTAGATCTCGACAATAATCTCACGAACAGACTATCATGCATTGCAGGCACAGGAGGGAACCTGTTGCAGCTCTTTGTGACCATCAGTTCTAGTCCACCGTTATCGACCAGAAAAGATTGATCTTGAAAAAACAGCTTCTTGGGAAGCTCACCAGTCAAATATATCAGAAAGTAGTTTAGAAGGACATGTAAAATTCCATCCCTCAGATCAAAATGAAAACAAACAGGGATGAAGGTTTGTTCGCTGGGCTAGGTATAAGAGGAAACCTTGGTGCGCGCATACAAGTACAAGTCTGCTTGGAGACGATAGAAGTCCTTCTCTACATCAGGAGTCACGGACCGTGGATTGAACCGCTCAGCAGATGCTTTTACGACTTCCAAGCATGCTGTGAGCACCCAGAGTTCACGGAGACAGAACGGTAGCCTTTTCTGTTGACAACCCAAAAAAGATAATAACGGAATGAGAATTCATCCAGGAGAATACGCAGTCACTACACTTCTACTGCATTCTGCAAAATTATTGCATCTCAAGGGACGAACTGACGGTGAGAACTGTAAAACTGTGTTGACAGATCGGCGGCAAACTGTCTCATAAGTTGACGATCCGTGATAAATTTTAGAATCCATCACAGCTCAAGAAATCTACCTCATGTTGGACAAGACTTCTGGAGAACGCCTGTATGAAAGGAAAAGCCCTTGCGGCAACTTCAGCTGGACGATTTAGACAGAAAAGCAGCTGCAAACGTAATCCTGGTCAGTCTCATACACCATCTCGTCCCCAGTGGCAAACAGCGTTTCAAATTACAGATCCGAGCACCTCAACTTAGTAGTGGACAGTGTGATAGTAGCTAAACAGTACTAACAGGGTACAAACACAGAACTATAACGTGATTCATGCAGGTAGAACCACACTCGATGATAGCTTATCAATCTGGAAACACAGAACCAGGGCGAACCACCACTTGCTCTAACTGAAAGCACTTGCTTGTGCCCAGTTGTCTGTTTGTGAGGAATGAGTGTTCCAAAGACAGACAGTGATTGCTCTGCTCCTTTACTACAGCTGCTTGTATCCAATTAACTACTCAGCAGAAACAGAAAGCCAAGTTGTACGAGAATATAGGAACCTGCTCCTTTACTACAGCTGCTTGTATCCAAATAACCACTCAGCAGAAACAGAAAGCCAAGTTGTACGAGAATATAGGAACCGTGCTACTCAGCATCATATCGTCTCTCTTGTTAAAGAAATCCATGTCATGAGAAGAAACAGTACCACCGCCTGTCGAGCAAAAAGATATTGTCGGAAATCAAATTCTTTGACGGCATCTTCTAGTTGAAACTGAGCAAATGGCTTCCGAGACGCATTCAATATGGCTGAACGCTCATCCCCGGCATCGGTGCCCCCGAATTCCCTAGCCTTCATATTTGGCAAGTTCACTGTCATACACCATAGTCCACTCTATATGAGTAGATGAGCAGCTGAATCAGCAGGATAGTCTTGACAGTGATAGCAATCTCAAGAGGTAATTCCCTGAACACTCTCCAGTTTCTAATGCGAATAGAGCTTCTATGCTTTAAGACATCCTAACGAAAAAAAGGAGCAGCCCACGTTGATTTTCAACTTCTTGCAACTTATCTCCATGACTTCACACTCTTCTAACTTCCTCCATGTGACCAATTTCACGTGGAGGAAAGCGTTTCACCATACACGCCCTCCCAGACATTCTATATCTAACAACTCATTGTCGACCAAGAAAGATGGCAGATAAACTGTTGGGATTGCAGAGAGCGTATCAACACGTAGCTTCCGGTCCTGCTAGTTCTAACGCGTTTAACAAAGAACTTCGTTTCCGCCATGTGCAAAATCCATATTATCCCCAAGGAGAATATCTTCGTCCATACCAATTTCCAAGTAAATTTGCTCCAACTCATCGTACTCTCGCAAAGCATCCTCAAGCAAGTGGGCCATTTCAAACATGATTGCAAGACTTTCCTGAACAGCGGTCACAACGAAATCAACAAGTGCCTCGTCTATGAATCTCTAGATGAATTTATTCAACAATTCTGTCCTTGTCCGTTTATACAAATCTCTTAGAAACTTAACTCCAGGCTCTTCAGGGTGATCACCGATGCACCCCAAGACAACATCAGAACGCTATTAGGTCCACCAAACAAAACAACAATTCGACGTGGCTTGAAGCAACACTGATGCAATTCGTATCTACGGTCAGCTTGAATGTGTGCAATATACTTAAAGAACGAAAGTAGAAAACGCCAGATAGTCAAAATGAGAAGTAGTAATCTTCGGCAAATAAAGCCATCAAGTGTTCCACTCAAGAGACTGATTAAACAGCTCTAGCTTCTATTCACCCAAGCTCTACTTTTCTCAGTTCAGGGTGTTTATGATAAACAACAAACAGGAGAATAATTCGCTCAGCATAATGATTACCTTAACAACAAAGAAGTTGCAGAAGTTCCATGCCGGCATAAAGCGATGTTCACTTAGTCTTCTGACTTCCTCCTCATAAAACTGGACCCGCCTGTCCAGAGTGTTCTGGATGCAGACCACCACTTTGTGTTCGATATCTTCCCAGACTGTATGATCCACGATGTGCGTCTCCAACTTGCAACATCTGCCCGAGGGGACATTAGAAGGTGTGCAAGAATTAAAACAATGAAAACCACAGGCTGAGATGAAGGAATATTAAAAGGGCGTCGATACAGCTTTCGTTAAGCTTCCAGTCTAAGAAGAGAAGAAGGTGTACCTCTCCCGCTTTTTTGAGCTGAAATCAGCTTCAAGCCTGTAATACACCTTTTTTGTGTGTTTGAAGTTTGGATCATTGGCAGGAGTTTTGGAGACAAAAACAATAAACCACTCACGGTCTTCATTTTGCACAATCTGTTTCAAACGTGGTTTGAGCAGTTGCTTGTACTCATCTAAATCCTGTGAAAAAGGTCATAAGAAGTTGACAAATGTAATTCAGTAATTGAACTGGCATTCCTTGCTGCTGTTACTGCCAATCCAGCATCGTTCATAAGGCGAATACACATGGTTTTCACCATCATTTTGCTTGGATCAAACAAAACAGTGGCAGTTGTAAATGAGTGCGACATCTTGTTGTCCCAAAGCTCCTTGACACTATGTTTGTGTAAGTCTAACTTCAAGTGACAGAAAACATAGCAAAAAACAGGAGACCAAGAAAGTATATTTATACACACCTCACAAGCGACAAGGACCACAGATGCATATGGATGGCGGAACCAGAAAGGGGACTGCTCAAGTGGAGTGCGCCCGCGGAGGCGTGCATCTGTCGTGAGTATGTATTCTACAGGTAGTTTCTCGACCAAGACTGGATTTCGAGCTTTGTTATTTAAAATAACCCTCCTAAAAGGCACGCGTGCCTCAAAATTTTCCCGCACAACAGGCCACAGGTCACTCACGTCTTCAACTGCAAGACCAACGGTAACAATTAGACTCTTGCAAATGTAAGATTTGCAGACGTCTGAATGAACTTGACGGCTAGAACTACAAACTTAAGAAGAAACAAAACAGAAGAAACAAAACAGAAGAATCTGCAAGAACTGAACTCTGCTCAGGCTTAATTTGAGTAGAAGTTTGATGTACGTCATCATATAGTGCCTACCGACAGCTTGAAAAAGTACACGCTCCTGAAAGTCCTGAAACAGAGGTGGTATCACAAGATAATCCTCCACCAACCGAACTAAGCACACACCAATACACCTAACCAAAGTTGAAGTACTCTCACAAATCAAACTTAAGAAATCCACCAAGTCTATGGCGAGTGACGAGTTTTCCACGGTGCTTGTGAGGAAGGACTCTAGAAGAATTTCTAGCCACAAGAATCTGAAAAGCATTCAGGATCACCGCCTAAGATGTTGAAGATGTTGAACTTCACTGAAGCATCACTCCATCCCAAACTATGATTGAGCCTCGAACAAGGTGAATGTTTCTACGTTGCAGAGAGCCCAGCTCCTAACTGCGTATAGACACCCATAACCTTGACTTCCCTATCAGTTCGAAAGTGAACCTAAATCTTGACAACCCATTACTTGACATAATAGTAAGGACCACCTGCAATGTCCTAAAAACTATCTCCAAGTAAGTGGTAATTCCTAAAACCAGCTGCGGTTTCGCTTCAGTTAAGGCCTCTCGGATAGTGGGGTGTTGTAATGCTCCTTGGTCTCATCACTCATTGCTCCTAATACCTGCTGTCTTCAATGTTCTGTGTGCTTATCTTGCACATGTTCATGAGAATGGACTCCGAGAGAAGATGAAGATCGAGTCACAAGTATGCAGCTCATCGTTGTCACCGCTCCCTAGCTCAAAGTAGTCTATAAATAGGGAGTTTGTACGTGACCACACGTAGAATACAGTATGTCTAGGATCCACTCCACAAAGAATGAAATAAATTGCTGCAACTGGCCAGAGGCACGTCTTGTAGCCTTCGGAACAAGTGACAAGCGCCAAACCATGGCGGAAATAATCACGCTAGTCCGCAAAACCAAAACCAGCTTGGAGCCACCCTAAAGAAACTTGACAAAAGTTATGCTTTACATGTCCTGCATTCTTATTGTAGAGACCGGCTGAAGATTTTACGAAGATCTGACACTAGAAGAGCTCGTACTAAGTACAGCAGTTCGGCTGACAGGTAAAACTTGGGCCTAACACCTCAAGAGCAATGCAGGTTTGTGCGTCAGCTTGATTGCACTTCAGTGCCGACATGTAGACTTCTAGCCTACTCAAGGCTCCCTGATGACAGTGCATCAACTATGAAAAGCCACTGCATATCCGAATTACTATGTCCTGCGGTCCATCGGTGACCAGAATCCTTGCATTCCCCTCTACTGATCGGAATCTTACGAATATCCAGCCAATCCAGCTCGACACGAGGAATCGGAATTTTGAATGTAAAGCACGAAATTCCTGAACGTGTACATGCAAGCAAACAGAAGCAGAATCGAGCAAGGCACACATACTCGCAACAACGAGGCGATCCGAGGCACTTTTCATCATCTGAAATTGTGACAGAGAGCTCGCCATGTCGTCTGCCTCGAGATTGACGACCGCTCCATGTCTAAACTTCCACCTCCCTCCTCCTCTCTCTCTTCCTCTTCATCCTCGCAATCCGTACTCGTTCCAGGCAATTAACCATCTCCACTGTATTCGAAACTCTCCTCTCCAACACTCCAGCACACACGACCGTTTCGGGCTCTTTTCGCAACCCTCTGTCCCGCGACCTTCCTGTTCCGCACTCTACTCACTCCTCTTTTCTCCAATGTTGTGCACTCTCTCGCTCACACCACTCCCGAAAAATTACGAGAAAACGAAACCCTAAACTTCGGAGGCCTTCCCATTTCAATGGCACATCCCCTGCCACTACGTAAGTCAGAGGCATCGTATTCTCCCTCTACAATGACGGCACTCTTTAATTTCCTTTCCTTCACCACCTTTGCACTATGCCTTTGCATGATGGAATCCATGTGCATGAATCATAGTGGATATTCAAAATTTGCAAAAGCATATCTTACACAATTAACGTGACAAGATTTCTCTACAGCAAGATTATGAGAGCTGAATTGTTAAATACTGGGGAGTCACTTTTGTTTAAGAGGAAGAATAGCATCTTGTATGGATTGTTATGATATCGCATAAAGTTTTTATAATAAAAGATATGCATGAACCTTTTCTTACTACTGTACACCTCCAGAAGAAATCCCATAACTTTCATAAACTATCTATTTAAATTCCATCATTGAGGACCTAATGAGAGAGTCTTATGGAATATTAGATAAATCAAAAATGAAACCGCACACCGGTACTCTGTTTACCTTAACACAACTTAAAAATCCTAGCCAAATATTAACCACTATCTGTTCTGCAGTTCGGCATATGCCTTCTAGAGGATGCGTCCGTTGAGGTGAAACCTTTCAGGCGGTGCTCTTAGTTTGGCAGATTTTACTTTCACTTGTGATGGTGGATCCTTTTCTTCGTAGTTTTTATATATCTCCTTTCCTTCGTAGTTTTCTCTCCTCCTTACTTTTGCCCGGTAGGCAAAAGATGGTGTGTAAATAGGGATAGATAGGTGCAAATATGAGAGCTTTTAAGCTCCCATTTTTGCATCGTTTGCTCTTACCCCACCGCGATCAAAGAAAAAGAAGAATGGACAGAAATCCAAAAACATATTGGTTTGTTGTGCATGCCCTTGTTTGCTATATCTAGACATCTGAAGTGCGTTTAGACATCGCTATATAACATACATTGCTATCAACATCATACACTATAGAAGCACAACTCACACATAAGTTATACATAAACTCTAAAGTTTCACAGTAATCAGATTCGTTTACAACATAAGTTATACATAAACTCTAAAGTTCCACAATAATCAGATTCGTTTACAGCTCAAATCAATCGAACTTGGATCAATACTTGATCTGATTCGCAATAACTTGCCAACAACAAGGCACTGATTACAATCAAGCCACACTCACTCTAGCTAAGAGACTCCAGGTGACGCTTGCCGGTTTTCTGTCCACTCTAGCCAGGAACTCAAAGGCTGAACATCAAAGAAGTGAGCTCTCTAGAGCTGCACTTCCAAGGTATACTCCTGATTTCAACCTAGGTCTCATCCCAACAATCCCGCTAATGGCACACCTGACGGTGCGGATAGTGCAAGTGACGGTGGGCCTCACCATGAAGTCAGTACCCTAAACACAAAATCTGACCGTCGGAAAGTAATCTATGAGTAACTACAAAAAATGCCTCTAACTACTATCATTGGAACTCTAGTGTCCAAGCAATCTAGATGTGACACTACAAATGGCGTGATAGTTGTAGTGCGTATATATATTGTTACACAACATACATCACTGTCAACATCATACACTATAGAATCACAACTCACACATAAGTCATACATAAACTCTAAAGTGCCACAATTGCCACACTACCCGGCGGTCAGGTCCCTCTAACTCCATATAGCCATCTACTCCAAGTATATGGTATACCCTATAATGGGCAAAGGTCAAGAGGCAGGGTGTTATGGAGCCCCATTGTTAGTTGTATGTCTGCAATCTATACCATATAAAGAATGAACTAGCTATAGGTCAAGTACATCTAGGGCATAACCACTATCCTTGAGGAACCACCGTGAGGGGAGGAGTCATATATGCCATATGCCATCCTCTCAAACAATTATCACACACTAATATAGTAGCAGCTCCACCAAAAGAACCACATAACATACACCTCAACCTCAAGCGTACACGTACAAGTGCCAAGCTTGGGTCCATAGTACCATCAATGTTTGGGAGGTGGCATGGCGCACAATTGCGTACATGATCCTTCCAAACAACATCATCACATTCTTCTAACATAAGGACTCAAGATGGCAAAACCTCACGCACTTTCAAGATAGTGCGGCTTGTCAAAACATCAAGTATTGTCGATGTTGTCCACTGTAGATATACATAGTCATTGGATGAAATCAATGAATCTAGAGTCTATAACCTCCTCCTTGAATAGTAGCATAACGTAAGGTATCCCTATGTTGAGCAATTGCCAAGTTCTTAAAGGCCATCGATATCACTCTGCAAAAGATCTCTACCTGTTGAGAACATGCGCTCACCCATACATCTAGATCATCCAAGTCCAAGACTACGATAGCATCTTGAGGAATGGCTGCAGGTAAATGTGGATCTCGTCCATAGAGTAGAAAGTAAGGAGAGAAGGATGCTAAGGAGGCTTGATGGCTGAACTATAACCTATGGCCAACCAAGGTAATTGGAGATCCCAATCTCCCAAGTGGCCTCTGTGCAAACCATACTTTTGCATTCCTCTTTTCACCATCTGAACCACTCTCTCTGTTAAGCCATATGCCTCAAGGTGATCTCAAGATGTAGTATGATGATCAATCAAAGCCTTGTCACACAAGACCTGAAACTCCCCCAAGAACTTTGTACCTTGCTCAGTCAAAACCTCAACTACTGCACCAAAATGACTAATAACTCGATCTAGGAACAAGTAAGCCGTCCCTTCATTGGACTTGTCAGGAAGTGCCACCAACTCAATTCACTTGGAAAAGTGCTCCATCATCACCAAAACATACCAATGATGTCTCACAATCAACGGTAAAGGTCCGACAAAGTCCAAACTCCAACTATAACCCAATCCCATGATAGGTAATTGTAATACCAAGAGCTAGCCATATGATCTAGATGTGAAATTTGGTTTGGTAACATCTAGAATGATGTTATACATGATGGTAAAAATAGATAAGATAGAAGTATCACCAAAAGAGTACTTCTACTAATAGTGCAGAAACCGAAATAGACTTGAGAACCTTAGAACCAATAGCTAGACATATGATTTAAAGGTGAGAATTGGTTTGGTAACATCTGGAAGGATTTTACACATGATGTACTAAATAGATCAGAAAGAGGTATCACCAATAGGGGACTTCTACTAATAGAGTAGGAATCAAAATATGCCTAAAATCTTTGAAGGCAATTTTGGAGGCCTAAACGGATGAATTAGGCCTCGAAAATGTGCAAATCCCCCCCTCCCTAATGTAGGTGGGGTTGGCCTCCCCTCCCCCCTTCTTTGTCTCGTCGAGAGCTTTCCAACGGTACCTTACGTGATTTTGAGATTCCTACATGAAGATTCCCTAAAAGATTCCCTCTGGTCAAAGCTTGTTTGACCAACCAGATAGGACCTAGACCAGACATGTCACCCATCCAAGTAAGTAATCCAAGGGTGGAGCTTGCTGACATGTCACCTATCTGTGTCCCTAATCCTATGGTGGAGCTTCCTTGGAGGAGATGCTCTTTGTCTATACAATAAAGAGAAGGTGCTCTTTTGAGGCATCGATTTTTTGAGTGTGCAATCTGTGTTTTCTCTCTTCTCTTGTCCTCAGAGTATTACAATAATGGTGTAATTATGGTGTAGGAGCATTGAATGATGCTCTAACTCAGTCACAAATCACACATCTGGCAACAAACTGTTGTACCTTGGTTTGCATACCATGCCACCAATAGTGACTCTAGAGTAAGCTATATGTATGCTTTATTCCAAAATGTCCTAGCTCCTCATGAGCATGACGGGCCAACTATAGCTCTGAGATGGAAGTGGTACTACTCTCACTCTACCATCCTCCCATACATGCAATAGGTGTCTGCCCTCCAATCTGAACTATCTGGCTTGTTGAAGAACATGGTCTCTCTCCTTGGCCCCAACTGTGCCACCTACAACACCAGTGCAAAAATAGTCCATCACTAAGACGTCACCATGAATGTCTCGCTGAACTGTACCAATATCTTCACTCTTTGGATCTATGACCTCAATAACTCCTCTTGTATGCCTTGAGAGAGATACCACCAAAGCCTTAGAAAATATACATAAAAAGGCCAATGCATGGCACCGTAGCACCATCTCCTCATCTATCTCACCATGCCAACGTGCTCCGGTTTGATCCTACTGGTTGGGACATGGGTTTTTACTCAACCCATCTACATCACGGTTCACCACTCCAGGTTTGTGAACAATCTTGAAATCATACTCCTATAAAATCAGAGCCCATCATGCAAGCTTCCTTAAAAGCTTGTTGAACTCCATCAACCACTTCAGCGGCTGATGATCAGTGATAAGAGTGAAAGAGTTACCAAAATAGGTAACATCAGAAATGTGCTACTGCCCAAACTACTACCAAGTGCTCTCTCTCATATGAACTATACTTTGCCTCCATTGAATTGTTGGAGCGACTAGCCTAAGCGACCACAAACTCCTTTCCCTCATCATCATGTTGGGTGAGCACTGCTCCAAGCCCCAACATACTCCAATCAGTATGAACCTAAAATGGTCATCCTTTGATCAGTCTCCTCAAAATAGGAGAAGATGTTAACCTCTCCTTAAGCTCTACAAAAGATCTCTCCTACTCATCTCCCCAACACCACTCATGTGTAAGCTTGGTCAACTTTGTCAAGGCCTTGGCAATGGCACTAAATCCTCTAATATAACAGCAATAGAAGTTCACCAACCCAAGGAATGCTTGCACTCTACTCACATCTGTAGGCCAAGGAATACATGCAATAGCCTCCACCTTGGTTTGTTGAACACCAAGTCCTCCGGGGTAGATAATGTGACCCAAATACTCAACCTGCTCATGGAAGAACCTACAATTCCTAGGATGTAATTTGAGTCCATGAGATCTCAACCTCCCAAACACCTCCAACAACTATTGCTCATGCTCCTCCACAATAGTGCTACAAACTAAAATGTCATCAATATAGCACCAAGCAAAATCCAATCCAACTAGGATCTTATCTATGATCCTCTAGAACTCAGCATGAGCATTCTTTAACCCAAATGGTAAGAACCTCCACTAATATAACACATCCTTTCTGTGAGGATCAATAGCCTAAAATTTTATCTTGGACTTATCTTCCTCCCTAATCAGCAATTGCAAAATGGAGTAGGAATTGCATTGGTGCATGAAATTGAATGGGAAGGATCAAAGTGAAGACAAGTGAGGTAGTAGAAATCTTGAGTAAACCTCTAAAGATTTCCAAGTGGGGATTATAATGTTGAACCAACCACATCAAGAAAAGAAAGATGGATTTCTTGTTATGGAATTAGGGTCTTGCGTATGGAGCTATGTTGTAGGAAACTCACAATAATGCATAGAATTTGAGTGGGAAGTTGTTACAAGGATGTCCCATAATATGGATGGAGGACCAATGACAATGGGTGTTGGGCATGGATTGATCCCCATTTTGGGAAGCTTGTATTGATACCCCATACAATAGACTTAGCAAATGACTGAAGCAAAGAATCAATGACTCATTTATCAAGGAGAAATCCACAAATGAGTATAAGGTTGAAGACATGAAGAACTTACCTTTATGCACTATCACCAAAAAAAATAAATGCAGTTAGTTTGTTTGAAACAAAACAAAATATGTCAATCAAAACCGTGTTATCTTCTTCTTAGCTCATACACTTGTAGAAGCTAGTTAGTTGGGCAAGGATCTTTCATGAGCTAGTCATCAATTTGTTTGAAGACATGATGGAAGGTTCTACCACTATTGTGGCCCCCCTTTATTGTTCATTTCTACATTGGTATGAACTTGTTAACAAATGAGGAGAAGTAAAAACTTCCATCCCACTTGCATCATCCAGCTTACTTCACCAAGGATCTCAACTTGTCAAAAGAGATCACTAAGTACTACAAAGTGGATGAAGAATATACCTAGACCAAGAAGTTTGTGCAAGTGGTAGAGACATACAACTCTATTACGATTTGGCAAAATCTTATGGTGGCTCAAGCAAAGGTTCAATTTTCTTAGAAAAAAGAGTAACCCATGGAGTTGGAACCTTTGTCAAAAGATAATGGGAGTAAAAGCATGTCATTGAAGGCAACTTGGAAGAGATATTCATTGTCAAGAAAGGGGTCAGCTGAGGAATGAGTTGTAGGTATTGCTTGGAGTACAAAGTTGGGGAGTGAGGAGCCCATGCAAATTTTGTCTCCCAAAGTGGACAAAGGAGAAGAAGACCCAAATGATGAAGCACAATTGTTGCACCCATTTAAAACTAATGAATTGCTTCCAACAAAGAAGAAGAAGAAGAAGAAGAAGCCTACTTTGGAACCCATCCCAACTTGTAATACTCCAAGGACAAGAGAAGAGAGAGAAACACAAATTACACACTCAACATTTGGTACCCCAAAGGAGCACCTTCTCTTTATTATATAGACAAAGAGGATCTCATCCAAGGAAACTTCACCATAGGATTAAGCACACAAATAGGTGACATGTCAGCAAGCTCCACCCTTGGATTACTTACTTGGATGGGTGACTCGGTCTAGGTCCTATCTGGTTGGTCAAACAAGCTTTGATTGGATGGAATCTTTTAGAGAATCTTCTTGTAGGAGTCTCAAAATCACATGAGTAAGGTACCATTGGAAAGCTCTCAATGAGACAAACCAAGGGGGAGGGAAGGCCAACTTCTCCTCTATTGGGGGAGGAATTTGCACATTTTCAAGGCCTAATTCATCCGTTTAGGCCTCCAAAATTGCCTTCAAAGATTTTAGGCATATTTTGGTTCCTACTCTATTAATAGAAGTCCCCTTTTGGTGATACTTCTTTCTAATCTGTTTAGTCCATCATGTGTAACATCCTTCCAGATGTTACCAAACCAATTCTTACCTTCAAATCATATGTCTAGCTGTTGGTTCTAAGGTTCTCAAGTCTATTTTGGTTTGTGCTCTATTTGTAGAAGTACTCTTTTGGTGATACTTCTATCTTATCTATTTTGACCATCATGTATAACATCATTCTAGATGTTACCAAACCAAATTCCGCATCTAGATCATATGGCTAGCTCTTGGTATTATAGACCTCCCTCTTTTTAAGACGCAACATCCTCGTTGTGCAATTGTTGCTCAAATGCTTGCACCAACACCGGTGCATGTGTCAAATTGGCAGCAAGCTCCCAGGTTGATTCATAGAGGGAGTAACCTTTCCACTATACTAGATATTCCACCCGCGGATGGCGAGTACCACACATGCATTTTTGGAGAATACGCTCCACTTCATATTCCTCTTTGCCATCAATGAGTGTCGGACAAGGTCAAATGTCTTGGGTGGAATGACCCAAGCCTGAGCGGGGAGCATATCTGCGTAGTAGGGAAACATGGAACACAAGATGGATCTTCATGTGTGGTGGTAGCTCAAGGTGATAGCTCACAATGCCAACGCGACAAAGAATCGAGAAAGGCCCAATAAAATGAGGTCTGAGCTTACGAGGTCCAACTAATGTGAGGTTGGTTGTTGATAGCCACACTTGATCCCCAACATTGAACTCCATGTACCTACGGTGTGCATCAGCATCCTCCTTCTATCAATTTTGTGCAATCTTTAATCTGTGCTTGGCGCTCTCCACACCTTGTTGGATTCTAGAAACAAACATATTGACTGCATCGACCTTGGTAGCCACTGGACGGATCTTCATCAAGCTAGAAGGTGTGAAGGGATGCTCACCATACATGAGGAGGAACGGAGTGACTTGGATGGATGCATTCACTGAATGTTGTTAGCAAATTCCACCAATGGGAGTAGGGTGTCCCACCTCTCTTGCTCTTCTAAGGTGAAGTCGCGTAACATGTCTTCAATTGTGCAATTAGCCCGCTATGTTTGGCCATCTGTTTGTGGGTGGTAAGTTGTGGACATAGCCAACTTGGTTTTGAAGAAACCAAAGGGTGTTTGCTAAAAAAACTGGTGAATCGAGTGCCTCTATCAGTGATAAGTACTCTAGACAAGCCATGGTGAGAGAAGACTGCATCTAAGTATACTTGAGCTAGTTGTGGAGCGGTCACATCCTTGGTGGTAAGGGCGTACATGAATCATTTTGCTGAGCCAGTCCACAAAGATCACCATGGAGTCATACCTTGAGGTGGTATTTGGTAATTCATAGACGAGATCCATACTCACTTGTTCCCAATGTTGGGTAGGCGTGGGGAGAGGTTGAAGGAGCCTTGCAAGAGCTTGATTAGAAGCTTTGTTCTATTGCAAAGTAAGCAGCTGCACACGTAGTCCATCATGTTGTTTCTCATCTTAGGCCAATAATAATGGCGTTGGATTGCATCCAAGGTCTTGTCTACTCCAACATGACCTGCAATGGCCAAATCATGACATTCCGCTAGAATGGTGGTGCATAATTTTAGAACATTTGGGATCCAAAATCTACCATCATGAAAGGTGAGTCCTCGTGTGCTAGTGATGCCTTTGGATGATTGTGCTTCTACAATCTGTGGATCAGTTTTTGTAGCAGCCAAGATCTCTGGCCTAAATTTAGGGTTAATCTTAACCTCTGCCACCAAGTTGTTTGCCATTGGCATGCGGGTGAATGCATCTGCAAGTCGCTTCTTACCTTCCATGTAGGTGATTATCATGTTGAAGTGTTGTCGCCACTTTGCCCATCGGATCTAACTACAAGATAGATCCTTCTACGTCTCGAGGTAGACTAGAGGTTTGTGGTCTGCCTCTACTACAAATGCCTTCTCGCCCAGATAGTGCTTCCAATGCTTGGTGGCTAGAACGATGGCCAACTCTTTTTTATCTATGAGATGGTAGTTATGCTCTACTGGTAACAACTTTTGAGAGAAATATGCAATTGGATGCCATCCGTCACGCCACTCTTATTGTAGGACTGCTCTTATTGCTATGCCTAATGCATCTGTAGCCAACTTGATTGGACGTTTTGGGTCATATCAGTTCAAGATTGGTGCATGTAGCAAGGCGGCTTTCAATTCTTGAAAGGCCAACTCTTGTGTGGTTCCTCATGTTTTACTTCTTCCCCTTGCCAAGTCGTGCCGTTAAAGGTTGTGCAACCTTGGAGAAGTCCTTGACAAATCTACGAAAGAATCCCGTCAACCCCAAGAAGCTCTTGAGTTGAGTCTGATCTTCTAGGTCACTCCATTTTTTAATGACCTCTATTTTATCCGTCAATACTTGAATGCTCTCTGCACTTACTCTATGCCCCAAGTAGTCTACTTCAAACTTGCCAAACTTGCACTTTGAGATTTTGGCATACAATCGATTCTGTCTTAAAATCTAGAGGACCTCTTGTAGATGTTGTTTGTGTTCCGTCATCATGCTACTATATACTAAGATATCATCCAAGAAGATAATAATAGACTTATCCAAGTATGGACAAAATATGTCATTAATTAGACTCATGAAAGTGGCAAGTGCATTGGTGAGGCCAAAAAGCATCACAAGATACTCAAAGTGGCCATACTTGGTTCAAAAGGTAGTTTTGTACACATCCTCCTCTACAATTTGGATTTGATTGTAACCACTCCGCAAGTCCAATTTGGTGAAGTATCTTGCTCCATGGAGTTGATCAAACAGGTCATCCATGCAAGATAAGGGGTATTTGTTCTTCACTGTTTGTTGATTGAGACCTCGATAGTCAATGAACATGTGCATTGTACCATCCTTCTTCTTCACAAACAAGATAGGAGCCCCATATGGTGATATGCTAGGTGGGATGAACCCCTTTGGCAGCATCTCCTCAATTTGAGTCTTATATTCCTCCAACTCATGAGGTGATAAGCGATATGGGACCTTACAAGGAGGTGTCTTCCTCGGGAGTGTCTCAATTTTATGATCTACTCTCCTTTTTGGTGGTAATCTTGAGGGTAGATCATTGGGAAAGACATCTTGAAATTCATCCACCATAGCCTTCAATTTCTCAAGAATTTATCCATCGAGTTGTGCACTCTGGACTTCTCTTATTAGACCCATGAAACATCTATCGGTCTTATAGACAATTGCCATCCCTATGACATATAGAGGAAGATCCTACCTAGGTGATTTTTCTTTAACCCCAATAATTGACCATTGGTGGGTTCTCACTACTTTCTTCCTCCAATCTACCATAGGGTTGTAATGCTCCATCAATGGCATGCCTAAGATTGCATCATAATGAGCTAATTGTATCACTTGCCATTCAATTGCTTCTCGATATTCTCCTACAGAGAGTGTGACCCATCTAGGTAATGATTCAATCCTCTTTGTTTGCCTATTAGGCAACTCTACTTCTTCACTCCCATCTCTCTCTAGATCCATTCCCAATCTTATTGCAACAGAGCAAGATAAAAAATTCTTTGTTGCTCCCAGATTGATTAATACTCTCACTTGATTGCCTTCTCGGGCTCCATTCATGACAATTACTTGTGAGGTTTCCTTTCAAGATCTTTGCACATTAGTCTTCTTCCTTCCCTTGCTTCTCTTCTTCCTTATTGAGCCAGTAAGGCCGTGAGGTACATTTACTCGCAATCTTTGTTTTCCAAAGTGTTTTCCACCTCCTCCTCTTTAATGCACCTCTCCATGTTGTTCAAAGATTGCCTGTATGAAGGTTGAGGGCCTCTAGGGAAACAAGTGCAACAATTGGTAGATATGTGCCCAATAAGGCCACAATTGTAACAATGGTATTGTTCTCCTTGAGTTCCACTCTTGTTGTGGGACTCCATCTCTTTGTTCTTCTACCCGTCCATGCTCCCCTTGAAGCGGTCGTGCTCCTCAATTTCAAAATCAAAGGTTGCCCAATTCCATTGGTACGGGTCCACCCATGTGTGGCATTTTTGCCCAATAATGTTGAGGTGGAACTACTCCTTCACCTCCACCCAATGCTCTTGCTATTCTATGTGCACAAGCAATGGCTTCAAATACCGTACGAGGATTTTGTACCATGACTTCTTGGTGAATCCGCTCCTTTAACCCTCATTTGAAATTTTTAAGAGCCTCTACTGGACTCATGTCGGCTATTGCAACTTGTAGATCCAAAAATGCCTCCACATACTCTTGTATGGTGTTCTTTTGTCTCAATCTCCAAAGTTGGGTTTGAGCCATCTGCACAAAATCCACCGATTGGAAATTCTTCAACAATCCTTCTTGCATTGATGTCCACGTGACCTCCCTTCTTTCTGCCAACATGGATCATTCCCAAGCATCATACCATGTGAGGGCTTTATCGGTCAAGTACCCACATGAAAACACGTCTGCAACATGCTCCGTGATCTCTATTGAGAACAATCAGAAATATTGATTCATTCTCAAGATCCAATTTTCCATTACTCCCATCATATGCTGCCCCTTGTAAGGCTCAATGTTGCAGGTCTTCTTCATCCGGAGTGGCAATGTGGCTTCATTGTTGATAGGGTTTGTAGGCATAAGTGCCTCTCTAAGTACTTCAGGTTGCAAGTACTAGGTTTTGAGATGGCTCTTCTTCTTGCATGGCTTGATCATTCCTGAGGATCTGCACTTGACTTTGTAATGTCTCTATGGTCATCTTAATCTCTCAAAATTCATTCAACATCCCTTGCATTCCTTGCAACAACTCTTGCAATTGTGGATCCATGGTTCTTGCAAAACTCAATTTTTAATGTCTACTTCAATATAAAGTCAATACGATCACTCTAGAAGGGGAACAAACTATCGGAACTGCCATTGGGACCTCAGAAGCTATCACTCGTTGATAATACTCCTTGTCAAAATTTTCTAACCACAAAATCTTTAAACATCACTTTCGGTCTCACTACATAATGGATTTCTACTTGAGTGTTGAAAGGGAGAGGATTTGGGACATTCACATCCATATCATCATAGTAGAATGTAGATTGTCAAATCCCACTCTCTGTCATATATCACCATAGGTAGAATCATCGGGTTTGGTGAGTTCATCACCCTATCCATGAATTTTGCACCAAAGTGATAAACTAGCAATACCCTCATTTGCTCATGCTGGATGTACATAACCTTGATGTGGAATGGATTTGGGAATAGAAAGCTAGGTGTGGGAAATTGTCCTCTCGGTGCATTCAACCTATCCGCTCTCTAAAGTCCTTCCTAAGTCTAGCAATTACTCTATGTTCTCCACCTCAAATTACTCAATTTTAGGAGTTTGTGCTCTTCCAAGAGAATTGATCCACTCTCTTGGACTGAGACACTTACTCTGATACCATTGTAATATTCTGAGGACAAGAGAAGAGAGAGAAACACAAATGACAAACTCAACATTTGGTGCCCAAAAGGAGCACCTTCTCTTTATTATATAGACAAAGAGGATCTCCTCCAAGGAAGCTCAACCATAGGTTTAAGCACACAGATAGGTGACATGTCAGCAAGCTCCACCCTTGGATTACTTACTTGGATGGATGACATGTCAGTCTAGGTCCTATTTGGTTGGTCAAACAAGCTTTGACCAAAGGGAATCTTTTAGGGAATCTTCCTGTAGGAGTCTCAGAATCACATGAGTAAGGTATTGTTGGAAAGCTCTTGATGAGACAAACCAAGAGGGAGGAAAGTCCAGCCTCTCCTTTGTTGGGGGGGTGAAACTTGCACTTTTTTTGAGACCTAATTCATCTGTTTAGGCCTCCAAAATTGCCTTCAAAGATTTCAGGCATATTTTGGTTCCTACTCTATTAGTAAAAGTCCTCTTTTGGTGATACCTCTTTCTGATCTGTTTAGTCCATCATGTGTAACATCCTTCCAGATGTTACCAAACCAATTTTCATCTTTAAATCATATGTCTTGCTATTGGTTCTAAGGTTCTCAAGTCTATTTTGGTTTCTGCTCTATTAGAAGTACTCTTTTGGTGATACTTCTATCTGATCTATTTTGACCATCATGTATAACATCATTCTAGATATTACCAAACCAAATTTCACGTCTAGATCATGGCTAGCTCTTGGTATTACACAACCATAGCCACATTGTTCACTTTGGTTTCTAACAAGGAAGGTGCATATTGTTATGAAATAAAACATATACAAACAAAACAAACTTACTTGGTGGTAGACTTTGTCAAGGGCACAAATGAAAGCAAGGTGAAGACATCAAGCTAAGGTTTGATAAAACGCAAGATATAAACCTTATTGTCCAAAGGATGTGAAGGATCAGCATATAGAGATGATCTTATCACTAATGCCTCACCCCCAACCAACAATAACAAAGCATGCAAGAACAAGGAAGTTGTCTTGGCTTGCAAAACAAAGGAAGCAATTGTCTCAAGCATGACAAGAATCTTATGCCTAAAACAAAGAATGCCCTATAAAGACAATTGGGCAAGGATGGCAATTCTTTGCCTTGGCTTATGGTAACATACACCATTCACATGATGATGCTAGCAATGGAAGCATTGGAAGAGCTTCTACCAATATACTAAAAGTCAGATCCAAACCTTAAAGAATGAGAGACCTTCATCCACCACTTGCATCACTTGGTCCAAACTCAAACAAACAAAAAGGCTAAGGAAAGCAAGAAGTGCCCCGAGGAGTTCCAAGAGGAGGAACTTAAATGGCAAGAGGAGTATGACAAATTAATCCATGGACTAAAAAAGGAGGTTGACAATTATAGCTTGCAAGTCTTCCACCAACAAACTCACTAAAGGGAGGAACTTAAATGGCAAGAGGAGTATGACAAATTAATCTATGGACTAAAGAAGGAGGCTGAGAATTATAGCTTGCAAGTCTTCCACCAACAAACTCACTATGAGGAAGAAATACAAAATTGGAAGGACAAACTTACAATACTACAAAGAGAGTTAGAAAAAACCAAAGTAGAAGTCAAGGTAATGAAGACATGATCATTTGAAGTAGTTGATATGACCTCTGCAATATAGTAATAATAATAGTAATATGACCATTTGAAGTAGTTGATTGACCTCTGCAACTCCAACCTATCTGCCAACCTGAAAGAACAATAAGAAAAGGTGTTGGAACAAGATAATCAGATTTGTCAAGAGATGACCAAAGAGTTGAGCCAAAAGTACCAACTCTAGACAACAAATGATCTGGGCTCCTTACCACTATTGGTCATATGACCATGCAGCTACTACTAAGTTAGTTGGAACACATGGCCAACAAAACCTCCCAATGAATGAAGGCAAAGCACTCAAATTGATGCATTGGAGAGGAAGTTGTACTCAAACAAGCAACTCAAATCATTGTCTATAAAGCTCTAGAGCCACACAAACACCAAATTCAAGGAGACCCATCCATCTTCAAACAAATTATGGAGAGCTATCAAAAAGAGCTTGTGTACCTTGTTTGTATTTGCTAAGGATCTAAGAGTTTGACCTAAGTTCTACTTGCCCCACTTATCAGACAATAACAATGGGAGCCTTGTCTTGCAAAGATGTTCATGATTATTTTCATCACCTAACAAGAAGACTTTGTTTGTACATGCCAACAATAACTTTGTTTTGTGTAGCCTTAAGCATTATTTAGATGTACCTAATGTGTAAATAGGTAACTAAGACTAACCAGTATGTAGTATTAGCCTGTTCAAGGTAGATGACCCTTGGTTGATTACATCTGTAGCTACCTACCATTAAGTTTAGGGTTAGGATAAATTATGATCAAGATTGAGCAGTATAGATGTACTTAGGAAGTTTCTATGCATTGTAGCCACTAGATCTTTATATGGCCAAGTAGGACATGTATTAAAGGCTTAGGCTTGATTTTCATTAGGTTCATTTGGTGCAACCTTCTTTTGCAAGTAAAATATGAAGTTTATACCATCAAGACTCATGAGTCGGTGTATGTGTATTAGTCTACACTCTGAATGAAAGATTGATTAACTTGTCTAGGAGTGATGAATCCTGAAGGACAAACCTAAGAACTAGAGTGCAATGACACTCATTTGTGTGGGTCTAGATAGTTACTCTCTAGACCCACACAAATGTGTTTTGCCAAAGTCAAGAACAATATAGGAATAAGCTTGCATAACCTTAGCATCTTGTCTAATAACACTCCAAGATAGGATTGAGTAGCACAAATTGTTGCTAACTTCCATGACCTTGTGCCTCTTGGGAAGGATAAAACATGGCATTAAGGTTGTAGTCTTCATATGTAAATTTGGAATGTACATTTTAGAACTATTTCCACTTGGTTTAGTTTGCAAAGTTGTTGATTATCCTTCATGCAATATTGTAGGGGAATGCTTTTCATACAACGTGTGGCAGGTTGTTGTACAAATTGTGGCTCCCACAAATCTCACCTTGGTAGTTTGTACATTTATTGCCCATTTGGGAGCCACAATTTGTACAACAACCTGCCACAAGTTGTATGAAAAGCATTCACCTACAATATTGCATGAAGGAAGATTGATAACTTTGCAAACTAAACCAAGTAGAAATAGTTCTAAAATTAACATTCCAAAATTTGCATATATAACAAAGGTCACTTTGTTCCAAATGAACCCACTCTTCCTCAAGAGTCCCCTACATTGACACATTAACATATAAGAGAACAGATTGGTAATGTTTGATAGTGTCACTTGTTTGGATGACATTACTCTCTTTTGGAAATGACATTTCCTAAGAGACTAAATACAAAATAATAGATTGTCTTCATTTTGACTCCATCTATCTTGTTTTAGCCATTTCCATCTGGTATCTTTGAGTGAATGACCTATTCTTACCAATTATATTGTAGTAAGTTGAGACTCAATCACTATAATGCCTTTCTAAACACTATAAATGCATGTTCTTTAGTGTAGAGGATTTGTAGGAGTTTTTGCATGGTATACTTAGTTAGAGAATCTAGGTGTATGTTATTCAAGTGCATAGTGTAGAGGATATGTACAAGTTTGTGTAGGTTTGGGTGTTTGATTCTCTACAAGAAGTTTGTGCAAGTTTGGGTGTTTGGGATATGCACACATGTTCATAAGTGTTTGAAGGGTTTAGAGCTCTTGAGTACTTTTTAAAAAGCAGATCAGAGTTTGAAGGGTTTCAGGGCTCATTCATGATATGTTGTGCAACAATCCTCTAACAAAAAATTTGGAGACACTTTGTTTGGCTTGGGCTTTGAAACAGTATTTGTATTGTAGATCTATAGAGCAAAAGTTGAGGCATATAAACATAGGCACATCATCCACTTCAACTATAGCTATTGATATGAAGGAACAGAATAGTGTATTTGATGAGGAGAATATGGAAAAATTCTTGAGAATGGACCTTAGATAAATATAATTTCATTCAATCTTCAATTGCACTACATTTATCAAGTGGGGTTGGATAAAACCCAATTTTGAGATGGTAGTAGACACAATCCAAGAATTGGACCTGTATCTCCTTGGCTGGAAGGTTAAAATATGGCTGCAATACCCCCACCTAAAATTAAGTTTCCACTTCAATTTTTAGTGTTCCTATTCTTCCATTATTATTTTTCCGTCATTTTCATTTCAATTGATATTGTTAGGAACTTTGAACAGGAATAGAAATATCAATTGAAATGCAAATGAAAGAAAAAAAATAATGGAACAATAGGAATTAGTAAACACTAGAAATTGAAGTGGAAACTTCATTTAAGGTGGGGGTATTGCATCCAAATTTTAATCTTCAAGCCAAGGAGATCCAAGTCCAATTCTTGGATTACTTCTGATGCCATCTCAAAGTTGGGTTTTATCCAACCCCACTTGATAAATTTTGAAATGTGTTTTGCAAATGCATGTTTTGCATTTCAATTGATATTGATTGTGAATTTTGAATTTTGAAATGTGTTTTGAAAATGATGATGATGATTTTGCCTTGTAATCTTCTACATTTTCTAGTTGAGGAGTGATTACAAGTAAAATATTATATTGATGGATTTTGGTCCAGGTTTATTTGTACTGATGCATCATTGTGTAACACTTTTGATATAAGTTAGGGCTCAATATAGACTACTATGGAATGGAAAGTAGATACAAACACATTTACCAAACATATATGTTCTATGAAGAGTTTGAAGAGTTTATAGATATAGGAGTGTACAAAATGCTTCATTGCTTTAGATTGAAGGTATAGATATAGTAGATTTGAATGCCTATTGGGAGAGACTGATATATCTAATAGAATTTTTGATGGCATTAAAACCAACTTTCAAATTACTCATTCAAATTTTACTGAAGTGTTTTGTAAGCCTTCATTTTCCATATTGTAGATATATCAATCAATAGTTGTCAAATAAAGAGCTACAAAAGCTGTAGTGTCTATTGGGCACATCTAGGGATAGTGAAACAAGCTAATGGTAGAGTAACTACATAGGCAAAAATTTGTATTGAGCATAAAAGAAACACATAATATGTCATCTCAACCTCTTTAATGAATTTTTCAACACCTTCGTATGTTTAGCTTGAAGAATCTTGTAGTTCCTTAGTCACATAGATTTGAGAACCTCTATCAAAATTTAATTTTTTTGATAATGCCTTCTATATTTTTTTATCAAGATTCAAGAAATTCATATCTAGGGAAGGTATATTCCTAGCAAATACATCAACCACAACTTCCAAAATCTTGCATTGTAACCATGCTTTATATATAGACCAAATATGTATGGAGTCAAATAGCAATGTGCAATTAGCAAATACAAGAACTACAACCTCCAAAATCTTGCATTGTAATGATGCTCTATTTCTTGACCAAATATACATGGATTCAAATAGTAGTGTAGGGTTAGCAACACATCAACCATAGCTTCCAAAATCTTTCATTGTATTGATGCTCTATTTCTTGACTAAATATATATGGAGTGAAATAATAGTGTAGGATTAATATAACAATGATGTTTCCTCTAAAGAGTTTGGGTCTACCTTGCATTTATTCTTGTAAAAGAATGTAGCTCCTATTTTTGAATTAATACCTCCCATAATAAGTTTTGCATTATTATACTAGTATGGCCATTTGTACTATATTCTTTCAAACGGTTTTTGAAAGAAGTTTTGAGAGTTTCAATCTTTGGTATCTAACTATATTCCAAGTGTATAAATACAACATTGGATAATTGATTTCTCTATGTTGAGATATGTCCAACAATCACTATTACTTTTGTAGCTCCATGTTTAACAACCATTGATTGATATATTTGCAATGTGGAATTGAAAGACTACAAAACACTTCAACTAGCTTTGCATAGGAGCACAAAAGCATTGACATGTTTTCTATACTTCTTTGTCTATAGACTCTCCAAACACTATAGCAAACTATAGAATGTATGCGACATCTACATCTAGACATTGATAACAAGTACACATTAGATATGCAATATGGAATGATATATATTCTTGTTGTCCTTATCTACACTTTTGTAAACTAGAAATCTACTCATAAACTAGAAAAAATATTGTCTCTTACCACACCTTTGTTATCATAGAGAGATATGTGTTTGGTGAATGCATATATGTCTACTTCTACTTGGCCAAAAGAGCATATATATCAAGCCTTAACATTTAGAACATGTCTCTTATTACCTCTAAAAATTTCTTGTCTTAAGGCTCCAACCTCTCGTAGCACACTAAAAGCAAAATCAAATGTGGTATATTCTTTCACTAAAACTCAAGCTCTATTCCATTAATATCAGACCACTTATGCTTAATATATATTATATCATAAAACTTTATAAGGTGTAAACATATTGATTGTGAAGAATTGATTGGAAAACTATCAACAATAGTCCTACTATACACTTTGAATTCACAAAAATCACTTCACTAATAAATTTGGCAGTTTTTATGATTTTAACCAAGATTGTATATGGTCATGTATCAATTAGGTTCTTATGTGTACTAAATTTGTGAGCACATGAGATAGAGGCACCCATACCAAGAGAGTTGGTATGAGACCTTTTGTAGTATCTACTAGCATCATCAAGGAAGCACTTGTTTTGCAAGTAGGGAGGAGTTTGGGGAGATGGAAGGTGGTTCCCTAAGCTTTAGTCAAGAATTGGTTCCCTATGAGGTACCTTGCACTACAATGTGCTTACGTAACATAGATACCATTTTTCATGATGTTGTGTTTAGTCTAGACCCTTCTGAGTGGGTACTACAAGTGAATGGACAAGTAATACTTGACATGAAGACCAAGATTGTATAAGATCTTATAGAGAATTATGATTAAGTAAAGTTGATGCTATCTCATCTAGAGGTAAAGTTGGTGATTTTACACAAGCAATTCAATCATCCAATTGTGTACCATTTCAAAACAACATTTGTAGGGCAGATTCTCACCCACTTTTTCTTGGACAATGGTTTCCTTGGTGAGGATGATATCAAGTACAAGAGAACTATCAAGGAAGAAGAGGCTTTTGTCCATGATGCTGGTGAGGAGGTGGATGTATGTGGTGAGTGAGAGTAGACTAGTATGAACTCTTGTGCAACTTTAGTATAAGAAAGTTTACAAGTTTTCTTTTACAAGTTTACAATATTTTGTATGAATTCTATATTTGACTCAACATAAGGATGCTTTAAAGTTTGCTTTCCTACTTTCATTTTTTGATATGGATATATACTTGCAGGTCATCATGCACATGATGTTCACACTAGAGTAGAGGACTTAGACATAGAGGTTATGACAACCCGGCAAATATCACTTTTGCGGTAATTGGGTAAGTAAAGTTCGTTCCCGTAGAGATACAAGTCAGAATTGGTCAAATACAAAGCAAAGTAACAATTTCAATTCTTCTTGGTTGCGTCTTTAATCTCTCAGGTAGAAACCACACCCAGAAGAGAGTAACAAGCACTGACTTGCAGTCTTGTCACGAATTCACACTTCTTAATCACAACTCCATCAAATCTTTCCAACCAATCTTGATTGTGATGATTCAGGCTCTCCCAAAAATGGCACTTCACTGCAAAACAATTTCACCTCAGAATTGTGTTCCACCCCTCCACTGAAGGCACAACTTCCTCGATCAAAATTGCTTCACATCAACTTTGCACTGCACTCACAAATGCAGAATACTACCAACACTACAATTCCTCTCAGATCTGTCAAGGCATTGCTTCGACTGCACTTCACTTAGGATCAAACACACAGAATGAAGATCAAGGCTACGGAATCCAACATCCAACAAGCACAGTGACTTGCACTTCAAATTTCTCTAAACACTCACAAACACAATTGCAAAGCTGATACTCGAAAAATCAAGCTCAAGCGACGAGCACGGCTTCACAATACTTTGCTTTATCTATTCTCAGAAATCATGAGCACTGAACAACAATTTCCTGTGAATGCCACTCTTAAATAGTGAAGCAATTGATAGTTCTAACAACTATACCGTTTCTACAACAACTGTTCTAACCTACAGATCCAAAATGACAATGCACCTTTTCATATCTGCCCCTTCAAATCTCAAATCTATTACGAATCCAATCCGATGTCTACATCTTCTTTGGCTTTCAAACCCAAACCCGAAGTAATCTTACTTCCTACTATCTTTTCCTCGGGTTTCAGATCTTCTACTTCTTCTACTAGATCCAGCAATTCTCTTTCTTGATCTGAAATTTCACTAGTGGGTAATCTATCTAACTCCTTATCTCCTGATCCACTCTTCTCTAATGTCTCTGATGGCAACTCCAAAGACATTTGGACTCCTATGTTATCTACTTCGGGTTTTGCTTTAACATTTTTTCTAAGTTTTTCTAGCTCTACTTTCACTAAGTCTAATCTAATGGAAATATTATCCTCTACTTCCAAAACCTTCCTATCTACACGAGTTCTTAATTTTATTAACAAGGCATTCATCTCCGTGTCCTTTGCTTGTCTTCGCCTCATCTCCTGCACCAACAACTTCAACTCGTGCAGACGCGCTTCTTCAATTCGAACGTTGGCTTCTGTACTTAACATCGCATTCACCTTGAGGACTATCTCCTTCAATGGCTCCAATCTTGTCTTCCTTTCTCGTTCTTGATCCGCAAGCCATTCCTCTCTATACATCGCCAACTCTTTCTCGAACTCGGCTTTCACCGCCTCCTTCTCTTTCTCCTTTTGTTCAACCTTCTCTTCCTGATTACGAAGTAACTCTCGTAATCTCTCTTCTTCTCTATATCTTGCAGCCAACTCTTGTTGCCAAAGTTGCTTCTTCTCCTCCATACTCTCCATCACTCTATCGAGCTCTTGATCCTTTGATGCTATCTGTGCCATAGCATGGATAAGCTCTACTCTTGAATCAGCAAACTGCTGCTTCAAGATTTTGTATTCAGCTACTTGCCTTTCTCTTGCGATATCACTCTTCCTTGCAAGATCCTCTCAATAGATCACTTCTCTCTTTAGGTCTTCAATTACCTGACTTCTCTCTACTGCCTCTGCTTGCAGTACTTCTCTCTCCTCCTCACCTTGGGTTACACTCCTCTTCAACTCCAAGTTCTCTTCTTCTAATCTTGCTACCACCTGCAATATAGTCTTTACCTCTAGACAAATCGACTGCATCTCCTTCTTCTTTTGCTCCAACTTCACCAACAGCGGGCACACTACCTCTCACAGGTACTCCACTCCATCACTGGCAACTTCTTCCTCCCGCGGAGTGGTCTCTCTTCTCTCCTTGTGTTCTCCCAATACTCGCCTTCTTCTCTGGAGTTGTTGTATCGGGATTGATGCCTCATTGCCCGAGCTTTCTTCTACCTCTGTCTTCACTTGACTTGGTCCCGCCTTACGTTGCAAGCGAACTCCTCGCTGCACTGCGATCTTCTTCTCCTTTGGCACCTGTACTTCTTCTTCCAGTGCTGTATTGTCTTTGGCTTCTACCTTGGCTTGCACTTCTTCTTTGTTTTCTTCAGCCACGGGCGCCGAGGTCATCTCTCCACCGTCCTCACTATCACTGCTTGTATCTCCGCTCTACAGTGTCAGCTTAGGTTCCTCCTCATGCTCCAAGTCCTCCGTCTTGAGCTCGGCCTCGCCTTCTGAGTCTTCATCTTCTGACTCAATTACCACCATTCCTCACCTCGGGTTACTTCTTTGCATCTTTTGAGGTTTCTTGTTTTCTTCAGCTTTTGCTTGCCGAGTCCTCTTCTTTGTCGGGGTACTTACTACGACCTCCACGTTTTTCCCTGTCTTTGCGTAGTAATTGTCCGTGTTCCAGATTTGAAAAATGTATTGCTGCTCCTTGACATCGACCTCCTTTTGCACATCCGGATGGAAGTGCAACACCATCTGATTCCGCTCCGCCGAGTTCAGCAAATTGAGCCCAAGGTAGAAATGCGTTGCAAATGACACAATGTAATGTGGAGGCGACTTATCCCGTAGATTCCACACCATCTGCCTCGTTCTCCCATGAAAACACCTCGCCCAATTAATTGGTTCTCCTGCAAACAATTTGTGAAAGAACACCGCTTGGTGTTTCATCACATATGTTGTTCTCTCCGGCTTCAAGATTGCCATCAAAGCTCTCACAATTCCTCTCTTGATAGGGTCTTTGTAACTTTCTACCTTGTACCCATTCTTTGTTCTCTTTGACAAGAAGGCATCTCTCACCTCTTGAGTTTCTTGGGCTATCTCTCCTTTCCCCAAGAACGTGGCTCCCTGCTCCAAGCCTGCCTCCTTCCTGAGTACCAATCTCCAATCTGACTCTGTCCAGCGAGCCGAATTTCCTCTCTTCCCTTCTTCCTCGGGTCCATCTAGACACTTACTCTTGATGATTTCTATCATGAATCCTAGAAAACTTATGTTCCAGTTCCATGCTAGAAATGTGATCCAAAGTCAGCTCAAGACTTTGATCCTCACTACTACATCTAATCTCCGAATTGCATGATTTCTCACTACGAATTTGGAGTTCTTCTTCCCTCTTCCCATCTCTTTTGCTTTCTCACTTTCTCTCAGTTTCACTCTCACGACTTCTCCCTTGCGCACTAACACGAGCCCAACTCTATTTCCCTTTCCCCAATCACCTGCAAGATGACTCCTCAACGGCAAAGGAAAATTGCTTGACATTTCGTCATTGCAGTTTCAATTTTTATAGAGTTGCACTTCTTCGTCTTCCGTCACTTTGAGTTTCTACCGAGAAATCACACCTCTAGCATGCACCTGTCATTGTCAATCAACCTTCATGCGTATGAGCCACCAGTTTTGAAACGGCTCCTTCTTGAATTTCTCACCCCGACGAAAGGTTGTTAGACTGTCTTTGCCTTGGGTTGAGCTCCCCTTGATCCGAAGACAATTTACTTCATACTATATGCTGACAGGGCATTTCCGAGTACTTTGCCTTATGACCCGCAGTCACTTTACTTTGGGTTTCAACCCAAAGACTCTTTTCTTTGCCTTCTTTGGCCATACAAGCGCAATCCGACTTCTCTATACACTTCTTCTCCTTTATTCTGAAAAAAACAAAAAATATGGGCACCACAGAGGTTCACATGAGCATCCAGGGAACACCTAGGGTAGATGAGGAATTGGATCATAGAATCCCTCTAGATGAGGAGTTAGGAGAGACTCCTAGAGAGTGAGAGTTAGGGGATTCTCTAATATAGATAGTGTTATGGCATAGCAATGAGGGAGACTTACCTTGTGGAAAGAGAGTGGTTTGTCCTTGAGAGAGAGAGAGAGAGAGTAGAGAGAGGCTTGTTTAGGTAAGAGAATAGAGAGAAGCTGACCTTAGGTTTTTAGAGTGGCTTGTTCTTGAGAGAGAGTTTGATATTGTGGAGAGAAAATAGGTTGTTCTTGAGAGAAAGCATAGAGAGGATGACTATGGTATTGTTTTTGGTTTTGATGTGTTTTAAAGAAGAAATGTACAATCAAGGCAAAATTGAACCCAAATGGAGACAAAAGAAGAAGAATTGGGTCTTTGGGTTGAATCCAAGGAAGTCAACTTTGTATTTGAGGAAGGATTTGGATTGGACCAGACTTGAAGAAACTTACTTTGCGTAAGAGGAAGAAGGACTCAAATTCGATTGAAGAAGGGCAGACCCAAAAGAGGAATGGAAGTTGTAAGTCAGGATTCTTGTGAGGGCTATATCTCACTAACAACATGTCTAAATTGTGTGTGCTATAGTTCAATGGAAGTGTCTTGTTGAGGACTTTCCATTGCCACCAGAATTGTTGAGTTTGGAGGTCTTTAGCAGAAGTTAAAAGCATTTGAAGTTTTTGTAATAGATGTATAGAGTAGTTGAAGGACTTCAGGTTGGTGTCTTTGGATCTATGTTCTTTGGGTTTATGTTCTTCAGGTCTATACAACTTTGGGTGTAGAGATTTCAAGTTAGAAACTTCTTTGCCTTAGGATGAAGGTGACCAAATCTTGTGTGTTTGATCTTGAGTGAAGTGCAATCGGAGCAATGCCTTGATAGATCTGAGAGGAATTGTAGTGTTGGTAGTATTTTGCATTTATGAGTGCAATGTTGAGTTGATATGAAGCAATTTTGATCAAGGAAGTTGTGACTTTGATGGAAGGGTGGAACATAATTTTGAGGTGAAGGTACTTTGCAGTATAGTAGCCATCTTTGGAGGAATCTAAATCATCACAATCAAGATTTGTTTGGATAGAATTTGATGAAGTTGTGATTATGAAATGTTAATTTGTAGCAAGATTGTGAGCAGTGCTTGTTACTCTCTTATAGGTGTGTGACAACCCAACAAATATCCCTTTTGCGGCAATCGGGTAAGTAAAGTTCGTTCCCGTAGAGATACGAGTTAGAATTGGTCAAATACAAAGTCAAACAGTAACACTTGCAGTTCTTCTTGGTTGCGTCTTTAATCTCTCAGGTAGAAACTACACCCAGAAGAGAGTAACAAGCACTGACTTGTAGTCTTGTCACAAATTCACACTTCTTAATCACAACTCCTTCAAATCTTTCCAAACAATCTCGATTGTGATGATTCAGGCTCTCCCAAAAATGGCAGTTCACTGCAAAACAACTTCACCTCAGAATTGTGTTCCACTCCTCCACTAAAGGCACAACTTCCTTGATCAAAATTGCTTCACATCAACTTTGCACTGCACTCACAAATGCAGAATACTACTAACACTACAATTCCTCTCAGATCTGTCAAGGCATTGCTTCAATTGCATTTCACTCAAGATCAAACACACAAAATGAAGATCAAGGCTACGGAATCCAACATCCAACAAGCACAGTGACTTGCACTTCAAATTTGTTCAAACACTCACAAACACAATTGCAAAGTTGATACTCGGAATTAAGCTCAAGCAATGAGCACTGCTTCACAACACTTCGCTTTATCTATTCTCAGAAATTATGAGCACTAAACAACATTTGACTGCAAATGCCACTCTTAAGTAGTGAATCAATTGACAATTCTAACAACTATACCGTTCTACAACAACTCTTCTAACCTGCAGATCCAAAATGACAATGCACTTCTTCATATCTGCCTCTTCATATCTCAAAACTGTTACTAATCCGATCCGATGTCTACTTTGTCATCGGCTTTCAAACCCGAACCTGAAGTAAATTTACTTCCTAATATTCTTTCCTTGGGTTTTATATCTTCTACTTCTTCTACCAGATCCAACAATTCTCTTTCTTGATCTGAAATTGCACAAGTAGGTAATCTATCTAACTCCTTATCTCCCGACCCACTCTTCTCTAATGTCTCCAATGGTAACTCCGGAGACATTTGTACTCCTATGTTATCTACTTTGGGTTTTGCTCTAACATCTTTCCGAAGCTTTTCTATCTCTATTTTCACTAAGTCTAATCTAATCGCAATGTTATCTTCTACCCCTAAGATCTTTTTGTCTACCCGAGTTTTGAGACTAATTAACAAGGCGTTCATATCAGTATCCTTTGCTTGTCTTTGCCTTGTCTCCTGCACCAACAACTTCAACTTGTGCAGCCTCGTCTCCTCAATCCGAATGCTGGCTTCTGTACTCAACATTGCGTTCATTTGGAGGACTATCTCCTTCAATGGCTCCAATCTAGTCTTCCTCTCACGTTCACGATCTGCAAGCCAATCCTCTTGATACATCGCCAACTCTGCCTCAAACTCGGCTTTCATCGACTCCTTCTCCTTCTCTTTCTGTACCACCTTCTCCTCCTGATTACAAAGTAACTCTTGTAATTGGTCTTCTTCTCTGTATTGTGCCGCCAACTCTCGTTGCCAAAGTTGCTTCTTCTCCTCGACACTCTCCATCACCCTATCGAGCTCCTGATCCTTTGTAGCTACTCTCGCCATAGCATGGACTACTTCTACTCTTGAATCAGCAAACTGCTGCTTCAAGATTTCATACTTTGCTACTTGTCTCTCCCTTGCTATGTCACTCTTCTTCACAAGATCCTCTTGATAACTGACTTCTCTCTTCAGGTCTTCAATTACATGACTTCTCACCACTGCCTCTGCTCGTAGTGCTTCCCTTTCCTCCTCACCTCGGGTTATACTCTTCTTCAACTCCGAGTTTTCTTCTTCTAATCTAGTCAATACCTGCAATACAGTCTTTACCTCTAGACATGTCGACTGCATTTTCTTCTTCTTGTACTCCATCTTTACCAATAGAGGACATACCACATCCCGCAGGTACTCCACTCCATCGCTCGAGGTTACTTCTTCTTGCGTGGCCACTTCTCTTCATACTTCCTGTTCATCCGATACTCACCTTCTTCTCTATAGTCTTTGTATCAGAATCAACGCCTCACTTCCCAAGCTTTCACTTACCTCTTCTTTTGCCTTACTTGGCCCCGCTTCACACTTTGCCTTACATCTTGAGCAAACTCCTCGTTGTACTGCGATCTTCTTCTCTTCGTGCACAGTTACTTTGTCTTCCAACTATGTATTGTCTTCGGCTTCCATCTCTGCATGCACTTCTTCTTCGTATTCTTCAGCCGCTGGTGCCAATGTCATTTCTCCTCCTTCATCACTATTGCTACTTGTATCCCCACTGTGCAGCGTTAGCTCAGGCTCCTCCTTGTGTTCCGAGTCTTTAGTTTTGAGCTCGGCATCTCCTTCTAAGTCTTTGTCCTTTGACTCAATTACCACCGTACCTTGCCTTGAGTTGCCTCTCTGTGTCTTCCAAGGTTTCTTTATGTCTTCGGCGTCACCTTGCCGATCCCTCTTCTTTGTAGTTGGCATACTCACTGCAACCTCCACGTTCTTCCCCGTCTTCACGTAGCATGCCGAATAGCCGTCTCTTGGTTTGGTCTGCAAACTTCAACACTTGGGGTGTTGGTTCAAACGTGTGATACCCTTCCTGAGTCCTGAGAAGTGCCTCCTTTAGTTCTTTCTGCAAGGCTTTAGCTTTGGCTTTTGCAAGGATCTTTTCCTCCTTGGCAGAAAGAATTGCCTTTGGGCGTAGTCTCTTTGCCTTTCTGGAAGACGACGAGGTCGTACTCAGCTCTTCGGGATCACGCTTCTTCTTGCTGGAGCGTGTCTCAACTTTCAAAATTTCAAGGTCCGGCCATTCTTCTTCCAAGGTCAGACTCCCTTCTTGAGGTCTTTCTTCCTCAAGAGTGATGCAATTTACATTAGTATCTTCTTTTGAGCTCCTGATCCTTTGCAGCTACTCTCGCCATAGCATAGATTACTTCTACTCTTGAATCAGCAAACTACTGCTTCAAGATTTCATACTCCGCTACTTGTCTCTCCCTTGCTATGTCACTCTTCTTCACAAGATCCTCTCAATAATTGACTTCTCTCTTCAGGTCTTCAATTACCTGACTTCTCACCACTGCCTCTGCTCGCAGTGCTTCCCTTTCCTCCTCACCTTGGGTTATACTCTTCTTCAACTCCGAGTTTTCTTCTTCTAATCTGGTCAATACCTGCAATATAGTCTTTACCTCCGGACATGTCGACTTCATTTCCTTCTTCTTGTACTCCATCTTTACCAGTAGAGGACATACCACATCCCGCAGGTACTCCACTCCATCGCTCGGGGTTACTTCTTCTTGCGTGGCCTCTTCTCTTTGTACTTCTTGTTCATCCGATACTCGCCTTCTTCTCTGCAGTCTTTGTATCGGAATCAACGCCTCACTTCCCAAGCTTTCACTTACCTCTTCTTTTGCCTTACTCAGCCCCGCTTCACACTTCACCTTACATCTTGAGCAAACTCCTCATTGTATTGCGATCTTCATCTCTTCGTGCATAGTTACTTTGTCTTCCAACTGTGTATTGTCTTCGGCTTCCATCTTTGCGTTCACTTCTTCTTCGTATTCTTCAGCCGCTGGTGCCGATGTCATTTCTCCCCCTTCATCACTATTGCTACTTGTATCCCCACTTTGTAGCATTAGCTAAGGCTCCTCCTCGTGTTCCGAGTCTTCAGTTTTGAGCTCGGCATCTCCTTCTGAGTCTTTGTCCTTTGACTCAATTACCACCATACCTCGCCTCAGGTTGCCTCTCCGTGTCTTCCAAGGTTTCGTTATGTCTTTGGCGTCACCTTGCCGATCCTTCTCCTTTGTAGTTGGCGTACTCACTGCGACCTCCACGTTCTTCCCCGTCTTTGCGTAGTAGTCATCGGTGCTCCTGATCTACAAGATGTATTGCTGCTCCTCGACATTGACCTCCTTTTGCACATCAGGATGGAAGTGCGACATCATCCGATTTCGCTCTGCCAAGTTCAGCAAATTGAGCCCAAGGTAGAAGTGTGCTGCAAATAGCACAATGTAGTGTGGAGGTGACTTATCCCACAAATTCCACACCATCTGCCTTGTTCTCCCGTGAAAACACCTCGCCCAATTGATTGTTTCTCCTGCAAAAAGTTTGTGAAAGAACACCGCTTGGTGTTTCATCACATAAGTGGTTTGCTCTGGCTTCAGGATAGCCATCAGTGCACTCACAATCCCTATCTTCACAAGGTCTTTGTAGCTCTCAACCTTGTACCCATTCTTCGTCCTCTTTGACGAGAAGGCATCTCTCACCTCTTAGGCCTCTTGAGCTATCTCTCCCTTTCCTAAGAATGTGGCTCCCTGCTCCGAGCCTGCTTCCTTCCCCAGTACAAGTCTCCAATCTGACTCTGTCCAGCGAGCCGGATTTCCTCTTTTCCCTTCTTCCTCGGGTCCATCAAGACACTTGCTCTTGATGATTTTTGTCATGAATCTTGGATTGCTTACATTCCTGTTCCATGCTAGAAATGTGATCCAAAGTTGGCTCAAGACTTTGATCCGAGCTATTACATCTAACCTCCAAATTGCATGATTTCTCACTACAAATTTGGAGTTCTTCTTTACTCCTCCCATCTCTTCTGCCTTCTCACTCTCTCTTGATTTTACTCTCGCGACTTCTCCCTTATGCACTACCACAATTCCAACTTTATTTCCCTTCCCACAATCACCTGCAAGACGGCTTCTCAACAACAAAGGAAAATTACTCAACATTTTGTCATTGCAAGTTCAATTTTTATAGAGTTGGGCTTCTTTGTCTTTCGTCACTTTGAGTTTCTACCGAGAAATCAACCCTCTTGCATGCACCTGTCATTGTCAATCAACCTTTGCACATATGGGCCGCCGGTTTTGAACGGTCTCTTCTTGAATTTCTCACCCCGACAAAAGGTTGTTAGACTGTCTTTGCCTCGGGTTGAGCTCCCCCTGATACAAAGACAATTTACTTTGGGTTATATGCTGACAGGGCATTTCCGAGTACTTTGCCTTATGACCTGAAGTCACTTTACTTTGGGTTTCATCCCAAAGACTCTTTTCTTTGCCTTCTTTGGCCATACAGGCGCAATCCAACTTCTCTATACACTTCTTCTCCCTTATTTTGAAAAAAACAAAAAATGTGAGCACCACAAGGTATGGTTTCTACTTTTGAGATTAAAGATGCAGCCAAGAAGAATTACTTGTTACCATTTGACTTTGTATTTGGACATTTCTAATTTGTATCTTATGGGAACAAACTTTATTTACCTAATTACCACAAAAGTGATATTTGCTAGGTTGTCACAATGACCTTGTCAAGAGAGAATGGCTTGTGTTTGAGAGAAAGTAGAGCATGGAACAAAGAGAGGAGTGCTTTTTGTTGTTGGTATGTATGGAAACTATAGCTATTACAAGGTTGTCTTTCCTCAATGTGAAGTTGGCTCAAAGCCAGATGATAGTTGAGGGATGGGTAATATGGCAAGAGTTACATGAGCAAGCATTTAGCATTGCAATAGAATAATTAGAGTGGACCTAATCTGAGTTAGCATTGACCTAGATAAGGTGAGCATTGCTCTAGAATGAGCCTTAAGATAATATGAGGAGAGACCTTGCTAAACTTCAAGTACATGAGGAGACTCAAAGTAAAGAGTCTTATGAGGATATGAAGATACTTTTTGATCTTCAAGTGCATGAGGAGAATCAAAAGTCAAACAATAACAAGTGGTTCTTCTTGGTTACGTCTTTAATCTCTTAGATAGAAACCACACCCAAAAGAGAGTAACAAGCACTTAATCTTGACAACTTGTCACTAATCTTACACTCATAATCACAACATAGCAAATTCTTCCAAAAAAATCTTGATTGTGACGATTTAGATTCTCCCAAAGATGGCACTTCACTATAAAACAATGACACCTCAAAATTGTGTTCCACCCTTCCACTGAAGGCACAACTTCCTTGATCAAAATTATTTCACATCAACATTACACTACACTCACAACTACAGAATACTACCAACACTACAATTCCTCTCAAGGCATTGCTCCAATTGCACTTCACTCAAGATCAAAGACACAAAATGAAGATCAAGGCAGTGGAATCTAACATCCAACAAACACACTGACTTGCACTTCAGAATTCTCCACACACTCACAAACAAAAACACAGAGTTGATACTCAGAATCAAGCTCAAGCAATGAGCACTACAATCACATCACTTTACTTTATCTATCTTCACAAATTTGGAATACTAAACAACAACATACTACAAATGCTTTCTTTAAATAGTAAAGCAATTGAAACTTATTAACAACTATACTGTTCTACAACAACTCTTCTTACCTATAGATCCAAAATGATAATGCACCTCTTCATATCTGCCTCTTCAAATCTCAAAATTGTTACAACTCCGATCCAATGTCTACTTCTTCTTTGGCTTCTAAACCCAATGATCTTCCTATCACTTCTCTTTCTTTGGATCTATCTTCAACTACCAAATCCTTCACTATTTTTACTACTTTACTATGAATTACAATTGAGGTCATGGGTAACCCTTCTATCTCTTTATCTCCCAACCCACTCTTCTTTAATGTCTCAAATGACAACTTCAAAGACACTTGCAATCCTACTTCTCTTACTTTGGATTTCTTATCTTCTTGCACACTACTCCTAATTCTCTCTAACTCTGAGTTCACTAAATCTAATCTTAGACTTACATTGTCTCCTACTTCCAACATCTTTCTATCTACTCTCTCCCTTAAATGAATCAGAAGAATGTTCATATCTACATCCTTTGCTCTTCTCTTCCAAGTTTCTTGCACAAGCAATTTCAATTTGTGTAGTCTTGCTTCTTCCAATCTTCCTTCAGCCTCCATGCTTAGCATTGCTTATAGTCTTCCCAACTTCTCCTACTGATTTTGATGCATACTCTCAAGATTGCTTTGCCCTCAACTCTTCTTGGTACATCTTCAACTCATCTTCATACCTAGTAGCAAGCATCTTCTTCTCCTCCACATACTTAGAACTCTATAGCTCTGCACTTCTTACCAATCCTCTCAATCTTTCTTCTTCTTGAAGTCAGATTGACAATTCTTGCTGCCATGCCTGATCTTTCCCTGCTGCACTTTTCTTCAAACCTTCTAACTCCTGCTCTATCACTACCACCATCACCTTCACATGAATACTTTCTATGCGTGCTTCACTGACTTTCTCCTTCATCTTTGTCCGCAACATTGTTTGCTCCTTCAATTCATTGACTTGACGCTACATCTCTTTGCTCCTCGACTCAAAACTCTCATGTAAATTCTCTAAAGCCTTCTTCTTCATGACTATATCCACCTAAAGCTCCTCAACTTCTTCTTCTCTTTGGGCTACACTTTCCCACAATCCCTTTACTTTGTCTAGCAAATACTTCACCACCTGCAACTCATTCTTCACCTTCTTTTGATCTTGTAGGATTACCTTTTGCTGCACCTTCAATAGCTCCAACAATGGAGTTACAATCTTTGTTAAATACTGCACTCCTCCAAAGTTTTCTTTGTCTTTGACTTTGTCTTTGTACTTTGCTTCTTCTACGGGCTCCTTCCTCCTAAGTCTTGATCTTTGTACCTTCCGTGATATTGCATCCAGACTTCCTTCTTCCTTGCCAACTAAACTTGGTCCTAGATGGTCTTCCATGATCAAAGCTACACATGGATTATCACTTCTCTCCATACAATCAATTGTTGCATGAAAGTCTTCATCTTCTTTCACTTCAACCAATTGCTGAATTTCTTCTTCACCATCACTCTCACTTCCAGATTCCACACTTTGTAATGTGAGCTCTGCTTCTTTTGAGTGCTCTCCTCTAGACTTTGACTTCCCTTCAGACTCAATTTTTGAAGTCTCTTCTCTCATTGCCTTCTTACCTTGCAGAGTAAGTCTTTGGGTCTTTTGTTATGTTGGAGGCAACACTCCTTCTTTGGGTTTAGTCTGCTTCTTTGTCTTCGGACTTTTTACTTCTTCCCTTTCTTGCTGTTCCATTTTGATGAAGTGACCATCACTAGCTCGTATGTGTGTCATGTAGTGCTGCTCTTCTTCATCCGCTTCTCATCATAGGTTAGGATGGAAATGTGACACCATGCGTCACCTCTCCTCCATGGTTAGCAAATTTAACCCAAAGTAGAAATGTGTTACAAACGGTGCAAAATAATGTGGAGGCAAATCAGTTCTCTAATTGACAATCATCTACCTTGTTTTCTTGTGGAAGCACTTTGCCCAATTCGCCTTTACTCCTGCAAACATCTGGTGGAAGAAGACTACCTATTGCATGTTCACGTATGTCGTTTGTTTGGGTTTGAACATGACCATTCTTGCTCCTACAATACTTTGTTTAATTGGGTCTCAATGGGACTCCACTTTGTAATTATTAGTCGTATGCAGAGTGAAGTATGAATTGTGAATTTCAGTAGTCTCCTCTGCAACATCACACTTTCAATAGAAAGTGATGCCAATTGCCTCTCCTGCTTCCTTCCCCAATGCTAACCTCCAATCCGACTCAGTCCATCAAGCCAGATTTCCTCCCCTCCCCTCAACTTCAGGGCACTCCTCACAATTGCTGGTAGCTATCTCTGCCATGATTCTTGGGAAACCAAAATTCCAATTCCAAGCTAAAAATGTAATCCAAAGTCTATTCAAGACTTTGATCCGTGCTATGATATCTAACCTCCAAATTGCAGAACTCCTCATTATGAGTGTGTTCTTGGCCTTCTTTGCCATGATTTGCCCTCAAGTTCTTTGGCACTGAAAAACTATTCCCTCTCTTGGATGCAACACTCTAACCCTTCCTAGACGCGATACTCTAACTCCCTTGCACACAAAAAATATTTGGCAATTATCATATAACAACACCAAATCATCTTCTTGGACAACCACATGCTTGATCCGCTGCTTATTGTGCCTGCTCTTCCTCTATTCTTGCACTTCCTTTGTGGTTTGCATTGCATCCCTCCTTTTCTCTTTTAACCACATCAGTTGATGGATCCAAAGATCCTGGCTTTCATCTTCCAACAATTGTTCCTCACAAAGGATCTGATATGATGGTACTTCAAATTGAATTGGTAGTATGGGATGCAATCCGTATGCCAAGAAATATGGAGTTTGTTTGGTTGTAATCTTTTCAGTCATTCTGTATGCCCACAAAGTTGCAAGTAGCTTTGTGTCCCAATTGTAGGCATAATTGACCGTCACCTTGTTCAAAATTTTACACAACAATCTGTTGGCCTTCTCCGTTAGTCCATTCACTTTTGGATTGTAGGGAGTCATCTTCTGATGTTTAATCTGGAAGTACTTGGTTAACACTTCCACCATGGAGTTCAAAAAATGAGTTCCCTGATCATTGACCAATTCCAGAAATGATGTTTTGGAAGAAAAATCTTGCTACTATTTCTGCATCATCCCTCCGTGTTGCTTTTGCTTCTACCATCTTGGTAGCATAATCAATGCATACGAAGATGTATCTCTTCCTCGTGACTCAGGTCATTGGTTGAATTGGACCCACAAAATCAATACCCCATTTCTCAAATGGAGCCAATGGCAAAATTGGTCTCAAAGGCCTGTGGGAAGTAGCCGTCTCTTGTTCTCTGATAGGCATCACAACTTTGAATATGGGCATGAGTGTCTTTATACATTGTAGGCCACCAATACCCTACTGAAAGGATTTTCTTCACAATATTCTTTAGGGCATAGTGTCCTCCCGATGCTTTGGAGTGTAAGGACTCAATGACTCTTCTGACTTTGTATGCCTCCAAACATCTCCAAAGTACTTTGTCTTTGCCCATCTTAAATAAAATGTTGTGTTTTAGTTGGTATGGTCTCATCTCCCTAAGGAAGACTACCCTCTACTCCAAGTCCAACCCCTTAGGACAATGACAAGTATGCAGATAATGATATTTGGCCATGTACCTCGTACTTTGCATAGCCATTAAATGATACAGCTCTTCATTAGGAAACCAATCATCAACTTCCAAGTCTTGGCCTTGAGTTTCTAACCTAGATAGGAAGTCCGCATTCAAATGTAAGGCTCCCTTCCTTACTTGTACCGTGTATGTGAATTCTTGTAACAACAAAATCCATCTTTCAATTCACCCGGACAAATCTGCCTTCTTGACAAAATGTTGTAATGCGTAATGGTCAACATAGAAGACAAAATTGTATCCCAGCAGGTAGTGGCCAAACTTCTTGCAAGCATAAACCATTTTGGGTGCTTCTCTTTCAGTCATTGAATAATTCTTTTCTAAAAATGATAATTGTTGGCTAGCATAAGAATTGGGTAGTCCTTCTTCCTCTTGTCCTTCTGACTTAAGATGACTCCAATTGCCATGGACAAAGTGTCCACATACATATGAAAAAGAGCATCCTAATTTGGGGCCCTCATAATTGGTGCTTCAACCAATTTCTTCTTCAATACTTGGAAAGCTTCCTCTTGTTCTGCTTCCCACAAGTAGTCTTTGGACTTCTTCAAAAGCTTTGTAAGGGGTGCTGCAAGCACCACATAGTTTGAAACAAAGCATCTATAGTATCCAACATGTCCTAAGAAGGCTCTCAGATCTTGGATGTTTTTCAGGGATTACAATGATGAGATAAATTTTACCTTCTTAACATTGACTTCAATACCTTGGTTTGATACCCAGTGTCCCAAAAGAATTCCCTCCTTCATTGCGAAGAAGCATTTCTTTGGCAAAATGCCACCTTTCAAAATTTTGGCAAAGGTAATCTAAATGTACTTCTCTTTGCCCAAACACACAAAAATCATCAATGAAAGCCTCCACAAATTTGCACAAAAAATCCTTCAAGATTGCATTCATCATCCATTGGAACATAGCGGGAGCATTACACAACCCAAAGGGCATTTGATTGTAAGAAAAAGTGCCCCCATAGGTAGTCAATATAGTTTTATCCTTGTCCTCTTCTTGGATGGATACTTGATTATACCCTGAAAATCCATCAAGGAAACTATAACAAGGATGACCAACTATGTGGTCCAACATTGTATTGGTAAAAGGCAAGGGATGATGATCCTTCCTTGTGATTTCATTTAACTTGCAAAAATCTTGGCACACTCAAATCTTCCCAATCTTCTTCTTTAGAACAATGACTATGGGGGAAACCCAATCACTACTCAAGACAAGAAAGATTATTCTAGCCCCTAAGAACTTATCAATTTCATCTTTGACCAAGAGTGAGTACTTTGGGTTCAGGATGTATTGTCTTTGCCAAACCGGAATTGCACCTTCAACCAGATCAATCCGGTGTGCTTTAAATTCTTGTGGAATACTCGGCATTTGATCAATAGACAAGGCAAATACACCCTTGAATTCTATAAATATGGCAGTGTATCCTGCCAACTCCTCCAAAGTGACTATCTTCAAAAATTTTCCTTCAGTCAAGATAACATCTTGACAATCATCAAGGTTGATGACTCCTCCAACATGGCTTATTCGGATTAATCCGAGTTGCACTATAGTCAAACCCCCTTCGTCCAAGTTGTTTTCACCGAAGGCAATGTCGTATGGGTCTTTGTCTTTGACCTCTACCTTGTAGCATTTCAAATAGTTGACTTGGACCTTGTCTTCAAAGTCTTAGAAGACAAAGACAATGAATCTTTGGATTCATCTTTGTCTTCTGACAACATTGTTTCCTTGAGATAGGGAATCTTTGTCCAACTCATCGTCACCAACTTCTTATTTTTTGGACAAGATGTCCTTGAATCTTAGCTTTTGTTGGTGCCAATCCACAATAACTTGAGCTTTGTACAATGAGGGTCTTCCAATCAAGAGTAGGTAACCAGTTTTGGTTATTGGTTTGTGCCACCCATTTGTGCATATGTGTGCTATTGTAATATTTAGCTTGGTATTACAAGTACTTGAGAGATATTATTTATATTGAGATAAAAGATGGTTCTACATTAGCCATGATCATCTAAATTTAGTCATAGCTAAGATAGAAGGGACCTTACTTTAGAGGAAGTGGAAAAGATGAGCACCACTATTTTGGATTCTAGTGTGTTGATTTGGTATTATTCCTAGGTGTTTGGCTTTGAGGAAAGAGTTGAGAACTCTTGGGCCCGCAAGCCTTTTTGTTTTGGATTCTTCTATAGTCCAAGGATAGCCTATGTGAAAGAATCCTTGACTTAGGGTTGGGTCAAGATAAGATCACATGCTTAGTGGAATATGTCTATGTGGATGGATATTCCTTTATACTTTTTGACTTTATTTGACTTTTAGCCTAGTTACTTGAGTTACTCTAGTAATTAGTAACTTTGGTGTGTAACTATTTCACAAGTATATAAACAAGGGGTGAGGAGGTACTCATCATCCTTTCATTTGCAATTATCTCTCTTTGTCATTGAGTTCTCTAGTGAGCAATGTCTTGAGTCATGGAGTGGTAGCCTTAGAGGAGTATGATGGAGTTGGGGTTCCTTGCCTTCTTAGTCCATGGTGTGCTACCGCTATAGCCATTAGAGGTTCATCTTGAGTGAGAGACAAGCCGGCTCACATTTTTGGTTCCATTGTGGGGACCTCTCTAGAAGGCAAGATAATGTTGAACGTAAAATTATATATTAGATAGAAGGAGGCAATGAGAGCTCACTTAAAGAGAAATTTAGGGGAGGAAGAATGCCAAACTTATGTTAGAGAATCTGGACCCATTTTTATACCCTATAGTTCATTATGGTGTCTTTGAGGTGATTTTGTACATCTTGTACACTTGAGAGGATTTGGAGAGATTGTGTGAGGTGGATTGCAGATTTTGGGGATTAGGGAGATTTTGGGCAAAACCTCAAGTTTGGGATTTGGACTTGAAATCCTACACATGATAGCTTGGTTTATCCTTTAGTTATCACACTTGAAATTATTATATGAGCTGTTATGCGCATTGGGCTAGAATTTTTGAAAGGGTAAACTACTCCCGCAACTGCATGTTCTCTAGAAAATTGTCTAGAGTCTGCCATTTCTTGAATTTTTAGTGGATTTTGGTGAAACTTTTAAAAAAAATTTAGTGCATTGTATCCTACCTTTTAATACAAAAATTAGACGGTGATCATTTTTGAGCAGAGAGTTATAAGTGTTTAAAGTGACGGGGTGGGTTTTCAGACCAATTCTGAAATATGTATGTTGAATAGAAAAGTGCATAGGCCAAATGGCTAAATGAAAAGATCTGAAATTTTTCAGGGAGGGAGACCTTAGAGTTCTTATTAAGTGTAAAAAATTGCAGAGGACTATGACATACCGGTTGCAAGATTTGACTAACATTGTGAGGAAAGGTCAATTTTACAGAGTTTAGATTTCATGCATGAGGAGTGTGAGAGCAACAAAAAGCATGTTTGAGTATTTAGATTCATCTTGGGAACATGGAGGGTCACTGTGGTACACACAAATTTCTTTTTGGATAGTTTTAGGAAAATTTGAATAAGAAGTATGTGGATAGAGCCTAAAGAGTGCTAACCCGGGAAGAAATAAGAAAAAGCAAGGGTTTGGAGTAAAGCCCGAAGTCGACCTTGGGTCAAGATCAAAGGAGACACAAAGACAAAGAAGAAGAAGGAGAGACTTTGTATCGGGCGGTGTGATCTGATCCAAAGAACCTTTAACAAAATTCTTTGGAGTCGGCCCAATCAAGAAAGTACGCAGGAAGAAAGTAATGACCTCGGGATCAAGAACTTCTTGATAATGACAAGAAACAATTTCACCAAATTGGAGATTAGAGAGGAAGAGCAACTGAAGAATGACCAATCGCGGAAGGACTATAAAATTACAAGTTGTGCAAGTAAGTAGAGCAATGTCCAGTCACTACCCGGTTCCTATTCAGAGTTGACCTGAAGTAATGCACATTGCAAATCCGTAGGAAGAGGAGTGGGTTAGGATCTCGAGAACGATCTTCCACAAGAAGAAGGTGAGGAAGCACACGATGACCCCAAAAGTGAGTAAGCAAAGTGTGGTGAGGAGGCTTGCAATTCGTAGATTAGAAGTGATAGCACGGATCAAAGTCTTGACAAGACTTTGTATCACGTTCTTGGCCTGGAAGTTGAACTTCAATTTTCCAATTTTCATGGTAGAAATTGCAGCAAGTAATTGCAAGGATGGACCAAAGCACGAGGGGAAGAGAGGGAATCCTGCTCGATGGACGGAGGCGGATTGGAGAGTAGTTTTGGGAAGAGAAGCAAGAGAGGTAGGAGGTACCACCTTCTACTGGAAGTGTGATGCTTTAGAAGAGACTGCCAAAGTGAGGAATTTGTTCAATCAACCTTGCACTAAGAATGGGTATAAGGTGGACAGTTTTAGAGACCCCGAGCAGAGAGGGATAATTAGTGCAATGATGGAAATGTTCAAGCCAGAGCAAATCACCTATGTTACTATGCAACAGGTGGTGTTCTTTCACCAAATGTTTGCGGGGGAGGGAGTAGATTGGGCAAAATGTCTAGATTAGAGAGTGGAGTAGATGATTTTGGGATGGAGAATAGATATGCCACCGCATTATTTTGTGCCCTTTGCAGCACACTTCTATTTTAGGTTGAACTTGCTGACTTTGGAGGAACAAAATCAAATGTGCTTGCACTTTCATCCGGATTTGCAAAAGGAGGCAAATGTAGATGAACAATATTATATAGAGAGAGTGCAAGATGGAGATGAGTACTACAAGATGAGTGGGAAGGAGAAAATCATAGCAATTGACCTTCCCATGGGTAGAAAGAGAGCAAAGCCTGAGAGTCGTGTTGTGATAGTCTAGCCCCAGAAAGTTCCAAAGTTGAACCCAACGACGGTGGAAGTGAAGACAAAGGAAGCCACGCCGGAAGCAAAAGATGAGTCGAAAGGAGAAACTGGATCAAAGGAAGGAATGTCGAGAGAAGAAGAGGAGTTCACGCTATGGAGTGAAGAATCAAGCAGTGAAAGTGAAGATGAAGTGGAGGTTCAACAAACACGACAGCTGATGATCAAGGCAAGAAAGCTGAGTCCCGAAGTTTCCATGGTTGAATGAGGAAGTGAGAGGAAGAAGGGAGAGGAAGTCGTGACACAACCCCGGACTCCCAAGTGTAAGAATGATATGCTTGCATCTAAAGTGGAGCCCATCTGGAAGGGAGAGAAAGTTTAGAGGAAGAAACTTTGAAGGTACGAGATTGCAACTTTGAGGCAAGGTGCAAGAAGTAGAGTGGTCGGAACCCAAAGGCCGAGCTGATGGCACAAGGTGCAAAGGAGTGGACTATTTGGCTAAAGTAGTTTGTTTGCTGTTGATGTTGCTACAATAGAAGAGGATGGAGATGGTAAGTGCCAATCTTGAGGTGCCGGATGAATTGGTAGTAGTGAAGACTTAGAGTGTGGAAACCTTGTTGTTGTGAAGTAAGCAGAAGAGGGTGGAGATGGAAGTCAAAGAACTTTGGGTTGAGGAGGTTATTTGGAGTAAGCACTTTGAGGTGAAAAGGGAGGAGTTAGTCAAGAGTTGCAAGGAGGCAAAGGAGATGACTGTGTTGGTTGTAGTGTTGAAAGGGGAAATTGCAAATGCGCGTGTAGAGTTAATTCACTCATAAGCAATTACCACAATGATGGAGCAAGAGTTGGAGAGTCTCTAGAAGAAAGCACTGGAGAAAGATCAAGCCTAGCAACAAGAGTTAGCAGAGCACAGTAGAGAAGAAGATCGGTTATGCGGGTGGTGCGAGAGGCAGAGGAGCAAATCTTTATGAATCAAAGGGAGAAGGAGGCATTGAAGGCCAAATTTGAAGATGAGCTCCAAATGTATTGCAATGAATTGGAGGAAGAAAGGAAGAAGGAGAAGCTTATAGTCATAGGAGAAGTTGATGAGGTAGAAGGAGTTGTCAATGAAATCAAGGCCATGCTGAGCACGGAAGTTGAAGGTAAACTCAAAGAGGCAAGATTGCATGAGTTGAAGTCATTAGTGCAAGAGATGCACAAGAGGAAGGCAAAGGACACGGAGTTGAATAATCTATTAATTTGTCTACAAGATTGTGTAGATAGGAAGATGTTAGAGGTAGGAGACAATGTGTATCTCAGACTAGATCTTGTTAGAATGGAGTTAGCTAAACTTTGTAGTGAGGTACAAGAAGTACAAAGACCTAATGTTGTAGAAGTAGGAATACAAGTGTCTTTGTAGTTGCTCTCTGAAACTTTAGAGAAGAGTGGGTCAGGAGATAAAGAGTTGGAACGGTTACTTGAGACCTTAGTTGTAGTTTGTGGTGAAGAAATTATAGAAAAAGAAGAGTTAGGAGTAGGATTAGATAGACCTAAGGATGGTAAAATTATAGAGGGATTGTCGGGATTGAATGCCAAAGTTGAAGTAGACATCGGATCGGGATAATAACAGATTTGAGATTTGAAGAGGCAGATATGAAGGATTGCATTGTCATTTTGGATCTACAGGTTAGAAAAGTTGTTGTAGAACGGTATAGTTGTTTGTAACTATCAATTGCATTACTATTTAAGAGTGGCATTTGCAATATTATGTTGTTTAGTATTCATATTTCTAAAGATAGATAAAGCAAAGAGCTGATTTTAGTGCTCAATATCAAGATTGTAATTTGTATGGAGGAGAGTTTGGAAAGGGATGAGAGTGATTTGGTGGTGAAGGAGGTTGTGCATCCTCCTCAAGGTTACAAGTATGGTGGAACTTTTGATACTTTGGTGGCAAGGGTTGCACCACAAGTAGTAGTTGCTCTAGTTCTTGCACCTCCTTCAAAAGATCCACTTCAAACCATCACAGAACAACTTGCAAATCTCAAGATCAATGTGGTGCAATTATGGGAGAAAAGAGAGGTGGATCAGAATGTGGGTGTGGTACCTATATTTTTTCATTTTGGACGAGTTTTGGAGAAGAAGTGCCTTGCTGAAACCAAATTGAAACCAAATGGAGAAGAAATGAGTAGAAACCTATGTTTTGATCAAGCCAAGGAAGTCAACTTCATATAAGAGGAAGAAGGACTTGGATTGGATCAGACCCGAAGGAGTGTAGACCCAAAGGAGAAATGGAAGTTGCAAGTCAGGATTACTACGTGGTCCATATCTCAATGATGAAAAGTCCAAATCATATGTGCTATATCTCGTTGGAAGCGTCTAGTTTAGGGCTTTCTATTACCACCAAAAATGTTGAGTTTGGACGTCCATAGCAGAAGTTACAAGCATTTGGAAATTTAGGAGTAGATGTATAAAGTAGTTGAGTGTCTTTGAGTTCATAGTACTTTGGGTCTATGTTCTTTGGGTCTCTACGACTTTGGGTTAAAAGCTTCTTTGCCTCAAGACAAAGGTGACTGAATCTGAGGTAATCGGACCTTGGAGTGCAGTGAAGGTGATTTTGCAAGTCTTGCCTGAGGGATTAGAGGATCTTAAAGTAGAGAAAGAAGATATTTAGGATACCCATGACTTCAATTTCAATTCTGGTTGAAGATAGGATATAATTAGAAAAGAAAAAGTAGTAGTGAATGAACCCAAAGTGCAAGATCAGACTGTAAGTGTCTTTGGGTCAGTTATATGAGCAATTAGGGGAAAGTGGATTACAAATTGAAGGCGTAGATAGTGTACCCATGCTTTCAATTACAATTCTTGATGAAGATATAGTAGAATTAGCAAAGAAATTGATGGTAGTTAGATCCAAAGTAAGAGAAGTAGGAGTGAAGGTGTCTTTGGATCACTTATCTAAGGCATTAGAGAAGAGTGGGTCAAGAGATAAAAAGTTAGATAGATTACCTACTTGTGTTATTGTAATTCATAGTAAAGACGTAGTAGAAATAGTGAAGGATTTAGTAGTTGAAGATAGACCCAAAGAAGGAGAAGTAATAGGAGGTTACTTTGGGATTGGAAGCCAAGGAAGAAGTAGACATCGAATTGGAGTAGTAACAGTTTTGAGATTTGAAGAGACAGATATGAAACAATGCATTGTCATTTCGGATCTATAGGTAGGAAAAGTTGTTAAGAAATGGTATTTTTGTTAGTAATTGTTGAGTGTTTCACTATTTAAAGGTGGCATTTGCAGTGTTGTGTTGTTCAATGCTCATAATTTATGAGAATAGATAAAGAAAAGTGTTGTGAAGTAGTGCTTGTCATTTGAACTTTATTTTGAGTATCAACTTTGTGTTTGTGTTTGTCAATGTGTGGAGAATTTCAAAGTGCAAGTCAATGTGTTTGTTGGATGTTGGATTCCGCAGCCTTGATCTTTACTCTATGTGTTTGATCCTGAGTGAAGTGCAATTGGAGCAATGCCTTGACAAATCTAAGACGAATTGTAGTGTTGGTAGTATTTTGCATTTGTGAGTGTAGTGTAGTGTTGATGTGAAGGAATCTCAATTGAGGAAGTTGTGCCTTTAGTGGAGGGTGGAACACAATTCTAAGGCAAAGTCAGTTTGTAGTGAAGTGCCATTTTCAAGAGAGCCTGAATCATCACAATCAAGATTGTTTGGAAAGATTTGATAGAGTTGTGATTACATGTGACAAGGCTGCAAGTCAGTGCTTGTTACTCTCTTTTGGGTGTAGTTTCTACCTAAGAGATTAAAGAAGAAAACAAGAAGAATTGAAGTTGTTACTTGCTTTGTATTTGACCAATTCTGAATCGTATCTATGTGGGAACAAACTTTACCTACTTGATTACCGAAAAAGTGATATTTTCTAGGTTGTCATAGTGGGGAGAGGACCTAGGAGTTATGGAAGTTATCTATATAGAGGAGGCCAACCAACCAACAATTTCCATGAGATTGTTTTGGTTGTGGAGGAAGAGGCCATATCCAAAGGAATTACCCAAATTCCACTTACCATGGAGGAAGGAGTTATGAGAGAGTCAATAGAGGGAAAGAGGGAGATAGTGAAACCCAAGTGGCTCCTAATCCAAACAAAGGTAAGGGGATAATATCTATAAATGTGGTTGAGAACAAGTATGAGAAGGGAGAGTGCTCAAACTCCAAGAGTCTTAATTTGGAGCTTTTGGCACAAGAGAAGAAGAGAGCTTGTTTTGCATAGGATGTGCACTCTTTTCAAAGATTTACTCCTAGCCAAGATACTCCCATGCCTACTAGGAGCACTCATACAAGCACTTCAACACCATCAACAACATAGACTCCAAGGAAGAAGTTGGGGACAAAGGACTTCTTGATCTCAAAGCAACAATGGAACTAGAATGTCTTGGAGGATGTTGGTAGTCACAAGGTTAACATAACAATGGGCCAATTGATTGCTTTGAATCTTACTTTGAGAAAAGTTTAGAGGTGGTTTGAGTTCTACAAGGAGCAAGAGGAAGAAGAAGGTAAAGTTCCAATATCAATGGGGGTGGTGGATGCCAAACCAACACCATGGAAGGCTTGTGAATATGCCTCCATGATTGATGTGAGAGTAAATGGTCACAACATCAAGGATGCATTGGTTGATGGAGGATCAACAGTGAATGCCATGTTAGAAAGGTTGATGAAGAAGTTGGGTATGATGTTCTCAAGATCTTTAACATTTGTGGTGAGCATAGCAAACAAGAAACAAGTTCAACTAGTAGGGGTGATGGATAAAGTGGTAGTTTCAATTAAGGGAGTTCAAAATCTCATGACTTTCTAAGTCTTGAAAGATTCAAGCTATGACTTACTTCTTGGGAGGCCATGGTTGAGAGCAACATGCACAACTAGTCAATCGCACAAAGGGTACTTGAGGATTGGACCATCAAACCATAGAGTCATAGTTCTTATGACTAACACCACCAATATTTTACATGCAGATACATCATCTTCTGATTATTGGGAACTAGATTTTGAAGAAGGAGCTTCAGGTGTGAACACAAGCATGTAGGAGGAGACTTCCATAGAAGAGGATGAATCTACATCAATTTTAGATGTGTATCTCTTGTGTGCTATGGATTTTGCACCTAGGCCAAAGGTTTTGAAGGACTGAGAAATCACCATTGACACTTGAGGAGGTAGAGAGAAGGTTAACACCCTCAAGTATGGCTTGTAACACCCATTTGTGCATGTGTGTGGTATTGTGATATTTAGCTTGGTATTACAAGTACTTAAGAGATATTATTTATATAGAGATAAAGGATGGTTCTATATTAGTCATGATTAACTAAAGTTAGTCATAGCTAAGATAGAGGGGACCTTACTTTAGAGGAAGTAGAAAAGATGAGCACCACTATTTTGGATTTTAGTGTGTTGACTTGGTATTATTCCTAGGTGTTTGGCTTTGAGGAAAGAGTTGAGAACTCTTGGGCCCGCAAACCTTTTTGTTTTGGATTCTTCTTTAGTCCAAGGATAGCCCATGTGAAGGAATCCTTGACTTAGTGGTTGGGTCAAGATAATATCACATGCTTAGGGGAATATGCCCATGTGAATGGATATTCCTTTTTGCTTTTTGACTTTACTTGACTTTTAGTCTAGTAACTTGATTTACTACGGTAATTAGCAACTTTGGTACGTAGCTATTTCACCACTATATAAACAAGGGGTGAGGAGGTACTCATCATCCTTTCATTTGCAACTATCTCTCTCTCATTGAGTTCTCTAGTGAGCAATGTCTTGAGTCTTGGAGTGTTAGCCTTGGAGGAGTATGATGGAGTTGGGGTTCCTTGCCTTCTTAGTCCATGGTGCGCTACCATAATAGCCATCAGAGGTTCATCCTGAGTGAGAGACAGGCCGGCTCACAGGCCCCAATGTTACCAAGGAGGAGAAAGTGGGATTTGAGGAGATTTTTTGCAAGTTCATCCATGTGTTTGCTTTCAGTTTAAAGGATTTGAAGGAAGTCATCTTGGAGGAGCACAAGATAGAGGTAGAGTCACATGTAAGACCAATCTGCCCAAAGTAACATTGCATTAGCCCACCAGTATTTTTGGTTGTGAAGGAGGAGATTGATAAGCTCAAGGAGGCTAGATTTATCTTTGAGGTGGAGAATTCAAAATAGGTGGCTCCAATTGTGATTGTGAAGAAAAAGAATGCAAGCTTTGGGTATGTGTGGACTAGAAGAAGCTCAATGTTGTTACCAAGAAGGACTACTACCCATTACCATTCATTGATGAGATCTTGGGGGAGGTTGCAAGTCATGAGAAGTATAGTTTTGGAGATGGTTATAATGGATATAACCAAATCAAGATTGCACTACAGCATCAATAACTCACCACATTCACCACACCTTGGGGAACTTATGCTTTCAAGGTCATGCCTTTTGGGCTTTGCAATGCTCTAGCTACATTCCAATGGTTCATGAACAAGGTATTTGAACCTTTCTTTGGGAAATTTGTGAGAGACTTCATTGATGACTTTTGTGTCTATGGGAGCAAGGAGGAGCACTTTGAGCACCTAATCAAGGTCTTGCAATGCTTGGATGAGGCAAATGCATCACTCAATCTAGAGAAGTGCATTTTTGGATGTGAAGAAGGTCTATTTTTGGGGCACATCATCTCCAAGGATGGACTAACAATTGATCCTAAGAAGGTGAGGAAAATCTCAGACCTTCCATTCCCTTCAAGCTTGACCAAGTTACGCCAATTCTTGGGGATGGTTGGGTACTATAGGAGGTTCATCTTCTCATTTTCCAACAAGGCTTATAAATTGACCATCTACATGAAGAAGAGTGTAGATTATATGGTTATTTTAGAAGACAAGAAGGCTCTCAAAGCTTTTGAGGAGCTCAAGCAATCCCTTGTTGTAACTCCAATTCTTGCTAAACCTGATTGGAGTAAGCCTTTCATCCTCTACATTGATGCTTCTAATGTAGCTATAGGATGCACTCTTAGTCAATTAGACCAAGATGGGCATGATCATCCAATAGCTTATGCTAGTAGGCAGATGGTTTCAGCAGAGAAGAACTATTCTGTCACGGAGAGAGAAGGGTTGGCAATGATCTTTGGTCTCAAGAAGTTTAAACACTACTTGATTGGAGGGAAAGCCACCACTGTCACAAATCACAAGGCTTTGAAGTACATCTTCAACAAGCCTTATGTGGAAGGGAGACTAGCAAGGTGGATGATACTCTTGTCTAAGTATGACTACACCATTGAGGATAGGCTAGGGAAGAAACATGCAAATGCAGATTTGTTATCTAGGGCTTATGATCATGATGGAGATGAACCAATGGACAATTTCTTTTTGGATGAGGAGCTCATGACAATCTCAATCATTCAAGAGGTTCCAATGGAGTACAAGGAGATTGTGGATTTTGTGACAAGAGGTAACTATCCAGGAGGGATGGATGCTGAGGAGAGGAAGGCTCTTGCAGCAAGATCTAGACCTTACACAATGGTGGACGATACTCTTTTTCACCAAGGAGCAGATGGTCTACTTTGAAGAGCAGTGGGTAAGGAAGAGTCCATCCTACTCATAAGGGAGTTTCATGAAGGTTTAGTATGTGGAGGACACTTTGTAGAAAAGGTGATTGCTTTCAAGATTCTAGATGTAGGTTACCATTGGAGAGGGATTTTCAAGGATTATCTTGATTATTGCAAAAATTGTCATGTTTGTCAAGCTTTTGCTAGAAATTCTACATCCACTCCACCACTTAGATCAATTCCATTGCTAGGACCTTTTGAGAAGTGGGAAATTGATTTTGTAAGTCCTCTCAATAGAATCGTGAGGAACAATTGGTACATTGTGGTAGTTACTGATTACCTTACCAAGTGGGTTGAGGCTAGACCATTGAGGGACAAGAATGAAGATGAAGTTGGTAGATTTTTTTGAACACATTATTACTAGGCTTGGATGCCCTTTGAAGTTGGTTTCTAATAAAGGAGGAGAGTTTACATGAAGTATCACTATAGCCATGTTACGACATTTCTCTATCACACATAGATTAATTACATCCTATAAGCCAAATTCCAATGGCTTGGTAGAGAGAACCAATCAGACCTTGTGCATGATGTTGTCCAAAGATGCAGAAATAGAGGGGGTTAAACATCATTGGGACAAGAGGATTTATACAGTTTTGTAGGAGTATAGGACAACCATGAAGACTTCCACCAAATATTCTCCATCTTAATTATATATACTATAGAGTCTACCCTACCTATTCACTTTGATCTTCCTACCTTCCAAAGCATTCATAGGTGATTGAAGAAAGCACAAGGAGGTGATGCAGAGAAGTCAAGGAAGGAACAACTCATGGAGTTGGAAGAGGCAAGAGCAATTACTATGGTTCAAGTGGAGCGAGCCCAAAGGAAACAAAAAGAGAGTTATGAAAAGAGGCAAGGCAAGAAGAAGGTGAAGCCTTTCAAAGAAGGTGATTGGGTAATGTTGTTTGATTCCATTTGATTCAAGAGAGTGCAAAAGAAGTTTTTGCCTAAGTACTTTGGACCTTTCATAATGGAGAAGGTATGGAGCAATTACACCTATGATCTCAAGGAGTTGGGGAGAAGGCACTTTGATAGGATAAACCATGATAAGTTGAAGATGTATCATAGAAGGTAGAGAGACTTCACTTTGAGGACAAAGTGAAAACCTAGTCCGTAGGTAAATGTAACACCCATTTGTGCATATGTGTGATATTGTGATATTTAGCTTGGTATTACAAGTACTTGAGAGATATTATTTATATAGAGATAAAGGATGGTTCTACATAAGTCATGATCTAAAGTTAGTCATAGCTAAGATAGAGAGGACCTTACTTTAGAGGAAGTGGAAAAGATGAGCACCACTATTTTGGATTCTAGTGTGTTAACTTGGTATTATTCCTAGGTGTTTGGCTTTGAGGAAAGAGTTGATAACTCTTGGGCCCGCTAGCCTTTTTGTTTTGGATTCTTCTTTAGTCCAAGAATAGCCCATGTGAAGGAATCCTTGACTTAATGGTTGAGTCAAGATAAGATCATATGCTTAGGGGAATATGCCCATGTGGATGGATATTCCTTTATAGTTTTTGACTTTACTTGACTTTTAGCCTAGTAACTTGAGTTACTCTAGTAATTAGTTACTTTGGTGTGTAATTATTTCACAAGTATATAAACAAGGGGTGAGGAAGTACTCATCATCCTTTCATTTGCAATTATCTCTCTTTGTCATTGAGTTCTCTAGTGAGCAATCTCTTGAGTCATGGAGTGGTAGCCTTAGAGGAGTATGATGGAGTTGGAGTTCTTTGCCCTTTTAGTCTATGGTGTGCTACCATAATAGCCATCAGAGGCTCATCCTGAGTGAAAGAAAGGCTGGCTTACAGGTCGCAACATAATGTAGTTTAACTTGAAGGGCATTCCGCTAATGATTGTGATAATATTTGACAGCATGTCCAAAAGGCTGTCTCCTAGTTTGATTTGCAAATTTTAGAATTTGAGATGTTGGTTCAAACATCATGTACCCCAATCAATGTGCAATATCTTTTGTCATGACATTCACACCTGACCCTAAATCAATGGGTATGGATGTGATCATGCAACTTGCGATCTCCACATCCACTTTGAGAGATTCCTAATCTTCTTGTTCAATATGATAAATTACGGGCAACTTGTTCTTGGTCATTGCACTTAATTTCTTGAGAGTTGAACTCATCTAATTCTTGTACAGCTTGTTCTCCTCCCATAATTGCTTAAATATGATGTAATCACTTGTAGATGCCAAATTGGCCACAATATTGTATTGAGGAACTCCTCACAGCTTTGTGACAACCCGACAAATATCACTTTTGCGGTAATCAGGTAAGTAAAGTTCGTTTTGTAACACCCATTTGTGCATGTGTGTGGTATTCTGATATTTAGCTTAGTTTTACAAGTACTTGAGAGATATTATTTATATAGAGATAAAGGATGGTTCTACATTAGTCATGATTAACTAAAGTTAGTCATAGCTAAGATAGAGAGGACCTTACTTTAGAGGAAGTGGAAAAGATGAGCACCACTATTTTGGATTCTAGTGTGTTAACTTGGTATTATTCCTAGGTGTTTGGCTTTGAGGAAAGAGTTAAGAACTCTTGGACCCACAAGCCTTTTTGTTTTGGATTCTTCTTTAGTCCAAGGATAGCCAATGTGAAGGAATCCTTGACTTTGTGGTCGGGTCAAGATAAGATCATATGCTTAGGGGAATATGCCTATGTGAATGGATATTCCTTTATAGTTTGACTTTACTTGACTTTTAGCCTAGTAACTTGAGTTACTTCAATAATAAGTAACTTTGGTACGTAAATGTTTCACAAGTATATAAACAAGGGGTGAGGAGGTACTCATCATCCTTTCATTTGCAACTATCTCTCTTTGATTGAGTTCTCTAGTGAGCAATGTCTTGAGTCATGGAGTGTTAGCCTTGGAGAAGTATGATGGAGTTGGGGTTCCTTATCTTCTTAGTCCATGGTGCGCTACCATAATAGCCATCAGAGGTTCATCCTAAATGAGAGACATGCCGACTCATATTTTTAGTTCCGTTGCCGGGACTTCTCTAGAAGGCCAGATAATGTTCCGCGTTCAATTCTACATTAGGCAGAAGTATGCTATGAGAGCTCACTTGGAGAGAACATTAGGAGAAGAGATGGCTGAACTTATGTGGTGCCTACATTTTTCATTTTGGATGAGTTTTAAAGAAGAAGTGCATTACTGAAACCAAATTGAACCCAAATGGAGAAGAAACAATGAGAAGTCTGTATTTTGATTTGACCCGAGGAAGTAAATTTCATGTAAGAGGAAGAAGGACTTGGATTAGATCAGACCCAAAGAAGCTTACTTTGTGTCAGAGGAGGAAAAACTCGGATCAGATGCTGAAGGAGTGCAGACCCAAAGGAGGAATGAAGGTTACAAGTCAGGTATACTACGAGGGCCATATCTCAGTGAAGACAAGTTTAAATCATGTGTTCTATATCTCGTTAGAAGCGGCTGGTTCAAAGCTTTCCATTGCCACCAAAATCGCAGAGTTTAGTGTCTTGTACAGGAAGTTACAAGTATTTGAAGGTTTGGGAGTAGATGTACAAAGTAGTTTGGTGTCTTCGGGTCAACACGACTTCGGACTTTGGGTTTACACAACTTCGGGTCATGAGACTTTGCCTCAAGACGAAGATGACTAAATTTGAGGTAGTCGGACCTTAGATTCACAAGGCAAGGAAAATCTCAGACCTTCCATTCCCTTCAAGCTTGACCAAGTTACGCCAATTCTTGGGGAAGGTTGGATACTATAGGAGATTCATCTTCTCATTTTCTAACAAGGCTTATGCATTGACCATCTACATGAAGAAGGATGTATATTACATGGTGATTTTGGAGGACAAGGAGGCTCTCAAAGCTTTTGAGGAGCTTAAGCAATCCCTTGTTGTAGCTCCAATTCTTGCTAAACCTGATTGGAGTAAGACTTTCATTCTCTACACTAATGCTTCTAATGTAGCTATAGGATGCACTCTTAGTCAATTAGACCAAGATGGGCATGATCATCCAATAGCTTATGCTAGTAGGCAGATGGTTTCAGCAGAGAAGAACTACTCTGTCACGGAGAGAGAAGGGTTGGCAATGATCTTTGGTCTCAAGAAGTTTAGACACTACTTGATTGGAAAGGAATCCACCATTGTCATAGATCACAAGGCTTTGAAGTACATCTTCAACAAGCCTTATGTTGAAGGGAGACTAGCAAAGTGGATGATACTCTTGTCTCAATATGACTACACCATTGAGGATAGGCCAAGAAAGAAACATGCAAATGTAGATTTGTTATCTAGGGCCTATGATCATGATGGAGATGAGCAAGTGGATGATTCCTTTCGGGATGAGGAGCTCATGACAATCTCAATCACTCAAGAGGTTCCAATGGAGTACAAGGACATTGTGGATTTTGTGACAAGAGATAACTATCTAGAAGGGATGCATGCTAGGGAGAGGAAGGCCCTTGTATGACAACCCGACAAATATCACTTTTGCGGTAATTGGGTAAGTAAAGTTAGTTCCACAGAGATACGAGTCAAATACAAAGCAAAGTAACAATTGTAGTTCTTCTTGGTTGCGTCTTTAATCTCTCAGGTAGAAACCACACTTAGAAGAGAGTAACAAGCACTGATTCGCAATCTTGTCACAAATTCACACTTCTTAATCACAACTCCATCAAATCTTTCCAAACAATCTTGATTGTGATGATTCAATCTCCCCCAAAAACAGCACTTCATTGCAAAATGACTTCGCCTCAGAATTGTGTTCCACCCCTCCACTGAAGGCACAAATTCCTTGATCAAAATTGCTTCACATCAACCTCGCACTGCACTCACAAATGCAGAATACTACCAACACTACAATTCCTCTCAGATCTGTCAAGGCATTGCTTTGAATGCACTTCACTCAGGATCAAACACACAGAATGAAGATCAAGGCTGTGGAATCCAACATCCAACAAACACTCTGACTTGCACTTTGAATTTCTTCACACACTCACAAACATAGACACAAAGTTGATACTCGGAATCAAGCTCAAGCAACAAGCATTGCTTCACAACACTTTGCTTTATCTATTCTCAGAAATTATGAGCACTGAACAACATTTGACTGCGAATGCCACTCTTAAGTAGTGAAGCAATTGACAGTTATCTTCCTAATGTACCTCTTCCTAACAACTCTACAAACCTGCAGATCTGAAATGACAATGCACCTCTTCATATCTACCTCTTCAAATCTCAAAATTGTTACTACCCGATCCGATGTCTACTTTTTCCTCGGCTTTCAAACCCAAACCCGAAGTAAATTTACTTCTTACTACTTTGTCCTTGGGTTTCACATCTTCTACTTCTTCTACCAGATCCAGCAAATCTTTTTTTCCTGATTTGAAATTCCACTAGTGGGTAATCTATCTAACTCCTCATCTCCTGCCCCACTCTTCTCTAATGTCTCCGAAGACATTTGTACTCCTATGTTATCTACTTTGGGTTTTGCTCTAACATCCTTCCAAAGCTTTTCTATCGCTATTTTCACTAAGTCTAATCTAATTGAAATGTTGTCTTCTACTTCTAATATCTTCCTGTCTACACGAGTTCTTAACTTAATCAACAAGGCATTCAAATCAGTGTCTTTTGCCTATCTTTGCCTCGTCTCCTGCATTAACAACTTCAACTTGTGTAGTCTCGTCTCTTCAATTTGAACGCTGGCCTCTGTACTCAACATTGCATTCATCTTGAGGACTATCTCCTTCATTGGCTCCAATCTCATTTTTCTCTCTTGCTCTCAATCTACAAGCCAGTCCTCCTTGTACATCGCCAACTCCTCTTTGAACTTGGCTTTCGCCATCTCCTTCTCTTTTTCCTTCTGAACAACCTTCTCCTCCTGACTACAAAGTAACTCTTGTAATCGATCTTCTTCTTTGTATCATGCCGCCAACTCTCTTTGCCAGAGTTGCTTCTTCTCCTTGACACTCTCCATCACTCTATTGAGCTCTTGATCCTTTGCGGCTACTCTTGCCATAGCATGGATTACTTCTACTCTTGAATCAGCAAACTGCTACTTCAAGATTTTATACTCCGCTACTTGTCTCTCCCTTGCTATGTCACTCTTCTTCACAAGATCCTCTTGATAACTTACTTCTCTCTTCAGGTCTTCGATTACCTGACTTCTCTCTACTGCCTCCGCTTGCAATACTTCTCTTTCCTCCTCACCTCAAGTTATACTCTTCTTCAACTCCGAGTTCTCTTCTTCTAATTGCGCTAATACTTGCAATACAGTCTCTACCTCTGGACAAGTTGACTGCATCTCCTTCTTCTTGTGCTCCAATTTCACCAACAATGGGCACACCACCTCCCTCAAATACTCCACTCCATCTCTCGCAACTACTTCTTCCTGCATAGAAATCTCCTTCCTTACCTCTTCTTCACCCGATACTCACCTTCTCCTCTGCAATCTTCATATTGGAATCAAAGCCGAGCTTCCCGAGCTTCCTCCTACCTCTTCCTTTGCTTTACTCGGCCACGCTTCACACTTTGCCTTATGTCTTGAGCAAACTCCTCGCTGTATTGCGATCTTCTTTTCTTTGGGCACAATTACTTTGTCTTCCAACTATGTGTTGTCTTCGGCTTCCATCTCGGCTGGAACTGCTTCTTCGTAGTCGTCAGCTGCTGGTGCCGAGGTCATGTCTCCCCCTTCATCACTATCGCTACTCGTATCTCCACTCTGCAGCGTTAGCTCAGGCTCCTCCTCATGTTCCGAGTCTTCAGTTTTTAGCTCGGCATCTTCTTCTGAGTCTTCGTCCTCCGACTCGATTACGACCATACCTCACCTTGGGTTGCCTCTTTGTGTCTTTCGAGGTTCCTTTGTGTCTTCAGCTTCACCTTGCCGACCCCTCTTCTTCGACTTTGGAGTACTTGCTTCTATCTCCACGCTTTTACCCGTCTTCATGTAGTACTCATCTATGCTCCAGATTTGAAGAATGTACTACTGTTCCTCCATGTCGACTTCTCTTCTCAAGTCGGGATGGAAGTGAGACACCATTCTGTTTCGCTCTACCAAATTGAGCAAATTCAACCCGAGGTAGAAATGTGCTGCAAATGGCACGATGTACTGTGGAGGCGACTTATCCCACAAATTCCACACCATCTGTCTCGTCCTCCCATGGAAGCACCTTGCCCAATTAATAGGTTTTCCTGCAAACAACTTATGGAAGAACACCGCTTGGTGTTTCATCACATAAGTTGTTCTCTCTGGCTTCAAGATTGCCATGAGAGCACTCATGATTCCTCTCTTCACTAGATCCTTGTAACTCTCAACCTTATACCCATTTTTTGTTCTCTTCAAAGAGAAAGCATCTCTCACCTCCTGAGTCTCCTGAGCTATCTTCCCCTTCCCCAAGAACGTGGCTCCTTGCTCCGAGCCTGCCTCCTTCCCGAGTACAAATCTCCAATCCGACTCTGTCCAGCGAGCCGGATTTCCTCTCTTCCCTTCTTCCTTGGGTCCATCAAGACACTTACTCTCAATGATTTCTGTCATGAACCCTGGAAAGCTTACATTCTAGTTCCATGCCAGAAATGTGATCCGAAGTTGGCTCAAGACTTTGATCCTTGCTATTACATCTAACGTCGAAATCGCATGATTTCTCATTGCAAATTCGGAGTTCTTCTTTCCTCCTCCCATCTCTTCTACTTTCTCACTCTCTCTTGATTTCACTCTTGCAACTTCTCCCTTGTGCACTAACACAATTCCAACTCTATTTCCCTTCCCACGATCACCTGCAAGACGACTTCGCAATGGCAAAGGAAAATTACTTGACATTTTGTCTTTGCAAGTTTGATTTTTATAGAGTTGCGCTTCTTCATCTTCCGTCACTTCGAGTTTCTACCAAGAAATCACACCTCCTGCATGCGCTTGTCACTGTCAATCACCTTTGTGCGTATGGGCCGCAGGTTTTGAACGGTCCTTTCTTGAATTTCTTACCCCGACAAAAGGTGGTTAGACTGCCTTTGCCTTGGGTTGAGCTCCTCTCAATACAATTTACTTTGGGTTGTATGTTGACAGGGCATTTCCGAGTACTTCACCTTATGACCCGAAGTCACATTACCTTGGGTTTCATCCCAAAGACTCTTTTCTTTGCCTTCTTTGACCATACAGGTGAATCCGACTTCTCTATACACTTCTTCTCCTAAATTTTGAAAAAAACAAAAAATGTGGGCACCACACCTTGCAGCAAGATCTAAACCTTACACAATGGTGGAGGATATTCTTTTTCACCAAGGAGCAAATGGTTTACTTCAAAGAGCAATGGGTAAGGAAAAGTCCATCCTACTCATAAACAAGTTTCATGAAGGTTTAGTGTGTGGAGGACACTTTGCAGGAAAGTTGATTGCTTTCAAGATTCTAGATGTAGGTTACCATTGGAGAGGGATTTTCAAGGATTGTCTTGATTATTGCAAGACTTGTCATGTTTGTCACGCTTTTGCTAGAAAGTCTACATCCACTCCACCACTTAGATCAATTCCATTGCTAGGACCTTTTGAGAAGTGGGAAATTGATTTTGTAGGTCCTCTCAATAGAACCCCAAGGAACAATTGGTACACTGGTAGTTACTGATTACCTTACCAAGTGGGTTGAGGCTAGACCATTGAGGGACAAGGATGAAAATGAAGTGGTTAGATTTCTTTATAAACGCATTATCACTTGGTTTGGATGCCCTTTGGAGTTGGTTTCTGATAGAGGAGGAGAGTTTACAGAAAGCATCACTACAACCATGCAACAACATTTCTCTATCACACATAGAGTAACTCCATCCTATAAGTCAAATTCCAATGGCTTGGTAGAGAGAACCAATCAGACCTTGTGCATGATGTTGGCCAAAGATGTAGAAATAGAGGGGGCTAAACATCATTGGGACAAGAGGATTCATGTAGTTTTGTGGGAGTATAGGACAACCATGAAGACTTCCACCAAATATTCTCCATTTCAATTGGTATATGGTATTGAGTCTACCTTACTTATTCACTTTGATCTTCCTACCTTCCAAAGCATTCATAAGAGATTGAAGAAAGCACAAGGAGGTGATGCAAAGAAGTCAAGGAAGGATCAACTCATGGAGTTGGAAGAGGCAAGAGCAATTGCTATGGTTTGAGTGGAGCAAGCCCAAAGGAAAAAAAAGGAGAGCTATGACAAGAGGCAAGGCAAGAAGAAGGTGGAGCCTTTCAAAGAAGGTGATCGGGTAATGTTGTTTGATTCCATTTGATTCAAGAGAGTGCAAAAGAAGTTTTTGCCTAAGTTCTTTGGACCTTTCATAGTGGAGAAGGTATGGGGCAATTACACTTATGATCTCAAGGAGTTGGGAGGAAGACACTTTGATAGGATTAACCATGATAAGTTGAAGATGTATTATAGAGGGTAGAGAGACCTTCACTTTGAGGACAAAGTGAAAACTTAGTCCACGGGTAAATGTAACACCCATTTGTGCATGTGTGTGGTATTGTGATATTTAGCTTGGTATTACAAGTACGTAAGAGATATTATTTATATAGAGACAAAGGATGGTTCTACATAAGTCATGATTTGCTAAAGTTAGTCATAGCTAAGATAGAGGGGACCTTACTTTAGAGGAAGTGGAAAAGATGAGCACCACTATTTTGGATTCTAGTGTGTTGACTTGGTATTATTCCTAGGTGTTTGGCTTTGAGGAAAGAGTTGAGAACTCTTGGGCCTGCAAGCCTTTTTGTTTTGGATTCTTCTTTAGTCCAAGGATAGCCCATGTGAAGGAATCCTTGACTTTGTGGTCGGGTCAAGATAAGATCACATGCTTAGGGGAATATGCCCATGTGAATGGATACTCCTTTTTACTTTTTGACTTTACTTGACTTTTAGCCTAGTAACTTGAGTTACTCCAGTAATTAGTAATTTTGGTATGTCACTATTTCACAAGTATTTAAACAAGGGGTGAGGAGGTACTCATCATCCTTTCATTTGCAACTATCTCTCTCTCATTGAGTTCTCTAGTGAGCAATGTCTTGAGTCTTGGAGTGTTAGCCTTGGAGAAGTATGATAGAGTTGGGGTTCCTTGTCTTCTTAGTCCATGGTGCGCTACCATAATAGCCATCAGAGGTTCATCTTGAGTGAGAGACAGGCCGGCTCACAATTCCCGTAGAGATACTAGTCAGAATTGGTCAAATATGAAGCAAAGTAACAATCTTAGTTCTTCTTGGTTGTGTATTTAATCTCTCAGGTAGAAACCATACCTAGAAGAGAATAACAAGCACTAACTTGCAGTCTCGTCATGAATTAACACTCCTTAATCACAACTCCATCAAATCTTTCCAAAAAATCTTGGTTGTGATGATTCAAGCTCTCCTAAAAATAACACTTCATTGCAAAACAACTTTGCCTCAAAATTGTGTTCCACCCCTCCATTGAAGGCATAACTTCCTTGATCAAAATTGCTTCACATCAAGACTATGCTGTACTCACAAATGCAGAATACTACCAACACTACATTTCCTCTCAGATCGGTCAAGGCATTGCTCTGATTGCACTTCATTCAAGATCAAACACACAGAATGAAGATCAAGGCTACGGAATCCAACATCCAACAAGCACACTGACTTGCACTTCAAAATTTTCCACACACTCATAAACATAAACACAAAATTGATACTTGGAATGAAGCTCAAGCAACAAGCACTGCTTCACAACACTTCACTTTATCTGTTCTTAGAAATTATGAGCACTAAACAACATACAATTGCAAAAGTCACCTTCAAATAGTGAAGCATTAGACAATTACTAACAACTATACCATTCTACAACAATTTTTCCTACCTACAGATCCAAAATGACAGTGCACCTCTTCATGTATGCCTCTTCAAATCTCAAATGTGTTACTACACTGATCCGATGTCTACTTCTTTGTTGGCTTCCAAACCTGATCCCAAAGTAACCTCACACACTTCTCTATCCTCGGGTTTCACAACTACTAATTCTTCTACCAATTCTAACTTTTCTCCTTCCTGATCTACAATTCCCATCACAAGTAACCTTTCTAAATCTCTATCTCCTAACCCATTCTTCTCTAATATCTCCACTGGTTACTCCAAAGATATTTGTACTCCTATATCATCTCCGTTGGGTTTTGCTCTTATATCCTTCCGAAGTTTATCTTTCTCCATCCAATTTTACCAAGTCTAATCTAATTGTGATATTATCTTCCAGTACTTGTAAGTACCAATCTAATTGTGATATTATCTCCGTCTACTCGAAAACTTCTTCTTCTGTGTGCAGGTTACATTCTTGTTCTATTTCCATCTTTCCTTCATCCTTCTTGGGTACCGATTGCATCTCCCCTCTTTTTTCACTCTTGCTGGTTCTTTCCCCACTCTACAACATGAATTTGGGTTTTTCATCCTTGTCCAAGTCTTCTTTCTTGCACTTGGCCTCTCCTTCTAACTCCTTGTCCGACGATGCAATTACCACCAAGTCTCTTCTTGGATTTACTTTCCTCGTCCTCCGAGATCTTGTCGCCGCTTCTTCTTCTTTGCCTTGTCGACACCTCTTCTTTGACTTTGGAGTGTTCACCTTTGATTGCACACTTTGCCTTGTCTACGCTTAGTACTCATCATTGCTCCTTATATGCAAGATGTATTGCTGCTCCTCCACATCAGCATCTCTTTTCAAATCAAGGTGGAAGTGCGACACCATCTTGTGTCTCTCCACCGTGTTTAGCAAGTTCAGTCCTAAATAGAAGTGGGCTGCAAATGGCACAATGTAGTGTGGGGGCAACTTGTCTTGCAAGTTCCACACCATCTGTCTTGCATGTTGATGAAAACACTTTGCCCAATTGATTGGCTTCCCAACAAACATCTTGTGGAAGAATACCGCTTGATATTTCATTCATAAGTGGTTTTCTCCGGCTTCAAGATAGCCATCATTGCTGCTACAATGCCTCTCTTCATTGGGTCCTTATAGCTCTTGACCTTGTAGCCATTCTTTGTGTGTTTTGAAGAGAGGGTATCTCTCACCTCTTGGGTTTCTTCAGCTACTTCTCCCTTCCCCAAGAATGTGGATCCTTGCTCTTCCAAGTACTAACCTCCAATCCGACTTTGTCCATCAAGCCGGATTTCCTCTCTGCCCTTCTCCCTCAAGGCTATCGAGACACTTACTCTCAATGATCTTAGTCATGAAACCTAGAAAGCTAATGTTCCAAGTCCATGCCAAGAATGTGATCCAAAGGCTGCTCAAGACTTTGATTCTCATGATCACATCTAACCTCCAAATCACATGATTTCTCACTGTGAATTTAGAGTTCTTCCCACCTCCCATCTTTCTCTCTTCCACTCTAGGTTAGGGGCTACTCTTCCCACTGATTCCCAGACTAACTCTCCTGACTTCCTCTCTACACACCAGCACATCTTTGACTACACTTCCCTTCCCACAATCTCATGGAGAACGACTTCTTAACGGCAATGGAAAATCACTTGTCATCGCTTTGTCTCTAGCTCAAATTTTATAGTGGCACGCTTTCTCTATCTCTTTTCACTTCAAATTTCTATCGAGAAATCATACCTTCTTCATGCTCCTATCACTGTCAATTTCCTCTTGTTTTTAGGCCAGCCTTTTTTTGTGCACGGTACCTTCTTGAATGTCCAACCCCAAAGGAAAGTTGTTACACTATCCTTGCCTTGCATTGAGCACCCTCAAGACAAAGTCTCCTTACTTTGGGTCTAACAGGGCAAATCCGAGTACTTCATCTTCTGACATGAAGTCACTCTATCTTGGGTTTCAACCCAAAGACACCATTCTTTGCCTTCTAATACCATATACGCACAATACAACTTCTTTTGTACACTTCTTCTCCACAAATAAGAAAAAAAAATGTAGGTACTACATACTCCCTCCCTCAAATATGAGCATCCCCGTGAACGTAGACCTTGTGTGTCTTGGAGACCTCCAAGGCTATGGTCCAATATCTCCAAACTCTCCACCCGTTTACTCGAGTGGCAAATGGTTGCCCTTCCAAGTTTGCAAGTTGAATGGACCTTTTGTCGTAAAGATGAAGGACTCGATAGGGCCCTATCCATCTCAAATGCAATTTGCTTGGAAAAAATATTTGGCAATTGTTGTATAACAAAACCAAATCTCCTTTGCAAACAGTCACAGGCTTGATGTACTTATTGTGCCTGACTTTCCTTTGTTCTTGTACTTCTTTCATGGTTTGCATTGCATCATCTCTTTTCTCTTCTAACCACATCAGTTGATGGATCCGAGGATCTTGACTTTCTTCTTCCAACAATCGTTCCTCACAAAGAATCTGATATGTTGGTACTTCAAATTCAACTAGTAGTATGGGGTGCAAGCCGTATGTCAAGAAGTATGGAGTTTGCTTGGTTGTGATCTTTTCAATCGTTTGACATGCCCACAACGTGGCTGGTAACTTCATATCCCAGTCATAAGCATAATTGATAGTCACCTTATTCAGAATTTTGCAGAGTAACCCATTTGCCTTTTCCATTAAGCCATTTTCTTTTGGATTATAAGGAATTGTCTTCCAATGTTTAATCTCAAAGTATTTAGTTCACGCCTCCATCATAGAGTTCAAGAAATGTGCTCCTCTGTCACTGACCAATTCCAAAGGACATCCGTATCGGGAGATGATATTTCAAAAGAAAAATTCCGCCACAGTTTCTGCATCATCTCTACGAGTTGCTTTAGCTTTGACCATCTTGGTAGCATAGTCAGTGCAAACCAAAATGTAGCATTTTCTCATGACTTGAGTTACCGATTGTATTGGTCCCACAAAATCAATTCCCCATTCTCAAATAGTGCCAATGGTAAAATTGGTCTTAAAGGCCATTGGGAAGCAGCCGTCGGCTTTCTTGTTCTCTGACAAGCATCATAGCTTTGGATATGGGCATGCATGTTTTTTTACATCATAGGCCACCAATACCCTGAGGAAAGAATCTTCTTTACAATATTCTTTAGAGCATGGTGTCCTCTCGATGCTTTGGAGTGTAAAGACTCAATTACACCTCCAACTTTGTATGACTCCAAGCATCACCAAAGAACTTCATCTTTGCTTATCTTGGATAAAATGTTGTGTTTCAGCTGATACAACCCCATTTTCTTGAGAAAGACTTCCCTCTGCTTTGGGTCCAGCCCTTCAAGACACTGGAGAGTATGCAGATAATGATATTTGGCTGCATACCTCATACTTTGCATTGTTGTCAATTGATAAAACTCTTCATCAGGGAAGCAATCATTGATCTCCCATTCTTGGTCTTGAGTTTCCAACCTGGACATGAAGTCTGTATTTAAATGCGAAGCTCCCTTCCGTACTAGTATAGTATATGTGAATTCTTGTAACAACAAGATCCATCTTGCAATTTGCCTAGAAAAATTTGTCTTCTTGACCAAATGTTGCAATGCGTAATGGTCAACATAAAAGACAAACTTGTATCCCAACAAGTAGTGGCAAAATTTCTTGCAGGCATACACCATCCCAAGTGCTCCTCTTTTAGTTGTTGAATAGTTCTTTTTTGAAACTGAAAGTTGTTGGTTGGCGTAATAGATGGGATAATCCTTCTTCTTGTCATCCTTCTGACTTAAGACTACTCCAATTGCCATGGACAAAGTATCCACATATACATAAAAAGGGGTATCCCAATTCGGGGCCCTCATAATTGGTGCTTCAACCAGTTTCTTCTTCAATACCTAGAAAGCTTCTTCTTGACTTGCTTTGCATAGGTAGTCTTTGGATTTCTTTAGAAGCTTTGTAAGGGGTGCAGTGAGCACCACATAGTTTGAAACAAAGCGTATGTAGTATCCAACATGTCCCAAGAAGGCTCTCAGCTCCCAAATGTTCTTTGGAAATTCCAAATCTGAGATTACTTTAACCTTTTTGACATTGACTTCAATACCTTGACTTGACACCCGATGCCCTAGAAGAATTCCCTCCTTCATTGTGAAGAACCATTTCTCTGGATGTAATGACAAACCGGTATGACAACCCAACAAATATCACTTTTGCGGTAATTGGGTAAGTAAAGTTTGTTCACATAGAGATACAAGTCAGAATTGGTCAAATACAAATTCAAACAATAACATGTAGTTCTTCTTGATTTCCTCTTTAATCTCTCAAGTAGCAACTATACCCAGAAGAGAGTAACAAGCTCACAATCTTGACAACTTTTCACAAATACACACACCTATAATCACATCATAGCAAATTCTGTCCAAAAAAATCTTGATTGTGATGATTCAGATTCTCCCAAAGACAATACTTCACGGCAAAATGACTTTGCCTCAAAATTGTGTTCCACCCTTCCACTGAAGGCACAAATTCCTTGATTGAAATTGCTTCACATCAACACTACACTGCACTCACAAATGCATAATACTACCAACACTACAATTCCTCTCAGATTTGTCAAGGCATTGCTCTGATTGCACTTCACTCATGATCAAACACACAGATTAAAGATCAAGGCTGCAAAATCCAACATCCAACAAGCACACTGACTTGCACTTCAAAATTCTCCACACACTCACAAAAATGTTGACACTCGGAATTAAGTTCAAGCAACAAGCACTGAATGAGCACTTTGCTTTATCTATCTTTAGAAATATGAATATTGAACAACATTTAACTGCAAATGCTCCCCTTAAATACCAAAGCAAACAACAGTTATCTTCGTTATGTACCACTTCCTAACAACTCTTCCTACTTGCAGATCCAAAATGACAATGCACTTCTTCATATCTACCTCTTCAAATCTCAAAACTGTTACTACCCCGATCCGATGTCAATCACTTCATTAGCTTCCAAACCCGATGATCTTCCTATCACTTCTCCTTCTTTGGGTATATCTACAACTACCAAATCCTTCACTATTTCTATTACTTCTTCACTAGGAACTACAATTGAGCTCAAGAGTAACCCTTTTATCTCCTTATCCCTTGACCCACTCTTCTCTAATGTCTCTAATGATAACTCCGATGACACCTGAGTTCCTACTTCTGCAACATTGGACTTTCTTTCCTTTGTCACACTACTCCTAATTTGCTCTAACTCTGACTTCACTAAATCTAATCTGAGACTGACATTGTCTCCTACTCCTAACATTTTCCAATCTACTTGCTCCCTTAATCAGATCAGTAAAGTATTCATATCCACATCTTTGGCCTTCCTCTTCCAAGTGTCCTGCAAAAGCAATTTTAACTTGTCTAGGCATGCTTCTTCCAATCTCCCTTCAGCCTCTGTGACCAACATTGCTTGCAACTTTCCCACAAATTCTCCTACTGATTCCGACTCATATTCTCAAGATTGCTCTACCTTCCACTCTTCTCGGTACATCTTCAATCTCATGCTTCCTACTGACTTCTTCTTTCATCTTGGTCAGCAACATCATTTGCTCCTTCAACTCTTTGGCTTGATGCTGCATTTCTCTCCCTCTTGCCTCAAAACTCTCTTGCAACCTCTCAAAAGTATTCTTCTTCAAGACTACATCCACCCAAAGTTCTTCAACTTCCCATCTCTTTGGGTTACGTTCTCATGCAAGCTCTTCACTTCAGCCAACAGGTACCTCACCCCCTACAACTCATTTGTTGCCTTCATATGATCTTGGGGAATTACCTTTTGGTGCTCTTTTAACAGCTCCAACAATGGAGTTACAACCTTTGATAGATATTGTATTCCTCCAAAGTTCTCTTTGTCTTTGGCCCCATCTTTGTATTCACCTCTTCCACCATCTTCTTCAACTGAAGTCGCAATCTTTGTATCTTCAGCAATATTGCTTCCGAGCTTCCTTCTTCCTTACCTACTGAATTTGGACCCACAAGGTACTCCTTCTGTTGTTCAGCCCCATTCTCTTCCATGACCAGGGCTACATAGTGATTATCATTTCCTTGTATACTATCAATCATCGCATGAAAAGCTTCATCTTCTTCTGCTTTAGCCGATTGCTGAACTTTGTCTTCACCCTCACTCTCACTTCTGGATTCTGCTTCTTTTGACTCTTCTCCTCTAGACTCTATCTCCCCTTCAGACCCGGTTTCTGAAGGTTCTTCTTTCACCATCTTCTTACCTTGCAGAACTAGTCTTCGGGCCTTCCTTTGTGCTAGAGGTGACTTTGCTTCTTTGGATTTATTTTACTTCTTCATCTTTGGGCTAGTGACTTCTTCTATCTTCCATTGTCCCAACTTCAAGAAGTGATCATCATTGGCTCACAGGTGTGCCATGTATTGTTGCTCTTCTTCATCCGCTTCTTGTCTCAAATCAGGATGAAAATGTGACACCATCCGACGCCTCTCCTCTGTCAGCAAATTCAACCCAAAGTAGAAGTGTGCTACAAACAGCAGAAAATAATGTGGAGGTAAAGTTGTCCTCCTATTGACCACCATCTACCTTGTTTGTTGGTGGAAACACTTTGCCCAATTCACTTCACTCCTGCAAACATCTGGTGGAAAAAAAATTGCCTGCTGCATGTTCACATAAGTCGTTTGTTCTGGTTTGAACATGGCCATGATCACCTCCACAATACTATTTTTAATTGGGTTCCAATAGGACTCTACCTTGTACCCATTTGTGGTGCACAAAGCAAAGAACAAATTGCGTATGTCCGCTTTCTCCTCTGCATCACCATACTTCTGATAGAAGGTGATCCCTATTGGTTCTCTTGCTTCCTTCCCCAACACTAACCTCCAATTCAACTCAATCCATTGAGCCGGATTTCCTCTCTTCCCCTCAACCTTAGGACCTTCCATACAATTACTGTCAGCTATCTTTGCCATGACTCTTGGGAAATTGAAATTCCAGTTCCATGCTAAGAAGGTAATACAAAGTCTATTCAAGACCTCGATCCTTGCTATGACATCCAACCTACAAATTGTGAAATGAATTGTGAAACTTTGTTGTGCCAGAGCGTTCTTGACCTTCTTTGCCATGATCTGGTCTCTCGTTCTTTGGCACTAAAAGACTATTCCCTCTCCTGGACGAGACACTCTAGGCCCTTCTAGATTTTGGAAAATTTCACTCTCAATTGGCTTCTTGACATGCATTACTGCAGGACAACTACTCAGAGGGACAAGAAATCTACTTGAGATATTCAACTTTCCCTTGGGAAATCTCAATTTTGTATCACCCCAAATTGCTATCATTCTTCAGTTGATTTCAAAATTGACTTCCCCTTCTTCTGTGTGTTGCTATTTTGTCACTATCAAGGCATGCTTCTTCTGCCTCTGCCATTTCTTGAAGTGTAATTTCTTGCCATGTAGAAAGGTTGTTAGACGGTCTTCATATTGGCCTTTGCTTCCCAATCCAAAGATTATGATCTTTGGACTTGTTTCTTTGTACTCCCCTTCTGAGTATTTCCGGTCTCCGACCCAAAGTCGACTTCTTTAGATTTCCTCCAAAGACACTCCCATCCATTCTTTGTTTTGCAATTTGGCTTTCTTGCTTACTTCTTCTCCATATGCTAAAAAAACATAAAATAAAATAAAATGTGGGCACCACATACCCCCTTCCTCAAATGTGAGCATCCCCGCAAACACCGACAAACCAGTTCTTTATACAAAGTTGGGTCCGTGGTCCAATATTTTCTAACCCTCCACCCATTTACTCAAGTGGCAAAAAGATTGCCTTCCAGGTTTGCCAGTTGAATAGAGCCATTGGCATATATGTGCATACCACGGTATGGCCCCATCCACCTCAAATATAGTTTCTCTGAAAAAATATGCGGCGATTGTCATATAACAACACCAAGTCACCTTCCTAAACAGCCACAGGCTTGATTCTCTTATCGTGCCTGACTTTCCGCTGTTCTTGGACTTTCTTTGTGTTTTGCATTGCATTGTCTCTTTTCTCTTCTAACCACATCAGTTGATGGATCCAAAGATCATGGCTTTCTTCCTCCGACAATCATTCTTCGCAAAGAATCCAATATATCGGTACTTCAAATTCAACTAGTAGTATAAGATGCAATCCATATGTCAAGAAATAAGGTGTTTGCTTGGTAGTAATCTTTTCAGTTGTTTTATATGCCCACAAAGCTGTAGGTAACTTTGTGTCCCAGTCGTAGGCATAATTGACTATCACCTTATTCAAGATTTTACTCAACAATCCATTGGCCTTCTCCGTTAGTCCAATCGCTTTTGGATTGTAACAAGTTGTCTTCCCATGTTTAATTTGGAAGTACTTGGTTAACGCTTCCACCATAGAGTTCAAAAAATGAGTTCCCCGATCACTGACCAATTCTAGAGGACACCCATAACGGGAAATGATGTTTCAGAAGAAAAATTCTGCAACTATTTCCGCATCATCTCTTCATGTTGCCTCTGCTTCTACAATCTTGGTTGCATAATCAGTGCATACCAAGATGTATCTCCTCCTCATGACTCTGGTTACTGGTTGAATTGGACCCACAAAATCAATACCCCATTTCTCAAATGGAACCAATGGCAAAATTGGTTTCAAAGGCCATTGGGAAGTTGCCGTTGGTTTTCCTGTTCTTTGACAGGCACAACTTTGAATATGGGCATAAGTGTCTTTATACATCATAGGCCACCAATACCCTACTGAAAGGTTTTTCTTCACAGTATTCTTCAGAGCATAATGTCCTCCTGATGCTTCAGAGTGCAAGGATTTAGTGACTCCTCCGGCTTCATATGCCTCTAAACATCTTTGAAGTACTTCATATTTGCCCATCTTAAACAAAATGTTGTGTTTTAATTGGTACGGTCCCATCTTCTTGAGGAAGACTGCCCTTTGTTCCAAGTCCAACCCCTCAGGACAATGACAAGTATGTTGATAGTGATATTTGGCCGCATACCTTGTACTTCAAACAACCATTAGATGATACAGTTCTTCATCAAGAAACCAATCATTGACTTCTTAGTCTTGGTCTTGAGTTTCTAACCTGGACAAGAAGTCGGCATTCCAATGCAAAGCTTCCTTCCTTACTTGTACAATGTATGTGAATTCTTGTAACAACAAGATCCATCTTGCAATTTGATCGGACAAATCTGCCTTCTTGACCAAATGTTGTAATGCGTAATGGTCAACATAGAAGATAAACTTGTATCCCAACAGGTAGTGGCAAAATTTCTTGCAAGCATAAACCATCATGAGTTATAAAAGACCGAATCCAAGGAGAGAAATAAGAGAATGGAAACTCACATTTGGACACTTGAATGAGAGAAAACTCCAAATGTCTAGCATGAGCTTTGGCTTTGGTATTCATAGGTAGTATACAAGGCCCTTGAGAAGCTTCTCAAGAAGCTTCCTCAAGCTTCTTTCTTAGAGTGCAAGCCAAGTTAACTAGGAAGCTTCTCAAGAAGCTTCCTTCTAGAAGCCGCCTACTTGGCATGGAAGCTAAGCTAGTTAGAAGCTTCTAGAAGCTTCCTTCTAGAAGCTACTTACTTGAGGTGCAAGCTAAGCTAGCCAAGAAGCTTCCTAGACACTTCCGGAATATTCTAGGCTAATTTGTCTTATGTGCTACTTCATAAGCCCAACTAACTTTGTCGCTAAACTCCATATTGTTACATATTCCCCCGCCGCTAGTTGGTGATGTCCTCGTCGCCAGTGAAGCTTTGAAGTCTTGGATGGACGTCTGTGCATTTTGGAGGTGAGATAGAGGTTCCCATGTGGCATCATGAAGGGGATACCCTTTCCAAAGGACCTTGTACTCCGTATGTTGATGACAGCCTCGTTGAATATGGCAACACGCAAGGATACAATCAACTTTGTAATCCTCATGATCATTAATAGGGACAAGAAGAGAGAGAGGTTGGACTCAAGAGGAAAAGGAAGAGGGGTTAGGAACAAAGGTTTCAACTTGGAAATATGAAAGACATGATGGATATGCATGTGACAAGGCAAGGCAAGTTGATAAGCAACAGGAGAGACAATTTGGGTGATATCAAAGTGTCCTATCCAATTAGGGGCAAGTTTACAAACTTGGGTATCAAGTGGAAGAGGGAGGTTACTAGAGGATAGCATGACTTTATCACCAACTTCAAAGGTGAGATCATGACAATGGTGGTTTGCATATTGTTTTTAGCAATTATGAGCAACAAGGATGTGAGACTTGGCTTGTTGGATAGATTGAGATATAGTGGTCAAGAATGTGGAAGTATGAGAAACCTGAGATGGAGGTGGAGCAAGAAGAGAATTTGGAACAAGCAGATCTTGGCCAAAATTGAGAAAGAAACGAGAAAATCCGGTGCTTGCCTATTTGGAATTGTTGTAGGCAAATTCTGCAGCTACAAGACAATTGTCTAATTAGTATGGTAGACATTGACAAAGGCGCACAACATATCCTCCAATGTACAATTTGCATGTTTGGTTTGTCCATCAGTTTGAGGATGATAGGCTATGGACAAAACAAGCTTGGTGCCGAGTATCTGGAAGAATGCTTGCCAAAACTTCCTGGTAAATTGAGGATCACGGTCAAAGATGAGTACACGTGGCATCCCATGATGCTTGAAGAAATTGTTGAAGTAGATTTGCGCTAAGGTTGGAGCATCCACCGTATCACAGGTTGGTGCCAAGTGGATTTGCTTACTAAGCTTATCCACAAACACCATGATTGTGGTGTATCCTTGTTTTGTCTTTGGCAAGGATGTGATGAGATCCAAGCTCATATGCTCCCAACAAGCGGATGGAATGGCAAGTGGTTGAAGGAGTCCACTTGGCTTCTGGTTGCTGGCCTTGTTACGTTGGCAGCTCTCACACAATCAAACAAATTCTTGAACATCTCATGTTATGTTGGGCCACCACCATTGACGTTGAAGGGTACCCAAGGTCTTGTCCACACCCATGTGACCAGTGATGGGTACATCATGGGCTTCTTGAAAGCGCACAAGTCAAAGATCACCTTTAGCTAAAACATAGATCCAGTCCTTATGGAATAAAAGGTCCTCCTTGATAGAGAAGGTGTTGTACTCCTTATTGCATGCCGTAAGACGACCATGTACCATTTAGAAGAAGAGATCTTGGTGTAGAGCTGACTAAAACTTGTTTTGGACCTTGGAGTCAACTAACACCGTTTAAAATTGAATTCACTGTGATGAGAGGAAGAGACTTCAAATCAGGTCATCATGATAAAACATCAGGGATGACATGGAACCAACCTGGTTTGTACTCAAGTTTGATGTTATATAGTTGGAGTTGTTCTTCCCATTGATGATGTCTACTCTTCATGTGTTCCAAGTGTAAGGTTTGCAACAATGGTTTGTGATCAATTCGCATGATCACTTGTTTCCCCAAGAGGTAATGCCTCCATACCTTGGTGGCGTATACCATTGCAAGTTGTTCTCAATCTCAAGCAAAGTAGTTTCATTCAGCCGTATTGAGTCAGCAAGACACAAAGGCAATGGGATGGAGTCCATCTGGGAATTCTTGTTGCAGCATGGCTCCAATTGCAAAGTAGAAGCATCAAAATCAACCACACAAGGTAGTTGAGGATCATATGGTTGAAACTTGGGTCTTGAAGACACCATATGCTTTAACTTTTGGAATGCCTCTTCATGCTGGGTGGTCCACTTGAAGCTCAAGTTCTTTCCCAAGAGGTCAATCAATGGTGTAGCCACATGAGCATAATAATGGATGAACCGTCGGTAAAAACTGGCCAATCCATTGAATGCTTGTACTTCTGTAGCATCCTTTGGGGTAGGCCAATCAGTAATGGCCTTGATCTTCTCTTCTTCCATCTTGATCCCCTTTGATGAGATCTTATGACCCAAGAAAGTAACCTCCTTCTGCCAAAAGGTGCACTTTGATCTCTTGCATTAAAATTTCCATTGTCGTAGTTGTCTTAGGATTTCTCACACATGGTTCACATGTTCTGCCTCTATCTTACTATAAATTAAGATATCATCCAAGAATACCACCACAGACCGATCCAATAGTCCATCCAACCCCCGATGCATCTGATCCATGAAGAATGTTGGAGCATTAGTGAGTCCGAAAGGTAGAACTCGCTACTCAAAATGCCCATACCTTGTATGAAAGGTAGTCTTTTGCACATATTCTCTATCAATAGGAATTTGCCAATAGCCATTGTGAAGATCCAACTTGGAAAAGTAGCGTGCTCCACTTAGTTGATCAAGCAAGTCATCAATCTGAGGCAAGGGATATGCATTCTTCATGGTTTGCTTATTGAGCCTATGGTAATCAATACAAAAATGAAGTCCTCCATCCTTCTTTGGAACAAATAGTACCGGTGCTCCCCAAGGAGAGGTACTATGTTGTATGAAGTCCTTCTCCAACAACTCAGTAAGTGTTGTTTGCAACTCCTCTAACTCCTTTGGTGAGAGCCAATAGATCGGTCTACTCACTAGAGTACTCCTTGGCAATAAATTGATCTTGAAAGGCATACCTCAATCGGAGGGTAATCCCTTTGGCAGATCATCCAGAAACACATCCGCAAACTTCTTAACTATCCGATCAACCATTGCTTGATGAAGCTCTTTGTCTTCCACACATTGTTCTTGTGCAATCTGCTTGATCCACACCGTGATACAAACTTATCTTTCTCCAAAGCTTGCTCTATGGTTGCTTTGCTAACAAACTTCCCTTCTAGGGACTCATCTCTCTTCCAAGCTTGCTCCATGGTTGCCTTTTTGGCAAACTTCCCATCTTAGGACTCCACTCCCTTCAAGGTTTGCTCTATGGCTACCTTCTTGACAAACTTCCCATCTTGGGATTGACTATTCTTAGGTGTCTTACTCATAGGTGCCAAACAACCTAATCAGAAATTCCTACCTTGGTGTTGTAATTGAATTTGGCGTCGGGTCCAATCGAATTGAACCTAATGACGTTCAAGCCAAGGTAGACCTAGAATGATATCATAGTGTAGAGGTGCCACTACAAGCCTCATACACTCCAAATAATCCTTCTCAATCTTGAAGGTAATAGGATGCAAGGTGCGGAATGCAAAACCCTTTCTACCATCCGCCATCATCAAACTACTTCCAATCACTAGCTTGATAAGAATACCCAATTCCGTTGCTACTTGCATAGACATGTAATTCTTTGAACTTTCAGAATCAACCAAAATCCTACAACCCCAATTAGATATCATACCTTGCAAGTGAAACAAACTTGCATAGGTCAAGCCTTCAATCCTATTGGAACTAATCAAGCTCCCTACAGGCGGCTCAAAATCTCCTACTGGGATTCCTCATTTCCCTGATCATTCTGCTCCACAACTTCCACTTGGGCAACTTGTTTTGGTTGTCCATTCTTGAGTGGACATTCAACAATGCGATGCTCCAATTGGCAACAATAAAAACAACCACCATTTTGTCATAGTTTCTCTCTATCTGCTGCACCAAGTGGTCTTTGTTGAATGACATCAATCTCCATTGGTGTTGGCTATTCTACTTGTATGCAGTGTATTGGTAGGCTTTGTGGAGGTCGAGGTCGAGACCAAGTTGTTGCCACCAAGGAATCAAAATGTTTGGCCAACCGCACGGCTTCCTCCAAGTGTTGTGGCTCTTGCATGGTTACCTCTAATTTGGTTCTTGCCTTCAAGCCCCTCCAGAGCTTCACCTTCCAATATATCTGGAATTTGCATGATGGCATTTTGGAACTGCGTGATGTAATCTCTTACAAAGCCAATCTGTTTCAACTCTGCCAACTTATCCCGTGCAGCTCGTGTGGCATTTATAACTTGGAACCAGCTAATTATTGTGCTCTTGAATTCTGCCCATGTCAAGATTGGTGCAACAATTTGTCTTTCTGCTTGCTCCACTTAATCTCCACCATAGCTTTGCTACTCCATCCAATTGGCTATAAGCCAAGAGAATCTATTTTTGCTCGTTTTGTAGATTGGTAGCTTCAAAATAACATTCACAATCAAACACAAAATTCTCCACTACACCTGGAAGATTCTTGCCTTCAGATAACTTGGGTTTAGGGAGTCTGATCCAATCTTCTCTTTCTCAAATTGGTACTCTCTCCACCTGCTCTTGTTGTCAAAAATCTCGTTCATCCAACAATCGAGTAAGGTGCTCAATTTGTTGCTGCATAGCAAGGATGATATCGTGTATTGCCACCATGGTTGCTACTCTATCACACCATTCACAATCAATCTTATTTATTAACACATAGAAACAACACGTCTACCATTCTCCATAAGTTACAACGAGAAGCACCAAAGGTTCCTCAGATATAGTGATCATATACAGAAAATCTTGTCCAAAGTGCTAGGTGATGAATTGTGTGAAATGATGCTTGGGTAGTACTTGGACGCAAAAATCCCAATGGTTTGGTGGAAGTGGATTCGGTGGTCCATAATTTCCATCCATCCCATTCCTGCTCTGATACCAATGTACAAAACCAAATCCAAGGAGAGAAATAGGAGAATGGAAAATCACATTGGGACACTTGAATGAGAGAAAACTCCAAATGCCTAGCATGAGCTTTGACTTTGGTATTTATAGGTAGCATACAAGGCCCTTGAGAAGCTTCTCAAGAAGCTTCCTCAAGCCACTTTCTTAGAGTGCAAGCCAAGTTAACTAGGAAGCTTCTCAAGAAGCTTCCTTCTAGAAGCCGCCTACTTGGCGTGCAAGCTAAGCTAGTTGGAAGCTTCTAGAAGCTTCCTTCTAGAAGCTACTTACTTGAGGTGCAAGCTAAGCTAGTCGGGAAGCTTCCCAAGAAGCTTCCTAGATACTTCAAGAATATTCTAGGTTTATTTGTCTTATGTGCTTCTTTGTAAGCCCGACTAACTTCATTGCTAAACTCCATATTGTTACACAAGCGCTTCTCTCTTAGTTGTTGAATTTGTTTTTCTAAAACTGATAATTGTTGGTTGGCATAATAAACCGGATAGTCCTTCTTCTTTTTGTCCTTTTGACCTAAGACGATTCCGATTGCCATGGACAAAGTGTCCACATACACATGAAAAAGGGCATCCCAACTTGGGGCCCTCCTGATTGGTGCTTCAACCAGTTTCTTTTTCAATACCTAGAAAGCTTCTTCTTGATTTGCTTCCCATTGGTAGTCTTCAAATTTCTTCAGAAGCTTTGTAAGGGGTGTAGCAAGCACCACATAGTTTGAAACGAAGCGTCTGTAGTATCTGACATGTCCCAAGAAGGCTCTCAGCTCCCGGACGTTCTTTGGAGATTCCAAAACTGAGATAACTTTTACCTTCTCGACATCTACTTCAATACCCTAGCTTGCCACCCAATGCCCCATAGGAATTCCCCCCTTCATTGCAAAGAAGCATTTCTCAAGATGTAGTGACAAACCGGCAAAATGACACCTTTCAAAAGTTTGGCAAAGGTAGTCCAAATGTACATCTCTTTGCCTATAATACTACAAGCTAGCCATATGATCTAGATGTGAAATTTGGTTTAGTAACATCTACAATGATATTATACATGATGGTCAAAATAGATCAGATAGAAGTATCACCAAAAGAGTACTTCTACAAACAGAGTAGAAACCAAAATAGACTTGAGAACCTTAGAACCAATAGCTAGACATACGATTTAAAGGTGAGAATTGGTTTGGTAACATTGGGAATGATATTACACATGATGGACTAAACAAATCAGAAAGAGGTATCACCAAAAGGGGACTTCTACTAATAGAGTAGGAACCAAAATATGCTTGAAATCTTTGAAGGCAATTTCAGAGGCCTAACGGATCAATTAGGCCTCAAAAATGTGCAAATTCCCCCCCTCCCAATAGAGGAAAGGCTGGTCTTCCCTCCTCCGGTGTCTCATCAAGAGCTTTTCAATGGTACCTTATGTGATTTTGAGACTCCTATAGGAAGATTCCCTAAGATTCCCTCAAGTCAAAGCTTGTTTGACCTGTGAGATGGCCTGTCTCTCACTTATGATGAACCTCTGATGACTATTATGGTAGCGCACCATGGACTAAGAAGGCAAGGAACCCCAACTCCATCATACTCCTCCAAGGCTAACACTCCAAGACTCAAGACATTGCTCACTAGAGAACTCAATGAGAGAGAGATAATTGCAAATGAAAGGATGATGAGTACCTCCTCATCCCTTGTTTATATACTTGTGAAATAGTTACGTACCAAAGTTACCAATTATTGGAATAACTCAAGTTACTAGGCTTAAAGTCAAATAAAGTCAAAAAGTAGAAAGGAATATCCATTCACATGGGCATATTCCCCTAAGCATGTGATCTTATCTTGACCCAACCACTAAGTCAAGGATTCCTTCACATGGGCTATTCCAAAACAAAAAGGCTTGCGGGCCCAAAGAGTTCTCAACTCTTTCCTCAAAGCTAAACACCTAGGAATAATACCAATTCAACACACTAGAATCCAAAATAGTGGTGCTCATCTTTTCCATTTCCTCTAAAGTAAAGTCCCCTCTATCTTAGCTATGACTAACTTTAGCTAATCATGACTAATGTAGAACCATCCTTTATCTCTATATAAATAATATCTCTCAAGTACTTGTAATACCAAGCTAAATATCACAATACTACACACATGCACAAATGGGTGTTAAAGACCAACCAGATAGGACCTAGACCAACATGTCCCCATTTAAGTAAGTAATCCAAGGATGGAGCTTGATGACATGTCACCTATCTATGTGCCTAATCTATGGTGGAGCTTCTTGGAGGAGATCCTCTTTGCCTATATAATAAAGAGAAGGTGCTCCTTTGGAGCACCGAGTGTTGAGTGTGTAATCTATGTTTTCTCTCTTCTCTTGTCCTCGGAGTATTACAATGGTATTAGAGCAAGTGTCTTAGTCCAAGAGAGTGGATCACCCCTCTTAGAAGAGCATGAACTACTGAAACTGAGTAATTTGAGGTGGAGAACATAGAGTAATTGTTAGACTTAGGAAGGACTTTAGAGAGCAGACGGGATGGATGCATCGGGAGGACAATTTCCCGCACCTAGCTTTCCATTCCCAAATCCATTCCACATCAAGGTTATGTACATCTAGTGTGAGCAAATGAGGGTATCGCTAGTTTATCATTAGGTGCAAAATTCATGGATTGGGTGATGAACTTACCAAACCCAGTGATTCTACCTGTGGTGATATATAACAGAGAGTAAGATTTGACAATCTACATTCTATTATGATAATATGGATGTGAATGTCCCAAATCCTCTCCTTTTTAACATCGACGTAGAAATCCATTATGTAGTGAGACCAAAAGTGATGTTTAGAGATTTTGGGGTTAGGAATTTTGGTGAGGAGTATTATCAACAAGTGATAGCTTTTGAGGTCCCAATGGTAGTTCTGATAGTTTGTGCGCCTTCCAGAGTGATCATATTGACTCTATATTGAAGTAGACATTAGCAATTGAGTGTTGTAGGAACCATGGATCCGCAATTGCAAGAGCTAATGCAAGGAATGCAAGGGATGTTGAATGAATTTTGAGAGATTAAGATGACCATGGAGACATTACAAAGTCAAGTGCAAATCGTCGGAAATGATCAAGCCATGCAAGAAATAGAGCCGTCTCAAAACCCAATACTTGCAACAAAAGTACTTGGAGAGGCACCTATGCCTACAAACCCTATCAACAATGAAGCCACATTGCTACTCCGGATGAAGAAGACCTACAACATCGAGCCTTATAAGGGGCAGCGTATGATAGGAGTAGTAGAAAATTGGATCTCAAGAATGAATCAATATTTCCGATTGTTCTTAACAGATATCATGGAGCATGCTGTAGGCATGTTTGCATGTGAGTACTTGACCAATAAAGCCCTCACATGGTATCATGCTTGGAAACAATCCATGTTGGTAGAGAGAAGAGAGGTCACATGGATAGCAATGCAAGAAGGATTGCTGAAGAATTTCCAATTGGTGGATTCTGTGCAGATGGCTCAAACCCAACTATGGGGATTGAGACAGAAGAATAGCGTACAAGAGTATATGGAGGCATTTTTGGATCTACAAGCTACAATAACCGATATGAGTACAACAAAGGCTCTCGATAATTTCAAACAAGGGTTGAAGAAGTGGATTTGCCAAGAAGTCATGGTACAAAATCCTTGCACGGTATATGAAGCCATTGCAATGAGCCTTGGGTGGAGATGAAGGAGTAGTTCCACCTCAACATTATTGGGCAGAAATGCCACACATGGGTGCACCAATACTGATAGAATTGGGCAACCTTTGATTTTGAAATCGAGGAGCACGACCGCTTCAAGAGGAGAGTGGACGGGTAGAAGAACAAAGAGATGGAGTCCCAGAGGAGAAGGAACTTGAGGAGAACAATGCCGTTGTTACAATTGTGGCCATATTGGGCACAAATCTACCAATTGTCACACTCGTTTCCCTAGAGGCCCTTGGCTTTCGTACAAGCAATCTTTGAACAACATGGAGAGGCGCATTGAAGAGAAGGAGGTGGAAATCACTTCAAAAAATGAAGATCACCAGAAAATGTACCTCGTGGCCTTACTGTCTCAATAAGGAAGAAGAGAAGTGAGGGAAGGAAGAAGACTAATGCACAAAGATCCCGAAAGGCAACCTCACAATTGATTGTCGTGAATGGAGTCCTAGAAGGCAATCAAGTGAGAGTATTAATTGATCTGAGAGCAACAGAGAATTTCTTATCTCACTCTATTGCAATAAGATTGGGAATGGATCTAGACAGAGATAGGAGTGAAGAAGTAGAGTTGCCTAACGGGTAAACAAAGAGGATTGAATCATTACCTAGACGGGTAACACTCTCTATAGGAGAATATCTGGAAGCAGTTGAGTGGTGAGTGATACAATTAGCTCATTATGATGCAATCTTAGGCATGACATGGATTGAGCATTACAACCCTATGGTAGATTGGAGGAAGAAAGTAGTGAGAACCCACCAATGGTCAATCATTGGGGTTAAAGAAAAATCACCCAAGCAGGATCTGCCTCTTATGTCATAGGGACGGCAATTGTCTGTAAGACCAATAGATATTTCATGGGTCTAATAAGAGAAGTCCAGAGTGCACAACTTGATGAACCAGTTCCTAAGAAATTGAAGGCTATGGTGGATGAATTTCAAGATGTCTTTCCCAATGATCTACCCTCAAGATTACCACCAAAAAGGAGAGTAGATCATAAAATTGAGACACTCTTGGGGAAGACACCTTCTTGTAAGGCCCCATATTGCCTATCACCTCATGAGTTGGAGGAGTGTAAGACTCAAATTGAGGAGATGCTACAGAAGGGGTTCATCTAACCTAGCATATCACCATACGGGGCTTTTGTCTTGTTTGTGAAGAAGAAGGATGGTACAATGCGCATGTGCATTGACTACCAAGGTCTTAATCAGCAAACAGTGAAGAATAAATACCCCTTACCTCGCATAGATGACCTGTTTGATCAACTCCATGGAGCAAGATACTTCACCAAATTCGACTTGCGGAGCGATTACAATCAAATCCAAATTGCAAAGGAGGATGTGTACAAAACTGCCTTTTGAACCATGTATGGCCACTTCAAGTATCTTGTGATGCCTTTTGGCCTCACCAATGTACCTTCTACTTTCATGAGTCTAATGAATGACATATTTTGTCCATACTTGGATAAGTCTGTTATCTTCTTCTTGGATAATATCTTAGTATACAATAGCACAATAACGGAACACAAACAACATCTACAAGAAGTCCTCCAAATTCTAAGATAGAATTGATTGTATGCCAAAATCTCAAAGTGCAAGTTTGGCAACTATGAAGTAGACTACTTGGGGCATAGAGTAAGTGCAGATGGCATTCAAGTATTGACAGATAAAATAGAGGTCATTCAAAAATGGCGTGCCCTAGAAGATCAGACTCAACTCAAGAGCTTCTTGGGGTTGACAAGATTCTATCGTAGATTTGTCAAGGACTTCTCTAAGGTTGCACAGCCTTTAATGGCACTACTTGGCAAGGGGAAGAAGTGGACATGGGGAACCGCACAAGAGTTGGCCTTTCAAGAATTGAAAGCCGCCTTGCTATATGCACCAATCTTGAAGTGGTATGACCCAAAATGACCAATCAAGTTGGCTACTGATGCATCAAGGTTTAGCAATAGGAGCAGTCCTACAACAAGAGTGGCATGACGGATGGCATCCAATTGCATATTTCTCTTGAAAGTTGTTATTGGCAGAGCGCAACTACCACACCACCAAACAAGAAGAGCTAGCCATTGTTTTGGCAACCAAGCATTGGAAGCACTATCTGGGCAAGAAGGCATTTGTAGTAAAGACAGACCATAAACTTCTAGTTTACCTTGAGACGTAGAAGGATCTATCTCATTGCTAAATTCGGTGGGCAGAGTAGCAACAATGCTTCAACATGTCAATCACCTACGTGGAAAGTAAGAAGCAACTTGCAGATGCATTCACCCGCATGCCAACGGCAAACAACTTGGTGGTAGAGGTTAAGATTAACTTTGAATTCTGGCCAAAGATTCCAGCTGCTACAAAAATTGATCCGTAGATTGTAGAAGCAAAATCATCCAAAGGCATCACTAGCACCCAAGGAATCACCTTTCATGATGGCAGATTATGGATCCCAAATGTCCCAAAATTATGCACCACCATTCTAGCAAAATGCATGATTTGGCCATTGCAGGTCATGTCGGAGTGGACAAGACCTTGGATTTAGTCAAGCACTATTACTACTGGCCCAAGATGAGCAACAACGTGATGGACTATGTGCGCAGCTGCCTCCTTTCTCAACAAAACAAAGCCTCTAATCAAGCTCTTGTAGGGCTCCTTCAACCTCTCCCCACGCCTACCCAATGTTGGGAACAAGTGAGTATGGATCTCGTTTGTGAATTACCCAAGACCACCTCAGGGTTTGACTCCATTGTGGTCTTTGTGGACCGGCTCAACAAAATGATTCATGTACGCCCTACCACCAAGGATGTGATCACTCCACAACTAGCTCAATTATACTTAGATGCAGTCTTCTCTCACCATGGCATGTCTAGAGTATTTATCACCGATAGAGGTACTCAATTCACCAATTTGTGTTGGCAAACACTCTTTGGTTTCTTCAAAACCACGTTGGCCATGTCCACAACTTATCACCCACAAATAGATGGCCAAACAAAACAGGCTAATTGCACGATTGAAGACATGTTACGAGGCTTCACCTTAGAAGAGCAAGAGAGGTGGGACACCCTACTCCCGTTGGTGGAATTTGCTTACAACAATTTAGTGAATGCATCCACCCAGGTCACTCCGTTCTTCCTCATGTATGGTGAGCATCCCTTCACACCTTTAGCTTGATGAAGATCCGTCCAATGGCTACCAAGGTCGATGCCGTCAACATATTTGTTTCTAGAATCCAACACGGTGTAGAGAACGCCAAGCACAGATTATAGATTGCACAAAATCAATAGAAGTAGTATGTTGATGCACACTGTAGGTAGATGGAGTTCAATGTTGGTGTAATACTCCAAGTACAAGAGAAGAGAGAAAAACACAGATTGCATACTCAAACATTCGATGTCCCAAAGGAGCACCTTCTCTTTATTATATAGACAAAGAGGATCTCCTCCAAGGAAGCTCCACCATAGGATTATGGACACAGATAGGTGACATGTTAGCAAGCTCCACCCTTGGATTACTTACTTGGATGGGTGATATGTCTGGTCTAGGTCCTATCTGGTTGGTCAAAAAGCTTTGACCGGAGGGAATCTTTTAGGGAATCTTCCTGTAGGAATCTCAAAATCACATGAGTAAGGTACCGTTGGAAAGCTCTTGACAAGACAAAGCAGGGGGGAGGGAAGGCCAGCCTTCCTATTGTTGGGGGGGGGGAATCTGCACATTTTCAAGGCCTAATTCATCCGTTTAGGCCTCCAAAATTGCCTTCAAAGATTTCAAGCATATTTCGGTTCCTACTCTATTAGTAGAAGTCCCCTTTTGGTGATACCTCTTTCTAATCTGTTTAGTCCATCATGTGTAACATCCTTCCAGATATTACCAAACCAATTCTCACCTTTAAATCATATGTCTAGCTATTGGTTCTAAGGTCCTGAAGTCTATTTTGGTTTCTACCCTATTTGTAGAAGTACTCTTTTGGTGATACTTCTATCTGATCTATTTTGACCATCATGTATAACATCATTCTAGATGTTACCAAACCGAATTTCACATCTAGATCATATGGTTAGCTCTTGGTATTACAGACCTTCCTCCTTTTAAGACGCAACGTCCTCGTTGTGCAATTGTTGCTCAAATGCTTGCACCAACACAGGTGCATGTGCCAAATTGGCAGCGGGCTCCCAGGTGGCTTCATAGAGGGGGTAACCTTTCCATTGTATGAGATAGTCCACCCGTGGGTGGCAAGTACCATGCATGCATTTTTGGAGAATCCGCTCCACTTCATATTCCTCTGTGCCATCAATGAGTGTCAGACAAGGTCAAATGTTTGGTGTGGAATGACCTTGGCCTGATCGGGGAGCATATCTACATAGTAGGGAGACATGGAACATTGGATGGATCTTCATGTGTGGTGGTAGCTCAAGGTGATAGGCCACAGCACCGATGCGACAAAGAATTGAGAAGGGCCCAATAAAACAAGGTCTGAGCTTACGAGGTCCAACTAATGTGAGGTTGGTTGTCGATAGCCACACTTGATCCCCAACATTGAACTCCATGTGCCGACAGTGTGCATCAGCATATTGCTTCTATCAATTTTGCATAATCTGTAATCTGTGCTTGGCGCTCTCTACACCTTGTTGGATTCTAGAAACAAATGTGTTGACTGCATCGACCTTGGTAGCCACTAGACGGATCTTCATCAAGCTAGAAGGTGTGAAGGGATGCTCACCATACATGAGGAAGAATGGAGTGACCTGGGTGGATGCATTCACTGAATTGTTGTAAGCAAATTCCACCAACGGGAGTAGGGTGTATCACCTCTCTTGCTCTTCTAAGGTGAAGCCACGTAACATGTCTTCAATCGTGCAATTAGCCCGCTTGGTTTGGCCATGTGTTTAGGGGTGGTAAGCGGTGGACATGGCCAACTTGGTTTTGAAGAAACCAAAGAGTGTTTGCCAAAACAAGCTGGTGAATTGGGTGCCTCTATCGGTGATGAGTACTCTAGACAAGCCATGGTGAGCAAAGACTGCATCTAAGTATAATTGAGCTAGTTGTGGAGTGGTCACCTCCTTGGTGGTAGGGCGTACATGAATCATTTTGCTGAGCCGGTCCACAAAGACCACAATGGAGTCAAACCCTGAGGTGGTCTTGGGTAATTCACAAACAAGATCCATACTCACTTGTTCCCAACGTTGGGTAGGAGTGGGGAGAGGTTGAAGGAGCCCTGCAGGAGCTTGATTAGAAGCTTTGTTCTGTTGGCAAAGTAGGCAGCTACGCACATAGTCCATCACGTCGTTGCTCATCTTGGGCCAATAGTGATGGCGTTTGACTACATCCAAGGTCTTGTCCACTCCGACATGAGCTGCAATGGCCAAACCATGACATTCCACTAGAATGGTGGTGCATAATTTTGGGACATTTGGGATCCATAATTTGCCATCCCAAAAGGTGAGTCCTTGGGTAGTGGTGACACCTTTGGATGATTTTGCTTCTACAATCTGTGGGTCAGTTTTTGTAGCAGCCAGAATCTCTTGCCTGAATTTAGGGTTAATCGTAACCTCTGCCACCAAGTTGTTGGCCATTGGCATGCGGGTGAATGCATCTGCAAGTTGCTTCTTACCTTCCACATAGGTAATTGTCATGTTGAAGCGTTGTCGCCACTCTGCCCACCAAATTTGGTGATGAGATAGATCCTTTTGTGTCTTGAGGTAGACCAAAGGTTTGTGGTCTATCTCTACTACAAATGCCTTCTCGCCCAAGTAGTGCTTCCAATGCTTGGTTGCTAGAACGATGGCCAACTCTTCTTGTTCTGTGGTGTGGTAGTTGCGCTCTGCTGGTAACAACTTTCGAGAGAAATATGCAATTGGATGCCATCCGTCATGCTACTCTTGTTGTAGGACTGCTCCTATTGCTACGCCTGATGCATTTGTAGCCAACTTGATTGGATGTTTTGGGTCATACCACTTCAAGATTGGTGCATGTAGCAAGGCGGCCTTCAATTCTTGAAAGGCCACCTCTTGTGCAATTCCCCATGTCCACTTCTTCCCCTTGCCAAGTAGTGCCATTAAAGGCTGTGCAACCTTGGAGAAGTCCTTGACAAATCTACGATAGAATCCCATCAACCCCAAGAAGCTCTTAAGTTGAGTCTAATCTTCTGGGGCACTCCATTTTTGAATGACCTCTATTTTATCTGTCAATACTTAAATGCTCTCTGCACTTACTCTATGCCCCAAGTAGTCTACTTCAGACTTGCCAAACTCACACTTTGAGATTTTGGCATACAACTGATTTTGTCTTAGAATCTAGAGGACCTCTCGTAGATGTTGTTTGTGTTCTATCATCGTGCTAATGTATACTAAGATATCAGCCAAGAAGACGATAATAGACTTATCCAAGTATGGATGAAATATGTCATTCATTAGACTCATGGAAGTGGCAGGTGCATTGGTGAGGCCAAAAGGCATCACAAGATACTCAAAGTGGCCATACCTGGTTCGAAAGGCAGTTTTGTGCACATCCTCCTCTGCAATTTGGATTTGATTGTAACTGCTCCGCAAGTCCAATTTGGTGAAGTATCTCGCTCCATGGAGTTGATCAAACAGGTCATCCATGTGAGGTAAAGGGTATTTGTTCTTCATTGTTTGTTGATTGAGACCCCGATAGTCAATGCACATGCGCATTGTACCATCCTTCTTCTTCACAAACAAGACAGGGGTCCCATATGGTGATATGTTAGGTTGGATGAACCCTTTTTGCAGCATTTCCTCAATTTGAGTCTTACAATCCTCCAACTCATGAGGTGATAGGCGATATGGGGCCTTACAAGGAGGTGTCTTCCCTGGAAACGTCTCAATTTTGTGATCTACTTGCCTTTTTGGTGGTAATCCTGAGGGTAGATCATCGGGAAAGACATCTTGAAACTCATCCACCACATCCTTCAATTTCTTAGGAATTTGTCCATCGAGTTGTGCACTCTGGACTTCTTATTAGACCCATAAAACATCTATTGGTCTTACAGACAGTTGCCATCCCTACAACATATAGAGGCAGTTTCTGCATGTGTGATTTTTCTTTAACCCCAATGATTGACCATTGGTGGGTTCTCACTACTTTCTTCCTCCAATCCACCATAGGGTTGTACTGCTCCATCCATGGCATGCCTAAAATTGCATCATAACAAGCTAACTATGTCACTTGCCACTCAATTGCTTCCTGATATTCTCCTATAGAGAGGGTTACCCGTCTAGGTAATCATTCAATCCTCTCTGAATGCTCATTTGGTAACTCTACTTCTTCACTTCCATCTCTCTCTAGATCCATTCCCAATCTTATTGCAATAGAGCAAGACAAGAAATTCTCTGTGCTCCCGAATCTATTAATACTCTCACTTGATTACCTTCTAGGATTCCATTCACGACAATCAATTGTGAGGTTGCCTTTTGGGATCGTTGCACATTATTCTTCTTCCTTCCCTCGCTTCTTTGCTTCCTTATTGAGCCAGTAAGGCCACAAGGTACATTTACTGGTGATCTTTGTTTTCCAAAGTGATTTCCACCTCCTCCTCGTCAATGTGCTTCTCCATGTTGATCAAAGATCGCCTAAATGAAGGCCGAGGGCCTCTAGGGAAATGAGTGCAATAGTTGGTAGATATGTGCCCAATACGGCCATAATTGTAACAACGGCATTGTTCTCCTTGATTCTCTTCTCCTTGTGGGACTCCATCTCTTTGTTCTTCTACCCATCCCCGCTCCCCTTGAAGCGGTCGTGTCCTCAATCCCGGAATTGAAGGTTGCCCAATTCCATTGGTACTGGTCCATCCATGTGTGGCATTTCTGCCCAATAATGTTGAGGTGGAGCTACTCCTTCACCTCCACCTACTGCTCCTGCTATTCTCTACGCACAAGCAATGGCTTCAAATACCGTGCGAGGATTTTGCACCATGACTTCTTGGCGAATCCGCTCTTTCAACCCTCGTTTGAATTGTCAAGAGTCTCTGCTGGACTCATGTCGGTAATTGCGACTTCTAGATCCAAAAAAGCCTCCACATACTCTTGTACGCTATTCTTTTGTCTCAATCTCCATAGTCGGGTTCGAGCCATCTGCACAAAATCCACCAATTGGAAATTCTTCAACAGTCCTTGCATTGCTGTCCACGTGACCTCCCTTCTCTTTGCCAGCATGGATCGTTCCCAAGCATCATACCATGTGAGTGCTTTATCGGTCAAGTACCCACATGCAAACACGCCTGCAGCATGCTCTGTGATCTCCATTGAGAACAATCGGAAATATCAATTCATTCTTGAGATCCAATTTTCCACTACTCCCATTGAACGCTGCCCCTTGTAAGCCTCAATGTTGCAGGTCTTCTTCATCCAAAGTAGCAATGTGGCTTCATCATTGATAGGGTTTGTAGGCACAAGTGCCTCTCCAAGTACTTCAGTCGTAGGTAATGGGTTTTGAGACGGCTCTTCTTCTTGCATGGCTTGATTGTTCTTGATGATCTGCACTTGACTTTGTAATGTCTCCATGGTCATCTTAATCTCTCAAAATTCATTCAACATCCCTTGCATTCCTTGCACTAGCTCTTGTAATTGCGGGTCCATGGTTCCTAAAACACTCGATTGCTAATGTCTACTTCAATATAGAGTCAATATAATCACTCTGGAAGTGCGCACAAACTATCGGAACTACCATTGGGACCTCAGAAGCTATCACTTGTTGATAATACTCCTCACCAAAATTCCTAACCACAAAATCTCTAAACATCACTTTTGGCCTCACTACATAATAGATTTCTACTTGAGTGTTGAAAGGGAGAGGATTTGGGACATTCATATCCATATTATCATAACAAAATCTAGATTGTCAAATCCCACTCTCTGTCATATACCACCATAGGTAGAATCATCGGGTTTGGTGAGTTCATCATTCTGTCCATGAATTCTGCACCAAAGTGATAAACTAGTGATACCCTCATCTGCTCACACAGGATGTACATAACCTTGATGTGGAATAGGTTTGAGAATGGAAAGCTAGGTGCGGGAAATTGGCCTCCTGGCGCATCCATCCCATCCGCTCTCTAAAGTCTTTCCTAAGTCTAGCAACTACTCTATGTTCTCCACCTCAAATTACTCAATTTTAGTAGTTTGTACTATTCCAAGAGGGGTAATCCACTCTCTTGGACTAAAACACTTGCTTTGATACCATTGTAATACTCTGAGGACAAGAGAAGAGAGAAAAACACAGATTGCATACTCAAACATTCGATGCCCCAAGGGAACACCTTCTCTTTATTATATAGACAAAGAGGATCTCCTCCAAGGAATCTCCACCATAAGATTAGGGACACAGATAGGTGACATGTCAGCAAGCTCCACCCTTGGATTACTTACTTGGATGGGTGACATGTCTGGTCTAGGTCCTATCTGGTTGGTCAAACAAGCTTTGACCAGAGGGAATCTTTTAGGGAATCTTCCTGTAGGAATCTCAGAATCACATAAGGTACCGTTGGAAAGCTCTTGACAAGACAAAGCAAGGGGGGAATCTGCACATTTCTGAAGGGGGGGGGGGGGGGGGGAATCTGCACATTTTTGAGGCCTAATTCATCTGTTTAGGCCTCCGAAATTGCCTTCAAAGATTTCAAGCATATTTTGGTTCCTATTCTATTAGTAAAAGTCCCCTTTTGGTGATACCTCTTTCTGATCTGTTTAGTCCATCATGTGTAACATTCTTCCAGATGTTACCAAACCAATTCTCACCTTTAAATCATATGTCTAGCTATTGGTTCTAAGGTCCTCAAGTCTATTTTGGTTTCTACCCTATTAGTAGAAGTACTCTTTTGGTGATACTTCTATCTGATCTATTTTGACCATCATGTATAACATCATTCTAGATGTTACCAGACAGAATTTCACATCTAGATCTTATGGCTAGCTCTTGGTATTACAGTTGGGGATCAAGTGTGGCTATTGATAACCAACCTCACATTAGTTGGACCTTGTAAGCTCAAACCTTGTTTTATTGGGCCTTTATCAATTCTTTGTCGCGTCGGCGCTATGGCCTATCACCTTGAGCTACCAGCACACATGAAGATCCATCATGTGTTCCATGTTTCCCTACTATGCAGATATGCTCCCCAATCAAGCCAGTGTCATTCCACACAAGACATTTGACCGTGTCCGACACTCATTGATGGCACAGAAGAATATGAAGTGGAGCGTATTCTCCAAAAATGTATGCGTGGTACTTGCTATCCGTGGGTGGACTATCTCATACAATGGAAAGGTTACCCCCTTTATGAAGCAACATGGGAGCTCACTGCCAATTTGACACATGCACCGGTGTTGGTGAAAGCATTTGAGCAACAATTGCACAAGGAGGATGTTGCGTCTTAAAAGGAGGGAGGTCTATAATACCACAAGCTAGCCATATGATCTAGATGTGAAATTTGGTTAAGTAACATCTAGAATGATGTTATACATGATGGTCAAAATAGATCAGATAGAAGTATCACCAAAAGAGTACTTCTACTAATAGAGTAGAAACCAAAATAGACTTGAGAACCTAAGAGCCAATAGCTAGACATATGATTTAAAGGTAAGAATTGGTTTGGTAACATCTTCTTCTTCTAAACAATGACTATGGGTGAAACCTAATCACTGCTTAACACAGTAAAGATTATTCTGGCCTCTAAGTACTTATCAATTTTGTCTTTCACTAAGAGTAAGTACTTTGGGTTCAAGCGGTGTCATTGGGAAAATAGCCCACGTGTACCCTTGAGGCTTTTGGTGTGATAAATTTTCTTTTCTCTTCTAGTTGTTGTAAGGAACATGGATTTATGTCAATATGTCTCAGGTGTAGTTTTATGCTACCTTGCTGCGGGAGATATTTCCTATATTATTGTGCAGCCGGGAAAAGTTATGGTGTTATTAACTCAAGGAGTCTTTTAATGTGGCTTGAGCCAAGAAATAATGTTAGGTTACACTAGCTCAGGTTCTGTTTTACGTTATTGGAATGAAGGAGTATTTGCCTTAGAAGAGGAGAAAAAAGGAGTCTTTGAGTTGGAAATACTTGGGAGGCTTTAGAGGAGTTGTGACAATGAAAAGTTGGGGGAAAAAAGCAGGAAAAAGTTAGAAGATAGTGAAGGAACTCAGCTCGCAAGAGGAGATTTTTGAGTGGAAAGGGTTTTGGACAGAGGACTGCAGTGGAAGATTTTAGAGGGAAATACCTGGCTCTGCAGTGGCTTGGAGAGCATGGACAGGAAGGAAAGGGAATCTAAAGGGCTTGGAGAGAGCTGATGGTAGGAAGAGGTTTTTTTGAAGAAAGGGGCCTGAACAGACAAGGAAGGGGAAAAGGAGAATTCTCGTAAAGATAGGCTTGGCCACGAAGGAGAGAGTTTTTTTTGAGATGCCTTAGGGCTGTGTTTTGGACCAGGAGAGAAATTTTCAAAATGTGAGGGGAGCCTTGCGGGGCTAAAGGATTTTTGAGATGCCTTAGGGCTATGTTTGGACCAAGAGAGGAATTTTTGAAATGTGAGGGGAGTCTTGCAAGGCTGAAGGATTTTGGAGATGCCTTAGGGCTGTGTTTTGGACCACAAGAGAAATTTTTGCAATGTGAGGGGAGTCTTGCAGCGCTGAAGGATTTTGGAGATGCCTTAGGGCTGTGTTTTGGACCAGGAGAGAAATTTTTGAAATGTGAGTGGAGTCTTGCAAGGCTAAAGGATTTTGGAGATGCCTTAGGGCTGTGTTTTGGACCAGGAGAGAAATTTTCAAAATGTGAGGGGAGTCTTGCAGGGCTGAAGGATTTTGGAGATGCCTTAGGGCTGTGTTTTGGACCAGGAGAGAAATTTTCAAAATGTGAGGGGAGTCTTGCGGGGCTAAAGGATTTTTGAGATGCCTTAGGGCTGTGTTTGGACCAAGAGAGGAATTTTTGAAATGTGAGGGGATTCTTGCAGGGCTGAAGGATTTTGGAGATGCCTTAGGGCTGTGTTTTGGACCAGGAGAGAAATTTTCAAAATGTGAGGGGAGTCTTGCAGGGCTGAAGGATTTTTGCAGATGCCTTAGGGCTGTGTTTTGGACCCGGAGAGAAATTTTTGAAATGTGAGGGGGTCTTGCAGGGCTGAAGGATTTTGGAGATGCCTTAGAGCTGTGTTTTGGATCAGGAGAGAAATTTTCAAAATGTGCGGGGAGTCTTGCAGGGCTGAAGGATTTTGGAGATGCCTTAGGGCTGTGCTTGGACCAGGAGAGGAATTTTCGAAATGTGAGGGGAGTCTTGCAGGGCTGAAGGATTTTTGAGATGCCTTAGGGCTGTGTTTTGGACCAAGAGAGAAATTTTCAAAATGTGAGGGGAGTCGTGCAGGGCTGAAGGATTTTGGAGATGCCTTAGGGCTGTGTTTTGGACCAGGAGAGAAATTTTCAAAATGTGAGGGGAGTCTTGCAGGGCTGAAGGATTTTGGAGATGCCTTAGGGCTGTGTTTGGACCAAGAGAGGAATTTTGGAAATGTGAGGGGAGTCTTGCAGGGCTGAAGGATTTTGGAGATGCCTTAGGGCTGTGTTTTGCACCAGGAGAGAAATTTTCAAAATGTGAGGGGACTCTTGCAGGGCTGAAGGATTTTTGGAGATGCTTAAGGGCTACGTTTTGGACTAGGAGAGAAATTTTGGAAATGTGAGGGGAGTCTTGCAGGGCTGAAGGATTTTGGAGATGCCTTAGAGCTGTGTTTTGGATCAGGAGAGAAATTTTCAAAATGTGAGGGGAGTCTTGTAGGGGTGAAGGATTTTGGAGATGCCTAAGGGCTGTGTTTTGGACCCGGAGAGGAATTTAGAAATGTGAGGGGAGTCTTGCAGGGCTAAAGGATTTTGGAGATGCCTTAGGGCTGTGTTTTGGACCAGGAGAGGAATTTTGGAAATGTGAGGGGAGTCTTGAAAGGGTGAAGGATTTTGGAGATGCCTTAGGGCTGTGTTTTGGACCAAGAGAGAAATTTTTGAAATGTGCGGGGAGTCTTGCAAGGCTGAAGGATTTTGGAGATGCCTTAGAGCTGTGTTTTGGATCAGCAGAGAAATTTTCAAAATGTGAGGGGAGTCTTGCAGGGCTGAAGGAGTTTGGAGATGCCTTAGGGCTGTGCTTAGACCAGGAGAGGAATTTCCAAAATGTGAGGGGAGTCTTGCAGGGCTGAAGGATTTTGGAGATGCCTTAGGGCTGTGTTTTGGACCAGGAGAGAAATTTTTGAAATGTGAGGGGAGTCTTGCAAGGCTGAAGGATTTTGGAGATGCCTTAGGGCTGTGCTTGGACCAGGAGAGGAATTTTGGAAATGTGAGGGGAGTCTTGCAGGGCTGAAAGATTTAGAGATGCCTTATGTTGAGACAGGACCAGGGGAAGGATTTTGAGATGCCGGAGGTTTGAGATAGGACCAGTGGGTGAATTTTCAAAGTTTGCACGAGAGTCTTCGGGTTGAAAGATTTTTGAAATGCTGTAGGCTGTGCTTAAACCAAGGGAAGGATTTTGGAGGTGCCTGAGGTCTGAGATTGGACTAGTGGGTGAATTTTCAAAGTTGCAGAAGAGTCTTAGGGCTGAAAGATTTTTGAAATGCTATAGGCTGTGCTTGGACCAGGGGAAGGATTTTCAAGATGCCTGAGGTCTGAGATAGGACCAGTGGAGTGAATTTTTGAAGTTTGCAGGAGAGTGTTGAGGGCTGAAAGATTTTCAAAATGCTGTAGGCAGTGCTTGAAAGTGCAGGGGAGAGAAAGGGTTTTCTCTCGAAGGTATGAACAATGTGCAGGAGAGGAAGTGCTTGGACAGAAGAGAAATTTTTGCAAGTCTGAAGGGGTTTGGGCAGAAGTTGAAGAGAACAAAATTTTGCAGGGAAGCAAGAGGATAGGAGATTCAGACAGTAGAGAATTTTTGCAGGTCTAAAGGGGATTTGCTACAGAAGTTGCCGAAGGATAGCTCTCGAAGTCAAGAAGAAGAGGAGGAGAATTTCAAAATGGATCAGCTCATCTGGAGCAAGGGCAAGAAAATATTTGAAGTTGGTTGGCCTGTTTGAATGGAGTGAATCTGATCTGCAAAACAAGGCATAGGAGAATGAAGAGGTTCGGAGGGTGAGTTGCCTTTTCTGCTATGGGACAAAGTATATGTGAAGTGCCGGCTGAGTTGATGAGCAGTTGCAACCTTAGTGCAGGCATTGCCTTGACTAGAACTATTTGACTTATCCAACCTTGTGAACTTTGTTGTTGAAATTCTTGTGAATGATGAGTCTTGGAAGCGGATTTTTGTTATGAATTGTGACTAGAGTTGAGGAAAACTCCATTCTAGGAGCTCTTAGTCCGGTCCAGGTGAATAGCATAATTAAATGATCTGGGTGCCCGGGTTTATGTTCAGTTAGATCACTTAGTTGTCGTTTATTTTATTTTATTTTATTTTATGTTGACCTAGGTCTATGAACTGCCAGACCCCGAACCATAGCTTGAACCTGATGTGAAAATAGAATATGAGACCAGACAGAGGTAGAAACCATAACACCAGACTCGCATGACAAGATTAGTTTTGTGAAAGTCAAGGATAAAACAAAACCTTCAGGGAGAGCCAACCTCAAGGAAATTGAGACAACAAGTTCATATAGAGACAAATTCTTGACAATCCGGGAGTAGTGAAGGAATGTCAGTCTATGGGAAAATCCAAAAGAAAGAGAGTAAGGAAAACTAAGCACAAGCAGCCATGTGCTTGGTGCACTCTCAAGACTGAACTTTTCCCACGACATAAGTGGCAACCATGCTGGGGAATCTTGAGGCTTGTGCTTAGACATTACGACTAGTTGGAGTTGGGGAAGGGAACAAGGACAGATTGGACTGATCTAAGTGGACAGTAGTGAGCTGTGCTGAGGTAGAGATGGGCCCAGAGGCTTCATCTGCAGCTATGACAAGGGAACATGAGATCTCACTGATTTTCATGGCAACCATGAGAGCCATGAAGGATCAAGACGAAGAAAAAGACAAGGCGGAAGCGCAGTCTTCACAAGTCACGAAGTGTCTGCGCACTGTGGTGGATCAGCAAGGGGAATTTGATGGGAAGGACATGACCAAGTACTTGAAGGTCTACTAGAGAGAGGTTAAGCTTCATGATCTGGATGAGAACATTGCCATTGCTAGGTTTCCTATGTTGGCTGAGCTCAAAATCAAGAGGGTGGTTGAGGGCTTGGTGAGAGGGGCGGAGACATAGGAGGAGTTCTCCTAGATGATGAAGGAGGAATTCTTGCTGCAAGATGCAGATCGGGTTACCCAGGCCATGTTCTTGGATTGGGTGAACAATAGGAGTAAAAACTTGGGCCCTCAAGATCTCCTAAGAGAGTTTAACAAGAGACTGGGGCATCTATTAGCTTGTGAAGCTGAGGCCATTAGACTACAGAGGTCTAACTACTTTCTGCGAACTGCGGATAGTTGTTTGCGGGATGAGTTGGAGTATGCACTCGATTTGCTCCAACCTGATCGGTTGGGAGCGGTAGAGTGGGGAAAGATTGAAGAGGCGGTTGTCTGGGTAAGCCGCAGGCGGAGATAGAGAGAGCTGGATGAAGAAGCAATAGCCAAAGCGCCTATTCAGAGTAACGTGGTTGGGTCCGGGAGAGGGAAGGAGGGACAGCGAGTGAGTGAGATGCCCAAAGAAGGGGCAGTGGATGAGATCTCACGACTGATGGAGGGGTTGAAGATTCTAACCACCAAGGTCGACCAGTTGCAGAGTGGGAGTAGCACTGCAAGGACGGATGGAGAGAGGAGGCAACCCTATGGGTGCATGTGGTGTGATAGTAAGAGTCATGCCAAAAGGGACTGCCAAGAGCTATCAGAAGTAGTACGCAAACAGTGGGTGAAGTTTGTTGGAGAACCTGGGATGAAGAAGATAGCCTTCTATGATACTGGGGAGCCAATACCGTTGAACGGTAATAGGGGAGGGATGAAGGCTCTGCTAGAAAGACACTTGGGCAAACGTGAAGTAAGTGTGGTAGTTGTTGCCTTTGAGCCTAGTGTGTATAGTGCAATGAGTGAAGTGAAGCAATGTGCAGACCTAGGAGAAGTTGAGAAGAAGAGACTAGTAGAGCAGGTCCGGAGGAAATTAGGGTGGGATGTGCCGGTGGTAATAACTACCATCACTGCAGAAGAGATGCCACTTGGGATGCTATGGTGGAAGAGAAACAAAAATCTGATCAACGGGCAGATAGTGAAGGGCAGACAAGGGAAAAGCAACAGCAAGTGGAACCAGAGAGGAGGCAGGTTAGAAGGAAAGAGGTGCAGTTCAGCGATGCACAAAAGAGCAAGGATCAGAATTTGGGCGTTGGAGAAGAGTCACGAATGGACACAAAAGGGGCAGCAAACCAAAAGCAGGGAGAGAGATCTCCTAGGAAGGGGCCGGGTTGGCTGTTGAGCCGGGACATAGAAATGGAACTGGATCCGCAAGAGATTGCCAAAAAGTTCTAGAAGCAAAAGGTGAGGGGTTTCACAAACAAAGAGTTCTTTGGTAGCTTGAGGAAGGATATGCAAGACCTTATCCTTGTGAAGGCAAAGAAGAAACGATTCTACAAGGAAGGACCGCACACATCCTTGCTGTACGAGGACGGGAGTGAGGTTGAAGGAGAGGTGGGAACTTTTGGGCTTGAGCTTGAACAGGAAAAACCAGAGGATGAGACCCGAGAAGCACGTGTCTATGATGTTGCTCTTGAGGATGAGAAGTCTTTTGCACCCTTGTTAGAGTAGGTTCAAGACTCTTTTTGGGTGAGAAGTTGCAGCGAGTGCAAGATCGAGATGCAAGGAGTGAAAGCACCGGTGAGAGCGCTGATTGATTTAGGATCTGAGGTCAATCTCATGTCAAAGGCGGTCTACAATGAAGGGCAATGGAAGGTGGACCGTGACATTGATTGGAAGGTAAACTCAGTGAATAGAACCAGAAATGCATTGTGGGGAGCTTGTTCGGATGTCAAAATCAAGATAGGGAATGTGGTAGAGCCTATTAATGTGTTCGTGCATGATACCTTGCCCTACTCAGTGATCCTAGGACAGCCCTTCATTACTCAGTTTAGAATGGAGAGCAAAGTTCTGAATGATGGGACTCATGTGGCAAAGGTTAGAAGTCAGAATGGGACCAGAATAGTGCAATTCCCTACTGTGTTGCCGGGCAGCGATAGGAACAGGAGAGAGTTAAGAGATCCAAAAAAGCCTACAGGAAGGTGGGGTTTCCACTAGGCGTCTTGTCAGAGAAGGTGGGGAGACAAGGCGCCCTATGCTACATTCCACCGCAAGAGATCAGTGAGGAGGACTGTTTTGATAGGACCAATGTGGGAATCCAGAGTGGTAGAACTATTTGCCTTGCACATGTAGGGAGTACCACGGGAATTTTGCAGAAGAGAATGAAAGGGAAAGAGAGAGTTCTGAAAACAGCAAGGGAAATAGATGATAGCGAGACTATCATTGGACTGTTGGAGGATTGGGGAGAAGGTAGGGCAGTCCAGAAATGCAATCGGGGCAATGGAGAAAGGAGAATCCGTGATTGAAATAGGAAAGGAGCTTCATGAAACACTTTCAAAGTTGGTTCATGAAGTGAGATGTGACACTAAGTACAAAACAGTGGACAAAAAGGTTTGTCCTATACCTATCCCATTGCCATTGGATGCTTCTGATTTGATGCGTAGGACTAGAGAGGAACCGAAACTGAGGCAGGAAAAGGATATTGGTCATTCATTTACTAAAGAGACCTTGGATGAGCTTACGGTTGGAGGGGATGGATTGCTCATAGAAGTTGAGCGCCGTGCATTTAAGGAAATGATTGGGAAGTGCGGGAAGGCTTTTGCTTTCAAGATTGAGGAGATTGGGTGTGTGAACCCTCAAGAAATCACATCGATGATAATTTTCACGGTTGCGCATGTAATGTGGGATCTGAGACCAATACCAATGCCAAAGGCGCTTCTGCCCCAGCTAACAGGAACTACTGAAGGAGAAAGTTCAGGCAAAGATTTTAGAACCTTCAAAAACACCATACTCAAATCTTTGGTTTACCGTTCGGAAGAAGAATGGTAAGTTGCGGTTCATACAGGACATGCAACCGCCAAATAAGGTAACGATCCAGAATTTTGGTGTTGGACCGGCTGTGGATGAGTTTGCTGAGGAGTTTGTAGGGAGGGCAATCTACTCTATAGGAGATTTGTACTCAGGCTATGATCAATTTCAGCTTGCTGAAGGGAGCCAAGACCTAACCACGATGCGAAAACCATTAGGACTGATGCGTATGTGTACTCTCCTAATGGGGGCTACTAACTCTGTGGCGCATATGCAAAGCGCTATGAATCAAATTCTGCAATCTTTTATCCCCGAGAAGACCCGTCCATTTCTAGATGATATACCTGTCAAGGGCTGCATAGAGAGCAAGAAGGATGAAACTTTGATGGATGGAGGTATTAGGAGGTTTGTCATGGATCATATTCAGGATGTGGAAGCAATACTGAAAAGGTTGATGGAAGTGGGGGTGACTCTCTCTGGGGAGAAGTCAGCATTTGGACTTGGAGAAATCCTTGTGGTGGGACACTTGTGTGGCTTATATGGGAGGAAGCCAAATCCGGAGAAGGTGGACATAATTGGGAAGATCAAGGACTGTTCCTCGGTTCAAGAGGTAAGAAGGTTCTTAGGGGCATGTATTTTCTATTGTATCTAGATTCCGCACTTTGGTCATGTTGCATAACCGCTCTACCAGCTTTTGAGGAAAAGGATCAGGTTTGTCTGGAGACCGAAACATTTGGTTGGTATGGCAAAACTGAAGGGAGCACTGCAGAACCCGCCTGTGCTCCACCCGCTTGACTACCGCTGTGGGCGACCAATTATAGTTACGGTTGACTCAAGCCCCTACGCTGCTGGTTGGGCTATGGGCCAAGATGACAAGAATGGCAGCAGATTTGCAGCAAGGTTTGGAGCAAGGATCTTCACGGAACAGCAGCGGAGGTACCCTCAAATCAAATGGGAATTGTGGGGTGCCAAGATAGCGCTACGACAGGATAGAAACTGCTTAATAGGGGCCTATGTCATTCTAGAGACAGATTGCTTGCCGCAGCTTGGAATGGTTGCCAACTATGACACTCTAGACATTGCCATGTTGCGTTGGATAGCATTCATTTGGATGTTTAATCAAGAGCTAAGGTACATAGCTGGGAAGGACAATCTAGTGGTAGATATGTTGTTTAGAGCATGTTACAAAGGATCTGAAAATGACTGTATGGTGGATGTGCATGAGCTAGACTTGAACTTATCCTTTAGAGAAGAATTGTACAAGGATGATCTTCTGGTGGTTGGGAAGTATCTTAGTTCTCTAGAGAAGAACTCTGAATGGACTAGGGAAGAGTTTGAGAAGATTAGAAGGAGATCCGGAAAATTCTTGATGAGGGACGGGTATCTCTGGTGAAGGCCAAAGGGCAGCTTTGGAGTTCCACTGAGAGTGTTGGGAGATGAGGAGACAAAGTAGAGAGTGCTACGGGAGTCGCATGATGCGGATGCTACCGGACATCGTGGGGTTCAGGGTACATACAAGCGGATCCGGGGTTTGTACTGGTGGCCAGGTATTTATACAGAGGTACGGCGGTATGTGGAAACTTGTGAATCTGTCAGATCTACTCCAAGGTAAGGCACAGAGATGGCTTGAAACCTACTTATCCGCTGAACCTCCATTTTCAGTGGGTTTTGGACTTGGTTCATATGCCTTTAGGAGTCCGAGGAGCTAAATATCTAGTACTAGCTAGGGAAGATCTATCTAATTATGTGGAAGGAAGAGCATTGTCATTGTGGTACCCACATTTTTCATTTTGGATGAGTTTAGAAGAAGAAATGCACTGCTGAAACCAAATTGAAAGCAAATGGAGAAGAAATGAATGCAAACTTGTGATTTGATCAGATCCGAGGAAGTCAACTTCATGTAAGAGGAAGAAGGGCTTGGTTTGGATCAGACCCGAAGAAGCTTACTTTGTGTCAGAGGAGGGAAAAACTTGGATCAGACGTTAAGGAGGACAGACGCCGAAGGAGAAATAGAAGTTGCAAGTCAGGATTCTTGCGGGGGCCATATCTCAATGATTACAACTCCAAATCAAGCGTGTTATATCTTGTTGGAAGCATCTTGTTTAGGGCTTTCTATTGTCACCAAAATCAAAAAGTTAAGAGGTCTGTAAAAGAAGTTACAAGCATTTGAAGTTTCTAGAGTAGATGTACTTTGGGTCAAAGTGTCTTCGGGTCAATGTGACTTCGGACTTCGTACTTCGTACTTTGGACTTTGGGTTTATATGACTTTGGGTCATTAGACTTTGCCTCAAGATGAAGATGACTAAATCAGAGGTAGCCAGACCTCGGAGTGCAATAAAGGTGACTTTGGGAGTTTTGCGGGAGTGATCAAAGGAAGTTAGAGTAGAGAAAGAAGATAGTTAGAATACATATGACTTCAATTTCAGTTTTGATTGAAGATGGAATAGAAATTGAAGGAGAAGTAGCAGTAGTGAATAAATCCAAAGTGTAAGATCCAATAGTAAGTGTCTTCAGGTTAGTAACATGAGTGATTAGGGGAAAGTGGGTTACAAATTGAAGGTGTAGATAGTGTACCCATGCTTTCAATTACAATTCTTGATGAGGATATAGTAGAATTAGCAAAAGAATTGATAATAGTTAGACCCGAGGTAAGAGAGATAGGAGTGCAGGTGTCTTCGGATTTGACATTTGTCACTTTAGAGAAGAGTGGGTCGGGAGATAGAGATTTAGAAGGCTTAACTATGATAGGAATTTCATATCAAGAAGGAGAAATGTTAGAATTAGTGGAGGAATTAGGAGTTGTGAAACCCGAGGTTAGAGTAGTAGGAAGTAAAATTACTTTGGTTTGGGTTTGAAAGCCGAGGACAAAGTAGACATCGGATCGGATTAGTAACCAATTTGAGATTTGAATAGACAGATATGAAAGGTTACATTGTCATTTTGGATCTGTAGGCTAGAAGAGTTGTTGTAGAAAGGTATAGTTGTTAGAACTATCGATTGATTCACTATTTAAGAGTGGCATTTGCAATATCATGTTGTTCAGTGCTCATTATTTCTGAGAAAAGATAAAGCAAAGTGCTGTGAAGCAGTGCTCGTCGCTTGAGCTTGATTCCGAGTATCAACTTTGCAATTGTGTTTGTGAGTGTTTGGAGAAATTCAAAGTGCAAGTCAGTGTGCTTGTTGGATGTTGGATTCCACAGCCTTGATCTTCATTCTGTGTGTTTGATCCTGAGTGAAGTGCAATCGAAGCAATGCCTTGACAGATCTGAGAGGAATTGTAGTGTTGGTAGTATTCTGCATTTGTGAGTGCAGTGCAAAGTTGATGTGAAGCAATTTTGATCAAGGAAGTTGTGCCTTCAGTGGAAGGGTGGAACACAATTCTGAGGCAAAGTCATTTTGCAGTGAAGTGCGGTTTTCGGGAGAGCCTAAATCATCACAATCAAGATTGTTTGGAAAGGTTTGATGGAGTTGTAATTAAGAAGTGTGAATTCGTGACAAGACTGCAAGTCAGTGCTTGTTACTCTCTTCTGGGTGTGGTTTTTTACCTGAGAGATTAAAGACGTAACCAAGAAGAACTAAATTGTTACTTTGACTTTGTATTTGGACATTTTTGACTTATATCTCTACGGGAACAAACTTTACTTACCCGATTACCACAAAAGTGATATTTTCCGAGTTGTCACAATTGTCTTCACATACCCAATAGGTGTGTCAATTTGTCTTAGAGGATATCATTGCCAAGCATGGATGTTTCTACCGGATGAGGGCAGATCAAGGTGAGTTGAATGCAAGGGAAGCAACTGACTACTGCCTACAATCCGGAAGCCACTGGTAAGAGTGAGCAAGGTCATCCGCCGATAGTGAATGCTTTGGTGAAGGCTTGCCAAGGTGAGACCTACAGATGGCCTGATTTGCTGCCCTTAGCACTTATGGCTGATAGGTTAACTTGTAGCTCAGTGACTGGAATGCCGCCTGCTGAACTAGTATCAGGGCACTTACCTATTATGCCTATGGAAGAGGACATCATTAGTTGGATAACTGTTTAGTGGGAGGACAATGTGTCTACAGAAGAATTGATAATGCTCAGAATCGAGCACTTTAACCTAACACCATAGAGTATACAAGTGGCACGCGAGAAGGTGAAGGAAGCACGGCTGAAGAACAAAGTATACTTTGACAAGACTCACCGACTACGACCAATGCCTATTAGTGAAGGGGACCGGGTGCTGATTTCTGATAATAGTCTAGACGTACAGCATTCTACCCTCAAGAAGTTTGCCCGCCGTTGGCATGGCCCATTTGTTGTTACCAAAGTTCACGAGAATGCCACCTACAGTGTGCAAGAGCTAGATGGTACTGAACATCATCTGCCATATGCAGGGAAAAGGGTTAAACTTTTCAAGAGGCAATTACAAACCGAGGAGGAAAGAGATTGTGACTTTGGCTCTAGAGGTGATTTGGAAGATGCCACTGAAGAAAGCTGATATTGATCACTCTGGACTTGCTGGTGCAGACCGGTGGCTGCACAAGATTGGTGGGGGTGAATGTCGTCAGGAAAATAGCCCACGTGTACCCTTGAGGCTTTTGGTGTGATAAATTTTATTTTTTCTTCTAGTTGTTGTACGGAACATGGATTTATGTCAATATGTCTCAGGTGTAGTTTTATGCTACCTTGCTGCGGGAGATATTTCCTATATTATTGTGCAGCCGGGAAAAGTTATGGTGTTAATAACTCAAGGAGTCTTTTAATGTGGCTTGAGCCAAGAAATAATGTTGGGTTACACTAGCTCAGGTTCTGTTTTATGTTATTGGAATGAAGGAGTATTTGCCTTAGAAGAGGAGCAAAAAGGAGTCTTTGAGTTGGAAATACTTGGGAGGCTTTAGAGGAGTTGTGACAATGAAAAATTGAGGGAAAACAGCAGGAAAAAGTTAGAGGACAGTGAAGGAACTCAGCTCGCAAGTGGAGATTTTTGAGTGGAAAGGGTTTTGGACAGAGGGCTGCAGGGGGAGATTTTTGAGGGAAATACCTGGCTGTGCAGAGGCTTGGAGAGCATGGACAGGAAGGAAAGGGAATCGAAAGGGCTTGGAGAGAAGTGACGCAAGGAAGAGGTTTTTTTGAAGAATAGGGCCTGAACAGACAGGTAAGGGGAAAAGGAGAATTCTCTGAGAGAAAGGCTTGGCCACGAAGGAGAGAGTTTTTTTTGAGATGCCTTAGGGCTGTGTTTTGGACTAGGAGAGAAATTTTTGAAATGTGAGGGGAGTCTTGCAGGGCTGAAGGATTTTGGAGATGCCTTACAGCTGTGTTTGGACCAGGAGAGGAATTTTTGAAATGTGAGGGGAGTCTTGCAGGGCTGAAGGATTTTGGAGATGCCTTAGGGCTGTGTTTTGGACCAGGAGAGAAATTTTCGAAATGTGAGGGGAGTCTTGCAAGGCTGAAGGATTTTGGAGATGCCTCAGGGCTGTGTTTTGCACCAAGAGAGAAATTTTTGAAATGTGAGGGGACTCTTGCAGGGCTGAAGGATTTTGGAGATGCCTTAGGGCTGTGTTTTGGACCACGAGAGAAATTTTTGAAATATGAGGGGAGTCTTGCAGGGCTGAAGGATTTTGGAGATGCCTTAGGGCTGTGTTTTGGACCAAGAGTCAAATTTTGGAAATGTGAGGGGAGTCTTGCAGGGCTGAAGGATTTTGGAGATGCCTTACAGCTGTTTTTGGACCAGGAGAGAAATTTTTGAAATGTGAGGGGAGTCTTGCAGGGGTGAAGGATTTTGGAGATGCCTTAGGGCTGTGTTTGGACCAGGAGAGGAATTTTTGAAATGTGAGGGGAGTCTTGCAGGGCTGAAGGATTTTGGAGATGCCTTAGGGCTGTGTTTTGGACCAAGAGAGAAATTTTTGAAATGTGAGGGGAGTCTTATAGGGCTGAAGGATTTTGAAGATGCCTTAGGGCTGTGCTTTGGACCAAGAGAGAAATTTTTGAAATGTGAGGGGAATCTTGCAGGGCTGAAGGATTTTGGAGATGCCTTAGGGCTGTGTTTTGGACCAGGAGAGAAATTTTTGAAATGTGAGGGGAGTCTTGTAGGGCTGAAGGATTTTGGAGATGCCTTAGGGCTGTGTTTGGACCAGGAGAGGACTTTTCAAAATGTGAGGGGGGTCTTGCAGGGCTGAAGGATTTTGGAGATGCCTTAGGGCTAAGTTTTGGACCAAGAGAGAAAATTTTGAAATGTGAGGGGAGTCTTGCAGGGCTGAAGGATTTTGGAGATGCCTTACGGCTGTGTTTTGGACCAGGGGAGAAATTTTTGAAATGTGAGGGGAGTCTTGCAAGGCTGAAGGATTTTGGAGATGCCTAAGGGCTGTGTTTGGACCAGGAGAGGAATTTTCGAAAGGTGAGGGGAGTCTTGCAAGGCTGAAGGATTTTGGAGATGCCTTAGGGCTGTGTTTTGGACCAGGAGAGACATTTTCAAAATGTGAGGGGAGTCTTGTAGGGCTGAAGGATTTTGGAGATGCCTTAGGGCTGTGTTTTGGACCTGGAGAGAAATTTTCTAAATGTGAGGGGAGTGTTGTAGGGCTGAAGGATTTTGGAGATGCCTTAGAGCTGTGTTTTGGATCAGGAGAGAAATTTTTGAAATGTGAGGGGAGTCTTGCAGGGCTGAAGGATTTTGGAGATGCCTTAGGGCTGTGCTTGGATCAGGAGAGGAATTTTTGAAATGTGACGGGAGTCTTGCAGGGCTGAAGGATTTTGGAGATGCCTTAGGGCTGTGCTTGGACCAGGAGAGGAATTTTTGAAATGTGAGGGGAGTCTTGCAGGGCTGAAAGATTTCGAGATGCCTTCTGTTGAGACAGGACCAAGGGAAGGATTTAGAGATGCCTGAGGTTTGAGAAAGGACCAGTGGGTGAATTTTCAAAGTTTGCAGGAGAGTCTTAGGGCTGAAAGATTTTTGAAATGCTGGAGGCTGTGCTTAGACCAGGGGAAGGATTTTGGAGGTGCCTGAGTTTTGAGATTGGACCAGTGGGTGAATTTTCAAAGTTGCAGGAGAGTCTTAGGGCTGAAAGATTTTTGAAATGCTGGAGGCTGTGCTTGGACCAGGGGAAGGATTTTCAAGATGCCTGAGCTGTGAGATAGGACCAGTGGGGTGAATTTTGAAGTTTGCAGGAGAGTGTTGAGGGCTGAAAGATTTTCAAAATGCTGCAGGTAGTGCTTGAAAGTGCAGGGGAGAAAAAGGGTTTTCTATCGAAGGAATGAATAATGTGCAGGAGAGGAAGTGCTTGGACAGAAGAGAAATTTTTGCAAGTTTGAAGGGGTTTGGGCAGAAGTTGAAGAGAACAAAATTTTGCAGGGAAGCAAGAGGACAGGAGATTCAGACAGTAGAGAATTTTTGCAGGTCTAAAGGGGATTTGCTGCAGAAGTTGCCAAAGGATATCTCCCGAAGTCAAGAAGAAGAGGAGGAGAATTTCAAAGTGAATCAGCTCATCTGGAGCAAGGGCAAGAAATTATTTGAAGTTGGTTGGCCTGTTTGAATGGAGTGAATCTGATCTGCAAAACAAGGCATAGGAGAATGAAGAGGTTCGGAGGGTGAGTTGCCTTGTCTGCTGTTGGATACATTATATGTGAAGTGCCGGCTGAGTTGATGAGCAGTTGCAACCTTAGTGCTGTGAGCTGGCCTGTCTCTCATTCAGGATGAACCTTTGATGGCTATTATGGTAGCACACCATGGACTAAGAAGGCAAAGAACCCGAACTCCATCATACTCCTCCAAGGCTAACACTCCAAGACTCAAGACATTGCTCACTAGAGAACTCAATGAGAGAGAGATAGTTGCAAATGAAAGTATTATGAGTACCTCCTCACCCCTTGTTTATATACTTGTGAAATAGTTATGTACCAAAGTTACTAATTACTGTAGTAACTCAAGTTACTAGACTAAAAGTCAAGTAAGGTCAAAAAGTAGAAAGGAATATCCATTCACATGGGCATATTCCTCTAAGCATGTGGTCTTATCTTGACCCAACCATTAAGTCAAGGATTCCTTCACATGGGCTATCCTTGGACTAAAGAAGAATCCAAAACAAAAAGGCTTGCGGGCCCAAGAGTTCTCAACTTTTTCCTCAGAGCCAAACTCCTAGGAATAATACCAAGTCAACACACTAAAATCCAAAATAGTGGTGCTCATTTTTTCTACTTCCTCTAAAGTAAGGTCCTCTCTATCTTAGCTATGACTAACTTTAGCTTACCATGACTAATATAGAACCATCCTTTATCTCTAAATAATGTCTCTTAAGTACTTGTAATACCAAGCTTAATATCACAATACCACACACATGCACAAATGGGTGTTACATTTACCCCCGGACTAAGTTTTCACTTTGTCCTCAAAGTGAAGGTCTCTCTACCTTCTATGGTACATCTTCAACTTATCAAGGTTAATCCTATCAAAGTGTCTTCCTCCCAACTCCTTGAGATCATAGGTGTAATTTCCCCACACCTTCTCCACTATGAAAGGTCCAAAGTACTTAGGCAAAAACTTCTTTTGCACTCGCTTGAATCAAATGGAATCAAACAACATTACCCAATCACCTTCCTTGAAAGTCTCCACCTTCTTCTTGCCTTGCCTCTTGTCATAGCTCTCCTTTTGTTTCCTTTGGGCTTGCTCCACTCGAACCATAGCAACAACTCTTGCCTCTTCCAACTCCATGAGTTGATCCTTCCTTGACTTCTCTGCATCACCTCCTTGTGCTTTCTTCAATCTCCTATGAATGCTTTGGAAGGTAGGAAGATCAAAGTGAATAGGTAAGGTAGACTCAATACCATACACCAATTGAAATGGAGAATATCCGGTGGAAGTCTTCATGGTTGTCCTATACTCCCACAAAACTGCATGAATCCTCTTGTCCCAATGATGTTTAGCCCTCTCCATTTCTACATCTTTGGCCAACATCATGCACAAGGTCTGATTGGTTCTCTCTGCCAAGCCATTGGAATTTGGCTTATAGGATGTAGTTACTCTATGTGTGAAATGTCGTAGCATGGCTGTAGTAATGCTTCTTGTAAACTCTCCTCCTCTATCAAAAACCAACTCCAAAGGGCATCCAAACCTAGTGATAATGCGTCCATAAAGAAATCTACCCACTTCATCTTCATTCTTGTCCCTCAATGGTCTAGCCTCAACCCACTTGGTAAGGTAATCAGTAACTACCACAATGTACCAATTGTTCCTTGGGGTACTATTGAGAGGACCTACAAAATCAATTCCCCACTTCTCAAAAGGTCCTAGCAATGGAATTGATCTAAGTGGTGGAGTGGATGTAGACTTTCTAGCAAAAGCTTGACAAACATGGCAAGTTTTTCAATAATCAAGACAATCCTTGAAAATCCCTCTCCAATGGTAACCTGCATCTAGAATCTTGAAAGCAATCACCTTTCCTGCAAAGTGTCCTCCACATACTAAACCTTCATGAAACTCCTTTATGAGTAGGATAGACTCTTCCTTACCCACTGCTCTTTGAAGTAGACCATCAGCTCCTTGGTGAAAAGGAATATCCTCCACCATTGTGTAAGGTCTAGATCTTGCTGCAAGAGCCTTCTTCTCCCTAGCATACATCCCTTCTGGATAGTTACCTCTTGTCACAAAATCCACAATCTCCTTGTACTCCATTGGAACCTCTTGAGTGACTGAGATTGTCATGAGCTCCTCATCCGGGAAGGAATTATCCATTGGCTCATCTCCATCATGATCATAGGCTCTAGATAACAAATCAGCATTTGCATGTTTCTTTCCTGGCCTATCCTCAATGGTGTAGTCATACTCAGACAAGAGTATCATCCACCTTGCTAGTCTCCCTTCAACATTAGGCTTGTTGAAGATGTACTTCAAAGCCTTGTGATCCATGACAATGGTGGCTTTCCCTCCAATCAAGTAGTGTCTAAACTTCTTGAGACCAAAGATCACTGCCAACCCTTCTCTCTCTGTGATAGAGTAGTTCTTCTCTGCTGAAACCATCTACCTACTAGTATAAGCTATTTGATGATCATGCCCATCTTGGTCTAATTGACTAAGAGTGCATCCTATAGCTACATTAGAAGCATCAGTGTAGAGGATGAAAGGCTTACTCCAATCAGGTTAAGCAAGAATTGGAGCTACAACAAGGGATTGCTTGAGTTCCTCAAAAGCTTTGAGAGCCTCCTTGTCTTCCAAAATCACCATGTAATCTACACCCTTCTTCATGTAGATGGTCAATGCATAAGCCTTGTTGGAAAATGAGAAGATGAACCTCCTATAGTACCCAACCATCTCCAAGAATTGGTGTAACTTTGTCAAGCTTGAAGGGAATGGAACGTCTGAGATTTTCCTCACCTTCTCAGGATCAACTGCTATTCCATCCTTGGAGATGATGTGCCCCAAAAGTAGACCTTCTTTACATCCAAAAATGCACTTCTTTGGATTGAGTGATGCATTTGCCTCATCCAAGCATTGCAAGACTTTGATTAGGTGCTCAAAGTGCTCTTCCTTGCTCCCATAGACACAAAAGTCATCAATGAAATCTCTCACAAATTTCCCAATGAAAGGTTCAAATACCTTGTTCATGAACCATTGGAATGTGGCTGGAGCATTGCAAAGCCCAAAAGGCATGACCTTGAAAGCATAAGTTCCCCAAGGTGTGGTGAACGTGGTGAGTTGTTGATGCTCTGGCGCAATCTTGATTTGGTTGTATCCACTATAACCATCTCCAAAACTGTACCTCTCATGACCTACAACCTCCTCCAAGATCTCATCAATGAATGGCAATGGGTAATAGTCCTTCTTGGTAACAACATTAAGCTTCTTGTAATCCACACATACCCGAAGCTTGCCATTCTTTTTCTTCACAATGACAATTGGAGACACCCATTCTGAATTCTCCACCTCAAAGATAAATCCAGCCTCCTTGAGCTTATCAATCTCCTCCTTCACAACCAAAGATATTGGTGGGCTAATGCGACGTTGCTTTTGGCGGATTGGTCTTGCATGTGACTCCACCTCTATCTTGTGCTCCTCCAAGGTGACTTCCTTCAAATCCTTGTAACTAAAAGCAAACACATGGATGAACTTGCGGAAAATCTCCTCAAATCTCACCTTCTCCTCCTTGGTAACATTTGGGCCATACTTGAGGGTAGCTAAGCTTCTCTCTACCTCCTCAAGTGTCAATGGTGATTTGTCAGGGTCCTTCAAGACCTCTGGCTTAGGTGCAAAATCCATAGCACACAAGTGATACACATCTGAATCAGATTCAGATTCATCCTCCTCCGTGGAAGTCTCCTCCTCCATGCTTGTGTCCACACTTGAAGCTCCTTCTTCAGAATCTGATTCCCAATAATCAGAAGATGGTGTATCTGAATGTGAAGTGTTGGTGGTGTTAGTCACAGGAATTGTGACTCTATGGTTTGATGGTCCAATCCTCAAGTACCCTTTGTGCCATCGATCAGTTGTGCGTGCTGCTCTCAACCATGGCCTCCCAAGAAGTAAGTCATAGCTTGAATCCTTCAAGACTTGGAAAGTCATGAGATTTTGAACTCCCATAACTGAAACTACCACTTTATCCATCACCCCTACTGGTCGAACTTGTTGCTTGTTTGCCATGCTCACCACAAATGTTGAAGGTCTTGAGGGTATCATACCCAACTTCTTCATCAACCTTTCTGACATGGCATTCACTGCTGATCCTCCATCAACCAATGCATCCTTGATGTTGTAACCATTCACTCTCACATCAATCTTGGAGGCATCTTCACAAGCCTCCCATGGTGCTGGCTTGGCATCCACCACCCCCATTGATATTGGAACTTTTGCCTTCTTCTTCTTCTTGCTCCTTGTAGAACTCAAACCACCTCTTCGCTCCTTTCTCTAGGTAGGGTTCAAAGCAATCAATTGGCCCACTGTGATGTTAGCCTTGTGACTGCTAACATCCTCCAACACATTGTAGTTCCATTGTTGCTTTGAAATCAATAAATCCTCCATCCCCAACTTCTTCCTTGGAGTCTTTGTTGTTGATGGTGTTGAGGTGCGAGTGCTCCTAGTAGACATAGGAGTATCCTTGCTTGAAGTAAATCCTTGAGAAGAGTGAACATCCTCTGCAAAACGAGCTCTCTTCTTCTCTTGTGCCAAAAGCTCCAAATTAAGACCCTTGGAGTTTGAGCACTCTCCCTTCTCATACTTGCTCTCAACCACATCTATGGATGCTATCCCTTTACCTTTGTTGGGATTAGGAGCCACTTGGGTTTCACTCCCTCCCTCTTTCCCTCAATTGGCTCTCTCATAACCCCTTCCTCCATGGTAAGTGGAATTTGGGCAATTCCTTTTGATATGGCCTCTTCCTCCACAACCAAAACAATTTCTATCATTGAAATTGTTGGCTGGTTGGCCTCCTCTATATGGATAGTTTCCATAACTCCTAGGCCTCCTCCCTAGATTTTGATCCACCTCTCTCTTCTCCCATAGTTGCATCACATTGATCTTGAGATCTGCAAGTTGTTCTGTGATGGTTTGAAGTGGATCTTTTGGTGGAGGTGCAAGAACTGGAGCAACCACTACTTGTGGTGCAACCCTTGCCACCAAAGTATCAGAAGTTCCACCATACTTGTAGCCTTGAGGAGGATGCACAACCTCCTTCACCACCAAATCACTCTCATCCCCTTCCAAACTCTCCTCCATACGAATTGCGATCTTGATAGCTTCAACCTTGGAAGAAGGTTTCTCATATCTCACCTTGCTTCTAATTTGTGGTCTCAACCCTCACACAAAATTCTTGGTGAGCATGGCCCCTATGCCAATCATTGTAGTCTCCACATCATCCCCACCCTTCCTCAACACTATGCAAAATCTGGACTCTAACTTTTCCACTCTTTCCACATAGACTCTCACTTTCTCTCCTTCTCCTTGCTTGAGAAATGTAACCTCACTCATCAATCTCTCATAAATCTCATCAGCAAGAAAGTTCTCAATGAGTGCTAAAGTCAAAGTCTCCATCTTCAAGACTCCTCTTCCCCATCTCTCCTTTCTCTCTTTTGGTATTCTGACTCATACCATGTAAGTGCTACATCCTCAAAGAAATCTGGTAATAATGAGGCCCACTCATTCTTCCTCCTCTCATTGTTTCCTATGCAAGCTCTCTTGAAGTCTCTCTCAAAGGCCTCCACATCTTCTCCATCCTTGCCAAAGAATACCGGAAGTTTCCCCATTTTAACCTCTCACTATCTTTCTTTCTCTCAATTTTTTTTTCTCTTTTCTTTTCTCTCACTCTATTACTAATAGAGTATATACATGACTAACACTATCTAAAAATAATCCAATCTAGGGAACAAAAAAGGTTCAGGTTGCTCCAAGATTTCTATAGCAACATCAAATCCTAGAGTGCATATTAATCTAACTCTCATGGATAGTTAATCCATAAGTTGAAAGATTATCTCCATCACTAATCTTGAGAACTAGCTGATGAAGGTGGTAGTATTTCTGTAGCTGTACTAAGACTCTCTCCAAGATCCTTCACCAAAGTCTCCAAAAGTGCTTTTACTCCACTACACTCATGTCCTTTTGGAAGTCCCTCAACTCCACAAACCTCACACAACTCCTTGGTCTTAGATCTTCTCCCTCCTAATCTTGGTGAAGAAGGTCCAACATGCAAACCCAAGTCAAGTAAGCCTCTCCTTTCCCTCAATCTCTTGCTCTCAAAGGTCAATGGACATGAACTTGCCTTATGTCCCTTCTCTCCACATAGAAAGCACTTAGACTCACTCTTTCCTCCAAGTGGTGTAGGTTTCTGGATCCTCTCAACACTCTCTTGAAATTCTATTGTAAATTCTCTTTTCCTCAAATCCACCCCTACAATGACCTCAAACCCTTGAGGAACCTTGCATAATCTCAATTTCCACTCTTGATGACCCTCCATGTTCCCAAGATGAATCTAAACACTCAAACATGCTTTTTGTTGATCTCAAACTCCTCATGCATGAGATCTCCACTCTGCAGAATTGACCCTTCCTCACAATGTAACTCAAATCGCCCAACTAGTATGTCACAGTCCTCTGAGATTTTGCACACTTGATCACAACTTTAGGATATCTCTCTCTGCAAAATTTCAAATCTTTTTATCGAGCCATTTGGCCTAGACATTTTTCTATTCAGCACACAATTTTCAGATTTGGTCTGAAAACCACCCCCCTTACTTCAAAAACTCATAACGCCCTGCACAAAAACGATCTTTCTCTGAGTTTTGTGGCAGCAAGTAGGATACAATGCACTGAATTTTCTTCAAAATTTTTAGGACAATTCACTGAAAATTAAAGAAATGGCAGACTCTGTACAATTTTCCAGAGAGCATGCAGTTGCGGGAGCACTTTACCCTATCAACTTTCAAAAATTCTAGCCCAATGCTCATAAGAGCTCTCATAATAATTTTAAGTGTGCTAACTGAAAGATAACCCGAACTATAATGTGTAGAAATTTCAAGTCCAGATCTCAAACTTGAGATTTTGCCCAAAATCACCTTAATCCCCAAAATCTGCAATCCACCTCACACAATCTCTCCAATTCTTCTCATGTGTACAAGATGTACAAAATCACCTCAAAGACATCATAATGAACTACAAGGTATACAATAAATCTTGGTTCTCTAACATAAGTTCAGCCCTCTCCTCTCCTAATGTTCTCTCCAAGTGAGCTCTCATAGCCTCCTTCTGCCTAATGTAGAATTGAACGCAGAACATTATCTTGCCTTCTAGAGAGGTCCCGGCAACGGAACCAAAAAATATGAGCCGGCCTGTCTCTCACTCAGGATGAACCTCTGATGGCTATTATGGTAGCGCACCATGGACTAAGAAGGCAAAGAACCCGAACTCCATCATACTCCTCCAAGGCTAACACTCCAAGACTCAAGACATTGCTCACTAGAGAACTCAATGAGAGAGAGATAGTTGCAAATGAAAGTATTATGAGTACCTCCTCACCCCTTGTTTATATACTTGTGAAATAGTTACGTACCAAAGTTACTAATTACCGTAGTAACTCAAGTTACTAGACTAAAAGTCAAGCAAAGTCAAAAAGTAGAAAGGAATATCCATTCACATGGGCATATTCCCCTAAGCATGTGGTCTTATCTTGACCCAACCACTAAGTCAAGGATTCCTTCACATGGGCTATCCTTGGACTAAAGAAGAATCCAAAACAAAAAGGCTTACGGGCCCAAGAGTTCTCAACTCTTTCCTCAAAGCCAAACACCTAGGAATAATATCAAGTCAACACACTAAAATCCAAATTAGTGGTGCTCATCTTTTCTACTTCCTCTAAAGTAAGGTCCCCTCTATCTTAGCTATGACTAACTTTAGCTAACCATGACTAATATAGAACCATCCTTTATCTCTAAATAATATCTCTTAAGTACTTGTAATACCAAGCTAAATATCACAATACCACACACATGCACAAATGAGTGTTACAGTGCAGGCATTGCCTTGACTAGAACTATTTGACTTATCCAACCTTGTGAACTTTGTTGTTGAAATTCTTGTGAATGAAGAGTCTTGGAAGCGGATTTGTGTTATGAATTGTGACTAGAGTTGAGGAAAACTCCATTCTAGGAGCTCTTAGTCCGGTCCAGGTGAATAGCATAATTAAATGATCTGGGTGCCCAGGTTTATGTTCACTCAATTGTCATTTATTTTATTTTATCAAAGGGCCACCTGACCTAGGTCTATGAACTGCCAGACCCCAAACCATAGCTTGAACCTGATGTGAAAATAGAATATGAGACCATGCAGAGGTAGAAACCATAACACCAGACTCGCATGACAAGACTAGTTTTGTGAAAGTCAAGGATAAAACAAAACCTTCAAGGAGAGCCAACCTCAGGGAAACTAAGACAACAAGTTCATATAGAGACAAATCCCGACAATCCGGGAGTAGGGAAGGAATGTCAGTCTATGGGAAAATCCAAAAGAAAGACAGTAAGGAAAACTAAGCACAAGCAGCCATGTGCTTGGCGCACTCTCAAGACCGAACATTTCCCACGACAGCGGTATTGTCTTTTCCGGACCGGAACTGCACCTTTGACCAAATCAATCCGGTGTTCTCCAAATTCTCATGGAATACCCGGCATTTGATCAATAGACCAGGTGAATACATCCTAGAATTCTATAAACAGGGCAGTGTATTCTGCCAACTCCTTCAAAGTGATTATCTTCAAAATTTTCAAAAGTTTTCCTTTGGTCAAGACAACATCTTGACACTCATCGGAGTTGATGACTCCTTTGACATGGCTAACTTAGCTTAATTCAAGACAAACTACAATCAAACCCCCTTCCTCCAAGTCATGTTCACCCGAGGTGATGTCATATGGGTCTTTGTCTTTGACCTCTACCTTGTAGTATTCTAAGTAATTGACTTGGACTTTGTCTGGAGTCTTTGGAAGACAAATACAATGAATCTTCAGATTCATCTTTGTCTTCCGACAAAGTTGTTTCCCCAAGGTGAGGAACCTTCGTCCAACTCACGGTCACTGGCTTCTATTCTTTGGATGAAATGTCCTTAAACCGTAACTTTTGCTGGTGCCAATCCACAATAACCTGGGCACTATACAACCAGGGTCTTCCGATCAAGAGAGGATAACCAATTTTGGTGCTTGGTTGCAACACAATGTAATTTAAATTAAAGGGCACTCCTCCAATGATTGTAGTGATATTTGATAGCATGCCCAAAGGCCATCTCTTGGTTTGATCCACAAATTTCAGAATTCGGGGTGTTGGTTCAAATGTTGTATACCCATTCAATGTGCAGTGTCTTTTGTCATGACATTCACACCCGACCCTGAATCAATGGGTATGGATGTGATCATGCAGCCTGTAATCTCCACATCCACTTCAAGAGATCCCAAGTCCTCTTGTTCAATATGATAAATTACGGGCAAGTCTTTCTTGGTCATCGCCCTTACTTTCTTGAGGGTTAAACTCAACTACTTCTTGTATAGCTTGTTGTCTTCCCACAATTGCTTAAATGTGACATTAGCATTTGCAAATGCCAAATCAGCCACAATATCATACTACAAGACTCCTCCCAACTTCACCTTCTTTGCCTTTGTCTTTGGGTCCAAAGTCTATCGTTGTTCAAATCGGACTACGGGGTGCTTTAGGATGGTAATCGGAGTATGAATGGCCTTGACCTAATTATCTTTGGGTTGACCAACTTTAGTTTGGATCAAGTCTTCTACCTTGGACCTAATATCCGCCGGAAAAACTGGAGGCTTTGTCTTTGTGTTCTCCTCCAAACTCATCTCCCACGTTTGGAGAACTGCTTCCTTGATTTCTTTTTGCAAGGCTTTTGCTTTAGCTTTTGCTAGAATATTTTCCTCCTTAATAGAAAGGATAGCTTTTGGGCATAACCTCTTTGCCTTTCATGAAGACAAAGAAGTAATACTCACTTCTTTAGATTCATGCTTCTTCTTACCTGCGCGTGTCTCTACCTTCAAAATTTTGAGGTTTGGCTATTCTCCTTTTGAATCGAGACTCCCTTCTTGAGGCCTCTCTTCCTCAAGTGTTATACAATTTACATTTGTATCCCCTTGAACTTGGAGCGCAATACGCTCAGCAGGGGTCTATACATACTTTACAGGCAGCTTTGGGTTTGGTTGTTGCGGGCACTGATTTCCCATATGCCTTGATCCTTTACAATTTCCGCAAAGTGGAACATACCCAATTTGCCATCTTGGCTCCGGACAATTTGGAGACCAATGTCCTATCGAGCTATAATTGTAGCAAGCACCTGGTGCAACATTTTGAGGCCTATTTTGGCCACCCATTGGTGGTCTTCGTGGGGAAGCATTATTTTTGTACTCCCTTGGTCCATACCTTAGACCTTGATATGATGTGCTTGCCTGAGGTTGTACCTCTTGGGTTTGGTACAGAGCCTCTTCCTCCTTACTTTGATCCCAACCGGGAACCCAATCAATTTGTTGCACTAGAAATGCAATGAGTGTCAAACATTCCGTATTAGTGTGACCAGATTTACCACATGCAGTGCACCATACATTTGGTCTGCCAAATGATGGAGGCTTTTGTTGGTCCTTTGCCCCAATCATCTAGATCTTGAAATCCGCAAACTCTTTAATAAGACTCTCCAGCTTCTGGTCCGCCTTAGGTAAATTCTTTGTTGGCAGTGTGATTGGTTTCTTTCCTCCGCATCTTTGTATTCTTTTTGGCTTTTATTCTTCTTTGGATTCCGAAGAAGAACTTGAAGATATGGAGGATTCCTTTGAAGAAGGGGATGTACTGCAAGAAGCTCTCCTTCTAGGCTTCTTTCCTTTCTTCTCCCTATATCTTTGGTTGCTGGATGAGTGAGAGTGAGCCGCCTCATATCGGGTGACATGTTTGAGGACTTTATCCAAGGAAGTTACATTCCTCTCCATGGCAAAGATACAAATCTCCAGTGAAAGTCCACCAAGAAACCAAGTAATGGCTTGGGCATTGGGGTAACCCACCACACTGGATTGTTTTGGAACTCGGTTCAATAGGGCCATGAACCTCTCAGAGTAATCTCTTAACTTTTCCTTCTTCCCTCGGTCCAAATCATTGAGTGCCGCAAAGACACTCGTATCATAATCCACTTCTCAGAGGCGTTATAGGAAGCCATTTCGTAAGTCAGCCCACTCGGATGGTATGAACCCCTTTGGTGTTACATGGGTATACCAGCTCCAAGCTTTCTTTTGGACCAGACTTGGGAAAATTCATAGATGATCCATAAAGTCATGTTCCTTGGTGGAAAAGGAGATAACTTCAAATTCTTCAATAAATTCATCAAGATCTTCATCTTGTTTTGTCCCCTTATACTTCTGATAGGCATGTTGGGTGACAAGTAACAAAGTCATCATTTGGTTTGGCAGAATCAGCTATAGTAAATTTGAACTTGATGGAACTATGGAGCGGGCTGGTATCAACGTCATGTTGACAGCCCAGGGGTTCCAATTAGTCAAGTTCCTTGTAGGGTCTTCCTTGACAATTTCTTATCTGAGTGTTTTGACTTCAACCCAAATGGAAGAATCAAGTTCAACACCTTAAGAGTGATCTTCAAAATTCCTTCAAGACAATCAAAGAATTGTGCATAGAAGGTGTTGACACTCTTCTTCCGTTAGTGTCTATGCTGTCTTTTCTTGAACAAAGTTCTTTGAAATATGACTTTATAGCTTTGGGGGAAGTCGGTGTATTAGGCCAAACAAATATGTTTGCCTACTCAAGTTTTTCTTCTTCTTGCAAGATGGAGATGAAAAGTAGCCTTGCCAATTGCCTTTGCATTTCTTTTGGTCAAGTTCTTGCAAGGCTTCTTCCACTTTGTGAAGAAGTTGAAAGTCCAACACCTCTCTTTTGGTTTCATCAAAAGTAGTTTGGATCTTCAAGCGTTCTTCTTCTTCACGATGCAAGGTTTGTTTTCAAACTCTCTCTTCTTGTTGTTCTCTCAATGCAAACATTCATATTGCTTTAACACCCAAATTCAAAATTGGCTTCATATTCTTCCTCTTCTGAGACTTTTATCCCCGGCAACGGCACCAAAAATCATATGATAACCTGGCAAATATCACTTTTGCGGTAATCAGGTAAGTAAAGTTTGTTCCCTTAGAGATACTAGTTAGAATTGGTCAAATACGAGGCAAAGTAACAATCTTAGTTCTTCTTGGTTGTTTCTTTAATCTCTTAGGTAGAAACCACACCCAAAAAGAGAGTAACAAGCATTGACTCGTAGTCTCATCACAAATTAACACTCCTTAATCAAAACTCTATCAAATCTTTCCAAACAATCTTGATTGTGATGATTCAGGCTCTCCTAAAAATGGCACTTCACTACAAAATGACATTGCCTCAGAATTGTGTTCCACACTCCACTAAAGTCACAACTTCCTTGATCAAAATTGCTTCACATCAACACTGTGCTACACTCACAAATGCAGAATACTACCAACACTACAATTCTTCTCAGATCTATCAAGGCATTGCTACGATTGCACTTCACTCAAGATCAAACACATAGAATGAAGATCAAGGCTACGGAATCCAACATCCAACAAACACATTGACTTGCACTTCAAAATTCTCCACACACTCACAAACACAAACACAAAATTGATACTTGGAATTAAGCTCAAGCAATGAGCACTGCTTCACAACACTTTGCTTTATCTATTCTCAAAAATTATGAGCACTAAACAACATATGACTACAAATGCCACCTTTAAATAGTGAAGCAATCGATAGTTACTAACAACTATACCGTTCTACAACAACTTTTCCTACATGCAGATCCGAACAGACAATGTATCTCTTCATATTCGCCTCTTCAAATCTCAAATCTGTTACTTCTCCAATCGGATGTCTACTTCTTGCTCGGCTTCCAAACCCAATCCCAAAGTAACCTCACAAACTTCTCTATCCTTGGGTTTCACAAATACTAATTCTTCTACCAATTCTAACTTTTCTCCTTCCTGATCTACAATTGCTATCACAGGTAACCTTTCTAAATCTCTATCTCCTGACCCACTCTTCTCTAATATCTCCACAGGTTACTCCAAAGATATTTGTACTCCTATGTCATCTACTTTGGGTTTTGTTCTTACATCCTTTTGAAGTTTATCTATCTCTAATTTTACCAAGTCTAATCTAATCGTGATATTATCTTCATATCTACACAAGTTTTGAGACTAATCAACAAGGCATTCAAGTCTTTATCCTTTGTGTTTCTCCTCCTCGTCTCTTGCACCAACAACTTCAACTAGTGCAATTGAGTTTCTTTGATCCAGACGTTAGCTTCTGTACTCAACATGGCATTCATCTTTGTTACAATCTCCTTCAATGGCTCAAGTCTCATTCTTCTCTCCTGTTCTTGATCTGCAAGCCAATCTTCCCTAAACATTGCCAGTTCTGCCTCAAACTTGGCTTTTATTATCTCCTTCTCCTTCTCCTTTTGCACAATCTTCTCCTCCAGATTAAGAAGTAACTCCCTTAGTCTTTCTTCTTCTTTATACCTCATTGCCAACTCTCTTTGCCATAGCTGCTTCTTTTCTTCTACACTCTACATCACTCTATCAAGCTCTTGCTCCTTCTTTGCTACTCTTGCATAGCATGAGTAATCTCTAATCCAGAATTAGCAAACTATTGTTTCAAGATTTCATACTTTGCTATCTGCCTTTCCCTCACTATGACATTCTGCTCTATGATTCTTTCTCTACTCCCCACTTCTCTCTTCAAGTTTTCAATTACTTGATTTTGTACTATTGCATCTACTTGTAGTACTTCCTTCTCCTCCTCACCTCGGATTATACTCTTCTTCAACTCTAAGTTCTCTTCTTCTAATCTTGCTAACACCTGCAACAGAGTCTTCACCTCCCCAAACTTCCACCCTCCACTTCTCTTACCTTACTCGGTCTTGCTTCATACTTCACCTTCCTTCTAGAGCAAACTCCTTGTTGAATGGTCACCCTCTTTTCCTACTCTGGAACTTCTTTTTCTACGTGCAAGTTACATTCTTCTTCTATTACCATCTTTCCTTCATCCTCCTTGGGTACCGATTGCATCTCCCCTCCATCTTCACTCTTGCTGCTTGTTTCTCCACTCTGCAACATGAATTTGGGTTCTTCTCCCTTGTCCAAGTCTTCTTCCTTGCACTCGGCCTCTCCTTCGACTCCTCATCTGACGACGAGATTACCACCAAGTCTCTCCTTGAGTTTACTTTCCTTGTCTTCCAAGATCTTGTTGCCACTTCTTCTTCTTTGCCTTGTCAACTCCTCTTCTTCGACTTTGGAGAGTTAACCTTCAAATGCACATGTTGCCTCATCTGCATGTAGTACTTGTCACTGCTCTTTATCTGCAATATGTACTGCTGCTCCTCCGCATCAACAACTCTTCTCAAATCAAGGTAGAAGTGCGACACCATCTTGTGTCTCTCTGCTGCGTTCAGCAAGTTCAGTCCCAATAGAAGTGGGCTGCATATGGCACAATGTAGTGTGGAGGCAAATTGTCTTGCAATTTCCACACCACCTATCTCACACGCTGATGAAAACACTTCACCCAATTGATCGGCTCCCCTACAAACATCTTGTGGAAGAATACCGCTTGATGTTCATCACATAAGTGGTTCACTCCGGCTTCAAGATAGCCATCATTACTACTACAATGCCTCTCTTCATTGGGTCCTTATAGCTCTCCACCTTATAGCCATTCTTTGTGCGTTTTGAAGAGAAGGCATCTTTCATCTCTTGGGTTTCTTCAGCTACTTCTCCCTTCTCCAAGAACGTAGATTCCTGCTCATCACCTGCTTCTCTTTGAAGAACTAACCTCCAATCCGACTCTGTCCATTGAGTTGGATTTCCTCTCTTCCCTTCTCCCTCAAGACCATTGAGGCACTTACTCTTGGGGATCTTAGTCATGAAACCTGGAAAGCTAATGTTCTTGTTCCATGCCAAGAATGTGATCCAAAAGCCTGCTCAAGACTTTGATTCTTGCGATCACATCTAACCTCCAAATTGCATGATTTCTCACTGTGAATTTAAAGTTCTTCTTCCCACCTACCATCTTTTTCTCTTCCACTTTGGGTGGGGAGCTACTCTTTCTACTGCTTCCCAGACTAACTCTCCTGACTTCCTCTCTACACACGTGTGCATCTTCAACTACACTTCCCTTCCCATGATCTCTTGTAGGTTAACTTCTTAATGGTGATGGAAAATTACTTGTCATAGCTTTGTCTCTAGCCCAAATTATTATGGTGCACTTCTTCTATCTCTCTTTATTTCAAATTTCTATCAAGAAATCACATTTTCTTCATGCTCCTATCACTGTCAATTTCCTCCCGCTCATAGGCCAGCCATTTTTTGTGCACGGCACCTTCTTGAATGTCCAACCCCAAAGGAAAGTTGTTACATTGTACTCACCTTGGGTTAAGCATCCCGGAGAGAAAGCCTCCTTACTTTGGGTTGCAGTCTGATAGGGCATATCCGAGTACTTCATCTTCTGACACGAAGTCACCTTACTTTGGGTTTCAACCTAAAAACACCATTCTTTGCCTTCTTATGCCATATAGGTGCAATACAACTTCTTTTGTACACTTCTTCTCCACAAATAAGAAAAAAACAAAAAATATGGGTACCACAAACTTCACCTTCTTCACCTTCATCTTTCGGTCCAACGTCTATCCTTGTTCAAATTGGACTTCAGGGTTCTTCAAGATGGTGATTGGAGTACTGGTGGTCTTGGCCTGATGTTCTTCAGGTTGACCAACTTTGGCTTGGATCAAGTCCTTCACTTCGGACCTGATATCCACCGGAGAAATGGGAGGCTTTGTCTTCATGTCCTCCTCCAAACTCATCTCCTGAGTTCTTAGTACTACTTCCTTGATTTCTTTCTCAAAAGCTTTAGCTTTAGCTTTTGCTAGAATCTTTTCCTCCTTGGCAAAAAGAATAGCTTTTGGGCGCTGTCATGTTGTGGTTTGCTGTCATGTTGTGGTTTGGTTTGTGGTTTGTGTTAGGCCGTAAAAAAGTGACTTATCATAGTTTATCTCCATGTTAGTGGGGTAGGTTGTATGCTAGATCCAACAGATGAGATGTTGCCATGTGAGCCATCTTTGTACATGTATGTGATTGGCCACGTGGGTTACAATCTTATCATGTTTGAGGACTTTGATGAATAAAGATGAGGACGAGTGGAGAGACGGGTGTGTTTTAGTTTGGAGAGTCTCGAGGGGAGAAGGATGTTGGGAGTGAGAGTTGTAGCAGAGCACAAGTGTTGGAGCTTTGGAGGAAGCATTTGAGCATGAGATGTCCCATGCTCCCAATCTGCCACTCTCAAATCCTTTCTCATTAGGCTTTAGATTTTACACCATGACAACTTACAAGACTAGATGGTGATACATTTTGGGGCGGTATTCATGGAGTTGGTGATGGGAAATCAGGATCCTACTGTTCTTTCGGTGCTCACTTATGAGCATGTCTAGAACTTGACCATATATGTGCTTCTATAGTTGGAGAATGCCTAAATTTTTGCCTAAATTTTTGCTTCAAGGTGGAGTTATGGGGTCCATTTGTCAAAAAATAAAAAGACTAAAGGACAAATGTGCAAGAGATTGTGGTCCAAAGAGATAAGTTGGGAGTTTAGGAGCCATCTAGGGAGTTTGGTGAAGCCATGGAAGAAGGCAAGACCACGGTTGGAAAGTGGAGATAATAGGCTACAATCTGGAGACAGAAATCACATGATTTGAGCCAATTCTAGGAGGGATAAGATCGATTGAATCAAGGAGGGTAAAATTCATACCCAAGAGCACAACTTAGGCCATGGAGAGAGCTTCTTGCAACATTTTCTCTATCTATCAGTGAGATTGAAGAGTAGACAAAGTGTTCATAGTATTGAGCACAAAAAATTCTAATTTTGGGTTAATCTCAAATCAGATGTCATTGATTGAAGTTGAAGCTCTTGAGGTGTAAGATGTTGGAGAAGAGCTAATGACCAGATTTGGAGTTTTGGTCACTCCCCAAGTTGTGGTTTGAAATTTTTTATGAAAATTTCTAGAGTTGTTGGTGGATAGGGTTTGCACCTCTATGCAAAGGTTTCATGTGAATTCTTTAAATAGAGAAATCAAGGTCTTGGATCAAGTATGGGATTGGGTTTGATTAGGCTACCAAAATTTCCAGGAGTTTAGACAATAATACAACCAGTTATTGTGGAAATTTGGTTGGTTCTAGATCTATGAAGAGTGAGATCTGATGCAAAACATTATGCTGAAAATACTATCATAAGCTTGGTAGAGCAATTTTATCTTTCATCTTGATTGGATATCAATTCTCCTATCTTGTGACTATGATCAAGGGTTTCAGGTTGCCAGAGTGTTTGTGAGAATCAAGTGTATTTCTGAATCAGAAATCTAGGAAAAATTTTCCAAGAACCAGGAGCAGACCCTAAAAATGGGATTTTGAAATTATGGTGAAAGTTGCAAAAACCTAGTAAACTTTGAGAGCTTGTCAAGAAAGTTTTAGTGATATGATTGAAGTGTAGTTTATATCATTGGAAAGCTGATCTCACAGGCTTTCCATTGAATCCTAGAACACTCAAATCCAAGCTATACAGAAATAGTTATTTTCATATGAACTATGCAAAGTTTTCCCCATCAAAAAGACATAGAAAATCCCCACATGGAGTAGGAATTTGTTGAGATATGAAGTACAAATGGGAGGAGGCTTGGAGTACAGGTTGAAATGGGCTTGATGACAAAGCAAGAAGGCTCTGAAGCTCTTTTCTTTTGACAAAAAGTACAGAGAGTTGTTGCCATATTCTTGTGATTGGATCCTCTCTATGCTTGTATGCCTGTTTGCACGCCCAATTGGCTTGGATTGGTGTGCGGGCATTACGCTTAGATTATTTCCTTCTAGGAATGCTATTTATTTCTCCTTGGTAATGCTTGAAGTGATGACCAGTAGACCAAGAGTGCGTGTTGTGATGATAGGTTAGGTTGTCTGGAACTAACCCTCCCCGATAGCAAGAATATGAGTTATGAGAAAGGAGGGTTATGGCAATAGGGTCACAAGCGTGTTCAATCAAGTTATTACGGGTTTACCTCTAGCCTCTGATCTGTAGTCTCCACAGCTAGGCACCCTATGTGTTCCCAAAGAGAGAAAAGAAAATTATGACAATGCAACCTCTTTGCCTTTCATGATGACAAAGAAGTAGTACTTGCTTCTTCAAGATCACGCTTCTTTTTACTTGAGCATGTCTCAACCTTCAAAATTTTGAGGTTTGGCCATTCTCCTTCTGAAGCCGGACTCCCTCCTTAAGGCCTCTCCTCCTCAAGTGTTATACAATTTACATTAGTATCCTCCTTTGCCTAGAGTACAACATGCTCAACTGGAGTCTATACATATTTTATAGGTGGCTTCCAGTTTATTGGTTGCAGCACTGGCTTCCAATATGCCCCAATCCCCTACAATTTCCACATAGTCGGATATACCCAATTTTCCGTCTTGGCTCCAAACAGTTTGGAGACCAATGTCCCATCAAGCCACACTTATAACAAGCATCTGATGCAACATTTTGAGGCCTATTTTGGCCGCCCATCGGTGGTCTTCATGGGGGAGCATTATTGTTATACTCCCTTGGTCCATACCTCAAACCTTGATACAATGTGCTTTCCTGAGGCGGTACATCTTGAATTTGGTACACATCTTCATCTTCCTCACTTTGGTCCCAACTTGGAACACAATCTATTTGTTGCACTGGAAATGTATTGCACATCAAACGCTTTGTATTAGTATGGCCGGATTTACCACACGTAGTGCACCGTACATTTTGTCTGCCAAATGACGGAGGCTTTCTTTAGTCCTTAGCCCCAATCATCTGGATCTTGAAATTCACAAACTCTTTAATAAGAGTCGCAAGCTTCTGATCCGCCTTATGTACATTCTTTGCTTGAGGTGTTACTGGTTTCTTTCCTCTGCGTCTTTGTATTCTTCTTGGCTTTGAATCTTCTTTGGATTCCAAAGAAGAATTGGAAGATGTGGAGGATTTCTCCAAAGAAGGGGATGTGTTGCGAGAAGCTCTCCTTTTGTGCTTCTTGCCTTTCTTCTCCTGATTTCTTTGGTTGCTAGACAAGTGAGAGTGGGCCACCTCATAATGGATGACATGCTTGAGTACTTTGTCCAAGGAAGTTACATTCCTCTTCCTGGCAAAGATACAAATCTCTGGTGAGAGTCCCTCAAGGAACTAGGTAATGGTTTGGGCATTTAAGTAACCTCACCATACCGGATTGCTTTGGAACTTGGTTCAAGAGAGCCATGAACAGCTTAGAGCAGTATCTCAACTGTTCCTTCTTCCCTTGGTCCAAATCATTGATTGCCACAAAGATGCTTGTGTCATAGTCAACTTCCTAAAAGCGTTCCAACAAATTGTTTCTCAAGTCAGCCCAGTCCGCCGGTACAAACTCCTTCTGGGTTACATGGGTGTACTAGCTCCAAGCTTTCTTTCAAAGCAGACTTGGAAAAATTCACAGACAATCTGCACAGTCATGTTCCTTGTTGGCAAAGGAAATGACCTTGAATTCTTTGATAAATTTGTCATGATCTTTGTCTTGTTCTATCTCCTTGTACTTTTGATAGGCGTATCAGGTGACAGGTAACAAAGTTATTGTTTGACTCGGTGGAATCAGCTATGGTAAAGTTGAACTTGATGGGCCTGAGGAACTGGCTGGTGTTGATGCCATCTTGACAGCCCAAGAGTTTAAATTAGTCAAGTTCAAAGTAGGGCCTTTGTCGATAGATTATCCTTCTCTGATGGTATTGACTTTGACTAGAAACAAGAGAAAGTGAGAGTTTCAACACTTTGAGAGTGTTTGTGAAAATTCCCTTGAGCCAATCAAGGAATTGTGTTGTAAGAGATGTTGGCACTCTTCTTCCATTAGAATTCATGCTGTCTTTTTGCAAATGAATTTCTTTATAAATTTGACTTCCTTTACAGCTTTAGGGGAAGTCTGTGTACTAGGTCGTAACAAGTATGTCTGCCCATTGGAGTCTTTCTTCTTTTTGGAAGATGGAGACAAGAAGTAGCCTTGCCAATCGCCTTTGTGTTTCTTTTGTTCAAGTTCTTGCAAGGCTTCTTGAACTTTGTAAAGAAGTTTAAATTCCAACACCTGTCGTTTTGTTTTGTCAAAAGTAGATTGGATCTGTTGGCGTTCTTCTTCTTCACAATGCAAGGTTCATTTTCAAACTCTCTTTTCTTGTTGTTCTCTCAATGCAGACATTCATATTCCTTGGACACCCATTTTCAAAATTGGCTTTGTATTCATTGACTTCCAAGATTTGTATCCTCGGCAGCGGTACCAAAAATCATGTGACAACCCGGCAAATAGCACTTTTGCAGTAATCCGGTAAGTAAAGTTTGTTCTTGCAAAGATACAATTCAGAATTGGTCAAATAAAAAATCAAATAGTAACAAGTAGTTCTTCTTGGTTACATCTTTAATCTCTTAGGTAGAAACCACACCTAAAAGAGAGTAACAAGCACTTAATCTTGACAATTTGTCACTAATCTCACACTCATAATCACAACATAGCAAATTCTGTCCAAAAAAATCTTGATTGTGATGATTCAAATTCTCTCAAAGACGGCACTTCACTGCAAAACGACTTTTCCTCAAAATTGTGTTCCACCCCTCCACTAAAGGCTTAACTTCCTTGATTGAAATTGTTTCACATCAACATTGCATTGCACTTACAATTGCAGAATACTACCAACACTGCAATCCCTCTCATGTCTGTCAAGGCATTGCTCCAATTGCACTTCACTCAAAATCAAACACACAGAATGAAGATCAAGGCTGTGGAATCTAACATCCAACAAACACATCAACTTGTATTTCAGAATTCTCCACACACTCACGAACACAAACATAGAGTTGACACTCAAAATCAACTTCAAGCCATGAGCACTGCAATCACAACACTTCACTTTATCTATCTTCAAAAATTTGGAATACTAGACAATAACATATTGCAAATGCTCCCTTTAAATAGTAAAGCAATCAACACTTACTAACACTAAACCATTCTACAACAACTCTTCCTACCTGTAGATCCAAAATGAAAATGTACCTCTTCATATTTGTGTCTTCAAATCCCAAAACTGTTACTACTCCAATCCGATGTCTACTTTTTGGCTTCCAAACCCGATGATCTTCCTATCACTTCTCCTTCTTTGGATCTATCTTCAACTACCAAATCCTTCACTATTTCTACTACTTCTTTACTATGAATTACAATTGAGGTCATGGGTAACCCTTGTATCTCTTTATCTCGTGACCCACTCTTCTTTCATGTCTTAGATGACACCTCCAAAGACACATGCACTCCTACTTTTCTTACTTTGGATTTCTTATTTTCTTGTACACTACTCCTTATTCCCTCTAACTCTAAATTCATTAAATCTAATCTTAGACTTACATTGTCTCCTACTTCCAACATCTTTCTATCTACTCACTCCCTTAAACAAATCAAAAGAGTGTTCATATCTACATCCTTCGCTCTTCTCTTCCGAGTTTCCTACACAAGAAATTTCAATCCATGTAGTCTTGCTTCTTCCAATCTTCCTTCAAACTCTATGCTCAACATTGCTTGTAGTCTTCCAACAACTTCTCCTACTGATTTTGATGCATACCCCCAAGATTTCTCTACCCTCAACTCTTCCCGGTACATCTTCAACTTGTCTTTGTACTTAGCAGCAAGCATCTTCTTCTCCTCCACATATTGCCATGCCTAATCTTTCCCTATTGCACTTTTCTTCAGGCCTTCTAACTCCTGCTCCATCACTGCCGCCATCGCCTCCACATGAATACTTTCTATGCGCGCTTCACTAACTTCCTCCTTCATCTTTGTCAGCAACATTGTCTACTCCTTCAATTCTTCAGCTTGATGCTGCATCTCTCTGCCCCTTGACTCAAAACTATTGTGTAGATTCTCTAAAGCCTTCTTCACGACTATATCCACCCAAAGCTCCTCAACTTCTTCTTCTCTTTTGGCTACACTTTCTCGCAATCCCTTTACTTCGTCTAGCAGATACTTCACCACTTGCAACTCATTCTTCACCTTCTTTCAATCTTGTGGGATTACCTTTTGCTGCACCTTTAATAGCTCCAACAATGGAGTTACGATCTGTGTTAAATGCTGCACTCCTCCAAAGTTTTCTTTGTCTTTGGCTTTGTCTTCGTACTATGCTTCTTCTACCGGCTCCTTCCCCCAAAGTCTTGATCTTTCAACCTTCCGTGATATTGCATCCGGACTTCCTTCTTCCTTGCTAAATGAACTTGGTCCTACATGGTCTTCCATGATCAGAGCTACACAGGGATTATCACTTCCCTCCATACGATCAATTGCCGCATGAAAGTCTTCATCTTCTTTTGCTTCAGCCGATTGCTGAACTTCTTCTTCACCATCACTCTCACTTCCAGATTCTCCACTTTGTAATGTGAGCTATGTTTCTTCTGAGTCCTCTCCTCTAGAGTTTGTCTTATCTTTAGACTTGGTTTCCAAAGTCTCTTCTCTCACCGCTATCATCGGAAATGAATCTGCACGTGTCATTGGTGCCGGTTGGTATGGGAGTTGTTTTCTTGCATTAAAATGACTTTGGATTTATTTTGTGTTCCTATGTGTCTCAATATCTTTCATGCCATTGTGAGGTCGGAAGTTTTGTTAATTTTTTGTGAGCTTGAAAGCTTTGAAATGAGGCATAAACTCAGGAGTATCTATTAATTTGCATGAAAATGGGAGTTCTTTTGGAGTTACACATCAGTAGGAGAAGTTGTTGGGAGACTACAGGCCATGCTGAGCACGGAGGCTAAATGAAGTTTGAAGGAAGCAAGACTGCACAAATTGAAATTGCTTGTGCAAGAAAGTTGGTAAAGGAGAGCAAAGGATGTAGATTACCAAAGTCAAGGTAGACATCAGATTAGATTAGGATCAATTTTTTAGATAGGAAGAGGCAAATATGAAGAAGTGCATTGTCATTTTGGATCTGTAGGTTGGTAAAGTTGTTAGGAAGCATTTTAGGAAGTTAGATAACTGTCAAAAGCTTTGCTCTACAATTGCATCGAGCACCTGGCTGCCTGTGCTTATGTTGGCTTGTTCATCATAGTCTCGGCACTGGTCATGTTTTCTAGCTTTGTGATAACAACCTCTCTCAACAGACTTTTTGATGTCATTCCGCACCTAATATTCTTGAGCTATCATTCTAGACTATTTCTCACTCTGACCTTCTTAGGTGGGTGCTGGGTTTTTGCTATAGTGTCAAGTCTGGCCCAAGCACAAACTCAAGGATTCAAGGACTAGTCCATAGGTCATGCAATTGACTCAAATCCAGAATTTTGTTCCATGTCTTATTTGAAATTTGCAGCCTAGCTGAATACCATGGTGTTTATTTCATTCTTATTACTATTTCTTATTTTTGTACACACACATTCAATAAGAGGGAAAATCACTTCCATCTACACACCAAGTTTCAAATTCATAACTTTTCAAGATGATCAAGCAGATCTGACTGCATAACATTTGCATCTAAGCACACTGCCTAGTCAAGCATGTATAGAACACAAAGTTAGCTTGGTCTTAACTCCTATCCCTTATAGTCTTTGACTTCCTGCTTGCCGTCTCCGCTTGACATCTCCAAGTCTTCACTATTCCATAGAATTCCTTTTGTTTCTCCCTCCTTTCACTATGAGTCCATATGGTCTCCTCCTTGAGTATTTCTCTCTTAAACTCCAATTCTTGACCTCCCTTGATCTTTTCTTTTCCTCCAAGAAACCACCTTTCTCTCTTCCTTTTGGTGGTCCAAGACCCTATCTGATTTTTTTGTTCCTTTCTTCTCTCTTCCTCTCGATGCCCTTCCCTCTCTACTCTTCAATGGTCCAAAACCATTCTCTAATTTTTCTTTCCTTCTATTGTTGTACTCTGCTTTTGATTCCTCAATTTGCCTTTTCTTGTTGTCTGATTTTCTTCTTCTCTTCTTTTGGTACTATTCCTATACTTTTTCTCAAACTCTCTCCCTTCTTCACTCTATACTTCTTTTTTACTCTGTACTTCCTGCCTTGCTCTTGATTCTTCTCCTAACCTTCCATCACTTGAAGCTCCTCCAAAATCTCTCTTATCCTGAGAGATTTCTTCTTCCAAACCCTCTGACACTTCCCGGATCCTTCCTACAAAACTTTTATCAACCTTCAAACTCCTTCCAAAAATCCTCACTATTAAAAGCTCATCACCTCAAAACATTTCTACTTCAACCTCTGTCGCTTGAAGCTTCTCTCTAGCCTTTTTGGTCTCCAAAAACATCTCCTACAAGAATCCCTCCACTCAAAGTTCCTCTCAACATCTATTGCTCCCCCAAACATCCCTTGCAAGAAGCTCTATTGAACCTTCAACTCCTTCCCAAAATCCTCAACTATCAAAACTCCTGAAACATTTCTACTTCAAACCCTTGTCACTTGACGTTTCTCTCCTATTTTACTGATCTTCCAAAAACTTCCTGCCAAGAACCCCTCTACTCAAAGTTCCTCTCAAAACCCTATTGATCTCTTGAAGTCATTTCCTGTCAAGAACCTCTCAGTCAACCTTCAAGCTTCTTCCAGAAACCCTCACTGTCCCAAGCTCGTCTCCTAAAATTCATTTCCTCTTTCACAATCCCTCTATCACTTCTCAAAACTCCTCTCCAGCTTTATTGATCTTCCAAAAACTTCCTGCCAAGAACCTCTCTACTCAAAGTTCCTCTCCACATCCTACTGATCTCTCAATATCACTTCCTACCAAGAACCTCTCTGTCAAACTTTAAGCTTCTTCTCGAAACCATCACTGTCCCAAGCTCATCTCTTGAAAAACATTTTCTCTTTCACAATCCCTCTGTCACTTCTTGAAACTCCTCTCTTGCTATACTGATCTTCCAAAAACTTCCTACCAAGAACCTCTCTACTCGAAGTTCCTCTCCATATCCTACTGATCTCTTGAAATCAATTCATGCCAAGAACCTCTCTGTCAACCTTCAAGCTTCTTCCCGAAACCCTCAATTGTCCCAAGTTCGTCTCTTGAAAAAACATTTCCTCTTTCACAATCACTCTATCACTTCTCAAAACTTCTCTCCAGCTTTACTGATCTTCCGGAAAACTTCCTGCCAAGAACCTCTCTACTTGAAGTTCCTCTCAACATCTACTGCTCTCCCAAAACATCCTTTGCAATAATCTCTATCTAACCTTCAACTCCTTCCCAAAATCCTCAACTGTCAAAACTCCTGAAAAATTTCTACTTCAAACCCTTGTCACTCAAAGTTTCTCTCCAGTTTTTCTAATCTCTCAAAACATCTTCTGCCCAAATCTCTCCACTCACAATTCCTCTCAAAACCCTTCTTCTTCTTTTCTTCATTACTCAACATAAAATGCTCAAAAGCTCATTTGATCAAAACATCAAATAAAACTTTCGAGACTTTTTTGCTCAAGAAAAAAAAATCCTAACTAAAATACTCTTACACATCTTATCTGTTCAAATGACAACTCAAAGCATATTCTCAAGATTCTTGTACCATAAACAAAGCTACGGTTGGTGTATTACAAATTAAGCTCTTAGTGTCAAGTAATGCAAAGAGACCCCTGAGCTAAGGTCTCATGGAAGGAAACTCTAGCTCTCACCAAATGGCACCAATGATAACCGTGAATATTTTTCCCAACAACACCAGATGGTCGTGTTAGGGACATACATGCTTTGGCTAAGGTTTGGGTCTGCAAGATCCCTATTTTGGTGTATTTTGGGACATGTTATAGATACTACAACATCTCCAAGTTTATCAATCTATTTCTCCAGCTTACATTTTGGAGAACGTCCCTTTGATAGGTGATTCTTGCATCCAGGTGGTCGCATGTACATATCAGGTCCATTCTGGTCCATTCTTGGATAGAAAGTGCCATGTTGTTAGATGCAGCTAGAGTGGGATCACAAGCTCATCATCTTTGTCTTTGGTGGATGAACCTCTTACCCAAAGATGTTCTACAACATGCTTATGATGGGATTCAACAACTATAGACCATCTCACTGTTGATGACATCTTGGATGTTGAGCGTCAATCTCAAATGGTGGTAGTGGTTGATAGGTCACCTATGGCAATAGTGAACCTAGTTGGACAGCCTCTAGCCACTTTTCCCGCACTTATGAGTTTCCTAGGCTCCCATGCTTTTTGAGAGGGAGGACCTAGAGTTGTTTGGGACTCACAGTTACAGCAATTGGTGGAGCCCAACACCAACGAGAGAGAGTGGGTGATGGGATTTTCCACTAATATTACCACTCTTCTAGTAGTGTTAGAGGCATCCAAGCATTAGGTGTTAGGTCAAGCTATGGACCTGAATTGTTTGACTTGGATTGTGAGCCTTGGCTTGGCAGAGCAACATTGGTTGTACTTTGCCTTTCTCTCTTTGGGAAGACATAAGGTATCTAGCTATGGAGCTTATGGATAAGCGGTCATGCGTTGACTTGTCACTACTAATCTGAGCACACATGGTACCCAACTAGTAGAACCCTCCACTCTTGTTTCTAAGATTCCTTCTACTGGGTAGGGAAGTAACAAGCAACCTAACATGTCATCATAACACGCACTCATGGTCTGTTGGTCATCACTTCCAATATTACCAAGGAGAAAAATTACAGCACACCTAGAAGGAAGGAACCTAAGTGCAATGCCTTGTGGTACCCACATTTTTTATTTTTCTTATTTTTGAAGAGGTGTACAGATGTAGTCATATTTTGCTTAGCATCATAAAGCAAAGAATGGTGTCTTTGGGTTGTAACCCAAGGTAAAGTGACTTTGTGTCCGAAGAGAAAGTACTTGGATTGGTCCTATCAGCATTCAACCCAAAGTAAGGAGAATTTGGCTAGGAGGTGCTCAATCCAAGGCAAGGACAATGTAACAACTTTCCTTTGGGGTTGAACATTCAAGAAGGTATCGGAAAAAACAAGGTTGGCCTATGGGCAGGGGAAAATTGATAGTGACAAGAGCATGCAAGAGGTGTAATTTCTTGATAGAAACTCAAAGTGAAGAAAGACGGAGAAGGCACGCCATTATAAGATTTGGGATAGAGACTAAGAGATGACAAGTAATTTTCCATTGCCATTAAGGAGTTGTCCTGAGGGAGATTGTGGAAAAGAGAGTGTAGTAAGAGATGCGTTGGTGTATTGAGAGGAAGTCAAGAGAGTTAGTCCGGGAATCGGTCAGAAGAGTAGTCACCAACCTAGAGTGGAGGAGAGTAAAATAGGAGGTGGAAAGAAGAACTTGGAATTTGTAGTGAGAAATCATGCAATTTGGCAATTAGATGTGAGTGCAAGAATCAAATTCTTGAGCAGACTTTGGATCACATTTTTGGCATGGAAATGGAACTTTAGTTTTCCAAGTTTCTTGACCAAGATCATTGAGAGTAAATGTCTCAATGGACCCAAGGCAGAGGGTAAGAGAGGAAATCCGGCTCGATGGACAGAGTCGGATTGGAGGTTAGACTCAGAAGAGAGGCGGGTGAGGAGCAGGGAGGCACATTCTTGGGGAAAGTAGAAGTAGCTAAAGAAACCCAAGAAGTGTGAGATGCCTTTTCTTCAAAGTGCACAAAGAATGGTTATAAAGTTGAGAGTTACAAGGACCTTGTGAGGAGAGGCATTGTAGAAGCAATGATGGCTATCTCCAAGCTGGAGCAAACCACTTATGTGATGAAACATCAAGTAGTGTTCTTTCACAAGATGTTTGTAGGAAAACCAATTAATTGGGCAAAGTGCTTCCATCAACGCACAAGACAAATGGTGTGGAACTTGCGGGACAAGTCGCCTCCACACTACATTGTGCCATATGCAGCCCACTTCTATTTGGGACTAAATTTGATGAATGTAGCAGAAAGACACAAGATGGTGTTGCACTTCCATCTTGACTTGAGAAGAGATGCTGATACGGAGCAATAACAGTACATTCTATAGATCAGAAGCAATGACAAGTACTATGCGTAGACGGGGCAAAGTGCGCATTTAGGGGTGAATACTCCAAAGTCAAAGAAGAGGAGTTGATGAGAAGAAGAAGAAGAAGAAGAAGTAGCGGCAATGAGACCTCAGAAGACCAGAAAAATAAACCCAAGGAAGGACCTGGTGGTGATCGCATTGTCAGGCAAAGAATCAGAAGGTGAAGTCAAGTACAAGTTAGAAGACTTGGAGAAGGAGGAAGAACCTGAACTCGTGTTGTAGAGTGGTGAAGTGAGTAGCGAGAGTGAAGATGGAGTGGAGATGCAGCCGGTATTAGAGGAGGAAGAAGGAAAGTTGGAGATGGTAGAAGAAGGTAACCCAAGACAAGAAGACAAAGTTCCAAAGAAGGAGGAGAAGAGGGTGACCATTTAGAGAGAAGTCTGTTCAAGAAGGAAGGTGACGTGTGAGGCAGGGCCGAGTAGAAGAAGAGAAGTGGAGAGTGGAAGTTTGGGAAGTGAAGAATCCATCCCAATAGGCAAATGCGGTTGAGAAGAAGAGTGTCAAGTGAAGAAGAAGCGAAGAAAGAGAAAAGCCCGCAAGCCAAGGTAAATCAGAGCAAAGGAGAAGAGTATTTGTAGGTGGTTGTATGCCCATTGATAATGAAGTTAGAGAAGAAGAAGAGAGAGAAATGCAGTCGGAGTGTCTAGAGGTAAAGATTGTGTTGCAGGTATTGGTAAAGTTAGAAGAAGAGAACTTGGAGTTGAAGAAGATCATAACCCGAGGAGAGGAGCAAAAGGAAGTACTATGAGTAGATGCAATAGTACAGAACCAAGTAATTGAGAATTTAAAGAAGGAAGTGGGAAGTAAAGAGTGAGTAATAGAGCAAAATGTCATAGCAAGGGAAAGACAAATAGCTGAGTATGAAATCTTGAAATAGCAGTTTGTTGATTCACAATTAGAAATCATTCATGCTATGGCAAGAGTAGTAAAGAAAGAGCAAGAGCTTGATAGAGTGATGGAGAGTGTAGAAGAGAAGAAGCAACTTTGGCAGAGAGAGCTGATAGTGAGATAAAGAGAGGAAGAGAGGTTAAGGGAGTTACTTCATAATTTGGAAGAGAAGATTGTTCAGAAGGAGAAGGAGAACAAGATGGTGAAAGCCAAATTTGAGGCAAAATTGGCAATGTATAGGGAAGTTGGCAGACGGATCAAGAACAAGAGAGAAGGATGAGGCTCGAGCCATTGAAGGAGATCATAATGAAGATGAACGTGATGTTGAGTACAGAAGCTAGTGTGCAGATTGAAGAAACAAGATTACACGAGTTAAGGTTGTTGGTGCAAGAGCCGAGGAGGAGAAATGCAAAGGATGAAGATTTGAATGCTTTGCTGATTAGTCTCAAAACTTGTGTAGATAGAAATATATTGGAAGTGGAAGACAATATCACAATTAGATTGGATTTAATTAGGTTAGAGATCGATAAACTTTGGAAGGATGTAAGAGCAAAGCCAAAAGTCGATGAGATAGGAGTACATATATCTTTGGAATTGCCATTCAAGATATTAGAGAAATATCAGTTGCAGGAAGAAGATGTGTGTAGATTGCTCATGATGGGAATTGTAGATCAGGAAGAAGAAGTGTTAGAATTGGTAGAAGAGTTAGTAGTTGTGAAACCCGAGGATAGAGTAGTATGTGAGGTTACTTCGGGATCGGGTTTGGAAGCCGAGGAAGACATTGGATTGGAGTAGTAACAATTTTGAGATTTGAAGAGGTAGATATGAAGAAGTGCATTGTAATTTCGGATCTGAGGTAGGAATAGTTGTTGTAGAATGGTATATTTATTAGTAACTGTCAAGTGCTCTTCCTATTTAAAGGTGGCATTTGTAGTATGTTCTTGTTTAGTATTCATTATTTTTGAGAATAGATAAAGCAAAGTGCTGATTTTAGTACTCATCACTTGAGTTTGATTCTGAGTATCAATATTGTGTGTGTGTTTGTGAGTGTGTGGAGAATTTCAATGTGCAAGTCTGTGTGCTTGTTGGATGTTGGATTCCACAACCTTGATCTTCATTCTGTGTGTTTGATCCTGAGTGAAATGCAATCGAAGCAATGCCTTGATAGATCTTAGAGGAATTGTAGTGATGGTAGTATTCTACATTTGTGAGTGCAGCACAGTGTTGATGTGAAGCAATTTGGATCAAGGAAGTTGTGCCTTTAGTGGAGGAGTGGAACACAATTTTGAAGCAAAGTCATTTTGTAGTGAAGTGCAGTTTTTGGGAGAATCTGAATCATCACAATCAAGATTGTTTGGAAAGATTTGATCAAGTTGTGATTAAGTGTGACAAATTTTTGTTACAAGACTACAAGTTAGTGCTTGTTACTCTCTTCTAGGTGAGGTTTCTACCTGAGAGATTAAAGAGGAACCCAAGAAGAACTGAACTTGTTACTTTGCTTTGTATTTGGACATTTTTGACTAGTATCTTTGCAAGAACAAACTTTACTAACTTGATTATCGCAAAATTGATATTTTCCGGATTGTCACATGCTTGCATACCAATCCAAGCCAATTGGGCATACAAACAGACATGCAAGCACAAAGAAGATCCGATCACAAGAATTTGACAATAACTCTCTATACTTTTTATCAAAAAAATCTTCAGACCCTTCTTGCTCTATCATCAAGCTAATTTCAACTTTTACAAGTCTCCTCTAATATTTTCTTCAAATTTCAACAAACTTCTAATCCAAGTGAAGAACTCCTATATCTTTTTGATTGGGAAAAGTCTATGTAGCTCATATGGACATAACTTTTTTTGTATGACTTGGATTTGAGTGTTCTAGGCTTCAATGGAAAGCCTATAAGGTAAGCTTTCCAATGACATGAAATGAGCATCAATATGATTACTATTGATCCCCTGACAAGCTCTCAAATTTGGCCAGTTTTTGTAGCTTTCACCCTAATTCAAAATCCCTAATTTAAGGGCTTGCTCTTGATTCTCAACAACTTTTTCCAGATTTTTGGATCAAAGGTACACACAACTCTCAAAATCACTCTATCAATCAAAACTATCCAATCATAGTCATAAATATAGGAGAATTGATACTCAATCATATTTGAAGATAAAATGCTCTACTAAGCTTATAATAGTTTTTTCAGTAGAACTTATTGCATCATATCTCACTTTTCATGAATCCAAAGTAGACCAAATCTTCCATAGTAGTTGGTTGTACCCTTGTCTAAATCTTTGGAGAGTTTCATAGCCTAATCCACCCCAATCCCTAGATATATATCAATTCCTGAGTTGGGCTAACTTGTAGCTCACAAGTTAGTATACTTGGATCTACAGACCCAAGTATAATTGATCCAAGACCCTGATTTTTTTTTCTTGTGAGGAATTCACATGAAATCTTTGCCTAAAGGTGAGAAACCTAATTACCAACAACACTAGAAATTTGCATAAGGTGACTCAAACCACAACTTGGAGAGTGACCAAAACTCAAAATCGGGTCATCAGCTCTTCTCCAACACCTTATATCTCAAAAGCTTCAACTTCAATCAATCAGATCTGACTTGAGATTGATCCAAAATTGGAATTTCTTGTGCTTAGTGCTATAAAAACTCTATTTAATCTCCAACCCTATTGACAGATTATGAAAAAGGTCTCATGAAGCTCTCCAAATAGCCTACTTTGTCTTGATAGGTATAAGTTCTACCCCCTTGATCTAATAGATGATATCCCTCTTAGAATCTGCTCAAGTTGTCTCCGGATTCTGCTCAAGTTGTCTCTGGATTGTAGCTTATTAGCTCTTTTCTCCAAGCTTTACTCCTTGAATGCCCTCCCCAATATCCCTTGATTCCCAAAAAACTCTAGACTTCCTTTCATGAGACCCACTCTCTTGCAATTTGTCAGTTAGTCTTTTCACTTTTTGACAAATGGACTCCACAACTCCACCTCAAAGCTTATGAGCAAAAATTAAGGCATTCCCCAACTATAGGAGCACATAAATTGTCAAATCCCATACTAGCTTGTAATTAAGCACGCAAAAGACAATAATATCTGGGTTTACCATCACCAACTCCATGAATGCCATCCCAAAATGTATCACCATCCAGTCTTGTAAGCCATCATGTTGTTGAAAATCTGAAGGCTAATGAGAAAAGGATTCATGAGTGGTAGATCATGAGCATGGGGTATCTCATGCTCAAATGCTACCTCTGGTGCTCTACCACTCCCCTCTGCTACAATTCTCACTCTCAATGTTCTCCTCCCTCTCAAGACTCCTCAACTAAAACATCCCCATTTCTCCACTCTCCCTCACCCATATACATCAGAGCCCTTGAACAAGATAAGATTGTAACCCACGTTGCCAATTGCATGTATCTACATGGATGCTCACATGGCAATGTCTCATCATTGAGATCTATCATGCAACCTACTCCACTAATGTGGAGATAACCATCATAATTTAATTTTTTTATAGGCTATGCAGACCACACAACAGCGTAGAATGCGCTTGATAGGCATCACCACTCGGACACGTGAGCTCTATGCCTATCAAGACAATTTAGGCATATGTTGGCGGTGATAAACCAAGTGGACAAGGTATTCTTGGGACATAACCAATGGCTACTGGGGAGAGTGGTCTACTTGGAGTCCATCCAAGTGAGCATGGTCTACTTGGATTACACCCTTGGTCTACGTGGGATGCAACTAGAGGACATATAGAGCTTGCATCCAGATTAGAGGGAGTTTTTCACATTGAAATTGGGACCTCTAGTGGTTGGGAGCATGATATTACTATTCCCAAGGGCCCAATGTAGCAGCCAATTAGTGCGTCTTCCACTCTTACATTAGTTATAGAGGATACTTGGAAGCCAGATCTTTGACCCAAGCTTATAAAAGAGGAATGACAGAGAGTTTGGAGGTTTTTGAGGAGCTACATGAGTTGTTTTGCTTTCAATATGAAGGATTTAGGTGCTCTAAAAGGACCTAGTATTTAGATTGAGTTGACTAGTGATAAACCAATTTTTTGATGTCCCTATCAATATAGTGACATGGAGAGAGCATTGATTCAAAGCCGGAGTAGAGACATTTTTGAGGTTGGTTTGGTGGAGATTTCACATGGAGACAATGTATCAACTACAATGATGCCAACCAAGAAGGATATGCATGGCAACTACACAGATAAGCGGATGTGTGGAGATTACTATCCTATCAATTGATAGACTAGGGCTGATCGACATGCCATGCCCATACCAAAGGAGATCTTTGATGCAATTGGTCATGCAAAGGTCTTTAGTACTTTGGATCTTACCAGCAACTAATGATGGGGCTCGATAGCACCCCGGCCTGCTAATCCCATAAGGTATACCATATATTTGGCGTAGATGGCTATCTAGAGTTAGAGGGACCTAACCACCAGCTAGGGGGGGCAATTGTGGCACTTTGGAGTCCATGTATGACTTATGTGTGAGTTGTGCTTCTAGAGTGTGTGATGTTGACAATGATGTATGTTATATAATGATATATATACATATGATAATTATCATGCCATTTGTAGCGTTCCACTTAGATTGCTCGGACTCAAGAGTAGTATTTTTGGTAATTAGTAGTATTTTGGTAGTTAGGAGTATTTTGATATTTACACATAGACTACTTGTTGACAGTCAGATTTTGTGTTTAGGGTACTAACTATATGGTGGGGCCCACCATCACTTGCACCATTTGCACAGTCGGGTGTGCCATCAGTGAAACCATTAGGGTTGGAGACCAAGAGGGTATACTTTTGAAGTGCAGCTCTAGAGAGTTCACTTCTCTAATGTTGAGCCTCCGAGTTCTTGACTATGGTGGATAGAGGCCGGTGAACATCAATTATATTTTCTTAGCTAGAATGTGTATGATTTGACTATAATCAAAGTATAATTATTAAGAGATTATTGAATGATAGATTAAATACTGATCTGATTGTGATTCGAGTTATATGAACAAATTGATTATTGTGGCACTTTAGAATCCCCATTGGCATTGTGTATAATTTATGCGTGAATTATACTTCTTTAATATATAATATTGATAGTATGTATATTATGTAGAGATAGATAGATAGATAGATATATATATATATATATATATATATATATATATATATATATATATATATATGCTAGATTTTTATCCATAGAAAAATTATACCCCGATGTACAAGCACTGCCCCTACAACTATAAGTTAATAGTGGTATGAAAAATCTGAAAAGATACTCATACATCTAAAAGATACTCATATCGCTATTAAGGTCCAACCTTAATAGCGATATGAGAAATCAGTAAGAATACCAGTAAAACTATAAATGAAGTCCCTTAATATCGGTATTAGCGCTATGAGAACTTAGTAAGAATACCAGCAAAACTCTAAATGAAAACCCCTTAATATCGATGTGAGAAATCAGTAAGAATACCCGTAAAATTGTAACTGCCCTTAACATCGGTATGAGAAATCTGTACAACACCCCTCGAGCTATAAAAACTGATGTGAGCAAAAGTATTTCATGGCATTCTGTGTCTTTGTGTAATAGATCCGTGGAGTAAATAAGTCAGTTCCTCACCTCAGCACATGGTCGGATGATGTATCCGAAGACAGAAGTATCACGTGCAAAATGTGCAGATATCATGCAGACAGTAGTATCAAGGCACTCGGCATGGATGTCTCGGTCCCGCTAGTGATCCTAACGATTAAGCACGTGAAACTTTGAAGTAGACTCTATTGTCCTGTCAGAAAAGTATGTATTAGTAGTGGTCGGTGCTGTGGTATCAACCCAACCCAGCTTTCCCTGTCTTAAAGTATAATTTTTCAATGGGAAACACCATGAAGGCGTAGGTTTTAATACTCCCTTCTACTCGGGACAAAAGAAACTGACTCGAGATATTTAGGGAATAAAAGTTTCTAGAAACTGGATCTTGTCTCTGTGTACTTCCTTCTCTAAAAGTATAATCATTTTTCAATATAGATATAATGATCTAGATTTAGCTCGTGTTTGCAACAGGGTTGGTATATTTAGTATTGCACGTTTAGGTACAATTAAATTTGGAAATTAATATTTCCACACTTCCCGTCAACAATTTTGAGTCCCGCCAAATTGGAGAGTTCTAAATTAGAGGACGAAGTTATAGGTCACGTGGGCATCCATTGGTGGTGGATCGGAAATGCCAAGGCAGTCGAGGAAACCTCCCTTCGGACCCTGTTTTCTATGCTCATCACGCAGATGTCGACAGGCTGTTGAACCTGTTGGTACAAGTTGCCGTGTGGAGAACGAGTTGATTACTCGGACCTAGATTATCTAGAAGCTGAATTTCTTTTCCACGATGAAGCTGCGATTCTAAGGAGAGTTAAAGTGAAAGATGCTCAAAACATGGAAGAATTCGGGTACACATATGAGAATGTGAACGACGCCGAGTGGATCAACTACAATCCAGCCACGACTTCTAGCAACCCTTAATCTCCAGGCTCATTCAGGCCAGTTGACGTTCATCTCCCGACAAGGTGGAACAGAATGTGAGCTTACATAATTCTGTTCTATGCCTTGTGATCATAATCCATCCCGAGGGATCCCATAATCAGATTTGCAACATTACCGCATGAATCGTGAGTGGACAACCGAGGATGAGTTCTGAATAGTTTTGGCGATTGACATAGTTTAGTCGAGGAATTGAAGAATGCACATTGCGTCGCAGGGGATTAATAGCCGACTCTGAGCTTAGAAATTGATTCAAGATTCTTTAGCAATTAGTTATACATGTTACCAGGAGATTTTATTAAATCAGAGGACCGGGGTGCACTTGGTTGATTCGTGAATAATAAATCAAGCTTAAATCCTGTCACACGGTTGATTTGGTCTCGTATTCGGGGAACGTTGAACGGGCAAATGGAAGGAGTTTGATCCGGGGTCAGTATTAGTCTTGTGCATTTGTTTCTTCTGAAAATGAATCGCAGTTTATCTTATGTATTGCATTGAATGCTTCCTCACATCTTCGAGGCTCTTGTTAAATCAAAATTTTCAGGAGGCATGCTTAATCTTATTCTCTACGTTACCATTTCAGAGAGTGTCTCCCATAAATTAGGGCGTTACCACTCACTAATTCATGACATCCGGTCATAAGCAAAGTGGTGTTCTCTGAGATGAGATGAGACGACGTTATCACTAGGCTGAAGTTCCGTTCCATTCGAATGTGATAAGGAGGTAGGACATGCGAGCTACACTAACAATGAAGACAATATCCTGAATTGACAAGTTCGATAAATCACAGACGGTTTATATCGTGAGCACGTCCCTCAGTGGCACAACGCGAGGAGAAGGAAGCCATGATTACCAAGTAAACGATCACGAGAGCACCTCCTTCGAGATTTGAACTCCAGCATCTGCTTCATCTCCTACACCTGCTTCCACGGGATACGCGGGAATTCTTCGCCAAATTTGGGAAGGAAGTGGAATCGTTATCTAATTTAGGATTTTCTAGTTTGGTGTGAAATTCGAAATTATTATTAAAATAAAAAATTAGAATAAATTAATATGAAAATATTAATTTTTATACATTTTTAAAATTTTAGATCTTTCTAGGATTATAAATTATAGGTATTTTTATTTATTTAATGAAAACGACTAAACTGACCTTTTTTTGTTAAAACGATATTTTCTCCAAATCCACCTAGGAGGTTCTGATTTATTTATGTACTGGTCATGAAACACGATAATTTATACGAGTGTACCAATATCACGAAAAGTGGACGGACTGGAATCAATCAAAGTCTTCTGATGTGGACGGAGGGGGTGTCACCCTAACAAAAAGGTAACGAAAAGGCTGTCAATCTAGCGTGGTCCCTTAATATTTTATTTCTTTTATTGTTCACAGGCCTGCCCCCTTCTTGGGTTCGGGTTCAGAACCACAGATACATCTATATCCTGCAGACTTATATCCCCCGCATGCATCGCCTTGTGGTGCTCCCTGCATAAGGAAATTCCTAGAACCTGTTTGAATCGCGTAAGCCATTTTCAACATATCGCGTCTCGCTCGGATTATTTCGGCTGAAGAAGCCTTGGATGATTTCACAAGTTTGTAGTATTTATTCCGCGCCTTCAAGTAGATCGGGTTGGTTTTGGAAAGCGCACCGGTCGAGGAATAAAACACTAAAAAAAACTTGACAGTCCTTACAATACCTACGTGTTCCACTAGAGAGTGTACATTTTCTTCAGTGAAAGATGTAGAATTAGAATTTTATATATATATATATATATATATATATATTTGTTTATTTATACAAACATCTAAACTTAGCAAGGATACACGTTAGTGCAACGTATTTCAGAGAAAAATAACAGAGTAGAGTTTATTTGGAGATCAAATTGTGCTTAACCACCCCCCATTTATCTTTCCAGCGAGCTAAATTTGCTAACGGAGTACGTTCATGAGCCCAAGCTAAAGCTTTAATAAGTTCTTGCCAATATCCACGCCAAGAGATAAGAAACATAAATCCTTGAGCAGTCTGTGACCTGATTTTCATTTCTATTCTTTCCTAAGAGAGGAAATTTGAAAAATAATTTGATTCTTGGTCATCATCCACCAACAAATTTTTTTTAAATTTTTTAGTTTTTATTCTGTTCACCTCCTTCTGTTCTCGTATAGACTCTATTGGGCTTAGTTTCATTTTACCTCTTCTTTTTTTTCTCCTTGTCTACGACTTGATTTTACTTTTTTTCTTTTTTTTTCTCTCCTTGTACAGCTTGATGGGTCTTCCCCTCCTTCGTCTTTTCTTCTACGGGGTCGCCCTCTCCTCTTCCTCTGTTCCATTCAATCCACACGTCTAAATGAATTGGTCATAGTTTCTTTCCAAATATAGCCACATTTTGCTTTACCGTCAACATTCCTACAAAAGTAGGAATGCAACTTCTAGCCTCTACATTTATAACGATTATGTACTCTGGAAATGCAGATAAATGTGGCTCCTCGTGAGCTATTACATGAACAAGACCCGGCGGCGCTGTAGTTTCCAGAATGAGCACGCCAGGAATGCTGACGGTCGTTGGGGTGAGCCTCGAGCCGCGTAGATCGCAAAGCAAGCAGGTTATAGATTTCACCGGAGGTGGACTTAGCAGTACTCCAACTCTAGTCCATAGACTTATCGGAAACACTTAACAAATATCCTTTTTAGCTTGACGTGGCGTGCGAGCGTTACTGGGCACCATATCTCACAAACAACTACACTATGACCTTTTTAATGCCTTTGTATTTGAAGGATCCACTTTCGCATATAACATGGCCGGTCATCTTTGTTTATCATGGTAGCACAACAACGGACTGGAATTATCTGTGAGTGAGGAAATTTGAATTGGACTGTCATTTCAATGTTTTGGGGAACGATTGTTGACCAATGATTTAATACACACGTAAATATGAAATTCTAGGGGGGATTATTTGCTTATGAGATCAGATCATCCATCTTGGGTCCTGCTTGGTGCGGAATGCTTGGTGGATGGATGAAACTATAAACTTCGAACACAGCAGGAGTTCGGTTCGAAGCGAAAGAAATGAAAAATTTAAATTAAAGAAAGAATTCGGCCCGAAGTTGCGGCCGAACTGGAGTCAACCTGAAGAAATTAGATCCTGAAACTGAAACAAAGAATTCGAACTGGAGTTCAGCGAGAAAGAAAAAAAATTAGACTTCGAGCCGGATTGAGAATTCGGCCGGTCTCTGGAATCCAAGTTCGAAGCACAAAACAAATTAGACTTTTGGGCTGGACAGAAAATTCGGCCCGGTCTGGAATCTAAGTTCGAAGCACAAGCACAAGAGATTGAATGTTCGGGTCGGACCGGAATTCAACCAAAAATGCTTAAATTTTTGTGTTGTATTGGGAATTGGGCATGAAGTCTGGGCCCGGGGTTCAGTCATAGAACATTATATTTTCAGGCTGGACGAAGAATGCGGCCCAGAAACTATGAAAATATTCAATCAAAAGTTGTTAGACTTTGGAGCTCGGTGGGGAGTTCGGGGTCGGTTAGAATTTATCCAAAAGAAATGACTGGAGTTCATCCACAAGAAGATAAACTTAAGAGCCCACATGGCCTTCGGCCCGAAGAAAGGAGAAATTTTGTTCATCTCTAAGAGGATACTGAGGGAAAGTTCGACCTGAAAGCATCTGTCGAATACTCTTTCGTCTGCAAGTAGCATGTTTATGAAGAGTCTAGGTGTAATATCTTTGACAAGAGCACTGCTTGCCAACTCGGAGCTGCGATGCCAACCATAACAAATGGATGACACGTAGGACCACGTGGCATTGAAGGATACTGTTAAGTCTTTCTGCCAACTTGTTGCCGGTAAGTCTATTGAGCCAAAGCTGAGGTACTTTTAAGTGCATATTTGTCACTATCGCATAGTAGCAAATCGCACGTGGTCTTGGACTGGTGGACAAACGGGATAACGCCCGACCTTCACTATAAATTGCACTGTTTGCATCCACATTGTCCGAGATCTGCAGATATCTTTTGTAATAAACCTGCAGTCGACACCATTCTTGATTCTCAGATAGAGCAGAACAACAGCAGCAGCTGCAATCCGAGCAATGTGCAACTGAAGAGTCTTTTGTCAGTGTCAATCTTACTTTCACTCCGAGTAGTTTATCGTTGTTGATGTCTGCACCTTACTTTCCTCTTGCAGTTGCAGCTTTTCGTCGATCTTACTCAATGTACTTGCTCAAACTAGAGAACTTTCTAAGTGAGTGATGAGGTACAACTGACTGTAGCCTCTATCAACCTTAAGCAGAACCAGGGTATCTTATAGACGGCGAAGAGAAGCGGAGAGCACTCGACGGGTTTACATAAGAGGTCCACTGATTCAACTCTTGTTATTCTCCCGTTCTACCAGTGACCGGCAGGAGACACATGGCGAAAGTTCTTGGTACTCAGATTGTTGGAGCTATCACCAGCAGACCTTTTCAAGGTCACAAGAATACAACCAGCTTGAGAGAAATTTCGACACTGGACACATACCATTTCAGATGGTCAAAGTTCGGCACCACCTGTAGCCTGCGGCAAAGCTTCAACGGCCAGGTTTGGACACCGGGTACGAGTTTCAAGTCTTGTCAAAAGGAATTACATACTAGACTGTGTGCCAAGATTGAAGATGAAGTTGAAAATACAAAGTCTGTTCAGGTTGCGATTCCAACACCAAATGATAGCAGAGTTGAGGAGAAGGAACTCGAGGGACTGCCAACCGCGAAGCAGATGGGAATTCTAGAATATGCAGTTGCTGGAAGAGAGAGAGTTTTGGAACAGCCTGCTAACCTTGAGAGTAGAGGTAAAGGCTTGGGGCACCCGTATAAACATCTGGATGTTCAGCCGAGGTGGCGGGAAATCCAAGGGAAGGACAACTGGGATGGCTTGCTCGAGCCTATGGATCCTGTCCTACGTGGTGAAATAATTCGATACGGTGAATTTGCTCAGGCCGCGTACGATGCTTTCGATAATGACACTCACTCAAAATTCTGTGGCAGCGCCAAGTTCCACAAGGATCGTCTACTCGATAAAGTCGGATTGCACAGCAGAGGATACACTGTCACTGACTATCTTTACGCTACCTCCGGCGTCAGTCATCCGATTGCCAACTTCTTTAAGAGGATTGACATCGATGACAACGATGACTGGGATGCAGACGAGATTTGGGACAAGGACACAAATTGGATGGGTTTCGTGGCAGTAGCAACTGACGAGGAAGAAATAAACAGACTCGGGCGGAGAGATATTGTTATTGTATGGAGAGGGACTGTTACCAGGCTAGAATGGCTCGAAAACTTACGAGATTACCTAGCTCCGAGCGCATTTGATTTCGACAACCACATTGGAACGCAGGACATCAAAATCGAAGCTGGCTTTCTGAACGTTTACAACTCCAAAAATGATGAGTCGCGTTACAGTAAGAGGAGTGCACGAGAGCAAGTCCACGAGGCTGTGACGAGGTTGATTAGGAAGTACAAAGATGATGAGCTGAGCATCTCAGTTGCAGGACACAGCTTGGGGAGTGCACTTGCACATGTGTGTGCCTACGATCTGGCGGAGAATAACTTCTACTACAGGCCGGAAGATTCCCACGATATCGATCACAGAATTCCCATTTCAGTGTTCTCTTTCGCAGGGCCTAGAGTAGGAAATGATGCATTCAGAGATCGGATGGAGGAACTTGGAGTAAAAGTTCTCCGCGTAGTCAACAAGCACGACCACGTGACCAAAGTTCCAGGACTTCTGCTCAATGAGAAATTTGGAGAACAGCTTGGGTTCTTGTGGAATTGGTTGGAGAGGTTGCCATGGACTTATACTCACTGCGGAGTTCCCCTTGATATCGACAGTTTAGTTTCACCTTTTCTCAAGCAAAATAAAAATGTCCTCAATGTTCACAATTTAGAAGCCTACCTCCATCTAGTTAATGGCTACCATGGTAAGGGGAAAGATTTCCTTCCGGCTCTCCCTCGAGATATTGCCCTCGTAAACAAAGCGTGTGATTTTCTCCTGTCTAAGCACTCCATTCCAGCGAACTGGTGGCAGGAGGAGAATAAGGGACTGATGCGTACAGAAGAAGGTCTTTGGGTGCCTCGCCTTCGCGACCCTAGTGATCATCCTGAGTACGAGAATTAATAGTAGAATGTCTTTGGTAGATGGGAACTTGTGCTCATTCAATCGGGTGCTTTCTACAAATCTCGCATTAGCGACCTGATTCCTGAAAATCTCTTTCAACAGAGAATTGGTTTTCCTTTCTGTCACGTAGGGTAGTTCAATCTCTTATAATGTCCTCAAATTCCTTGACACATTGATTAATTAGATGTGCATAGGTGGTTTCCATTCTCATGGACGTACGTACTGTAGTGCAGTCGTTTACAGGGACGTACAAAACCATAGTCACCTGAAGTCTACAAGTTCCCACTCTTTGTTTATTACTGTAATCCAAACTTGTAATTTAAGGCTGAATACTCAAGTTCTTTTTGTTGCTATAATGTGATTGAATGTCTTGCGCCTTCGGCTTGTGACACACTTTGTTTCTGTGACTATCCAAGTGCAATTGACAATATTTTAATCCTTGTAATGTATTGTTGAAACAAAATTCGATATGTTAAGGTCCCAGGTTAAAAACAGCAGCTCTCGAACAGTATAACAAAGTTATCTATAGACAAAGTATATGGTCATTACTAATTACATGAAATTAGTTTTAGAGACGGGTATAGGTTTAACCAAGTTATCTATAGACGAAGTATATGGCCATTAGTATTTGTATGCAAATAATTTTAGAGATGGGTGTAAGTTCCGTGAAGGATATGGTCTGAGGACCATGTCGTCCCATTACCAACCCCAAAATTTACATTTTCTGTTTCTCGTCGATTTTCTCTGGCTCCTAACTCCACTTTATTCCAATAAAATCATAATCTAATGTCTTATCCTTGTACGGCCTGATGGGGTCTTCCTATTCTTATTCTTATTCTTATCCTGCGGGATCGCCTTTTGTGGTTTCATAATGCGTCGAATGCTCGAGCTTCTGTACAAGTGGAGGACAGATCAGTAGCTAAGGACAAGTACGAGGTTTAAGCAGCTTACGGTTGGTCCCGGGTACGGGTCGTAGAGCTCTAGTTTAGGCTAGTAAGAAGGAAAGTATAATAGATAAATATTGCATTTTTGGAAGTGTCGTCGTAAGAATATCCATCTCCCGTTTTTGATATTTTCTTTAAGGAACGTGATTGTAGAAATTGTCATAGGTTAACGTGAGTACTTCATGGTTCCTTGGTTCAACTCCATGATTCCTCTGTTTTATCCAAGTTGAACCAAAGTTTATTTCAAAAATGATCTAATTTATTTTTTTATCAGGATAAGATAAGTTAACAACACTTTGGTGGATCTTGGATCAGATACAAAAATGTGTACCTAATGATATAAAATTGGACAACGAAACATACCCAAACTATGAACAAATTCACATAAAATTAAGGTGAGAATGGAGGGAAGAAGATGCCTTAGTTAGTTATGCAATATCCACTTATAGTGCTGAAGTAGAAGCATGTAAGTGAAAATCCGTGGGTCAATGTTATCAAAAGTCCTTTACTTTAAATTTAAATAAATCATTATGGTCTCTAATGTAAAAGATTGTGTTTTGAATCTCTTGGTCAATCTTCATCGAAGTTCATGCTTTGAAATACTGATTAATCACTATGCTCTCTACTGTAGAAGATCGGGATGTGGATCTTTACGTAGGAGTAGAAATAAGATAACCTAATACTAAATGTAGAAAGCTTTTTAAAATGGTCCCTTGGCATCCTACCTTGGGCCTTGGATTTATTACCCCATAGCTTTTCCTTGATGCTTCTTCTTGGAAATTACATAAAAAAAGTATCATCAACAAATATTAAACATAATGAATGAAAATGATTCAAGGAATGAATAAATAATCTACCAATTAATCTACCAATAACTTATTAAAGGTGAAACAATCCAACAAACACCAAATTGAAGCATTTCAGTAAGTAACAGTTTGTTCACACCGGGATACAAGTCTGAAATGATCAAATACAAAGGAAAATGTCACATTAGAGTCCTTTATTACTTATTATTTAACCTCTTGGGCAGAGACAACTCCAATACAAGGACAATGACACCAAGAAGGTGTACTGTGGGAAACAACAAAGAAAAATCACTCAGTCTAAAATGTATAAATCCAAAGATTTCCTAGAAAGTGATGATTCAAAATAGAGATGCTTCTTTTCTCCAAAGGTCTCCTGAATATTTTTCCAAATACAAATGTCCTACTATTTCAAAGTGGAGGTCTTGTTTCTGTGAAGATGAAGAACTACACTTCTAATGAAGGCACTCATCTTCTAAAGGTCCTTGCTCTTTCCAAAGATTTTTTTTTTCAGTCTTATGACGACATGTGTTCCACATTTTGGAAGGCATCTTTTTCACCACAGGTTGATGTCCTACCCTTTGGAAAGTATTTTCTTCACCAAAGACCAATGTTCTACCCCTCCAAAGGCACAATCTTTGGACTGTTGTAGCATCTTTGCGGCAATTTATTCAAGCTTCACACTTTGGTTACTTGCAACACTATAGCATAAATAAATCAAGGCATTGCAGCCAGACAATCACAAAGAAGCTAGGGATCAAACACACAAAGAAACCAAATATTCTCATTGTGACTCTTCACCAAAAGAAAATTTCATGAGAGATAAAAAAAGCAACAAAGTGCTGAGAAGCTCTTTCAATTTATTCACAACTTGTGTTCTGGAAAAAAACAACACTTTAAATGATGCGCTTAAATAGTCATAGAAATAAAAATAAAAACCTAACAAAATCAGTCCTTACCAAAGATGAGAAATCAAGAACATGCCCAAATATTGTAACTTCTCTATAATTAATGGTCTTGTTGCTCTTGGTGGGTATGACAGAGGTGTTGGTGTTACATCATGCTTGCATACTACTTCTCAATGCTTCCTCAAACCTCCCCTTTCGCTCTAGAGGCTCTATGGCTTGATCAAAACAGGCCGTAACCTCTAATAAGATTATTTGCAAATTTTCTTGTAACTCTCTAAGCTTCCAATCTATCCTAACTCTAAATCTTGAGGTGATCTGCTCCAATGTCTAATATTTAAGGGGTTTTATAAACTTTTTTGTGCTAATCTAAGCTCATGTTCTTCCCTCAAAATGGTAGTTGGCCTCCAAAAAATCTACCATCATCACTTCTATATTTTGCAAACCCGCTTCTTAGTGTTCTTCATTTGGTGTAAAATTTGCATTTGTACTTACCACTTGTTCCTCCAATTCAGATTTGGTCTTGTATAGGATGATAGTGGTTTTCTTATCTTCTTCTTCCTCACTCTCATCTTTGGCTTCTTTTTCTTCTTCACCTAAGGAAAGATCTACCACTTGTGGCTTCTTCCTAACCTTCTTTGTTGTCTTTATTGGTGTTCGAGTTGATGAAGGCCTCTTCTTTAGGGTAATGGCCTTATCTTCTTTACTTCTCCAAACCTTCCAAACTTATTCTACATCTGCATCTAGATGTTCTTGTATTGTCCTCCTTCCTTTGGGATGGGCAGAAAAGTACTCCTCCAGATTAAAATAGCTAAGAAACTTCTTCTGCACCTCTTTCCTTTGCAAGCTCCATTTAAAAGTGAATTTCAAATGGGGTGAGGTAGATGACTACTTCATCCTCCTCTATAAAAATATGGAGTTTTCAAATGAGTTAGCAAAGGCTAATGAGGTATAAAAAAAGCCAAATATAGCTACAAATTTGAAGAATGTTCAAAAAGCATCTATGAAGTTTCTTGGTAGAATGTTTTAGAAGTACCTAGGAAGCTTCTAGGTACCTTCTAAGGATTAGGTAACTTTCACACCAACTTAATAGCTAGCTTAGCTTGTATGCCAAGTAGACAATTGGTGCTTGTCCTCCTTTGAACCCTCTACCACCAGCCTTACCATTACTTCACCATCTTTAAAAGTCTTGCTTGGTGAAGGGATGGATGTCATACTATCAACTATGATTTCTTGCTCTTCTCCACATTTAAAAGACCATAGCATTGATGAGTTCTTGATGCATCTACCTGAGCTTTTTCTACAAGACCTCCAACTTTTTTTGATACTCCTTTATCTGGAGGATTGTCCTCCTTTGATAGGCGGTGGTAGCTTTCTCATAATTGGTCTTTTGGATGGTAGCAAGCTCATGTTCCGCTGTCAATTTCCAGACCTGCTCTTTGAATTGCAGGATCTTGCCCTTGAATTTGGACTTATCATCTACTGTTCTCTTCTCAAGATTGGATACTGTCTTCCAAAGATCCTTTAATTTATTCTTCATTAAAATGTATTCCTCTTCAACTTCTTCTCTTCCCATGCAAAGAATCCCAAAGATTGACTGATTTCTTCTCTAGTTTTGCCATCTTCACGTTCCTCACCTATTCACTCTTCTTTGGCATGGCATGACATGAACATTCTTCAAGGTATCTAAGTCTTCTTACAAGGCAAGCAACCTCAGTGCCTTGGTTCTTTTGCTCTTCACAAAGATAGAGAACTTCACTCTTGAGCGACGTAACTTTGGATTTATGGTACTCCAATTGAGGATGCATCTCAGGTACAATAAACAATACCCTGACCTGTTTGGACATCTTCTTTCATACATCAGGTAATGGGTGTTGAGAACTATAATTAAGAGGAATAGGATGTCTTAGGTGTATTGCACTCCAATCATCTCCCAAATCACACACTTCTCTACTTCTTAGGTCAAGCTTCTCCCAACTTGCACTTTTTTCTCCTTCTTGACAAGAGTCACAAACTTCCTTGTGTGTTGATACTCTTCATTGGCCTTTCTCAAACTTCCTTAGGTGCCAGTACTCCTCATTGGCTTTCCTCATGAGCTCCATCTACTACAGACTGTAATACTCCGAGGACAAGAGAAGAGAGAAAACACAGATTGCACACTCAAACATTCGATGCCCCAAGGGAGCACCTTCTCTTTATTATATAGACAAAGAGGATCTCCTCCAAGGAAGCTCCACCCTAGGATTAGGGACACAGATAGGTGACATGTCAGCAAGCTCCACCCTTGGATTACTTACTTGGATGGGTGACCTGTCTGGTCTAGGTCCTATCTGGTTGGTCAAACGAGCTTTGACCGGAGGGAATCTTTTAGGGAATCTTCCTGTAGGAATCTCAGAATCACATGAGTAAGGTACCGTTGGAAAGCTCTCGACGAGACAAACCAGGGGGGAGGAAAGGCCAGCCTTTCCTATGTTGGGGGGGGAGGGGAATCTGCACATTTTTGAGGCCTAATTCATCCGTTTAGGCCTCCGAAATTGCCTTCAAAGATTTCAGGCATATTTCGGTTCCTACTCTATTAGTAGAAGTCCCCTTTTGGTGATACCTCTTTCTGATCTATTTTGACCATCATGTGTGACATCATTCTAGATGTTACCAAACCAAATTTCACATCTAGATCATATGGCTAACCCTTGGTATTACAGACCTCCCTCCTTTTAAGACGCAACGTCCTCGTTGTGCAATTGTTGCTCAAATGCTTGCACCAACACCGGTGCATGTGCCAAATTGGCAGCGGGTTCCCAGGTTGCTTCATAGAGGGGATAACCTTTCCATTATACTAGATATTCCAACCGTGGATGGCGAGTACCACGCATGCGCTTTTGGAGAATCCACTCCACTTCATATTCCTCTGTGCCATAAATGACTATCGGACAAGGTCGAATGTCCTGTGTGGAAGTACCTTGGCCTGATCGAGGAGCATATCTGCGTAATAGGGAGACATGGAACACTGGATGGATCTTCATGTGTGGTGGTAGCTCAAGGTGATAGGCCACAACGCCGATGCGACGAAGAATCAAGAAAGGCCCAATAAAACGAGGTCGGAGCTTACGAGATCCAACTAATGTGAGGTTGGTTGTCAATAGCCACACTTGATCCCCAACATTGAACTCCATGTGCCTACGGTGTGCATCAGCATACTGCTTTTGTCAATTTTGCGCAATCTGTAACCTGTGCTTGGCGCTCTCCACACCTTGTTGGATTTTAGAAACAAATGTGTTGACTGCATCAACCTTGGTAGTCACTGGACGGATCTTCATCAAGCTAGAAGGTGTGAAGGGATGCTCACCATACATGAGGAAGAACGGAGTGACCTGGGTGGAGGCATTCACTAAATTGTTGTAAGCAAATTCCACCAACGGTAGTAGGGTGTCCCACCTCTCTTGCTCTTCTAAGGTGAAGCCGCGTAACATGTCTTCAATTGTGCGATTAGCCCGCTCTGTTTGGCCATCTGTTTGTGGGTGGTAAGCTGTAGACATGGCCAACTTGGTTTTGAAAAAACCAAAGAGTGTTCACCAAAACAAACTGGTGAATTGGGTGCCTCTATCGGTGATGAGTACTCTAGACAAGCCATGGTGAGCAAAGACTGCATCTAAGTATAGTTGAGCTAGTTGTGGAGCGGTCACCTCCTTGGTGGTAGGGCGTACATGAATCATTTTGCTGAGCCGGTCCACAAAGACCACAATGGAGTCAAACCCTGAGGTGGTCTTGGGTAATTCACAGACGAGATCCATACTCACTTGTTCCCAACGTTGGGTAGGAGTGGGAAGAGGTTGAAGGAGCCCTGCAGGAGCTTGATTAGAAGCTTTGTTCTGTTGACAAAGTAGGCAGCTACACACATAGTCCATCACGTCGTTGCTCATCTTGGGCCAATAGTAATGGCGCTTGACTGCCTCCAAGGTCTTGTCCACTCCAACATGAGCTGCAATGGCCGAATCATGACATTCTGCTAGAATGGTGGTGCATAATTCTGGGACATTTGGGATCCACAATCGGCCCTCTCGAAAGGTGAGTCCTTGGGTGCTGGTGACACCTTTGGACGCTTGCGCTTCTACAATCTGTGGATCAGTTTTTGTAGCAGCTAGAATCTCTTGCCAGAATTCAGGGTTAATCTTAACCTCTGCCGCTAAGTTGTAGGCCATTGGCATGCGGGTGAACGCATCTGCAAGTTGCTTCTTACCTTCCACGTAGGTGATTGTCATGTTGAAGCGTTGTCGCCACTCTGCCCACCGAATTTGGCGACGAGATAGATCCTTCTGCGTCTCGAGGTAGACTAGAGGTTTGTGATCTATCTCTACTACAAATGCCTTCTCGCCCAGGTAGTGCTTCCAATGCTTGGTTGCTAGAACGATGGCCAGCTCTTCTTGTTCTGTGGTGTGGTAGTTGCGCTCTGCTGGTAATAACTTTCAAGAGAAATATGCAATTGGATGCCATCCGTCATGCGACTCTTGTTGTAGGACTGCTCCTATTGCTATGCCTGATGCATCCGTAGCCAACTTGATTGGACGTTTTGGGTCATACCACTTCAAGATTGGTGCATGTAGCAAGGCAGCCTTCAATTCTTGAAAGGCCAACTCTTGTGCAGTTCCCCATGTCCACTTCTTCCCCTTGCCAAGTAGTGCCGTTAAAGGCTGTGCAACCTTGGAGAAGTCCTTGACAAATCTACGATAGAATCCCGTCAACTCCAAGAAGCTCTTAAGTTGAGTCTGATCTTCTGGGGCACTCCATTTTTGAATGACCTCTATTTTATCTATCAATACTTGAATGCCCTCTGCACTTACTCTATGCCCTAAGTAGTCTACTTCAGACTTGCCAAACTCACACTTTGAGATATTGGCATACAACTGATTCTGTCTTAGAATCTGGAGGACCTCTCGTAGATGTTGTTTGTGTTCTGTCATCGTGCTACTATATACCAAGATATCATCCAAGAAGACGATAACAGACTTATCCAAGTATGGACGAAATATGTCATTCATTAGGCTCATAAAAGTGGCAGGCGCATTGGTGAGGCCAAAAGGCATCACAAGATACTCAAAGTGACCATACCTGGTTCGAAAGGCAGTTTTGTACACATCCTCCTCTGCAATTCGGATTTGATTATAACTGCTCCGCAAGTCCAGTTTGGTGAAGTATCTTGCTCCATGGAGTTGATCAAACAGGTCATCCATGCAAGGTAAGGGGTATTTGTTCTTCACTGTTTGCTGATTGAGACCCCGATAGTCAATGCACATGCGCATTGTACCATCCTTCTTCTTCACAAACAAGACAGGGGCTTCATATGGTGATACGCTAGGTTGGATGAACCCTTTCTGTAGCATCTCCTCAATTTGAGTCTTACACTCCTCCAACTCATGAGGTGATAGGCGATATGGGGCCTTACAAGGAGGTGTCTTCCCCGGGAGTGTCTCTATTTTGTGATCTACTCGCCTTTTAGGTGGTAATCCTGAGGGTAGATCATCGAGAAAGACATCTTGAAACTCATCCACCACATCCTTCAATTTCTCAAGAATTTTTCCAGCAAGTTGTGCACTCTGGACTTCTCTTATTAGACCCAGAAAACATCTATCGGTCTTACAGACAGTTGTCGTCCCTACGACATATAGAGGCAGTTTCTGCCTGTGTGATTTTTCTTTAACCCCAATGATTGACCATTGGTGGGTTCTCACTACTTTCTTCCTCCAATCCACCATTGGGTTGTACTGCTCCATCCATGGCATGCCTAAAATTGCATCATAACGGGCTAATTGTATCACTCGCCACTCAATTGCTTCCTGATATTCTCCTACAGAGAGGGTTACCCGTCTAGGTAATGATTCAATCCTCTCTGTTTGCCCATTTGGTAATTCTACTTCTTCACTTCCATCTCTCTCTAGATCCATTCCCAATCTGATTGCAACAGAGTGAGACAAGAAATTCTCTGTTGCTCCCGGATCGATTAATACTCTCACTTGATTACCTTCTAGGATACCATTCACGACAATCAATTGTGAGGTTGCCTTTCGGGATCTTTGTGCATTATTCTTCTTCCTTCCCTCGCTTCTCTGCTTCCTTATTGAGCCAGTAAGGCCGCGAGGTACATTTACTAGCGATCTTTGTTTTCCGAAGTGGTTCCCACCTCCTCCTCTTCAATGTGCCTCTCCATGTTGTTCAAAGATCGCCTATATGAAGGCCGAGGGCCTCTAGGGAAACGAGTGCGACAATTGGTAGATATGTGCCCAATACGGCCACAATTGTAACAACGGCGTTGTTCTCCTCGAGTCCCTTCTCCTCGTGGGACTCCATCTCTTTGTTCTTCTACCCGTCCTCGCTCTCCTTGAAGCGGCCGTGCTCCTTGATCCCGGAATCGAAGGTTGCCCAATTCCATCGGTACTGGTCCACCCATGTGTGGCATTTCTGCCCAATAATGTTGAGGTGGAACTACTCCTTCACCTCCTCCTAATGCTCCGGCTATTCTCTGCGCACAAGCAATGGCTTCAAATACCGTGCGAGGGTTTTGCACCATGACTTCTTGGCAAATCCGCTCTTTCAACCCTCGTTTGAAATTGTCGAGAGCCTTTGCTGGACTCATGTCGGTAATTGCAACTTGTAGATCCAGAAATGCCTCCACATACTCTTGTACGCTATTCTTCTGTCTCAATCCCCATAGTCGGGTTCGAGCCATCTGCACCGAATCCACCGATTGGAAATTCTTGAGCAATCCTTCTTGCATTGCTGTCCATGTGACCTCCCTTCTCTCTGCCAGCATGGATCGTTCCCAAGCATCATACCATGTGAGGGCTTTATCGGTCAAGTACCCACATGCAAACATGCCTGCAGCATGCTCTGTGATCTCTGTTGAGAACAATCAAAAATATTGATTCATTCTTGAGATCCAATTCTCCACTACTCCCATCGTACGCTGCTCCTTGTAAGGCTCAATGTTGCAGGTCTTCTTCATCCGGAGTAGCAATGTGGCTTCATCGTTGATAGGGTTCGTAGGCACCTCTCCAAGTGCCTCTCCAAGTACTTCAGTCACAGGTACTGGGTTTTGAGACGGCTCTTCTTCTTGCATGGCTTGATCGTTCCTGAGGATCTGCACTTGACTTTGCAATGTCTCCATGGTCATCTTAATCTCTCGAAATTCATTCAACATCCCTTGCATTCCTTGCACCAACTCTTGCAACTACGGATCCATGGTTCCTGCAACACCCAATTGCTAACGTCTACTTCAATACAAAGTCAATATAATCACTCTGGAAGGTGCACGAACTATCGGAACTACCATTGGGACCTCAGAAGCTATCACTCGTTGATAATACTCCTCACCAAAATTCCTAACCACAAAATCTCTAAACATCAATTTTGGCCTCACTACATAACGGATTTCTACTTGAGTGTTGAAAGGGAGAGGATTTGGGACATTCATATTATCATATATCCATATTATCATAATAAAATGTAGATCGTCAAATCCCACTCTCTGTCATATATCACCACACGTAGAATCACCGGGTTTGGTGAGTTCATCACTTTGTCCATGAATTCCGCACCAAAGTGATAAACTAGCAATACTCTCATCTGCTCACGCTGGATGTACATAACCTTGGTGTGGAATGGATTTGAGAATGGAAAGCTAGGTGCGGGAAATTGTCCCCCCGGCACATCCATCCCATCCGCTCTCTAAAGTCCTTCCTAAGTCTAGAGATTACTCTATGTTCTCCACCTCAAATTACTCAGTTTCAGTAGTTCGTGCTATTCCAAGAGGGGTGATCCACTCTCTTGGACTAGAACACTCGCTCTGATACCATTGTAATACTACTTGGACAAGAGAAGAGAGAAAACACAGATTGCACACTCAAACATTCGATGCCCCAAGGGAGCACCTTCTCTTTATTATATAGACAAAGAGGATCTCCTCCAAGGAAGCTCCACCCTAGGATTAGGGACACAAATAGGTGACATGTCAGCAAGCTCCACCCTTGGATTACTTACTTGGATGGGTGACCTGTCTGGTCTAGGTCCTATCTGGTTGGTCAAACGAGCTTTGACCGGAGGGAATCTTTTAGGGAATCTTCCTGTAGGAATCTCAGAATCACATGAGTAAGGTACCGTTGGAAAGCTCTCGACGAGACAAACCAAGGGGGAGGGAAGGCCAGCCTTTCCTCCATTGGAGGGGGGGGAATCTGTACATTTTTGAGGCCTAATTCATCCGTTTAGGCCTCCGAAATTGCCTTCAAAGATTTCAAGCATATTTCGGTTCCTACTCTATTAGTAGAAGTCCCCTTTTGGTGATACCTCTTTCTGATCTGTTTAGTCCATCATGTGTAACATCCTTCCAAATGTTACCAAACCAATTCTCACCTTTAAATCATATGTCTAGCTATTGGTTCTAAGGTTCTCAAGTCTATTTCGGTTTCTGCCCTATTAGTAGAAGTACTCTTTTGGTAATACTTCTATCTGATCTATTTTGACCATCATGTATGACATCATTCTAGATGTTACCAAACCAAATTTCACATCTAGATCATATGGCTAACCCTTGGTATTACACAAAGTAACCACAACTACAACCGCAAGTCACAACCGCAAGTACCCCACCAAGTGCCAACACCACCACGTGCCAATACCAACTAAGCATCACCCACTAATGTAACTCTAACTAAGATAACTATACTAGGGGAAAGGGCAAACTGTAACCTGCCATCATAACATGCACTCTCATGGTTTGCAGATCATCACTTCTTGCCTCACCGGAGAGAAACAAAGGTAGTCTTATTGGTCATCACTCCAACCTCACTACCAACAGCACACCAAAGCACTAACGCTCAAAAGTCAAGACTTCTTACACAAATGTGGTGCACAAATAGGAAGCAAAGAATGAAGGGGGTCTAATCACAAGAAATCTAAACAAAAACCCTCCATCTCATAAAACAACACGAGACTGTAATACTCATTTGTGCATGTGTATGGTATTGTGATATTTAGCTTGGTATTACAAGTACTTAAGAGGTATTATTTATATAGTGATAAAGGATGGTTCTATATTAGTCATGGTTAGCTAAAGTTAGTCATAGCTAAGATAGAGGGGACCTTACTTTAGAGGAAGTAGAAAAGATGAGCACCACTATTTTGGATTTTAGTGTGTTGACTTGGTATTATTCCTAGGTGTTTGGCTTTGAGGAAAGAGTTGAGAACTCTTGGGCCCGCAAGCCTTTTTGTTTTGGATTCTTCTTTAGTCCAAGGATAGCCCATGTGAAGGAATCATTGACTTAGTGGTTGGGTCAAGATAAGATCACATGCTTAGGGGAATATGCCCATGTGAATGGATATTCCTTTCTACTTTTTGACTTTACTTGACTTTTAGTCTAGTAACTTGAGTTACTACGGTAATTAGTAACTTTGGTACATAACTATTTCACAAGTATATAAACAAGGGGTGAGGAGGTACTCATCATCCTTTCATTTACAACTATCTCTCTCTCATTGAGTTCTCTAGTGAGCAATGTCTTGAGTCTTGGAGTGTTAGCCTTGGAGGAGTATGATGGAGTTCGGGTTCCTTGCCTTCTTAGTCCATGGTGCGCTACCATAATAACCATCAGAGGTTCATCCTGAGTGAGAGACAGGCCGGCTCACAGGACTGACTTTGCCACCATTTAGCATTTGACATAAGAGAAGTGTATCTAAGTCCTAAGCTACCAGGATCACCAAGAATGGGATCATACTGCCTCTCCTAGCCAAAGCTACATGTGTATAGATAACAGTGGCACAGTTAGTAGGACAACAAGTGAGGGTGGACTAGTTTGCTAGGGCACCAATCTAGGAACAAGAGATCTAGGGATCAAACCTTATTGCGCACAATCTAGTAGGAAAGGCAGATTTTGCCAACCAATGACCAAGATCTATTCTAAACTAGCTAGCCTCACGCCAGCAAGCTGGCCCTTTGTAGCCTCTCATAGCCCACAGCCCTATGCCTTGAAGCCTCTTGAGGCAAATGAGGCCTTTCTTCTTGCCACTTCAAACCTCCTCCAAAATTGGCAAAACTTCTCCAAACTTGCAAAAGTCCTCCAAACTAGCAAAAGTCCTCCAAATCTGGCAAAAATCTGATGTAAAATCCAAGCAAAATCTAACGTAAACCCTAAAGTTGGCTATCTGCCAAATCCCCCGCTTACTTTCCACTCAAGCCAAATTGACAACATAGGTTTCTTGAAATCACAAATTCATGAGAATAGCTTCCCAACTCCACCTTCAATTTGACTTTATGAGCCCCACTCGCAACAAATTGGTCTTGCCTTCACCTCTTGAGCTCAAAATCACAACCACTGTTCAAAATTTGCTTCTTCTTTGCTCAAAAATTGGCCAGTGCTTCCGCACACCGTCTGCCTTACTACCAAATCTGCATCTATTGAACAAGCTTCTGCACACTAGAGAAAAATTGAACTTGAATCGAGCTACCAATGATCCACCAAGCTTGGAGATACCACCAACACTCAAAGTTCCTGCACTCGATTTCCCCTTGAGTTCACTTCTCTAATGTAATCAGATTGGCTACCACTCTCAACTCAACTCAACTCAACTCAATTCAGATCAGTACTTGATCTGTCACTCTATAAACTGCCAACAATTGGGCAATGATTACAGTCAAGCCACACCCACTCAAGCATAGAGAATCTAGGTGACGCTTGCCGGCCTATGTCCACCATAGCCAAGAACTTGAAGGCTCAACATCAGAGAAGTGAGCTCTTTGGAGTTGCACTTTGAAAGTATAATCCCAGGACTCAAGCTAGGTCTGAACCCTAACGGTCCTGTTGACGGCACACTCGAAGGTGCAAATGGTGCAAAGTGACAATGGGCCCCACTGTGAAGTCAGTACTATGAGCTAGCCTGTCCCTCACTCAAGATGAACCTCTGATGGCTATTATGGTAGCGCACCATGGACTAAGAAGGCAAAGAACCCAAACTCCATCATACTCCTCCAAGGCTAACACTCCAAGACTCAAGACATTGCTCACTAGAGAACTCAATGAGAGAGAGATAGTTGTAAATGAAAGGATGATGCGTACCTCCTCACCCCTTGTTTATATACTTGTGAAATAGTTACGTACCAAAGTTACTAATTACCGTAGTAACTCAAGTTACTAGACTAAAAGTCAAGTAAAGTCAAAAAGTAGAAAGGAATATCCATTCACATGGGCATATTACCCTAATCATGTGGTCTTATCTTGACCCAACCACTAAGTCAAGGATTCCTTCACATGGGCTATCCTTGGACTAAAGAAGAATCCAAAACAAAAAGGCTTGCGGGCCCAAGAGTTCTCAACTCTTTCCTCAAAGCCAAACACCTAGGAATAATACCAAGTCAACACACTAAAATCCAAAATAGTGGTGCTCATCTTTTCTACTTCCTCTAAAGTAAGGTCCCTTCTATCTTAGCTATGACTAACTTTAGCTAACCATGACTAATATAGAACCATCTTTTATCTCTATATAAATAATATCTCTTAAGTACTTGTAATACCAAGCTAAATATCACAATACCATACACATGCACAAATGAGTGTTACATTTACCCCCGGACTATGTTTTCACTTTGTCCTCAAAGTGAAGGTCTCTCTACCTTCTATGGTACATCTTCAACTTATCATGGTTAATCCTATCAAAGTGCTTCCTCCCAACTCCTTGAGATCATAGGGTTAATTGCCCCACACCTTCTCCACTATGAAAGGTCCAAAGTACTTAGGCAAAAACTTCTTTTGCACTCTCTTGAATCGAATGGAATCAAACAACATTACCCAATCACCTTCTTTGAAAGTCTTCACCTTCTTCTTGCCTTGCCTCTTGTCATATCTCTCCTTTTGTTTCCTTTGGTCTTGCTCCACTCAAACCATAGCAATTGCTCTTGCCTCTTCCAACTCCATGAGTTGATCCTTCCTTGACTTCTTTGCATCACCTCCTTGTGCTTTCTTCAATCTCCTATGAATGCTTTGGAAGGTAGGAAGATCAAAGTGAATAGGTAAGGTAGACTCAATACCATACACCAATTGAAATGGAGAATATCCGGTGGAAGTCTTCATGGTTGTCCTATACTCCCACAAAATTGCATGAATCCCCTTGTCCCAATGATGTTTTGCCCCTTCCATTTCTGCATCTTTGGCCAACATCATGCACAAGGTTTGATTGGTTCTCTCTGCCAAGCCATTGGAATTTGGCTTATAGGATGTAGTTACTCTGTGGGTGATAGAGAAATATCGTAGCATGGTTGTAGTAATGCTTCCTGTAAACTAGACTCCTCTATCAGAAACCAACTCCAAAGGGCATCCAAACCTAGTGATAATGCGTTCATAGAGAAATCTACCCACTTCATCTTCATTCTTGTCCCTCAATGGTCTAGCCTCAACCCACTTGGTAAGGTAATCAGTAACTACCACAATGTACCGATTGTTCCTTGGGGTTCTATTGAGAGGACCTACAAAATCAATTCCCCACTTCTCAAAAGGTCCTTGCAATGGAATTGATCTAAGTGGTGGAGTGGATGTAGACTTTCTAGCAAAAGCTTGACAAACATGACAAGTTTTGCAATAATCAAGACAATCCTTGAAAATCCCTCTCCAATGGTAACCTGCATCTAGAATCTTGAAAGCAGTCACCTTTCCTGCAAAGTGTCCTCCACATACTAAACCTTCATGAAACTCCTTTATGAGTAGGATAGACTCTTCCTTACCCACTACTCTTCGAAGTAGACCATCTGCTCCTTGGTGAAAAAGAATATCCTCCACCATTGTGTAAGGTCTAGATCTTGCTGCAAGGGCCTTCCTCTCCCTAGCATGCATCCCTTCTGGAAAGTTACCTCTTGTCACAAAATCCACAATCTCCTTGTACTCCATTGGAACCTCTTGAGTGACTGAGATTGTCATGAGCTCCTCATCTGGGAAGGAATCATCCATTGGCTCATCTCCATCATGATCATAGGCTCTAGAAAACAAATCAGCATTTGCATGTTTCTTTCCTGGCCTATCCTCAATGGTGTAGTCATACTCAGATAAGAGTATCATCCATCTTGCTAGTCTCCCTTCAACATAAGGTTTGTTGAAGATGTACTTCAAAGCCTTGTGATCCGTGACAATGGTGGCTTTCCCTCCAATCAAGTAGTGTCTAAAGTTCTTGAGACCAAAGATCACTGCCAACCCTTCTCTCTCCATGACAGAGTAGTTCTTCTCTGTTGAAACCATTTGCCTACTAGCATAAGCTATTGGATGATCATGCCCATCTTGGTCTAATTGACTAAGAGTGCATCCTATAGCTACATTAGAAGCATTAATGTAGAGGATGAAAGGCTTACTCCAATCAGGTTTAGCAAGAATTGGAGCTACAACAAGGGATTGCTTGAGCTCCTCAAAAGCTTTGAGAGCCTCCTTGTCCTCCAAAATCACCATGTTATCTACACCCTTCTTCATGTAGATGGTCAATGCATAAGCCTTGTTGGAAAATGAGAAGATGAACCTCCTATAGTATCCAACCATCCCCAAGAATTGGCGTAACTTTATCAAGCTTGAAGGGAATAGAAGGTCTGAGATTTTCCTCACCTTCTCAGGATCAACTACTATTCTATCCTTGGAGATGATGTGGCCCAAAAGTAGACCTTCTTCACATCCAAAAATGCACTTCTCTGGGTTGAGTGATGCATTTGCCTCATCCAAGCGTTGCAAGACTTTGATTAGGTGCTCAAAGTGCTCCTCCTTGCTCCCATAGACACAAAAGTCATCAATGAAGTCTCTCACAAATTTCCCAATGAAAGGTTCAAATACCTTGTTCATGAACCGTTGGAATGTGGCTGGAGCATTGGAAAGCCCAAAAGGCATGACCTTGAAAGCGTAAGTTCCCCAAGGTGTGATGAATGTGGTGAGTTGTTGATGCTCTGGTGCAATCTTGATTTGGTTGTATCCACTATAACCATCTCCAAAACTGTACCTCTCATGACCTGCAACCTCCTCCAAGATCTCATCAATGAACAGCAATGGATAGTAGTCCTTCTTGGTAACAACATTGAGCTTCTTGTAATCCACACATACCCAAAGCTTGCCATTCTTTTTCTTCACAATGACAATTGGAGATACCCATTTTGAATTCTCCAAAGATAAATCCAGCCTCCTTGAGCTTATCAATCTCCTCCTTCACAACCAAACATATTGGTGGGCTAATGCGATGTTGCTTTTGGCGGATTGGTCTTGCATGTGACTCCACCTCTACCTTGTGCTCCTCCAAGGTGACTTCCTTCAAATCCTTGTAACTGAAAGCAAACACATGGATGAACTTGCGGAAAATCTCCTCAAATCTCACTTTCTCTTCCTTGGTAACATTTGGACCATACTTGAGGGTAGCTAACCTTCTCTCTACCTCCTCAAGTGTCAATGGTGATTTGTCTGGGTCCTTCAAAACCTCTGGCTTAGGTGCAAAATTCATAGCACACAAGGGATACACATCTGAATCAGATTCAGATTCATCCTCCTCCGTGGAAGTCTCTTCCTCAATGTTGTGTCCACACGTAAAGCTCCTTCTTCAATATCTGATTCCCAATAATCAAAAGATGGTGTATCTGAATGTGAAGTGTTGGTGGTGTTAGTCACAGGAACTGTGACTCTATGGTTTGATGGCCCAATCCTCAAGTACCCTTTGTGCCATCGATCAGTTGTGCATGCTGCTCTCAACCATGGCCTCCCAAGAAGTAAGTCATAGCTTGAATCCTTCAAGACTTGGAAAGTCATGAGATTTTGAACTCTCATAATAGAAACTACCACTTTATCCATCACCTCTACTGGTCAAACTTGTTGCTTGTTTGCCATGCTCACCACAAATGTTGAAGGTCTTGAGAGTATCATACCCAATTTCTCTATCAACCTTTCTGACATGGCATTCACTGCTGATCCTCCATCAACCAATGCATCCTTGATGTTGTGACCATTCACTCTCACATCAATCTTGGAGGCATATTCACAAGCCTCCCATGGTGCTGGTTTGGCATCCACCACTCCCATTGATATGGGAGCTTTTGCCTTCTTCTTCCTCTTGCTCCTTGTAGAACTCAAACCACCTCTAAGCTCCTTTCTCAAGGTAGGGTTCAAAGCAATTAATTGGCCCACTGTGATGTTAGCCTTGTAACTACCAACATCCTCCAACACATTGTAGTTCCATTGTTGCTTTGAGATCAAGAAGTCCTCCATCCCCAACTTCTTCCTTGGGGTCTTTGTTGTTAGTGGTGTTGAGGTGCGAGTGCTCCTAGTAGACAGGAGTATCCTTGCTTGGAGTGAATCCTTGAGAAGAGTGAATATCCTCTGCAAAACAAGCTCTCTTCTTCTCTTGTGCCAAAAGCTCCAAATTAAGACCCTTGGAGTTTGAGCACTTTCCCTTCTCATACTTGCTCTCAACCACATCTATGGATGCTATCCCCTTACCTTTGTTGGGATTAGGAGCCACTTGGGTTTCACTACCTCCCTCTTTCCATCTATTGGCTCCCTCATAACTCCTTCCTCCATGGTAAGTGGAATTTGGGCAATTCCTTTGGATATGGCCTCTTCCTCCACAACCAAAACAATTTCTATCATTGAAATTGTTGGCTGGTTGGCCTCCTCTATATGGATAGTTTCCATAACTCCTAGATTCTGATCCACCTCTCTCTTCTCCCATAGTTGCACCACATTGATCTTGAGATCCGCAAGTTGTTCTATGATGGTTTGGAGTGGATCTTTTGGTGGAGGTGCAAGAACTAGAGCAACTACTACTTGTGGTGCAACCCTTGTCACCAAGGTATCAGAAGTCCCACCATACTTGTAGCCTTGAGGAGGATGCACAACCTCCTTCACCACCAAATCACTCTCATCCCCTTCCAAACTCTCCTCCATACGAATTGCAATCTTGATAGCTTCAACCTTGGAAGAAAGTTTCTCATATTTCACCTTGCTTCTTATTTGTGGTCTCAACCCTCCCACAAAATTCTTGGTGAGCATGGCCTCTATGCCAATCATTGTAGTCTCCACATCATCACCACCCTTCCTCAACACTATGCGAAATCTGGACTCTAACTTTTCCACTCTTTCCACATAGACTCTCACTTTCTCTCCATCTCCTTTCTTTAGGAATGTAACCTCACTCATCAATCTCTCAGAACTCTCATCAGGAAGAAAGTTCTCAATGAGTGCTGAAGTCAAAGTCTCCCAAGACTCCTCTTCCCCATCTCTCCTCTCTCTCTTTTGGTATTCTGACTCATACCATGTAAGTCCTGCATCCTCAAAGAAATCTGGTAATAATGAGGCCCACTCATTCTTCCTCCTCTCATTGTTTCCTATGCAAGCTCTCTTGAAGTCTCTCACAAAGGCCTCCACATCTTCTCCATCCTTGCCAAAGAAAACCGGAAGTTTCCCCATCTTAACCTCTCACTATCTTTCTTTCTCTCAAATTTTTTTCTCTTTTCTTTCTCTATTACTAATAAAGTATATACATGACTAACACCATCTAAGAATAATCCACTCTAGGGAACAAAAAAGGTTCAGGTTGCTCCAAGATTTCTATAGCAACATCAAATCCTAGAGTGCATATTAATCTAACTCTCATGGATAGTTTATCCATAAGTTAAAGATTATCTCCATCACTAATCTTGAGAACTAGCTGATGAAGGTGGTAGTATTTCTGTATCTGTACTAAGACTCTCTCCAAGATCCTTCACCAAAGTCTCCAAAAGTGATTTTACTCCACTACACTCATGTCCTTTTGGAAGTCCCTCAACTCCACAAACCTCACACAACTCCTTGGTCTTAGATCTTCTCCCTCCCAATCTTGGTGAAGAAGGTCCAACATGCAAACCCAAGTCAAGTAAGCCTCTCCTTTCACTCAATCTCTTGCTCTCAAAGGTCAATGGACATTAACTTGCCTTATGTCCCTTCTCTTCACACAAAAAGCACCTAGACTCACTCTTTACTCCAAGTGGTGTAGGTTTTTGGATCCTCTCAACACTCTCTTCAAATTCTATTGTAAACTCTCTTTTCCTCAAATCAACCCCTAAAATCACCTCAAACCCTTGGGGAACATTGCATAATCTCAATTTCCACTCTTGATGACCCTCCATGTTCCTAAGATGAATCTAAACACTCAAACATGCTTTTTGTTGATCTCAAATTTCTCATGCATGAGATCTCCACTCTGCAGAATCGACCCTTCCTCACAATGTCACTCAAATCTCCCAACCTGTATGTCTTAGTCCTCTAATATTTTGCACACTTGATCACAACTCTAGGGTGTCCCTCCTTGCAAAATTTGAGATCTTTTCATTGAGCCATTTGGCCTAGACACCTTTCTATTCAGCACCTATATTTCAGATTTGGTCTGAAAAAAACCCCCTTCACTTCAAAAACCCATTACTCCTTGCGCAAGAACTATCTATCTCTAATTTTTGTGGCCTCAGGTAGGATACAATGCACTTAATTTTCTTGAAAATGTTCAGGACAATTCACTTAAAATTGAAGAAATGGCAGACTCTGTATAATTTTCCAGAGAGCATGCAGTTGCGGAAGCACTTTACCCTATCAACTTTCAAAAATTCTAGCCTAGTGTGCATAGAAGCTCTCACAATAATTTCAAGTGTGATAACTGAAAGATAACCCAAGCTATCATGTGTAGAAATCTCAAGTCCAGATCTCAAACTTGAGATTTTGCCCAAAATCACCTTAATCCCCAAAATCTGCAATCCACCTCACACAATCTCTCCAATTCCTCTCATGTGTACAACATATAAAAAATCACCTCAAAGACATCATAATGAACTACAGGGTATACAAATGGATCTTGGTTCTCTAACATAAGTTCAGCCGTCTCCTCTCCTAATGTTCTCTCCAAGTGACCTCTCATAGGCTCCTTCTGCCTAATGTAGAATTGGACGCGGAACATTATCTTGCCTTCTAGAGAGGTCCCGGCAACGGAACCAAAAGTGTGAGCCGGCCTGTCTCTCACTCAGGATGAACCTCTGATGGCTATTATGGTAGCGCACCATGGACTAAGAAGCCAAGGAACCCAAACTCCATCATACTCCTCCAAGGCTAACACTCCAAGACTCAAGACATTGCTCACTAGAGAACTCAATGAGAGAGAGATAGTTGCAAATGAAAGGATGATGAGTACCTCCTCACCCCTTGTTTATATACTTGTGAAATAGTTACGTACCAAAGTTACTAATTACTGCGGTAACTCAAGTTACTAGACTAAAAGTCAAGTAAAGTCAAAAAGTAGAAAGGAATATCCATTCACATGGGCATATTCCCCTAAGCATGTGGTCTTATCTTGACCCAACCACTAAGTCAAGGATTCCTTCACATGGGCTATCCTTGGACTAAAGAAGAATCCAAAACAAAAAGGCTTGCGGGCCCAAGAGTTCTCAACTCTTTCCTCAAAGCCAAACACCTAGGAATAATACCAAGTCAACACACTAAAATCCAAAATAGTGGTGCTCATCTTTTCTACTTCCTCTAAAGTAAGGTCCCTTCTATCTTAGCTATGACTAACTTTAGCTAACCATGACTAATATAGAACCATCCTTTATCTCTATATAAATAATATCTCTTAAGTACTTGTAATACCAAGCTAAATATCACAATACCATACACATGCACAAATGAGTGTTACAGCACGTTGTTCATTCCTTTGAGAGAAAACCTTTTCTCTCCCCTGCACTCTCAAGCACTAACAGTCCCTACAAAAATTGCTCTTCTGTCCCAGCACTTCCTCTCTTGCACATTGTTCATTCCTTTGAGAGAAAACCTTTCTCTCCTCTACACTCTCAAGCCTTAACAGTGCTTGCAAAAATTGCACTCTCCTGTCCAAGCACTTCCTCTCCTGCACATTGTTCATTCCTTTGAGAGAAAACCCTTTATCTCCCTTGCACTCTCAAGCCCTAACAGTCCTTGTGAAAATTGTACTCTCATGTCCAAGCACTTCCGCTCCTGCACATTGTTCATTCCTTTGAGAGAAAACCCTTTTTCTCCCCTGCACTCTCAAGCCCTAACAGTCCATGTGAAAATTGCACTCTCCTGTCCAAGCACTTCCTCTCCTGCACATTGTTCATTCCTTTGAGAGAAAACTCTTTTTCTCCCTTGCACTCTCAAGCACTAACAGTCCCTGCGAAAATTGCTCTTTTTTCCCAACACTTCCTCTCCTGCACATTGTTCATTCCTTTAGAGAGAAAACCCTTTTTTTCCCCTGCACTATCAAGCCCTAACAGTCCTTGCAAAAATTTTCTCTTCCCCCAAGCCTTTCATTGTCACAACTCCTCTAAAGCCTCCCCAGTATTTCCAACTCCAAGACTCCTTTTTGCTCCTCCTCTAAGGCAAATACTCTTTCATTCCAATAACGTAAAACAGAACCTGAGCTAGTATAACCCAACATGATTTCTTGGCTCAAGCCACATTAAAAGACTCCTTGAGCTAATAACACCATAACTTTTTTTGGCTTCACAATAATATAGGAAATATCTCCTATAGCAAGGTAGCATAAAACTACACCTAAGACATATTGACATAAATCCATGTTCCTTACAACAACTAGAAGAGAAAAAGAAAATTTATCACACCAAAAGCCTCAAGGGTACACGTGGGCTATTTTCCCGATGACAACGTTGGCATGGTGAGACAGATGAGGAGATGGTGCCAAGTTAGCAAGCATCGGCCTTTTTGTGTATATTTTCAGAGGCTTTGGTGGTATCTCTCTCAGTGCATACAGGAGGAGTTATTGAGGTCATAGATCCAGAGAGTGAAGATATTAGTACAGTTTAGCAAGACATTCATGATGATGTCTTAGTGATGGACTATCTTTGCATTGGTGTTGTGGGTGGCACAGTTGGGGCCAAGGAAAGAGACCATGTTCTTCAACAAGCCAAACGGTTCAGATTGGAGGGTAGACACCTTTTGCGTGTATGGGAGGATGGTAGAGTGCAAGTAGTACCACTTCCATCTCAGAGACCATAGTTGGTCGATCATGCTCATGAGGAGCTAGGACATTTTGGAGTAAAGTGTACGTATAGCTTACTCCAAAGTCATTATTGGTGGCGTGGTATGCAGACCAAGTAATAGCAGTTTGTTGCTAGATGTGTGGTTTGTGACCGAGTTAGAGCATCATTCAATGCTCCTACGCCATAGTTACACCCATTACCTATCATGGGATTGGGTTACCGTTGGAGTTTGGACTTCATTGGACCTTTACCATTGACTATGAGACATCATTGCTATGTTTTAGTGATGGTGGAGCACCTCTCCAAGTGGATTGAGTTGGTGGCACTTCCTGACAAGTCTAGTGAAGGGACAACTTACTCGTTCCCGGATCAAGTTCTTAGTCATTTTGGTGCACCAGCTAAGGTTTTGATCAGGGTACAGAGTTCTTGGGGTAGTTTCAAGTCTTGTGTGACAAGGCTTTGATTGATCATCATACTACATTTTGAGATCACCCTGAGGCAGATGGCTTAGCAGAGAGTGGTTCAGACTGTGAAGAGAGGATTGCAAAAGTATGGTTTGGAGAGAGGCCACTTGGGAGATTGGGATCTCCAGTTACCTTGGTAGGCCATGGGCTATCAGTTCAGCCGGCAAGCCTCCTTAGCATCCTTCTCTCCGTACTTTCTACTCTATGGATGAGATCTAGATTTACCTATAGCCATTCATCGAGATGCTAATGTAGTTTTGGACTTGGATGACCTTGATGTATGGATGAGTGCATGTTCTCAATGGGCAGAGATCTTTTGGAGAGTGATGTCGATTGCTTTTAAGAACTTGGCAATTGCTCAACATAGAGATACTTTACGCTATGCTACCATTTGAGGAGGAGGTTATAGACCCTTGATCTGTTGATTTCATCCAAGCGACTATGTATATCTATAGCAGACAACACCAACGACACTTGACGTATCAACAAGCTGCACTATCTTGAGAGTGCGTGAGGTTTTGCCATCTAGAGTCCTTGTGTTAGAAGGACGTGATGGTGTTGTTTAGAAGGATCATGTGCGCAATTGTGCGCCATGCCACCTTCTTGTAATACCAAGGGTTAGCCATATGATCTAGATGTGAAATTTGGTTTGGTAACATCTAGAATGATGTTATACATGATGGTCAAAATAGATCAGATAGAAGTAAGTATCACCAAAAGAGTACTTCTACTAATAGGGCACAAACCGAAATAGACTTGAGAACCTTAGAACCAATAGCTAGACATATGATTTAAAGGTGAGAATTGGTTTGGTAACATCTAGAAGGATGTTACACATGATGGACTAAACAGATCAGAAAGAGGTATCACCAAAAGAGGACTTCTACTAATAGAGTAGGAACCGAAATATGCTTGAAATCTTTGAAGGCAATTTCGGAGGCCTAAACGGATGAATTAGGCCTCAAAAATGTGCAGATTCCCCCCCCCCCAACATAGGAAAGGCTGGCCTTTCCTCCCCCCTGGTTTGTCTCGTCGAGAGCTTTCCAACGGTACCTTACTCATGTGATTCTGAGATTCCTACAGGAAGATTCCCTAAAAGATTCCCTCTGGTCAAAGCTCGTTTGACCAACCAGATAGGACCTAGACCAGACAGGTCACCCATCCAAGTAAGTAATCCAAGGGTGGAGCTTGCTGACATGTCACCTATCTGTGTCCCTAATCCTAGGGTGGAGCTTCCTTGGAGGAGATCCTCTTTGTCTATATAATAAAGAGAAGGTGTTCCCTTGGGGCATCGAATGTTTGAGTGTGCAATCTGTGTTTTCTCTCTTCTCTTGTCCTCGGAGTTTTACAATGGTATCAGAGCGAGTGTTCTAGTCCAAGAGAGTGGATCACCCCTCTTGGAATAGCACGAACTACTGAAATTGAGTAATTTGAGGTGGAGAACATAGAGTAATCGCTAGACTTAGGAAGGACTTTAGAGAGCGGATGGGATGGATGCACCGGGGGGACAATTTCCCGCACCTAGCTTTCCATTCTCAAACCCATTCCACATCAAGGTTATGTACATCCAGCGTGAGCAGATGAGAGTATCGCTAGTTTCTCACTTTGGTGCGGAATTCATGGACAGAGTGATGAACTCACCAAACCCGGTGATTCTACCTGTGGTGATATATGACAGAGAGTGGGATTTGACGATCTACATTCTATTATGATAATATGGATATGAATGTCCCAAATCCTCTCCCTTTCAACACTCAAGTAGAAATCCGTTATGTAGTGAGGCCAAAATTGATGTTTAGAGATTTTGTGGTTAGGAATTTTGGTGAGGAGTATTATCAACGAGTGATAGCTTCTGAGGTCCCAATGGTAGTTCCGATAGTTCGTGCGCCTTCCAGAGTGATTATATTGACTCTGTATTGAAGTAGACGTTAGCAATTGGGTGTTGCAGGAACCATGGATCCGCAGTTGCAAGAGCTGGTGCAAGGAATGCAAGGGATGTTGAATGAATTTTGAGAGATTAAGATGACCATGGAGACATTGCAAAGTCAAGTGCGGATCCTCAGGAATGATCAAGCCATGCAAGAAGAAGAGCCGTCTCAAAACCCAATACCTGCGACTGAAGTACTTGGAGAGGCACCCGTGCCTACGAACTCTATCAACAATGAAGCCACATTGCTACTCCGGATGAAGAAGACCTGCAACATCGAGCCTTACAAGAGGCAGCGTACAATGGGAGTAATGGAGAATTGGATCTCGAGAATGAATCGATATTTTTGATTGTTCTCAACAGAGATCACAGAGCATGCTGCAGGCGTGTTTGCATGTGGGTACTTGACCGATAAAGCCCTCACATGGTATGAGGCTTGGGAACGATCCATGCTGGCAGAGAGAAGGGAGGTCACATGGACAGCAATGCAAGAAGGACTGCTCAAGAATTTCCAATCGGTGGATTCTGTGTAGATGGCTCAAACCCGACTATGGGGATTGAGACAGAAGAATAGCGTACAAGAGTATGTGGAGGCATTTTTGGATCTACAAGTTGCAATTACCGACATGAGTCCAGCAGAGGCTCTCGACAATTTCAAACGAGGGTTGAAAGAGCGGATTCGCCAAGAAGTCATGGTGCAAAACCCTTGCACGGTATTTGAAGCTATTGCTTGTGCGCAGAGAATAGCCGGAACATTAGGTGGAGGTGAAGGAGTAGTTCCACCTCAACATTATTGGGCAAAAATGCCACACATGGGTGGACCAGTACCGATGGAATTGGGCAACCTTCAATTCCGGGATCAAGGAGCACGGCCACTTCAAGGAGAGCGGGGACGGGTAGAAGAACAAAGAGATGGAGTCCCACGAGGAGAAGGGACTCGAGGAGAACAACGTTGTTGTTACAATTGTGGCCGTATTGGGCACATATCTACCAATTGTTGCACTCATTTCCCTAGAGGCCCTCGGCCTTTGTACAGGTGATCTTTGAACAACATGGAGAGGCACATTGAAGAGGAGGAGGTGGAAACCACTTCAAAAAACAAAGATCGCCAGTAAATGTACCTTGCGGCCTTACTAGCTCAATAAGGAAGCAGAGAAGCGAGGGAAGGAAGAAGAATAATGCGCAAAGATCCTGAAAGGCAACCTCACAATTGATTGTCGTGAATGGTATCCTAGAAGGTAATCAAGTGAGAGTATTAATAGATCCGAGAGCAACAGAGAATTTCTTGTCTCGCTCTGTTGCAATAAGCTTGGGAATAGATCTAGAGAGAGATGGAAGTGAAGAAGTAGAGTTACGAAATGGGCAAACAGAGAGGATTGAATCATTACCTAGACGGGTAACCCTCTCTGTAGGAGAATATAAGGAAGCAATTGAGTGGCGAGTGATACAGTTAGCCCGTTATGATGCAATTTTAGGCATGCCATGGATGGAGCAGTACAACCCAATGGTGGATTGGAGGAAGAAAGTAGTGAGAACCCACCAATGGTCAATCATTGGGGTTAAAGAAAAATCACACAGGCAGAAACTGCCTCTATATGTCGTAGGGATGACAACTGTCTGTAAGACCGATAGATGTTTTATGGATCTAATAAGAGAAGTCCAGAGTGCACAACTCGCTGGACAAATTCCTGAGAAATTGAAGGATGTGGTGGATGAGTTTCAAGATGTCTTTCCCAATGATCTACCCTCAGGATTACCACCTAAAAGGCAAGTAGATCACAAAATAGAGACACTCCCGGGGAAGACACCTCCTTGTAAGGCCCCATATCGCCTATCACCTCATGAGTTGGAGGAGTGTAAGACTCAAATTGAGGAGATGCTACAGAAAGGGTTCATCCAACCTAGCATATCACCATATGGGGCCCTTGTCTTGTTTGTGAAGAAGAAGGATGGTACAATGCGCATGTGCATTGACTATCGGGGTCTCAATCAGCAAATAGTGAAGAACAAATACCCCTTACCTTGCATGGATGACCTATTTGATCAACTCCATGGAGTGAGATACTTCACCAAACTGGACTTGCGGAGCGGTTACAATCAAATCCGAATTGCAAAGGAGGATGTGTACAAAACTGCCTTTCGAACCAGGTATGGCCACTTTGAGTATCTTGTGATGCCTTTTGGCCTCACCAATGCGCCTGCCACTTTCATGAGCCTAATGAATGACATATTTCGTCCATACTTAGATAAGTCTGTTATCGTCTTCTTGGATGATATCTTAGTATATAGTAGCACGATGACAGAACACAAACAACATCTACGAGAGGTCTTCCAGATTCTAAGACAGAATCAGTTGTATGCCAAAATCTCAAAGTGTGAGTTTGGCAAGTCTGAAGTAGACTACTTAGGGCATAGAGTAAGTGCAGAGGGCATTCAAGTATTAACAGATAAAATAGAGGTCATTCAAAAATGGAGTGCCCCAGAAGATCAGACTCAACTTAAAAGCTTCTTGGGGTTGACGGGATTCTATTATAGATTTGTCAAGGACTTCTCTAAGGTTGCACAGCCTTTAACGGCACTACTTGGCAAGGAGAAGAAGTGGACATGGGGAACTGCACAAGAGTTGGCCTTTCAAGAATTGAAGGCCGCCTTGCTACATGCACCAATCTTGAAGTGGTATGACCCAAAACGTCCAATCAAGTTGGCTACGGATGCATCAGGTGTAGCAATAGGAGCAGTCCTACAACAAGAATGGCATGACGGATAGCATCCAATTGCATATTTCTCTCAAAAGTTGTTACCGGCAGAGCGCAACTACCACACCATAGAACGAGAAGAGCTGGCCATCGTTCTAGCAACCAAGCATTGGAAGCACTACCTGGGCGAGAAGGCATTTGTAGTAGAGATAGACCACAAACCTCTAGTCTACCTCGAGACGCAGAAGGATCTATCTCGTCGCCAAATTTGGTGGGCAGAGTGGCGACAACGCTTCAACATGACAATCACCTACGTGGAAGGTAAGAAGCAACTTGCAGATGCATTCACCCGCATGCCAATGGCCAACAACTTGGTGGCAGAGGTTAAGATTAACCCTGAATTCTGGCAAGAGATTCTAGCTGCTACAAAAACTGATCCACAGATTGTAGAAGCGCAATTGTCCAAAGGTGTCACCAGCACCCAAGGACTCACCTTTCGAGAGAGCAGATTGTGGATCCCAAATGTCCCAGAATTACGCACCACTATTCTAGCGGAATGTCATGATTCGGCCATTTCAGCTCATGTCGGAGTAGACAAGACCTTGGAGGCAGTTAATCGCCATTACTATTGGCCCAAGATGAGCAACAACGTGATGGACTATGTGCGTAGCTGCCTACTTTGTCAACAGAACAAAGCTTCTAATCAAGCTCCTGCAGGGCTCCTTCAACCTCTTCCCACTCCTACCCAACGTTGGGAACAAGTGAGTATGGATCTCGTCTGTGAATTACCCAAGACCACCTCAGGGTTTGACTCCATTGTGGTCTTTGTGGACCGGCTCAGCAAAGTGATTCATGTACGCCCTACCACCAAGGAGGTGACCGCTCCACAACTAGCTCAACTATACTTAGATGCAGTCTTTGCTCACCATGGCTTGTCTAGAGTACTCATCACCGATAGAAGCACCCAATTCACCAGTTTGTTTTGGCGAACACTCTTTGGTTTCTTCAAAACCAAGTTGGCCATGTCTACAGCTTACCACCCACAAACAGATGGCCAAACAGAGCGGGCTAATCGCACGATTGAAGACATGTTACGCGGCTTCACCTTAGAAGAGCAAGAGAGGTGGGACAACCTACTACCGTTGGTGGAATTTGCTTACAGCAATTCAGTGAACGCCTCCACCCAGGTCACTCCGTTCTTCCTCATGTATGGTGAGCATCCCTTCACACCTTCTAGCTTGATGAAGATCCGTCCAATGACTACCAAGGTTGATGCAATCAACACATTTGTTTCTAGAATCCAACAAGGTGTGGAGAGCGCCAAGCACAGGTTACAAATTGCGCAAAATCGACAAAAGCAATATGCTGATGCACACCATAGGCACATGGAGTTCAATGTTGGGGATCAAGTGTGGCTATTGACAACCAACCTCACATTAGTTGGATCTCGTAAGCTTAGACGTCGTTTTATTGGGCCTTTCTTGATTCTTCGTCGCATCGGTGCTGTGGCCTATCACCTTGAGCTACCACCACACATGAAGATCCATCCAATGTTCCATGTCTCCCTATTATGCAAATATGCTCCCCGATCAGGCCAAGGTACTTCCACACAGGACATTCGACCTTGTCCGACAGTCATTGATGGCATAGAGGAATATGAAGTGGAGCGGATTCTCCAAAAGCGCATGCGTGGTACTCGCCATCCGCGGGTGGAATATCTAGTACAATGCAAAGGTTACCCCCTCTATGAAGCAACCTGGGAACCCGCTGCCAATTAGGCACATGCACCGGTGTTGGTGCAAGCATTTGAGCAACAATTGCACAACGAGGACGTTATGTCTTAAAAGGAGGGAGGTCTGTAATACCAAGGGTTAGCCATATGATCTAGATGTGAAATTTGGTTTGGTAACATCTAGAATGATGTTATACATGATGGTCAAAATAGATCAGATAGAAGTAAGTATCACCAAAAGAGTACTTCTACTAATAGGGCACAAACCAAAATAGACTTGAGAACCTTAGAACCAATAGCTAGACATATGATTTAAAGGTGAGAATTGGTTTGGTAACATCTGGAAGGATGTTACACATGATGGACTAAACAGAGCAGAAAGAGGTATCACCAAAAGAGGACTTCTACTAATAGAGTAGGAACCGAAATATGCCTGAAATCTTTGAAGGCAATTTCGGAGACCTAAACGGATGAATTAGGCCTCAAAAATGTGTAGATTCCCCCCCCAACAGAGGAAAGGCTGGCCTTCCCTCCCCCCCTGGTTTGTCTCATCGAAAGCTTTCCAACGGTACCTTACTCATGTGATTCTGAGATTCCTACAGGAAGGTTCCCTCCGGTCAAAGCTTGTTTGACCAACCAGATAGGACCTAGACTAGATAGGTCACCCATCCAAGTAAGTAATCCAAGGGTGGAGCTTGCTGACATGTCACCTATCTATGTCCCTAATCCTAGGGTGGAGCTTCCTTGGAGGAGATCCTCTTTGTCTATATAATAAAGAGAAGGTGCTCCCTTGGGGCATCAAATGTTTGAGTGTGCAATCTGTGTTTTCTCTCTTCTCTTGTCCTTGGAGTATTACACTTCCAAACATTGATGGTTCTATGGACCCAAGCTTGGCACTTGTACGTGCAAGCTTGAGGTGTATGTTATGTGGCTCTTTTGGTGGAGCTAATACTATGTTAGTGTGTGATAGCTGTTTGAGAGGATGGCATATGGCATGTATGCCTCCTCCCCTCACGGTGGTTCCTCATGGACAGTGGCTATGTCCTAGATGTACTTGACCTATAGCTAGTTCATTCTTTATATGGTATAGATTGCAAATAGGCGACTAACAATGGGGCTCCATGGCATCCGGCTTCCTGATCTTTGCCCATTATAGGGTAAACCATATACTTAGAGTAGATGGCTATCTGGAGTTAGAGGGACCTAACCGCCAGCTAGGGAGGCAATTGTGGCACTTTAGAGTCTATGTATGACTTATGTGTGAGTTGTGCTTCTATAGTGTATGATGTTGATAACGATGTATGTTGTGTAGCGATGTATATACGCATGACAATTGTCATGCTATTTTTAGTGTTGCATCTAGATTGCTCTGACACTCGAGTTGTAGTGATAGTAGTTGGAGTTATTTCAGTAGTTTCTTAGAGACTACTTTCCGACGGTCAGATTTCATGTTTGGGGTACTGACTTTACGGTGGAGCCCACTGTCACTTTGCACCGTTTGCACTGTCAAGTGTGCCATCAGTAGGACCGTTAGGGTTCAGACCTAGCTCAGGTCTAGGGGGTATACTTTTGAAGTGCAGCTCCTGAGAGCTCACTTCTCTGATGTTGAGCCTTCAAGTTCCTGGCTATGGTGGACAGAGACCGGCAAGCGTCACTTGGATTCTCTATGCTTGAGTGGGTGTGGCTTGATTGTAATCTGTATCCAGTTGTTGGTAGTTTATAGAGAAATAGATCAAGTACTAATCTGAGTTGAGTTGAGTTGAGAGTGGTAAACAATCTGATTATTGTGGCACTTTAGAGTCTATGTATGACTTATGTGTGAGTTGTGCTTCTATAGTGTATGATGTTGACAGCGATGTATGTTGTGTAGCAATGTATATACGCACGGCAATATGTATGTTAGGAATGAATTCATTGAGAGCAAGCACTTGACCTTCTTTTTCTAGAATTGGGATCTTAGCTCACCAAAAATGATGCATGAGATAAGGAGTAGGACCCAAGAAATTGGTAATTTGAGAAAAAATTCAAAGGAATGGAGCAAGACACTAAGGATGGTCCTTGGGAAAGAAGTAGGAACTTTGGGGGGGAATTACCTTGGAGAAGAGTTAGGAGATATGTGCAAAGAAGTCAATACTTGGATAAGCAACTCCTTTGCCAATGTAAAAACTACTAATAATGGTTGGTAGGTCACCAATTACAAAAATTCAGCCTAAAGAGAAATTTTTCTCTAATTTATGAAGCTTTTTTGCCCAAAGAGAACAACTTACTCAACAATTAATCAAATAGTCTTCTTTGACCAAGTATAGGAAGGAGTAGTGGCAAATTGAGCACATATTTTTATCTTCATACATAGTCAATTGTCTAAGAATTGGAGGAAGATAGAAGAGCTACCTACTTGGCTTCATTTGCTATCCACTTCTAAATGGAGACAATTTATTGAGCAAGGAGGAGCAAAGAAAATTCATTAGTTACTTTCACTTGGTGGAGTACTTCAAAATGAAACCCTTAGGAAAGAGAGTTATAAGGGAAATCCAAGAAACCAACAACAAGTTTACTATTCTAGGAAAAATTTTGGAGTTAAAGGAATTTACAATCTCAAACAAGAAGAGAGCCACTCTTTCTTTGAGACCAAAGTATCTTGCAAAGAAGGTAAGAAAGAATCCATAGGTGGTGGACATCTCCTTAGATGAAGGTGAAGTGAAAGTTGAAGTGGAAGAAGAAGAGGAAGACAATGAACTCACCTTACAAGAAACCAAGATAGATATAGATAGAGAAGAAGAGCATGCAAATGAAAAGTATGCACCACAAGGTGAAAGGAGTCCCCAAGCCAAAAATCAAGAAGATTTTTGAAGCAATGAACCAACCACTCTAGTGCAACCAAGATTGCCTTTGAAGTTAGAAGTGAAGTATGCCAAAGAAGAACTAGTTGAAGACAAAAAGAAAATCAATACCCATGAAGAAGATGTCCTTGGAGGAGTACATAAAAAATGAAGAAGTGGTGGTGATCAAGGAGAAATCCAGCAAGGCATTTGATGGAACATCCTTTATAGTTAACTCTATTGGTCCCTTGCTTAGATATCTATAGTCCATTCTTCCCCAATATCAATAGGATTGGCCATAGGTTAAAGTTACACCTTGTTGGTGAAGAGATTATCTATAAATGAATTTGCAATGAAGGCAAAGAACAATCATTTGCAAGAGGAGTGAGAGAAGTATGAGGTCCTATACAAGAAGGTGTGCAAGAATCAAGACACATTGTTGTAGGAGGCTGAATACTTAAAGTGGGAAGTGTTTGCTAGAGAATGTCAAGAAGAGCCAAGATCAGAATTCTAAAGATTGCTTGAGGACATGGGTGCTCTTTGGATTGACACTAATGTGTGCCATAAATGGCTTGAGGAAAAATTATAGGACTAGAGTGTAGAGGACTTTGATTTCAACAAGAGATGGAGGCCAAACATAGCAAGAAAGCCGCCTTGCAAATCATGTAGATGAATGTAGGGAAAAGACTAGTCTTTTGATAGAGGCCTTGCAAGAGAGGTTGCAAAAGGAGAAGGAAGAAAATTCCATTGATCATAAGAGGTTTTGGGAAGAGATCACCAAGGAGCTACAAAAATTCTACAATTCCAAGGACAAAATGTTAAGAAGTTGATCAAAGATTTAGAAGATATTCAGGACCAATTGGTATCCCTTGCCCAAGAAGAAGTAGAAGGAAAATGACAAAAAAAAAGTAACACGACTGAAACTGCAATTGCAAACTTTGGAGGCAAAGACCTATGAAGATCCAAAGTGGATAGACAAGCTATAAAATTTATGGAGCATGTCAAAAGGAAGATCCCAAAATCTTGTGATAACTTAGTATTAGAGATAGCATATTACAAGGAAAGAGTAGATCTTCTCCTTAGAAAGGTTAGTAGCAAAGGTAATTATTTGCAATAGTTTTGTGCCAAAGAACTCATTGGAAAGGTTCTTTGTAGTTGTAATCTTTAGAGTAGGAAGAGTGTACACACACAACAAAAGTAATATTTCTTTGGGGAAGATTTAACACCTTCCACAAGACATATGGATAATAGTTATAATGTACATGTCAACAAGCTAGGATAAGACACCATAATAACATCTCCAATGTACAATGTAGATGCAAGGAAGTAATCTTCATATATCTTTGCACTTCCTCAACCTTTAGATCTCCTTAGTCCAAGTGGGAAATAATATTTAAGGCATATGTCAATTGTAAATATTCATTCAATCATTCAAGGAAAAAGAAAGTGAAAAAGCCAAAATCTCTTTATTTCTTTGCTTAATTTCAAGTATTGGTGTCAGATCTTTGTTGAGTGACGGTGAGGAATCTTTGTAGTAAGAACCAAAGTGACTTAGTCTATGTGATCATTGGTAATTGTGGCTAGGATGTCTAATCCTTTGTAGATTTTAAGAAGCAATGCCTTGATGAAACTTGAGAGAGAATTTTAGTTTTGACAATAATCAATAGGAGTAAAGACAAAGAATAGCTACCAATGCAAAGATCCTTTGGAAAATTCATGCCTTGTAGGAAGGATGGAATGAAATCTTTAGAGTAGGAATCTTTGTAGTAAAAGTAGTCTCCCTATAGTTGACTAGATTCACACTTTTAGATTAGAGCTGGAACTTATCCTTAGTGAATGTGATCTTTTGGTTGTTTTTTCTACTTTTTGTAGTACACCTTGGTAATGTTGTTACTCTATTTTTGGAATGGTTCTTGCCTAAGCAATTAAAGAAGTTATTTTAAAGAACTAAGATATTGATACTTCTATTCAATTCTAGCCATTTTCAAACCAAATCTTACTATGAACAACATGTTTCTTACCAATATAACACATTTTTGTCAATATTGGGATACTTCAATCTCAAATCTTTAGTGAGTGATTTAGTGAGGAATATTTGTGGTAGAAACTCAAGTACTGATTGTTTGTGATTATCAGTACTTGTGGCTGTGATACTTGGTAGTTCCAAAGAAGCAATGCCTTGGTGGATCTTTGGAGAAAATTGTAGTATGATTAGTACTCAATAGAAGCAAAGACAAAGAATAACCAATGCAAAGAACCTTTGGATGAGGAAATGCCTTTTAAGAAGGGTAGAACATGATCATTGGAGTAGTAATGTTTGTACAAGAAGTAGCTTCTTTGTAGTCAATTGAATCATCACTTTCAAGTTAAAGTTGGAACTTATTCTTAGTAAATATGATCATTTGTTGTTTTCTATTTTCCATAGTGCACCTTGGTGGTGTTAAATAGCCTCTTCAAGGAGTGATCTTGCCTAAGAGGTTAAACATGTAACAATAAAGAACTACAAGTTGTGACACTTTCCTTTAAATCTAGCCATTTCTAACCCATATCTTCATAGGATCAACCCATTCCTTATTGATATACCATAATTTGGTCAACAATGGGTTGTCACATATTTTTTGGAGCCATTATCAGGGATACATTCTTCAAAGTGTCTAGATACAAAGACTGATAAATTAATGAATGTTATCAAAGAATTGAGTACCACAAGATGAAGGAGTCGTTCAAATACCTTGTTTTTTAAGAGCTTTTAGAAAGAGTCTAAAAACAAAAAGTTGAGTGTTGTGCTATCATTATACTATATATTCTCACTAGCAATGCACTAGGTGTCTAATTGTGGATTCCATTGGTAGGTAAGCTGAACCTAAACCTGTCAAGAGTGTTTATCTCCATTTTTAATCACAACGATCAAGTACTTCTACAACAATTCCAAACTTCCTTTTCATCAGGTAGGAAAACAAGCAACCTAAATTGCCATCATAACACCCACTCTTTGTTGTTGGTCATCCCTTCAAGCATCACCAAGGAGAAACACACAACACATCCAAGGAAAGGAAACCTAATTGCAACATATGCACACCAATCCAAGAATAGTACACAACTGTTGTGGTGCCCACATTTTTTGTTTTTTTTTAAATAAAGGAGAAGAAGTGTATAGAGAAGTCGGATTGCGCCTATATGGCCAAAGAAGGCAAAGAAAATTGTCTTCGGGATGAAACCCGAAGTAAAGTGACTTTGGGTCATAAGGCGAAGTACTCAGAAATGCCTTGTCAGCATACAATACGAAGTAGATTGTCATTGGATTGGGAGGAGCTCAACCCGAGGCGAAGACAGTCTAACAACCTTTCGTCGGGGCGAGAAATTCAAGAAGGGGCCGTTTCAAAACTGGCGGCTCATACGCGCAAAGGTTGATTGACAGTGAGAGGTGCATGCCGGAGGTGTGATTTCTTGGTAGAAACTCAAAGTGACGGAAGACAAAGAAGAGCAACTGTATAAAAATCGAAACTGCAACAACAAAATGTCGAGCAATTTTCCTTCGCCGTTGAGGAATCATCTTGCAGGTGATCAGGGAAAGGGAAATAGAGTTGGACTCATGTTAGTGCACAAGGGAGAAGTTGCGAGAGAGAAATCAAGAGACAGTAAGAAAGCAGAAGAGATGGGAGGAGGGAAGAAGAACTCCAAATTTGCAGTGAGAAATCATGCAATTCGGAGATTAGATGTAGTAGCAAGGATCAAAGTCTTGAGCCGACTTCGGATCACCTTTCTGGCATGGAATTAGAATGTAAGTTTTCCAGGATTCATGATAGAAATCATCAAGAGTAAGTGTCTCGATGGTCCCGAGCAAGAAGGGAAGAGAGGAAATCCGGCTCGCTGGACAGAGTTGGATTGGAGACTTGTACTCGGGAAGGAGGCGGGTTCAGAGCAGGGAGCCACGTTCTTGGGGAAAGGAGAGATAGCCCAAGAAATGCAGGAGGTGAGAGATGCCTTCTCGTCGAAGAGAACAAAGAATGAGTACAAGGTAGAAAGTTACAAAGATCCTGTCAAGAGAGGAATTGTGAGTGCTTTGATGGCAATCCTGAAGCCGGAGAGAATAACATATGTGATGAAACACCAAGCGGTGTTCTTTCACAAATTGTTTGCAGGAGAATCAATTAATTGGGCGAGGTGTTTTCACGAGAGAACGAGGCAGATGGTGTGGAATCCATGGGATAAGTCGCCTCCACATTACATTGTGCCGTTTGCGGCGCACTTCTACCTCGGGCTCAATTTGCTGACCTCGGCGGAGCAAAACCGGATGGTGTCGCACTTCCATCTAGATGTGCGAAAGGAAGTCAATGTCAAGAAGCAGCAATACATTCTCGAAATCTGGAGCACGAACGACTACTATGCAAAGACAGGGAAAAACGTGGAGGTCGTAGTAAGTACCCCGACGAAGAAGAGAACTTGGCAAGCAGAAGCCGAAGAAAAAAAAAAACCTCGAAAGATGCAAAAAAACAACCCGCGGCGAGGAATGGTGGTGATTGAGTCAAAAGATGAAGACTCAGAAGGCGAGGCCGAGCTCAAGATGGAGGACTCGAAACATGAGGAGGAACCTGAGTTGACACTGCAGAGCGGAGATACGAGCAGTGACAGTGAAGACGGTGGAGAAATGACCTCAGTGCCAGCGGCTGAAGAATACGAAGAAGAAGTGCAAGCCAAAGTAGAAGCCGAAGACAATGCGGCGTTGGAAGACGAAGTATCGGTGCTCAAGGAGAAGAAGATCGCAGTACAGCAAGGAGTTTGCTCGAGACGTAAGGCAAAGTGTGAGGCGGGACCGAGTAAGATGAAGGAAGAGGCAGAAGACAGCTTGGGTAGTGAGGCATCAATCCCGATACAAAGACTTCAGAGAAGAAGGCACGTATCAGGAGAACACGAGGAGAAAAGAGAAACTACTCCACGGGAGGAAGAAGTTGCCAGTGAGGGAGTAGAATACCTGCAAGAGGTAGTGTGCCCGCTGTTGGTGAAGTTGGAGCAGAAGAAGAAGGAGATGCAGTCAACTTGTCCAGAGGTAAAGACTATATTGCAGGTGGTAGCAAGATTAGAAGAGGAGAACTCAGAGTTGAAGAGGAGTATAACCCAAGGTGAGGAAGAGAGAGAAGTACTGCAAGCGGAAGTAGTAGAGAGAAGTCAGGTAATCAAAGACCTGAAGAGAGAAGTGAGCTATTGAGAGGATCTTGTGAGGAAGAGTGACATCGCATGGGAGAGATAGGTAGCGGAGCACAAAATCTTGAAGCAACAATTTGCTGATTCAAGAGTAGAGCTTATCCATGCTATGGCGAGGGTAGCATCAAAGGATCAAGAGCTCGATCGAGTGATGGAGAGTATGGAGGAGAAGAAGCAACTCTGGCAAAGAGAGTTGTCTGCGTGGTATAGAGAAGAAGAGAGATTACGAGAGTTACTTCGTAATCAGGAAGAGAAAGTTGTACAGAAGGAGAAAGAGAAGGAAGCAGTGAAAGCCGAGTTTGAGGAAGAGTTGGCGATGTACCGAGAGGAATGGCTTGCAGATTGTGAATGAGAACAAAAGACAAGATTGGAGCCATTGAAGGAGATAGTCCTCAGGGTGAACGCAATGTTAAGTACAGAAGCCAGCGTTTGAATTGAAGAAGCGCGACTGCACGAGTTGAAGTTGTTGGTATAGGAGATGAGGCAAAGACAAGCGAAGGACACGGAGATGAATGCCTTGTTAATAAAACTAAGAACTTGTGTAGACAAAAAGGTGTTAGAAGTAGAGGATAACATTTCAATTAGATTAGACTTAGTGAAAATAGAGTTAGAAAAGCTTCGGAAAGATGTTAAGGCAAAACCCGAAGTAGATAATATAGGAGTCCAAATGTCTTCGGAGTTACCCTCAGGGACATTAGAGAAGAGTGGGTCGGGAGATAAGGAGTTAGATAGATTACCCACTAGTGAAATTTCATATCAGGAAAGAGAATTGTTGAAATTGGTAGAAGAAGTAGAAGATGTGAAACCCGAGGAAAAGATAGTAGGAAGTAAAATTACTTCGGGTTTGGGTTTGAAAGCTGAAGAAGAAGTAGACATCGGATGGGAGTAATAACAGATTTGAGATTTGAAGAGGCAGATATGAAGAGGTGCATTGTCATTGTGGATATGCAGGTTAGAACAGTTGTGGTAGAAAGGTATAGTTGTTAGAACTATCGATTGCTCCACTATTTAAGAGTGGCATTCGTAGGAAAATGTTGTTCAGTGCTCATTATTTCTAAAAATAGATAAAGCAAAGTAATGTGAAGTAGTGCTCGTTGCTTGAGCTTGATTCTGAGTATCAACTTTGTGTCTATGTTTGTGAGTGTTTGGAGAAATTTGAAGTGCAAATCAGAGTGCTTGTTGGATGTTGGATTCCATAGCCTTGATCTTCATTCTGTGTGTTTGATCCTGAGTGAAGTGCAATCGAAGCAATGCCTTGACAGATCTGAGAGGAATTGTAGTGTTGGTAGTATTCTCTATTTGTGAGTGTAGTGCAAAGTTGATGTGAAGCAATTTCGATCGAGGAAGTTGTGCCTTCAGTGGAGGGGTGGAACACAATTCTGCGGCGAAGTTGTTTTGCAGTGAAGTGCCGTTTTTGGGAGAGCCTGAATCATCACAATCAAAATTGTTTGGAAAGAATTGAAGGATTTGTGATTAAGGAGTGTTAATTTGTGACAAGACTGCGAGTGAGTGCTTGTTACTCTCTTCTGGGTGTGGTTTCTACCTGAGAGACTAAAGAAGAACTCAAGAAGAACTGAAATGGTTACTTTGCTTTGTATTTGACCAATTCTGACTCGTATCTCTGCGGGAACAAACTTTACTTACCCAATTACCAGAAAAGTGATATTTGCCGGGTTGTCACAATTGTTTCAAAGAATCCTTCCTTAATCCAAGAATTGCTTTTGACATGCATTCCAAGAGTTACTCTCAACTTGTGCTCCAAATAGGGAAATTATGTACACTTTGGTCAACAAATAAATACCAAACTCAAATAACTTTTTCTCTATAATTTAAATTCTATTGTTCTAGGACTTAAGGAAAAGCCTAAAAGATAAGATTTCCAATGATATATTTTATGCTCTAATATGATTGCTACAATGCATGTGATCATCTTTCAAACTTAGAAAAGCTTTGTACTTCAAATCCTAATTTAGAAACCCTAATTAAGGTTCAATCTTGGTTCTTGGAAAAATTCCTACTTGAAATTTTGCCTAGAGATTTGTGGTACTCACATTTTTCATTTTTGACAAGTTTTAAAGAAGAAGTGTATTGTTGAAGTCAAATTGAAGTCAAATGGAGAAGAAAAGAGAAGAATCATGTGTTCTCTTTTGAACCAAGGAAGTAGATGTGACAACCCGGCAAATATCACTTTTGCGGTAATCGAGTAAGTAAAGTTTGTTCCCGTAGAGATATGAGTCAGAAATGTCCAAATACGAAGCAAAGTAACAATGTAGTTCTTCTTGGTTGCGTCTTTAATCTCTCAGGTAGAAACCACACCCAAAAGAGAGTAACAAGCACTGACTCACAGTCTTCTCACAAATTAACACTTCTTAATCAAAACTCCATCAAATTTTCCAAACAATCTTGATTGTGATGATTCAGGCTCTCCCAAAAACGGCACTTCACTACAAAACAACTTCGCCTTAGAATTGCGTTCCACCCCTCCACTGAAGGCACAACTTCCTCGATCAAAATTGCTTCACATCAACTTCGCACTGCACTCACAAATGCAAAATACTACCAACACTACATTTCCTCTCAGATCTATCAAGGCATTACTTTGATTGCACTTCACTCAGGATCAAACACACTGAATGAAGATCAAGGCTATGGAATCCAACATCCAACAAGCACACTAACTTGCACTTTAAATTTCTCCACACACTCACAAACATAAACATGAAGTTGATACTCAGAATCAAGCTCAAGCGACGAGCACTGCTTCACAACACTTTGCTTTATCTATTCTCAAAAATAGTGAGCACTAAACAACATTTGACTGCGAATGCCACTCTTAAGCAGTGAACAAATTGACAGTTCTAACAACTATACCGTTCTACAACAACTCTTCTAACATACAGATCCGAAATGACAATGCACCTCTTCATATCTGCCTCTTCAAATCTCAAAACTATTACTACTCCGATCCAATGTCTACTTCTTCTTCGGCTTTCAAACCCGAACCTGAAGTAATCTTACTTCCTATCACTTTTTCCTTGGGTTTCAGATCTCCTACTTCATCTACCAATTCCAGCAATTCTCTTTCCTAATCTGAAATTCCACTAGTGGGTAATCTATCTAACTCCTTATCTCCCGATCCACTATTCTCTAATATCTCCATCGGTAACTCCAAAGACATTTGGACTCCTATGTTATCTACTTTGGGTTTTGCTTCAACATCTTTCCAAAGCTTTTCTATCTCTATTTTCACTAAGTCTAGTTTAATCAAAATGTTATCTTCTACTTCTAATATCTTCCTATCTACAAGAGTTCTCAATTTAATCAACAAGGCGTTCATCTCGGTATCTTTCGCTTGTCTTCGCCTCATCTCCTGCACCAACAATTTCAACTTGTGCAATCTTGTCTCTTCAATTCAAACGCTGGCCTCTGTACTCAACATTGCATTCATCTGGAGGACAATTTCCTTTATTAGCTCCAATCTTGTCTTCCTTTCTTGTTCTCAATCTGCAAGCCAATCCTCTCTATACATCGCCAACTCTTCCTCAAATTTGGCTTTCACCGTCTCCTTCTCCTTCTCCTTCTGTACTGTAATACCCATATGTGCATGTGTGTGGTATTGTGATATTTAACTTGGTATTACAAGTACTTAAGAGATATTATTTATAAAGAGATAAAGGATGGTTCTATATTAGTCATGGTTAGCTAAAGTTAGTCATAACTAAGATAGAGGGGACCTTACTTTAGAGGAAGTAGAAAAGATGAGCACCACTATTTTGGATTTTAGTGTGTTGACTTGGTATTATTCCTAGGTGTTTGGCTTTGAGGAAAGAGTTGAGAACTCTTGGGCCCGCAAGCCTTTTTGTTTTGGATTCTTCTTTAGTCCAAGGATAGCCCATGTGAAGGAATCCTTGACTTAGTGGTTGGGTCAAGATAAGACCACATGCTTAGGGGAATATGCCCATGTGAATGGATATTCCTTTCTACTTTTTGACTTTACTTGACTTTTAGTCTAGTAACTTGAGTTACTACGGTAATTAGTAACTTTGGTACGTAACTATTTCACAAGTATATAAACAAGGGGTGAGGAGGTACTCATCATCCTTTCATTTGCAACTATCTCTCTCTCATTGAGTTCTCTAGTGAGCAATGTCTTGAGTCTTGGAGTGTTAGCCTTGGAGGAGTATGATGGAGTTGGGGTTCCTTGCCTTCTTAGTCCATGGTGCGCTACCATAATAGCCATCAGAGGTTCATCTTGAGTGAGAGACAGGCCGGCTCACAGTACTACCTTCTCCTCCTGATTATGAAGTAACTCTCGCAATCGGTCTTCTTCTCTGTATCGTGCCGCCAACTCTTGTTGCCTGAGTTGTTTCTTCTCCTCCATACTCTCCCTCACTCTATTGAGCTCTTGATCCTTTGCTGCTACTCTCGCCATAGCATGGATAACTTCTACTCTTGAATCAACAAATTGCTGCTTTAAGATCTCGTATTCAGCTACTTGTCTCTCCCTTGCTATGTCACTCTTCTTCAAAAGCTCCTCTCAATAGCTCACTTCTCTCTTCAGGTCTTCAATTACCTGACTTCTCTCTACTGCCTCCGCTCGCAGTACTTCCCTTTCCTCCTCACCTCGGGTTACACCTTTCTTTAACTCCAAGTTCTCTTTGTCTAGTCGCGCTAACACCTACAACACAGTCTTCACCTCTAGACACATCGACTCCATCTCCCTCTTCTTGTGCTCCAACCTCACCAACAATGGACACACAATTTCCTGCATGTACTCCACTCCATTTCTTGCAACTACTTCTTCCTACATAGAAATCTCCTTCCTTACCTCTTCTTTACCCGATACTCACCTTCTCCTTTGCAGTCTTTGTATCGGAATTGATGCCTCACTGCCCAAGCTTTCTCCAACCTCTTCCTTCACTTTACTCGGCCCTGCTTCACACTTTGCCTTACGTCTTGAGCGAACTCCTCATTGTACTGCAATCTTCCTTTCCTTGGGCACAGTTACTTCGTCCTCCAACTATGTGTTGTCTTCGGCCTCCATCTCAGCGTGCACTTCTTTCTCCTTGTATTCATCAGCTGCTGACGCCGAGGTCATCCCTCCCACTTCATCACTATCGCTGCTCGTATCTCCACTCTGCAATGTTAGCTCAGGCTCCTCCTTGTGTTCCAAGTCTTCTGTTTTGAGCTCGGCATCTCCTTTTGAGTCCTCACCCTCCGACTCAATCACCATCATACTTTGCCTTGGGTTACTTCTTTGCATCTTCCAAGGTTTCTTGCTATCTTCGGCTTCTCCTTGCCAACTCCGCTTCTTCGTCAAGGTACTCACTGCAACCTCCACGTTCTTCCCTGTCTTCGCATAGTAGTCATTGGTGCTTCTGATTTGGAGAATGTACTTTTGTTCCTCGATATCGACCTCCTTTTGCACATCCGGATGGAAGTGCGACACCATCCTAGTGCGCTCCGCCGAATTCAGCAAGTTGAGCCCGAGGTAGAAGTGTGCTGCAAACGGCACGATGTAGTGTGGAGGCAACTTATCCCACAAATTCCACACCATCTGCCTTGTTCTCCCGTGAAAACACCTCGCCCAATTGATTGGTTCTCCTGCAAACAACTTATGGAAGAACACCGCTTGGTGTTTCATCACATAAGTGGTTCTCTCTGGCTTCAGGATAGCCATCAGAGCACTCACAATCCCTCTCTTCACAGGGTCTTTGTAGCTCTCAACCTTGTACCCATTCTTTGTCCGTTTTGACGAGAAGGCATCTCTCACCTCCTGAGTTTCCTGGGCTATCTCTCCCTTTCCCAAGAACGTGGCTCCTTGCTCCAAGCCTCCTTCCTTCCCGAGTACAAGTCTCCAATCCGACTCTATCCAGCAAGCCGGATTTCCTCTCTTCCCCCCTTCCTTGGGTCCATCAAGACACTTACTCTCGATGATTTCTGTCATGAGTCCTGGAAAACTTACGTTCCAGTTCCATGCCAGAAAGGTGATCCGAAGTCGGCTCAAGACTTTGATCCTTGCTATCACATCTAACCTCCGAATCTCATAATTTCTCACTGCAAATTTGGAGTTCTTCTTCCCTTCCTCCCATCTCTTCTACTTTCTCACTTTCTCTTGATTTCACTCTTGTGACTTTGCCCTTGTGCACTAACACGATCCCAACTCTATTTCCCTTTCCCCAATCACTTGCAAGATGACTTCTCAATGGCGAAGGAAAATTACTTGACATTTCATCATTACAGTTTTGTTTCTTATAGAGTTGCACTTCTTCGTCTTTTGTCGCTTTGATTTTCTACCAAGAAATCACACCTCCGGCATGCACCTATCACTGTCAATAAACCTTCGTGCGTATGAGCCGCCAGTTTTTAAACGGCCCCTTCTTGAATTTCTCGCCCCGATGAAAGGTTGTTAGAATGTCTTCGCCTCGGGTTGAGCTCCCCCTGATACAAAGAAAATTTACTTTGGGTTGTATGCTGACAGTGCATTTCGAGTACTTTGCCTTATGACTGAAGTCACTTTACTTTGGGTTTCATCCCGAAGACTCTTTCCTTTGCCTTCTTTGGCCATACAAGCGCAATTCAACTTCTCTGTACACTTCTTCTCCTTTATTTTGAGAAAAACAAAAAATGTGGGCACCACAATAGACTTTAGATTAGAGAAAGAAGTACTTGGATTGGACTTATAGGGTTGTAGATCTAAAGTAAGATACTTCATATTGGAGGGATCAATCTGATCCAAAGAAACCGTAAACACTTTCCTTTAGGCCAAACAAATCAAGAAGGTATGATCAAGGAAAGTATTGAAACACTTCACAAAGGAATTTTTGAGATGTCAAGACAATATCCATGCCGCTTAATAGTTATCATGAAGGAGTTTGAATCTTGGGCCTAGGTGAGGGTTTGATCTTTCAAAGACCAAGAAAACACGTGATGCCAACAAAGGGCAATAGGCAGGTTCCCTCACTTGTGATGAGGAATCTTGCAATTCAGAGATTAGATGTGATGGCAAGGATCAAAGTATTGAGTAGACTTTGGATCACTTTTTTGGCATGGAACTAGAACTTAAGTTTTCCAAGTCTCATGGCAGAAATAACGACTAGTAACTGCGAAGATGGTCCCAAGACAAAGGAGAAGAGACAAAAGCTGGCTTGATGGACTGAGTTGGATTGCAGATTAGTCTTGGGGAGAGAAGTTGGGGATGCAAGAGGAGTCACCTTCTATTGGAAGTGTGATTTACTAGAGGAGATTACAAAGGTGAGGAATTCCTTTGGTGCTCCTTGCACTAAGAATAAGTACAAGGTAGATAGTTATAAAGATCCAGTAAGGTGAGGTATTGTTGGGGCTTTGATGGCAATGTTTAAGCTAGAGCAAAGCACCTATGTAACAAAGCAGTAAGTGGTATTCTTCCACCAAATGTTTGCAAGAGAAAAGGTGAATTGGGTGAAGTGCTTTCACTAGAGAGTGGGGCAGATGATTGGGAATTGGAGAATGAATCTGACACCCCACTACCTTGTGCCATTTTCAGCCCATTTCTATTTGGGATTAAACTTACTCAACTCAGAGGAGAAGGAGAAGATGTTGTTGCACTTTCACCTAGATCTATGTCAAGATGTAGATGCGGACAAGCAATACTACAAAAGGCAGATGTAAGGAAGTGATGAACACTTTGCCAAGGTGAGGCAAGAGAAGGTAGTGGTGGTGTGTACTATAAGGCCAAGGAAGTGGGGTAGACTCAAGGAGGTAGTATCACCAATTTAGCCACAAAAGACTAGAAGATTGAACCCAAGGTGAGAAATGGCGGTGGTGGACCTGTAAATAGTTGCAGAATCTGAAGGAGAAGCCAAGTCTAGATGAAAAGATTCAAAAGAAGAAGAAAAAGAAGAGTTCATGTTGCAAAGTAAGGAGTCAAGCATTGAGAGTGATGGAGCAACCAATGTTAAGCAATCTGTTGAATAAGAGATTGAGGAAGATTACAGGAGTTCCATGCACTAATTGAGTGCATGGAAGGAAGAGACAACCAATACTTGGAGTTGCATGAAGTGGATGTTTTGGAGGAGAGGGAAGAGGAGCAAATATTGGTATTTTTGCAAAGAGCAAGATCAAAGAGAAGTATTTAGCTTCCAACTATAGGACAAATAGAGCCAAGGAAGAAGAAGAAAGTTCAAAGGAAATCAATTTAAAGATAACAAGATTGAGACTTTGGGGTAAGGCACTTGAAGAAGAATTGCATATGAAAGCCAAAGATAGAGAAGAAGATGAGGAAAGGCACAGAGGAGTAAGTTATTTTTCAAAGATTGTGCGTTTGTTATTGTTTGAGTTGCAGAGGAAGAGGAAGGAGATGCAACAAGATCATCCCTAAGTAAAGGATGAGATGCATGAAATGAAGAATCTAAGTGCATAAGTCTTGGAGTTGAAGGAGAAGTTAACTTGAGGAGGCGATTAAGCCGAATTACTCTGGGTGGATGTGGTAATTTGGAGGAAGAGCTTCAAAACTCTACATGAGAATTTTGTGAAGCGCAATGGTGATCTTGAACAACAAGCTAAAGAGTTGAAGGACCAAAAAGTATTGTTCAAGAAGTTGAAGCAAGAATTCAATGAATTGCAACTCAATGCAATGCACTCAAAAGCCATTGCAATGAGAGGAAGCAAGAGTTGGAGAAACTAAGGTTGGTGCAATGGAGAAGGATTGGGCCTAGCAACACAAATTTATTGAGTAGAGATCAAGAAGAAGAAAGGCTGAGAGGTTTGATCAGGAATGCGGAGGCTCAACTTATTCACTACATGGAAGAGAAGGAAGCATTGAAGGAAAATTCTGAAGAAGAGTTGAAGATGTATTGAAATCAATTGGAAGTAGAAAGAACTCAGGAGGAGTTAGTTCCAAAGACCCTAAACCCTAAACCCTAACCCTAAACATAATTCCAATACAAAGTCATTTCATGGTTAAGTAGCCTTCTTCAAAAGAATTGAATCATCAAAATTAGTGTCAATTGGAAAAATGTGAAGAATTGTGATTATGGGTGTTGTTTATTTGTGACAAGTTTGCTAGTTGAGCACTTGTTACTCTCTTTTGGATGTGGTTTCTACCCAAGACGCTAAAGATGCAGCCAAGAAGAATTTTTTTGTTACTTTCACTTTGCATTTGACCATTTTTACCACTATCTCTATGGGAACAAATAGTTACTTACTAATTACCACAAAAGTGGTACTTGTTGAATTATCACATGATTTTGGCGCAACCGCCAAGGATACAAATCTTGGGAGTGGATGAATACAAAGCCAAATTGAAAGCTGATTGTCCATCGAATATGAATGTTTGCATCAAGAGAACAATGGGAAGAGAGTGCTCATGAAGAACTTTACAACATGAAGAAGAAGAATGCTAGAAGAGCCAACTCAATATTGAAGAATCTAAGAAGGAGGTGTTGGATCTCCAACTTCTTCATGAAGTACAAGGAGCCTTGCAAGCACTTGAAGAGGAAACATGAATCTAGGTGGTGAGACTACTTTACACTCCCTCATTCCAAGACACAAATGGGCTAACATATTCATTGTGACACAACACACCAACTTCTCCCAAAATTTTTAAGAGAGCCGATTACTTCAAGGATTTGATTTGTGAGAAGATGCAACAAATTTTGACTAAAGGAGAGTGCCAATATGTGACAACATGGCAATATCACTTTTGCGGTAATCAAGTAAGTAAAGTTTGTTCCCGTAGAGATACTTGTCAGAAATGTCCAAATACAAAGTCAAATAGTAACAAGTAGTTTTTCTTGGTCTTTAGTCTCTCAAGTAGCAACTGCACCAAGAAGAGAGTAACAAGCACCAACTTGCAGTCTCGTCATACAAAAATGTCACACTTGATCACAACTCCATCAAATCTTTCCAAACACTCTTGATTGTGATGATTCAATCTTTCCTAAAAACAACACTTCATTGCAAAAAGACTTTGCCTCAAAATTGTGTTCCATCTCTCCACTGAAGGCAGATTTTCCTCACTCAAAATTGCTTCACATCAACATTGCACTACACTCACAACTGCAAAATACTACCAACACTACAATTTCTCTCAAATATATCAAGGCATTGCTCCTATTGCACTTCACTTAGGATCAAACACACAATTTGAAGATCAAGGCTATAGAATCCAACATCAAACAAACACAGTAACTTGCACTTCAAACTTCTCCAAACACTCACAAACACACACGCAATGCTGATACCTGGAATTAAGCTCAAGCAACAAGCACTGCTACACAACACTTTGCTCTATCTATTCTCAGAAATAATGAGCATTGAACAACATAACACTACAAATGTCTCCTTTAAATAAGGAGAGGACTTTAGCAATTAACTAGCTTCCTAAACTACTTTCTACCAACTCTAACAACCTGTGGATCCAAAATGACAATGCACCTCTTCATATTTGCCTCTTCAAATCTCAAAACTATTACAATTTTGATCCAATATCTACTTTTTCCTTGGCTTCCAAACCCAAAGTAACCTCACATACTACTCTATCCTCAGGTTTCACAACTATTAACTCTTCTACCAATTCTAACACCTCTTCACTCTGATCTAAAATTCCCCTCATGGGCAATCTACACACTTCTCCCTACAACCTATCTTTCTCTAATACCTCAAATGACAACTCCAAAGATATTTGTACTCATATCTCTTCTACTTTGGGTTTTTCTCTTACATCCTTCCAATGTTTATCTATTTCTAACTTAACTAAATCTAATCTAATCATGATTTTGTCTTCCTCTTCCAATATCTTCCTATCTACATGAGTTCTAAGACTAATTAGCAAAGCATTCAAGTCCTTATCTTTTGCATTTCTTCTCCTCGTCTACTACACCAACAATCTTAACTCGTATAATCCAGTTTCTTCAATCCTTACATTGGCTTTTCTACTCAACATCACATCCATCTTCACTACTATCTCCTTCAACAACTCAAGCCTCATTCTTCTCTCATGTTCCCAATTTGCCTGCCAGTCTTCCCGGTACATTGCCAGGCTCTGCCTCAAATTTGGCCTTCACAATCTCCTTCTCCTTCTCTTTCTACACTACCTTCTCTTCCAAATTACAAAGTAACTCCTTCAATCTTTCTTCTTCTCTATACCTCACTATTAACTCTCTTTCATAGAGCTGCTTCTTCTCTTCTACACTTTGCATCACTTTGTTGAGCTCTTGCTCCTTCTTTGCTACCCTTGCCATAGCATGGATGATCTCTAATTGTGAATCAACAAACTACTATTTCAAGATTTCATACTTAGCTATCTATCTTTCCCTGGGTATGATATTTTTCTTTATAATTCTCTCTCTACTATTGCATCTACTTGTAGTACCTCCTTTTGCTCCTCTCCTTGGGTTATACTTGTTTTCAACTCCAAGTTCTCTTCTTCTAACCGCACTAACATTTGCAACACAATCTTTACCTCCAAATACTCTGACTGCACCTCTTTCTTCTTCTCCCCCAACTTCATCAACAATGGGCAAACAATCTCCCATAGATACTCCAATCCTCTGGTTTGGTTCCCTTCTGCTTGCGGGCTCTTCCTCTTCTTTGCTTCTTCTTCCCCTGACACTCTTCTCCTTAGCTGAAGTTGCCTGATTGGAATGGATTCTTTGTTCCCCAAACTTTCACTTTCCATTTCTTTTCTTTGACTTGGCCCCACCTCATACATCACATTTCTTTTGGATCAGATACCTCTCTAAATGATAACCTTCTTCTCCTCCTTCTTTGGAACTTCTTCTTCTTCCTTTTGGTTATCTTCTTCTACCATCTTCAACTTTCCCTCTTCTTCCTTTGGTACCGACTGCATTTCCACTCCATCCTCACTCTCATTACTTGCTTCACCACTCTATAACATGAATTCAGGTTCTTCTTCTTTCTTCAAGTCTTTTGACTTGTACTCAGCTTCCCCTTCTGATTCTTCTCTTGACAACGTGATTACCACCAAGTCCTTCTTTGGGTTCACTTTCTTGGTCTTCTGAGGTATTGTTGCCACTTCTTCTTTTGGTCAACTCCTCTTCTTTGTCTTTGGAGCATTCACCGCCAATCTTACGCTTTGCCCTGTATGCATGTAGTACTCATCACTGCTCTTGATTTGAAGAATGTATTATTGCTCCTCTGCATAAGTATGTCTCCTTAAGTTGGGATGGAAATGCAACACCATCTTGTGTTGTTATCAGTGTTGTTTCTCATCTTTCAATCCCAAATAAAAGTTGGCTACAAATGGCACAATGTAGTGTGGAGGTGACTTATCCCTCAAATTCCACACCATTTGTCTTGTGTGCTGATGAAAGCATTTTGCCCAATTGATTGGTTCCCTTTCAAACATATTATGGAAAAACACCACTTGATGGTTCATCACATAAGTGGTTTTTTTTGGCTTAAAGATGGCCCTCATTGCTCCTATGATGCCTCTCCTCACAAGGTCCTTATAATTCTCAACCTTATACCCATTCTTTGTGCATTTTGAAGAAAAGGCATATTGTACTTCTTGGGTTTCTTCAACTACCTCTCCTCTCCCCAAGAATGTGGCTCCTTGCTCCTCACCTGCCTCTCTTCTGAGTACTAACCTCAATTCCAACTTTGTCCATTGAGCCGGATTTCCTCTCTTACCCTCTGCCTTGGGTCCATCTAGACACTTACTTTCAATGATCTTGGTCATGAAACTTGGAAAACTAAGGTTCTAGTTCCATGCCAAAAATGTGATACAAAGCCTGCTCAAAACTTTGATTCTTGCAATCACATCTAACCTCCAAATTGCATGAATTCTCACTGCAAATTCTGAGTTCTTCTTTGCACCTCCCATCTTACTTTCCTCCACTCTAGGTTGGTGATTATTCTTCTACCTAACTCTTGGACTAACTCTTCTAACTTCCTCTTGATGCACAAGCACGTCTCTTACTACACTCCCTTTTTCCCCAATCTCCCTCAAGATGACTTGTTAATGGTGATGGGAAATTACTTGTCATCTCTTTGTCTCTATCTCAAATTTTATAGTGGCATGTTTCCTCATTCTTTCTTCACTTTGAGCTTCTACCAAGAAATCACACCTTCTACATGCTCCTGTCAATGTCAACTTTCCCTCGTTCATAGGCCAGCCGCTTTTGTGTGTGGTAACTTCTTGAATATCCAAGCCAAAAGGAAATTTGTTACACTATCCTCACCTCTGATTGAGCATCCTAAGACAAAGTTTTCTTACTTCAGGTTGAATGCTGGCAGGACCAATCCGAGTACTTTATCTTTTGACACAAAGTCACTTTACCTCAAGTTACAACCCGGAGTTACAACCTCTTCCTTGAATAGTGGCATAGCATAAGGTATCTCTATGTGGAGCAATTGCCAAGTTCTCAAAAGCCATTGGCACCACTTTCCAAAAGATCTCTACCCGTTGAGAACATGCACTCATCCATAAATTTGGATCATCCAAGTCCAAAACTACAATAGCATCTTGACAAATGGCTGCAGGTAAATCTTGATCTTGTCCATAGAGTAGAAATTAAGGAGAAGAGGAGGCTTGCCGGCTGAACCAATAGCCCATGGCCAACCAACGTAACTAGAGGTCCCAATCTCCCAAGTGGCCACACTTCAAACCATACTTTTGCAATCCTCTCTTCACCGTCTGAACCACTCTCTTTGCTAAGCCATTGACCTCAAGGTAGGTAGTACAATGATCAATCAAAGGCTTGTCACATAGGGTCTGAAACTCTCCCAAGAACTCTTTACCCTAATCAGTCAAAACCTTAGCTGGTGCACCAAAATGACTAAGAACCCGATCTAGGAATGAATAACCAGTCCCTTCACTGGACTTGTCAGGAAGTGCCACCAACCCAATCTACTTGGAGAAGTGCTCCACCATCACCAAAACATACCAATTGTCTCACAATCAACGGTAAAGGTCTAGCAAAGTCTAAACTCCAATGGTAACCTAATCCGATGATAGGTAATGGGTGCAACTATGGCATAGGAGCATTGAATGATGCTCTAACTTGGTCATAAACCACACATCTAGCAACAAACTATTGTACATTGGTCGTATACCATGCCACCAATAATCACTCGAAGAGTAAGCTATATGTACGCTTTACTCCAAAATGTCCAAGCTCCTCATGAGTGCATGACGGACCAACTGTAGTCTCTAAGATGGAAGTGGCACTCTACCATCCTCCCATACACGCAAAAAGGTGTTTACCCTATAATTTGAACCGTTTGGCTTGCCAAAGAACACGGTCTCAACTAGCACCAATTGTGCCACCCACAACACTAGTGCAAAGATAGTCCATCACTAAGACATCATCATGAAAGTCTCACTTAACTATACCAATATCTTTACTCTCTAGATCTATGACCTCAATAGCTCTTCCTGTATGCGTTGAGAGAGATACCGCCAAAGCCTTAGAAAATACACATAAAAAGGCCGCTGCATGCCACTCTAGCACCATCTCCTCATCTGTCTTGCCATGCCAACGTGCTCCGGTCTGATCTTGTTGGCTGGGATATGGGTTTCTACTCAACCCATTTGCATCACGGTTCACCACTCTAGGTCTATGAACAACCGTGAAATCATAATCCTAAAAAATCAGAGCCAATCGTCCAAGTTTCCTTGAAAGCTTGTCAAACTCCATCAACCACTCCAATGGCTGATGATCAATGATGAGAGTAAAGAGGTTACCAAATAGGTAACATCAGAAATGTGCTACTACCAAAACTGCTGCCAAGCACACTCTATCATATGAACTATACTTTGCCTCCGCTGAATTGTTGGAGCAACTAGCATAGGCCACCAAAAACTCCTTCCCCTCATCATCATGTTGGGTGAGCACTGCTCCAAGCCCCAACATACTCCAATCAATGTGAACCTAAAATGGTCATCCTTTAATTGGTCTCCTCAAAATAGGAGTAAATGTCAACCTCTCCTTGAGCTCTACAAAAGCTCTCTCATGCTCATCTCTCCAACACCACTCTTACTCATGGAAGAACCTACACTTCCCAAGATGTAATTTGAGTCCATGAGATCTCAACCTCTCAAACACCTCCAACAATTGTCTCTCATGCTCCTCCACAATAATGATATAGACAAAAATGTGATCAATATAGCACCAAGCAGAATCCAGCCCAGCTAGGATCCTATCCATGATCCTTTGGAACTTAGCAAGAGCATTCTTTAACCCAAATGGTAAGAACCTCCATTGATATAACAAATCCTTGCTATGAGGATCAATAGCCCAAAATTTTATCTTGGACTTATCCTCCTCCTTGATTAGCAATTGATGATATCTTGCTCAAAGATCCAAAGTACTAAAGACCTTTGCATGCCCAATCGCATCAAATATCTCCTCTGGTGTAGGCATGGTATACCAATCAACCGTAGTCTATCAATTGATAGGACAGTAATCTCCACACATCTGCTTATCTGTGTAGTTGCCATGCATATCCTTCTTGGTTGGCATCCTTCTTGGTTGCTATGCATATCCTTCTTGGTTGGCACTAGATGTCCCAACCTCAGTGTGAAAAACTCTCTCCACTCTGGCTACAGGCTCCACACGTCCTCTAGCAGCATCCCAAGTGGATCAATGGTGTAATCCAGGTAGCCCACGCTCACCTAGATGGACTCCAAGTACCCTCACCTAGATGGACTCCAAGTAGACCACTCTCCTTAATAGCTATTGGCTATGTCCCAAGAATACCAAGTCCACTTGGTCCATTGCTTCAAGCATTTGCCTAAATCATTTTGATAGGCACAGGGCTCACAAGTGTTTGAGTGGTGATGCCTATCAAACGCATCTTACATTGCTCTACCTAGCCAAGGCTCACAATCTAGGTCAAACAATTCAGATCCATAGCCTGATCTAACACCTGACGCCTTGATGCCTCTAAAACTATTGGAATAGCAGTAATACCGGTGCAAAAACCCATTGCCTGCTCTCTCTCATTGGCATTGGGCTCCACCAATTGCTGTAACTATGAGTCCCAAACCAATCTAGGACCTCCCTCTCAAAAGGCATGAGAGCTTGAGAAACTCATGAGTGTGGGAAAAGTGGCTCTAAGCTATCCAACTAGGTTCACCATTGCCATAGGTGACCTATCAACCACTACTATTATCTAAGACTAACACCCAACATCCAAGATATCATCAACAATGATGTGGTCTAATTGTTGACTCCTATGATAAGCATGTTGTAGAACCTCTCTAGGTAAGAGGTTTGTCCTCCAAACATGAAGATAATGAGCCCGTGATCTCACTCTGGCTGCATCTAACAAAATGGCGGGTCCAATCTAAGAATAGACCTGATGTGTACTTGCCACCACTTGGGTGCAAGAATCACCCATCAAAGGGACATTCTCCAAAATATAAGCTCAAGAAACAATATGATAAACCATGAGATGTTGTAGTATCCGTAACATCTCCCAAAACACACCAGAACAAAGATCCTATAGACCCAGACCTCTGCCATCAAGTGTATGTCCTTGGCATGGCCATCCAAAAATCACCAAATGAATAGGTCCATGTTGCTCTAGACCATGCACTCCCAACAAAGAAATGTATGTTGGTAAGGCCTTTTGGTAACCCCTGATTGCTGACATCGGTAGTAACATAGGCCAAGTGTGCCATATGATAGAGAGAGACTTGCCTGGCAGTCTCATCTATCTCCACATACAAGTACCTCTATACTTGTAATACCCACCTACAGTACCATAGCTAGTCATGTGATAATCCCACCGAACAACTCCAATAGACATTGCCAAGCAATGAGTTTGGTATCTTGAGATATCAAGGTAATCAACTTTGGAGGCTCATCCTCACACTGGTCTCTTGGTGGTACAAAGGCTCCACTCCAAGCCTGTTGCACCAATCTGCATATTGTTGCAATGCCTCCTCTGAACTCCACAATGGAACACACAAGGTGGATGGAACAATCCCACTTGTACTCCAAATTTGAGTGATCTCCTCTGGTGTAAGAGTATTCTCTACATGGGCATTCCACCCCGATAAATCACCAGGTCAAGTAACCACACCACTCAAAGCTGAAATTGATGCTGCCATAGCCCCAGACTGTAGTGAGCCAAGACTGCCACTATTGAAACATATTGGTAGGCAACATACTCGTCCCTCACCAGACTCCCAACCTAGTCTATAAGAGGCTGCCTCCTCCCAATAATCAATACTAAAACCCATGGAGTATAACTTTGCTCCCCCCCTAACACATCATACAACTCAGCTATGGTCGCAATGGCATGAGCTCTCACCACAGAGCTATCAATTGGATGACCAGGCTGAAGCTGAACAACTAGCTCTCCATGTGTGATGTAATGTGTTGAACCACTTCTTAGAGATTTCTGGATTTGAAATGGACACCTCTCTACATCGGTCTTCCACAACTCTAGATCAACAACTGCAACCTTCCTCAACATAAGGGATTGCGCACCAAAGTCTAATAAGACTCTCTATGGTGTATAGACCTTCCCTAAAGGTCCCACCAAATGGAAAATCCTCCTCTGGTTATCCAATAGGACAACACCAGGTGTGAAATGTGCTCTCTCAAAGGCCGGTCTAGTTGGCAACTCCTCCAATCTAACCGTTATTGCTTGCCATAAATCGCTGGCTGTTGAGTGGATCCCATGCTCCTCAACCAAGTCAGCTCCACTATCAACCACCTCTACTCTAGAAGTAGGAAGCACACCATCCCTACTCTCACAAAGCATAGTAGACAATTTGAACACTAGGGTTGGGTCAACTCCTAATGTACACGTCATTGGCTGAAAATAAAGGATAGTGCATAATCAGTTGAGCCGCCCCCAACATAAAGCTAGACTTAGTATGCATGGTAGCAGGACGCTGACTAGTAGGTAGTCCATCATGCACCCCATCACCACGTACCACACCTACACTAGGACTAGGAGCCATAGATGACATGTGTAGGGGCTCAAAGAGCATGAAAGACTAGGGAAGTCTGACCTGCCTCCCAACCTCTCCTCTTTATGGGTCCAACTCCATTGATGCTCCTCAAGGCTCTAGAGCATGTATTGCACTCCTAGTCACTACTGTAGATGCATCCACCTGTGCTGCTCCGCACATGAAGTCTGAAGCATTCCTATCACCAACATATGAGGTAGAAGCCTCAGCACCCAAATCTGATCTCCTCTAGCAATGGCCATACTAGCCAATCTTTGCTCCAACTGCTCAATTTGAGTAGCCATAGCTATATTAGAAGTAAGGATAGGTACTACACCCCTACTAGGTGTAGATCTTCTTCTACCACCTTGTCCTCCACGAACTAGAGCTCCTCTACTACTTGCCATAGTAGCCCTACCACTCCATAATTCCAAATGTAGGTCAAAGCACCAATTACTAGAGGGACTATATCTATGACAATGCTCACACTGTCTTTGTGTTGGCTGTGATGCACCAAAGGTATCAAATCCGCTACCTTGAGTACACTTTCTCCTATGGTGAGTTCAACCACAAGTCCAAAAAGCAACACCACCACTCATTGGATGCTGCTAACCCAAAAATGAAGGTAGGGGTCTAGCTCTACAAGGCCCTCCACTCAGTCCATAGGATCTGGGCCGTCCACCCTATCCTCAAAAACCAAATGGGTGTGGTGCACTTTGCTGCACTCTAAAAGAATTCATTGTTGTGGATGAGGTCTCCTTACCAAATTCAGATGTGACCACTTTCTCCTCAACCATGTTGAGCTCAATACGCTTAGCCAAACAAAAGACCATTGCCAAAGTGGGCAAAGTAGCCTATAACAACATAACATCATGAACTCTACATTGCAACTCCTTATCCAATATCCCATACCTAAATTGGAGTGCTTGGGCTGTAGTAACTCCCTGAGTGAAACTAATCAGCCGCCTCATGCAACTATATGCCTTGCATAGGCTCTTTCCAGCTTTGTCGTTATAACTCTTGCAAGCTCCTCAACTTGTCAATCTACACTCCTTGGTGGTTCTACCTCAAACATTGGAAGAACTCCACCATGGGGTTAAACCCAGTACTACACCACCTCATATAGCGGTACCTCCACTCATAGTAGCACTATCTCTAGCTAGTGCACCTCCACTAGCTCCACCAATGCTACTTGAGCTAGAACTCATAGGTACAACAGATGTACCCCTAGCAATCAAGCCTAAAGTGATGGAGACATAGTTTGGAGACTAATATTGTCTTCATAACTCAATATCCTCCAAGTGAGCTCTCCTAAACTCATGGTAATCATCCATTGGTGGACCCTCTAAATGTTGAAACAAGCCCTTCCATGCCATGAAGAGTGTGAGCAAAGTCAAGTTCCGCATCTATTGCAGATCACACCAACTATCAAACTCTTGGATGAAGTCATCCAACTCAATGGTACCCACTATACTAGAGTTACGCTTGGGGCCTTTGGAGGCCCCATAAGTTTAGTCCATGTCCCACGACAATGGTACGGACACACCAAGAGCACTATCAATTGAATCAGCTCATGTATCAAACACCAACTTAGAGTCAATCTCCTCCCTTACTAGGACCTAAGATACATGCTGATATTTAGCACCACTTTCATTAAACCCAATGTGTACTGTAGGGCTATCTCCTCTAGAATCCTCAAAGAACTTTGTCGTGATAAGTAACCACAAACCGCCAACCGCAATTGCAACTGCAACCGCAAGTACCCCACCAAGAACCAACACCACCAACCAAACATCACCAAGTACCAACACCAATTGAGCACCACCAAGTGCCAATACCAACGGAACACTACCCACTAATGTAACTCTAATTGAGACAACTACACCAGGGGAAAGAGTGACCTATAACTTGCCATCACAACATGCACTTTCACAGTCTGTAAGTCATCACTTCCTACCTCACTAGAGAGAAACAAAGATAGTCTAATTGGTCATCACTCCAGCCTCACCATCAAGAGCACACCAGAGCACCAACACTCTAAATTTAGTGCAACTCATACAAATGTGGTGCACACAAGAAGCAAAGAATGGAGGGGGTCCAATCACAAGAAATCTAAACAAAATCTCCTTCTCATAAAGCCACAATGGATTGACTTTGCCACCATTTGGCATTTGACATAATAGGAGTTTCTATCTATGTCCTAAGCTACCAAGATCACCAAGAATGGCATCAAATTGCCTCTCCTAGCCAAAGTTATAAGTGTATAGATAATAGTAGGCCATTCATTGGGACAACAAGTGAGGGTGGACTTGTTGGCTAGGGCACCAATCTAGGAACCAAAGATCTAGGGTCAAACTTTGTTGCATACAATCTAGTAGGATGGGCAAATTTTGCCAAACAATGACCAAGATCTACTCTAAATTAGCTAGCCTCATACCAAAAGTTGGCTTGCTGGCCCTTGTAGGCCTTTGTAGCCTCTCGCCGCCCTCTGCTTCAAAGCCTCAAAATGCCGAAATCCAGCAAAACTCCTCCAAATTTGGCCAAAATCTGACATAAACTCACAAAAATCTAACATAAAATCATCAATGTCACTTTTTGACCCCAACTTGTAACAAATTGGTCATGCTTTCACCTCCTAAGCTCAAAATCATAATTACCGCTTGAAAATTGCTTCTCTTTGCTCAAAATTTGGCCAATGCTTATGCGCACCATTTGCCTTACTGCCAAATTTGCATTAATCTATGAGCTTCTGCACACCAAGGAAAACCTGAACTTTGATCAAGCTACCAACAATCCATCGAGCATAGAGATACCACCAACACTTGCAATTCCTGCACCAATTTCCCCTTGACCTCACTTCTTTGATGTAATCAGTTTCTTTACACCACTTGAATCAACTCAACTCAGATCAATACTTGATCTATCATTATATAAACTATCAATAATTGGGCACTAATTACAATCAAGCCACACCCACTCTAGCTAAGGAAATCTAGGTGATGCTTGCTGACCTTTGTCTACCATAGCCAAGAACTCAAAGGCTCAACATCAGAGAAGTGAGCTCTCTAGAGCTGCACTTTGAAAGTATACCCCTAGACTCAAGCTAGATCTAAAACCCTAATGGTCCCATTGACAACACACCCAATGGTGCAAAGTGACAATGGGTCCTACCATGAACTCAGTATTGTGAACCAGCCTATCTCTCACTCAGGATGAACCTTTGATGGCTATTATGGTAGCGCACCATGGACTAACAAGGCAAGGAACCCCAACTACATCATACTCCTCTAAGGCTACCACTCCATGACTCAAGACATTACTCACTAGAGAACTCAATGAGAGAGAGATAATTGCAAATGAAAAGATGATGAGTACTGTGAGCTAGCCTGTCTTTCACTCAAGATGAACCTCTGATTGCTATTATAGTAGCGCACCATGAACTAAGAAGGCAAGGAACCCCAATTCCATCATACTCCTCCAAGGCTAACACTCCAAGACTCAAGACATTGCTCACTAGAGAACTCAATGAGAGAGATAGTTGCAAATGAAAGGATGTTGAGTACCTCCTCACCCTTTGTTTATATACTTGTGAAATAGTTCCGCACCAAAGTTACTAATTATCATAATAACTCAAGTTACTAGACTAAAAGTCAAGTAAAGTCAAGAAGTATAAAGGAATATCCATTCACATAGGCATATTCCACTAGCATGTGATCTTATCTTGACCCAACCACTAAGTCAAGGATTCCTTCACATGGGCTATCCTTGGACTATAGAAGAATCCAAAACAAAAAGGCTTGCGGGCCCAAGAGTTCTCAACTCTTTCCTTGAAGCCAAACACCTAAGAATAATACCAAGTCAACACACTAGAATCCAAAATAGTGGTGCTCATCTTTTCCACTTCCTCTAAAGTAAGGACCTCTCTATCTTATCTATGACTAACTCTAGCTAATCATGACTAATGTAGAACCATCTTTTATCTCTATATTAATAATATTTCTCAAGTACTTATAATACCAAGCTAAATATCACAATACCACACACATGCACAAATGGGTGTTACATTTACCCTCGGACTAATTTTTCACTTTGTCTCAAAGTGAAGGTCTCCCTACTTTCTATGATACATCTTCAACTTATCATGGTTAATCCTATCAAAGTTTCTTCTTCCCAACTCCTTGCAATCATAAGTGTAATTGCCCCACACCTTCTCCACTATGAAAGGTCCAAAGTACTTAGGCAAAAACTTCTTTTGCACTCTCTTGAATCAAATAGAATCAAAAAACATTATCCAATCACCTTCTTTGAAAAGATCCACCTTCTTCTTGCCTTGCCTCTTGTCATAGCTCTCCTTTTGTTTCCTTTGGGCTTGCTCCACTCAAACCATAGCAACTGCTCTTGCCTCTTCCAACTCCATGAGTTGATTCTTCTTTGACTTCTCTGCATCACCTCCTTGTGCTTTCTTCAATCTCTTATGAATGCTTTGGAAGGTAGGAAGATCAAAGTGAATAAGTAAGGTAGACTCAATACCATATACCAATTGAAATGGAGAAAATCCGGTGGAAGTCTTCATGGTTGTCCTATACTCCCACAAAATTGCATGAATCCTTTTGTCCCAATGATGTTTAGCCCCCTCCATTTTTGCATTTTTGGCCAACATCATGCACAAGGTCTGATTGGTTCTCTCTGCCAAGCCATTGGAATTTCGCTCATAAGACGTAGTTACTCTATGTGTGATAGAGAAATGTCATAGCATGGTTGTAGTAATGCTTCCTGTAAACTCTCCTCCTCTATGAGAAACCAACTCCAAAGGGCATCCAAACCTAGTGATAATGCATTCATAAAGAAATCTACCAACTCCATCTTCATTCTTGTCCCTCAATGGTCTAGCCTCAACCCACTTGGTAAGATATTCAATAACTACCACAATATACCAATTGTTCCTTGGGGTTCTATTAAGAGGGCCTACAAAATCAATTCCCCACTTCTAAAAAGGTCCTAGCAATGGAATTGATGCTAGATGTGGAGTGGATGTAGACTTTCTAGCAAAAGCTTGACAAACATGACAAGTTTTGCAATAATCAAGACAATCCTTGAAAATCCCTCTCCAATGGTAACTTGCATCTAGAATCTTGAGAGTAGTCATATTTCTTGCAAAGTGTCCTCCACACACTAAACCTTCATGAAATTCCTTTATAAGTAGGATAGACTCTTCCTTACCCATTGCTCTTCGAAGTAGACCATCTGCTCATTGGTGAAAAAGAATATCCTCCACCATTGTGTAAGGTCTAGATCTTGCTGCAAGGACTTTCCTCTCCCTAGCATGCATCCCTTTTGGATAGTTACCTCTTGTCACAAAATCCACAATCTCCTTGTATTCCATTGGAATCTCTTGAGTGAATGAGATTGTCATGAGCTCCCCATCCAAGAAGGAATCATCCACTAGCTCATCTCCATCATGATCATAGGCTCTAGATAACAAATCAGCATTTGCATGTTTCTTTCCTGGCCTATCCTCAATGGTGTAGTCATACTTAGACAAGAGTATCATCCACCTTGCTAGTCTCTCTTCAACATAAGGCTTGTTGAAGACGTACTTCAAAGCCTTGTGATCCATGACAATGGTGGCTTTTCCTCCAATCAAGTAGTGTCTAAACTTCTTGAGACCAAAGATCACTGCCAACCCTTCTCTCTCCATGATAGAGTAGTTCTTTTTTGTTGAGACCATCTGCCTACTAGCATTAGCTATTGGATGATCGTGCCCATCTTGGTCTAATTGACTAAGAGTGCATCCTATAGCTACATTAGAGCATCAGTGTAGAGGATGAAAGGCTTACTCCAATCAGGTTTAGCAAGAATTTGAGATTGCTTGAGCTCCTCAAAAGCTTCGAGAGCCTCCTTGTCCCCCAAAATCATCATGTAATCTACACCCTTCTTCAAGTAGATGGTCAATCCATAAGCCTTGTTGGAAAATGAGAAGATAAACCTCCTATAGTATCCAACTATCCCCAAGAATTCGTGAAACTTTATCAAGCTTGAAGGGAATGGAAGGTCTGAGATTTTCCTCAACTTCTCAGGATCAATTGCTACTCCATCCTTGGAGGTGATGTGTCCCAAAAGTTGACCTTCTTCACATCCAAAAATGCACTTCTCTGGTTTGAGTGATGCATTTGACTCATCCAAGCATTGCAAGACCTTGATTAGATCCTCAAAATGCTCCTCCTTGCTCCCATAGACATCAATGAAGTCTCTTACAAATTTCCCAATGAAAGTTTCAAATACCTTGTTCATGAACCATTGGAAGGTGGCTAGAGCATTGCAAAGCCCAAAAGGCATGACCTTGAAAGCATAAGTTCTCCAAGGTGTGGTGAATGTGGTGAGTTGTTGATGCTTTGGTGCAATCTTGATTTAGTTATATCCACTATAACTATCTCCAAAGTTGTACCTCTCATGACTTGCAACCTCCTCCAAAATCTCATCAATGAATGGAAATGGGTAGTAGTCCTTCTTGGTAACAACATTGAGGTTCTTGTAATCCACAGATACCCAAAGCTTGCCATTAGTTTTCTTCACAATGACAATTGGAGACACCCATTCTAAATTCTCCACCTTAAAGATAAATCCGGCCTCCTTGAGCTTCTCAATCTCCTCCTTCACAACCAAAGATAATGGTGGGCTAATGCAATGTTGCTTTTGGCGGATTGGTCTTGCATGTGACTCCACCTCTATCTTGTGCTCCTCCAAGGTGCACAAGATAGGGGTCCTTCAAATCCTTGTAACTGAAAGCAAACACATGGATAAACTTGCATAAAATCTCCTCAAATCTCACCTTCTCCTCCTTGGTAACATTTGGGCCATACTTGAGGGTAGTTAACCTTCTCTCTACCTCCTCAAGTGTCAATGGTGGTTTATTTGGGTCCTTCAAAACCTCTGGCTTAGGTGCAAAATCCATAGCACACAAGGGATACATATCTAAATCCAATTCAGATTCATCCTCCTCCATGGAAATCTCCTCCTCCATGCTTGTGTCCACACCTGAAGCTCCTTCATCAGAATCTGATTCCCAATAATCAAAAGATGGTGTATCTGAATGTGAAGTGTTGGTAGTGTTAGTCATAAGAACTGTGACTCTATGATTTGATGGCCCAATTCTCAAGTACCCTTTGTGTCATCTATCCATTGTGCGTACTGCTCTCAACTATGGACTCCCAAGAAGTAAATCATAGCTTGAATTCTTCAAGACTTGGAAAATCATGAGATTTTGAACTCCCATAACTGAAACTACCACCTTATCCATCACCCCTACTAGTCAAACTTGTTGCTTGTTTGCCATGCTCACCACAAATGTTGAAGGTCTTGAAGGTATCATACCCAACTTTTGCATCAACCTTTCTGACATGGCATTCACGGCTGATCCTCCGTCAACAAGTGCATCCTTGATGTTATGACCATTCACTCTCACATCAATCTTGGAGGCATATTCACAAGCCTCCCATGGTGCTAGCTTGGCATCCACCATCCCCATTGATACTGGAGCCTTTGCCTTCTTCTTCCTCTTGCTCCTTGTAGAACTCAAACCACCTCTAAGCTCCTTTCTCAAGGTAGGGTTCAAAGCAATCAATTGGCACACTGTGATGTTAGCCTTGTACTACCAACATCCTCCAACACATTGTAGTTCCATTCTTGCTTTGAAATCAAGAAATCCTCCATCCCCAACTTCTTCCTTGGAGTCTTTGTTATTGATGGTTTTGATGTGCAAGTGCTCCTAGTAAACATAGGAGTATCCTTACTTGGAGTAAATCCTTGAGAAGAATGAACATTGTTTGCAAAACAAGCTCTCTTCTTCTCTTGTGCCAAAAGCTCCAAATTAAGATCCTTGGAGTTTTAGCACTCTCCCTTCTCATACTTGCTCTCAACCACATCTATGGATGCTATCCCTTTACCTTTGTTTGGATTAGGAGCCACTTGGGTTTCACTACCTCCCTCTTTCAATCTATTGGCTCCTCATAACCCCTTCCTCCAAGAAAGTAGAATTTGGGCAATTCCTTGGGATATGGCCCCTTCCTCCACAACCAAAAAAATTTCTATCATTGAAATTGTTGGCTGGTTAGCCTCCTCTATATGAATAGTTTCCAAACTCCTAGGCCCTCTCCCTACATTCTGATCCACCTCTCTCTTCTCCCATAGTTGCACCACATTGATCTTGAGATTTGCAAGTTGTTCTGTGATGGTTTGAAGTGGATCTTTTGGTAGAGGTGCAAGAATTGGAGCAACTACTACTTGTGGTGAAACCCTTGCTACAAAAGTATCAAAAATTCCACCATATTTGTAGCCTTGAGGAGGATGCACAACCTCCTTCACCACCAAATCACTCTCATTCCCTTCCAAACTCTCCTCCATACAAATTGCAATCTTGATAGCTTCAACCTTGGAAGAAGGTTTCTCATATCTCACCTTGCTTCTAATTTGTGGTCTCAACCTTCCCACAAAATTCTTGGTGAGCATGGTTCCTATGCCAATCATAGTAGTCTCCACATCATTCTCACCCTTCCTCAACACTATGCAAAATCTGGCCTCTAACTTTTCCATTCTTTCCACATAGATTCTTACTTTCTCTCCATCTCCTTGTTTGAGAAAGGTAACCTCACTCATCAATCTCTCATAACTCTCATTTGGAAGAAAGTTCTCAATGAGTGCTGAAGTCAAACTCTCCCAAGACTCTTCTTCTCTATCTCTCCTCTCTCTCTTTTGGTATCCTAACTCATACCATATAAGTGTTGCATTCTCAAAGAAATTTGGTAATGATGAGGCCCACTCATTGTTTTCTATGCAAGCTCTCTTGAAGTCTCTCACAAAGGCCTCCACATCTTCTCCATACTTGCTTAAAAAAATCAGAAGTTTCCCCATCTTAACCCTTCACTATCTTTCTTTTCTCTCAACTTTTTCTCTTTTTTTCTTTTCTTTTCTCTCACTCTATAACTAATAGAGTATATACATGACTAAAACCATCTGAGAATAATCCATTCTAGGCAACAAAAAAGGTTCAGGTTGCTCCAAGATTTCTATAACAACATCAAATCCTAGAGTGCATATTAATCTAACTCTCATGGATAGTTTATCCATAAGTTCAAAGATTATCTCCATCACTAATTTTGAGAACTAGCTAATGAAGGTGGTAGTATTTCTGTAGCTATACTAAGACTCTCTCCAAGATCCTTCACCAAAGTCTCCAAAAGTGATTTTACTCCACAACACTCATGTCCTTTTGGAAGTCCTTGCACTCCACAAACCTCACACAACTCCTTTGTCTTAGATCTTCTCCCTCCCTATCTTGGTGAAGAAGGTCCAACATGCAAACCCAAGTCAAATAAGCCTCTCCTTTCCCTAAATCTCTTGCTCTCAAAGGTCAATGGACATGAACTTACCTTATGTCTCTTCTCTCCATATAGAAAGCACTTAGACTCACTCTTTCCTCCAAGTGGTGTAGGTTTTTGGATCCTCTCAACACTCTCTTCAAATTCTATTGTAAGCTCTCTTCTCCTCAAATCCACCCCTACAATCACCTCAAACCCTTGGGGAACCTTGCATTGTCCCAATTTTTACTCTTGATGACCCTCCATGTTCCCAAGATGAATCTAAACACTCAAACATACTTTTTGTTGCTCTAAAACTCATGCATGAGATCTCAACTCTACAGAATTGACCCTTCCTCACAATTTCACTCAAATCTCTTCACTAGTATGTGATAGTCATCTGGAATCTTTCACACTTGATCACAACTCCAAGGTGTCCCTTCCTACTATATTTCAGATCTTTTCATCAAGCCATTTTGCCTAGACACCTTTCTATTCAGCACATATATATCAGATTTGGTTTGAAAACCACCCCCTCACTTCAAAAACTCATAACTCCCTGCTCAAGAATGAACTCTCTCTAATTTTTGTGTAAACAGGTAGGATACAATGTAATTAATTTTCTTGGAAAGTTTCACAAAAATCCACTAAAAATTGAAGAAATGGTAGACTCTGTACAATTTTCCAAAGAGCATGCAATTGCGGGAGCAGTTTACCCTATCAACTTTCAAAAATTCTAGCCCAGTGCGCATAGTAGCTTTCATAATAATTTCAAGTGTGCTAACTGAAAGATAACCCAAGCTATCATGTGTAGAAATTTCAAGTCCAGATCTCAAACTTGAGATTTTGCCCAAAATCACCTTAATCCCCAAAATCTGCAATCCACCTCACACAATCTCTCCAAATCCTCTCATGTGTACAAGATGTACAAAATCACCTCAAGGATATCATAATGAACTACAGGGTATACAAATGGATCTTGGTTCTCTAAAATAAGTTTAGCCCTCCTCTCTCCTAACGTTCTCTCCAAGTGAGCTCTCATAGCCTCCTTCTGCCGAATGTAGAATTGAACGCGGAACATTATCTTGACTTCTAGAGAGGTCCTGGCAACATAACCCAAAACGTGAGCCAGTCTGTCTCTCACTCAAAATGAACCTCTAATGGCTATTATGGTTGCGTACCATGAACTAAGAAGGCAAGGAACCCCAACTCCATCATACTCCTCCAAGGCTAACACTCCAAGACTCAAGACATTGCTCACTAGAGAACTCAATGAGGGAGAGAAAGTTGCAAATGAAAAGATGTTGAGTACTTCATCACCCCTTGTTTATATACTTGTGAAATAGCTACGCACCAAAGTTACTAATTACCGTAATAACTCAATTACTAGGCTAAAATTCAAGTAAAGTCAAGAAGTGTAAAGGAATATCCATTCACATGGGCATATTCCACTAGCATGTGATCTTATCTTGACCCAACCACTAAGTCAAGGATTCCTTCACATGGGCTATCCTTGGACTATAGAAGAATCCAAAACAAAAAGGCTTGCGGGCCCAAGAGTTCTCAACTCTTTCCTCAAAGTCAAACACCTAAGAAAAATATCAAGTTAACACACTAGAATCCAAAATAGTAGTGCTCATCTTTTCCACTTCCTCTAAAGTAAGGTCCTCTCTATCTTATCTATGACTAACTCTAGCTAATCATGACTAATGTAGAACCATCTTTTATCTATATATAAATAATATCTCTCAAGTACTTGTAATACCAAGCTAAATATCACAATACCACACACATGCACAAATGAGTGTTATAGTACTTCCTCACCCTTTGTTTATATACTTGTAAAATAGTTATACACCAAAGTTACTAATTACTGGAGTAACTCAAGTTACTAGGCTAAAAGTCAAGTAAAGTCAAAAAGTATAAAGGAATATCTATCTTGGGCATATTCCACTAAGCATATGATCTTATCTTGACCCAACCACTAAGTCAAGGATTCCTTCACATAGGCTATCCTTGGACTATAGAAGAATCCAAAACAAAAAGGCTTGTGGGCCCAAGAGTTCTCAATTCTTTCCTCAAAGCCAAACACCTAGGAATAATACCAAGTCAACTCATTAGGATCCAAAATAGTGGTGCTCATCTTTTCTATTTCCTCTAAAGTAAGGTCCTCTCTATCTTAACTATGACTTACTTTAGCTAATCATGACTAATGTGTAACCATCCTATATCTCTATATAAATAATATCTCCCAAGTACTTGTAATACCAAGCTAAATATCACAATACCACACATATGCAAAAATGGGTGTTATAATACCCCAAACACAAAATCTGACCGTTGGAAAGTAGTCTACGTGTAATTGCTAAAATATCTCTAACTACTATCACTGCAAATCCAATGTCTGAGCAATCTAGATGTGACACTAAAAATGGCTTGACACCTTAACCGCCAACTAGAGGGGCAATTGTGGCACTTTAGAGGTCCATGTTGACTTATGTGTGATTTGTGCTTCTCCAGTGTGCGATGTTGACAACAATGTATGTTGTGTAGCGATGTATATATGCACAATAGTTGTCACGCCATTTGTAACATCGCACTTAGATTGCTTAGACTTTAGAATAGTAGTGTTAGTACTCAAGAGTATTTTGGTAGTTACTCATAGACTACTTGTTGACAGTCAGATTTCATGTTCGGAGTATTGACTACAAAGGGGGAACCCATCATCACTTAGCACCATTCATACTGTTGGGTGTGCCATCAGGACCATTGGGGTTTGAGACCTAGCTTGAGTCCAAGGAGTATACTTTTGAAGTGCAGTTCCAAAGAGCTCGCTTCTTTGATGTTGAGCCATTGAGTTCTTGGCTACGGTGGACAAAGGCCGGTGAGCATCACCTAGATTCTCTTAGCTAGAGTGGGTGTGGTTTGATTGTAATTAGTGCACAATTGTTTGCAATTCATTGAGTGATAGATCAAGTACTGGTATGAATTGAGTATGATTTGAATTGTGTAAATAAGCTGATTATTGTGAGACTTTACAGTCCATGTATGACTTATGTGTGAGCTGAGCTTCTATAGTGTGTGATGTTTATAACAATATATGTTGTGTAGGGATGTATATATGCCAGACATAAGCAAAAGAAGTAAGTGTTAAAATAAGAGGAGAATATAGAAAGTCCTTATCTCTAAACATAGAGCAATTGAGTCTATTAGGAGACGTAACTACACATCTTATAGTAAGAATATATATTTGACTTCCATGCTAATAGAGTTACATGCCAAAATGAGAGAAGCCTAATTGCCAGTCAATGAAGGCTATGAACTTATTACTTTGGTAATGAATTCTAAAAGGAGATTCAATTTATATGATGGCTTCTTAATTTAGAGAAAATCTTCTTCTTGCATAAGAAATAGAAAAGAGCTAGACTTTATCTTTTTAAATGATAAAGATAGCAGTTTTGATGGAAAGTTGGATTAAGCATCAACTCCTTTAAGTTTTACTTTATGCTTGGATTGAAGATTTTCTTCAAAGCATGTAATGAGATATAATTAGATAACTTCATCAAGCAAGATCCATATAAATATTAGAAATTCCATTATTATGTTAAAAATCCTTATGTGATATTATGTCTAATTAGATTTAGCAGAAACTACTTTATATTATTTTCAAATACAAATATCCCTTGCAAAGATTGGTTTGCAATGTGTGAAGATTTTGCTAAGTCAAGACAAAGTTAAAATAAGATTGTGTTGTCTTTATTAATGATAAAAGGAATTGGTTTTGAGTCCAAAATGCATTATAATAAAATTTGTAAAATATTTTTTCTCTTGATTTATGCTTCAAATTATTAGTACATTGTACATTTAGTGGCTATATGTATTACAAGATTTTATGTACATCAAGGTTTATACCAAAAATTATTGTTATACTTTCCGTATGTCAAAATTAATAATTTGTTGATAGATGATACACAGTATTAACATTATATACACCAAGAGAAATGCATAAAAGAGAGAGTCAAGATGACTAAGTATTAAGCACAATTTTATATTAATGATGACAAGTTTTAGAAGGGGTAAAAAGGGAATAGATCAAGCAAAAATTGCACCCTTGCATTGGTACTTTACTCTAAAAACATAGACAAAAATTATTAAATGGGAGAATATATGGTTGGTGCATTGATCCTTAATTGTATCTTAGAACTGTAAAAATTATCTGCATGGGAATGTTAAGATTGATATAAACCCTACTATTTCCTGATCCAATTAATTACATCAAAGTAGTAAATTAAAGGTAAATTATCTCTAAAAGTATATATAACCTGATAAAAGTGTACAAGAGATAAAACATAAATATTTTATTTGGATAATTTAAATTTTTGCTTAAAATGGGAGTCATCTATAAAATCAATTGAGAGTTTGTTAATAGAAAATACATAATGATACAATAGACTAAGTAATCAAGTTAAATGTAAACAAAAAAAGAATAATGCTATCTTATTAAGACATGTATCTCTTTTTCTTCATATGAAATTTTATTTTAAAAAAAATAAAATTTAATGGACATACATATGATAAATAGATCAATTTTATAATATGATTAAGAAGAGTTTGATACCAATAAATTCTTCTTTTTCCTCACCTTAACAACCCTAATTGATCGAAGAGTTATATCTGTAATCACAAACCAAACAATGAAATCAACTTATGGTTGATATACAAAAGTCCATTGCTTTTCTTGAAGTTTTATGTTCTTTCAGTTTCACTAAACAGAATGTGGATCCTCTTTTTCTTTAGATAAAATATATATTATGAAATAATATATACTTGGTGACCTGCAATGAGTTATCTTCATTAGTAATCGTAAATGTTGCCTAATTATTTTTACCCTTTAATTGAAGATACTATTTTCCTCATGTATAATGCTAAGAAATTATATTTCCTATTTTCCTTAATAGTTCAAATTAATAATTTTATATTTGTTTTTTTGACTATTTGCCTTACTTTTACTATTTTGAAAACTTATAAATGTGAAGTAACTCCATATTTATTTTAGAAGAAGCATCTCTTTAATGTTCTTGAGATGACGTTCTAACAACATCTCCATCATACATACATATAAGCACATACATACATGGGTGCAAACCAAATATCATTCTTCTGATATTTGGAAAGTTGGCTTGATGATAGTTCCACTGAATTTGATGTTTATCATATATTTTGTATCTCGTAATATCTATCTCCGAATTGCCAAATTTGAGAAGGTGTTAGCATACTACCCCACCCACTCTTCCCTATATACTTACACACGCCTTGGTAAACATTTGGCATTTGATCTATCTAGGCACTATCCCTTTATACCCTTTTGCGAAAAGCTAATTAAACATTTTTATCTTAAGAATTGAGAATGGAGACCGTAGGTGGTAACTTAACTTAAAATATTTTAGAGATAAGGACAAAAATATGAAGCCATTGTAAATTCGTTGCCCTTGAGCAGGATGATGGTTTAGAGAAGTATTACATGTGTAGATCAAAAGAATCAGTTACATTTTACAAGAAATTGTAGGATAAATTACTTATGAATTTGAGATAATTTTAAAAATAAATATGTAATAATAAATATTTTTTAATTTTATATATTATATCATATTTAAGCGTGGTTATATTTAAAAACATGCTTGAATATGGTCCAATGTAACCTATATATCTTAAAATATTATTCCTTAATTATTTAAGCATCAATTTACGTCTTTTATCAAGATTTTATTTTAAATTTTTTTAGATATATTTAATAGATTAATCTTTATAATATATTATTCTAACATTCAATCTATTTCATCGATGAATGAAAAAATAATGTTATCACAATTACCTCTGAAATACACTGTCCTGATTAGTCCTTTTCCTCACATTCAAACTTTTTCTTTTGAAAAAGAAAGTTATTATAAATGCCATATCACTAAAAATTAGTCAAGTTCACTAGTCAACCAATTACTTTTTCTAATATATATTCTCATACGGTCTACTTCATCGAGGAAGGAAAATGTAATGTTTATCACCATTATTGCTAAAATACATATATATTTAATTATGTATAAAAAATTAACACATCATAAAAACACATCAAAAATTTTCTTTTAAAAAAGAAAGTCATTATAAATACCATCTCACTCAAAATTAGTAAAGTTCACTAGTCAAATATTTCAAGTCATATTCTAAGATTTAAGAAGAATACATTAACACTTTAATTTCCTCATTCACTTGAATATCCCTGCCCCTTGTCAATGTTAGACGAAGATAACTCATGTAGGAAGAAAATGGTCAGGTAGACCCCACTAAGACATACAAGTGGAAATTCCTGTTTTTGGGTGAAATTTAGTTTTGGTAAGATTTAAGCCCTCTATTTGCATTAACTAACCTGTTTTATTATTTACTAAAAATTAGAACTAGGTAGTTTGCATGGCTTATAAACTAACCTAAACTTAAAAAGTATCAACTAGTGTGATTTTTTAAAGTGATGCAAATATAAAAATAAGAATTGGAATGAAAAATATGTTTAAAATAGGGTCAAAGTAGACCCCTTGAAATCTATTATGTTATATTCTTTGTATGAAGAGATGACCATTGAGCATTCGTTGTGATTAGAGACATGATTATCATTAGCATTCCACTCATTACCTGACCCAACGGATGAATGATTAGAGTAACACAAGATCTCATGTCAAGTCATTAATATAGAGTCTATAAATAACTATAAATATGGATAGATAAGTGAAAATACAAAGAAAAAAGAAAGAAACACTCTAAGGTTGATCCTTTGCAAAATATACCCCCAATTTCTCCTAAACTCTAAACTTTCTCTAAAAGTATAAAATAGGAGAATATCCGACTTCCTGAACTTCTCATAATTTATTTCCAAAAGGATCATGCACTTTATATCTAAAATATTTCGCCAGTCACATTGTACAATATGTGAATCTTTTTCGTTAGTGCAAGATAGGAATCTCCCTTTTTTCTTGCCCATCTGACGTCATTTCCAAGAGGATAATACACCTTTATAGAAGAATCGTGTTGATTGCTCAAGTTCATTACCATACAGTATGACTAAGGTGAGGTTTACTTCCTTAACGGCATTCGAAAAATCTGTGAGAATTTCTAATGTGACACAACAGCTAAAAGATGCATTAACGAGAAGCGGACTTTGTTTGCAATAATAGATGTTAAACTTTGCACAATTTGAGTTAGCTGACTGGGTCGCGTACTTGATGATCTTTTTTCCAACGAACTTGCTACATCTGAACTTTGCATACTTGAAATGAACACGAAAGTGCATTCTGGATTCCGTCATTGCCAAAACACTAATGCTGTGGTCATGCAGGAGCGATAATTATGTTGATTACGTGGAAGGAAACTTTGATGATCTTCTCACATAAATTCACCCTGAGCATGGATGAGTTTACACACACGAGAACAAACCCGGGCCGCTGCGGTGAATGAACAGCTTCTAAGAGCTGGAGCACCTTCTCGGGACAGCTTCTCAGAGCACTACCAGGATGTGACACAAGTACGATCATGTCAAGCACACTTCAGAATCCACTACTTACAGCACAATCGTGCATGAAAATTTGTTACACCCAACTATGTCCCTCACTAAGTGACGGCTTTTGGCAGATCCATTCGCCAGTCCAATTCGTTTTGACAAGGATAGCTTTAGTTTCAGACACTGGGCTAAAGATGAGGCATATCCATATCCTATATTAGGCTAGTATTCATATAGACGACATGTACATGAATTCGTATTGTATCGGCTCACAAGGCTTAAAAAGTTCTCTCCATTCGCATCAAATCGTAAGTAAAGATTTCAGTATCATCTACGTCGTTGTGTAAGGACGCATGCGCTCGTAGAGCATGTTGAGGTATACACTATGCAGTCCTGTCCAATTTTGGATCCCCCTGCTCTCAGTTGTTTACTGTTGTAGAACTCATGCGTTCATAGCCCAAGCTGAGATATATATTATCCAGTACTCTCACGCTTCGCTTCGACTCAGCCAAGACACCATTTACTCTCCCACTTCGCGCCACTCCACCCTTCCTCATCTAATGCTTTGTATATTACTCTTAGCTCGATGAATGCTTGTTTCATGGTTCCTACCCGACCTTCTATTTCAGATGCCTAACAGGTCACGTCTTGCTTATGGTTACAAGATGTATATGAATTTTCTGCAATTGTTCAATCAGATTCACTTGATCACCATTTCCTGAGTTGCTATTCATTTCGATTTGCAATATCATGCTTATATGTCATATCATATCATGCTTATATGTCATATCATACTTATGTTTCATCTACATTTCATAGGCACTTATACGCACGTAATGGGATTATGGATCCTCCGTTCTTCGAACGACTTCTGCTTTCATTTCCTCATATCCATATCCTGTCACACTCCTTTCCCCTTTGCATTACTGTAACACCAACTTCCCATTCTGGCACACTCGCTTCGAGTGAGCAGAATATTACTCTAGAGTAAATGCTGATTTCATTGAGCGCTTCATAGTGTAACTGCCATTGAATGTAATATTAATTTTCCAGTAATGTTAATTGATGGAATGTGTGCGTGTATCAGAACAGTTCTCCGCAATTCGGCATTGCTTAGATTCATGTATGCTTCGATGCAATCTCTAATTGCGTAGACTTGCATGTTTCTAATTTGCGTCGGGTCTGTTCTCACTAGGTGTTGATCCCCCGTTTGTATGACCGCCTTCTGCTCACATTTCACACCATCTGCTCGACGTTTAGGGTTTAATGGAAGATACGGTCCACCATATGCGATGGTTTATGAAGCACTTTCCACCGTCACTGCAGTACCAAGACTATGGTTGAATTTCAGTTGATTCACATCACTTCTCACCATGCAAGAGACACTGAATCAACCTCGTACTCAACTTTGTGACAGAAATCAATGGGCGTAGTGACGCTTGGAACTGAAGAAAGCTTGAGTCTCCCCCAAAGAATCTAGTAAAAATCAGTTTTGTTGCTTTATAAAGTATAGCAAACTTCATCTCTTTACATCCAGTTAGGTCGCTGAGTCGGTTTAATGCTCTGCTGTTGTCTCTGTTTTCTGTCTCTACTGCCACTTCGATCGTAAATTCGGAGGTGTTTATCTCTCCACAGTTGAGAAGTGGGCACAACAGAATTTTCTACTTTGTATCAGGTAGAAAACATTTGGAAGTCTTCATAAGGTCGGATGGTTCCTCAGTAGAGATAGTGAAGAGAATATGTACCCTACCATAGCACGGGAATGTGAAAAAGTTCAAGGCTTGCAACTATTCTACATATTTGCTCATTCTACAAAGAACCGTGCCTCTACTTGTGTAACTAGCGGTTCCTTACTAATTTTAAATCTAATAGTTTGAGAAGTTCATGGCTCTCCACTTTACATATGAACAAGTTGGAGGGATTTACTCAGTTTCTACAAGCTCTTTGTAAACTTCAGTTGGAGTTCTAATTTCTACATGCACACTCGCGAACTGATGTCAACTGTATTCTCGAATATATGAAGACCCTGCGATTGGTTGTCTATCGGCATGGATCGGTCTAGGAGTGAAAAGCAACATGTGTTCACTAACCTTGCAAAGTATCATGACATGGCAATAGATATCCTCGAGTTTTTGCCCAAATCAAATCATTGCTAAGTAAGCTCAGTGCTCTACAATATCACAAATCTATCTTCCCGCTGTAATGGATACTGTGCTCTACTTGTTGATCTGAGTCTGTACAATGAATGAATTATGGTACGTGGGCCAGGGCAAATCTGAGGATGCACTCTACGTATGGAACAAGAAAATCGGAGGATCTGGCGGGCCGTAAATGTACAAAGAGCGGAACGTACCGGGTCCTTCTATGAGAGTTTGCCAAAATTTCTCTAGATTAGGGACTCCGAGCTTTTCCTTGTAGTCTGAAGAACGAAGAGTATACACCTTTATCTCCTTCTGCTAGCAACTCCGGATGTGTGCCTTGCTCGACGATAGTTCCATCCTGTATAACGGCTATGGAATCACAGTGTTTGATCGTCGAAAGCCGATGAGCTACCACAATGGTTGTCCTTCCAACCATGATCCTGCCGATCGCATCTTGCACCGTCTTTTCGGATTGTGTATCCAATGCACTTGTTGCTTCATCCAGCAATAGTATTGCAGGATTCTTGAGAATGGCTCGGGCTATGGCAATTCTTTGTTTCTGTCCACCCGACAGCTGCATGCCCCTCTCTCCCGTCTGGGTCTGGAAACCATCTTCCAAAGACGAAATGAATGCATGGGCATTAGCAGCTTTGGCAGCTTCAACGATTTCGGCCTCCGTAGCCTCCTCCTTCCCGTACATTATATTCTCCCTAATGGTTCCAGCAAACAGTGTTGGATCCTGGCTGACTAGCGCTATGCAGGTCCGGATCGTACGAAGGTGCAGTCGTCGCAAATCGTATCCATCGATTAGCACTTGACCTTCTTGAGGATCGTAAAATCGTTCAATGAGACCGATTATGGTTGACTTTCCAGACCCGCTTTGTCCCACCATAGCGACATGTTTGCCTTTCGCCACTCGGAGATTGAGATTCCGGAAAATCAGTACATCAGGACGCGCTGGGTAGCTGAAGTGCACGCTCTTGAGCTCCACAGATCCTCCTATTTGCTCGAGCTTCAGGCCTTCTCCGTTATCGGAAATGATTTTGCTACTTCGGTCGAGAATATCAAAGACTGCTTTAATCGAATTGGCACCTTTTGCAAAGTCCGAGGTCATGCTACCTGCTAGTGCAATCATCCTTCCACTAGAAATAAGAACGAAGAAACACTGTAACAGATTGTCGTAGGTCAGCTGCCTCCTTACGATGAGTTCCCCTCCCCACCAAAAATCAAGAGCCCAAGTGGCATACATTGCGAACGACGCACAACCGACGCCAAGCCCCGCTATGATCGCCCTCTTCCGGGCCTCCTTCTGTGGCCCAAGGTGCATGGACTCAAAAATGTCGATGATTTTGTCTTGTGAGGCGAAGGCAGCAATGGTGCGGTGATGGCTGACAGCCTCGCTTGCAACTTGGCTTCCAGCTTGCTGAGCTTTACGTGTGAGGTTGTATATTTTCTGCAGAAGAGATTTCTTCGCGTAATAGCAGGCAACTGTCAGAGGAGTGGCTGCAATCATCACCAATGCCAATCTCCAAGTCAACACCAATCCCAAAACGCAAGCGAACAAAATGGCTGAAAAGGTCTGGAGGAGGAGAGAGATGCGATCTCCCACAAGGGATCTGATCACAGTGGCCTCGGATGAAATTCTTGCGCAAACCGCTCCACTGGAGTTCTCATCCTGATCAAACCAGCCCATTTCGAACGTCAGAACTTTCCCCAGCATAGCTTCCTTTACACGCTTGGACAGTCGCTCTCCCATGTCTGCGAAGTAGTAATGCTGTATGAGGTTGGCTATGTAGCAACCAATTCCCAGACCCACGAAGATGAAAGAGTTGCGAATGGTAGCTTTCACGAGCTTGTCAAGATCCGACATAAAGTACACGGAGACCATACTTGCCAAATAGAAGGCGTACAAGGGCTGAATTAGACCATAGGCTACTGCTCCCATTGAGCCCAACAGCCCTTGCTTCCATTCAGGTTTGCTCATTCTGAGCAACCGGGACAAGGAAGGTGGCCCTGCCTCCCGTGACTGCTGATTCTCTTTCTCGACCTGCTCCAATTGGTCTTCAATGTCTTGCGGAGAGACTGTTGAGCTTTTCGTCGACATTGATCGACGGACTGATAATCCCGAAGAGGAATGAGGAGCTTCCACATTTGCTTTCACTTCATCGATGGAATCCTCCTTCGTATCTGCTGTACTCTCCGTCTTTCGCTCAGCTGTAGGTTCGTGAAGGTTGACCAGCGCTGCGTAAGCTCCGTTCTCAATGTTGAGCAATTCCGAGTGCGGTCCAAGTTCCACGACTTGGCCACTTCGAACAACCGCAATGAAATCCGCATTTTCGATTGTTGACAGCCGATGGGCCACCACCAAAGTGGTTCTGCCTACCGAGGCAGCATCAAGTGCACTTTGAACTGTCCTTTCTGATTCGGCATCCAAAGCGCTCGTAGCTTCATCCAGCAGTAAGATTGACGGATTTTTCAGAATCGCACGAGCGATGGCAATTCGCTGTTTCTGTCCTCCAGACATCTGCACGCCATGCTCTCCTACTTTCGTGTCGTAAGCATTGGGTAGGGACTCGATGAACTTCTGCGCGTTAGCTGCTTTGGCGGCCGCAATCACTTCTTCCATGTTAGCTCCTTCTTTGCCAAACATGATGTTCTCCTTGATTGTGGCTGCAAATAAGGCGGGCTCTTGGCTAACGAGGCCAATTTGTGTGCGAAGCCACTTTAGCTGCAGCCATTTGATGTTCATCCCATCAATCAAAATCTGACCTTCAAGAGGATCGTAAAAACGCTCCAGTAGACTGATCACGGTCGACTTCCCGGACCCACTCTCTCCGACAAGAGCCACAGTCTTTCTTGCAGGAATTCGTAGAGAAAACCTCTGAAGAATTGCAGTGTCCGGGCGTGAGGGATAGACGAAGGAGACGTTGCGGAACTCCACCTTCCCCCTTAGCTTGGCCAGAATCTTCCCGCCAGTGTCGTCAGGGTCGATGTCTGGAACCCTGTCAATCATAGCAAGAATCCTCCCCGCAGCTGCTCGACCTTCCATAAAATAGGTGATGTGCGGTAGAGCAGTACCCACAGCAATACCTGCATTCACGAACGCTAAACCAGCACAGACGATCTTCCCTCCTGAAACCCCTTCATCCACCACCATTCTGCTTCCGTACCAGCTCATGAATCCCCAAACAGCAAAGGTTATGCCATTTGCTCCCATGGCACAACCTTTCCAAAATCCCACCTTCAATCCCAGCTTGAGATTGGCCTCAAGGCTCTGCGCAAATATCTTCAACGTTTTCTGCTCCCCTACAAATGAATACACTGTCCGGACGGAAGAGATAGCCTGTTCAGCCACAGTTGTTGCTTCCAAATTTCTTTTGTGCACATCGGAGTATGCCTTCGCTAGACTTTTCCCAAACATCATCCCCGGGAAGATAAGCAACGGTAAGAAAGGCAACGTGACCAAGACCAGTCTCCACACCAAGTAAAGCGAAATGGCCACTCCCCCAATAAAATGTGAGATGCTGGCGATGAACTGTCCCAACTTCTCGCTCAGGGCGTCTTGAATGGCAAGGGTGTCATTAGCCACACTGTTGACAACTTCAGCAGAATTGGCTCCCGAGGTATCAAAGAAGACCTCATCTTGTCGAAGAATTGCTCTTAGGTACATGGATCGTAAACGAGACACCTGCCTGTCACTCGTGAGCATCCAGCAAGTAACTTCCAGAAAACTCGCTGCCCACGCACCTAGGGCCATATACACGTAGTATGTAGCAAATTTATTAATTTCCTGTTGGAAATATTCATCGGTCACTGAGCTGAAGCCGTGGCCGAACGTGTCGATCAATCTACTTGTGATATAGTAGGAAAGGGGCTGAACGAATCCATCGGCGATACCACCAATGGTTCCTAGTATCATCAGAAGAATATCGAAAGGATCCGCATTGCGAAGAAGCCGCCTCCAAATTTTCATTCGAAGAGGCCTTTGCATTGTAGACTCGAAGTCTTTGAGGTCTGCTACTGCATGGTCCTGTTCGGAACCAGAAAAGTCGATGGACTTTCGGTGAAGTTCCGCAAAATCGACAGATCGTCGAGCCAGTTCGGCAAAATCAACTGACCTCCGAGCTAGTTCAGCAAAATCCACGGACCTTCCATGGCCAGCTAGCTCTGAGAAATCAACTGATCGCCGAAATTGCTCGGAACCTGAAAACGACATCCGTCCCGACTGTCCCGAGAAAGAAATTCTGGAGTAGGGGGAGCCTGAGAAAGAGAGTCGAGGTTGGGTTTCCTCCTTGTGGACAATTCCTAGGACACAAGGATCTCGATCATTCTGAAGTACGGGAAATTCAAATGAATCAAAAATTTCTTCTTTGCGGACACAGAGGTCCTCATTCCCCGTCGACCCCATGGGTCGATATATCTGACTACTGATGGGGATAGAAGGCTGGATAGTCGTGGCCACCTTTTCCTCGTCGACCACATTTCCCGATTCCGGATCTTGGGAAATCAGAGGACTCGGGGTGTCCATTCTTTCCACCTCCCCTTGTGCCATTGCATCTCCTCCTTGACTGCCGGACTGATCTACCATATCACTAATTCAAATGTCTAGCTTCATACGGTGATCAACAGCAAACTAAGGTTAGGAGTGACACCGTCGAATGGCTGGTGAGCGGGCTCGCTAGCGCATTGCAATTGCACCAGGAAAAACCTCCTCGCTCACCGCAGCCCATAAGACGTCCAGTTCCAACTTATCGATCGTCGGGATTCCTTATATACTAGTATCGAGGGAGTACACGTGCACGGATTCCTAAAATATTGCAATTACCTTTGCCTCCTCTGCGGCTCGAAATCATTATGAACAGTGTCGCGTAGTTCCAGCGCTGGTTCATTGCCGGATTACGCCGATGCGGGACTGCACGTCCAATGTTTCGGCTCCCGGGTTGACGTGAGAGCCAATGTTTGCTCGTCAACTTAAGCCACAATCCGCCCGATTCTTCGTTACGCTAAACTAGTCACGGCCAGTAACAATGTCAGAGACTACTGTGCTGTCTGTCCCTAAGAGAAATAAAGAATTTAAAGTCAGTTCTCGAATATATCCTATGAATTACTCTTCTGTGGCATCAACGCACAAGGTTGATGCTACTACTGAGCTTTATCGTTAACTTAAAGGATTAGCGAAGATGTGCAGTACCCCTCCATGGCCTAGGTCATAAGTGAGCTATCCATGGCAGTCTTTTGGTGTTACGCTCGGGAGATTGGAGCCCTCTGACCTTTCTGTCAGATTAATAACTGTTCCATATGACAGCCAGTCGACGTAGACCTCTTCTTGCATTTCCTGCAGCCTCTTTACCACGAGCCCAGGAAAAGAGAATGCATGCACCCCTCGAGAATTGGCCAGCTTTGTTTACAGAAGCGCGGGTTATCCCGCTGTCCTGCTGCAGATTCTCCCGAGTTTGGCTAAATTCAAGGCACATGTTATGCTGAATTTGTGGGAATTGTTACGGACAATGGGGGCTCGAGTTTACCGTTGCTCAAGTTGTTCCTTACTGCATCTGCTTCTGGACCTGGAACTTTGGCTACAAAGGACAAAATCAAATCTTTAGACCAGAAATCTTTCATGAACTTCGGTCATGTCCGCGAATGTGTATAGTATACAACATGTCAGCTAAATTCACGAACTTCTACTACCTGCTACTGTACTTTTAACTCTATATGGTATATTGGAAATAAGGCGCGTGTAGAATAGTAGGCACTTTTCTTGTCTGATAATCGAATCATAGATGACTCATAAAACTCTCACTGAAAGTGCAGGCACGTATCAGTAAAAACCTGATGTTGCTAATGTTCTCTTAGTTGAGTGTTCATGAAACAGGACTTGATTTAACTTCTCTCCGTGTTCTATAGCCGTACGGCCGAGCTCAAATTTCTACCGATGTCAACTAAAATCTCCCCTACTAAGAATCTCCTTCTTCATGCAGGCTCTCCAAATCTGGCCGCGGTAATGGTTTCCTCTCCCTGGCGTCAACTCATGACGAGTTCAATCGGGGGGCTACAGCTGTCAAACTAAAGCTCCCGCTCTTTGGCAACCGTTGTTGGCAGCTTGTTCAGTGCATTAAGTCTCCGAGTTATGCAAAGAGACTGTACGATTAGATGCTGACAACGAACGGTCAAATTCCAATTTCATCTCGGGGCCTTTCTCCTGTAAAGAACCGTGGTCGTAAGACGACCTTAAGGTCTCTTATTGATGGATGGAAGGCCATGTTCTACTCTCTCGATGCGGCCTAGTCAACCTGAGTCAAGTGTGGGTCATCAGCATCATCGAACATTCTTAGTTTAGTTGATACAGAAAATCAACTGGGGCCGGCTGCAGTCCATAAACCTGGGTGGACGAGAGTTCAGGAGAGACCATTGCCTCAGCTTAAGCACTGCCCCGGCGATACTTTGTGCAGGATTTGGTTGTAGGGCCAGAAAAATGATTTCCAGCAGCCTCGACAGGATGCAAAGGCCGAGTGCACGGAGTAAATTCTCATAGCGTGCTGGGATGGAGCTATTTTTGCCCAGTCAATAAACCAGTAGGGCTCTTGGAATTGTGAAGTCTGAGGCCTTTATTGCAGGGTGAATCAGTCTTTGCTATTATCACAAAGAATTCCAATATCCAGTGTTCTGGATATACGAAACTGTGGCTCAAGACTAATATTAGCATCAGGAGGATGTTCGAATGAGCTTTGCCAAGGGAAAAGGTTTGGGATTTGTCTTTGTGGCTTTTGACCCTAATTTTCCTCGCGTCCTTTTCTCATCAAGCCTCCTGTAGCAAGCGCTTGCCGCCTTCAGTCAGAGTGCAGTGCATGGGCAACGCTGCTTTGCTTCGCTGTTCGCAAGTCGACTTTCAATTCACATTCCAAACTCAACACTAATGGTAGCTGGCATAGACTTGAGTTTCTCCCGGTGGCTCCTTCTCCGCCTCCATTCCACCGACATTTGACGTTATGGCTTCTCTATCGTCTCATCCTCTGACTTTTCCCCTGCTCTACTGACTCCTCAATCTCCAACTCTCATCTAAAATAAGGTCAATGACCCCGGATACCCCAATGGAATGAGGTCACGTCTCTGTCTTCAAGTAGATCCCCGGCGACAAATCCTCCTAACCGTAATTCTTTCCCACTTACCATGGAGCCTCACAAGCCTCATGGGTTAGTTTCCTTTTCTAGGATCTCTGCTTTATTGCTTTAGGAGTGTAACTTATCCAAATTTCTTCTTTTGTGGCTTTAATTGAAAACTCCTTTGACCTCTGTTCAGAAAGATGCTAGATTGCAGCTTAATATATATTGTTCGTATTATGTTTCAAGTAGTCGCTAACGTTGCTGAAGTGGACCTGGTCCATGTCGGCCAATTTTGATACTGTGTCTACGACTTTGTATCGGCCAAAAAATAGTCAATACAGATTTTGCTCCACAATTTCATTGGAGCAAAATGAATGCCTTCCTAGGATACAGGAATCTTGACGACGAGCTGAACTTCCATTGCAACTTGGGAGAGGGCACGACGTCGTGCGCTCTCCCAAGTTTCAAACCCAAACCTAGAAGGAGGGAACCTAAGAAGGAGGTTTCCTCCTTGTTGTGTCCTTGTGTCGATTCTCATATAATCTGGGACTCTCGCATTCGCCTTCGTGCCTTCAGTATCGTCGCCTTTCGGGTCGCCGGCTCATTTGGCCCTATTCCACGTGATAGGAACTGTTAGAATTCGAACCTGGCCGCGAGTCTCGACTTTGTTTTTACTTCGTCGTCAGGCCGGTCTCAAATATGCTATGGGCAATTAATCTTATGATTGGATTTTGACATACTGTCCGAGGACGTGTCTTAGATGTTGTATGTCCCTCCTATCAGAACAATTGGACGTATAAGGTATTTATGTAACCTCGCTTCCTTGGAATAGGAAATTGTTTCAAGCAGGCTGGTATGGGATCACTATTCTCTCTAGCCATATTCACTTCTTCTTTTTACCAAAGAGTCTCTTTTCACCTTACACTTTACAACAATTGTAGGCATTGGGTATTCAGAAATGGATAGACCGATGCACTTTTAGGAGCTCTCTCTTTCTAGCATTTTCACTCACCATTTCATTATCGGGGTATCCGTTACAGCTAGGATCCTTTCCTGCAGTGATGAGTGACGAGGGGAAGAAGCTTGGGTTCACTTTTCCTCCTTTGAATGACAATTTTCGGTTCACATTAGAGAAGTTCACCATGGTTTTTCAACTTTGGTTAGGTCTACCACATGCAGCAGTCTTGAGCATACCGGACCAGTGCCCATGTGGTTGTACATTTGATGTTTAGCACATCCACACCTAACTATGTGTCATAGGAAGAGAGCTTACTAGAGTCCATGATGCTATTAGAGATGCAGTGGCCCAGATCATATGATCAACTCGCTCATGGGTTCAGATTAAGCACTGGATGGTCCTACCACGCCCACCTCACTGCAGGGTGCGGACAGATATTATCACTTTCAAGGATAATTGACATGTGTTGTATGATGTGGTAGTGGCAAGGACCCTTGGTACGAGCTAGCCTCCGAGCAAATGTTGCATTGATCATTGCCAACAGGACGAAGGAGGACCATTATACCCCATGGCTTGTCTTTGACACCTTTGCCTCCCTAGCAATGGAGATCTTTGGCCACCTTCATCACCAATTTGATGGTCTTGTTCAAGAGGCAGCACGAGGATCACTATAGAGGAGAGGTGCCTTGGCTTTCTCCCCCGCCATGCTTACCTCTTATTTATAATAGAGAGTCTTTGTCAACCTACAAAGATCACAACCTTAGAGTCTTCATCGATGTGCATGAACAGTGGGTGCTCCCATTTCCATTGATTGCACCTCCCAAATGTACACTTGGGAGATCTCTACCACACCATTCAATTATAGGTTCATATTGCTATTTTTACATATTTCTTGTGTAGGTTACTCTACATAGCATTAGAATAAGGCTTAGTTCTCTAGCCAATTTTCTCCTTTTCCTAGATTTTTCAGCTCTTCCTTCTCATTTGTGCTTTTTGGTGCGCTTGTTTTCCTTTTCTACCATTCCTTTAGGATATTTTATTCAGTTGGTTGGCCTTTTCTGGTTGGGTTTGTGCACCCTGTCTCCCTATTTATTGGATATGCAGATGTACTTTTGGAAGATCTTTATCTTGAAGTTCAATTGTAGATTATTTTTTAGTTACTTTGTTTCTTTCTCCATGTTTGGCATGTTTGGAAGTGCTATGATTTTCACTACGCTCTTAACACTTGGATAAGGGGATAAGATCTCCTCATCTCATCCCCGTTTGCACTTCTTACTGCTCTTGTGTTCCTTTTTCCTTTGTCATTCAAGTCATTTGTCACTTTTGTCATTTGGTCTTTTTGCACATTCTTTCACAAAATTCTTCCTTCTCCCTCACTTTCTATGTTATGTTATGTTATGTGAATAAATGTTTCATGGTGTCATTTCAAGTCATCCAGACCTACTTGCACTCCTTGTGGCAGCAATAAGCATAATGATTTTGAACCTCAACAACAAATGCTCATCAAAGGTAAGTATGATAGATCATGTGGAATTTACTAGTGAACACTTATGTTGTAGACTTAGAGAGAACATGATGAACATACAATATACATTGAGATATAAAGGATTGGCATGACCGATATCCCTAATGTACCTCCTCTTAATATACCGTCCCAAGAAAGAGCTTCACTCTTTTATCCATGACTATCAGCTAGATGAGGAGCTTCAACTTCTAGAGTCCATCTTTGCTCATGCTTTACTTTATTCTCTATGTTTCTCTATTAGAGTGGATCAAGATTAGTCTTTGGTGAACACCTATGTGAGTGTCTTTATCCAAACACTCCATGGGTGTTTCCATGGAGTGTTTCTCTTCTCTTTGCTTTTTATTAGCGTATTACTTTGCGTCTAATGCTCCTTGGAGTAGTCCTTATATTTGGTACATCTTGTCTTCTTGCCTTGTCAAAGGAGACATATGGTGTTTGCTTCATGGCTATTTGGGATATCTTACTTTTTTAGTCTCTTGTTCAATTTGCCTATAGTTATATCACTCTTTTTCTTCCTTTCTATCTCCATATCAAAATTTTTGGCCACTCCAAGTGGTTGTGAGATGGTTATTATTAGCATAAAAGCAACCTTGGATCTCCATCTTTATTAGATGGTTGTTTAGGTGGATTTCTCTATTGCTTTCCATACCATCTCTCATCCAACTTTCTTTTGTGCTCTTTGCTCAATAGGAGATAAGATCTCCTCATTGATTTCATTTGTCCCCACATTCTATAGCATATAGACTCCTTATTATATAGTCACCATACTACCACAAGAGACTTCAAAAAACTTGCATGTACTAAGTGTGACAACCCAGGGTTGATGTACTATAATTGGTAAGAATAGGTTGTTCCCACAAGGATACAGGTTGAAAATGGCTAGAAATGAGAATAAAGTATCACAATGTTGAAGGTGGTCTATCATTGCATGTTTAACCTCTTGGGAAAAACCCACTCCCAAAAGAGGGTATTGATACTCACTATGGCATCCTACAAAAAGAGAAATAAACAACCACTCTAACAAAAGATCTAGTCATGTAAGCTCTTGATAATGGTGGTTCACTTCATGCCAAAGCCTCTTCCTCTTGAAAACACTCTTTTAGCTTGGTGGCTAGTCCCTCCTTGCAGGTTTATTTCACCCAAAAGGTCAATTTTCAGGTTGAAGTTTCTTTCACCTTGCTGCAATTTCTGATTGCACGTATCTCTTCCCAAAAGACACAATCCAACAAAATCCAAAATTGATTGTCTGCTTGGTTTTGTATTCTATGGTATTCTTAATGCTCCATTGTTCTTGGAACCCTTCCTCACATTGACTTGCTCATTCAGAATATCAAGGGTACCTTCCTTAATAATGTGCAAATTTCTTGAGTAGGTACTCAAACATTCATTCATGTTGAATATCAAGTGTAACTTCCTTGATTCAACGCAAATTTCTTGAGCAGTTACTCAAACACACATTCCTAATACAAGATTCATCACCTATACTTGAAGAAGTAAAAAATCAAAGATTTAAACAAAACCAATTTAACACAAAGAACTTAGAGAAATCTTTAAGCTAAACACTTTGATTATGACAAAAGTGGACATAGCTACCTTAGGTTGCAATCCATATATAAAACTTCCTAACACTTGAGATGAAGATGATTGATGGCTAAGAGTGCAAGAAATCTTCTAATTACATGTACTCCACTTATTGCTAATCATCCCTACTAGTCTTATCCTAAGCACAATTAAGAAATGATTGTGCAATTGCTACCAATTGCAACTACTTCTTGTTGTTTACTCTTGATGTAATTACATTTCTAAAATCTTTGCTAAAAATATTATTGTGTTGTCAAAATAATATGTCGGGCCAAAGGTCTTCCAAGATGAAGACCTTTCCAGGTCAAAGATGATTACTACACCAAAGGTGCATTCTCTTCTTAACAGATTTGTGCCAATTTTTTTCTAGCTATAATCTCATTGTCCTCAAATCTATTGTGAAGAATTATCTTTCCCCTTAAAAACTTTAATCAATAAATTTACATGATCTTGGTACCCTAGTATGTCTCCAAGTAGTGCCTTTGTGGATTCCTTGAAATTCTTTGAGGTTTACTCACATAGTTTGTTTGCTAGCTACTATAGATGCTCATCCGTGTACACATTTGATGTGAGAGCGTGCACTTGGGATCTTGAATCTGAGGCCTTCAAATTCTCCAAGGAGGTCTTTATTACCTCCTTTGAAATTTCTTTGAGCTGGTCTGGTGCCATCTCTATCCTTGCTAAAACTGCAATCTTCTCCAAGTTGAATTGGGTACAATTAACTTCCATTTTAGCCAAGATCCCTTCCCAAATGGCTGCTCAATCCTTCTCCTTGATGTTTTTTGTGAGCTTCTTCACCTGCAGATTGGCCAGTCATAGCTTCTCTTGATGTCAAAATTCTGCTACAATGAGGGCCACCTTCACCTTCTCTACTTCTCCTTTTAGTGCATTGATTTCTTAAGCTTAGGCCTTTACTTGCTCCTCAAGCTATATTTGTTGATGTTCTTCCTTGTCCTTGGATTTGGCTGCCTCTTGCCTAATTGTCCTTTGTTTTTGGATCTTCTTCTACAAGGTTGCTCCTTTTTCCTTGAACTTGGTTGCCTCTTGCATCAAATTTTTACTTTGTTTCCCATCTCTACATGTTGTGCACAAACCTCTGCCAGTTTATCTTGCATTTTTGTCTTCTCCTATGCTACTTCTTGCACCACTAGATGAAGATGGTTGATGAGCATGACATCATCTATGATTTCTCTATGGGATTTTGCATATGTGGGAAGGACCTACTCCATCAACTCTAATGCTAAGCTGACATTATACACAACCAATTGGGAAAGCAGTACCACCAAGACCAGCCTGGTTTCCTTTCTACTCAAACTCGACTTCCTTACCATTCTAAATGAGGCTTGTATCACACATTGATATGTGTATGCCATATAGGGGTTTTAAATTTGGTATTGTAAGTAGTGGAGATATATTATATATATGGATTTTAGCTAAGCTTATACATTAATCATGATTAGCTAGAGTTAGACCTAGCTATAATAAAGGTGACCCTATTCTAGAGGAAAAGAAAAGAATGAGCATGACTATTTTGTCTTCTAGTGTATTGTGATAACCCGGAAAATATCACTTTTGCGATAATCAGGTAAGTAAAGTTTGTTCCCGTAGAGATAAGATTCAGAATTGGTCAAATACAAAGTCAAATGTCACAATGTAGTCCTTCTTAATTTCATCTTTAATCTCTCAAGTGGCAACTACACCCAAGAGTGACTAACAAGCACTAACTCATAGTCCACTCACAACAATTTGTCACCCATAATCACAACTTCATTAAATCTTTCCACAATCAAGATTGTTATCTTGATTGTGATGATTCAGATTCTCCTTAAAATGGCACTTCATTGCAAAACAACTTTGCCTAAGAATTTTGTTCCACCCTTCCATTGAAGGCACAACTTCCTCAATCAAAATTGTTTCACATCAACACTGTGCTGCACTCACAATTGCAGAATACTACCAGCACTACAATTCTTCTCAGATCTGTCAAGGCATTGCTCCAATTGTGCTTCACTCAAGATCAAACACATAGAATGAAGATCAAGGTTGTGGAATCCAACATCCAACAAGCCCACTGATTTGCACTTCAAAAATCTTCATACACTCACAAATACACACATAACATTGATACTCAGAATCAAGCTAAAGCACTGAAATCAGCACTTTGCTTTATCTATTCTCAAAAATTATGAATATTGAACAACATAACACTACAAATGTCACCTTTAAATAGTGAAGCAATTGACAATTACTAACAACTATATTTTTTCCTGACATCTTTTCCTACCTAAAGATCCAAACTAACAAATCATCTCTTCATATCTGCCTCTTCAAATCTCAAAACTATTACTACTCCAATCCGATGTTTACTTCTTTCTCAACTTCCAATCCCAAAGTAACCTCACATACTACTCTATCCTCGTGTCCATCTGAGTCTACTAAATCCTTCACTCTAAACTACAATTACACTAGTAGGAACCTTATCTAACTCTTTATCTTTTGACCCACTTTTCTCTAATATCTCCAATGGTAACTCCGAAGATATTTGTACTCCTACTTCATCGACTTCAGGCTTTGCTCTTACATCTTTCCAAAGTTTATCTATCTCTAACTTAACTAAATCTAATCTGATCATGATATTGTCTACCACTTCCAATATTGTCCTATCTACATGAGTTCTGAGACTAATCAGCAAAGCATTCAAATCTTTATCCTTCGCATTTCTCCTCCTTGTCTCTTGCACTAACAACTTCAACTCATGCAATCTTGATTCCTCAATCCTCACATTGGCTTCTGTACTAAACATCACATTCATCTTTGTTATGATCTCTCTTAGTGGCTCAAGCCTCATCTTTCTCTCCCATTCTTGATCCGCCAGCCAATTTTCTCTAAACATTGCCAATTTTGCCTCAAATTTGGCTTTCACCATCTCCTTCTCCTTCTACTTCTGAACAATATTCTCTTCTAGATTACAAAGTAACTCTCGCAATCTTTCTTCTTCTCTATATCTCACTGTCAACTCTCTTTGCCAAAGCTACTTCTTCTCTTCTACACTTTCCATCACTCTATCAAGCTCTTGCTCTTTCTCTGCTACTCTTGCCACAGCATGAATGATTTCTAATTGTGAATCAGCAAATTGTTGTTTCAAGATTTCATACTCTACTATCTGTCTTTCTCTCACCATGACATTTGGCTTGATTATCCTCTCTTTACTTCCCACTTCATTCTTCAAATTTTCAATTACTTGATTTTGTACTATTGCATCTACTTGTAGCACTTCCCTCTGCTCCTCACCTCGGATTATGCTCTCCTTCAACTCCGAGTTCTCTTTCTCTTATCTCACCAACACTTGCAACACAATCTTTACCTCCGGATACTCCGACAACATTTCTCTCTTCTTCTCTTCCAACTTTACTAACAATGGGCATACAACCTCCCACATATACTCTACTCCTCTGCTTTAGTTGACCTTAGCTTGCGAGCTTTTCTCCTTCTTTACTTGCTTCCTTCTTCTTCACTTGACACTCTTCTTCTTAGCCGCAGTAGTCTTATGGAGATAGATTCTTCACTTCCTAAACTTCCACTCTCCACTTCTCTTCTTCTACTCGGCCCCACCTCATACGTCACCTTCCTTCTGGAACGGACACCTCTTTGAATGATCACCCTCCTCCTTCTCTGGAACTTCTTCTTCTTGTCTTGGGTTACATTCCTCTACCATCTCAAGCTTCTCTTTGTCCTTCTCTGGTACCGACTGCGGCTCCACTCCATCTTCACTCTCACCACTTGCTTCACCACTCTGCAATGTGAGTTCAGGTTCTTCTTCTTCCTCCTCCTCTAAGTCTTTTTACTTGTACTTGGCTTCCTCTTCTGATTCTTCACTTGACGATGCAATTACCACCAGGTCTTTCCTTGGGTTTTACTTTTCTGATCTTCTACGGTCTTGTTGCCGCTACTTCTTCTTCTTCTCCTTGTCAACTCCTCTTCTTTGACTTTGGAGTATTCAACCCCACACGCACGTTCTGCCATGTCTGTGCATAGTACTCATCACTACTTCTGATTTGCAGAATGTATTGCTGCTCTTCCGCATTAGCATCTTTTCTCAAGTTGGGGTAAAAGTGCAACACCATCTTGTGTCTCTTTGCTGCATTCAGCAAATTCAATCCCAAATAGAAGTGGGCTGCAAACAGCACAATGTAGTGTGGAGGCAACTTGTCCCGCAAGTTCCACACCATTTGTCTCATATGCTGATGGAAGCACTTTGCCCAATTGATTGGCTCCCTTGCAAATATCTTATGGAAGAACACTGCTTGACGCTTCATCACATAAGTGGTTTGCTATGGCTTGAATATAGCCATCATTGCTCCTATGATGCCTCTCCTCATAGGGTCTTTATAGCTTTCAACTTTGTAACCATTCTTTGTGCGTTTTGAAGAAAAGGCATCTCTCACTTCTTGGGTTTCTTCAGCTACTTCTCCTTTCCCCAAGAACATGGCTCCTTGCTCCTCACCCTCCTTTCTTCTGAGTACTAACCTCCAATCCAACTGTATCCAGCAAGCCATATTTCCTCTCTTACCCTCTACCTTGGGTACGTCAAGACATTTACTCTTGATAATCTTGGTCATGAAACCTAGAAAGCTAATGTTCTAGTTCCATGCCAAAAATGTGATCCAAAGTATGCTCAAGACTTTGATTCTTGCAATCATATCTAATCTCCAAATTGCATGATTCCTCACTACAAATTCCAAGTTCTTCTTCCCACATCCTATCTTACTCTCCTCCACTCTGGGTTGGTGACTTCTCTTTCAACTAATTCCCAAACTAACTCTCCTGGCTTCCTCTTGATGCACAACCGCGTCTCTTACTATACTCTCTTTTCCACTATATCCCTTAGGAAAACTCTTTAATGGCGATGGAAAGTTATTTGTTGTCTCTTTGTCTCTATCCCAAATCTTATAGTGGTGCGCCTCCTCCATCTTTCTTCACTTTGAGTTTCTATCAAGAAATCACACCTCTTGCATGCTCTTGTCACTGTCAATTTTCTCCTACTCATAGGCCAGCCGTTTTTTATGTGCGGTACCTTCTTGAATGTTCAACCCCAAAGGAAAGTTGTTACATTGTCCTTGCCTCAGGTTGAGCGCCCCCAAGCCGAAGTCTCCTTACTTTGGGTTGAATGATGATGGGACCCCGCCGAGTACTTCATCTTTTGACATGAAGTCCCTTTACTTTAGGTTACAACTCAAAGACTCCATTCTTTGCCTTTTGATGTCATATAGGTGCAATATGACTTCATCTGTACACTTCTTCTTCATAAATAACAAAAAAAACCAAAATGTGTGTACCACATGTATAGACTTGGTATTATTTCTAATTATTTGACTTTGAGGAAAGAGTCAAGAACTCTTAGGCCCACAAGCCTTGTTGGTATGGATTTTACTATAGTCCACAGATAGCACATGTGAAGCAATCCTTGACTTAGTTGGTAGATCAAGATAAGATCACCTACCCATGGGATTATTCCGACGTGGTTAGATATTCTTTCAGAATTTTAGATTTTTTTTTACTTTCAGCCTAGTAATTTGAGTTACTTTGGTAATTAGTAGCTTTGGTGTGTAATTTTCTCACAAGTATATAAGCTAGGGATGAGGAGTCACTCTTCATCTTTTCATTTGCAACTACCTCTCTCTCATTTAGTTCTCTAGTGAGCAATGTCTTGAGTCTTAGAGGTGCCTTGAAGGAGTGTGATAGAGTTGGGAGTTCCTTGCCTTCTTAGTCCATGATGCATTACCTTAATAGGTTTGTCTTGAGTGAGAGATAGGTTGGGTCATAGGCCAAAGGTCCACTCTCCTCTTTCTTGATTTTAACAAAGATGGTGTGTTCCTTTTCTTTTGACACATTTTCTATGAATGTTTGCACCTATATCTTGGACTATCCTTCATCTTAATGGTCTTCTTTGGCCTAAATTTCACCTTTGGCCTAATGTCCTTCTTCATCCCAATAGGAGCCTCCATCTTTTGCCTCAAGTACTCCTTCCACCCCAAGGACTCATTCTTCTTGTAGTTTTGCTCCTCCTATGGGTGGATAAAAAGGATCTCATTATCTCTAAACCCTCTACCACATTCTTCTTTGGACTAGAGGTCTTAGCACCTCCATCATGCTATCTAAGAGTGAGCATCCTTCTTCTTGAAAATTGTTCTTTGTCTTGGAAGGGATTTGGGCTGGGGTTGATTTTACTTCTCTACCTTGGTCCTCAACCAAGTCCTTGTATGAAGAAATCATGATCTTGGTGAACAATTCCTTGTTGGTTGTTGGAGTAGGATCTGGTTGTACTCCAATTTTACCTTTGTCCTTGACTTCTTCTTCTTCTACTACTACTTCTTCTTCTACAAGGATCCTTCTTGTCCTCTTGGTGGCTTTTTCTTTTTGGCCTAAAAAGAGTTGTAGGCCATTTTTTTATCATTGGTTTTGTGGCAATCTCTTGTTATCTTTGCTTCTCAAAGCCTAGAGTATTGTAGGATTATTTCATTTGCATAGATTTCCATGTGTGGGTAAATTTTACGTCCACTTCAACATAGTTTTGCACCATTAGTGCTCTTTCTTTAGGCTCATCAAAGTGTTCTATGGGGAAGAAGTAGTCAGGATAGTTCTTCTTCTCCTCTAGGGTTAGTAAATCTATTCCCATGTCATAAATAGATGTCAAAGGGAGACACCAAAGTCACTCCTCCTTCTTTGTTCATAGTTCTTACAAGCTCTTTTGCCCTCACCTAGAACATATTTTCCCAATTAATAGGTCTTCCTTGGTACAAATAATCAAAGAAGATCACTTGACTATTTTTCAAGTAAGTTCTTCATTAAGACTTGAACAACTTCATTACTAACTCAACTAGGATTTCCTTTGTAGGATCTTTAATCCCAAGAACAAACCAACAATTTTTGGTCTTACTATCCATGAACATGGCCTTAAACTTGGATTTGACAGTCAAGCAAGGTGAGTCCAAGTGATATCTAAAGTAATGGCATCCAAGAGAGAATTTCTATGACCTAGCACTCTCCACCATTTCTCTCTAGTCTAGGCAAAGAGATTCCTTCTCATGTTCTCCATCCCTAGGTTGTAGTTGTCTCCAATTTCATGCAACATTGCATGATCAATCAATTCCCAATTCCACAACAACAATTCTTATTTCTTGTTATGGACTATTTATTGTCTATAATACAATGACCACTTAACCAATCCTAGGACTTGGATTATAAACTCAAGCACTCTTCTTATCCTCCTTGGTGCTTTAGAGGTAGCTACTTCTTTTTCCTTTGATCTTAACATTTTTTCACTTTGTCTCTCACATCCTGATCCTCCTCAAAAAGCACACACTCTCACAATTTGAATGTCTAAGGGATGAAACCTCACACCAAGGGTGAGGAAAGCCTAAAAGGAAAGCCTTGCTCTAGTTGACTTTCCAAAAAGTGAAAAGGATCCAAGCTTAAGGTGGATATTTAAGGTGATGCCCTAATTGTTACAAAATTTTGGTAAGCGTGCTCTATGATGAGCAGTCATTGCTCACACATATGAGTGGTTATACAATCAAATGGTCATCAATTGCAGTTCTTGATTTATTGATGCCACATTTTCTTATTAATTTTCCGAGATGAATGGATTTTTTTGGATAGAGGTCATCCCAAGGCAAATATTTATTTTCAAGACAAAGATCTCTCAAGATGAAGGGTTCCCTCACCAAAGGTTTTCTTGTATGACAACCTTCTTTACCAAGGAGCCATGCTTTGTGCTCTTTGTCCAGATCTTCTACTATTCCACATCACATTCCTTTTGCATCATTTTTCCCTTTGAAGGTTTAGTTCCCCTTAGGGTGGAAGGTAATCAATCATAAACCTCCCATCTTCCTCATTGACAAGCTATATCTACACTCTTCCTTGTTAAGCTAAGCAAGTTGAAAGAAAAAGTGCCATTTGGAAACAGGTAAGGCATCACACTAAGATACATGATAGGGAGTAGTGGATCACCATAGCATGTATCCTCCTAGCATGAACCATATTCTCCAAAGGGCCTAGGGTGTGGGTACCATCAAAGAGGGATGGAAAGAGACAAGATGGAAAAAAAGCTATGACCTCCCATAAAGCTACATAGTCAACTATGGCAAAAAAATCCCTCTTGTGGATGATACTCATACCTTAGGCCCTTTAGAGGATGTGGTTCATGCCATAAAGGATTTCATATGCCATTTAGAGACCTTGGGTTTAAGATTCCATACTTGGAAATACAAGGTGTAGAGCCTACATGCAATTCTCACACTCAAATTTCCTACTAGGGTTCCAATCCCTAGTAGGAGGTATAAGAGTGGTAAGATCCCCATTGGGAGCAAAGGATTATTGTACCATGTTAATCTTTGACACAATGGTGCAGGCCACAACCCATGTTCATTTATTGCCTAGGTTGGGTAAACACACAAGTAGCCTACTCCATGTTATCATGTAGCTATCTCCCTTGAACCTCCTATCTAGCTTGCACATACCCTCCTACATATGCACTTCTACCACACTTATGCACCTTTGAATATATGTCACACCTTCTCTACCTTGTTAGGACCATGTAAGCTCCCAAAGTTATCAAAAGAGTGGTGTAGACTATAGATAGCCCTACCCATAACCATGGGTGGATGTCGTCTCATACTACAATAGACCATTGCACCAGTAGCTTTTATATGTGCATGGGCCCTAGTGGCTCCCCGCTTAGCCTAGAAGTTCTTACACTATGGTCATTCTTTGCAATAGGTACCTGTCACAACAATAGATATGGGTACTTGTGACTTTCAAATTCATCTATAGTTGGTTTGTGATCTCCTACTTAGCCCTACACACACATCATTTCCATATTTTCTGACTTTATTTCACTAGACTCCAAGAAGATTTAGGTAAACCTTAGTGAGCATATACACACCCACACCTTCAAATGCATCCTCATTGCCATTATCTGATAGAGTTAAGATTCTTTCCTATAGAAAAAAAAAGACTCTAGAGCTTGGATCCATACCTCTTCTTTGATAGAGGATGTTTTTCATATATGAGTTCTCTACTACACTCTACCTATGTTTAGGTCTCTCTTGCATCTGATCTTGCTAGGGCTCCAAGACAAGTGCATCTGTAGTTCCACATATGACACACAAGGCATACATCCTTTATGGTATGCTATAAGAGGAAAGCCTACCATAGTTCATGATGCTATCTAAGATATAATGCCTCAGCTCCTCAGATCCACACAGTCCTAAGTATAGATTGAGTGGTGGTTAGACTTACTAGGGTCACCTTAATGCCGGGTGAGAGTAGACATTGTAACATTCATAGATGGAAAACATACTCTATATGATGTGGTGGTTGTGAACTCCTTACAAGTTGAGACACTAGCATGAGTGTGCATTTAGACAAGAGTAGTGGTAACATCATAGCTCAAGGAAAGAAGGATCATTATGCATCATGGCTAACTTTGGATACCTTTGTTCCTTTAGTTGTGTATATTTTTGGCATCTTCATCATCATTTGAACAGATTGGTTAGAGAAGTAGCACAAGGTTCCTTGGAAGGGCTATAGCTTTGTCCCAAGCCATGCTCACCTCTTGCTTTTGACAAAGAGTCTTAATCGTGTTACATTGCTCTCAAGAAGGCAATAACAATAGGACTTGCACATCAAGTCTAGGGCCATGCCCCTCACTTACAAGATGTATCATTAAAGGACCTCTATCACACAATCCAATAGTAGTTTTCTAGTTTCTTTTTCTACTTGTTGCTTTGGGTACACCTTGGAGGACTAGGTTTTACTTTGGTTTGGGACTCAAGGTTTCTTTGGGTATGCTCTATTTCCCTTTTGCACTCTAGGATGCTTTGTATTACCTTGTACTTCTTATACACACATGAAAATATAAACCCAAAAAAAAGCAAAATGAGTGCTTATGCCTTCCAAGCATATCTTAATTAGCTCACAACTTATTGCCATGCTTTTCATGCATGTTACTAACCAAGTTTATTGACTTTGTATCCCTAGACTCTAGGAAGCTCCAAGTAGATCTTAGCAAGTGTATGTACATTCACACCCTTCATGTAAGAATATGGAGTATAAACAAGTTAGTCAAGTTAGTCAAGTTAGTCAAGTTAGTCAAGTTACATTTTATGATGTGCAATACTTATAGAGCCTATAATAATATAGAGTTAGCATGGGCTAATGAGTTAGTAAAATAAGTCAAATTTACTTGGTAATTCTTAACAGCTTTGTTCTAGAAACATCTAGGAAGCTTCTTGGTACATGCTATAATAAGAACTATAAAACTTTTGGGTACTGTCCAAAGACTACATAGTTTACACACCAAATAAACAATAAGCTTAGCTTGTACACCAAGTATTTAGCTTCTAGAAGGAAACTTCTTGGGTAGTTTAGCTTGCACTCCAAGAAGGTGGCTTTGAGAAAGAAGATTTCTTAGGCTCTTCTCAAGAGCCTTGTATTGCTTCACTAAAAATACCAAATCCAAAGCTCATGCTAGGCATTTGGAGTTTATTGCATTGGAGAGTTCCAATGTAATCTTTTACTTTGATATTCCATTCTCCTATTTCTTTCCTTAATCTTTTAATGAGCCCACCAAAGTCCATGATGCAATTTTTAATAAAGTGGTTGAGATCTTATGAGCTACATGGGCTCATATTCAAATTGAGTGATAGTTGGATCTACCAGGATCAACTATCCATCAAGTACAGGTGGATATTGCTATTTCCTTGGATGGTTGTACACCTTGCATGATGTGGTATTGGTACATCCCATACAAGAAAAGCCATTAGTAGGGCAGGTACACAAGTGAGAGCATCAACAACCATTGCTTCTAGGGGCAAAGAGGACCACTACACACCCTGGCTATTCTTGGACACCTTTTCCCTCTTGGCAATTGAAATGTTTAGGCACCTTCACCACCACTTTGAAAATCTTCTCAAGGAGGTACCACAAGGTTTCTTGTAGAGGAAAGGAGCATTGCCTATCTCTCAAGCCATGCCCACAATCTACCATTGACAACATGTATTAGTTGTTTTACAACATGCTCAAGCTTTGGGTCGTCATTCACAAGCAATGGCAATAGGAACATCTAGCATTGTTAGTGTACTCCTCCACTTACCAAACATACCATTGGAGGATCTTTACCACATAATTAAGTAGCAGACTTGAGTTGGCTTCCCCCTTCTTAGCTTCCTTAGTGCTTGTAATTAGCACTTTTTTTTATTGTGACTTCATGCACTTTTTTGTTACTTTCTTGGTTGCTTGGGATTTTTGGGCCTTGTGCTTTTTTCTCTTTTCTTCTACACTTGTTTATGCTTTGTACTCCTTTTCACTTATATATTTATATATTGACACTAAGGAAAACAATGGGAAATTGAGCATGGAGCCTAATAAAATCTATATCACAAACAAAATCAAAACCTAGATCTCCAAGCCAACCCAAGAGTAGCCACTAGTTGAAAAGAAACAATAAAATCTACTCCAGAACTATGTGATAGAGGTCCTTTAATGATGTATCTAGGTTTGGATTTGATCAAGAGATACTTGTTCATAAGTCATATGTTTTGGAGGTTGCAATGTTATGCAAACCGTGTACCAGAACTTTATCACAATGTCAAGAACCACATGATTTCCAATTTATCTCTTAATAATAATGACAATTTCCAAATTAGAATACATGACCAAGAGCATGTGGGAACTTTTTGTAAGGATTCTTGGTAGATGTGATTCTCTTGTGAAAACCGCTAGTGTTTGATGTATTGGAAAATTACACAAAGTCTTAGAGAATGTGCTAGTGGATGCCATTTGGGCAAAAGCCTTGATATGTCAAAGATGAAGGAGCCAGATAATATGATCAAGTAGTCTGCAGTTGAAGTAAAGTTCAATCAGAAGGTATTGTATTTTATCTTGATAACATCAATGTTTGCCAGCAAAACAACAAGAAATCCAATAGTATTGAGTCAAATTAAATTTAGTGAGGGAAAAAAGAGACAAAGAGGATTTGGATTGTATTGTTTGAGGAGTGATTGATCAATGCATCAGAGAGATGAGTGTGTCAAACAAGCTCTCCCACCTCTATGATACAATTACAAAACTCTACAAACCTAGTCAAGTGGTTGATGAGGGGTACTTGCAATCAGTAGTGCATAATTTAGAAAAATAGAATCTAGGTCTATAACAAGAGATTTTTGAGAGACATGATCTACAAAAAGAAATTGTAGGTTATATCTCACATCATCAAGTTAGTAGGTTGAGTAAGTAACTACAAGAGTTGATTTGGAGTTTGTGCAACGTAATAAATTAATAACATGATTAATCCTAGGGATGCAGTGGCAAAGGAAGCTATAATTTGTTGTGGTAAGTTCACAATGAGTGCTTAGTGCAAGGGTAGTCATTCCAATGATTAGTGATAAGTAAGATAGTAAGAAAAGAAGCAAGCCTGAGTAATTAATCTAGAGTATGGGCACACATAAAAACTTGCACACATAGTCAAGCACAAGAGTATGCAGCTTCCTATTTAGACACATGCATGCTGGCTGCAATGAGTACGATAAGCTGCAAACCATACTATTAATGCAGAGGAAAAAACTGTAGAGAACTAGCTCACCAAGACCAACTTTTTCTTGAGTTGATATAGGGTTGGTTAACCAAGAGTGGGTCGCCTAATTTGGGTGAATTGTTGTTAATAATTCAAATCACCTTTGCTCTAGAAGAACTTGCCCTAGTGTAGAGGAGGAAGTGGACATCCCTTGAGGGATGTTGGAGCACTTGAGCATGAGTTAGTGATTGATTAGGGATTTGTGATTTGGCCAATTGATAGGTTCTTGTACAAGTTCTCCTACTAGAAATCTCTTCTAACAAAGGGTACCTTTGTTAGAAGAAATTTGTACCAAAAGGTTCCTATATCAAGAGGTTCTTGTCCCAAAACTGACAGAACTATTGTATCAAGAGGTTCTTGTACCAAAATTGTGGAGCAGATTTGGGTACCACATATGGTGGAGCCTATAGGATGGCGGATCTCCTTTGATTTCATAAATGGGCAATTGGGACAAGGAGCTGAGCACTACTGCTATAGATAGGCTGATATACCAAACAACAAGGAGTCTTTAAGAATCGCTTCCCACATCCATCATTCTGGACTTCACCAATATGGGCATAAGTTAGGACATCAGGCATTATTACCATAGATGGGCAGTTCTTGTAGATGGGACATTGGAGGCAAAGGGAGCTCTTGGGTGGTTGTAGTTAGGCCTTCTTTACCTCTCTTATTGGCTTTCATTTTTGTCTTTTCTTGTTTCTTGTTTCTTCTTTCTCATTGCACCAAAATACACCGCATTTCTCTATTATGTTTTCCTTTCTTGTCTTTGGCCTTTCTTGGGTACTTTGTTGGAGGTGTACACCTTTAGTAGCTTCTTTCTCAATTCCTCTATTTTTTTCTTTGGCATGGGACTGTAGAGAAACTCTCTCCTGCATCAATCATCAGTTGGCACCCCACATCCCATATGTATGAACATGAAGAATCTCTCCACTAGTCTCCTTTATCCCTTTGCCTCATGGCACAAACACTCCACACCCTCCTTCCACCTTGGACCCTCCTCCTACTCTTATTGCCCTACCACCCCTATAGGATCATTTGAAACTTTTTCCCACTCCTACCACTCCACCATCCCAGTTGGATCATTCTACTCAACTTGGGCACTCAACATATCCTTATATCTTGCTCCATCAACATCCCACACAATCGTATCCCAATTGTCCTTAGGTAGGAGTTGGTTTTGCATAATATAGAGGGTGATCTTGTTGTTTGTGTATGCACACAGAGGCCAAAATTGTTCATATCCTCACATACCCCATCCATACACCCATTGTATCTCTACATGCTCCCCCGACTCATACTCTTGGTTACACTCTTTGGACCTTATCTCAACATTCTTACTAGGTTTGTTGTGACTATGAATGTATACTAGGATCTTGATGCCTTTACATCCCTTGTTTGGATCCACACTCTCCTTCCTACTTCAGGATATTTTGGTTGATGACCAGAAGCAAGATGGAGCTACTTAGACATTATTGTCCCTTTTTTCCAATGGACATATGTCATGCCATTTGTAGCTTTGCATCTAGATTACTCGGACACTAGAGTAGTTGTGATAGTAGTTAGAGGTGTTTTGGTAGTTATTTGTAGACTACTTGCTATTGGTCAGATTTTGTGTTTTGGGTATTGACTACATGGTGGGGCCCACGGTCACTTTGCACCGTTTACACCGTCGGGTGTGCCGTCAATGGGACCATTGGTGTGAGACCTAGGTCAGAATTAGGAGTATACCCTTGGAGTGCACGACTAGAGAGCTCACTTCTTTGTTGTTGAGCCTTTGAGTTCCTGGCTAGAGTGGACAAAAATTTGGCAAGCGTCACATGGGAGTCTCTTAGCTAAAGTGGGTGTGGGTTGATTGTAATCAATGCCCAATTTTTGGTAGATCATTGAGTGATAGATCAAGTACTGATCTAATTGAGTGTGATTTGAGTTGTGTAACAAAATTGATTACAATAGAGAAGTGAGGTCAGGGGGAAATCGGGTGCAAGAACTATGAGTGTTGGTGGATTAAGGTAGCTCCATCAAAGTTTAGGTTTTACATGGTGTGCAAAAGCTCATTGACTGATTCAAATTTGGCAGTAAGGTAGATAGTGTGCAGAAGCGCTGGCCAAATTTTGAGCAAAGAGAAGCAATTTTCAAGTGATAGTTGTGATTTTGAGCTCAAGAAGTGCAAACATGACCAATTTGTTGCGAGTTGGGCTCGGAAAGTGAAATTGAAGGAGTTAAGAACCCACCTGGTGGAGTTGGGAACCCACCTCCGTGAATTTTTGACTTGGAGAAACCTATTTTTTCAATTTGGCTTGAGTGTAGAGTTAGCAGAGGATTTAGTGGTCAGCCAATTTTATGGTTTATGTCAAATTTTATGTCAAATTTTTGCTGGAGTTTACATCAGATTTTGGCCAGATTTGGAGGAGTTTTGCTTGTTGGCCAGAATTGAAGGAGTTTCATAGATTTGAAGGAGTTTTGCCACATTTGGAAGGGGTTCAAAGCGGCAAGAAGAAAGGCATCATTTGGCTAAATTTTGGCATTTCAAGGATTTGAGGCATAAGGCTATGGGCTATGAGAGGTTACAAAGAATTAGAAGGGTCAGCAAACCAATTTGTTGGCGTAAGGCTAGCTAGTTTAGAGTAGATCTTAGTCATTGTTTGGCAAAATCTGCCCATCTTGCTAGATTATGCGCAATAGGGTTTGACTCCTAGATCTTTGGTTCCTAGACTTGTGCCCTAGCCAACAAGTCCACCCCACTTGTTGTCCTAGTGATTGGGCCACTATTATTTATACACTTATAGCTTTGGCTAGAAGAGGCAGTTTGACCCCATTCTTGGTGATCCTTGTAGCTTAGGACATAGATAGGAACTCCTATTATGTCAAATGCCAAATGGTGGAAGAGTCAATCTTGTGTGGATTTATGAGATGGAGGGTTTTTGTTTAGAATTCTTATGATTGGACCCCCTCCATTCTATACTTCTTGTTTGTGCACCAGGTTTGTGTGAAGTGCCCTAAATTTAGAGCGTTGGTACTCTGGTGTGCTCTCAATAGTGAGGCTGGAGTGATGACCAATCAGACTACCTTTGGTCCTCTCAGGTGAGGCAAGAAGTGATGACCTGTAGACCGTGAGAGTACATGTTGTGATGGCAAGTTACAGGTTGCTCTTTCTCCTAGTGTAGTTATCCCAATAAGAGTTACATTAATGGGTAGTGTTTTGTTGGTATTGGCACTTGGTGGTGCTCAATTGGTGTTGGTACCTGGTGGTGTTTGGTTAGTGGTGTTGGTTCTTGGTGGGGTACTTGCAGTTGCGATTGGTAGTTTGTGGTTACCTTGTCACGATAGAGTTCTTTGGAGATTCCAGAGGAGATAGCCCTATAGTACGCAATTGGTTTGTTTGGAGTGGTGTTTGGTATTAGCTTGTATCTCAAGTCCTAGTGAGGGAGGAGATTGACTTTGAGTTGGAGTTTGACATAAGAGCTGATTCAATTGAGAGTGCTCTTGGTGTGTTTGCACCGTTGTTGTGGGACATTGATGAGATTTATGGGGCCTCAAAAGACCTTAAGCATTACTCTAGTACAATGGGTACCATTGAGTTGGATGATTTCATCTAAGAGCTTGATAGTTGGTGTGATCTCCAATAGATGCAGAACCCAACTTTGTTCACACACTTCATGGCATGGAAGGGCTTGTTACAACATTGGGGGGTTTGCCAATGGATGACTACCATGAGTTCATGAGAGCTCACTTGGAGGAGATTGAGCTATGGAGATAATATTGGTCTCCAAACTATGTTTCCATTACTTTAGGCTCAATTTCTAGGGGTAGATCGGATATACCCATGAGTGCTAGCTCAAGTAGCATTGGTGGAGCTAGTGGAGGTACACAAGCTAGAGATAGTGCTACTACGAGTGGAGGTACCATTACAAGAGGTGGTCTAGTACCAAGGTTTAACCTTATGGTGAAGTTCTTCTAGTGTTTGAGGCAGAACTACCAAGGAGTGCGGATTGACAAGCTGAGGAACTTGCAAGAGTTCCAGTGGAAGGCCGGAGAGAGCCTATGCAAAGTGTATGCTTGCACGAGATGGCTGATCAATTTCACTTAGGGAGATATTGAGGCCCATGCAGTCCAATCTTGGTATTGGATATTGGACAAGGATTTGTGACATAGAGTTTGTGATGCTACATTGTTACATGCTACTTGATCTACTTTGGCAATGGTCTTTGGTTTGGCTAAACGTATTGAGCTCCAACATGGTGGACAAGAGAGTGGTGACATTTGGATTTAGTAGGGAAACCTCATCCATAATTGTGACTTCTTCTAGAGTGCAACAAAGTGCACCATGCCCAGTTGGTTTTTGAGGACAGGGTGGACAACCCAGATCTTATGGAGCAAGTAGAGGGCCTAGTGGAGCTAGATCCTTACCGTCATTTTTGGGTCAGCAGCAGCCAATGAGTAGTGGTGTTGCTTGTTGGACTTGTGGTGGATCTCACCATAAGAGAGAGTGTACTCAAGGTAGCGGACCTGATACCTTTGGTGCATCATAGCTAGCATAGAGACAGAGTGTGCATTGTCATAGATATGGTCACTCTAGTGACCAATGCTTTGACCCACACCTGGAGTTACGGAGTGGTAGGGTTGCTATGGCAGGTAGTAGAGGAGCTCCAAGGTGTAGAGGTGGTGGTAGAGGATCTATACCTTGTAGGGGTGTAGTACCTGCCCTTACTTTTGATACATCTATGGCTACTCGGATTGAGCAGTTGGGGCGGAGATTGGCTAGTATGGCCATTGCTCAAAGAAGATCAGATTCAGGTGCTCAGGCTTCCACCTCATATGCTGGTGATAGAGATGCTTTGGACTTCATGTGTAGAGTAGCACAGGTGGATGCATTTGCAATAGTGATTGGGAGTGCAGTACATGCTCCAAAGCCAAGATGAGCATCAATGGAGTTGGACCCACAAAGAGGAGAGGTTGGGAGACAGGTCAGACTTCCCCAATCTTTCATGCTCTCAAAGGTCCTACATATGTCATCTATGGCTCCTAGATGTCCTAGTGCACGTGTGGTAGGTGGTGATGGGGTGCATGATGGACTACCTACTAGTCAACTACCTACTACCACATAGACTGAGTCTAGCACGATGTGGGGGGCGGCTCAGCTGATTATGCGTTGCCCTTTGTTTTCAACCAATGACATGTTTACATTGGGAGTTTACCCAGCCCCAATGTTTTCATGAGTTGCCACGCTTTGTGAGAGTAGGGACAATGTGATCCCTACTAGTAGAGTAGAGGTAGTTGATATTGGAGTTGACTTGGTTGAGGAGCATGAGATCCACTCACGGACCAATGGTTTATGGTAGGCAGTAATGGTTTATGGTAGGCAGCAATGGCTAGATTGGAGGAGTTACCTGCTAGACCAGCCTTTGAGAGAATGCGGCTTGCACTTGGTGTTGTCCTATTGGATAACCAGAGGGGGATTTTCTGTTTGGTGGGACCTTTAGGAAAGGTCTATACACCACAAAGAGTCTTATTAGACTCTAGTGTGTAGCCACTTATGTTGGAGAAGGCTAAAATTGTCGGTCTAGGGTTATGGGGAGGTGTCATTTTAGATCCAGACATCTTTAGGTGGTGGTTTGATATAGTACATCACAAATGGGGAGCTTGTTGTCCAGGTTCAGCTTGGTCACCCGATTGATAGCTTGGTGGTGAGAGCTCAAGCTATTGCAACAATAGTTGAGTCATATGATGTGCTAGTTGGAGGAGCAGTGTTATACGCCATGGGTTTTAATATCTACTATTGGGAGGAGACAACCTCCTATAGAACAAGTTGGTAGTCTAGTGAGGGACAAGTATGTTGCTTACAAGTACGCTTTAGTTGTGGTAGTCTTGGCTCCTTATAGTTCGGGACCATAGTGGCTTCAATTTCAGCTTTCAATGGTTCTATTACTTGGCCTGGTGAGTTATTGGAGGGGAATACCCATACAAAGGATACTCTAGTACCATAGGAGATCACTTGGATTTGGATTACAAGAAGGATTTTTCCATCTAGCTTGGATGTTCTTTTGTGGAGTTTTGAGGAGGCATTGCACCAACATGCATATCAGTTGGTGCAGTAGGCTAAGAATGGAGCCTTTGTACCACCAAGAGACCAGTGTGAGGATGAGCCTCTAGAGTCTATTACCTTGATGCCTCTAGATACCACACTCATTGCTTGGCAGTATCCATTAGAGGAAGTATGTCTTCTACAATGGTTTGGTGGGATTAGCATTGGACTAACTACGGTATTATTGGCAGGTTGTAACAGTATGGAGTTTAGTGACGGAGTTAGTAAGGCCAACAAAGTAGAGAATAAGCCAAATTAGCCTAAAATATTCCAAAAGCATCAAAGAAGCTTCTTGGGAAGCTTCCCGACTAGTTAACTTGTGCTCCAAGCAAGTAGCTTCTAGAAGGAAGCTTCTAAAAGCTTCTAACTAGCTTAGCTTGCACGCCAGGTAGGTGGCTTCTAGAAGGAAGCTTCTTGAGAAGCTTCCTAGTTAACTTGGCTTGCACTCTAAGAAAGCGGCTCAAGGAAGCTTCTCAAGGGCCTTGTATGCTACCTATAAATACCAAAGCCAAAGTCATGCTAATTTTTGGTGTTTTACCTCACTCAAGTGTCCCAATGTGAGTTTCCATTCTCCTATTTCTCTCCTTGATCTTGGTCTTTTACATTGGTATTAGAGTAGGAATGGGATGGATGGAATTTATGGACCACCAAATCCACTTCCGCCAAGCCATTGGGATTTTCATATCCAGATATTACCCAAGCATCATTTCACACATTTCATCAGCTTTCTCTTTGGGCAAGATTTTCTACATACAATCATCGTGTTTGAGGAACCCTTGATACTTCCGGTTGTAACTTATGGAGAAAGGTGGACATGTTGCATCTATGTGTTAATTGATTAGATAAAGTGGGAGAAGTGAGATAGAGTAGTAGCTATGGCGGCAATACCGGACGTTGTCCTTGCAATGCAACACCAAATTGAGCACTTGACTCGATTGCTAGATGAACAAGATTAGCAACAACAAGAACATATAGAGAGAGTGCTAATTTGAGATGGAGAAGATCGCATTTGATTTCCAAAACCCAAGGTATTTGAAGGCAAGAATCTTTAGGGCATAGTGGAGAATTTTATATTTGACTGTGAATGTTACTTTGAAGCCACCAATCTTCAAGATGAACGGAAATAAATTCTCTTGGCCTCGAGCCAATTAGATGGTGTGGTAAAACTTTGGTGGCAATTTTGAGTGGAGTGAGCTAAATGAAAAATTGTTGCACCAATTTTGACATAGGCAAAGTTCAAGGATGCAATATTGGGTTGCTTTCAAACTATAAATGCCACCCACGCCACACGAGATAAATTGGCAAAGTTGAAGCAAGTTGGCTCAATAAGGAGCTACATCACACAATTTCAGAATATCATCATGTAGATTCTAGACATACAAAAAGGTGAAATTCTGGATCAATTTGTGCTGGGATTGAAGTCATGAACCAAATTGGAGGTGACCATGAGAGAACCACAAAATATAGAAGAAGCCATGCAATTGGCTGAGCGCTTTGATTCCTTGGTTGTGACAACTTGGCCTCACCTTTGACCTACACAAGGCCTACCAATACACTATGCACAGGTGGAAGAACCAGCACCAATAGAGATCAATGTTATCCAACAGAGGCCACTTGGTACAGCGGATAGAGAAAGATTGTGACAAAATGGGGTTTTTTTTATTGTTGCCAAGTTGGACATGGCATTGCTGAATGCCCACTTAGGAATGGGCAACCTAGACAAGTTGCCCAGATGGAGATTGTGGAATAGAATGATCAAGGAAACAAGGAATCTCAATAGGAGATTTTGAGCTGCCTATAGGGAGCTTGATTAGTTCTAATGGGATTGAAGGCTTGACTTATGCAAGTTTGCTTCACTTGCAAGGTACAATATCTAATCGGGGTTGTATGATTTTGGTTGATTCTAGAAGTTCAAAGAAATGCATGTCTATGCAAGTAGCAAAGGAATTGGGTATTCCTGTCAAGCTAGTGTTTGGAAGAGTTTGATGATGGCGGATGGTAGAAAGGGTTCTACATTCCGCACCTCACATCTTGTTACCTTCAATATTGGGAAGGAGTATTTGGAGTGTATGAGGTTTGTAGTGGCACCTCTACACTATGATATCATTCTGGATCTACCTTGGCTTGAATGTCATAAGGTTCAATTTGATTGGACCGAACAACAAATTCAAGTACAACACCAAGGTACAAATTTCCGATTAGGTTGTCTGGCACCTCTGAGTAAGACACCTAAGAATAGTCAATCCCAAGATGGGAAGCTTGTCAAGAAGGTAGCCATATAGCAAATCTGGAAGGAAGATGAGTCCCAAGATGGGAAGTTTGCCAAGAAGGCAACCATGGAGCAAGCTTGGAAGAGAGATGAGTCCTTGGAAGGGAAGTTTGTTAGTAAAGCAACCATAGAGCAAGCTTTGGAGGAAGATAAGTCTGTATTTGTCGTGTTATCAAGCTGATTGCACAAGAACAATCCAAGGAGGGCCAAGAGCCTCATCAAGCAATGGTTGATTGGATAGTTCAAGAGTTTGTAGACGTGTTTCTGGATGATCTGCCAAAGGGATTACCCTTCAATTGAGGTATGCGCTTCAAGATCGAGTTATTATTAGGGAGTACTCTAGTGAGTAGACCAATCTATCGGCTCTTGCCAAAGGAGTTGGAGGAGTTTCAAACAACACTTATAGAGTTGTTGGAGAAGGATTTCATACAACATAGTACCTCTCCTTGGGGAGCACCGGTACTATTTGTTCCAAAGAAAGATGGAGGACTTTGTTTCTATATTGATTACTGTGGGCTCAATAAGCAAACCGTGAAGAATGCATATCTCTTGCCTTGGATCAATGACTTGCTAGATGAACTAAGTGGAGCACGCTAGTTTTCCAAGTTGGATCTTTGTAGCAGCTATTGGCAAATTCCTATTAAGAGAGAGGATGTGCAAAAGACTGCCTTTTGCTCAAGGTATGGACATTTTGAGTGGAGAGTTCTACCTTTTGGACTCACTAATGCTCCAACAATCTTCATGGATCGGATGCATCATGTGTTGGAGGGACTATTGGATTGGTTTGTAGTGGTGTTCTTGGATGATATCTTAATCTACAGCAAGATAGAGGCATAACACATGAATCATGTGTGAGAAGTCCTAAGACAACTATGATAATGGAAATTTTACTACAAGAAGTCAAAGTGTGCCTTTTGGCAGAAAGAGGTTACCTTCTTGGGTCATAAGATCTCATCTGAGGAGATCAAGATGGAAGAAGAGAAGATCAAGGCCATTATTGATTGGCCTACCCTAAAGGATGCTACAAAAGTATGAGCATTCAATGGATTGGCCAATTTTTACCAATGGTTCATCCACTATTATTCTCATGTGCTGCGCATTAACTGACCTCTTGGGAAAGACTCAAGTTTCCAATGGACCACCCAGCATGAAGAAGCATACCAAAAGTTAAAGCATATGGTGTCTTCAAGACCCATTCTTCAACCATATGATCCTCAACTACCTTGTGTGGTTGATTTTTATGCTTCTAACTTTGCAATTGGAGTTGTGTTGCAACAAGAATTCCCATATGGACTACATCCCATTGCCTTTGTGTCTCGCCAACTAAATACAGCTGAAAGAAATTACTCTACTTGAGATTGGGAACAACTTGCAATGGTATATGCCACCAAGGTATGGAGGTATTACCTCTTGGGGAAACAAGTGGTCATGCAAACTGATCACAAGCATTGTTGCAGACCTTACACTTGGAACACATGAAGAGTCCACATCATCGATGTGAAGAGCAACTCCAATTGTTTGACATCAAACTTGAGTACAAACTAGGTCGGTTCCATGTCATCCTTGACGCTTTATCATGATGACCTGATTTGAAGTCTTCCTCTCATCATGACAGCAATTATGACGGTGTCAATTGACCCCAAGGTCCATAATGAGTTTTGGTCAGCTCTACAACAAGATCCCTTTTCCCAAATGGTACATGATCATTTGACAACAAACGATGTGGTGCCCACATTTTTTTTTTTCTATTTATTAGCATTTGGGAGAAGAAGTAAGCAAAGAAAGCTGAATTGCAAACAAAGGAATGGACGGGAGTGTCTTCAAAGGAAATCCAAAGAAGTCAACTTTGGATCCGATGATGGAGGTACTCAAGAGAGGAGTACAAAGAAAGAAGTCTGAAGAGCATCATCTTTGGTTCGGGAAGCAAAGGCCAATACAAAGACTGTCTAACAACCTTGGTACGTGGCAAGAAAGTACACTTCAAGAAACAGCGGAGGCAGAAGAAGCATGTCTTGATAGTGACAATACAACAATAGGCAGAAGAAGGGGAAATCGATTTTGAAATTGACTGAAGAATAACTGCAATTTGGGGTAATATAAAATTGTAATTGCAAAGGGACAAATTGAATATGTAAAGAAGATTTCCAATCCCTCTGAGTAGTCGTCATGCACTTTTGTGTGTCAAGAAGCCAATTGAGAGTGAAATTTTCTGAAATCTAGAAGGGGTTAGAGTGTCTCGTCCAGGAGAGGGAATAGTTTTCTAAAGCAGAAGAACAAGAGAGCAGATCATGGCAAAGAAGGTCACGAATGCTCTGGCAGTGCAAAGTTTTCAATTTGTAGGTTGGCCATTGTAGCAAGAATCAAAGTCTTGAATAGAATTTTTATTACTTTCTTAGCATGGAATTGGAATTTCAGTTTCCCAAGAGTCATGGCAGAAATAGCTGCCAATAATTGTGAGGAAGGCCCCAAAGTCTAGGAGAAGAGAGGAAATCCAGCTTGATGGATTGAGTTGGATTGGAGGTTAGTGTTGGAGAAGGAAGAAGGAGAACCAACGAGGATCACCTTCTATCGGAAGTGTGATGCTGCAGAGGAGACGACAGAGATCCAAAATTTGTTCTTTGCTCCGCGTACCACAAATGGTTACAAGGTGGAGTCTTATCGGGACCCGATTAAACAAATTATCATGGGGACAATAATGGCCATGTTCAAACTAGAACAAATGACTTACGTGAACATGCAGCATGCTATCTTTTTCCACTAGATATTTGCAAGAGTGAAGGTGAACTAAGCAAAGTGTTTTCACCAACAAACGAGATAGATGGTGGTCAATTGGAGGACAAGTTTGGCTCTACATTATTTTGCACCATTTGCAGCACACTTCTACTTTGGGTTGAACTTGCTGACAACATAGAAGAGGCGTTGCATGGTGTCACATTTCCATCCTGATTTGAGATGGGAAGCGGATGAAGAAGAGCAACAATATATGGCACACCTGCAAGCCAGTGATGATGACTTCTTGAAGATGGGACAATGGAAGATGGAAGAAATCACAAGCTTGAAGAAGAAGAAGAAGCACAGTAAATCCAAAGATGCAAAGTTGCCTCTAGCACAAAGGAAGACCCAAAGACTGGCTCTCCAGAGTAAGAAGATGGTGAAAGAAGCACCATCGGAAACCAAGTCTGAAGGGGAGATAGAGTCTCAAGGAGAGGACTCAAAAGAAGATGAAGTCACTTTACAAAGTGAGGAATCTGGAAGTGAGAGTGAGGGGGAACACAAGGTTCAGCAATCGGTTGGAGTCAATGAAGCTTGTCATGTGATGATTGACAGAGTAACTGGAACAACAAATCATTGCGTAGCTCTGGTGATGGATGAGAAGAGGCCAAAAAAATAGAAGGAGTACCATGCGGGGCCGAGTTCAATTGGTAAGGAAGAAGAGAGCTAGGAAGCAGTGTCTCTAATGATACAAAGATTGCAACTTTGGCAGAAGGAGCCGATGGAAGAGCCAAAGTACGAAGATGGGGACAAAGACAAAGAGAACTTGGGTAGGATACAATATCTAATGAAGGTTGTCACCCCATTGCTGGAACTATTGAAGGAGTATCAGAGGGTAATTCCCCAAGATTGTAGAAAGGTAACAAATGAGTTGTAGGTGGTGAAGTATCTGTTGAGTGGAGTAAAGGGGTTGCAAGAGCAAGAAGTCCGAAGAAATGAAGAAATTAAAGAACTTTGGATGGATGAAGCCTTGAAGAAGAAGACTTTTGAGATGTTGCAAAAGAGCTGTGAGTCAAGAGAGAAAGAACTACATAAGCAAGCTGAGGAATTGAAGGAGCAAGCAATGTTGCTGAGCAAAATGAAGGAGGAAGTCAGTGATATGGGCATCAAGAATATTCATTTGAAGGCGACGGCAGCAATAACGGAGCAAGAGTTGGACAGCTTGAAGAAGAGTGCAGCCGGGAAGGATCAAGCATGGCAGTTAGCAATCAAGCATGAAGAAGAAGAAAGATTGCACGAGTTGGTACAAAGTGCTGAGCTACAAAGATCACAATATGTGGAGGAGAAAAAGATGCTCACTGCTGAGTATGAAGACAAGTTGAAGATGCACCGTGAAGAGCTGAAGGCAGAGTAATCTCAAGGGTATGAGTCGGAATTGGTAGGAGACGTGCCAAGAAAATTGAGAGCTATGTTGTGCACTGAGGCTGAAGGGAGATTGGAAGAAGCACGTCTACATAAGCTAAAGTTTCTTGTATAGGAAACTCGGAAGAGAAGAGCTAAAGATGTAGATATGAATACTTTGCTGATCCGATTGAGTGAAAGAGTAGATCGAAAGATGTTAGAAGTTAGAGACAATGTCAGTCTCAGATTAGATTTAGTCAATTCAAAGTTAGAGAGAATTGGGAGTATTGTGACAGAGGAGAGGAAGTCCGATGTTGCAGAAGTTGGAATACAAGTATTATTAGACTTGTTATTTGACACATTAGAGAAGAGTGGGTCAAGAGATAAAGAGTTAGATAAGTCACTCCTTAGTGCAATTGTAGTTCCTAGTGTAGAAGTAGTAGAAGGAGTGAAGGAATTAGTAGTTGTAGATATACATGAAGAAGGAGAAGTGATAGGAAGATCATCGGGTTTGAAAGCCAATGATGAGGTAGACATTGGATCAGGGTAAGTAACAATTTTGAGATAGGAAGAGGCAGATATGAAGAGATGGATTGTCAGTTTGGATCTCCAGGTAGGAAAAGATGTTAGGAGTGGTGCATAAGTAGGAAGAACTGCCATTTGCTTCAGTATTTAAGGGGAGCATTCATAGTACTATGTTGTTCAGTATTCATATTTTTGAAGATAGATAAAGCAGAGTGCTAGTTTTTAGTGCTCGTTGCTTGAGTTTAATTCCGATTGTCAATTTTGTGTTTGTGTTTGTGAGTGTGTGGATTTTTTGAAGTGCAAGTCAGTGTGTCTATGGATGTTGGATTCTGCAGCCTTGATCTTCATTCTCTGTGTGTTTGATCCTTAGTGCATCGGAATGTCTCGACAGATCTGAGAGGAATTGTAGTGTTGGTAGTATTCTCCATTTGTGAGTGCAGCACGAAGTTGATGAGAAGCAATTTTGATCGAGAAAGTTATGCCTTTAGTGGAGGGGTGGAACACAATTCTAAGGCAAAATCATTCTTCGTAGTGAAGTGCCATCTTTGGGAGAATCTGAATCATCACAATCAAGAGTTGTTTGGACAGAATTTGCTATGTGTGATTATGTGTGTGTGTATTCATGACAAGTTGTCAAGATTGCAAGCTTGTTACTCTCTTCTGGGTGTAGTTGCTACCTAAGAGACTAAAGATGCAACCAAGAAGAACTGAAATTGTTACTTTGTTTTGTATTTGACCAATTCTGAATTGTATCTCTACGAGAACAAACTTTACTTACCCGATTACCGCAAAAGTGATATTTGCCGGGTTGTCACAATGCCACTTGGGAGCCCTTCTCATCTCTAGAAAGCACAAATGGTCACCCAAGAGTTTGAAGCTTCAATGGCAACAAGAACGTCCCTACCTTGTGGTAGGGGAATATGTAACAATATGGAGTTTAGCAACAAAGTTAATCAAGGCTAACAAAGTAGTGAATAGTCCAAATTACCCTAGAATATCCTAGAAGTATCTAGGAAGCTTCTTGGGAAGCTTTCCACTAGCTTAGCTTGCACCTCAAGTAGGTATTTTCTAGAAATAAGCTTCAAGAAGCGTCCAACCAGCTTAGCTTGCATGCCAAATAAGCAACTTCAAGAAAGAAGCTTCTTGAGAAGTTTCCCGGTTAACTTGGCTTGCACTCCAAGAAAGCGGCTCAAGGAAGCTTCTTGAGAAGCTTCTAAAGAGCCTTGTATGCTCCCTATAAATACAAGCCAAAGCCAAAGCTCATACTAGGCATTCAGAGTTTTCCCACATTCAAGTGTCCCAATGTGATCTTCCATTCTCCTATTTCTCTCTTTGATCTTGGTCTTCTACATTGGTAGACCAATTCCTTTGGAACTAGGTAACATTTGATATTGAGACCGAGGAGCACAACCACTCCAAGGAGAACATGGATGGGTCAAAGAAAGGAGAGATGGAGTCCTAGAAGAGGAAGGGACTTGAGCAAAACAACATTGTTGTGACAATTGTGACCGAGCTGGGCACATAGCCATCAATTGTTGTGCTTGTCTTCTTAGAGGCCCTTGACTTCCATACAAGTGATCTTTGAGCAACATAAAGAGACAAATTGGAGAAGAAGATGTGGAAATCACATTGGAAAACAAAGATCACCAGCAAATGTACCTCACGGCATTGTTGGCTCAATGGAGAAGCAAAAAAGCAAGGGGAGAAAGAAGATAAATGCACAAAGATTGAGGAGACAAACTCATAGTTGATTGTTGTGAATGGAACCCTAGAAGGCAATAAGGTGAGAGTATCTATGGTGCCAACATCTTTTGTTTTTTCTGTTTTGTTAGCATTTGAAGAAGAAGTATGTGGATAGAGCCTAAAGAGAGCTAACCTGGGAAGAAATAAGAAGAAGCGGGAGTTTGAAGTAAAACCCAAAGTCGACCTCGGGTCAAGACCCAAAGACACAAAGACAAAGATGAAGAAGGAGAGACTTTGAATTGGGCAGCATGAGCGGATCTGAAGAACCTGTAAAAAACTTCTTTGGGGTTGGTGCAATCAAGAAAGTACACGGGAAGAAAGTAATGACCTCAGGATCAAGAACTTCTTGATAGTGATAGGAAACAACTTCACCAAATCGGAGATAGGAAAGGAGGAGCAGCTGAAGAATGACTGATCGGTAAAGGACTATAAAATTACAAGTTGTGCAAGGAAGTAGAGCAATGTCCAGTTGCTACCCGGTTCCTATTCAGAGTCGACCTGAAGTAATGCAAATTGCAAATCCGCAAGAAGAAGAGTGGGTTAGGATCTTGAGAACGATCTTCCATAGGAAGAAGGTGAGGAAGCACACGATGACCCCAAAAATAAGTAAGCATAGTGCGGTGAGGGGGCTTGCAATTTGTAGATTAGAAGTAATAGCATGGATTGAAGTCTTGATGAGACTTTGTATCACGTTCTTGGCCTTGAATTGGAACTTGAGTTTTCCAGGTTTCATGGTAGAAATTGCAACAAGCAATTGCAAGGATGGACCAAAGCACGAGGGAAAGAGAGGGAATCCCGCTTGATGGACGGAGGCGGATTGGAGAGTAGTTTTGGGAAGAGAAGTAGGAGCGGTAGGAGGTACCACCTTCTATCGGAAGTGTGATGCTTCAATGAGACCGTTGTCGTGTTGTGGTTTGCGTAGCCCATAAAAAGTGACTTATCATAGTTTATCTCCATGTTAGTGGAGTAGGTTGTATGCTAGATCCAACGGAAGAGATGTTGCCAGAGAGCCATCTATGTACATTTATGTGATTTGCCACGTGGGTTACAGTCTTATCATGTTTGAAGGCTTTGATGAATAAAGATGAGGGCGAGTAGAGAGACGGGTGTGTTTTAGTTTGGAGAGTCTCGAGGGGAGAAGGACATTGGGAGTGAGAGTTGTAGCAGAGAGTGAGTGTTAGAGCTTTGGAGGAAGCATTCAAGCATGAGATGTCCCATGCTCCCAATCTGCCACTCCCGAATCCTTTTCTCATCCGGCTTCAGATTTTACATCGTGATGACTTATGGGATTGGTTGGTAGCACATTTCGGGATGATATTGGTGGAGTCGGTGATGGGAAACCTGGATCCTATTGTCCTTCCAGTGCTTACTTATGAAAATGTCTGGGACTTAAAAATATATGTCCTTCTATAGTTGGGGAATGCCTAAAATTTCACTCATAAGCTTCAAGGTGGAGTTGTGGTGTCCATTTGTCAAAAAGTAAAAAGACTAAAGGACAAATGTGCAAGAGATTTGGTCCCAAGGGAGAAGGCTGGAGTTTTTCTACCATCTAGGGTGTTATGGGAGGCCATTTGGGCAATGAAGGACATGGTTGGAAAAAGAAGATGACAGGCTACGATCTGTAGATAGAGATCACACGATTTGAGCTAAGTATGAGAGGGATATGATCAATTGAGTGAAGGGGGGTTGAATTCATATCCAGGAGCACAAAGCAGTCAATTGAGGGAGCTTCTTGAAAAATTTTCACTATCTATCAGTGGGATTGGAGAGAAGAAAATGTTTAAATATTATTGTGTGCAATAAATCCCAATTTTGGGTCAATCTCAAATCAGATCTAATTGATTGAAGTTGAAGCTTATGGAATGTAAGGTGTTGGAGAAGAGCTAATGATCAGGTTTGGAGTTTTGGTCACTTCCCAAGTTGTGGTTCAAATTTCCTTAAGAAAATTTCTAGAGTTGTTGGTGAATAAGTTAAGCACCTCTATGCAAAAGTTTCATGTGAATTCTTTAAATAGATAAATCAAGGTCTTGGATCAAGTATACTTGGGTTTGTAGAGCTCACAAGTTAGCCCAGCTCAGGAATTGATCCACATCTAAAGACTAGGGTTGGATTAGGCTACCGAAATTTCTGGAGTTTAGAAAAAGACACAACCAGCTATTGTGGAAAATTTGGTTGGTTCTAGATATGTGAAGAGTGAGATCTGATGCAAAACATCCTGCTAAAAATACTATCATAAGCTCAGTAGAGCAATTTTATCTTTCATCTTGATTGGATATCAAGTCTCCTATCTTGTGACTATAATCGCAAGTTTCAGGTTTCCAGAGTGTTTGTGAGGATCAAGTGAATTTCTGAATCAGAAATCTGGGGAAAATTTGCCAGAAACCAGGAGCAAACCCTAAAAAGAAGATTTCAAAATTAGGGTGAAGTCAAAAAACCCTGGATAACTTTGAGAGCTTGTCAGGAGAGTTTTAGTGATCCAATTGAAATTTTTCTTATATCATTGGAAAGCTTATCTTACAGGCTTTCCATTAAATCCTATATCACTTGAATCCAAGCTATTGAGAAATAGTTACTTACATATGAGTTGCACAGAGTTTTCCCCATCAAAATGACATAGAAAATCCCCACATGAAGTAGAAATTTGTTGAGATTTGAAGTACAAATGGGAGGAGGCTTGGAGTACAAGTTGAAATGAGCTTGATGATAGAGCAAGAAGACTTTGAAGCTCTTTTCTTGACAAAAAGTACAGAGAGTTGTTGCCTTTTTCTTGTGATTGGATCCTCTTTGTACTTGTATGCTTATTTGTACCCCCAGTTGGCTTAGATTGGTATGCAAGCATTGCGCTCAGATTGTTTCCTTCTAGGAGTGCTACATATTTCTCCTTGGTTATGCTAGAAGTGATGACCAACAGACCAGGATTGCATGTTGTGATGATAGGTCAAGTTGCCCGGTATTATCCTTCCCAATAGCAAGAATATTAGTTATGAGAAAGGAGAGTTCCGGCGATAAGGGTCACATGCGTGTTCTGTCAAGTCATTACGGGTTTACCTCTAGCCTCTGATCTGTAGTCTCCACAGCTAGGCACCCTATGTGTGTTCCCAAAGAGAGAAAGAAAAGTACGACACCGCCAAAGTGAGGAATTTGTTCAATCTACCTCGCACTAAGAATGGGTATAAGGTAAACAGTCGTAGAAACCTCGACCAGAGAGGGATAGTGAGCACAATGATGGCAATGTTCAAGCTAGAGCAAACCACCTATGTTACAATGCAACAGGCAGTGTTCTTTTACCAAATATTTGTGGGAAGCAGTAGATTGGGCAAAATATCTGCATCATAGAGTGGGGCAGAAGATTTTGGGATGGAGAATAGATATGCCACCACATTACTTTGTGCCATTTGCAGCACACTTTTATTTTGGGTTGAACTTGCTGACTTTGGATGACAACAAAATCAAATGTGTTTGCACTTTCATCCGGATTTACAAAAGGAGGCAGATATAGATGAGTAATATTATATGGAGAGAGTGCGAGATGGGGATGAGTACTACGAGGAGAGTGGGAAGGAGAAAATCATAGCAATTGACCTTCTAAGGGCAAGAAAGAGAGCCAACCTTCAGAGTCGTGTTGCAATAGTCCAACCCCAGAAGGTTCCAAAGCTTAACCTAACGGCGGTGGTAGTAAAGACAAAGGAAGGAATGTCGGAAGTAGAAGAAGAGTCAAAAGGAGAAACATGATCTGTAAGTTGGCCTGTCTCTCACTCAAGATGAACCTTTGATGGCTATTATGGTAGTGCACCATGGACTAAGAAGGCAAGGAACCCCAACTCCATCATACTCCTCCAAGGCTAACACTCCAAGACTCAAGACATTGCTCACTAGAGAACTCAATGAGAGAGATAGTTGCAAATGAAAGGATGATGAGTACCTCCTCACCCCTTGTTTATATACTTGTGAAATAGTTACGTACTAGAGTTACTACCTACCATAGTAACTCAAGTTACTAGGCTAAAAGTCAAGTAAAGTCAAAAAGTAAAAAGGAATATCCATTCACATGGGCATATTCCACTAGCATGTGATCCTATCTTGACCTAACCACTAAGTCAAGGATTCCTTCACATGGGCTATCCTTGGACTATAGAAGAATCTAGAACAAAAAGGCTGGCGGGCCCAAGAGTTCTCAACTCTTTCCTCAAAGCCAAACACCTAGGAATAATACCCAGTCAACACACTAGAATCCAAAATAGTGGTGCTCATCTTTTCCACCTCCTCTGAAGTAAGGTCCCTTCTATCTTAGCTATGACTAACTCTAGCTAATCATGACTAATGTAGAACCATCCTTTATCTCTATATAAACAATATCTCTCAAGTACTTGTAATACCAAGCTAAATATCACAATACCACACACATGCACAAATAGGTGTTACAAATCAAAGGGAGAGGAAGAGGAGTTCATGCTATGGAGTGAAGAATCAAGCAATGACAGCAAAGGTGAAGCAGAGGTTCAGCAAACATGACAACCGATGATCAAGGCAAGAAAGCCGAGTCTTGAAATTTCCATGCTTGAATAAGGAAGTTGTGGGACAACCCCAGACTGCCAAGGGTCAGAATGTGATGACTGCATCTGAAGTCAGGCCCAATAAAGTTACCCTGGAAGGAGGAGAAAGTTGAGAAGAAGAAACTTTGAAGGTGCAAAGATCATGACTTTGGAGCAAGGTGCAAGAAGTAGAGTGGTCAGAACCCAAAGGCCAAGCCGATGAAGCAAAGTGCAAAGGAGTGGACTATTTGTCTAAGATAGTATGTCTATTGTTGATGATGTTATAGTAGAAGAAGCAAAAGATGGCAAGTGCCAATCTTGAGGTGCCGGATGATTTGGCAGTAGTCAAAACTTGGAGTGCGGAAACATTGTTGTTGCAAAGTAAGTTTACTAGGGTGGAGATGGAAGCCAAAGAACTTTGGGTTGAGGGCATTCTTTGGGGTAAGCACTTTGAGGTGACAAGGGAGGAATTAGTAAAGAGTTGTGAGGAGGCAAAGGAGATGACCGTGTTGGTTGCAAAGTTGAAAGAGGAAATTGCAGATGCGTGTGTAGAGTTCATTCACTCAAAAGCAATTACCGCGGTGATGGAGCAAGAGTTGGAGAGTCTCAAGAAGAAGGTAGCGGAGAAAGATCAAGCTTGGCAATGGGAGTTAGTGGAGCGCAGTAGAGAAGAAGACTAGTTGTGAGGATGGTGCAAGTAGCAGAAGAGCAAATCTCTATGAATCGGAGGGAGAAGGAGGCATTGAAGGCTGAATTTGAAGACGAGCTCCAGATGTATTACGATACATTTGGAGCTCATCTAGAGTGAATTAGAGGAAAAAGGAAGAAGGAGAAGCTTATAGTCATAGGAGAAGCTGATGAAGTAGAAAGAGTTATCAATGAAATCAAGACCATGCTGAGCATAGAAGTTGAATGTAAACTCAAAGAGGCAAGATTGCATGAGCTGAGGTTGTTAGTGTAGAAGACGCGCAAGAGGAAAACAAAGGACATGGAATTGAATAATCTATTAATTTGTCTACAAGATTGTGTAGATGGGAAGATGTTAGAGGTGGGAAACAATGTGTGTCTCAGACTAAATCTTGTTAGAACGGAGTTAGCTAAAATTTGTAGTGAGGTACAAGAAGTATGAAGACCCGAAGTAAGAGAAGTAGGACTACAAGTGTCTTCCAAGTTGTTATCTGAAACTTTGGAGGAGAGTGGGTCAAGAGATAAAGAGTTGGAATGATTACTTGAGACCTCAATTGTAGTTGGTAGTGAAGAAATTATAAAAATAGAAGAGTTATGAGTAGAATTAGATAGACCCAGAGGTTGGTGAAATTATCAAGGGATCATTGGGGTTGAAAGCCAATGATGAGGTTGACATTGGATCAAAGTAGTAACAATTTTGAGATTTGAAGAGGTAGATATAAAGAGATGCATTGTCATTTTGGATCAGCAGGTTAGAAGAGTTGTTAGGAAACGGTATAGTTGTTAGAACTATCATTTGCTTCACTATTTAAGAGTGGCATTCGCAGTCATATGTTGTTAAGTGCTCATAATTTATGAGAAAAGATAAAGCAAAGTGTTGTGAAGCAGTACTTGTTGCTTGAGCTTAATTCTAAGTATCAATATTTGTGCTTGTGTTTGTGATTGTGGAGAATTTCAAAGTCCAAATCAATGTGTTTGTTGGATATTGGATTCCGTAACCTTGATCTTTATTCTATGTGTTTGATCCTGAGTGAAGTGCAATCGGAGCAATGCCTTGACAAATTTGAGAGGAATTGTAGTGTTGGTAGTATTTTGCATTTGTGAGTGCAGCTCAAAGTTGATGTGAAGCAATTGTGATCAAGGAAGTTGTGCCTTTAGTGGAGGGGTGGAACACAATTCTGAGGCAAAGTTGTTTTGTAGTGAAGTGTTGTTTTTGGGAGAGCCTGAATCATCACAATCAAGAAAGATTTGTTTGGAAAGATTTGTTGGAGTTGTGATTAAGGAGTGTTAATTTGTGATAGTCTATAAGTTAATGCTTGTTACTCTCTTTTGGGTGTGGTTTCTACCTGAGAGATTAAAGACGCAACCAAGAAGAACTAAATTGTTACTTTGCTTTGTATTTGGCCAATTCTGAATTGTATCTCTACGGGAACAAACTTTACTTACCTGATTACCGCAAAAGTGATATTTGCTGAGTTGTCACAATATTGATAGATCTTGGAGCAACAAAGAATCTCTTATCTTGCTTTGTTGCAATAAGGTTGAGGATGGATGAAGAGAAGGATGAGAATGAAGAAGTATAATGACTTAATAAGCAGGTAAAGAGTATTGAGTCATTACCTAGAAAGGTAGCATTCTTTGTAGAAGAGTATCAAGAAGCAATTGAGTGGTGAGTCATATGGTTAGCTTGTTATGATATAATCTTAGGCATAACATGGATTGAGCACTACAAACATGGAGTTAATTGGAGGAAGAAAGTAGTGAGAACTCGCCAATGAAAGATCATTGGGATTAAAGAAAGATCACACAAGCAAGCCTTGCCTTTCTATATCATAGTGAAAAAAACTATGTGTAAGACAAATAAATGTTTCATGGGTCTAATAAGAGAGGTTAAGAGTGCACAACATGATGGATAAATTCCTAAGAAATTGAAAGATGTGGTCAAAAAGTTTCAAGATGACTTCTTGGATAACCTACGCTCAAGATTACCACCAAAAAGGAGAGTGGATCATAAAATTGAGGTAATTCCTAAGAAGACACCTCTTTGTAAGGCCCCAATTGTCTATCACCTCATGAGCTAGAGGAGTGTAAGGCTCAAATTAAGGATATGCTACAGAAAGGGTTTATATAACCCAACATATCACAACATGGGACTCTTGTCTTGTTTGTGAAGAAGGATGGTACCTTGCATATGTGCATTGACTATCGGAGCCTAAATCAAAAAACAATGAAGAATACATACCCATTACCTTGCATGGATGACCTATTTGATCAACTCAATGGGGCAAAACATTTCATCAAACTTGATCTATAGAGCGATTACAACCAAATCTGGATTGCGAAGGAAGTAAGATTGAAAGGTAGTTTTAAGCTAGAGGGATTGAAAGGTAGTTTTGAGTATGTAAGATATACAAAAAACTACCTTTCAAACAAGGCATGGTCACTTTGGGTACCTAGTAATGCAGTTTGGCCTCACCAATGCACCAACCACTTTCATGAGTTTGATAAATGATATATTTTATCCATACTTGGATAAATTTGTTATCATTTTCCTAGATAACATCTTAGTCTATAGAAGGATGATGATGGAACACAAGCAACATATACAAGAAGTCCTCTAGATTCTACGATGAAATTAGTTGTATGTCAAAATTTAAAAGTGAAAAATTGGCAAGTTTGAAATATACTACTTGGGGCATAGAGTAAGTGTAGAAGATATCCAAGTGTAAATAGATAAAATATAAGTCATTCAGAAATGGTATGCTCTAGAAGATTAGACTCAACTCAAGAGTTTTTTGGGACTAATTGGGTTCTATCAACTATTTTTCAAGGACTTCTCCAAGGTTACACAACCTCTAACTGCACTACTTGGCAAGAGGAAAAAGTGGATGCGGAGACTGTATAAAAATTAACCTTTCACAAATGGAAAGATACATTACTAAATGCACCAATCTTGAGATTGTATGACTCAAAACATCCAATCAAGTTAGCTATATATACATAAGGCATAGCAATAGGAGCAGTCCTACAACAAGAGTGGAAATTGTAAATTTCTTTTGAAAGTTGTTATCTTAAGAATGTAACTATCCCACCACCAAACAAGAAGAGTTGGCCATTCTCCCTACAACCAAGAATTTGAAGCATTATCTTGGCAAGAAGGCACTTGTAGTAGAGACAAACCAAAAACCTCTAGTCTACCTTAATACACAAAAAGATCTATCTTGTCAACAAATTTGATGGGTAGAGTGGAGACAATGGATCAACATGACAATCAAATATGCTGAAAGCAAGGAGCAATTTGTAGATGCATTTACTTGAATGCCTATGGAAAACAACCAAGTGGTAGAGATCAAGGTGAACCCAAAATTTTGGCCAAGGATTCGTGCCACTATGAAAACTGATCCACAGATTGTAGGAGCTCGATATCCAAAGGCATCACTAGTACCCAAGGACTAACCTTTTGTGATGATAAGTTACGGATCTTAGATGTTATGGACATAAGATCCACCATCCTAGCAAAATGTCATGATTTTGCCATTGTAGGTCACGTTGGAGTGGACAAGATATTAGATGCAATTAAATACCATTACTATTGGCCCAAGATAAGTAACAATGTGATGGAATATGTTCAAATTTGTCTACTCTATCAACAAAATATAGCTCTTGATTAAGCTCTAGCATGGCTCCTTCAAGCCCTCCCTACTCCTACACAATGTTAGGAACAAGTAAGCATGGATTTGGTTTGTGAATTGCTCAAGATCTGTCACACCCATTTGTGCATGGTGTGGTATTGTGATATTTAGCTTGGTTTTACAAATACTTGAGAGATATTATTTATATAGTGATAAATGATGGTTCTACATTAGTCATGATTAGCTAAAGTTACTCATAGCTAAGAAAGTGGGGACCTTACTTTAGAGGATGTGGAAAAGATGAGCACCACTATTTTGGATTCTAGTGTATTGACTTGGTATTATTCCTAGGTGTTTGGCTTTGGGGAAAGAGTTGAGAATTCTTGGGCCCATAAGCCTTTTTGTTTTGGATTCTTCTATAGTCCAAAGGTAGCCCATGTGAAGGAATCCTTGACTTGGTGGTTGGGTCAAGATAAGATCACAAGTTTAGTGGAATATACTTATGTGGATAGATATTCCTTTATACTTTTTGACTTTACTTGACTTTAAGACTAGTAACTTGAGTTATTATGGTAAAAAGTAACTCTAGTATGTAACTATTTCACAAGTATATAAACAAGGGGTGAGGAGGTACTCATCATCCTTTCATTTACAACTATCTCTCTCTCATTGAGTTCTCTAGTGTAATACCAAGAGCTAGCCATATGATCTAGATGTGAAATTTGGTTTGGTAACATCTAGAATGATGTTATACATGATGGTCAAAATAGATAAGATAGAAGTATCACCAAAAGAGTACTTCTACTAATAGGGCAGAAACCAAATTAGACTTAAGAAATTTAGAACCAATAGCTAGATATATAATTTAAAGGTGAGAATTGGTTTGGTAACATTTGGAAGGATGTTACACATGATGTACTAAACAGATCAGAAAGAGGTATCACCAAAAGTGGACTTCTACTAATAGAGTAGGAACCAAAATATACCTGAAATCTTTGAAGACAATTTTGGAGGCCTAAACGGATGAATTAGGCCTTGAAAATGTGCAGATTCCCCTCTCTCCCTCTTGATGGACGAAAGGCTGGCCTTCCCTCCCTCCTGCTTTGTCTCATCAAGAGTTTTCTAACAGTACCTTACTTGTGATTTTGAGATTCCTACAAGAAGATTCCCTAAAAGATTCTCTCTTGTCAAAGCTTGTTTGACCAACCAGATAGGACCTAGACCAAACATATCACCCATCCAAGTAAGTAATCTAAGGGTGGAGCTCCTTGGAGGAGTTCCTCTTTGTCTATATAATAAAGAGAAGGTGCTCCTTTGGGGCATCAAATGTTTGAGTGTGCAATCTGTATTTTCTCTCTTCTCTTGTCCTCAGAGTATTACAATGGTATCAGAGCGAGTGTTTTAGTCCAAGAGAGTGGATCACCCCTCTTGGAATAGCACGAACTACTAAAACTAAGTAATTTGAGGTGGAGAACATAGAGTAATTGCTAGACTTAGGAAGGACTTTAGAGAGCGGATGGGATGGATGCGCGGGGAGGACAATTTCTTGCACCTAGCTTTCCATTCTTAAACCCATTCCACATCAAGGTTATGTACATCTAGCGTGAGCAGATGAGTGTATCACTAGTTTATCACTTTGGTGCAGAATTCATGGACAGAGTGATGAACTCACCAAACTCGGTGATTCTACCTGTGGTGATATATGACAAAAAGTGGGATTTGATAGTCTACATTCTATTATGATAATATGGATATGAATGTCCCAAATCCTCTCCCTTTCAACACTCAAGTAGAAATCCGTTATGTAGTGAGACCAAAAGTGATGTTTAGAGATTTTGTGGTTAGGAATTTTGGTGAGGAGTATTATCAACGAGTGATAGCTTCTGAGATCCCAATGGTAGTTTCGATAGTTCATGCGCCCTCCAGAGTGATTATATTGACTCTGTATTGAAGTAGACATTAGCCAATTGAGTGTTGCAAGAACCATGAATCCGCAATTGCAAGAGCTGGTGCAAGGAATGTAAGGGATGTTGAATGAATTTCGAGAGATTAAGATGACCATGGAGACATTTCAAAGTCAAGTGCAGATCCTCATGAATGATCAAGCCATGCAAGAAGAAGAGCCGTCTCAAAACCCAGTACCTGCGCCTGAAGTACTTGGAGAGGCACTCGTGCCTACAAACCCCATCAACAATGAAGCCACATTGCTACTCCGGATGAAGAAGACCTGCAACATTGAGCCTTACAAAGAGCAGCGTACGATGAGAGTAGTGGAAAATTGGATCTTGAGAATGAATCGATATTTCCGATTGTTCTCAATAGAGGTCACAGAGCATGCTGCAGGCGTGTTTGCATGTGGGTACTTGACTGATAAAGCTCTCACATGGTATGATGCTTGGGAACAATCCATGCTGGCAGAGAGAAGGGAGGTCACATGGATAGCAATGCAAGAAGGATTGCTGAAGAATTTCCAATCGGTGGATTCTATGCAAAGGGCTCAAACCCGACTATGGGGATTGAGATAAAAGAATAGCGTACAAGAGTATGTGGAGGCATTTCTGGATCTACAAGTCGCAATTACCAACATGAGTCTAGCAAAGGCTCTTGACAATTTCAAACAAGGGTTGGAAGAGCGGATTCGCCAAGAAGTCATGGTGCAAAATCCTCACACGGTATTTGAAGCCATTGCTTGTACGTAGAGAATAGCAAGAGCACTAGGTGGAGGTGAAGGAGTAGTTCCACCTCAACATTATTGAGCAAAAATGCCACACATGGGTGGACTAGTACCGATAGAATTGGGTAACCTTTGATTTTGGGATCAAGGAGCACAACCACTTCAAGGGGAGCGGGGACGGGTAGAAGAATGAAGAGATGGAATCCCACGAGGAGAAGGGACTCAAGGAGAACAACGCCGTTGTTACAATTGCGGTTGTATTGGGCACATATCTACCAATTGTTGCACTCATTTCCCTAGAGGCTCTCGGCCTTTGTACAGGCAATCTTTGAACAACATGGAGAGGCACATTGAAGAGGAGGAGGTGGAAATCACTTCAAAAAATGAAGATCACCAATAAATGCACCCCGTGGCCTTACTAGCTCAATAAGGAAGCAAAGAAGCGAGGGAAGGAAGAAGAATAATGCGCAAAGATCCCGAAAGGCAACCTCTCAATTGATTGTTGTGAATGGAATCATAGAAGGTAATCAAGTGAGAGTATTAATAGATCCGAGAGCAACAAAGAATTTTTTGTCTCGCTCTATTGCAATAAGATTGGGAATGGATCTAAAGAGAGATGGGAGTGAAGAAGTAGAGTTACCAAATAGGCAAACAAAGAGGATTGAGTCATTACCTAAACGTGTAACCCTCTCTATAGGAGAATATCATGAAGCAATTGAGTGGCAAGTGATACATTTAGCTCATTATGATGCAATTTTAGGCATGCCATGGATGGAGCAGTATAACCCTATGGTGGATTGGAGGAAGAAAGTAGTGAGAACCCACCAATGGTCAATCATTGAGGTTAAAGAAAAATCACACAAGTAGAAACTGCCTCTATATATCATAGGGACGGCAATTGTATGTAAGACCAACAGATGTTTTATGGGTCTAATAAGAGAAGTCCAGAGTGCACAATTCAATGGACAAATTCCTGAGAAATTGAAGGATGTGGTGGATGAGTTTCAAGATGTCTTTCTTGATGATCTACCCTCAGGATTACCACCAAAAAGGTGAGTAGATCACAAAATTGAGACACTCCCTAGGAAGACACCTCCTTGTAAGGCCCCATATCGCCTATCACCTCATGAGTTGGAGGAGTGTAAGACTCAAATTGAGGAGATGTTGCAGAAAGGATTCATCCAACCAAGCATATTACCATATGGGGCCAATGTCTTGTTTGTGAAGAAGAAGGATGGTACAATGCGCATGTGCATTGACTATCGAGGTCTCAATCAACAAACAGTGAAGAACAAATACCCCTTACCTCGCATGGATGACCTGTTTGGTGAACTCCATGGAGCAAGATACTTCACCAAACTGGACTTGTGGAGCGGTTACAATCAAATCCAAATTGCAGAAGAGGATGTGTACAAAACTGCCTTTTGAACCAAGTATGGCCACTTTGAGTATCTTGTGATGCCTTTTCGCCTCACCAATGCACCTGCCACTTTCATGAGTCTAATGAATGACATATTTTTTCCATACTTGGATAAGTATATTATCGTCTTCTTGGATGATATCTTAGTATATAGTAGCACAATGACAGAACACAAACAACATCTACGAGAGATCCTCCAAATTCTAAGACAAAATCAATTGTATGCCAAAATCTCAAAGTGTGAGTTTGGCAAGTTTGAGTAGACTACTTGGGGTATAGAGTAAGTGCAGAGGGTATTCAAGTATTGACAAATAAAATAGAGATCATTCAAAAATGGAGTGCCACAGAAGATCAGACTCAACTCAAGAGCTTCTTGGGGTTGACGGGATTCTATTGTAGATTTGTCAAGGACTTCTCTAAGGTTGCACAGCCTTTAACGGCACTACTTGGCAAGGGGAAGAAGTGGACATGGGGAACTGCACAGGAGTTGGCCTTTCAAGAATTGAAGGCCGCCTTGCTACATGCACCAATCTTGAAGTGGTATGACCAAAAATGTCCAATCAAGTTGGCTATAGATGCATCAAGCGTAGCAATAGAAGCAGTCCTACAACAAGAGTGGCATGACGGATGGCATCCAATTGCATATTTCTCTTGAAAGTTGTTACTGGCAGAGTGCAACTACCACACCACAGAACAAGAAGAGTTAGTCATCGTTCTAGCAACCAAGCATTGGAAGCACTACTTGGGCGAGAAGGCATTTGTAGTGGAGACAGACCACAAACCTCTAGTCTACCTCGAGATGCAGAAGGATCTATCTTGTTGCCAAATTTGGTGGGCAGAGTGGCAACAATGCTTAAACATGACAATCACCTACGTGGAAGGTAAGAAGCAACTTGCAGATGCATTCACCCGCATGCCAATCGCAAACAACTTGGTGATAGAGGTTAAGATTAACCCTGAATTCTGGCAAGAGATTCTGGCTGCTACAAAAACTGACCCACAGATTGTAGAAGCACAATCATCCAAAGGTGTCACCAACACCTAAGGATTCACCTTTTGGGATGGTAGATTATGGATCCCAAATGTCCTAAAATTATGCACCATCATTCTAGCGGAATGTCATGATTTGGCCATTGCAGCTCATGTTGGAGTGGACAAGACCTTGGATGCAATCAAGCGCCATTACTATTGGCCCAAGATGAGCAACGACATGATGGACTATGTGCGTAGTTGCCTACTTTTTCAACATAAAAAAGCTTCTAATCAAGCTCCTGCAGGGCTCCTTCAACCTCTCCCCACTCCTACCCAACATTGGGAACAAGTGAGTATGGATCTTGTCTGTGAATTACCCAAGACCACCTCAGGGTTTGACTCCATTGTGGTCTTTCTGGATCGGCTCAGCAAAATGATTCATGTACGCCCTACCACCAAGGAGGTGACCGCTCCACAACTAGCTCAATTATACTTAGATGTAGTCTTTGCTCACCATGGCTTGTCTAGAGTACTCATCACCAATAGAGGCACCCAATTCACTAGTTTGTTTTGGCGAACACTCTTTGGTTTTTTCAAAACCAAGTTGGCCATGTCCATAGCTTACCACCCACAAACAGATGGCCAAACATAGCAAGCTAGTCGCACGATTGAAGACATGTTACGCAGCTTCACCTTAGAAGAGCAAGAAAGGTGGGACACCCTACTTCCGTTGGTGGAATTTGCTTACACAAATTCAGTGAATGCATCCACCCAGGTCACTCCGTTCTTCCTCATGTATGGTGAGCATCCCTTCATACCTTCTAGCTTGATGAAGATCCGTCCAGTGGCTACCAAGGTCAATGTAGTCAACACATTTGTTTCTAGAATCCAACAAGGTGTGGAGAGCACCAAGCACAAATTACAGATTGCACAAAATCGACAGAAGCAATATATTGATGCACATCATAGGCACATGGAGTTCAATTTTGGGGATCAAGTGTAGCTATCAACAACCAACCTCACATTAGTTGGACCTCGTAAGCTCAGACCTCATTTTATTGGGCCTTTCTTGATTCTTTGTCACATCGGCGCTGTGGCCTATCACCTTGAGCTACCACCACACATGAAGATCCATCCAGTGTTCCATATCTCCCAAATACGTAGATATGCTCCCCAATCAGGCCGGGGTCATTCCACACAAGACATTTGACCTTATCCGACACTCATTGATGGCACAAAGGAATATGAAGTGGAGCGGATTCTCCAAAAATGCATGCATGGTACTCGCCATCCGCGTGTGTACTATCTAGTACAATGGAAAGGTTACCCCCTCTATGAAGCAACCTAGGAGCCCGCTGCCAATTTGACACATGCACCGGTGTTTGTGCAAGCATTTGAGCAACAATTGCACAATGATGACGTTGTGTCTTAAAAGGAGGGAGGTCTATTATACCAAGAGCTAGCCATATGATCTAGATGTGAAATTTGGTTTGGTGACATCTAGAATGATGTTATACATGATGGTCAAAATAGATAAGATAGAAGTATCACCAAAAGAGTACTTCTACTAATAGGGCAGAAACCAAAATAGACTTGAGAACTTTAGAACCAATAGCTAGACATATGATTTAAAGGTGAGAATTGGTTTGGTAACATTTGGAAGGATGTTACACATGATGTACTAAACAGATCAGAAAGAGGTATCACCAAAAGTGGACTTCTACTAATAGAGTAGGAACCGAAATATGCCTGAAATCTTTAAAGGCAATTTTGGAGGCTTAAACGGATGAATTAGGCCTTGAAAATGTGCAAATTCACCTCTTCCCTTCCCAATAGAGAAAAGACTAGCCTTCCCCTCCCCCCCCCCTCTTCTTTGTCTTGTTGAGAGCTTTCCAACAGTACCTTACGTGATTTTGAGATTCCTACATGAAGATTCCCTAAAAGATTCCCTCTTGTCAAAGCTTGTTTGACCAACCAGATAGGACCTAGACCAGACATGTCTTGAATTTTCTCTCAAAGGGTTACAAATGTTCCGCATTCAATTTTACATTAGGCAAAAGGAGACTATGAGAGCTCACTTGGAGAGAACATTAGGGGAAGAGAGAGTTGAACTTATGTTAGAGAACTTGGACCTATTTTTATACCATGCAGTTCATTATGATGTCTTTGAGGTGATTTTGTACATCTTGTACACATGAGAGGATTTGGAGAGATTGTGTGAGGTGGATTGCAAATTTTGAAGATAAAGTGATTTTAGGAAAAATCTCAAGTTTGAGATCTGGACTTGAAATTTCTACACATGATAGCTTGGGTTATCCTCCAATTAGCACACATAAAATTATTGTGAGAGCTACAATGCGCATTGGGCTAGGGATTTTTTAAGTTGATAGGGTAAATTGCTCCTACAACTATATGTTATTTGGAAAATTGTATAGAGTCTTCCATTTCTCCAATTTTTAGTGGATTGTTGTGAAAGTTTCCAAGAAAATTCAGGCATTTTATCCTACCTTTTGACTCATAAATTATAGAGAGATCATTCTTGAATAGAGAGTTAGAAATTTTCAAAGTGAGGGGGGTGGTTTTCAAACCAAATCTGAAATATATGTGCTGAATAGAAAGGTGCCTAGGCCAAATGACTTGATAAATAGATCTTAAATTTTGCAGGAAGAAACACCTTGGAGTTGTGATTGAGTGTGAACATTTTCAAAGGACTATGACATACCAATTGATAGATTTGAATGATTGAGAGATTTGAGTGACATTGTGAGGAGGGGTCAATTCTACAAAGTTGAGATCTCACGCATGAGGAGTGTGAGAGCAACAAAAGGCATGTTTGAGTGTTTAAACTCATCTTTGGAACATGGAGGGTCACCAAGAGTGGAAAATGAGGCTATGCAAGGTTCCCCAAGGGTTTGAAGTGACTGTAGGGGTGGATTTGAGGAAAAGAGAGTTTAGACTAGAATTTGAAGAGAGTGTTGAGAGTATCAAAAAACTTACACCACTTGGAGGAAAGAGTGAGTCTAAGTGCTTTCCATATGGAGAGGAGAGACATAAAGAAAATTCATGTCTATTTAACTTTGAGAGCAAGATATTGAGGGAAAGGAGAGGTTTGCTTGACTTGGGTTTGCATGTTAGACCTTCTTCACCGAGAATGAGAGGGAGAAGATCTAAGACCAAAGAGTTATGTGAGGTTTGTGAAGTGGAAGGACTTCCGAAGGACATGAGTGTAGTGGAGTAAAAGCACTTTTGGAGACTTTAGTGAAAGATCTTGGAGAGAGTCTTAGTACAGCTACAAAAGTACTACCACCTTCATCGCCTAGTTCTCAAGATTAGTGATGGAGATAATTTTTCAACTTATGGATAAACTATTCATGAGAGCTTGATTGATATGCACTCTAGGATTTGATATTGCTATAGAAATCTTGGAGCAACCTGAACCTTTTTTGTTCCCTAGGATGGATCATTCTCAAATGGTGTTAATCACGTACATACTCTATTAGTTATAGAGTGAGAGAAAAGAAAAGAGAAAAAGAAAAATTGAGAGAAAAGAAAGATAATGAGGGGTTAAGATGGAGAAACTTCCAGTTTTCTTTGGCATGGATGGAGAATATGTGGAGGCCTTTGTGAGAAAATTCAAGAGAGCTTTCATAAGAAACAATGAGAAGAGGAAGAATGAGTGGGTCTCATTATTACCAAATTTCTTTGAGGATGTAGCACTTACATGGTATTAGTCAGAATACCAAAAGAGAGAGAGAGAGGAGAGATGTGTAAGAAGAGTCTTGGGAGAGTTTGACTTGAGCACTCATTGAGAGCTTTCTTCTACATAAGAGTTATAAAAGATTTATGAGTGAGGTTACCTTTCTCAAACAAGGAGATGGAGAGAAAGTGAGAGTCTGTGTGAAAAGAGTGGAGAAATTAGAGTCCAGATTCTGCATAGTGTTGAGGAAGGGTGGGGATGATGTGGAGACTACTATGATTGGCATAGGAGATATGCTCACCAATAATTTTGTAGGAGGGTTGAGACCACAAATAAGAAGCAAGGTGAGATATGAGAAACCTTCTTCCAAGGTTGAAGCTATCAAGATCGTAATTCGTATGGAAGAGAGTTTGAAAGAAGATGAGAGTGATTTGGTGGTGAAAGAGGTTGTGCATCCTCCTCAAGGCTACAACTATGGTATAATTTTTGATACTTTGGTGGCAAGGGTTGCACCACAAGTAGTAGTTGTTCCAATTCTTGCACCTCCACCGAAAGATCTACTTCACCATCATTGAACAACTTGCAGATCTCAAGATCAATGTGGTGCAACTATGGGAGAAGAGAGAGATGGATCTGAATGTAAGGAGAGGACCTAGGACTTATAGAAACCACTCATAGAGAGGAGGCCAACAAGCCAAAAATTCCAATGATAAAAATTGTTTTTGTTGTGGAGGAAGAGGCCATATCCAAAGGAATTGCCCAAATTCCATTTACCATGGAGGAAAGTGTTATGAGGGAGCAAAAAGAGAGAAAGAAGTAGGTAGTGAAACCCAAGTGGCTCCTAATCCATACAAAGGTAAGGAGATAGCATCTATAAATGTGGTTGAGATAAAGTATGAGAAGTGAAAGTGCTCAAACTCCAAAGGTATCCATTTGGATCTTTTGGCACAAGAGAAGAAGAGAGCTCATTTTGCAGAGGATGTGCACTCTTCTCAAGGATTTACTCCTAGCCAATATACTCTTATGCCTACTAGGAGCACTCGCACAAGCACTTCAACACCATCAACCAACAAAGACTCCAAGGAAGAAGTTGGGGATGGAAGACTTCTTGATCTCAAAGCAACAAGGGAACTAATATATCTTCTAGGATGTTGGTAGTCATATGGCTAACTTCACAATGGGCCAATTGATTCATTTGATTGATTGCTTTGAATCCTACTTTGAGAAAGGAGCCTAGAGGTGGTTTGAGTTCTACAAGGAGCAAGAGGAAGAAGAAGGCAAAAGCCCTAGTATCAATGGGGGTGGTGGATGCCAAGCCAACACCATGGGAGGTTTGTAAATATGCCTCCAAGATTTATGTGAGAGTGAATGGTCACAACATCAATGATGCATTGGTTGATGGAGGATCAGTAGTGAATGCCATGTCAAAAAGGTTGATGAAGAAGTTGGGTATGATACCCTTAAAACCTTCAACATTTATGGTGAGCATGGCAAAAAAGCAACAAGTTTCACCAGTAGGAGTGATGGATAAGGTGATAGTTTCGAACTTCAAAATCTCATGACTTTCCAAGTCTTGAAGGGTTCAAGTTATGACTTACTTCTTGGGAGGCCAGGTTGAGAGAAGCGCACACAACTGATCAATGACACAAAGGGTACTTGAGGATTGGGCCATCAAATCATAGAGTCACAGTTCATGTGATCAACACTACCAACACTTCACATTTAGATACACCATCTTCCGATTCTTGGGAATCAGATTCTGAAGAAGGAGCTTCAGATGTGGATACAAGCATGGAAGAGGAGACTTCCATGGAGGAGGACAAATCTGAATCCGATTCACATGTGTATCCCTTGTGTGCTATGGATTTTGCACCTAAGCCAAAGGTTTTGAAGGACCCAAATAAATCACCATTGACACTTGAGGAGATAGAGAGGAGGTTATCTACCCTCAATTATGGTCTAAATTTTACCAAGGAGGAGAAGGTGAGATTTGAGGAGATTTTTGCAAGTTCATCCATGTGTTTGCTTTTAGTTACAAGGATCAAAGGAAGTCATCTTGGAAGAGCACAAGATAGAGGTGGAGTGACATGCAAGACCAATCCGCCAAAAGCAATGTTGCGTTAGCCCACCAATAGATTTGGTTGTGAAGGAGGAGATTAATAAGCTCAAGGAGGCTGGATTTATCTTTGAGGTGGAGATTTCAGAATGGATGTCTCCAATTGTGATTTTGACAAAAAGAACGGTAAGCTTTGGGTAGGTGTGGATTACAAGAAGTTTGACGCTGTTACCAAGAAGGACTAATACCCATTACCATTCATTGATGAGGAGGTTGCAGGACATGAGACGTATAGTTTTGGAGATGGTTATAGTGGTTATAACCAAATCAAGATTGCACCATAGCATCAACAACTCACCACATTCACCACACCTTGGGAAACTTACGCTTTCAAGGTCATGCCTTTTGGACTTTGCAATGCTCCAGCCACATTCCAATGGTCCATGAACAAGGTATTTGAAACTTTCATTGGGAAATTTGTGAGAGACTTCATTGATGACTTTTGTGTTTATTGTAGCAAGGAGGAGCACTTTGAGCACCTAATCAAGGTCTTGCAATGCTTGGATGACATAAATGCATCACTCAACCCAAAGAAGTGCATTTTTGGATGTGAAGAAGGTCTACTTTTGGGGCACATCATCTCCAAGGATGGAATAGTAATTGATCTTGAGAAAGTGAGGAAAATCTCAGACCTTCCATTCCCTTCAAGCTTGACAAAGTTACAATAATTCTTGGGGATGGTTGGATACTATAGGAGGTTCATCTTCTCATTTTTCAACAAGACTTATGCATTGACCATCTACATGAAGAAGGGTGTAGATTACATGGTGATTTTGGAAGACAAGGAGGCTCTCAAAGCTTTTTAGGAGCTCAAGAAATCCCTTGTTGAACCACTCTATCATAGAGAGAGAGAGAAGGTTGGCAGTGATCTTTGGTCTCAAGAAGTTTAGACACTACTTGATTGGAGGGAAAGCCACCATTGTTATAGATCATGAGGCTTTGAAGTACATCTTCAACAAGCCTAATGTGGAAGAGAGACTAGCAAGATGGATGATACTCTTGTCTGAGTATGACTACACCATTGAGGATAGGCCAAGGAAGAAACATGCAAATGCTGATTTGTTATCTAGGGCCTACGGAGATAAGCTAGTGGATGACTCCTTCTCGGATGAGGAGCTCATGGCAATCTCAGTCACTCAAGAGGTTCCAATGGAGTACAAGGAGATTGTGGATTTTTTGACAAGAGGAAACTATCCAAAAGGGATGCATGTTAGGGAGAGGAAGCCCCTTGTAGCAAGATCTAGACCTTACACAATGGTAGAGGATATTCTTTTTCACCAAGGAGCAGATGGTCTACTTCGAAGAGCAATGGGTAATGAAGAGTCTATCCTACTCATAAAGGAGTTTCATGAAGGTTTAGTATGTGGAGTACACTTTGTAGGAAAGGTGACTACTTTCAAGATTCTAGATGCAAGTTACCATTGGAGAGGGATTTTCAAGGATTTTCTTGATTATTGAAAAACTTGTCATGTTTGTCAAGCTTTTGTTAGAAATATTACATCCACTCCACCACTTAGATCAATTCTATTGCTAAGACCTTTTGAGAAGTGGGGAATTGATTTTATAGGTCCTCTCAATAGAACCACAAGAATAATTGGTATATTGTGGTAGTTACTGATTATCTTACCAAGTAGGTTGAGGCTAAACCATTGAGAGACAAGAATGAAGATGAAGTTGGTAGATTTCTTTATGAATGCATTATCACTAGGTTTGGATGCCCTTTGGAGTTGGTTTTTGATAGAGGAGGAGAGTTTACAAGAAGCATCACTACATCCATGCTATGACATTTCCCTATCACATATAGAGTTATTGCATCCTATAAGCCAAATTCTAATGGCTTGGCAGAGAGAACCAATCAAACCTTGTGCATGATGTTGACAAAAGATGCAGAAATGAAGGAGGCTAAACATCATCGGGACAAGAGGATTCATGTAGTTTTGTAGTAGTCTAGGACAACCATAAAGACTTCCAATGGATATTCTCTATTTCTATTGGTATATGGTATTAAGTCTACCTTACCTATTCACTTTGATCTTCCTACCTTCCAAAGCATTCATAGGAGATTGAAGAAAGCACAAGGAGATGATGAAGAAAAGTCAAGGAAGGATCAACTCATGGAGTTGGAAGAGGCAAGAGCAGTTGCTATGGTTCGAGTGGAGCAAGCCCAAAGGAAAAAAAGGAGAGCTATGACAAGAGGCAAGGCAAAAAGAAGGTGGAGCCTTTCAAAGAAGGTGATTGGGTAATGTTGTTTGATTTCATTTGATTCAAGAGAGTACAAAAGAAGTTTTTTCCTAAGTACTTTGGACCTTTCATAGTTGAGAAGGTATGGGGCAACTATACCTATGATCTCAAGGATTTGGGAAGAAGCACTTTGATAGGATTAATCATGATAAGTTGAAGATGTATCATAGAACGTAGAGAGATCTTCACTTTGAGGACAAAGTGAAAACTTAGTCCGGTGGTAAATGTAACACCCATTTGTGCATGTGTGTGGTATTGTAATATTTAGCTTGGTATTACAAATACTTGAGAGATGTTATTTATATAGAGATAAATGATGGTTCTACATTAGTCATGATTAGCTGAAGTTTGTCATAGCTAAGATAGTGGGGACCTTACTTTAGAGGAAGTGGAAAAGATGAGCACCACTATTTTGGATTCTAGTGTATTGACTTGGTATTATTCCTAAGTGTTTGGCGTTTAGGAAAGAGTTGAGAATTCTTGGGCCCGTAAGCCTTTTTGTTTTGGATTTTTCTATAGTCCAAAGATAAGCCATGTGAAGGAATCCTTGACTTAGTGGTTGGGTCAAGATAAGATCACAAGTTTTGTAGAATATATCCATGTGGATAGATATTCCTTTATAATTTTTGACTTTACTTGACTTTTAGCCTAGTAACTTGAGTTACTATGGTAAATAGTAACTTTAGTACGTAATTATTTCACAAGTATATAAACAAGGGGTGAGGAGGTACTCATCATCCTTTCATTTACAACTATCTCTCTCTCATTGAGTTCTCTAGTGAGCAATGTCTTGAGCCTTGGAGGAGTATGATGGAGTTGGGGTTCCTTGCCTCCTTAGACCATGGTGCGCTACCATAATAGGCATCAAAGGTTCATCTTGGGTGAGAGATAGGCCGGCTCACGGATCACCTTAGGGTTTGACTCCATTGTAGTCTTTATCAACCAACTAAGCCCAATGATTTATATGTGTCCTACTACCAAGGACATGATTGCTCCAAAATTAGCTCAATTGTACTTAGATGCAATCTTTTGTCACCATGAATTGTCACGAGTGCTCATCACCAATAGAGTTATGCAATTCACTAGTTTGTTTTAGAGAACACTCTTTGGTTTCTTCAAAACCAAATTAGCTATGTCCATAGCTTACCATCCATAGACTAATGGACAAACAAAGAAATCTAATTGCACTATTGAAGACATGCTCTAGGACTTCACTTTTGATGAGCAAGAGAGGTGGAACACCTTATTTCCACTGGTGGAATTTGCTAACAACAATTTAGTGAATGCATCCATACAAGTCACACCATTCTTCTTCATGTATAGAAAACATTCTTTCACACCTTCAAGATGAAGATCCACCCGATGGCTACCAAGGTTGACATAGTCAACACTTTTGTTTGTAAAATCCAATAGGATGTGGAGAACGTCAAGCACAAGTTGTAAATTGCCCAAAATTGATAAAAATAGTTTTGCAAATGCACATCATTGGGACATGCAGTTAAATGTTGGGGATCAAGTCTGGCTATCAACAACCAACATCACATTATTTGGCCCTTGGAAGCTTAGATCTTGTTTTATTGGACCTTTTCCCATCCTTCATCAAATTGACACAATGGGCTATCACCTCAAGCTACCACCACACATGAAGACCCATCTAGTTCCATGTTTCCTTATTACATAGTTCTGCATCCCAGTCTTATTACACTTTCCTTCATTACAAGAACTTTGCCTTTATCCAACATTCATTTGTGGCACATAGGAATATGAAGTTGAACTCATTCTCCAAAAACACATTGGTAGTACTTGCCATCTACGTATGGAATATCTTGTACATTGGAAAGGGTACCCATTATATGAGGCAACATGGGAGCCAAAAGCCACTTGATCCATGCATCGGTGTTAGTGAAATCTTTTGAGCAATAGATTTGCAATGAGGACTTGCATCTTAAAAGAGGAGATGTTTGTAATACCAATAGCTAGATATATTATCTAGAGGTGAGAATTGGTTTAGTAATATCTAAAATGAGGTTATATATGATGTACAAAGTAGATCAGATAGAGGTGTCACCAAAAGAGTACTTCTACTAATAGTGCTAGAGTCAAAAATAGCTTGAAAACTTTAGAGCCAATTTTGGAGGTCCAAACGGATGAATTAGGCTCCAACAATGGGTGATTTTCTCCTCCTAAGGCCTAAACGGATGGCCTTCCATACCCCTTGTTTGTCTCATCAAAATTTTTCCAATGGTACCTCACCCATGCAATTTTGAGATTCCTATATATAAAATTCCCTAAAACTTGCAGTCAAAATTGGTTGACCAACCAAATAGGACAAGATCCAACATGTCACCCATGCAGGCAACTAATCTAGGGATGGAGCTTGCTAAATTTCAGCAATCCATGTATCTAATTTAAGAGTATAGCTTCCTTTGAATGAATCCTCTTTGCTATATAAAAAAGACAAGGTGCTCCCTTGGGGCATCAAAGGATTGAGTGTAAAATTTTGTGTTTATCTTCTCGTGTTTCTCTTGGAACTTCTCTTATCCTCAAAATATTATAGCACCTAAGACATAACCTCTTCCTAGATGCTCTAGATTTAGGTTTTCCTTTTCTTTTTGCTTTTTATCAACACATAGCCTTTGAAATGTAGCACTCATTTGTGCATGTGTGTTGTATTGTGATATTTAGTTTGGTATTACAAGTACTTGAGAGATATTTTTTATATAGAGATAAAGGTTGGTTCTATCTTAGCTATGAATAATTTTAGCTAATCATGACTAAGGTAGATCTTACTTTAGAGGAAGTAGAAAGATGAGCACCTCTATTTTGGATTCTAGTGTATTGACTTGGTATTATTCCTAAGTGTTTGGCTTTGAGGAAAGAGTTGAGAACTCTTGGACCCACAAGTCTTTTTTTCAGATTCTTCTATAGTTCAAGGATAGCCCATGTGAAGGAATCTTTGACTTAGTGGTTGGGTCAAGATAAGACCACATGCTTAGGAGAATACCCCCATGAGTATGGATATTCCTCTAACTTTTGACTTTATTTGGCTTTTAGCTTAGTAACTTGAGTTACTCCAATAATTAGTAACTTTGGTGTGAAACTATTTCACAAGTATATAAACTAGGGGTGAGGAGGTACACATCATCCTTTCATTTGCAACTATCTCTCTCTCATTGAGTTCTCTAGTGAGCAATGTCTTGAGTGTTGGACTTGGAGGAGTATGATGGAGTTGGGGTTCCTTGCCTTCTTAGTCCATGATGCACTATCATGATAGCCATCAGAGGTTCATCTTGAGTGAAAGACAGTCGGGCTCACAAAACATATTCCCCTTGGAGCAACTTATTTGTTTGGAGCTTCTTGTCTCCTCACTCTCACAAAGGAGACCTTAAGAAAACCCTAAAACCTAAACCTTAAACCCTAAACCCTAAGCCCTTTTGCCATTGGGGATGTGTTTTTTTCATTTGATCTCTTGTACTATTTGCTTACAATTGGGGAAGTCTTTTCTTCCTTTTTTGTCTCCCTATTGGTTTTCTATGGCTACTCCAAGGGGATGCAAGACTATTATTATAGGCATTCAAGCATCCTTGGATATTCATCCAAATTTTGTGGTGGTCCAAGTTGATGTCTCAAATGCCTTCAATACAATCTCTTGACTAGCATTGTTTCATACCCTTTGCTCAACTATTGATCAGATTCCTCCTTGATCTCATTTTTATGTCCTTTCTATGGGCTTGAGACACCCTTATTGTATAGACACCATACAACCACATGAGAGTTCTCAATTTGACATTGGTTGAGTGCACACAATTGGTTGATCCTTGTAATACCATTAGCTAAACATACTATCTAGAGGTGAAATTTAGCTTGGTAACATTTGGGAAGATTTTATATATGATGGACTAAGTAGATTGGATAGAAGTGTTACCAAAAGAATACTTCCACTAATAGGGTGGAGCTAAAAACACCTTGAAAACTCCACAGCCAATTCTGGATATCAAAATAGGAATTAGGCCTAAAAAATGGGATGATTCCTAATCCTCTAGAGAAAAAGCTTGCCTTCTTCCCCCATTGTTTGTCTCATCAAGAGTTTTCCAACCGTACCTCAACCATGCAATTTTGAGCTTCTTGCAAGAAGATTCTATAAATATTCCCTTTGGTCAAACTTGTTTGACCAACCAGATAGGACAAGAACAGATCCATGTCACCCATCCATGCAATTAATCTAAGGGTGGAGGTAGTTGACATCTCACCAATCTAGGTATCTGATCCAAGGGTGTAGCTTCCTTTGAAGGAATCTTCTTTGCTTATTAATAAAGACAAGGTGCTCCTTTGGAGCATTAGGGGATTGAAGGTGAAGCTTTGTGTTTCTTCTTTTATGTTTCTCTTGAGTGCTCTCCTATCCTTGAAATATTACAATCCCCTAGGGAGGCCTCTCTTTGCCATAGCGTATTGTATGGCTTTATGACAGGTTGCAATAGCTTTTCCATCTTGTCTTTTCCCATCCATCTTGGATGACACTAATATTCTAGCCCAATAGAGGATGTCACTAGAGCGGTATTTTCTTTCATACTCAACTTAGAGGCCTTGGGTTTACAAGTCCAAACTCATATATACAAGGTATAGAGCCCCTACTCGGTCCTCATTCCTTCTTACTTCCCACCAGGATTCCAACTCCTTGTTGGTGGATTGCAAGTTAAGTTTTGGGCTCTCCTTTGGGCCAAGAGGATTTTTGTAGTCCATTCATATCCAACACTTTAGTATGTGCAATAGCCCAAGCTCACCTCCTCCCTAGTATGGGGAGTACCTAAATGGCCTACTCCATTCTTACTTGGTGTTACCTCCCTTGGGCACGGACTTTCCCACCTAAAGAGGCACTATTGCCACATTTGTAGATGTCTTATAGTACTATATGCCATAATTTCTCCACATGCATGCTCCCACAACTATACGACAAGTGGTGTAAGTAACCATTAGCTCTCCTCATAGTCATGGGTGGTAGCAACCTCATAGAGCATGAGGCCACAACATTAATAGCATATATCTACACATGGGCTCTAGTGGTCCCTTGTTTAGTAAATAGGTTCTTACATCAAGATTGTCCATTCTTGTTGGGACCTATCATAACAATGGGCTCAAGCAATTATGACTTCTAGGCATATCTTTGATTGGTTGATGACCTATTGCCAAGTCTTGCACACACATTCCTGCCCTAGTTTATTGACTTTTGTCTCCATTGATTCTAGGAAGCTCCTTAGTGGGAGTGTGCACACTCACACACTTACTAGCATCCTCATTGATGCATCTCTACCAGATAGAGCGAAGATCCTCTCTTATGGGGAGAAAGGCTGAGAAGCATGATTCCAAGCTTTGCCCTTGATGGACTACTTCTGTTTTACTTCCACATCTAGCTCTCATTTTAGCCCAATACTCATGTTGTTCCCCATATAACATGCAAAGGATACACTTTTTACAATGTGCAGTAGAGGGGGAGCTCACCAAACTCCATGATGCAATTTGAGATACCGTTGCTCAACTGTTACGAGCTACATGGGCCCACATTTAGATTCAAAGATGGTTGGACCTACCAAGAGCACCTATTTTTCAAGTGCAAGCAAATATTGTTACTTACACGGATTGTCATTGCACGTTGCATGATGTGGTGGTGGCAAACCCTCTACAAGCGGAGTCATTGGCGCAGGCAAGCATACATGCGAGACAATGGTGACCATTGCCTCTAGGGGAAGGAGGACCTCTACACACCAAGCTATCCTGATATCCTTTTGTTCTCCTAGCTATTGTGATTTTTGGGTGCCTACATCACCATTTTGACAGGCTTCTCATGGGTGCAAGATGAGGTTCTTTGCAGAGGAAAGAGGCACAAGCAGTCACTCCAACAATACTCACATCCTATTACCGACAATGCATTTCAGTCACTTTGCAACGAGCTCAAGCCTTGGATGTGCACACGACAAGCAGTTGATGTAGGCACACCCAACACTATAAGTGTCCTCTTCTCCACTTACCAGATATACCATTGGAGAACTTTTACCACACTATTCAAGAATATGCTTCTCTCTCTAAAAACAATTTTGTATGCTGCTTTTGGGCCCTTCTTTGGTTTGCCTTTTTGTTTGCCATGTGGGACTTTTGGACCTTGTGCTATTGCCTCCTTTTGTGCCTTGTAGATGAGATAGGAGTGTAGATTGGCATTTTCCGGTACCATGAGTGAGATAAAAGGACCGTGATATTATTGAGCAAGATTTAGACTCAATTAGACCTTAAATGTCACAAAAATTCAATCACATTCATATGTTTGAATGGGATTCCTTCATAAAAACAATTTGTGCATGGGGTTTTAGCCTGCTTTATTTGGGACTCTTATTATGTTTATTTTTTCCAATTCACTCTGATGAAGATGACATTGCTCTTTATCTCACATTGATTTCTTGACTAATGATTTGACAATCCACTTTAAAGTTCTATATCTTGTCAATGAAGGCGTTGCGATTCAGAACTACCATTCTCTACTTCAGGTTAAAACTCTCTAGTTATTATCTGATTATCCACTGTAGTTTTCACAATTTTCTTGAAGGCGTTCCCAATCAAATGACCATCTCTATTATAGTATAAGTCAACTCTCGTTGCTTTGATTCTTATTTGATAAAATTGGCAGCCAAATATTTAATTGTTTAGTCCCATATTTTCTTGGCCATTCTTTAAAAAATGCCATACCAGTTAGAAAAAAATAGCTAAAACTCGATATAGTTCCAGTTTGAAAATCTTGGGATCTCCTTAAATTCAAGAATTTTTTTTATTGCATAACTACTTTGGTCTGTGCGATGTTATACTCATTTTTTGACTGGGTATCATCTAAATTTGTAATAGAATTTTGATATTTATGATCTGTTGCTTGAGTCGTACCTGGGAAGCTAACAAAATTATTTGAATTTGATAATCCTCGGCAAACGCCACGTGAATCATTCATGATTAAATTTGCATTTGCAATTTCAATTCCAAATTGTGACTTCTTGTTTCGCCTTGATAGTCAATGGAGGCCATTACTCCACCAATTCTATCCGCTGCAACGAACAAACTGTTTCCTTTTGTTGATTGAGTGTATTGTTAATTATTTGATCCTAGAAACTAAACTCTACAAAGAACTGTACTCAAAAACAAATTCTCAAGAAAAAAATTAACCAAATTGAGATACCATGTGATCCATGTACATTGTACCATATGATCCATCAACATAATATTGATTTAGTTAAGTCTGTGATAATTTGGAGTCTGGTTGAATCGACAAGCTTTAATCTGGGTATGGGTGAATCTACAACTGAATTGAGAACTAACAGTCTTATCATAATGACTGTCGGTGCATGATTATTATGCTTCTACCCACTATGTGGTCAATGGTCCTTCACTGTTGACGATTCGAACTCATGATCACAATGCGTATTTGCTGTGGGGAAGAAATTGAACTTTTCTGATTTCTGAACAAAATGGATGATGCAGATTATTGTATTTTTGTGTCATCGTAGCATGCCATATACTCTCTTTACGCTAGCTACGGCCTGACATGTTATTATAGCTTTCATAACAAGCGTTCTACAAAGAAGATAGGTCATTAAAAGTTGTGCATGTCATTCTAATCTAATTTCTTCTTCAGCAAAGATGGAAGAATACCATCTAGTCAGCGCAATCATTCTTGAAAATTTTCAAGGTCCCATTTTCTCTTAAGTCTCGAAACCCAAATAAGTTGGAAAGCAAAGCTCAGATATGCAGAGCATGCAGGTATGGACGTTTTAGTTGAGGGGCGAATCCTGATATGTCGCCGTTTCCTTCAGAATTGATCATTTTGCTTCTGATGAACATTGTACGTTATCGCTATTTGTAACTCTTCTTTTCAAAGGGAAGAGAGTGCGAGAGGCTCGTGTCTTTATCCCTCCGTTAAGTAAAGTAACCGGTGTGCCCAAACCAAGACAAATTCATGATGAAGGTCACCCAGCAGACCATCCCTCAACGACAACACGACATTTTATCGACACGGTGCCATACTAGCGTCACTTTACTGTCATGGTGTAATGGCCCCCAAAGGACATAAAGCTGGAGTTTGGTACCATCATTCGAGGGGAACGGGTATGGTATATTGTCCCCAAGGGACATAAAGCTGCAATTTAGTTCCGTCATTCGAGGGGAACGGGTACGGAGTTTTGAGCTTCTCATGCTTCATTCAGAGAACAATTTTCGCCTGACGGAATTACATAGCCCAGTTACAGTTCAAACAGATGTGCTGACTGCACTTGTACACGCATTCCCACTAGTTAGAAAATCGCGTCCACGTAGCATAACAAGAAGGATGGGAAGATCCCATCAAGCAGACCGGTTAGAGAGACTTTGCCTCTTCGTTCTGTTGACTTGCATAATCTCAAGGTCTCTTGCATTTGACGAGGTGGTAAAGTAAACATACTGGGTATTCATCTAGTTTCATGAGACAGATATGATTCAAAGGTGATCTCGCCCCATTGATCTCAAGAGCCCCTTGAAGGAGAAACCTTCGTTGTGTGAATGATCCGAGTATTTTCATCCAATTGAATTCAAGTGCAAATATTCAAATCTGCAGTCTAAAAGCCATATAATTTGCTTCGATTCTCGTAGAGGAGTTTTGTGAATTGGTTTCTATTAATCTTATCACTCTACCGCATGCAGCTAGGAACTGACTTCAGAATTTTATATGTCACACAGCCCTCGTCATACTGGAAGCCCATGGAATCGTGCTAGGATTACTTGATGGTTTTCAATCGGAGATAAAATCCTAAGTTTTATATATCTCCAATTTGAGTTCTGGATAAATTTAGCTCATACACTGTAGAAAATAAAAACTTATTTCTTTCCTTTTTAAGTTTAAGTTTGCTTACGCTTGCATATGCTCAGCAACGCAATCATCATATACTACTCATGTGAAACAGCGGTACAGCTTTGTTTTATTTTAGGGGGCCGCTAGGGAGACACCCTTTTCTGCTATCTTGACAGCCCCACCACATCGGAGGGCTCTGATTGCTTCCACTAGTACAGATGATGTGGAGGCGGTGTCAAGATAGCAAAAAAGGGGGTGTCTCCTTAGCGCCTCCCTTATTTTAATGTCAAATCGTGTATTAGGTTGGCAAAACCGATGAATTTGCTGTGTATACGATTTCACCATTATTGTGTACAAGAGTGTCAATTAAATACTAAAAAAGTTCAAGGTAGCAAATGAATTTGAGGTGTATATTCATTCACCTTAAAAGTGGTATAAGAATGACGACAGATAATTGAGAAATATCTCTTTGATTTCGGTCAACTAGTTGCTATTTCATGTATAGTTATAGGCTTTTCTTTGATTCTCGTTTAGGCTGTTGCCTTTCCAGACTTTGTAGATGGGTTGGTAACCAATTTCATAGCAGAAGATATTTCTAATATATCGATCTAAATGGTCCATTGAGATTCTTGTTAGATGGAAATCTCGGTATCTATTGTTAACTAGTATTTGAAGAGATTAATGTATGATCTGTAGAGTTCACCGTCAAGACATATGTGCTGCTGATTCTCGTTCATATCGGCTTTCACTTCCCCTGTCTATAACTCGCAGAACGGCGGATACTGTACCCAAAGAAACGACATGGTTGCTTAAAGTTGATGTTAACTTTTGAGATCCTAAAGTCATTTTCTCTCACTTTGACCACTTGTAGGAAAAATACAAACATTTGAGTATTTCCACATCAACGCCAGCATGAGCGAAGATTTCGTGCATGGATTGCATGTACTATCTGTAGCATGAAAGGGCGTGTTAGGATATATACACAATATGACATAAGGTGACAAGAAATTCGTATGGTGTGTAAAGTAATCATGTTCTTTTTCTTTGGACCATCAGTTTCGGGTGCGATTTTAATTACGCAAAAGTCTTTGGACTAGTTGACTTCAGTACTAGATTTGAAGCTGATCTCTTTGTACGTATTATATGGACGTATGCACTTTATCTACTTTTTATCACCAGTTTTAGATGTTTCAGCGACATGGAAGGCATTTGAACTGGCCGCTATATTATAGACAGCATTACTAGCGGTGGAAAAAATTGATTTGCTCGCTTTCATACATCGTGTTTACTTCCCGCACCAGCTCACAGGCTAATCCCATCCATAATGAGATACTTAACAAGCTTTGAGCTTGTAACACCGTCTCTAATGCTTGATTTATTCTTGTGAAGAAACAAATGACATAGAAAGGACAGTATATACAACACAAACCGATGAACTGAATGGGAAGTCCAACGACCTAGGTGTTCAATAACTAGCTTCGGGGAAAACCCTCAGCTGTATTCACCAGAATATTGTGATAGAGAAAAAGTTTTGCAGTTCAGAGGTGATGATGGTTGATATAATATGTGCATAACATATAGATTATGTGTCTTCAACGTTGTACATTGTGTAAATGGACAGTTTACTACAGTCGATCGTTGAGAAGTATCACGGCGATTCAACCCCAAATTAGCTTAGCATCAACAATATTTCAAAGATGGACATGTTCCATAAGATATTAAACATTCCTTAGTCTAATCATGTGGAAGTCAAGTAAAGATTAGCTGCCGCACACACGAAGGCAAGTGCACTGCCAGTGGCGGAGAACACAGAGAATGTGCCATAACAGTACTGTACTGTCCACCAGAAGTTGTCGCGGGCTCAACAATTCTTGATTTGCATGGACTGTAGTTACTTAACTGCACTGTACTCCAGAAGTTATATATAAGCTTAACATATGCTTCCCCCTTCCTATAGCTGACCAATTGAAAGCGAGTCAGTTTCCGAAGCTTCTGTGCAGAAGTATGTGGGTCATGGACTGCATACAAGTCTGTACAGAAGATTCAGCAGAGATTTGCATGGACTGTACTTACTGTATTCAGAACTATTTGTTTACAACGACCAACAGTTTAGCTGGTGGTTTGATATTGAAATTGCTCTTCGAATTTCCACCATTGCATTTGCAGGTTCTGAGTCTATCTAAAACAGTGAATTTCATGCAGTACATATAGATTTCTAACTGTCTACTTGATAATCGGTCCACATCCATCGATAGAAGTTGTAGCTTCGTTCTCGTTAAACCTAGAAGTAGACTTCAAACCTTGTCCAATTCGCTATCTACAGTACATGAGATCGATCACGAATAAATCGCCAATGGTATGTGCAGAAACAAAGTTGCAATCGCATATTTGACAGACATCATCTTTGACCTACAGTAGCCTTCGATCCATACAATGCATACAATGCTCAGGATTTATGGCTTGCGACGGCTTTCATTATTACTGATGCTACGTAGAGCTAGTATTTAATATTCACGTCTTGAGCTCATCCTGCAAATGAACTCAAGATTAGTTGGCTGCATGTTGCATACACTTAAACCAGTGTGGGGCCTAACGTATACTTGCATTGTGCATTCCAAAAGCCTGTTGACTACGCAATTGCGGTTAGCAGAAAGCGGTGATTCACCAACAAAGAAGATGACCAATCCACTGTACATAATCGGCGGACAGTGTATTTAGAATTCTTTACTCGGCTGCCACTGAAGGAGATAAAGCTATCTTCAAAGTGTCAAGGGAACAGAAGCTAGTTTCCTCAAAAGGAGCTGCAGGCAGAAGATTGGGATCTAGAAAGTAACACAATGCGTGAATGTTTGAGCACGGGTGACGAAATAAAATGCAGGAGCACAAAACCTTTGCACATCTCCAAGATAGAACGGTCGAGAGCGGAGACACGTAGGGTTGCTTCAACGGCCCCTGGTACAATGCAGCAGTACTGTGTCTAGATTTGTGGAGACAGTGATAGTTACTTCTGTCCTCATCACAGTATTCTGAATACAGGCTAGGGTTTCGTTTTGTACCAATTTTGATGATCGTGTACCAATTTTCGAATATTTCTACACATTATTATACTTAGCATTGTCTTTCACAACAAGTATCTGTAACGTCTGGAGAGGTGTCGTGGCATGATGTTCACTTCCTACTCAAAGGGACCTTATTGGAAAAAAGGCTACCGCGTAGGAAAAATGAAGGATGGGAAGACCCCATCAAGCCGTACAAGGGAGAGACAAAAAAAGGTAACATGGGGCTAAGCCCCAAATTCAGTTATTCAGTTACCTTAGAAACTGTGTTGTTCAATCCTTTGTCAGGAGGACTACGATAGTCGAGAATTTACAGGTTACCTTAGTGGGAGCAAATCTGGATACGTATGGTACACACGGTCAGGTGTTACTCACCGTCAGCACCATGGCTGCAATGTGCAGTTTGAGATAATTGTTGATCAAAGAGATCAGAAGCGGACCTACGAAAGTTACGGAATATTTTGACAATATCTCAGTATTGAATAAGCTTGCTGCTTATCCGGTAGAGAACTTAACTGAGGCACCTGCAAGTACGGTGTCTTATTCCCAACCTTCTATGCAGGAAATGTCTGAACATGAAAAAGAAGTACTGAGCTGGAAGCTGAGGTGCTAACCTCTCACAGTACTGATTGAGCTTCGTGTCAGCTCTAACCACCTCTACATGGCCGAAAGTCAACTTTAGTCTCAAAAACTCTGAAATGGTCGACGTGGTTTAATCTGCTTAGTCGCTTTGGACTGCCGGTGTTACAATAGATAAGCTTCCACATTAGAAAACTGAGGACGCTTGAAGCACCTCCAAGCAAAACCTTTGGGTGAGTGGCTGGTGCTCGGTGCTAGTAATTCTTACTCCTGAAATCGACCCAATTCAGGATGTGCCTCTCAGGTCCTGTGTGATCTTCTCCGCCTGCCAATCCTCCCCTCGAGGTTTGGCTGGTCGCTAGCAGTCGGGCATACAGCGATAACAAACATTGAGAAGTGTGCCTCCTCGACCTCTGTGTCAATGCAATATGCTTAGTTCGGTTGCGGTGCTACCAATCACTTCTTCTCTGACATCATTCCTGGATTGAATTTCTTGTGGAAAATCTTTCTGCTGTGCCTACTCCATATAGGCATGCTTACAATGGACCCTATCTAAAAGTCTGAAATTTAGCAAATACTGTATGGCTCTTTTAAAAGAACATGCTTTTAGAACTCCACAATGAAGAGGTGGGAAATTGGCCGACAGACTCAAGTTTTCTCCTGTTGAGGCTTTCACCATGGTCTTCTCGACCGCAGAAGAGAGCTTTGTTTATAAAATCGTAGTGATAACGGTTCTGGTCTACGTGTCCTATCAAAATGCAAGCCGGGCGTAACTTTGAACAATCACAGAGATTAAAGAACAGTACATTCACATTGAAAATATAACAGTTCCCCGTCCCCCTCTGCCTTCAGCTATTATTAGCCTAGGGTAAGTAATGTGAAATTCTCACTATCCCGTAAGGTGGCGACGATGCGGAGATCTAGAGACGACGTAGCCGATAAGTTTAGAAGTCACAAACATTTGTCGAGCGGATGCTTTAAGTCGCAGCACCTTGCAACTGCAGGCTCCATAATACTGTTCGAGCGCACTCTTCCTATCCTCAAGTACGTGGAACCTTAATACATATGTTTCGAGACAGAGTAATGACTCCCTACTGTAGATATAGTTGTTCTGGAGGACGTGAGCAACAGCCGACGTGTTTATCGATCGTTTGCTAACGCTGATGCCGTCTAAGCCAGACATTATGAACTTGGACGTACAGTACTTTCATGCTCTGACGGATATTAGAATTCGAAGACATGAGTTGGGTACCATCCAGATCTAGACAATCTTATTGTGGTAAAAACCGTTGCCTGCTTCATGAAACTAAGTATGAAATTCTTGATTCTGTCAGGAAGAAAGTTCTAGGACAAATTCAAGTTTTAATGATCAATCGCTTTGTAGGTAGTGGAGGGACAGGACATCTTACTTCCCTTTAAAACACGATTGTATGGAAAAGTAAGTTTTCTCGGTCCTCTTAAAGAAGTCTTCCTATCTCAATTCCTATTCTTTGTGAATCAAAAATTTTCAATTTCTCCCACAAATCGAGATATGATTATTAGAATAAGAAACAGGTGACAATTCGGAAAGATAGAGTATCAAAGTCCGGTGAAAATCGATTTAATTCGACTTTGTTACGGAAACGAAATAATTTAATATCTATTTTACTATTGTAGGGTAGCATCTACAGAAGTACTATAGATACCTATTATTATAATAATGCATATAGTGTAGACTGTCGCCCCAAATTGTTTCGATCATAGTGTAGGTAGTCGGCCCCAAATTGTTTCGATCACTGTTGTTTAAAGATTAACGATATTTTGTCATAAAATTGATGTAGCAGATTCTAATGAAGTTAAATGTAAATGATGCGAGGGAGAATCCATTAAGTAGTATTATCATCTCTATGTGGGTATTGATTTACATGTGAAAACCCAGTGTAAAGGAGGAGGAGTAGAAGTAGTTCCCGTACGTCACAAATATTATAGCAGTCCGGAAAGAAGTGTACAGTAGCAAGTGAAACTTCAGGGATTACACGAATAAATCCTTTTTATATAAAAAAGATGTTTATCTGTAACAGAAAGGCGACTTCATAAAACACGTGAAGAACCCCTCAAGCCGTACAAGGGAGAGGAAACAAAAAAAAGAGTAAAATGGGGCTAGGCCCCAATAATATCAACGATTAGTTTAAAAAACTAGTGCACTATCGTGACGTAGATAAACGTTGTCCAAGTGTACCCATCACCCACGGTAGACGTAAGCACCCATAGGGAGCAAGAGCACTCTCCAAATTTAGATTAAAATTGTAATATATTGATACAATGCAACACGAGCCTGGGGAAATATTCCGCTCATGTTCTTAATATGGAAGGAGAAGCAGCCCGTATTTGCTTGCTAAACCTCGGGCCGTCCTTGACTCCAGGTTTCCTAACATGACTTATTAAAATTAAAGAAAGACTTTGATAGAGATCGGTTTCACAAGGGAACATTTGATCCTGATCAATACAAACGTTATAGTTATATTAAAATGTTGTTTTTTTTATCTTTGTTAAGTGTATATTTACATGGGAAAATGTAAATCAAAGCTTTTTAAACCCAATAGTCTGTGTACAGGTGCGTGATACACGGGGCGTAGTGGAGACACTCAAGTACATTACTGGGTATATCCTTTAGTGCCATCCAGAATGTGCTCAAAGTTCTTTCTCCAGTTGCCAACAAACTACGGAGACGAAATGCGTCTTTACAAAAGTTGTGGTATATCGGAACAATATCTTGTATTCCCACGAGATATGCGTCCGAGGAGTGGTGCCATTTAGGTGCCCGGGCCGTCCAATGGTGCCACCGATTCAATCATGTAGTCACTGGTGTGCTTGCTGCATTGTATACTCTGCCATGTCTAAATCTATGGCCTTGGGAGTAACCTGATCTACGTATTTGTACAGAATACTACGTATACTTTGGAAATAGTAGAAATTTCAAAAGCATGTTTTTCAAGAAGGTCGAAGGTCAAACAAAATTGAACATTATTTATTGTATAAATCCATACTGAGGGTAGGATGAAATAATTTACTCTTGTATCATTGCTTGTCACTATGCGTAACTTTGGATACATCCTCCTCTGATATTATCTAATTCTTGTAAGAAATGTTGGGTAGTATAATATTTTCACGTTTAAGTTCTTGTGCAGTAAATGATCAATTTCAGCTTGATTTTCTTGAATCCTGTAATTCTACATGATGATTGAAAAATTGTAAGAAAGTGAATTTCTACAAGACTTAATTGTTGAAAAATTATATAATCTAAAATCAAACAATATTATCATTTTCCTCTTTTTTCCCTAGCAAAGAGTATTGAAATTGATGTTAAATTTTTTTAATTTTTCGGTGCGATCACTATGAATGGTACGAACGACCCATCAAGCCTTACAAGGGAGAGACCATAGAGATAGAATGGAGCTAGGTCCCAATAGATAGATATGAGAAATCTACACTACCGCATCTAAGATATTTAAGCTATGCGAGTTGTAAAGTCTATATATTATGGGAACATCCAAGAAATTATCACATAGAGTGATTGCCTTTCTATTATAATACCACTAGTTAGATATATTATTAGAGGTGAAATTTAACTTGGTAACATAAAAAAATATTATGTATGATGGGATAATTAGATCATATAGAGTTGTCACCAAAGAGCACTTTTACTAATAGAGTAGGAGTCAAAAAAAATCTAAAAATATAATACCAATGGCTAAAACATATTATCTAGAGGTGAAAATTATCTTGGATAACATATGGAAATATATTACAAATAATGGACTAAGTAGATCAGATAGAGATATCATTAAGAGAGTACTTCTATTAACAGTGTAGGAGTCTAAAATAACTTTAAAATTTTAAAGTAAATTTCAAAGGCCTAAACGAATGGATTAAGCTTAAAGAATGTGCACATTCTTCCACCAATAAGCAAAAAATACTCTTTTGTTTCACTGGGAGCTTTCCAACGGAATCTCACCTATGTAATTCTGAGATTTTTATATGAAGATTCTCTAAAAATTCTCTCCAATCAAAGCTTGTTTGACCAACCAATTAGGACCCAGGACTTACATGTCATCCATACCCGCAACTAATCTAATGTAGAGCTCACTGCAAGGTCCCCTATCCATGTATCTGATCCAAGAATGGAATTTACTTTGAGTGAATAATCTTTGTTATATAATAAAATCAAAGTACTCCTTTGGGATATAAGAGTGTTGAGTGTGAAACTATTGTTTCTTCTCTTATGTTTCTCTTAAGGTCTATTATCCTCTGAAGATTACACATATGGATTGCACTAGCCAATGGTCTTTATAGAGCAATGTACACACTATCTATAATATATTTACAAAGGATGAGAGTGAGAATGGTACACTTTGCATCTAATATGATAAGCTCAGTTACACCCCTACAAATATGTGTCTATAACTCTAGATCACCTTGTCAACCCCTTACAAATGTGTGTCCATTGCTCCATATCATCATGTCTTGTCCATCACTCCATAAGTCCAAGGCTAGAGGAACCATAAGATGACCTCGGGGCATACTTTTATACTTGGAAACCTTACTTGTTGTTGCAGTGCTGGCATCCCATCCAGGTTATAAATAATCATTCCCCCAAAACTTAATCACATGTATGGTATGTAACTACAACATACACCATTTCATCCTTGACCAAAGTATATGCGTGATGTATAAGGGGAAGTATGTTGTCCACGACAGACATCGTAATCATGCACTCCTTATGAGTAGAGGAAGTAGTACTCAAGTGTAGCACTCGGAAGTTATTCGCTGCAGCCCTGGAGTTCAGGTTTCTCTGAAGTTTTCAGTCTAAAGTTGAGTCCAGGATATAAATGGCAAGTGTGTGTTCCAGGATCTAACTTTACGACATTGCTTTTGGCGTTGAGTTCATACAAAATAAGACTCAAGTCGCTTTGACGTGTCGGGCAGTCCAGACTGTGACAAACATGTCAGCTTCTGAGACGCAAAAGCGAAATGTGAATTTCTCTCTTTTCTCTGACAGTTTAGGGGCGGTGTATACAGTGACTCCCTAAATTAGGAAGTCCTTTGGCGGTTGAGTTTTATGACCCTGACTTGCATTCCTGGGGTACATGGCGAGACGATAGTCCTCAAATCTGCGACAAAGTTCACCAGCTTCAATCTGCGGAATATTTTATGAAAGAAACAAAGTGTCTTTTCCTGCGGAATGTTGCCAATCTGAATCTAGACATACTCGGACATGAGAGCAGAACTCATTACTTGCAAATGGTGTGCACATGAAACGTAAGAATGATATGTCCAAATCGAGATGAGAAATGAAAGCCTAAAGAAGGTTAAGAATCTAACAGATTAAATGCGAGATTAAGCAGACGAAATATCACTATATCTGGATCAGCAGCAGTAGAGAACAGATATACATCATGTAATCGATCAGCGTTAAGTAAATCATTTATCACTATATCTTGATCAGCAGTAGAGAACGGATATACATCATTAATCGATCAGCGCTAAGTAAAGCATGTAGCGAAATAGACAACTTGTCATTGAAAACCCACGAGTCAAAACTAAAGCAATCTGAAATTGGCAAACTGGACAGAAAATATGCATAGAAACCATGAAGCAAAACAACAAATGTGAGTTGGAATGAAGAGGAAGGGAGTGGATGGTCTCTAGGCTGAGAAAGAGCGAAACGTCAAAGGCTTAGAAGGAGCGAAACGTCAAAGGAATCTCGAAAAAATGTGTATTCTTTCAATCTCAATCGGCAGTATATTTAAAGAATCTCTCTCAGGGGTAGAGCCTAGAGCTAGTGCGTCTCATAGAGAGGCGACGTGCAAGTTGTTACCGTTCTTACAGATAAGTCTAAGATTGCTGATTTCTTCAGTAGCACTATTCCCAGGAGCTCACAGGTCTATTGAATTTTGGAAGTTTCAACCCTGAGAGTGTAGATTTAGCCAGGATGAAGCATGATTAATAGAGTCATGTGCGATTTTGCACAAACTTTCTCTTGAATCTACCAATGATAGCCTCAGGATATTCTGTAGGAACTCACCAATTCCACAAGTAGAACAGTTGGAAACGCAGATCTATACACATAAATCTATACCTTAGCTTGAACCTGAACGTTGATCATTGATCCAAGTTGCGCCCTCATCACAGATCCACCAAATGAATTTGCCAGTCCACTTATCAACCTGAATCTTAAAGCGGAGGCAACATCCGGCTTTGCTCAAGATCAAGATTTCGGGATTGTAAGGCGCTCTGATCATTGTCGGTAAACTGACAGATTCCGTGAGACTTATGGGGCATTAACGTATGTACAGGAATTACATCGCACCGAACTCGATAGAAGTCTAATGTCTGGAAGAGGATGAAACTAAAATATAAACATGAAGCTGAAGAACTTAAGTTGGGAAAGAAAATATTGCCCAGACGGCGGAGATTCAGTTGTCCACTCGTGAGACCATAGACGGAAGTATGATAAAGACTAGCCCTAGTTCTCCCAGAATCTCGCGTAACCACATGGTCAGATAATTTCTAACCATTTGGCGAATCGTCAGGTACTTCTGATTTTCTTGCTCAAGCTATCTTCGTCTTTTCTGATGCCTTTCTAGTCTGAATAAATTCAACACTAGTCCATGTTGTGACATATAAAGTCGGCAATTGAAATCGACTTTCCATAATCAGATCATGACAAATATTAGACTTAGTCTCAAATTTTTTTATCTAATCGATTTGGACCATAGAGTACTGAACGTGTTCTTAATGCAGTCTACTTGTGACAGACCACACTGCAGTGAGAGGTGGAAAGGAGAGGTGGAGAAAAGTACAATTGGATTCACCACATGTGTACTTCTCTCGGATTGGACAAACCAATTACATGCTGAAAAGTGCATAGCTGATACATATATTAGAATCTTATAACTATCAATTGCAAGCCAGTGAATGTGGAAATTTAACTTATGCTGCTTCACCCACAGTACTGCGATTCTAGCGTACTCATCAAGGGTCGTTCTCGATTAACAGCGCACCAATGGCTAAGTTTTATCAACACACGTCGTTTGGCAGTAGATCAACTGTTGATTGTGGATTTCGAATAAACCAACAGACCTTCAAACCACTTAGCTGCTAGTGCTTTCATTCCAGTTGCATGTGACCTTGTGGAATGTATACAAAGCACATCCTGCGTATGGTAGGGTACCCATGATAATATCTGCCAATGCAAAACACATGCCCAAGGAGGTATAATCCAATGTGGTTGACATGGATTTGTTTAATCGGCTCACTGAGACAGGACCTGCATGTTTGCAGGTTCGGAGTAACCTGTTCCGTGGCAGTCACGAAAGAACAAGTTAAACAGGGCCATCCTGGATAATGAAGAATCATGTCACAAGAGAAAAAATAAAACCTCCTATTATTTAAGTATTAGTTGGCAACTTGACATGAATCTGACAGACGCTTGACGGAAGGATCTGAACATGAAGTACTGTTGTTTAATGAAGTGGCAGAATGTAAGTCTTAAATTCGTTACTCTATACAAGTGATGTCGTTTGTGTTACCGGATATCCATTGCACATGGGCTATGATAAGTAAGGTCCGAGGCTTCTCTCGATTAGAGATTATCATTTGACAAATACAAAGGGTCTCGCAGATTGGTGGACCACTGGGCGTCACATGGGGGTGTGAAACGTTTCATGCAGAGATTCCATGGGGATCAGTGGTTCTGTATCTTCTAGGCTGAGCGTCCTAATCATGATATTTCTTTACGTTTCTATCGAGCTAAGGACGACTTGAAGAAGTCAGTCTACTCATGACAAGAGTAGAGTGGAATCTGGAGTAGATAGATCGGCTTGGTAATCTAGTGCTTCAGAAAAACGTCAAAGTCCTAAATCTGTGCGGTTACATGTACACGGAAGTTAAGCGGATTTTGAGCATAATCACTTCCGGTATCTCCAGTTGTGGTCATCAGGAACCTATTTACCGAACGCTCCGCTACCGGCACTTGAAAAAGCTGAGCAACTGAAGTATGATGCATGTCAGACCTTCAACGAAAAGCGAGTCATTAAGTAGAAGATGGGAAGCCTAAGAAAATGTTGGATCAAGTTGATGCAAATCGTACTAATTAACCTCATCTGTTTGCTCCCACTGTGCGTACTGTACTGCATGTTCAAATCTATAGATGTGATTCCAATAGTTGGACGCGATGGATGTACGTGGCTAAATAGACTCCGCAGACACTCCAGCCTCAATTTTAATTTACTGTAACAGGGTAGACGTGTTGACACATTATGAATCTCGAAGCATAGATATACACCAAACGTTACAGTGATTACTAAGCTCACCAGCTACTGCTAGTGCATACGTAGTTAATGTCATTGTCTCTCCAGGGCTCTTGGTAACAAGGAGGAAGATTTGGATCGTTGTGTCTTGCAAAATTTCTCTTGGGCCAGCAGCTCATGTTTCTGTTAAAGCATATACTATTAGCATTCAGTTGATTCGATTGTGAGTTTCTATGTTGCAGTTTTCATCTGCGTTTCTTATCGCATCCATTGACTGAAATAGAGGTGGATCTCTAGAGAAATGGTCTATACGTTTTCCCTTTTCTTCGCTTTACAACATCAGAGTAATCTTAGAGAAGAATCTGAGATCATACATCCGGTAACTGCATCATAAAGTTTGTTCAGGTTCTGACGCCACATTTGTTGCGGGGCAGCTATTAGTAAAGTCAACATAACCGTGAGTGTAGGAACATGCACAATCCGTGGAACAGCTTACGTACACCCAAACGGCCAAGGGTGGAAAGAGCCTTCCATCTCTTTCTGCATCCACATCTCCTTGACATGAATCACCGGTTAGATTGTCTGAGCAACACAGGCTTATATGAGGGCTCAATGATTAATAAATCAAACCAATGATTTTCATATCTAAATACAATCCAAGAGACAGTTGGTCCCTAATACGCAGATCCTTACGAGTCACGATTGAACCTTATCTTCTCAAAGGATCCCAAGGAAGTTACCATATATATACTCCAAGTCGTGTGAAAATATGTGTAACTCTAGCTACAGTTGCCGGATATGTTAACATTTGGATTGTTAACAGTACTCAGTTCAATGGTGGCCTCGCAATTGTTTATTAATCAACTCCCTCATAGTGAGATTCGTTTGTCTGGTAAGCATGTGAAGCTGGTGCGTTTAACTGGCTATATCTGATGTTGATCACTGCAAGATCAGGAGAATCCTACCCGATATCAAACTTCTAGCTTCTAAGCCATGTTTATACCTTATGGTCAGGTTTCCGAATAGAACTCAAAGATCACAAACTTGAAACTTGATAGGTCGGCTCCTTTATGCAATTTCTGCTTCTGCTACTCGTCTTTCTTTGAAGGTACCACATAGAGCAGTTTTTTCTTCTCCTCAGGACTCGGGGCCATTTCAACGAAGAATTATTTTAGTCAAACTTTCATGATGGAACTCGCGCTTAGGAATTGCAGCTACAGGAATAAGCGTCAAGGTCTGTAACCTCCCCTTTCCGACTTAGAAAACTAAAGCGACCAGCAATTACCAATCTGATCTATATGTCGGAGATAGACATCTCTAGACATTCGATTTTATTAACTTTATCTCAGGATTTTACAACGATTAGGAAATAACCAAGACGGATGTTCAGTTTATGCAACACAATCATCTGCTGGGTTATGATGTGTGCAAGTACAACTCATAACAAGGTAGAATCTAGGTGATTGGTCTATACTACTGACAATAGCCGCAATAACAGCTTTTTCTAGCAACTAAAAACATGAATATAATTGTTCCACAGGGCTATATATCAATAAAGATTAATTTTCCTTTAACTAGGTCAACTAGCCCTGAAAGAACTAACGATGTAGTTCCCTCCAGACTTTCAAGGCGTGATCGTGATACAGCAGAATGAAAAGTTAAAGTACTCGGTGAAAACTAGACTGCAACAGGTTTCCTTAATAACATATCTACCACTTGACAGTGATAGCTACCTTCATCCCAGATTGGCAGTGTCTGGCAATCCCGCATATGAGGTAGTAAGTTCCTGATTTGGTGAACTTTATAGTGTCCTTCCCTGATGTGTGCTTGGACCACGGAGCAGTAGTCTTGCATGAATCATAGTCAGCCTTGCTAACAACCAAGACATTGTGAAGCCTGGCGTTGTACTTGAATACTGCATCAAATTGATAATATTGGGATTAGCTAGGTGATCAATAACCCCCTTCTGCCCACGCTCACTTTTCTCTATGTCTGAAAATCCCATTGTACAACTGAACTATAGATGTCAAGATATACATTGCATTACAGCATCTACTAAATCAGTCGTGGTGTAGCAAGAAATTAGTTCCATATCATCGACAAAGGAAACGCCCACTTACGGAGGGAGTCGATGGGTTTGACTCTTGTAGTGGCAGCCCAGGTCTTGTAGTTAACTCCAAGATTCCAGCCCTTGGCTTCTCCCACAGTTAGAGTGGCAGCTGCTGCACTTTCAGCCAAGAGAATGGCGCACAAAAGCACCGCCAAAGTGCGGACAGCATTGCTTCTTCCCTGGCCAGCCATATTAGAGATCTGACGAAGAAAACGAACACACTGACGAAATTCGTAGTAGTAGTGGCAGAGTTGCTTTAGATGCATATGAATTCGAAGATTGCTCATGAGAAGAGATTACTCGTGATGGCTATAAGTAGTGGTGAGACTAGACGTGGATGGTTATATGACTACAGTGTGAAACGTTTCAAGCGAAAAGCGGGATTGCAGATTTCAAACAGTCATACGAATGCTTATTCATCAGCTGAGTCAGATCGAGTTGGTCATTGACAAGTACGTGTCCATACGCAATACGTAAACTCAAATCTGAGTAGGTTTTCTAAAGGAAATGAGGATCCTGAGCAATGAAAATTGCAGAACTAGCGGAAGAGCTGCAGCAGTCATCGCCGTTGCTAGGAATGAAGGCTAAACCGCAACATAAATATCAAGCCTAGTCTGTGAATTCTTTTAATATAAATTATTCACATTCATATAATGCGACGTCAAGTGTAAAAGGACTGCACGCTGTTTCTTTACTTTACCAATAACTTCACCTGGAGAGCACATAGTGCATGCGTGTGTTCTGACACTCTAGGTTGCTATTTTTTTTCATCCGAAGGGCTCCTGATCTAAACGTCCAGCCCATGCTGACTTCTGAAGAGCGGTAATATGGAGTAGAAAATTCTTTCAGTCATAGTAGGATTCCGAAAATGATTACTATGCAAAGTGTTTCTATCCAGATTCGCATAATTTCTGCTGACAATATTTTGGAGCCTCGGTACTGTATAAACATGACCTCCCATTCTATGCTCCAAAAGAGTTCTTTTCATTCGAATCTTCATGGGTAACATATTGCACATGAATATGTGCAATGGTAATGCGGTCATGTTGATTTTCTGTTGAAATTTGATCTAACCAGTGGCGGTTACTGGCAGATACGAGGATGCTCACTATTGCATCGCAAACGGTGTTTGTTTCTATGCCCCACGCCATCGATCCATGACCATGCCCTCCTATATCCTAAGTTGATTCTTGTGACCAGATCAGTATCTGAATGGATCCATTTCTCCAGAGACTCCTCTGCACGTTTCCAATGTAACTCAAAATCAAAGTCAATCCAGGACAAATTTAGAAAGTCATTCGCTTAGATGAGCAATCATTGGAACAACACTGCGAATTTGGTCATCCGTTCCGTTATTCCCGTAAAATCATCTAAGACAATTTGGACCTGGAATTTGGATCCCATTCCTTTAGTGTCCTCATATTCTTACATAAGAGCTGTGGAGTCCTCTATTTTGTCGCAGCAGGTGATAAAAGAGGATCTAGAATCCCATGATAGACCGTTAAAATTATGGCGTGGGAATCTCCACATCTTAATATTCTGGTTCTTAAGAGGAATAAATCTTCACAGTACATCGTCCAATTTCTATCATGATTATTGAATTCAATCAAACAAGCTATGTCAAGATAGTATAATACTTCACTCCAACCAACCACTTGTACGTATACTTTGACTGTGGTAATTGTTGGCTTCTGTTCGCGGGTCGTGACATAAGATGGTAAGTTGGTACGAACCTGCTCCATGTACAGCACAGAACGACTGAACTGCTTTGACTCATCCAATTAGTAAAACAATATCTGCTCTCACGAGCCATTTCGTGATGAGAGAAGTTCGGAGGGGAATCATATACATGTATTCTGTTGGAGGAAACTGCTAATCAATTCTTAGATTTAGCCAAGTTGCCTTTTATAGTTCGCAACGATATATCAACACGTGAGGGTACCGTTCCTGCGGAGAATGGTGAATCTCAACTTTGTAATGTCTTGTAAAACTAAGGAGCTCATAAATCAAGCATTCGGTAAGTATCATTTCCAATAGGCTGGACCTCAACTATAGCAACAGTCGTTAATAAATATAGCTCATACAACACGCGTCGTGTACGTGGACAAGGATTTGTAGGTGTAAAGATCCGTGGAAGATATTTCTGGAGAATGGATTCGAAGATCTACTCACGAGGAAAGCATTTACGCTGTGGAAATCAAGTCGCAGTTTGAACTAAAATGTTCCAACATAGACATCTTAAACATGTGTGTGCTTATGCCACCTCCATCTTCGGCTCAATCGGGAGTGATGCATTGGACTACGTATGTGTCCGTGAGATCTTTATTTAATATCTATGCATCTATCTATACCTATTGCTGCTCTACTTTGTCCCGCATGTCCTTTATTGTCTTCAAGTTTTCTAGAAACCGATTAGTGAAAGCTGCTTAAATTTTACGAACGTGGTGAAGGCTTTGACCGTAGCAGAACACTGAGCGGCTGATTCGCTTTTCAACAACAAGTACTGATTATTAACTTCCTCGTTGCCGGAAGAACTGCAGTTCATCAAAAGGTGCAGACTGGTAGTCTTGTCTATCTTGACTTCCATGTATGCATACTCATCTCGGCCACCTCTACTACCTTACTTTGATAGCAACCTTCATTCCAGCTTGACAATGCCCAGGCGCTCCGCAAATGAAGTAGTAAGTGCCTGGTTTACTGAACTTGACAGTGTCCTTTCCGGTTCTGTATGTTAACCAGGGATTCGTCCTCGTGCAGGAATTATAATTAGCCCTGCTAACTTGCATGACGTTGTGGGCCCTGTTGTCATACTTGAAAACTGCAGCAATTTGATCAGATTTACGCACAGACAATAGTCAGCAAGTGCGGCAGTAGTAATTCAAATAATTTACTCATGGTCAATATCTGTGGAAAGAGGTAGTGTATGTTAAATAAGACGCTGGACATGGTTCAAAGGAGTACGGTTAAAGGGTTTAGGGTTTCTGTTAGCGCAATGTTCATGCTTTACGATCCTCTTGTCTGTGATAGTTTACATGGATTACCTCTGTGATGTTCCTAATAGTATATTGATATTAATTGAGGCTCGAGGAGTAGGAGTAGATAAAACAGTTACAAACAAATGGGCATGAAATGAAATGGACCACTTACAGAGGAAGTCGGAGGGCTGGACTTTGGTCTTAGCAGCCCATGATTTGTAGTCTACACCAAATCCCCACCCCTTGCCTCCTCCTACAGTTACTAAGGCAGCTTCTTCACGTTCAGCCAAGAGGAACATACACAAAACCACCGCAAAGGTGCGCACTGCGTTGCCTCGTCCTTTGCAATCCATGATACCGTTTCGAGAGGAAACTGAAGACAAGGAGACTGACGAAATTGAGTTAGGAGTTGCACAGGCGAAGATATACTTCCTTACGTTCTAGAGCTAGTTGGATACGAATATATAAGTTCTGACCTGTTTAGACCTTAATTATTCTGAATCCAGAAATTTTGGGACGAAAAGTTGGGTTGAGTGAGACTGCCTTTTCCAGGGTCTAAAATCACAGTAACGGGAGCGATTAATACTTATACTTGTCCTTAAAGGTACTCTTTATATGTTACGTGTCTGCAAAGCTTTACGGATTGGATATACGGCAGTAACAAGATTTCGGTTTTCTCTCATGTTTCATCATTGCGACTCAGGAGAACTGGTTCAATACGTATCTAGCTAGAAGAGATAGAAGCTCAACAGTCTAAAGGCCTGTGGAATCCGCCATTGATGGGGGAAAGACGCTTATGCATGAGTTCTTGATCTATCTGTTATCTTTTGCTTAGCGGGATATCCATCTGATACCGAGATTTGATGATACTTTTTATAAGTCTTTGGACAGAGCAATAAAGTGCTTGTTTAATTGGGTATCCATCTCCACATGCTTCTTTGCGTGTTGACGTCATACCTTTGTGTGATCTTTCCTATTCGTTGTAACCCCAAAAATATCTTTTAAATATCGTGGAAAGAAAAGGCTTTAACAGTTCCTAAAATGACATCCGTAGTACGTTTCCGATAATGCAACCCTGCGTTACATTCGCATTTGGAGCAAAGAAGTAGAATTTGGAAAAAGCAAGCGCGTTCACCTGGTGCATGTGATGCACGCTTTTGCTGCGACCTTGCACTATACAGAACTTAACATTGACTAAATTCTGATCTGTTGCATTTGAATAATGTGCCTGATCAACCATGAGCTTTTGACAACTTCAACTTTGGTTGTTGGCTAACGTATGCAGCCGAAGGACTACATGGTGAGCCCAAAGCGAGTACTCGACAGATCTTAGTTCCGCCAATCATGGATCTGAAAGTCAGTAATGACCGTTATGAACTCCAACGTGCGTGCGAGAGGACATCAACCGACATGTAGGCGCACAATCTTCTCTACATGACATGAGACTAGAGTATTGCTCCTAACTTTCCTAATGTGCGCAGAACTGTAACAATTAAATTCTGAAACCTGTGGCAGTCACACAATTCAAGCGAGTGACCGTCCAAATTAGAGACATACTACTCAGGCTTGTTCAAATCCACTGGCAATTTTCTCGGTACATTCTTACCCTAGTCTCACATATTTTACTCATTCTTGAGTCTCCAACTTCCACATTCAGCTAGGATTAGCAAAAATCTACAGTTAGAAGTCTTTGTATTATCGTCGTATCAGCCAGTCCTGCGATTGTACATGGCCCTAGTATCAGGCGTTCCGGGCTGTTTTTCTCAGAGAAAAAGGTGGACTTACGCGATGATGAGCACACAAATTTACAAAGTCTCTATTCCAGGCTAGGAAACAGGGGATCACTTTTTTCGTCCTCTTATAACAGAGTGCACCTGTACGTTGCACCCCTCGAGAAGAACCAAACACGATTTACTAGCTGCAGTCATAGTGCATGATTGACGCTTGCCAATGAAGGTAGGAGCCTACCACATTTTTCTTCTTTCGGTCGTACACGCTATATTGGGAGCTGAAACAATGGATGTTCCGCTCATTTAACCTGTTTCCGATGGGCCTCCAAGGGGAATGGCCATGAGGGCATAGGGGCTGCGAAGTTTCAACCACTCGAATCGGAGAACGTTTATGTCTCTCCGCCCAGGAATGTCATTTTCCATCAGTTGTTACAGATAAATAACATCTTCCCACAGAAAAAAACATGCGAATCCTGCCACAAGGCCAACATTTATGTCTGATCCATGGTGTGCAGAAGCATTAACGGTTGAAGGCCACTCTTTCCCTGACTCTCCACAAATTCTCAACGTCCGAATCAACCTATTTATTTTGTGCCGGAGATGGAACAAAAGAGACAAATCTCAAAACCATGGTCGACCTACGGATTCCTAAATTTGTTCCGCAGGTCAGATACTCAAGTTTGATCTGCGGTGCGAATAGGAATCTTCGATCGCACGCGCAGAGACATCGAAAGTCTTCCTGGATTCAGAAGTAGTGGACAAGCCATCGTTTGAACTTTCCCATCTCGTGATGATTAATAAACTGAGTAGGAACCTGATGAGAGAACCTTTTGGACACAACAATCGATTGCGGATATCTTGCACACCAACAGTCAGTAACCATGCGACATCGCATGATTCATTGCCTGCTTGCTTCGAACTTAGTGGGGATAAGTTTAGAGAAACAGAAATTCATTCACCTCAATTTGCGACGGTTTTCTCTATGATCAAAGCGACATCTTTCGCGGCGATGAAAGGTAACCATCGTGCTAGAGAGATTATTTCAGAAGAATGAATCGACATCGGTAGTTCGTCGTCGCGCTAAGCTCTTGGTATGAAACGGTGTCCGAACTACCATATGCATGTCTTAAGCTTGGTAGTCATCATCATCTAGGATGAGTGGTCATATTATACGATGATCAATCAAAGCCTTATCACACAAGACCTGAAATTCCCCTAAGAACTCTATACCCGGCTCAGTGCACCAAAATGACTAAAAACTCTATCCAATAACGAGTAAGTTGTCACTTCACTAGATTTGTCTAGAAGTGCCACCCACTCAATCCACTTAGACAAGTGCTCCACCATCACCAAAACATACCAATGATGTTTTACAATCAACGGTAAAGATCCAACTAAGTCCAAACTCTTTAGTAACCCAATCCCATGATAGATAATGGAGGTAACTTTGGCATAGGAGCATTGAATGATGCTCTAACTCAATCACAAACCACATATTTGGCAACAAACTACTATACCTTGGTCTGCATACCGCACCACCAATAGTGACCCTAGAGTAAGTTATATGTACACTTTACTCCAAAATGTCCTAGCTCCTCATGAACATGACGGACCAACTATAGTCTCTGAAATATAAATGAACCTACTCTCACTCTACCATCCTCCCATACATGCAAAAGGTGTCAACCATCCAATCTGAATCATCTGGCTTGCTGAAGAAGATGATCTCTCTCCTCAGCCCCAACTATGCCACCTACAACACCAATGCAAAGATAGTCTATCACTAAGATGTCACTATGAATGTCTCGTTGAACTGTACCAATATCTTCACTCTTTGGATCTATGACCTTAATAACTTCTCTTGTATATGTTGAGAGAGATACTACCAATGCCTAAAAAAATATACACAGAAAGGCCAATGCATGCCAACATGGCACCATCTCCTCATCTGTCTCACCATGCCAATGTGCTCCGATCTAATCTTGTTGGTAGGGACATGGTTTCTACTCAACCCATCTGCATCACAGTTCACCATTCTAGGTTTGTGAACAACCGTGAAATCATACTCCTATAGAATTAGAGCACATCGTGCAAGCTTCTTTGAAAGCTTGTCGGACTACATCAACCACTTCAATAGTTGATGATTAATGATGAGAGTGAAGGGGTTACCAAATAGGTAACATTGGAAATGTGCTACTACCCAAACTGCTGCCAAGCACTCTCACTCATATGAATTATACTTTGCCTCCGCTGAATTTGTTGGAGCAACTAGCATAGGTGACCATAAACTCTTTCCCCTCATCATCATGTTGGGTGAGCATTGCTCCAAGCATGTGCTCACCCAACATACTCCAATCAGTATGAACCTGAAATGGTAGTCCTTTGATAGGTCTCTTCAAAATAAGAGAAGATGTCAACCTCTCTATAAAAATATGGAGTTTAGCAATGAAGTTAGTCGGGCTTACGAAGAAGCACGTAAGACAAATTAGCCTATAATATTTCGGAAGTATCTAGGAGGTTTCTTGGGAAACTTCTCGGCTAGCTTAGCTTGCACCTCAAGTAAAAAGTTTTTAGAAGGAAGCTTTTAGAAGCTTCCGACTAGCTTAGCTTGCACGCCAAATAGACAACCTCTAGAAAGAAGCTTCTTGAGAAGCTTCTCAAGTGCCTTGTATGCTACCTTTAAATACTAAAGCAAAAGTTCATGCTAGGCATTTGGAGTTTTCACACATTCAAGTGTACCAATGTGAGTTTCCATTCTCCTATTTCTTTCCTCGATCTTGGTCTTTTACATTGGTATCAGAGCAAGAATAGGATGGATGGAATTTATGGATTACCAAATCCACTTTGGCCAAACCATTGGGATTTTCATGTCCAGATATTACCCAAGCACCGCTTCACACAACTCATCACCTCACGCTTTGGGCAAGATTTTCTATATATGATCACCGTGTCTGAGAAACCCTTGATACTTCCGGTTGTCACTTATGGAGAAAGGTGAACGTGTTGTATTGTGTGTTAATCAATTAGATAAATTGAGAGTAGTAGGATAGAGTAGTAACTATGGTTGCAGTACCGGGCATTATCCTTGCGATGTAGCAACAAATCGAGCACCTTACTCAATTGTTGGATGAATGAGACCAACAACAACAAGAACATATAGAGAGAGCGCTAGTCTGAGATAGAGAAGATCATATTTGATTTCCAAAACCCAAGGTGTTTGAACACAAAAATCTTCCGGGCACAATGGAGAATTTTGTGTTTGATTGTGAATGTTACTTTGAAGCTACTAATCTTCAAGATGAACGAAAATAGATTCTCTTGGCTTCTAGCCAATTGGATGATGTGGCAAAACTTTGGTGGCAATTCCAAGTGGAGCAAGCTGAATATCCAATTGCTGCACCAATCTTGACATGGATAGAATTCAAAGATGCAATACTTGGTCAATTTCAAACTTTAAATGCCACCTGAGTCGCATGAGATAAATTGGTGAAGTTGAAGCAGATTACTCAGTAAGAGGCTACATCATACAACTTCAGAACATCATCATGAAAATTCCAGATATACAAAAAGAGAAGTTATGGATCAATTTGTGCAAGGATTGAAGTCACAAACCAAATTGGAGGTGACCATGCGAGAACCACAAAACGTTGAAAAAGCCATGCAATTGGCTGAGCACTTTGATTCCTTGGTTGCAACAACTTGGTCTCAACCTCAACTTACACCAAGCTTACCAATACAATACGCACAAGTGGAAGAACCAGCACCAATGGAGATTGATGTTATCCAATGGAGGCCACTTGGTGCAATAGATAAAGAAAGATTATGACCTAATGGAGGTTGTTTTTATTGTTGCCAAGTTGGACATTGCATTGTTGAATGTCCACTTAGGAATGGGCAACCTCGACAAGTTACCCAGATGGAGTTTGTGGAACCAAATGATTAGGGAAACAAAGAATCCCAGTAGGAGATTTTGAGTCACCTACTAGGAGCTTGATTAGTTCCAAGGGGATTGAAGGCTCGACCTATGCAAGTTTACTTCACTTGCAAAGTATGATATCTAATCGGGGTTTTAGGATTTTTGTTGATTCGAGAAGTTTAGAGAACTGCATGTCTATGCAAGTAGCAAAAGAATTGGGTATTCCTATCAAGCCATTGATTAGAAGTAGTTTGCTAATAGCAGATGGTAGAAAGGGTTTTGCATTCCGCACCTCACATCTTGTTACCTTCAAGATTGGGAAGGAGTATTTGGAGTATATGAGGTTTGTATTGGCACCTCTACACTATGATATCATTCAGGGTCTACTTTGGATTGAATGTCATAAAGTTTAATTTGATTGGACCCGACAGCAAATTCAAGTACAACACCAAGGTAAGAATTTCCAATTAGGTTGTCTGGCACCTCTGAGTAAGACACTTAAGAATAGTCAGTCCCAAGATGAGAAGTTTGTTGAGAAGGTAGCCATAGAGCAAACCTTGAAGGGAATGGAGTCCCAAGATGGGAAGTTTGCCAAGAAAGCAACCATGGAGCAAGCTTGGAAGAGAGATGAATCCTTGGAACAAAATTTGGTTAGTAAAGCAACCTTAGAGCAAGCTTTTGAGGAAGATAAGTCTGTATTTGTGGTGTGGATCAAGCAAATTGCACAAGAACAATCAGAGGAGGGCCAAGAGCCTCTTCAAGCAATGGTTGATCAGATAGTTCAAGAGTTTGCAAACGTGTTTCTGGAGGATCTGCCAAAGGGATTACACTTTGATTGAAATATGCCCTTCAAGATCAAGTTATTGCCTAGGAGTACTCCAAAGACTAGACCAATCTATTGACTTTCACCAAAGGAGTTGGAAGAGTTGCAAACAACACTCACAGAGTTGTTGGTGAAGGACTTCTTATGATATAGTACCTCTCCTTGGGAAGCACCGGTACTATTTGTTCAAAAGAACGATGGAGGACTTCATTTTTGTATTGATTATTGTGGGCTCAATAAGCAAACTGTGAAGAATGCATATCACTTGCCTCAGATCAATGACTTGCTTGATCAACTAAGTGGAGCACGCTACTTTTCCAAGTTGGATCTTTGCAACGGCTATTGGCAAATTCTTATTGATGGAAAGGATATTCAAAAGACTACTTTTCATACAAGGTATGGGCATTTTGAGTGGAGAGTTTTACCTTTCGGACTCACTAATACTCCAGTAGTCTTCATGGATCAGATGCATCGGGTGTTGGATGGACTATTGGATTGGTCAATGGTGGTGTTCTTGGATGATATCTTAATTAATAGTAAGATAGAGGTAGAACATGTGAATCATGTGCAAGAAGTCCTAAGACGACTACAACAATGGAAATTTTACTGCAAGAAGTCAAAGTGTGCCTTTTGGCAGAAGGAGGTTACTTTTGGGTCATAAGATCTCATCAGCAGAGATCAAGATGGAAGAAGAGAAAATCAAGGCCATTATTGATTGGTCTACCTCAAAGGATGCTACAAAAGTACAGGTATTCAATGGATTGGCCAGTTTTTTACCGACGGTTCATCCATTATTATGCTCATGTTGCTACACCATTGACTGACCTCTTGGGAAAGAACTTGAGCTTCCATTAGACCACCAAGCATGAAGAATCATTCTAGAACTTAAAGCATATGGTGTCTTCAAGACCCGTTCTTCAACCATATGATCCTCAACTACCCTGTGTGGTTGATTTTGATGCTTCTAACTTTGCAATTGGAGTCGTGTTGCAACAAGAATTCCCAAATGGACTCCATCCCATTGCCTTTGTGTCTCGCCAACTCAATATGGCTGAACAAAACTACTTTACTCAAGATTGAGAACAATTTGCAATGGTATATGCCACCAAGGTATGGAGGCATTACCTCTTGGGGAAACAAGTGATCATGCAAACTGATCACAAACCATTGTTGCAAATGTTACACTTGGAACACATGAAGAGTAGACATCATCGATGGGAGGAACAACTCCAACTATATGAAATTAAACTTGAGTAAAAACCAAGTCAGTTCCATGTCATCCTTGATGCTTTATCACGACTGACCTGATTTGAAGTCTCTTCTTCTCATCACAGTGGTAATTTCAACGGTGTCAATTGACTCCAAGGTCCAAAATGAGTTTCAGGCAGCTCTACACCAAGATCCCTTCTTCTAAATGGTACATGGTCACCTTACGGCATGCAATAAGGAGTATAAAATTTTCTCCATCAAGGAGAGCTTTTTATTCCATGAGGACTGGATCTATGTTCTAGCTAAAGGTGATCTTCTACTTGTGTGCCTTCAAGAAGCCCATGATTTACCCATTGCTGGTCACATGGGTGTGGACAAGACCTTGGGTACCCTCCAACATCAATGGTGGTGGCCCAACATGACACAAGATGTTTGAAAAATTGTCCAATTTTGTGAGAGCTACCAACTTAAAAAGACCAACAACCAAAAGCTGAGTGGACTCCTTCAACCACTTGTCATTCCATTTGCTTGCTAGGAGCATGTGAGCTTGGATCTTATCACATCCTTGCCAAAGACAAAACAAGGACACACCGCAATTGTGGTGTTTATGGATAAGCTTAGTAAGCAAATCCACTTGGCACCAACCTGTGATACCGTGGATGCTTCAACCTTAGCGCAAATCCACTTTGACAATGTCTTCAAGCATCATAGGATGCCACGTGTACTCATCTCTGATGTGATCCTTGATTTACCGGGAAGTTTTGTCAAGCACTCTTCCAGATACTTGGCACCAAGCTTGCTTTGTCCATGGCCTATCATCCTCAAACTGATGGACAAACCGAACATGAAAATCATACATTGGAGGATATGTTGTGTGCTTTTGTCAATGTACACCATACCAATTCGGATGAATGTCCTATAGCTACAAAATTTGCCTACAACAATTCCAAACAAGAAAGCACTAGATTTTCTCCTTTCTTTCTCAATTTTGGTCAAGATCCGCTTGTTCCAGATTCTCTTCTTGCTCCCCCTCCATCTTAGGTTCCTCATACTTTGACATTCTTGACCACTATATCCCAATCTCTCCAACAAGCCAAGTCTCACCTCCTTGTTGCTTAGAATTGCCAAAAACAATATGCGGACCACCATCGTCTTGATCTCACCTTTGAGATCGGTGATAAAGTCATGTTATCCTCTAGTAACCTCCTTCTCCCACTTAATACCCAAGTTTGTAAACTTACCCCTAATTAGATAGGACCCTTTGATATCACCCAAATTGTCTCTCCTATTGCTTATCAACTTGCCTTGCCTTGTCGCATGCATATCCATCTTGTATCCATCCTGTCTTTCATATTTTCAAGTTGAAACCCTTTGTTACTAACCCTTTCTCATTTTCCTCTTGAGTCCAACCTCCCCCTCTTCTTGTTCCTATCAATGATCATGAGGAGTACAAAGTTGATTGTATCCTTGCGCGTCGTCATATTCAACGAGGCCATCGCCAACATATGGAGTACAAGGTCCTTTGGAAAGGGTATCCCCTTCATGATGCCACATGGGAACCTCTTTCTCACATCCAAAATGCACAAATGGCCATCCAAGACTTTGAAGTTTCACTGGCAGCGAGTACGTCACCAACTAGCAGCAAGGGAATATATAACAATATGGAGTTTAGCGATGAAGTTAGTCGGGCTTACAAAGTAGCACATAAGAAAAATAAGTCTAGAATATATCTGGAAGTATCTATGAAGCTTCTTGGGAAGCTTCCCAGCTAGCTTAGCTTGCACCTCAAGTAAGTAGCTTCTAGAAGCTTCCAACTAGCTTAGCTTGCACGCCAAGTAGGCGGCTTCTAGAAGGAAGCTTCTTGAGAAGCTTCCTAGTTAACTTGGCTTGCACTCTAAGAAAGTAGCTTGAGGAAACTTCTTGTGAAGCTTCTCAAGGGCCTTGTATGCTACCTATAAATACCAAAGCCAAAGCTCATGCTAGGCATTTGGAGTTTTCCCACATTCAAGTGTACCAATGTGATTTTCCATTCTCCTATTTCTCTCCTTGGTCTCGGTCTTTTACACTCTCCTTGAGCTGTACAAAAGCTCTCTCTTGCTCATCTCTCCAACAGCATCCTATGTAAGCTTGGTCAGCTTTGTCAAGGCATTGGCAATGGCACTAAATCCTCTAACATAACGGTGTTGCGGGGTTTTGTAGGCCTCAAGAGTGCGCCGAGCACCTAGCTGCTTGGCTTAGTTTGTCCTAGTGTTTGATGGATTTTAAGGTATTCCGTAAGTTTTTTAGGTTCTAATCTTCCATCCAGAAGTAGCTTTCCTTGTGATGGAAGACCCTACCTATAGTTGTTCTACCTGAAGCCTTTCTAGATCCATTGTGTTGAGATTCTTGACATGGTTTTAATTCTCATGTTCTCTTAGGGCTTTTTTCTGCACTATAACGCTTGGGCTTTTGAGTTGGATCAGGTGGGCTTCGCTACTAGTTTGTGAGCCAAGGTCATACTCGTCTCTGAGTGCACCGGTCAGCAAGTTGATCTGACTATTCTGACCTGACTGGAGGCTCCAAGAATGGAGTCCTTCTTCTTGACACTACTCACAGTTCCGAATGAATACATTCATCCACAAGCCACTCCAATCCCTTCACATCCTCATCTCAATATTTATAAACTCAGGAGAAACAGCCAGTTCCAATTAACACAATGACCTACCCTAAGCACCAATAGTTGTCAACTAAACAAATGAAGGGAAAAATACAGCCAGCACAATCTTGGTCCCCTCCACGTTCTCACGCACGCATCTCAAATTCAGACTAGTCCAGCTGCAAAAATTTCTAACATCCACTCCCACTGTCCAAACAACTTCTGCTAAAACACTCTGTGTCCTTACAATCTTCACACTTCAAAAACATCCAAAATTCTTCACACTCTTGTCCTCACCTCCGTGATATTTTTATCTTGTCAGTTTCTGTGAAGCATCTCCACTCCACACTCCTAGCCACTCAAAACATTCACCTTCTCTTACTGCCCTGACATCTTCTCAGCAAGATCATTCCTTGAACCACTTTCACAATTTCTGCTCCCTTGTCATCAACTTAACAGCAAGGTTTCTCTCTCAAGCATATTCTCTTGAAGCCCTTTCTGCCAAGTTTTCATTCTCTTGTACGTTGGTCCTCTAGTTCATGTACAGATTTCACATCCAAAACCTCATATCATGACAATCAGCCCTTCACCTTGGAATTCCAGTTCTTCACTTCACACTGCACTCTCTCTTTTATATCTAGGCAAGTTTTTCTCCTCCAGGGAAATTCCCGTCCTTCTATATCAGTTCCTGTCCAAACCTCCATTCAGGTGCAGGTCTTCTCTCAAAACCTTTCCCTTGCTGTCTTGTCATTGCATCAGCAAGAGTCTCCTTGAAATTTCCTCACTCTTTCACTCCTGTCCAACCAAGGCAGAAAACTCGCCCTCTAGAGAAAACAATCTTCCTCCTCCTTCACTTTTGTCTCTTCTGTCTACCGACCAAACCTACCGCAAAACTCTTCTCTCTCTTTTCTTGTCACTCATGAAGCTAAAGCAAACTCAAAACCTCCTTCACTCTTGCTCATTCAAAATTTTTCCTATGTCTCTTGTCCAAGCTCAAACAAAACTCAAGAATTTCCTCTCCTGTTCCCACCATAGCCCATGCCAAAACCCTCAAAAATTCTGCACATCTTTCATAGTCCTCTTGTCTAGACAAACCCAAGCAAAAACCCTTAAAAATTTCTTCTCTGTCCAGCTGTCACAGACCAAGGCACAAGCAAAACCTTCTAAAATCCTCTCCTCTTTCTCTCTTCATGTCATAGACCAAGGCCCAACAAAATCCCTCAAAATTTTCTCCTCTCTTCCACTTAGCACTCCTGTCCAGGGCAAATCTCTTGAAGCCCTAACTCCTTCCCTGTGTTTCTTGTCATAGACCAAGCCAACAAAACCCTCAAAACCTCTCTCCTATCTCTTGTCCAGTCCAGCCCAACCCTTGAATTCTTCCTCTTCTTCACTGTTCTTATCACAGACCAAGCCAGCAAAACCCTCAAAAATTTCTTCTCTCTTCACTATCCTTGTTGAAGGCCAGCAGATTTCTCTCAAAAATTCCCTTTCTCTCTTGCCACCTCCTCAACAGATCAAAACTTGAATCTTCACTCTGCTCTTGTCTAGCCAGCACAACCCTGCAAAACTTCCCCCAAAACATTTTTGTTCTCTCCCAGTTCAGGGCAAAGCTCCCAAAAATCCTCCTATCATTGCCTAGGGCAAAGGCCCCCTAGCCACTTGAAAATTTTCCCAAAAGCCTTTTTTATCAAAGTGCCTAAAAAAAAACTTTTGAGAGTTTCTCTTTTCTAAAGGAAAACCCTTCTTCTTCTCTTCTTTTGTTTTGTCACTCCTAAATACAAAAAATTTCCAAGACTCATTTGCTCAAGGTAGCACTAACTAAAATACCTCCCGTGACTCTTTGGTTAAAATGCCCTAACTAAAATACTCCCACAAGACTTATTTGTTGAAATAGCACTAAATAGCATATTCCCAAGATTCTAGCACTATAAACAAAGTCATGACTTGGTGTGTCACAAATTTAAGCTCCAAGTGTCCTGTAACACAAAGAGACTCTCAAGTTTAGGTACCAAAAAAAGAAACTCTAGAGCTCACCAAATAGCACCAATGATAACCGTGAATTGTTTCACGGACAATAACGGCAATAGAAGTTTGCCACCCCAAGGAATGCTTGCACTCTGCTCACATCCATAAGCCAAGGAATATGTGCAATAGCCTCCACCTTGGTCTGTCGAACACCAAGTCCTCTGGGGTAGATAGTGTGACACAAATACTCAACCTGCTCGTGGATGAACCTACACTTCTGTAATACCAAGAGCTAGTCATATGATCTAGATGTGAAATTTGGTTTGGTAACATCTAGAATGGTGTTATACATGATGGTCAAAATAGATACGATAGAAGTATCACCAAAAGAGTACTTCTACTAATAGGGCAAAAATTGAAATAAACTTAAGAACCTTAGAATCAATAGCTAGACATATGATTTAAAGGTGAGAATTGGTTTGGTAATATCTAGAAGTGTGTTACACATGATAGAATAAACAGATCAGAAAGAGGTATCACCAAAAGGGGACTTCTACTAATAGAGTAGGAACCAAAATATGCCTGAAATCTTTGAAGGCAATTTCAAAGGCCTAAACGGATGAATTAGGCCTCAAAAATGTGCAGATCCCCCCCCCCCTCAACAGAGGGAAGGATGGCTTTCCCTCTCCCTTGCTTTGTCTCATCAAGAGCTTTCCAATGGTACCTTACGTGATTCTGAGATTCCTACAAGAAGATTCCCTAAAAGATTCCCTTTGGTCAAAGCTTGTTTGACCAACCAGATAGGACCTAGACCAGACATGTCACCCATCCAAGTAAGTAATCCAAGGGTGGAGCTTGCTGACATGTCACCTATCTATGTCCCTAATCCTATGGTTGAGCTTCCTTGGAGGAGATCCTCTTTGTCTATATAATAAAGAGAAGGTGTTTCTTTGGGGTATGCCCAATCGCATCAAAAATCTCCTCCGGTGTAGGCATGACATACCGATCAACCTTAGCCTGTTGGTTGATAGGATGGTAATCTACACACATCCGCCTATCTGTGCAGTTGCCATGCATATCCTTCTTGGCTGACATCATTGTAGTTGGTGCATACTCTCCATGTGAGATCTCCACCAAACCAGCCTCAAAAGGTCTCTACTTTGGCTCTAAATCAATGTCCTCTCCATGTCACTATAGTAATAAGGACATTGGAAAATTGGTGGATTGCTAGTCAGCTTAATCCGTATACTAGGTCCCTTCAGACCCAAATCCTTCATATTGAAGGCAAAACAACTCGTGTAGCTCCTCAAGAACCTCCAAACTCTCCGTCTTTCCTCTCCAGTAAGCTTGGGTCCAAGATTTTGCTCCCAAGTATCCTCTTTAATTGTAGTAGGAGTGGAAGACGTATTGATTGGTTGCTATACTGGGCCCTTGGGAGCAATAGTGTCATACACTCGACCACTAGAGGTTCCAACCTCTGTGTGAAAAACTCCCTCCACTCTGGCTGCAAGCTCCACATGTCCTCTAGCTACATCCCAAGTGGACCAAGGGTGTAATCCAAGTAAACCACGCTCACCTGGATGGACTCCAAGTAGACCACTCTCCTTGGTAGCTATTGGCTGTGTCCTAAGAATACCATGTCTACTCGGTCCATCACCCCCAACATGTGCCTAAATTGTCTTGATAGGCACATGGCTCACAAGTGTCCGAGTGGTGATGCCTATCAAGCGCAGCCTACGTTGCTCTACCAAACCAAGGCTCAATCTAAGTCAAACTGTTCAGGTCCATAGCCTGACCTAACACCAAACGCATGGATGCCTCTAATACTACTAGAATAGCGGTAATACTAGCGCAAAAACCCATTGCCTACTCTCTCTCTCTCATTGGCGTTGGGCTCCACTAACTATTATAATTGTGAGTCCCAAACAAGTCTAAGTCCTCCCTCTCAAAAAGCATGAGAGCCCGAGAAACTCATAAGTGTGGGAAATGTGGCTCTAGGCTATCCAACTAGGTTCATCACTGCCATAGGTGACCTATCAACCACTACCATTGTCTGAGACTAACGTCCAACATCCAAGATGTCATCAACAAGGATGTGGTCAAGTTGTTGAATCCCATCATATACACGCTATGAAACTGCTATGGGTAAGAGGTTTGTCTACCAAAGACAAAGATGATGAGCCCGTGATCCCACTCTAGCTGCATCCAACAATACAACAAGTTCCATCCAAGAATGGACCTGATGTGTACTCACCACCACTTTGGTGCAAGAATCACCCATCAAAGGAATATACAAACACAGGGATAGTCCCTCTGTCATCCGTCTAAACTCTTGAATATAGACCAGCGTGCCTTCATGAGTATTGACCACTCAAGATATCTAGTCACTTTAATACTCAACCTTAGAAGTGACTGAATATATATCCGCATGATACAGTAAGGAGTTTCCATCAGTCAAGTTTTGCTCTTGCTCTTGATCAGGCAAGTCACTTATAGCAGGCCAAACATAACAAACTCCACCTTTTGCTTGTATCCACCTTATCATCCCAAAGAGCAACATTGAACGTTGAGCAAGTTCATGCACAACTTGAACTTCTCAACAAGAACAGGTTTAGTCAACATATCAGCTGCATTTACCTTTGCACCAATCTTTTGCAAATTGATTTCACTATTTGTCACAGCTTCCCTGATAAAATGATGTCTCAAATCAATATGCTTTATCCTTGAATGATATACTTGATTCTTTGCCAAGTGAATAGCGCTTTGGCTATCACAAAAGAGTGTGGACTTCATATTAAGGAGTCCGATATCCTTGGCTAATCTTTGTAGCCATATTGCCTCTTTGGCAGCCTCAGTTGTTGCCATATATTCTGCCTCTGTAGTAGAAAGAGCAACAGTAGATTGGAGAGTAGACTTCCAACTTACTGCACCACCAACAAGTGTAAAAACAAATCCGGTTGTAGACCTTCTCTTATCCAAGTCTCCAGCAAAATCAGAATCTACATACCCTGTAACTGCTCCTTCTTGTTTGTTCTCCACATCAAAGGTAATGCCAATATTTATAGTCTCTTTCAAGTAACAAAGTATCCACTTCACAACTTCCCAATGTTGTTTCCTTGGATTTTCCATGTATCTACTCACCAAGCTCACAGCATATGAGATGTCTGGTCTAGTGCAGACCATAGCATACATTAAGCTCCCAACAGCACTAGCATAAGGAATATTGGACATTACTTTTCTCTCCTCCTCATTTGATGGACATTGCTCCAATGATATCCTAAAATGACTTGCCATTGGAGTGTTCACTGGTTTTGCTTTCTCCATGCCAAACCGAGCAAGTAATTTTTCCAAATATCTCCTTTGAGATATCCATATCTTTCCCTTGCTTCTGTCCCGATGGATTTCAATCCCAAGTACACTCTTTGAAGAACCCAAGTCATTCATATCAAACTCCTTACCAAGTTGTGCTTTCAATTTCTCCACCTCAACCATATCCTTTGCAGCAATCAGCATATCATCCACATATAGTACCAAGATGATTAAATCAAATACTCTAGGTCCATGTAGCTTCTTGAGGTACACACAACAATCTGATTCACTTCTGTTATATCCTTGCTTCAACATGAAAGTATCAAATTTCATGTACTAAAGTCTTGGACTTTGCTTTAGTCCATATAAAGACTTTTGTAACCTGCAAACCAAGTTCTGGTTCCTTGGTACCACAAAACCTTCAGCTTAATGCATGTAAATCTCCTCCTCCAATTCTCCATGTAAAAAATCAATTGTAACATCTAGTTGCTCCAACTCCAAGTTATGCAATGCAACTATTGCCAATAGTGCACGAATTGAAGAGATTTTTACCACTGATGAAAAAATCTCATTGAAGTCAATACCTTCTTTTTGGCTATAACCCTTTGCTACAAGCCTTGCTTTGTATCTATCTCCACCTGATTTTGGAAGTCCTTTCTTCCTCCGGAATATCCATTTGCAACCAATTGCTTTCTTTCCCGTAGGCAATTTTTTAAGTCTCCAAGTTTGGTTCTTGGCCAAAGACTTCATCTCCTCTTCCATTGCACAATGCCACTTTTGACATTCTTGATCTTGCATTGCCTCTTCATATGAAGAAGGCTTACCATTCTCCGTAAGAAGAGCATAAGCTACAAATGAATCATCAAATCTCTTTGGAGGACTTCTATCTCTATTTGGATACCTTCGTTCATGAATCACTTCTGGGCTTTGCTCTTCTAATGGTTCACTTGGTAGATCTACAAGAGGTGAAATGTCTTCATTTCCAGTATTAATATCTATCTTAACAAAATCTGATTAAATTTGTTTTTTCTTTTCTTTTGCTATAGTAATAGTCTTCATTTTACTTGTCTCATCAAAAACTACATCCCTACTCACAACAAGAAAACACCTTTATGGATCCCACAATCTATATCCCTTTGTATCCTTCTCATATCTCAGGAATATACATCTTCTAGATTTGGGATCTAACGTTGTCCTTTGTTCTTGTTGAATATGAACATAAGCTATGCATCCAAATACTCTAAGTGAAGATTAATCAACATGCCTACCTGTCCATTTTTCCATAGGTGTCTTACACTCAATAGCAGTAGAGTGAAAAGTGTTTACCAAATGACAAGCCGTATTTATAGCTTCTGCCCAAAAAATCTTCTCCAATTCGGCATTGCTTAACATACTTCTTGCTTTCTCCAAGAGTGTACGATTTATCCGCTCTGCCACACCATTTTTTTGAGGAGTACCCGGTATGGTAAAGTGATGGATTATCCCTTCACTCTTACAATATCTATCAAACTCTCCAGATTTGTATTCTCCACCATTATCAGATCTCAAACACTTCACTTTCCTTCTAGTTTGTCTCTCCATCATCACCTTACATTGTTTAAAGAGAGAGAAGACCTCAGATTTTTGCTTCATGGTGTATACCCATACTCTCCTAGAGTAATCATCAACCAAGAAACAAAATATAATGCTCCAGATTTTGAAGCTATAGGTGCAGGGCCCCAAACATCAGAATGCACATAGTCTAAAATTCCCTTTGTGCAATGAACTCCTGTGGAAAAGCTTACCCTCAGTTGCTTTCCTATTACACAATGCTCACAGAATTTTAACTTACAACTTTTAAGGCCCTTCAGAAGTTGTTGCTTGGACAACTCACTTAGACCCCTTTCACTCATATGACCCAAACGGAGGTGCCACAACTGAGAAAGATCTTTGGGATCTTCATTTTCAGAAATAGTACTTGCCACTCCTCCAGTGATGGTCTCTCCAACAAGCTCATAAAGGTTTCCTATCTTCTTGCCCTTCATTACAACCAACGTTCCTTTTGATACCTTGAGTGTTCCATTTTCTGCTCCCCACCTCCAACCATTTGAGTCCAAAGTGCCTAGTGATATCAAATTCTTCCTTCACTCAGGAACATGCCTCACATCAGCAAGAGTCCTCACAATACCATCAAACATCTTAATGTGTATTGTAAAAATGCCAATACCTTTACAAGCCATGTTGTTCCCCATTATTACAGATCCTCCATTGAATGATTTGTACTCATGAAACCACTCCTTATGTGGACACATATGGTAAGAGCAACCTGAGTCCAATATCCATGACTCCTCAAATTGATCTTTGTCTTGGGTAACACATAGAACATCATCCACAACTCCAGATGACTTAGCAATGCTTGCTTGATCTGAAAGTTGACCTTTATCCTTGTTGGACTCAAGCTTCTTGTTGTTACAATCCTTCTTGAAATGTCCAACCTTCCCACAAATCCAGCACTTGCCTTTGAAACCTCCAGTTCTAGACTTGGATCTTGATTTACTCTTGATTTGATCTCTCTCTCTCTCTCTCTCTCTCTCTCTCTCTCTCTCTCTCTCTCTCTCTCTCTCTCTCTCTCTCTCTCTCTCTCTCTC